>OY728138.1:766060069-767439997 GCA_963277665.1 Viscum album
TTAATATTTGGAGAGTTTCCTAAAGTGCCCCCTCCTCTCTTATAAAAGGGAACCTCCTCCATCTCCTCTTCACTCCATTTTGAGACTTCAAGTTCGGCCAAACCCAGACCATTTATCTTATCAACTTCCCTATTTACATTTTAGAGGTTTTGGTCTTCTCCAAGACCAACTCTAGTTTCCTAAGAGTGAATTTAAAGGAGGCACGTCAAAGAAGAGGTAATCTCTTCTACCGATTCTTTCAAATTTCTTTATTCTTCTACTTTATCTTCATTATTTGTTTCATTATAATGTAATAAAATCAGTATCAATCATATTATAATATGTTATTATAAATATTAAACAACCCTATTTCATATTCTATCCACCCTATGACAAATGAAATCACCGCGTGTGCGTACGTACATCTTATCATCTCCACGCAGTGGTGTAATCTGTTTTTCATCACCACCTTACTTGGATGGGTATAATGGTGTAAATAATAACTATATATTATTATTATAATATGATACTAATTATGAGATATTATACACTATTAACTTCAATACCATTCAATAATTATAGGAATGATATCATCGCTTGTGCGTACGTACGACTTGCCATCTCCACGACGCGATGAGATTCATTCACCACGTTAATCATTCAAGAAAGATTGTAAAGTATATATAATAAATAATCATGAAATATATGACATAATAATGCTACTATATATATATATGTCATTTACTTACTTCCATTCAATTCAATAAGGAAATGAAAACAGCGTTCATGCGTACGTACGACCTACCGTCTCCATAAATAGTGTATTCCATTTCATTTATCTATATATTATATATATATATTTATATACTAAATATATATGATATATAAATCATGTTTTAATTTCTAAAATTATTTAAATCTTGATCTATGTTATAAGATCAATATTAACAAGTCCAAACACATACGATAAATAAAACAATTATTACTCAAAACGTTGTTTTAACATGGAATTGAAAAATGAACAGGTAATATAATGTAATAAGTAAATCATATATGATATAATAAATTTTATTTTGGTTCTGTTACAAGTAAATAATATTTTTAAACCCACTATAAAAGTGTTTTGGACACATACAAAAGAAATCAGACCTAAGGTAAGGGATAACTTTTCCAATCTCGTTTTTATCCCAGATTTTTTATTCGCAAGTATTTTCTGGGATATATTTATCATCCAAGTCCATGTTCTCTAAAAATATTTTCATAAAATGGTTAATATTTTTCTATGTATATTTAAAGTCATTTTTACCCATTTTTGACTTTTACTACGTGGTATGGAAAGAATTTTGCTTTTGTTTACCATATAAGATACTTTTTGACTTTTCTGGAAAAAGTATGAGGAGAATGTTTTTTAACTTATACCGCATGAATGGATTTTTATAGTTTCATGAAGCTTTATTTCCATGAAGATTCCTCTACACTATATCATGTTTATTTTTAAATAAATTATTTTCTTTTAAATTTGTACTACATTTTGTGAAAAATAAACATTTTTGAAGAAGAAAGGATATTTTCCTCAAGAACTGAGTTTAGTAGTTTGTCAAAAAAAATTACATCTAAGATGAATCTCTTTAAAAAGGGTTATGTTTCTATCCCTATTATTACTGTGATTTTATTTTTTTAATGATGGAATGGTATTTCATATGGATTATGTTATATTGAAATGATGTTTAAGAAAACCCATTTTATTACTCGGGTTATGCTATGATGAATGATTTATGTTTTTGTGGAACATGTTAGAATGATTCTATTATGAGATGGGTGGTACCTATATATCCCTCCAATTCATTGGTTAAATATTTATATCTCATGAGAAAGATATAATTTGAATGATAAGTAAATCTGGTGCAATAATACATGGCTGGAACGACAAGATAACCCGGTTCAGTAATGGACTTTGTCCACTACGATGGTCTTGGAAACAATGCCTTGGATACTATGGAAATCATATTATGTGCTTATTAGTTTTCCAAAATTACATGTTTTATTCCAATGATATTCATTCATGGTTAATGTTCCTTGATGATATATGCCTTACGTACTGCCAAGATTTATTTCATGACTCAAGATTTTGATGCTTAAACTTTATGTTCATGTTTTTATGTTCATTTTTTATGGTTTGTCCTATATTCTCTGTGTTTAACATTACTGAGAATTTGAGCTCACCCTTTTGTATGTTTCCTTTACCCATGGTATAAATAATGGTTTTAGGTAGGAAAACCAAAGGGAAAGATCTTTATGTGATATGTTGAAGATATTTCACCATGATTTGAAGATTATATTTTGAGTTTCCAAAGACACTAAACTAATACGGTCTTTGGATGTCTGTTTGTGTCATGTATTAATTATTATTAAAAAGAAATGTAATTTCCATGTACATAAAGTTAGGGTCTCTACGTCACTACTAAAAACAACAGGGGATTCCAACCAAAGGAACACGAATATATCACCCAATCAGGTCACAATCTATAATTCCATAAACATACAACTCTATAAAAAATCACAAGATACACGATCACAAAAATAAAACAACCCACATATTAACGATAATCAAGGAATAGGAAAATAAAAACAATATAGGGGAAAAGGATACTAAGGGTTGCCTCAAATAATAAACAAAACTTTCATAAAGATTTCAGAATTAATAATGAATTCCTCTACTTCTACTATTAATATCCCAACCCAAATAACTTTTTAATATGTCCTAGCTGACCTTAGTGATGATATGTTTTCATAGAACTAGAGAAATAGGGATTATAAGGCCCAAACAGGCTATAATGAAAGTGAATGAGTAAAAACTTACACTCAAAATAAGAAACAATTGAAGAAAGAGAATCCTCCAAACCACATTCCTTCAATTTCTAATTCACATCTAACGAGGAACTATCTCCTTAGATATAAAATAAATAGAGATGACACCCATCAGGGTTCACTCTCTGAAAACCAACTCAACCATAAATTCCCCATCCAAAAGATCTCTAAACGTGGTGACCCTATATTAAAGTATATGAAACCTGATATCAAGTTGAAATCCATTCTTAAAGAGATGATCCTTTAATGAATTTCTTGATTACATTTATAGAGAATAAGGAGTTAGATCATTGAAGTGGTCAATATACTCCTTCATCACTTGTTGGCCCTATTAAATCCCTATAAAGTCCACTATATGAATCACCTTTACTTCCTTAGGAAAAAACACTTAATAAAAATGGTCTTAAAGAATTCCCACAGAAATCCATCTTACAATGAGGGTGGAATACACAATTTCTACCGATCAATACCCAAACCCTAAAATAGACCTGAAATATATCTTACAATCAAGGATTATAGATTTCTCAGGGAATTTACGATCCCTTAAATTTCCTCTAGCCACTCCATAACCTCTATCAGACCCCAAGTAACATAACAAATGTGAAACCATTGAGAAGAGTATGGATCCCCCATTATACTCAGATTATGGGTAGATTAAATTTCTAGAATAAAGGATTCAAAACTATAGTGGATAGAATTCTCATGAACTTTCAGGATCTTTCTAGGTGAAATACTCTAAAAATCATAAAAACATAATTCTCAATCAATAACCACTCAAATATAAACCATACTCATATAGAAATAACATTTCAACTCAAAATTTTGATTCCACAAAACCAATTCACAACACCACTCAAGAATCTATAACATAAAATAGAATCAAAATTTCTCTTATTAATTCCATATGAAAATTTCACACTTTAATTTTAAAGATAAAAATCCCACTTAAAACCCATTTTAAAATTACTCATATTCCTTTAATGAAATCATTCACACATATTTAAATATTAATCCCATATTAGATTCCCCATTTTCAATTTCATGACCCCAACTTTTATTTCAAAGATTCACTTAGAATTTTTAAGACCCGTTTTCAAATATAAAAATCCCACTTCTTCCTTCAAAAACCAAATCTCTACCATAAAATCAAAAATAATTTGTCTTTTTGAAACTAATGTATACCAACTAAAACCTTATAAATAATATAAAATGAAACCAATTCCTATTTTAAGATGGATTATAAGTTGTTTATGACTTGACCATGTAGTTTCGAAGATCATATGCTAATAATGCAACCACCACTATAAGTCATATTGAACCATGCACTTAGGTTACACATAGTTTTATAAACTGAGCGAGCTCACCATGCAACGACATTTCAACTCCCATTATCATCCCTATAAAAACACATAATTCCATCAAACCATCAAAAAATCCATTAACATGAACCAAAATACCAAAAATCACAATTCAATACTCAAACCTAACTTCCCATGGTAACCTGAGTTTTATATTGATCAATAGTTTGATATACTCTTCCCACAACTCCTACTCAAGTTCAGAATATCCTACTCCAATCTTATAGAAATACCAAATAATAAAGGTCACTCAGGAACCTAGGATCTTTTAAGAATCTAGGATCTAATATCATTTTTTCATGAGACAACTTTGGGCCACCCCTCAACTAAGAACCCAAGTCAATCTACGATATATTCAAGGGGAAATAATGATCCCCCACTGGATGACTATAAACATCGAGGGATTAAAATTTAATCATTGTAGATGATTTTCCTAATAAATGACATTAACTTAGTAGTGGAATTCATTTAGAAATTCCATTATGATATATCCATATTTTTGGATGCCTATTC
Organism: Viscum album; assembly: GCA_963277665.1. Classification (NCBI taxonomy): domain Eukaryota; kingdom Viridiplantae; phylum Streptophyta; class Magnoliopsida; order Santalales; family Viscaceae; genus Viscum; species Viscum album. The sequence continues at coordinate 766,064,788 of OY728138.1, forward strand.
CAAATTAGACAAACATAAATAGGATATAATAACCTAATAGGGCATAACAAACAATCATAACAAAAAACAACTCCAAATAACTGTACATAAATAGTGGTAAAGAGACTATATCCAGAATAAAAAAGGGAAACATGGTTGAAAAAACTGAGATACAAAATAAAAACTAAATACTTGACATCATCTCTATATAACATCCAAGGTCACTATATATCCATCAAGAAAAATGACTCGCTCCTAGTGTGATCCCAATGTTGAACCAAAACTTATAGAACAATTCTATCGATTTTGAGTGGAATAAGTATGGTTATAGAATATAATATATTAGTAGTGAAGCACCATAGAATCTATATGTTTCCTTTATCTACGAATACCATGAACACTAGTTTGGAAACAAATGTTGAAAATCGGATTTTTGAATTTTTAAAGAAACAATAATGACTTTTCTTATAAATCAATCATCAAAATAAAAAACACGTTATAATGAATAATTTAAAAACCTTTCTCAACCCATTATTTTTAAAAAACCTTTTTAAATACCATTTGAAAGATAAACACCCAACTCACATTAAAATAACTCAAAATGAATACCTAGAAAGAACACAATATAATTGTAAAACCAGAGGGAAAATCATAATAAAACTATAATACAGTAGAGGAGTAGAGAAACTAAAACAATTAAGAAATAAATAGTAATATGTACATAATCATGAAAAATTACTAAACATCACATGGAGAGACTCTAGACATACTCATTTCAGATCCATATATAGGTCTATTGATGCATTCCCAACCCTATAAGCAACCAGCTGACATCAACTCGCCTCACCAGTGGCACTCCCATATAGATTTTCCATACCATACTAGATCTATTATATCTCATAGATAATATATATAAATGTTTCTCATCCCTCACAAAATTCCTAGGATTTAATGATTTTAATAAGAGTGGTATGTGAGGTAGCCTTTACATAAAACACATTAATCTCTAATCAAAACAACCCAAATACACATGCTCAACCCATCTCCCTGCACTCACTAATGTGAATCAAACCTCCTTAATGAATACCAATCACATATAAACATAATAAGGAATATAGAGCTTCAATGGAGGAGAAAATTTCATATAAAATTCATTTTAAGGTTCCCACCAGGCCTTAACATTTAAAACTAGTAATCATTTTTCGAAGAAAATACTATTATTTAAAATTAAATTTTATAATCCAAAGGAAATATCAATTTTTTTTTCAAAAGTACCATACATACTTTTAATCTATCTTTTAGGAAGCACATGTTTTAAATTTCATTTAAAATGCATTTTGGGAATCAATGGGCAATTTGTGAACCAAAGTTTAAAATAAATACATTCTTTGAAATTTCTATATATATATATATGTATACATCTATATGTACACCTTTGTGTTCATATATATATTTTTTAATGTAACTATCATATATATAAACATTCATAGGAATTCCAAGGGATCAAATGAAGGGTCAAAATACAAGTAACACAACAAGGAATAAGGATTTCAAAGTGAAACCATCAAAACATAAAAAATATAATCAAACCAATTAAATCAGAATTTAAATTCGAGTTGAAACATTAAAAAAATATTAAAGTATAGTCATAATTTAAAACACTGTAATTCTTTGAAAAATTACACTTAGAAATCTTTAAAAACACCCAATGTATATATGTTTTAAAAAAGAGACCATAAGCATTGAAAATATTTAGATAACTCTTTTTCTAATCAAACCACTAGCTGAAAAATATTTAAAAACATATTTAATAATTTAATAATAATAGGAATTAAATAAAAATGAATTTATAAAGTTTTAATCATCTCATGGAATGCTTGAGAAATGAAAATGATGTAAACACCTACCCCAAGAGTTTGTAGATGCAATAAGAATCTTGATTATAGAAGGAACTTGGCTGAAAGAACACTTTTCACATACTTGAATCAATTGAAATAGCATAGAAGAGCCAATCATCACCCTATGTTTGGGTCTAAGAGACACCATGACAAAGGGGGAAGGAAAAAATAAGAGGAATATTAAGTAAAATAGGAATATAGACCTCACCTTTAATTAAATAATATATAATATAAGAAAGAATCCTTAAAATTAAAGGGTAGAAGGAGGAGGTGTCCACCCTTGGTGTACCTAGGTCGAACCAAATGAGAGGGATGAAAGAAAGGGATCTTGGGGGTTTTAAATTTATAATGTTACTTTAGGAAAATCATTTTTTAACTGGGTGATATACACGATCATGATACACAGTTTTCCAAATAACAACCATGAACCCTTAATCATAGAGCACATAGAGACCATATAGTTAGTACAAACTGTGTGGGAAAACTATGTGCCATCCACCACATTTTGAAAATTAAAATTTTCATGGAGAATCTTCCCAAAACTAAAGGGGAAAATCATATATTCATAAATAAATAAAATATTAAGGAAATAAAAGGCCAGGGTGTGATACATAGAGTATACATATACATGGAAAAATGATAATTTTATGCCTTTTGGGTATATCAAATTATATGATATATGGATATAATATATAGTATTCCTTGTATAGTCATATTATATAACATGGGAGAATCACAATTCCATGAATCATATGGTAAAATTAATTTGTAACTGTTATAATTCACTTAAGGGTGTGGAATGTTATAAGATAAGTGTTCAAGTATCCCTAATTCATTATCTATCATTGAATAAAAAATGCACGAGGGAATACATTCATCAGATTAATGTATGAAAGGCTAAATCTTTTCTTATATATTTTTTTAACACATGGGTAAATGCTATAAAAACATAATAATTTCACAAGGTATATATAAATGACGCTTGTCTATGAGTCTTGGGTTTGTAATCCTTGAGAATGATACTGGAAATCCCCCTCCCCTCCCAAATATATCTTCTTCCCTTATGATTTTCATTTTGGAATATTATCATACCATGGAGGATAGGTAGGTCCTATACAAACTATTTGGGTGATTTAGTGTAACTTTTTGATACACTATAGATAAAAAATAGAAACTTCTTACCTAATCGATTTTATATCACTACCATATTAGAATAAAAAAATATTAATCAAGTAAATTTTTTAAAAGACCAAGTTATCAACTGATCTTATCCTTTTAACATGAAATGATAATTAGTTATCCATTTCAATGGAAATCAAGATTACATCAAAACACATGAGGATATAGATGAAAACTACAATTCACATAAATTATCAAATGAGAGAATTTATAGAGATAGAAAATGAAGAAAAACATTGTCACCATCAAAGTGGGAATCATAATACAAAATCAATAATGTTTCATATAGTTGACTCTATATTTTTTACATAGAATAAATATCATCAAGAATACCTCCCAAAAAAACATCTTGAACCCACATGAAAACTCCTTTGATTTCCTTCATCTTTGTCCAGTTGAAATTTCAATGACACTAGATCAATTCCCATAACTAAAAACACCCCTGAATATGTATATATTCCAGGTGAATCTGGATGTATTTCTGGACCTAATTAAGACTTCAATTAAATTCATTTTATCTAAAATTTTAAATTCAACAATTTCAAAACCTAGGTATTTCCTTACACCGGTATCCTAGTGGAGCCTTCTTCAAAACCCACCTTCCAATAGCTTTGTACTCCTAGAAAAATGGTACTCCTAACATATTTTTTCACTTCCTCATGAGAATTCAATTGAGAATATGGTGCACTCTCATATCCAAGTCCACAACTTCTTCAATTAGAACACTCAAACTCCCAAAAATTGAATTAAGTATTGAAAAATAAAATATCCATCAAATAAAACTCTTATGATCAATCATAACATCATATAATATATATATACAATTAAAGTCTTCTTTGGTATATTATATTCAAACTAGATAAGTGAAACCTAGATACCAATTCATGCTAACTTCATTCATTGACCTAAACTCAATGGAGATCAACTTTAATCACCTATAACTTTTTGAAACCCCATTCATAATCATTATCTTCATTGGGTGATTAACATTCCATAAAAACTAGATCAACCTACACTTTACATCACATATAGTTCCTAAATTGATATTTTATTGAATATCAATTCTATATCAAACTCCCATAAAAGACCAAATGGATTATTTAGTCACACTGAAGGGGTGAATTAGTGTGAAAAAATGTTACATAATTATTTTCTCTTTTAATTACCCCTATTATTATTCAAACATATTCACTTCTTAGGATAAATATATCTTATTATGACTTACCAACACACTAAACTATATCAAAAGTAGTAAAAAAATTAGAATAACAGCACATGATATTTTTAAAATGTTCTCCCCTGATGTGGGTGACTATTTTCGTTTTGTTTTTAGAATTTGTCTAATACATAAATATCCACTAATTTCATAATGTGAATATAGTTGGGGAAGGTATCATCCTTAAAACTGAGCCTATATCCTAAAACTATACAGTCTTCTGAATGATTATTAATAATGGCTCTCTCCATTTTACAATGGTTCCTCACAATAACGCTAATGAACATGATCTTCAGTCTTCTCCAGGATGTCACAAAATCAAAATGGTATATATTATTCTTGAACACTTTAGTATGTTGAATTCTAAATAATGTTTCCATCCTTATTATAAATATTTATAATGATCAATGCATGAATAGAAATAAGAAATCACACATTATCTTCTTCCTCACCAATCAATAACTTCAACAACCAATAGTTAGTCTAATGACAGTAGTATATCGATCTTTATTTTATTCTTAATATTTATCTTGTTCTTGTTATTTCCCTTCTTCTTATTCTCATTTGAAACTTTTGATATTCAATTAATGTAGTTCAAACTATCCTCTATTATAATTAAATTTTCTCCTTTGATAATAATTTAATATTGAAGAACAAAAAAAATTAGATTCTTAATAATCTCACACTCTTATTCACCTTGTATTTATATTTATAAACACAAAATTACCTCAAGGATATTGTTTCAATATTTGAATATATAAAAATAATTCAGTCTCAACACTTTAATTTTGTATGATCCTTTTTTTAACTCATTCAAATTGATCACATATAGTGTCTAATTTAAATATCTATAAGCCTGGGTCTTTTAATTATCCATGAAATACAAAATTATTTTTATAGAGTATATCTTTAAAATTCCAAAAAAATATCTCATTTCATTAGTCAAAATATTCATTAAGAAATATCCTCTATCTTTTGATCTTCACACATGATTTTAAATAAAATTTAGAATCCAAAAATTAATCATAGAAAGAAGTTCGCATCTAAGTATCCTTAATACTTAAATTATATTCCCTTTTATCTCTTATAAAAAACATTTCATTATCCAAATTTTCATGAAAAAAATGAATAGGTAATTACAGTGGAATTTTATAACTCACAAAATAATATCATTCTCTTTGAGTTCCTGCTAAAATAAACTGCAGTGTTACACCTCTATTTGTTGTGAAAACCATCTAACTTTTATATTTTATTATTGGAATGATTTCTAGTGATATCTAGATGTGTAATAATATCATACCACACATCCTAATTCATCAAAAATTATTGTAGGAAATTTTCATTGTAGTGTGTGAGTTATTATATTAATTAAACTATATCCTAACACTTAAATATTTTTATTCATCCACAACTTGTTTCACGGTGTGGCCTTTATCTAATAGAGGATGTCTATTCCTCAACTATTAATTTGAATCATGATTTGATCATAATGTTTAATCCATGATGTTCAATATAATCATATTCATATTTATTTTCTTGATATTTTCAACTTAATTCTCCATCTTAGAAAGTTATTAAAAAATTATCCTTCATAGAGGTTGAGTTAAGCTTCTTATAATCGATACAAACAATCCATTTGTTTTTCTTTAGCAATTGAATTTTTTAATTTATTTCATTAATTACAATAGTGAAACATCCTTTTTTTAAGAAAACTTAGACCAGACTATCCCAATCACTTTCAAATATGGGATAGATAATACCAGTGTCCAATAGCTTGATTACTTCTTCTCTCACAACTTTTTTCATGCTAGGGTTCAGTATCCTTTAACACTTAACTCTTGGTTTGTATTCTAGTTTCATAGGGATATTGTGGATGAAAAATAAATGGATAATCCCCTTGATATTAGATATGAACCATCCAATTTCCATTTTAAATTTATTCAGAACACCTAATAATTTTTCCTCTTGATTACATTTTAGATCATTAGAATTTATAACAGAAATTGTTGAATTATCACATAGAAATGAATATTTTAGGTGTGATGGGAGAATTTTAATCTCTAAAGTGGGTTATTTTTTACTTAAAGGAAGGCTACTGGGTTTCCAAGGACCGAGATCTTCAAAATGCCTCTGTTTAGAAGTTTGAAAGTGGAAAGGTTTTGAATTTTATACATAGTTTTAATATTTTCTTCATTGTTGTCCAGAGTGGATAGATAACTCTCATAATAATCCAGATCATATTTCAAAATATTAATCAAATAAAAATCATCCAATTTTTTTATCATCTACCCCCTTACCAAAACAAATTTCTAAGAAATTTTTTTGGAATTAGAATTAGCCTCAAGTTCTCTCATGAATTCCTTAAGTTTAGAAATATATGATATGTCTCCAACTATAAAAAAAATTGTATCATTGTCAAGTTCTAGAAAATTATCCAGATTCTATCCTTGAACACATTCAATAGTATGAACAAAATTTCAAATTCCAAAATAACTTCTTTATCCAATGGTTTTTCTTCATGTTCTTCTAAATTTTCAATTAAATTTTCTACTACTAAAAGCTCTACCCTAGAACATTTTTTTACCAAAAGTTGGTTCTTTACCATTTTAAACAATTTGAAATATTCTTGTTGTTCCCCAATTTTAAATATTAGTTCACCCTTAGAAACATCTATAACTGCTCCTCCAGTGGACAAGAAGGGTCTACCCAGAATGATGGGAACCTCTAGGCCACACTCCATGTCTAGCACTAAGAAATCAATTGGAAGAAATTGTTTACAAACTCCATCAAAAAAATCATCTACCCTTCCTACAGGATGTGTGAATGAATGGTACTACAACTATAGGATGATAGTGGTGGGTTTAAGGTCACCCAATATCAACTATTTAAATAGTGAGAATAAGATCAGATTATTTATGGCACCCAAGTCACACAAATAGTTAAATTGAACACTATTCCCTAAAGTGAATGGAATGAAAAAGATACCAAGGTATTTAAACATTTAAGGGATTTTATTCTGAAGAATGGTGTTATACTCTTCAGTGAGCCTATATGTTTCAAATTATTCAAGTGTAATTTTTTTAAATAATTTTTTTAGAGATTTAAAATATGAATAAATCTGAATCAAGGCTTGGATGATAAGGATATTCACTTAGAGCTTGGCCAAAATCCCAATAAATTGAAAAATCTCATAATTTTTTACTATTGGGTTTTAGATTTTATGGGAAAGGAATTGGTGGGGCATAGTTCATAATAACAAAAGGCATACCACCGATTTCTTCTAAAAAAATCTACTTTCCTTTAAGATTTTTCTGTTCAAAAAAATTTTCATCTTGATTATTAGGTGAAAAATCATGATTTTTTTAATTTAAATACTTTTTATTTATTTAAATATTATAAATTTAGAAGATTTGGATTTCCATACTCATTCTGTTTTTCAATTTCTGCATTCCTAGAGTCTTTTCCAACTTCTGTTTGAGTGTTTAGCCAACTTCTTATGACAACAGCCAATACATTCTAACTAGGTTTGATTTAATTTTTTCTATGAATCTTTCCCCTATCCCTAGATGTCATGTATATAGCTAATTAGACCATATTTAATTCCATATTTTGAATTATAGTGTCATACTCAGCTTTATGAGATTCATATTGATATTTTTTTTAATCAAACTTGGCCCCTTGCGAGTCAAATATTTTTAACATTTGGTCCATTATATCCTGAAAGTTCCCCTCAAACCTAGATTAGTAATTGGATAACTCACCCCTCAGTTGGTTTTGGGATTGTTTTCTAGGTTTGTTTTGGTAAGAAAGGGCAACATGTTTTCTAATCATACCTTTTTTCTTTCCGGTATAAATTTGGATGGTTCCTGTATATTTGGTTATAATTATTTAAAAATATATCTTTATTATTAGCCACCCTAAGACAATAGTTAGAATAATTGAAATTTTCTTATGGGGATAACATGTCAAAGTTTGGACATAAGTTTTCAGTGTGCCCAAAAATACCACACTGATCACACTGTTGTCTAGGAGATTGGTTTGGGTTTTGGAATCCAACTTGATTGGTAGTTTTTTGGAATTTTGGTTCATTAATGTTTTAATTTTTTCTATAATTTCATCAAGTTTGGAATGAAAATCTACCCCTGAACCATTTTTGTTTCCATTTCTGTTCACTCTCTTCCTCTGAGAATTTTTATATTGAGAGTTCAAAGTAAGGTTAGTGAAATTTTTTCTTAGCTCTTCCATTTTATTTTCATTATAATTACCCCTAATATATTTATCAATAATATTTTGACCAAAATAGGAAAATGATTCATAGAAATAATCCATAAGAACATGTGATATAAGTTGATGATGGGAACACTACTTAAGTAGTCCCATGAATCTATCTCAATCCTCATGAAAGGGTTCCCCATATTCTTTATATAATCATGTTATTTTAGTTCTTAATTCACCCTTAAGTCCTTAGGGGTTGATTTTCATTATAAAATAGTTTTAAACTAGTTCCAAATTTTCAAAAATGTTTTCATATAGACTCAAAAATCAATTCCATGCAGTCCCTTTAAGGAAAATGGAAACATTGTAATTCTTAATTCATTCTAATTGATTACTAACAGAGGATGTTGTTGCACTATATTATAGATGTATATAATGAAGTCCAGTGAGTCCTCATTAGGTATCCCATTAAAAGAATGCAAAAGTGAAAGGTGGGATAGTTTTAGCTCAGAGTTATTGAATCTAGGTAAATGTCCTATGGATGATGAATTTCTTAATACTTGATGAATTTGAAACTCCCTCATCCAAGGCCTCTCCATTTCTTAAATGAGTTCACATTGATAGTTTTCCATATTATTAACTAGAACCCTTTCCCATAAGTTTTTAATTTCTATTTTGGTTTTCATTTTTATGGATCTAATTTGTTTTTATTTTTTTGGATTTAAAGGTTATAACCTATTAGATACAAACCTTGTTCTCTTGTAGTAAACTAAAAAAAATAAAATTTAGAAAATATAGATCACAGTAAAAAATAATTGGATACATATTGACAGAAATAATAAACAGTCAACTAGAATAACTAATTGTTTGAAATAAAAACATTTTAACAATAGTTTTCAATTTTTTTAATATATTTTTTTGAAATAATTTTTTAATTTTGAAAATAATTGGTCGCTCAAAGCATTCCCCTACAATGGTACCAAAAAATTAGTATGCACATTGCTAATATATTCCAAATATTAACTATTTATAAAACTCCTACATACTATAGTGCAGTAGTTTTTAGGTTCGAACCCAAAGGAAGGCTATTAAATGAGAGTGTAACAAAATTTTTAAAACAACTCCAAAGTAAAAAAGTGGAATAAATTCCTGTTTTTCTTTTTAATTTCTTATATTTTTTGAAATACATTAATGATGATACAAATTTTTTATAGAACATATTGATGCAAGTTAAAAGAAAAAGTAGTGAAATAAGAGATTGAGAGAAATATTAAAGAAAGATGATTGGAGAAAAATTAAAACTATTAGTAGAAAAGATAACTTCTTAAAGGAAATTTATTTAATAAAAACCTCAAAAATTGATTTGATAAATCTTCCTTTCTAGGAGATAAATCACATAGAAGGATGATTCTAAAATCTTTCCATTTCTTAGAATAATCCAAAAGTGAAGAAGTTTCAAAGGGAGGTCCATAGAATTAGTCTCTCCAATTTGTTATGAAGTTTTTGAATTAAATGTGAGAGGTGTGAAATGTTTTTAGTAAAATCAGAATCAATATTTTTGATCGATCTGATTCTCAGAAAAATTACATGAAGAATCTTAAATTTTAAATCTAGTAGAATTGAAATTTCTCTAAGCTAAAGAAATTATCCAATAATCATACCCAAATCAAGTTGAAAAATTTTCAATTACAGTTAAAAGAAATAAATAAAAATATAAGAGAAGTGGTCTCCCCAAGATGATGAATATAATCTGTTATGATGAATATCTTCTCTTATTCTCCTAGATCTTTTGGTTATCTGATCTCTTTACTCTCGAAAACAAGAATGTCCGCTTAAATTGTGTAGGATGATCGATCAAAAAATTTTTCATTTCCTTTGTAGAACTTATGATACATATTCCCAGTTAGTCACTAGAGTCTTCCACTGACTTTAATCAGTCTCATACCAGATATCGAACACGTGTTGTCACAACTTGCAATCATTGTTACATGAGAAAATATCTTCAAAATAATGTATAACACCCATGTGCATTCAGTAACAGAAGAACCTATATTCTTTCCCATATTGAATATACAAATCAGAATAAAGAATAAAAAATAACTAATAATTTTTTATAATAGTATATAAATAAAAGTAATAATTATCATCATTGTTATTATAAATATTAACAAATATGTATATATGTACACTACTATAGATAGTGATTTTATCAGTGCTAGAAAAGGCTTCTAACAGTGAAAGAAAAGTGTTGTTAATCTCACCTAAGATAGGGGGTCCCCTTTAACAGCACTAAAAAGCGCTGATAAAGGATGTCTTTTATCCGTGCTAAAAAAGCGCTGATAAAGGACCCCCATTTATCTGCACTATTTAAGCGCAAATAAAAGACATTTTTATCAGTGCTTGAAATAGCACTGATAAAGGAGGATTTTATCAATACTCAAAATTGTACTAATAAAGGCCTAGTTGCCTATGATGTGTTGTTTATATAATAGAACACCCACCAGCAGCACCTGCACGACACACACACACCACTTACACAAAACAGTACATGCACCGCACACACAAGGGTTTGTTAAACAATGGTATATAAATTTCAAACAATGTTTTATATAATTACATTTACAATTATCCAACAAATAGTTAAAAAATTAATGTTTTGTCCTTTACCATCCTTGATCCCCTCTCAAAAATGTCTACCCATGGTATTAGTTACTGAACAAATCATCCCAACCCAAGAAAAAGCTTCCACCTATATAAAAAACAAATATTATCTTAGTAATACTATAAAGAAATAAATTAAACATTAATATGAAATAATACATTAATAAAATGTCAATTTTTAATAAAAGAGACACATTTGAAGTTATACAGGTCACATCGTGCATTGTATTGAGGTTGGGTTGATTCTTACATGTCACAAATGAGTTACAGATCATTTTCCTAAAATATAAAAACAATCCAAATGGGTTTTCATGGTTTTGATTATGTCCTTCGTTTTTTTACTAAAATTAATATCAAACATAAATGGCATACATAGATTTACATTGGCCAAATCATTCTTCATATTGAGGTGTGGTTTATTCCTACAAGTCACAAATGAGTCATGGATCGTTGTTCTAAATTATCAAAACAATGCGAATGAGTTTTGTTAGTTTTTAGTATGGCAATTTTATTTTACTGAAATATCATTTCAAACAAGAAACGCTAATTTTGAGTCATATTAGTCACATCGTCCCTCTTTTTGAGGTGAGACATCTTTATACATGTCACAAAGGACATAAAAATCTCTCTCCTAAATTATGAATACAATCGGAGGGTGATTTCTTGGTTTTCTATGAGTGAAATGTTTTCAGCTAAAATGTCAATTTTAAACTGGTAACAGACACTTTTAGTCATACTAGTCACATTTTGCGTCAGATTGAGGTGTATTTGATTCCTACACATCACATATGACTCATGAATTATTGTCTTGATGTATCAAAACAATCCTAATGTGTTTTATTAGTTTTCAGTATGACACTTGTTCTTTTTTACTTAAATTAATGTCAATTTTAAATAAAAACACATTTTGTTTTATACCAGTCACATCATTCATCAGATTGTGGTTTGGTTTATTCTTATACATCACAAATGACTCATGGATCATTGTTCTATGGTATCAAAACAATCCAAATGTGTTTTCTTAGTTTTTAGTGTGTTAGTTGTGTTTTTTTACTAAAATAATATTTCAAAATGGAAACACACTTTTTGAGTCATACTAGTCACATTGTGCATCAATTTGATGTGAACCCCCTTCATATATGTCAGAAAAGACTTAAGAATCACTATCCAAAATTATGAATACAATCAGAAATTGTTTGCTTGGTTTTTAGTGAGTGACACATTTTGAGATAAAATGTAAATTTTAAACTAATAACAGATACTTTTAGTCTTATCAGTCACACCATGTGTTGGATTGAGGTGTGATTTATTCCTACACGTCAAAAATAAATCATGTATCATTATCCAAAAATATAAAAATAATCTGAATGAATTTTTTGGGTTTTAGTATGTCAGTTGTTCTTTTTACATAAATTAATGTCAAATTTAAATAAAAAGACACATTTAGATTTATACCTGTCATATTGTGCATTGTATTGAGGTGGGGTTGATTACCACACATCAAAAATTACTCATGGATCATTTTACTAAATTATCAAAATAATTCAAATGTGTTTTATCAGTTTTCAGTATGCTAGTTGTGTTTTTTACTAAAATTAATGTCAATTTTAAATAAAAATAGACACTTTGAGTCATACCGGTCACACCGTGCATCAGATTGAGGAAAAGTTTATTCCTACACATCACAAATGACATATAGATCATTTTAATCAAGTATCAAAACAATCCTAATGTGTTTTCTTATTTTTTTAGTATTTTAGTTGTGTTTTTTTACTAAAATGTCATTTCAAACTGGAAACACGCATTTTGAGTCATACTAGTCACATCATGCGTCGGTTTGACTTGAGAAAATTCATACACATCACAAAGAACCTATGAATTGTTGTCCTAAATTATGAAGACAATCAGATCAAGTTTTTTTTGGTTTTCAGTGAGTGATGTGTTTTGAGATAAAATGTCAACTTTAAACTGATAACGAATACTTGTAGTCATATCGGTCACACCATTCGTCAAATTGAGGTGTGGTTTCTTCCTATATGTTAGAAATGATTGGTGGATCATTTTCCTAAATTATCAAAATAATATGAATGCGTTTTATTGGTTTTCAGTATCTTACATGTTCTTTTTTCTAAATTTATTGTTAATTTATTATAAAAATACACACTTAAAGTCATAAGGGTCACACCATGTGTCAGATTTAGGTGTGGCTGATTATTACACGTCAAAAATGACTTGTGGATCATTTTCCTAATTATCAAAACAATCTTAATGCCTTTTCTCAGTTTTCAATATGGAACTTGTTCTTTTTACTAAAAATACTGACATATTAAAATAAAAATAGACACTTTGAGTCATACTGGTCACATCTTCATGCTATTTCTATACATTCTTCCATCAGGTATGCTACCCATTAGTTTCTAAACAAATATATCTCATATTGTGAATAGTATTATTTTCATCAATCATGGTAGTAATGAAAAAATATAAATACACAAAGGACTAATACATTTTTTAAATGAAATAGTAATTATCTTCGAAAATAACTCTTCAAGGATGCTAGATTGATCATGGAATACGATCTCTTTCATAAATTTACAAACATAATAACCACAGTATTTATCATTTGTTTGTTTTGAGAACTGTAGAAACATTGAGAAAAATAAGTAAAATTTTTATATGTGTTTGGATAGTGAAATCTTATTATATACCATGATTTTTATCCAGTCGTAGTACTTGTGATGTTTCTTGTCCTTTTCCCTTGGCTTCATTCCATGATGTAGATGATATTCATGCACCACCCTATCATAATATAATCCTCATTAAATGATAATATAAATTATATAACTAGATTTTTATTTCTAAAATGTTGGATGTGGTGTATTACAAATTGACAAACACCGTCGTTTATGGTCGTTTTGTTGGATATCCATGCATTGAATCCAAGAAATAAATATTTGGAGTATCCAAATTGACAGTAATGAGAATCCAATGCTGCCTAAAACCCCAAATAGGAATAAGTAATGAATGAAATTAAAATATATTTGATATGATTAATTTTATAGTTTTACCCCTGCATCATTGGTATTAAGAAGAGTATGCCATTAATAATTTTGTTGTTAAACGAGTTGAGAAGGTCTGCCACTATTTCACTCTCTTTATTGGATTATATATCTATTTTCTCTATAGAGGTAATGTGAGGAATAAAGAGTCCAAATTTTTGTTCATGGGGAAATCCCTTCAATTGTTTTTCATATATACGTCTACAAAAAATATGAAATGTATTTAGTCATAATTATCATAGTATATCAGCTTTTGGAAAACCAAATCATGAAAACATACCTCATGTATATATATAAAGTTGATCCACCTAACCAATCATACTTTAGGATTTCACTTACATTGTCAACACTAATGAAATATATATCTTCCCCACTATATGTATTTTCATCAAAAATAATTGTGTGAACCCCACCGTCTTTCAAATTCATATTCACATGGGTCTACAATAATAATAAATAAGGATATAGAACATGTGGGTTTAAGGTTCTTTTGGTAGATTATTTTGATCGGATGGTTGATCCTTGAGATGGTTTTGAGCTATTATTTTTTTACCCCTTCCCTATTTTCGTTTGTAATAACATTCATCAGTTCAATCCTTTTTTTATTAAATGTTGAAGGTTTATCTTGAAAAAATAGAAATGAATACCTTCTTATTGACATTTTTTTTACAAGATGTGACAGCCATGCAATGAATATTCCAAGATCTTGTTTGACCTTATGAATATCTTCATCATTAATTGGAATAGGTAGCTCAGTGTTCATCTCATGGTCTATGTTAATCATCACTTTTACATGACCTCTTGTAAGTGGTCTATTGTTTAGCATGACGTTCTGGATATTGAACACCGCATCCCTCGCTATAAAGTGATGGATGGGTGTTGATAGATATAAATCACAGTCATTTTCACCCTATACAATATCAGTACAGGAAATGTATCAGTATCTATCAGATTCACAATTAACAAAAAAAACTATTATAACATTGATTACATCAGCTAAGATGGGTTTTGGAGGGTAATGGGTCACCTCAAATCTAGTGGGGGTGGGGCGGGATCTTCACATGTTGGTTGTTCTTGAGTTGTTTCTTCTCTTTGACCCCCCCCCGCCATCATACTTTATATGAACTCTCTCTATAATTTCATATTTTATTCAAGGATAGATATTATTTCTCTCATCATTTTGATTTCTTCACTTTGATCCTCCTCTTGTTTTTTTCTCAAAAAATGTTCGGGGTGTCACCCCAAAACCTATACCTCTGATGTGGCCATACTTTTATGGATTCTTCAAGGACACTAAAAGTATGTATGAATCTGGTTTGGGTGTTGCTGATTCTTATGACTATGTCAAATAGAAAATACAGGAAAATAAGTAATCATTGTTAGGTAATATCTATCTAAAAAAAACAAATATTTATTATGTCATACTTACACATGGTTCCCACACTTTTTATGTGTTTTCATCTATTAGTGTCCTATATTTTTTTAAATGTTCCTCCTTCTATAGTACATGATGTGGGATTGAAGTGACATTGGATTTGGAATAATAAATATGCATATAAATAGAGTAATATAGTTATGGTGTTGGTTAATGTCATATAAAAGTATTACGGTAGATTTAAAATATATACAATTTTTTTTTCAAGTGGATCGTACCCCATTATTTCTTTATGGTAAGGGTGCAATGGTTTTTCTGCTCGTTCCTTATTTCCAGCACTCATTTTCTATTTCATAAATAAAAAACTACCAATCAAAGTGATGAATACACGTATCATAAAACAATGTGTTACCAAAAAAAATGTACCTGAAAATAATGCTCCTCGCGAAGGCTAGTAAACGTATCCCAGGATCCTTGGGTTATCAAGTGTGCATAAATATGATGTGGGTGTGGGTTTATTTTCCCTTCATCATCTTTAAGATAAAATTTCTTTAAAATTATGCAAAAACCTCTTTGAATCCTTCTAGAAACCCTTAATACACAGTCATTATGCGATTCATCCACTATAAATCCACTCTACAAGGGATGATGAAGAGTAAGTCAATATTTCATTATTTTATTCCTTAGTAAATTAAAGAAATGATATATCATAATGTTATCATAATATCTCCCTACATCAGTGTCTTAATCCCGATGACAACATGGTTCCACAACTTTACATCAATCAACATGTATTACTGAGTGACGATTCCAATGTAACTACTAAACATGGCCCTGTTGGGGTCAACATGTTGGCCCTGTTGGGGTCAACATGTTGGCCCTGCTTATTCCATCTGACCTCATATATGATGCCTTCACTTTTTTCCTTAAGCATTTTTTCTAACACTATCAAACAACGACTCTCCTATTTTTTTTGATGCTACCAGTGTTTCAGTGCCTACCATTTCCTTGGTTTCTAAATCATCAATATGTCTCTTCAGAGTGCTAGCATTGGCATGTGCAGATGGTGGTTGTACCTCTACACTTGGAGAAGCAGCAGAAACAGAGTGAGTAACTTGTTGGTCCTCTGCACTGCAAACAGAATTAGGTTGAGTGACCTGTTATACCTCAGGATTGGGTGCATCATCACATGAAAAAGTCATTATCTGCAGAATTCATTCAACATTTAATTTATATTATATAAAAGTAGTAGAGAATTTATAATCACATAAGGTAGTATGATGTATATTAAACAAAAATGTATTCTTCTTATTGAACTCCCTTTTTTTAAAGTTTAAATGGATTTTACCCCTCTACCGACTATCCAAATCCCTTCATTTTGGTCTCCTCTGACATACAAAATTTCATCTACATTGGGAACACTATGAAATGATTACGACGTCCCAATGAAAGGGTCATCCTCTGTTGAATTTTCCTATGACCCTTCAGTGGTTTTGGAGGATAAAAGAACAATTATCCAATTTCGGTTTGTGGGATCTGGAATATAAAATACTTATATTGCATGTGATTCCATTATAAATGGTTCGTCTTTGTACCCTTTCTTACTAAAATAAACTTTCATGAATCCCAACTCATCTATTTAAAAAACACTCATATTATCAAACCACTAGCATTGAAAAATAGGCACTTGGAAGTTCGTATAATCCAACTCCCATATTTGTTTTATGATTCCAAAGTATGACATATTTGCATAAAATGGATTTCTTCCCTTAGCACCGGAAACATGCATTGCTTCAGCAACAATTGTAACTCCACTATTCTGCATGGTACAATCTTTATCATGTTTCTTAGTATATAATGTATAACCATTAATTACATAAGTATTATAAGATAATACATACACACTTAGTCCTCCGGCTATCCATCGAAGTCATTCTGAAATTGAGTCTAGATTTTCTTCTGAATCCTTAAATATATGGTCCCGAAACCATACAATAAACTATCAATGATGTTTATTTGATATCCATCTTCTATCTCTTGATGGATTAAAATTCCTATGAATTTATTTTTGGGTTTCGACATAGGGGTCATCCTCCAAACTGTTATAAAAAATGTAATGGTGGGCATGCTCCCGATCTGTAATATTGATTGTGAGAACCTATCTTCCAGAAATTTTTTCACCCACAAGCCACTCAGTGTGACGAGATTTCTGTAGACCAATTTTTTCCACATTGGATAGGTATTTGGTACATAATTCAATGGCTTCCTCAACAATATATCACTCCACAATACAACCCTCTGGCCGACTTCAATTTTTGACATACCCTTTCAAAATATTCATATACCATTCAATTGGGTACATCCATTAATAGTGTATATGACCACATAGTCGAATCTCTATCACCAAGTGAACTATCATATGAACCATAGTATTAAATAATGTCGGTGGGAAGAACATTTCCAATTCACATAATATGACAATAATTTCTCTTTCCATACTCAGAAATTTCACTGGGTCTATAACTTTGTTGTATATAGCTTTGAAGAAGAAACATAGCTTCGTTAACGTATAATGGACATTCTTGGGAAAAATGAAATGTAAATCTATAAGAATTAGATCTTATATCAAAACATGGAAGTCATGTGATTTTAGACCCATTAACTTTAAATCGGTCATTGACACGATGTTCTTGATATTCGATGAATACCCCTCTGGAACCTTTACATCATTTAAGAAGTTGAAAAACTGATATCTATTCTGCCTGGAAAGATTATAAGTAGTTGGAGGAAGAAAAGTTCATTTTTCACCCTTCACTAACGCTAAATCTTCTCGTATTCCCATGTCAAACATGTACATAGACTTAATTTCATCCTTTATTTTGTTGGGTACATTTAGCAATGTGCTGATGACACTGGCATGTACATTTTTTTAATATGCATATCATCAATAAAGTGTCTGACGTGTAGACAATTCCAGTATGGTAATTCAAAAAAAACTAATCACTTCTTCCTACTAGTTTTTGTAAGTTTTTTCAAAAACAGTTTACCAAAAGCAGTGTCCATATCTTTTACTTTTTTAAACAGTTAATCACCAGTTAGTGGAGACGGTGTTGTATGTTCTTCTAAAATTCCATCTAATGATGTTGTCCAATATCAGTACATATGTCATCGAGGTATAAATCTACAATTTCCTAGAAACATAATTTTCGATGAATGTTTCAACCTAATTGACTATGTACCTTGTTCGTAGGCGGGACACCCCTGACTTCCTTTAATGCTATATCCACACAAATTCCCATAAGTAGGAAATCCATTTATTGTCCCATACAACATGAATCTCAATGTGAAATCATCATTTCTATAAGCATCATACAACGTAACACTTGGATCCCACAATAATTTCAAATCCTCGATCAATAGATCCAAATAAACACCAATATCATTACTCGATTGTTTTGGTCCTGATAAAATCATAAATAGCATGATATATTTTTGTTTCATGCATAACCATGGTGGAAAGTTATAATTTACCAACATAATAGGCCATGTATTATGAGTGCTTCTTTGAAAAGCAAAAGGATTCACTCCATCTATAGATAACGCAAGACGAAGGTTTCTCAGCTCGTTTCCAAAATTAGAATACTCATGATCGATTCTATTCCACTGAGGAGTTTCTACTAAGTGATGTAGTTTCCCAAATTTATTTCTTCTATCATCATGCCACATAAATTTCCCCACAACCTCCTCACTTTCATATAGGCGCTTAAACCTCGTAATGATTGGAAAATACCATACAACTTTCATAAGACCGGGTTCATCTTTCTTGTATCGAGAAGCACCACACTTTGGGAATTCTCTATGTAATTTTTATTCCTTGTAAAATAGTATACAATCATTAGGGAAGGTGTGTATTAATTTAGAGATCATACCCATCAAACATAGCATTCGTTTGGTGTTGAATTTTTAGCTCACGAGATCATTATATTCTAGTAACTTGTTATTCAAGAGAGAAAGTAATTCTATAAAACTGGTGTCACTCCATTAATTGCCTACTTTCAAATTATACAACTTCAGTACAGTTGAAAATTCTATATATTTAGTGCAACCACCATACAAAGGCATCTTTGCACAACTCTTTAACTGCTCAAACAATTTTGGGCAATCATGAAGTTCATCTTCAAGTGTCCTTGTCATTTATTCAATATGATCATAATCATTCACATCTGTAATCATGTCCTTGATATGTTATTATTCATTTTCCCACTTTTAATCATATCATATGATCCATAAAATGCACTTTAATTCCAGCCACTAGCAATATTTTCTTTTTCCCTGTGTTTATTCCAACATTTATAACTTCAATCTATTCTGTGACAGATCAAGTGTTCTTCCAACTCATTTGGACTAACTTGTCTTTAATAACAACAGTGTAAATACTAAAAAAGGATTTTGGAAGGGTCATATGCATGATCTTTGGCAAAATTTATGAAATCTTTCACTCTATATTCATACTCTCTTGTCAAACAATTGGCATCCATCCAGTCTTTATTCATAGCTATCCTATTTTATTTGGTGATATTAATTTTTAACAAAATAAAAAGACAAAAAGTTGATATAAAAATTAATCAAGGCTAAAAATAGTTATAGATATTAAGTCTCCTTTGAAAACTATTTATAAAATCATAGTTGAAATCCCATTAAAAAACCAACCATTTAAACTAATTCCTCTTTAAAATAACACGCCCTTTTCAAAATAAATCAATTAGTTTCAAACACTCTTTCTCGAAACCCCAATTCCTTTTTTATAAAACATTCCAGGCAACTTCATGAACCAATAATGATAATCATTTAAAATGAGGGACAACCCTCTATATTTTAAAATTTTTCATTTAAAACTTCACACACCCCTTGTTAAAATGAAACCAACATTACATATGCTTTCAAAACATTCACATCCCTTTATGAAATCGAATCATGTGATTTGAGAAAAACTTTACATGAAACCAAAGTTCATGTGCAGTGATTAAATTATTTTAAAGTTATTTAAAACAAAAAAAAGGTATGTAGAACACATTTTTCAAACACTTTTTTTGTGTATTCCAATAACACCTCAAGGAAAGAACCACTATTTCCAAATCTAAGAAAGGATTTGGGAAGTTTATCTTAGGAATTCTCAACCGTATGGACCAATAAAAAACCACATGACCATCATGGACTGAAACTGTTCAAATCCTAACTCCTAATACATCACAATATAAGCCATACTCATTACCCAGCTCATTTATGGTTAAGATTGGTGCTTTCATCAATATCCCGTTAATATTTTAGAAGGATCACTCATGAACATCTAAATAATCATATTGATCTACACAACTTAGGTCAGGTCTCATATAATGCCATCTCTATTTCAATGGTATAATCATAGATAGAAATTTGAAGTTAGTAGTTCATCTCTGTCTCAAATAATTCAAATATCATCTTAGAATCCTCCACCATCTCACAAAGAGTATTATCTACTACTGTGCCTTATCCAGACCATCAATGTAGTGAGTATGTAAGAACCTGGTTTTTTCTATAAAAGACTTTGAAATTTTCTTGATGTTATTCCAGAGTAGCGCCTTCAGACGGCGTACGATTCCGAGCCCCGGTGTGGCCGGAATTAAATTTTAAGTGTGTTCACACTGGTCACGCCAAATAAATAGAATAACTCCTAAACGGTTGCTCGGATTGGAAAAACTAGAGCACCGTTGATTCCGGAGCGTGTCATTTACCCTAGGAGGGGTGTGATTTTCGCGGGTGCGGGCCTCCTGTGAAAAATGGCACCAGGGGTGTTTTTGTAATTAAGTGGTCTCGGACGTTAGATTTTATATCTTTCGAACAGAGCCTCGGATTAAAATTATGAGACCACCTTTGTGCTCAGGAGGTGGTGTTTACCGTAGGTGCGACCTAACTTTCACTGCGTTTGGGGTTTCGGACGCGGATTTAAATTGGGTTGAGTTTTTAATTAATTAAAGGTTTAATTAATTTTCTTTATTTAATATATTCTTCTTCCCCCACCCTCTCCCTGGACAAACCCTTCCCATTACTCTCCCAAGAAACTCCCCTCCTCCCATGCTCTCTTCCCCCTTCTCCTCCTCCTCCCTTTGGTGGACGTTGACAGAACTTCGAATCTTGGCGAGCGCATTCTTCGTCAACGATGATCGATCCAAATCCAGGTAGGATTCCTCAATTTTTGGTTTTTGTCCCTTTGATTTAAAAGATTGGTCATTTATTTTTATCTGCCTTTGATCTGCGATTATCGTTCTTCACACAATCCCATAGCTTATTAATTATTGTTATAACCATTAATCTTAGTTGATCGTTTTAACAGCGATGAACCGATGTTCGTTCCACAAAATTGTCAATTGTGATTTGATTCTTAGTCCTTCGTATGTTCATCACCGACTGTTCTTTTGACTGGAGGATCGGTAAAATACCCGATAATAAATTGTTGCGGAATCAATCCTTGATGAAATGAACCTTTTATGCGAACACAGATTTGGGTTTGAGAGCACAAGCGAGGTGCAATATGGTTTGACGGAAGTTTGAAAACAGATCAAAGACTGAATCAAGGGTTTCGTGTGCAGTCTAGCAAAGCGGAGGTGCGATTCTCGGATGGCGATTCTTGAGAAGATCGAGTGGTCAGGATCTGACCACCGATGACATATCGAATGGTCGACATGAGATAGATGGTCGAGGTCACTTTGGATGTCGCCGTAGGAGCAGTGCACAACATGGGTGTTGATAGCATGTTTTGCGGTGGTAGTCGGGTGATCTTCAGATGAAGCTCTGCCTATATGAGGGGAGGCATGTAGGGTTGCAGCATGGTTGGAGGTGTTTTGAGGTAGGAGATGACTAATGAGAAGGATTTTTAATATTATTCTAAATGATAATAATTTTTATCAATTTAAAATAAAATGAATTAAAGAGTCGTGATTCTTGAAGACCTTGGATGACTTGAGGTCTTTGATTATCATATATATATATTCTAATAACAAAAATCAACTTTTGTTTGAGAGGAGGCCTTGGCGCATGGGGAGTTGGTGTCGTGTGAGAAGAGAGAGAATAATATAAGGGAAAAGAGAAGGGAGATTGGTGAGAGAGTAATAAAAAAAGAATAAAATATAGAAAAGAAAGGGAGAAGGAAATAGTGGGGTGTGACCAACATTTGTAGCTTTAGGCACATGGGGGAAGGGGGGGAGTGTGAACCACCTTATTTGGATGTCTTTATGATTAAAATAATAATATAAAATATTATTATTGTTTTTCTTGGAAAATTATCTTATCGGTTATATATTTTAACCGAGGCATCCGTTTGACACGTTGTTTGCGGTAGCATGATCCTGACCTTGAGACGGTCTTTTTTAGTCCAATATCGGATACTTGGTTTGAGCTCGAGGTGTGGGCCCCATGGGCCGTCGTTCGAGCAGGTTGCGACTTTTTATAACTTTTTCATCGGACGTCCGTTCGGGGCGAATGAGTAGTCGATTCGGGGAGTTTTTTTGAGGGCGTTGCGATGGCGCAACCCACCCGCTTTAATTCAGCACGATGGTGTGGGGCCCATGAGGGCCGTTTTGGGCGTTGACGGTGAATTTCGGCTACTTCACCAGGTGTTCATTTAGGACAAGTGAATAATCGATCTTGTGTACTTTTCCGAGAGGATCACAACGGTGTGATCCGTTTGTTGCGTTTCAGGATTGTAATGTGGATCCTACAGAGCACCGCTCGTGTGTAGTGCGGCGAAATGTATCTTCTTCTCTAAACATCCATTCCATGCAAGTAAGCAGTCAATTTGATGTGTTTTCCTGAGAGAATCATAGTGGTGCGAGGTGCCCGACTGTTTTTGGGACTGAGGCTCGGGACCACGGGACGTCATTCGGGCGTAAAGCGGTGTTGGACGACCTTTTTCGTCAGATGTTAGTTTGAAGCGAGTAAGTGGTCTATCTCGCATGTTTTTCTATGAGGATTACAACGGCACGATCCGTTTGGATGTGTGGAGACTCATGCAGGATCTCATTAAATGTGGAATCATGGAAAGTTCTCTAGTGGCGGTCCTTCTTAATGTGTTTGGAAGCGAACCCTTGGTGTGTGATTGCGTTCACTCCTGTGTGATTTAAGTTGATGTTTGAAGAGATATGGATGGCCATGCTAGGGCCGTGGAGGGAGAAGGTTGGATGAATTGTGTTTTCACCCTTCGTGCTGACGTTGGGTGTCGTGTGCACTATAGCCTTTGGTCTAGAGATGTGGTATACTCTGGGAGTATACGGGGATGCTTGGAGATACATGTTTTAGTTTTACCCGAAAATGTTTGTGTTCTTGGGTTGGAGATGAGATAGGTCCACACGTTGTGTGGGACCTTTGTGCATGTTGTGTTCTACTTTACATACCTTTGATCTCTCACGATATAGAGGTTCCCTCTGTTCACGATGGTTTAAACCAGCAGGGTTGAGCGGTTTCCCCTGGTTCTGTTCTCGACGGTGCGATCGGCAGAGTTGTTTGGGTTCCCCTTTTTTCCTTCAGCCGTGTGGTCTTTCAGTATCATGTCCTTTCGTGTTTCCTGATAGAGTTTTTGTGGATTCGGTGTGACCAATACTTTACGCGGGAACCAATCCTCTACTCAGGAGGTTGTTTCCAGTAGGGTACGGAGTCTCAGTGATCCCTGACTCCTTAGCGGAGTGTCGAGATCATATCTTCCTTCCGCGATCTACCATGACATGTTTCCCATACGCTCCGTGTTCCATTTTCCAGTGTTGTATCATTCAGTAGGGATGGCCGGAGTAGTTTTGAGTTTACCCTCCAGCGGGGCTGGGCAGTGGGTTTCCCATCGACCTCTTAGGGTTTACCCTCCAGCAGAGACTGGACAGTGGGTTACCCGACGACCTCTTAGGGTTTACCCTCCAGTAGAGACTGCGTAGTGGGTTACCTGATGACCTCTTAGGGTTTTACCTCTAGTAGAGACTGTACAGTGGGTTATTCGATGAAATCTTAGGGTTTACCCTCCAGCAGAGACTGGGCAGTGGGCTACCCGACGACCTCTTAGGGTTTACCCTCCAGCGGGGCTGGGCAGTGGGTCACCCGAAGACTCTTTTGGACTCAGTCCTTTCTACTAGGCTATTCTATGGCTTTTCTCCATGACTATCGGAGCAGGACCCTTGGTTGTACGGGTCAGTGTTGTGAGAGCTTTGGCTTTGAGGATACCTCTCGACTGTGGGATAGTGACGAGGTGTGGTTTGACTTTCCCCAGAACTCTCAATAATGAGGGGCGCTCTCTCCACCAAGACACGTCCTTGTGATGCGACCTAAAACCGTGCGGGCGAGTTAGTGCTGCCCAAAGTGGATAGTGTCAAGGTGCAGTGATTTAAGCCCCTTGACTTGCAGTTCGGGGCAAACGTGCGGGATGCTGGGCATCAATGGTGTTTACTTCTGGGACTGTTGGTTACACACTTTCTTGGGTTGAGCTATGAGATAGAGATCCCCTTACGATCTGCACTACTACAAATACGCCTTTTATCAGCGCTAAAAATGGACTTTAACGGCACTAGAAAAGTGATGTTAAAGCCAACGAAGATAAGGGGGGGTCCCCTTTATCAGTGCTCCAAAAAGCACTGATAAAGACCCCATTTATCAGCGCTAACAAAAAGCGCTGATAAAAGGGGTCTTTTATCAGTGCTAAAAAGAAGCGCTGATAAAAGGGTCCTTTATCAGCCCTTTCTTTTTAGCACTGATAAAAGACCCCTTTTATCAGCGCTTTTTTTTAGCATTGATAAAAGTAAAAAAAATTAAAAAAAAATTAAAAAATAAAAAAAAATAAAAAAAATCCTGCCAATCAGGGGGGGCTTTTATAATGCTTGAGACCCCCTTTTTACAGCACTTTCCAGCCCCTCTAGTGCCCGCACACCATCCCTCCACCCTTTATTAATGTTATCCCCCCCCCAATCTATCCCCATGCGCGTGCCCCTACCTCCACCAGGATTTGAACTCGAGACCTCCCCCTTGCGCGCCTAAACTCTTACCACTCCTCTATTTTGATTTGTTTTCCATTTCATGATATCGCAATTTATATATATATATATATTTATATTTATTCGTATAGTAATATATATTTATATTAATATATATATATATATAGTTATATTAATATATATATTTATAGTGATATTAATATATATATTTATAGTTATATGAATATATATATATATATGTAGTAATATTAATATATATGTATATAAATATTCCTATATTTTTATTTTAATTAAAATGGATATTAGTTATTATTTAGATAAAGCTAATATATTTTATATGTAAATATATTTTATTATTTATATTTATAATTAAATTTTTATGTGTGAATATATAAAAAAATATGTATATATTGTTATATATTTGATTATAAATAGTAGTGCATTATAAAAAACGATAAAATTTCAAATACATAATATCAATATGAATGTAATACCTTTGAATAAATTCAGTCCCCACCAAAAAAATCCAATAATACCCCCTTTAATGAGGGTAAAAATCCACAAACTGTTAAAAAATCGGGGTATCCCGACTAAAAACTCAATTTTGGAGGCCTTATGGGCCTTTTGGAATCTAAAAATGTGATGGAGGCTTTGCCTAGGTCATTAGTTCGTAGAGATCGTCACGGGCTTCGATTTGATATGTTGTAGAGCTCAAACGGACACCCGGATCAAAAGTTATGGTCGTTTGAAGTTCGAGTTGCGTTTTCAACATATTTTGGATCTTTTTTTTAATTTTTTTTAGTCTTCAAATTGTTATTAAATGACTATTACTCCATAATAATTAGCAAATTATTAATTAAAAATGTTTTTTTAAATTTTTTTATAAGCCATTTTCACTAAATATCTTATATATTGAGTATATTAAGTGTAAATGTATATTTATACTTATCTAAAATATATTTAAAAATTATATATTATATTTATATCAATATAACTATATATATATATTTAAATATTAATATATATTTTTTAATGATTTTTTTGGAAGTATACCATTTATAAGCGCTTTTAAAAAAACGCGGATAAAGACCCCCCTTTATCAGCGCTACTAAAAAAGCGCTGATAAAGGGGTACTTTTATCATCACTTTTTTTAGCGCTGATAAAGGCACCCTTTATCAGCGCTTTTTTTAGCGATGATAAAAGTACCCCCCTTTATTAGTGATTTTTCGTTAGCGCTGATAAAGGCTGGTGCTGGCCTTGCCTAGTTTTTTGGTAGTGTTGGTTCAGGTTTCTTGACAGAGCATATATATATGTATACCTTGTTCCAATACCCACTCCTTGGGTTTTGGTTACTCTCCTTCCAGGAGAGGCGAAGACATGCGGGGTATGCCATGTTCTTTCTGTGTCTAGATTCTCGTGGTCGGACGAGTCTACTCTCCTGCTATAGGTAGCGAAGACTCGATGAGAAGTTCATCTTCTCACCGTTTCTAGCTCATTGTGTTTGGATGAGTCTACTTCCTTTTTCTTGATTGGGTTGAGTTGTACTCTTTACTTCACTCTCTATTGTACTCCTTTACTATTCTCTATTCGATCTACTTCTCCCCTCTTCAGTATCTCCTTTCTTTCTCCCTCGAGCCTTCGGGGTATCCTACTGAGTATTTTTATACTCACCCCTGCTTGGGCTTTTCCCGCACTTGGTGTGCCCTTGCAGACGACAGACAAGTTGGTCGTGACTACCGAGGATCTTAGGAGTTCAGGAGCTTGGACTGCATATGGTGGTCGCAGAGGGGCTTCCAGTTGGGAGACTCTCCAGTTGTTTACTTTTGTTTACCTGTTGTCAGGTTGTGGCACTTTTCTAGTTGGACGCATGTTTTTCCCTTTTCTTTTCAGTTTACCTTCAGCACTTACTTTGTACTGTTTAAAGGTCGATGCACATTTGGAGTTTGTTTATATCAGTGAGTACTTTACTTTTCCTTTTACTCTGCACTTTTGCATTGAGTGGGTTGCGTGTGTGTGTACAGGTACTTAGGCAAAGGCCTCCCCGAGTTGTTGTGCCTTAGGCACTGGTCGCCAGCCCCTGGCCTATGGAGGTGGGCTTGGGGTAGTTGCGGCTCAAGCCCGGGTAGGGTCAGGTCGTGAAAAGTGGTATTAGAGGTGGTTCGTTCCTTGGGACGTTGTTCGGACATCCCTAAAAATAAATTGGTTGGGATCTAGGGCAACTGTGTCAACATGTCTCGAGAGCGGCTCTCAGGCCAGGGAGTCCAGTGACGGTGCGGCGGCCGACGTATCCATTCACCAGGACCCTGATAACCCGCTTGTCGACTCAGCATGTTGAGACACTCGTTGCAGGGAAAATTGGTTTGTGCATCACCTAGGATTGAGTCTTTGACTGTACTTCTTGAGTCATCTCCCCATTGTTGTTACGGTTGTATACATATATGCTCATCTAATCGCAGTACTCCCTGATAACATTTAGGATGCCTCCGTGAAGACATCCAGCCAGGATACTAGCTTTGGTTCATGACGAAGACCCTGTGAGCGATGAGGCCTCAGTTCAGGACCCATCATGCGAGTCCCTTTCTCTGGGTGGGCTAGTAGCAGCACCCCCACCTGGTGAGCAGCAGGCAGCTCTAACAGAGCAGACTGAGCTTGAGCACAGGTTGAGCGCGCTCTGTGAGTTCCAGCGGTAGAGATCGCTGAGGTTCAGCGGTGAGCCAGACCCTCAGGCAGTAGATGTTTGGCTTGGGACAGTGGTTTGCCTCTTCAGGCTTGTATAGATGCCGGCAGATCAGATGGTGGTTTTGGCAGCCAACCTTTTCCATAGAGCAGTGGGGCGTTGGTGGAGTCTGGTGACACAGTTACTCAATGAGTCGTCGCTTTCATGGGACGACTTTCAGATACTATTTCTTGAGGAGTTTTACCCCTCCTACTTACGCTCCATTCGGATCCAGGAGCTCCTTCAGTTTCAGTAGGGAGGGATGATAGTGACTGAGTACGCGACTAGGTTCGCGGATCGTGCACGTTTTTACCCAGACTTGGTCCATGATTGAAACTTTCGAGCGTGAAAGTTTGAGCTGGGTCTCCGCAGAGAGATTCATGCCATCATAGTACCCATGTGCATTTCCACTTATATCAAGGTGCTAGAGCAGGCACTGATGACAGAGAGCTTCCTGTCACGCTCTACAGTTGGTGGTGGCAGCATGCATGATAGAGTTGAGATGTCTGCCACATCTAGCGGGCGTCGGCAGACAGAACCTCGACGCAGGTGGATTTCCGATAACCGGACTCAGGGGCGTGGTTGTACACCATAGTGGCGCCAGAGGGAACCAGTTCAGCCTAGAGAAAGTCAGTGTTATGCTTGCAATGAGCGAGGTCACTTGGCACGAGACTGCCTGACCAGGCACGCTGAGAAGATCGGGTAGGCAGTAGGTGCACCACCGCGGCAGAGGCAATGCTGTGATCTGAGTAGCGCCCAGAGAGGTGGTGCTAGCGGAGGAGCGGGGGGAGATGGTAGTGGGGGACGACTTTATGAGGTCTTCCCATCACCACTAGGTGGTCCACGTCAGGCTCCGGGAGCTGACAGTTGGGACCACAGACAACCACGAGCTTTGGATGTCTACGATCTTGCAGAGAATGAGATGATAAGAGGTACGCTTTACGGATCTTCTACTTTTTTCAGTAGAATTATTAGACTCTGTGTGTGAAATGATTTTTCTCCCTACTCCTTGCTTGAGTTGTTACCAGAGTGACACAGGGCATCGGTGTAACCCTGCGTTAGTAGAGTAGAAGGCGTGGGAACTTTTCTTTAGTCGATGGTGTCGACTCCTTCACCTTCTGAGAATGTAATAGAGTCTTGGTTGTGAGACATCAACTGTGAAACCTTGTGTGACCAGATATCCTTGAGTGTTTCACCATATGGATATTATGAAGGAGGGAATCACTGGGCTTTGTCCCAGGTCCAAGCAGTGACTCCGGTCGCAGCGTGTGGCGTAGAGGTTTGACCGGGGAGGTGAGCTACCCCCTAGGGCCTTCGGGGCGTTTGAGATCGTGCGAAGGGATGTAGAGGTTTTCTACCACCTTTCCCTAACCCCAAAGGATGGTTTGGGTGCATAATGTCTCCCAAGTGACTTACCTGAGGAGATGTGTGCATGCTCCTATACACGTCATCGGTGAGGGCAAACCCCACGCGAACGTATCAAATCCTTTGGTCCATGTGCGGTGACGTTGAACTGTGCAGGAGTTCTTCTGGGTACGGGAGAGCTAGGTGTGGGCTTAGTACCCTGAGTTGTTTCCCAAGTTTTTCTTTTTGGGGACGAAAATCTTGAAGTAGGGAATTATTTAAGAACCCGGTTTTTGATATAAAAAACTTTGGAATTTTCTTGATGTTATTCTAGAGCAACGCCTTCAGACGGTGTACGATTCTAAGCCCCGGTGTGTCCAGAATTAAATTTTAAGTGCGTTCGCACTGGGCACGCTAAATAAATGGAATAACTCCTAAGTGTTTGCTCTGATGGAAAAAATGAGGGCACCGTTGAGTCCAGAGTGTGTCGTTTACCCTAGGAGGGGTGTAATTTTCGCGGGCGCGAGCCTCCTGTGAAAAATGGCACTAGGGACGTTTTCGTAATTAAGTGGTCTTGGACGTTAGATTTTATATCTTTCGAACGGAGCCTCAGATTAAAATTATGAGACCACCTTTGTGCTCAGAAGGTGGTTTTTACCCTAGGCGCAACCAAACTTTCACTGCATTTGGGGTTTTGGATGCGGATTTAAATTGGGTTGAGTTTTTAATTAATTAAAGGTTTAATTAATTTTCTTTATTTAACCTCTTCTTCTTCCCCCTCCCTCTCCCTGGAGAAACCCTTCCCATTCCTCTCCCAAGCAACTCCCCTCCTCCCATGCTCTATTCCTCCTTCTCCTCCTCCTCCCTTTGGCGGATGACGACGGAACTTCAAATCTTAGCGAGCGCATTCTTCGTCAACGATGATCGATCCAAATCCAGGTAGGATTCGTCAATTTTTGGTTTTCATCCCTTTAATTTAAAAGATTGATCATTGATTTTTATCTTCCTTTGATCCGCGATTATCTTTCTTCGCATGATCCCATAGCTTATTAATTATTTTTATAACTATTAATCTTAGTTGATCATTTTAACGGCGATGAACCGATGTTCGTTCCACAAAATTTTCAATTGTGATTTGATTCTTCGTCCTTCGTATGTTCATCACCGACTATTATTTTGACCGGTGGATCGGTAAAATACTCGATAATAAATTTTTGCGGAATCAATCCTTGATGAAATGAACCTTTTATGGGAACACAGATTTGGGTTTGAAAGCACAAGCGAGGTGCAATATGGTTTAACGGGAGTTTGAAAACAGATCGAAGACCGAATCAAGGGTTTCATGCACAGTCTAGCAAAGTGGAGGTGCAATGCTCGGATGGTGATTCTTGAGCAGATCGAGTGGTCAGGATCTGACCACCGATCACAGATCGAATGGTCAACATGAGATAGATGGTCGATGTCACTTTGGATGTCGTCGTAGGAGCAGTGCACAACACGGGTGTTAATAGCATGTTTTGCGGTGGTAGTCGGGTGATCTTCAGATGAAGCCCTTCCTGTGTGATGGGAGGCCTGTAGGGTTGCAGCATGGTTGGAGGTGTTTTGAGGGAGGAGATGACTAATGAGAAGGATTGGTTATATTATTATAAATGATAATAATTTTTATCAATTTAAAATAAAAGGAATTAAAGAGGCGTGATTATTGAAGACCTTGGATGACTTGAGGTCTTTGATTATCATATATATATATTCTAATAATAAAAATCAACTTTTTTTTGAGAGGAGGCCTTGGCGCATGGGGAGTTGGTGTCGTGAGAGAAGAGACAATAATATAAGGGAAAATACAAGGGAGATTTGTGAGAGGGTAATAAAAAAAAGAATAAAATATAGAAAATAAAGGGAGAACGAAATAGTGGGGCGTGACCCAACTTTGTAGCTTTAGGCGCATGGGGGAAGGGGGGAGGAGTGACCAACCTTATTTGAATATCTTTATGATTAAAATAATAATATAAAATATTATTATTGTTTTTCTTGGAAAATTATCTTATTGGTTATATATTTTAACTAAGACATCCGTTTAACACGTCGTTTGTGGCAGCGTGATCCTGACCTTGAGATGGTCTTTTTGAGTCCAATATCGAATACTTGATTCGGGCCCGAGGTGTGGGCCCCATGGGCCTTCGTTTGAGCGGGTTGCGACTTTTTATAACTTTTTCGTAGGATGTCCCTTCAGGGAGAATGGGTAGTCGATTCAGGGAGTTTTTCTGAGGGTGTTGTGATGGTGCAACTCACCCTCTTTAATTCAGCACAGTGGTGTGGGCCCCATGAGGGCCGTTTTGGGCATTGACGGTGAATTTCAGCTACTCCACCGGGTGTCCGTTTAGGACAAGCGAATAATCAATCTTGTATGATTTTCCGAGAGGATCGCAACGGTGTGATCCGTTTGTTGCATTTTAGGACCGTGATGCAGGTCCCACATAGCACCGCTTGTGTGCGGTGCTGAGAAATGCATCTTCTTCTCCAGACATCCGTTCCATGCAAGTAAGCAGTCAATTTGATGTGTTTTTCTGAGGTCATCACAGTGGTGTGATGCGCCCGACTATTTTCAGGACCGAGGCTTGGGCCCACGTGACGTTGTTCGGGCGTAAAGCAGTATTGGACGACCTTTTTCGTCAGATGTTCATTTGAGGTGAGTAAGTGGTCTCTATCTACCGTGTTTTTCCGTGAGGATTACAACAGAATGATCCATTTGGATGTGTGGAGACTCATTCGAGATCTCATTAAATGTGGAAGCATGGAAAGTGCTTTGGTGGCGGTCCTTCTTGCTATGTTTGGAAGCGAACCCTTGGCATGTGATCGTGTTCACTCTCGTGTGAGTGAAGTTGATATTTGAAGATATATGGATGGTCGTGCTAGGTCCGTAGAGGGAGCAGGTTGGTGGAATTATGTTTTCGCCCTTCGCGCTGATGTTGGGTGTCGTGTGCACGATTGCATTTGGGCTAGAGATGTGGTATACTCTGGGAGTATACGGGGATGCTTGGAGGTACATGTTGTAGTTGTACCCGATAATGTTTGTGTTCATGGGTTGGATATGAGATAGGGTCACACGTCATGTGGGCCCCTTGTGCATGTCATATTCTACTTTACGTACCTTTGATCTCTCGCGACATAGAGGGTCCCTCTGTTCACGATGGTTTAAACCAGCAGGGTTGAGTGGTTTCCCCTGGTTCTGTTCTTGACGGTGCAATCGGCGGAGTTGTTTGGGTTCCCCTTTTTCCTTAAGCCGTGTGGGATTTCAGTATCACGTCCCTTCGTGTTCCCTGGTAGAGTTTTTGTGGATTCGGTGTGACCAATACTTTATGCGAGCACCAATCCTCAACTCAGGAGGTTGTTTTCAGTAGGGTATGGATCCCCAGTGAGCCATGACTCCCTAGTGGAGTATCGAGATCATATCTTCCTTCCGCGATCTACCGTGACGTGTTTCCCATGCGCTCCGTGTTCCGTTTTCCAGTGTTTTATCATTCAGTAGGGATGGATAGAGCAGTTCTGGGTTTACCCTCCAGTGGGGCTGGGCAATGGGTTTCCCATTGACTTCTTAGGGTTTACCCTCCAGCAGAGACTGGGCAGTGGGTTACCCGACGACCTCTTAGGGTTTACCCTCAGCGACGAGGTGTGATTTGACTTTCCCCAGAACTCTTATGAATGAGGGCCGCTCTCCCCACCAAGACGCGTCCTTGTGATGCGACCTAAAACTGTGCGGGCGAGTTAATGCTGCCCAAAGTGGATAGTGTCAAGGTGCGGTGATTTGAGCCCCTTGACTTGCAGTTCGGGGCAGACGTGTGGGATATTGGGTATCGATGGTGTTTACTTCTGGGATGGTTGGTTACTCACTTTCTTGGGTTGAGCTATGAGATGGAGATCCCCTTACGATCTGGTTCAAGTTTCTTAACAGAGCACATATATATGTATACCTTATTCCAGTACCCACTCCTTGGGTTTTAGTTACTCTCCTTCCAGGAGAGGCGAAGACGCGCAGGGTATGCCACATGCTTTCCATGTCTAGCTTCTTGTGGTTGGACGAGTCTACTCTCCTGCTATGGGTAGAGAAGACTCGACGAGAAGTTCATCTTCTCGCCGTTTCTAGCTCCTTGTGTTTGGATGAGTCTACTTCCTTTCTCTTGATTGGGTTGAGTTGTACTCTTTACTGCACTCTCTGTTGTACTCCTTTACTATTCTTTGTTCGATCTACTGCTCACCTCTTCAGTACCTCTTTCACGACCCGACCCGTACCGAGGCTCGATTCGCAACTACCCCAAGACCACCTCCACAAGCCAGGGGTTGGCGACCAGCACTGAAGGCACAACAAACTAGGGGAGGCCTTTGCCTAAGAAAATGTACACACACACGCAGCAAACTCAATGAAAAAGTGCAGAAAAAGGAAAGAAAGATACAACACTGATACAAAAAGGGAATCCAACCTACATGCATCGACCTCTAACCAGTACAAGTAAAGTGCTGACAAGTAAACTGAATAGAAAAAGGGGCCAAAACACGCGCCCAACCATAAAGGTGCCACAACCCAGCAACAGGTAAAACGGAAGTAAACCACTGGTGATCCACGCCCAGAAAGTCCTGCTACGGCCACTAAACGTAGCCCAAGCTCCTTTGTCCTCTACGCTCCTTCGTAGTCTCGACCGACTTGTCCATCGTCTACAAGGTCACACCAAGTGCGGGCAAAGCCCAAGCAGGTGTGAGTATAAAAATACTCAGTAGGATGCCCCGAAAGCTCGAGGGAGAAACAAGGGAGGTACTAAAATGGTGAGCAGTAGACAGAGCAAAGAACAGTGTAAGAGTGAAAAAGAGAGAGAGTGAATATCAACCCAACTAGAGAAAGGAAACAGACTCTTCCAGACGCAAGGAGCTATAAACGATGAGAAGATGAACTTCTCTTCGAGTCTTCGCTGCCTATAGCAGAAGAGTAGACTCGTCCAACCAAGAGGAGCTAGACACAGAAAGCACGTGGCATACCCTGCGCGTCTTTTCCCCTCCCAGAAGGAGAGTAACTGAACCCAAAGAGTGGGAACAACAGTAGGGTGTATATATATGCTCAATGAGAAAACCGAATGAGTGTGTAAGGGGATCTCTATCTCCAAGCTCAGCCCAAGAAGTGTCACCAATATTTCAAAGGATATCCAACATGGAACCCAAACGTCCTGCACGTCAACCTAGGAGGTTCAAGTCCAAGGGGCTCAATCACCGCACCTTGATACTATCCTATTTGGGCAGCACTGACTCGCCCGCATGGCTTTTAGCTCGCGTCGCAAGGACGCGTCTCGGTGGGAAAAGTTCCCCTCATCCTCGTATGTCCTAAGGTCACGTCAAAGATGTCACATTGTCGATCCGTACAACCAAGGATCCTGCTCTGGTAGTCATGAAGAAAAAGTCACTAACTAGCCTCATAGATATGGACTAGTCTGAAAGAAGTCATCGGGTAACCCACTGCCCAGCACCACTGGAGGTTAAACCCTAAATAAGTCAACAGTGACCCACTACCCATCCCCACTGGAGGGTAAACCGTAATACATCATCAGGAGACCCACTACCCAGCCCTACTGGAGGGTAAACTTGGAAGAAGTCGACAGACGACCCACTACCCAGCCCTGCTGGAGGGTAGACCCTCAAGAGTCGTCAGGTGACCCACTGCCCAGACTTGCTGGAGCGTAGACCCTCAAGGGTCATCGATTGACCCACTGCCTAGCCCTGCTAGAGGGTAGACCCGGAAGATTCATCGGGTGACCCACTGCCCAGCCCTGCTGGAGGGTAGACCCAGAATCGGTCTGATAGCTCTGCATTGCTAGTGACATCACCAGGTGTCACTAACAACACCACCATGTGTTGGTTCAGAGTGCATCAAAAAGGGATCTCCGTCCAATTCCCATTCATATTTCCACATTTAATAAGATCTCTAAGGAGGCTCCACACGCCCAAACAGATCACACCGTTGCAAATCTCGCGGAAAAACACACGAGATAGACTACTTACTCGCTGGAAATGGCTCCCGGTGGAAAAGTTATTCAACACCACTTTATACCCATACGACGTCTCATGGGGCCCGCACCTCAGTCCCGGAATAGGTCAGGCGAACCACACCATCATGATGCTCTCGGAAAAACACACCAAAACGACTACTCATATGCCTCAAACGGGCGTCGGAAGAAAAAGGCGCAGTATGCTGCCCACAGCTCAAGAGACGGCTTGTGGGGACCACGCCTCAACTCCAGTTTCAACGCCTGAAACCACCCCGGTCAATTTTGCCTCGATTCCAGGGTCACAACGCCGCTGACGGCGCCTAAAACAGACTTCGGATGCAGAAGCTACAATTTCCCGCGTTATACGCAAACAGGACCCCATGGGGCCCAAACTTTGAACCCGAATTTAGGTGGAAGGATTTCTCTATTTCAATCCCCTCGGAAAAACACTCAGAAACGAGTACTCAAACACCCCAAACGGGTGTCAGGTGAAAAAGTGGTGTTTCACCGTAAAACGTGCGAATTAGGCCCTATGGGACCCGCACCTTGTCTCCAACCCGAACGCTTCAGAAAGAATTTCAAAAAGTCCGTACGAGGACTGGGGTCATGCTTCCGCTGACGGTGCGTCAATCGGACATCCCATGCAGGAGTTAGGTCCGACGCAACAATTAATTAATTAATTTACTAATTAATTAATTAATCGCGTTAAGTGTTTCATGCATCCGAGAAACGAAACCAAACCACAAAGGTTTCGAATGAACTTTGGAAGGTCCGTCTCAACTACAGGACCACAGTGCCTCTGACGGCATGTCAAACGAATGTTCGGCTCGCGAAGTGCGTCCATCGTGGGCTTTATTTAATAATTTATTATTAAATTAAACCTCTTCGGGTCACCCGTCTTCAGGCACGGAATCCAAAAACCCCAAAACCCACTTTAAAAAGATGGCCTATCTGACAAGGTTCAGCAGCCATAGACGACGCGTCAAACGGACACATCGTTTGGGAGATACGGCCCTCCGAATGCAAGGGGGGCCAAAATGGGCCGGTCCAGACTGTCGGCCCGCTGGCCGCAGCCTGCCTCAAACGACCGGACCCGCCTCGGGTCCGGTTCTACAAAGAGAACCGGCCTTTTGGCCAGTCTTGGTCGTGTCACCCAGCAGGACCCGCTGTTTGCGGGTCCTTGTCCACGCCGCACACCCGAGGCGCTGACCGCCTCGGGTTCCCCTGCCGAGCGCGACAGGTCAGCGCCCGCGCTCCCTGCTCATCGTCGACACCTGGTCACCCGCCTACTCCACTAAAGCCTCCAGCTCGCCGCATGACGCCGCTCGACTTCCTCCGGCTCCTCCGGCTTGACCTCCGCTGGCTCCTCCGGATCGACCTCCGCCGGCTCCTCCTTTGACCGCAACGGCCCGCTGGACGCCGGCTCCTCCTTTGACAGCTGCACCGCCATGCTACCCGCCGTCCCAGCTTCAACACCCACAGCCGCACCACCGCACATAGCTGCCATGACCACCGGCTTCCCCTGGCCGCACCCGAGCCAGCCGTACACCGCGGCCACCCGATCACCTCCGGCTCGACCGCCGATCATCGCGTGCCAGCCCTCCTCTACCAGATCCCGAGCCTCCACCGTGTTGCAATTCGCGACCCCCCGCTCCGCCGCTGGTTCGTTCTCCAACCACTGCCCCTCGCCGGAGCCGAACCTTCGGTCGGTCCCCCCGACCACTCCGGTGATCAGAAAAATTATCTAACACCGGTTTCAGGATCCCCGGGACCAAATCTTCACAACGCCTTCCCTTGCTCATCGATCCGTCGAGGTTCTCGTGCGTCTGAAAATTTGGGACGAAGAACGTTCAAAAACGAGGAATTGAACGGGGCTCGGGCGTTGGTCGTGTTCGTTCGTCCAACGCCCCAAATTCTAAAAACTATAAAATTCATAGACGAAATTGATGGAGAAATTTAAGAAATCGACGAGGGCGCGAAATTCAACAAGAATCCTACCTCGTTGGATCCGTTTGTCGTTGGCGACGCGTCTGCTCGATCCTGCTTCGATCCGCCGGAGTCCGCTCCTCATTCCGGCGAAGAACAGTGAAGAACGCCGAAGAACAGCGAAGAATGCTATAGAGAGAGAGGGAGGGAGGGAGGAAGAAATGGGTCTTCCCTCAACACTTAGTGAATTTATAAAAATTCACTAAAACTCTCCCAACAGGCGCGGATTCTGAAACCTCCGTGCCCACCTATTTTATATCACGTGCTAGGCAAAACACCCCATTTCGAACTCAACGGAAGTCTTGGATTTCAATTATGAGACTTCATTCGAAAGTTATTCAAAAATAATGCCACTGATAAAAATCACTAAGTGGACATTTCGAAATGACCATTTTGCCCCTGGGTGACATTTCTCACAGCAGGCCCGCGCCCGCAACTTTTACACCCCTCCTAGGGTAAACGGCACGCTTTGGACTCAACGGTGCCCTCAATTTTCCCATACGAGAAACCGTTTGGTAGTTATTCATGTTTGAGCTATTAAATGAATAATTTGATAATTTAATTATCCATTTAACACATCGCCAACGAGCGGGGGGTCCGAACGTCCCGCGCCGACTCATCTTATGTCGCGCCTAGGGTAAACACCACATTGTGGACCCAACCGTTATTTTCGATCCGATCAACCGTCTAAGAGATATCACATTTCCTTTAGTTAACCACACGTGTGTAATATAAAAACACTTAACATTTTTATATAATTAATTCCGGGCACACCGGACCTCGGAATTGCACGCCGTCTGAACGCCCTGCTCTGGAATGATATCAAGAAAATTTTCAAAGTCTCAGAGTCCCAAAACCTAGGTTCTTAAAACCTCCTTTGTTGCTCCCTCGAGCCTTCGGGGTATCCTATTGAGTATTTTTATACTCACCCCTGCTTGGGCTTTGCCCACACTTGGTGTGCCCTTGCAGATGACAGACGGGTTGGTCGTGACTACCGAGGAGATTAGGAGTTTAGGGGATTGGACTACATATGGTGGTCGTAGAGGGGTTTCCAGGTGGGATACTCTCCAGTTGTTTACTTTTGTTTACCTATTGTCGGGTTGTGGCACTTTTCTGGTTGGACGCGTGTTTTACCCTTTTCTTTTCAGTTTGCCTTCAGCACTTAAATTGCACTGTTTAGAGGTCGATGAACATTTGGGGTTTGTTTATATCAGTGAGTACTTTACTTTTCCTTTTACTCTGCACTTCTGCATTGAGTGGGTTGCATGTGTGTATATAGGTACTTAGGCAAAGGCCTCCCCGATTTGTTGTGCCTTCGGTGCTGGTCGCCAGCCCCTGGCCTATGGAGGCGGGCTTAGGGTAGTTGCGGCTCGAGCCCAGGTAGGGTTGGGTCGTGACAGAGTATAAAAATCCTACAGAAACTTAAGCGTTGTTACAAAAGGTAGTGATAAAGAACCCACTCCAGAATAATCACTTGATTCCTAAAAAAATTATAACCCATTATTACTAAAATATCCTAAAAGGAAAGATAAAAGGGAATAAAAGTACAAATAACTCCAACATAAACACTAGTGACCCTCGGTAACTTGCCACATCCCATCGTCCAACCATGGATCAATTTGATCATCAAGAACAAAACAAAATAGGGCACTGAAAAAGGAGATATAAGAGCGCCATACACTCCCATCCACCAGTTCATATGTAGGGTATGAGCTAAAAATTCTATTTATAATTTAAAAAATAATTATATTTGAATCCCTTCATAATATAGTGAATAAAGTGATAGTTTGAACATAAGGTATAAAATATATTTTCACGTGAATTATAAAACAAGTGTAAAAACAATAAACTTACATATTTTCAAACAACCACCCTTTTTATAATATAAAAACAAGTATGACTAAAAATTTGAAATAAAAATATCAAAAAATGGAAAGAGGGCCTTTAAAACCATATAAGACATGTCAAATAACACTTTATCCCTCTTTTATAACATTTTCTAAAAAAATATTTTTCATAAATAACCATAATGAAAATCCATTTTCTTAAAAGTCATTTAACAAATAACCAATTTTTTTCTTTTTTAAATAAATTTTTTTAACCATTTAAATCAACCTATTTGAAAGTAAAAAAATACACACTTGAAGTGAAAAAATGATCATACATAGGCACTAAGAAAACAAGGAAAAATAATCCAAAAAACATCCAAATGATAGTGCCATATAATAAAAAAAACTAGGGGAATACAATCCAACCAAGAAAATAAATCATCTAAAAGTTTCCTAAGAATGATGTAACCATCATGTGAAGATTCCTAAGACTCGTGTATTTGGATCCTAAACTGGAGATGAGGAACCTAGGTCGATAATATTTAACTTGTCATATCCATGTATTTCTATAGAACTCACTAGGATATGTCATGATTCAGGGATCAAAATAAACCCTAGTCCCTTCTAGTACATTCTAGGGACACTGAAACATCTCAAAAACTCACTCAATCTAATTGGGTTCTTACACTAGGCAACACACTCCACACTAGGGATTTCACTTATCTGGATCCCTACCAGTCTCCTAGGACACCCATGACATTTCAATACTACAAATGAGAAACCAATGAAATAATAGATCATCATATAAATATAATTTCAATAATTTGAAATTTAACCTCACCCTACCTCTTACACCCTCACAAGAAATAACCCCTTTCGCATCCTTTTATAATATTCAAAATAAGCATAATAATATATAAAATCTCCCATAGGGTCACGAGCCACAATAGGAACAATAAATGCATGGAGATCAATTGAGGGTCTCCTATATTTATAAAATAGCTCCCTTTAAATTACCAACTAGGATTTCACAAATGTGCTTGAGAAGCCAATCCATTTTCACCCCATTTGAGAACAACATTTCAAATTTCAACAAAAAAAAACCATTTATCTAAATGCACTAGAAAGCCCACTTGGAAACCCGTCAATTTTCTATAAATAATTTTTTAAAATAATAAACCCTTTAATTTTTGAAGGAAATATGTGCTAAGAACCCTTTTATTAAACTTCAATATCCTTTTGAAAACATCTTAATCCACTATGAGAATTAAGGGTCTCAAAACCATTTAAATAGGTTGAAGTTCAATTTCATTCATTTTGCAAAACACGGCTTTAAAATATCACATAATCACTTTAAAGAAAAAAAAAATTACCAAAATTTCAAAATATTTAAATTCCTTTAAAAAATCCACTCAATCCATTTACAAAACACTTGGCATGTGACATAAGTCTATGTCAAATCTTTAAACCATTTTTAAGCCAATTGAAACCCAAAAAATTCATAACATAGGATTATAATTTCATAATAAGTCATTTAAAATATCAAAGAAATTTATAACATGTATTAAAAGGGAGTTCCAAAGAAACACCTACCTCACTCAAGAAAAATCGAAGCTAAAACTTGTCGACATTAATGGAGAACACATAAATATGTCAAGTGACATACTAATCAACCCCAAATGACAAAAATACTCATGATTAAAAAGAAATTACACTATGCTCTAGTGGAATCACACTTCAAATGCATAACCGTGTCACAAAAAATCAAAGAAAAAAATATGAATAGGAACCCCAAATAACATGCAATTCATTTAGTGCGCAAACAAGGATCATCAACAACCACAATTTTCAGTGGGGCATTTAGCCCATATAATTCACAACATACCATAAATATCAAACTATAATTACATGCGAACAAGATGAAATGGATGAAAAAGAGGGGAAAACTCATCGGTAGAGGAGAGGCACAAAGCAGAGGAGAGGTGCACGGAAGAGGTGCGGCACATGACGGAGCTATGGCGCGTGGCAGAGGAGAGGCACACGATGGCTGGTTCACGCACAATGGAGGTGTGGTGTGAGGCGGATGAGAGGTGCATGGTGGTCTGGTTCGTGGAAGAGGAGAGTCACGCGGTGGAGGTGTGGTTCATGGTAGAGAAGGGGCGGCAGGAGAGGAGGAGGAGGAGTTGCGACGCATGGGTCAGCTTCCACGAGAGCTTGAGGGGTGCGAGAAAGAAGGAGGCGGTTAGGTTTTTATATAAAACCTGGTGAACCTTTCGTTGATGATAGCTAAAAAGTGCTGATAAAGATGAGTCTTTATCAATGCTAAATAAGCATTGATAAAAAGTGTCTTTATCAGCGCTAAATTTATAGCACTGATAAAGACACTTTTTAAAAGCGCATGTTTAGCACCGATGAAGAGATTATGTTAATTTATTTTTTATATTAATATATATTTATAATTTAAATAATTATAAAATTATAAGAAATATACTTATTATATTTATAATCTTCGAATATATATAATAAATATATTAATTATATATATTTATAAGATTATAGATATATACAACTATATTTCTTCTAATTTTATAATTATTTATATGAATATATAATTATTTATAATTATATGAATATATATATATTTATAATTATGATTATAAATGAATATTTATTTATTTATTTAAACAATTATAAAATTATATCAAATTAATATTTCTATTTTTTATAATTTTATTAATATATATTTAATATATTTATTATAATTTATAATTATTTAAATATATCTGTTTTTATTTATAACTATAAATATAAATATTAGTATTTATTTATCAATATTTTTATATATTTATAAATATATTTATCTAATTATATATAACATTATATATAAAAATAATAAATATATTTTTTATAAATTAATAATTATTTAAATATATATATATATTTATATTTATAACTAATAAATATATATATATATATATATTTATTTGTAATTAAAAATTATAATAAATAAATATTTATTCATAGTTATAATTATAATTATATATATATATATATAATAATTATAAAATTATAAAAAATATATTTATAATTTTATAAATATATATAAACATATTTATTATAATTTTTAATTATTTAAATATATCTAAATTTATTTAGAATTTTATTTATAAGTATTTTGATTTATTTATAAATATTTTTATATAAATATATATAATTAATATATTTATTATAATTTATTAATTATTTAAATATATCTATATTCATTTTGGAATTATAATTATAAATATTTGTATTTATTTATAAATATTGGTATATATTTTTTATTATATTTATTTAATTATATTATAACTTTATAAGTAGTATAATAAATATATTTATTATAGTTTTATAATTATTTACACATATATAGTTATTTATAGTTATAA
Organism: Viscum album; assembly: GCA_963277665.1. Classification (NCBI taxonomy): domain Eukaryota; kingdom Viridiplantae; phylum Streptophyta; class Magnoliopsida; order Santalales; family Viscaceae; genus Viscum; species Viscum album. The sequence goes on from OY728138.1 coordinate 766,107,701, forward strand.
TTATAAGAATTAATAAATATTTTTATAAATATTTTTATATAATTATATATGTATTTATTGCAATTTTATAATTATTTAAATATATATATATATATATATATATTTGAAATTATAATTACAAATAAATATATTTGAAAAGTATTTATATATAATTAAAATTTAATAATTAAAAATATAATAAGTATATTTATATTTAAATATATTTAATGTAACTTTATAAGTATTTTGGAGAACATAATAGTATATATGGGTAACATGAATTAATCATATACTTAGTAAATATATATAATAAAAAACGAGCCATTAATGGACGACATGAATTATAAGAAAAGGTGTAATGTATAAATGAACATTATGATACATAACATCATATGCACGCATGATCAATATATCTATTGACCAAATTCATTGGAAACACACATATATTTAATAATTAATATATATATAAATATATGTATTTAAAAAGGTATTTATATATATTAATTATATATAAAATAAATATATTAAATATAACAAATCTAATAAATATAATGAATCTAATGATAGAAAAAATCTAAAAAATCTAAAAAATCTGATTAATTAATCTAATAAATATAATAAATGTAAATCTATAAATCTATAATAAATCCAATAAATCTAATAAATATATTTATTATTTAATGAAATTTATTATAATCTTATAAATATATATATATATATATATATAATTAAAATCTTAAAAATACTTTTTTTAAACATTATATATGTATATATATATTTGAATTATTAAAAAATATTTATTAACTATAAACATGCATTTTTTAGTTATTGCATCCAAATAAACATTATTTTTAAATATAAATTATTAAAAACTTTTATCTATGCTAAATATAGTGTTGATAAAGGATACATGTATTAGTGCTTTTATCTAGCACTGATAAAACGAGATGGTTCCCTTGTCTTGTTTTTTGGTAGTGATATACTTAATATTAAACTTATAAAAATTAATATAATTTTTAGATTATATATATATATAAATAATTAATTTTATAATTATAATTACTAGATTTATATAAATATTAAATTATTATGATAGATGGTGACGGAATAGGGAAAGCCCCCCCCCCCGACGATCCTCCGCGATCGATTTACCCTAAAAACCCTAGAAGCTTGAATCTCTTCTCATACGAACCGGGACATCATGTGGTTCGGAAGACATCGTCTGCTGCAAGGAGGGCTAGGAATTTGGATGCAGAAGCTACGAACAGTTTTTCTATGTTCTCTAGTTTCGCAAATGGATCATTTGCTTCGCTCGGGAATCGCACTTCGAAGAGGATCGTCAGGAAAGGTACGATTGCCCACGTTTCGGACTCAGATAACGCTATAACTGAAAGGATTAATTCGTGTAAGTTCTCTTTTATCGCTTGCATTTATATGATGAAAGGTTACAAACCCTGGAAAATCACGGATCTTCTCTCCCGATTAGAAGAGGTTTGGGGTTTCTCAGATTTCAAATGCGTCTCTTTAGGCAAAGGTTACTTCCATATTTTATTTCCTTCAGCCAAACTAAAAGGTACTGCTTGGAGTACTGGGTCTATTAATCTTAAGCCGGGTACACTGAGGATTCATGAATGGAAGTTAGATTTCAATCTGAATGATTTTAAGGACTCTTTTGCACAAGTCTGGGTAAAAATACATTTTCTAAACTGGGTTTTGTGGCATCCTGAAATTCTATTTGACATTGCGTCTGCGATAGGAATTCCAATTAGATTGGACCAAGCCACTGAAATGGTTAGCTATGGACACTATGCAAGAGTTCTAGTGGAAGTGGATACGAGTATCACCTTGATTGATAAGGTGATTCTTTCTACCCGCAAGATGCAATCACTCTCATGATTGAATATGAAAAAATGCCATTGTTTTGTGATTTCTGTAAAATAATTGGTCACTCAAGGGACATGTGTAGGGGGAATTTGATTTGTTTTAATTTTCAAATTAAAGGACATGACTCACAACGTTGTCGGAAGAAAAGAATTCAAAGAAGTTAGGAATTCATTGATAATCAAAATCAAACTTCGATGGCTAATAAGGACGGGCTTGCTACCCCCTGTCTTCCTATCCTTTGCCCTACACCAGCTGAACATCCTAAGATGGAAGAAAAGCCCCCCTCCCCAATATTATTTGTGGTCCTCTAGATTCATAGATATATGGTCATATTTTTCTTCCACCTTCTGACTATGCCTCTCCTCATAGAGAAGACAATGCTACTGTTGCCCCTACCCTGGGTGAAGAAAGTGATGACTCGGATGACACACAAGCTGCTAGAGAATTCGATGCTTAAGCTGATATTGATTTCAATTATCGGCAAGAGCAAAAATCAATAGCTTCAAAAAATAGAGAAGGTAAATTGAAGGCAGATGCAGCTACTTCAAGGAAATAAAAATCCCAAAAAGGGATCTCTCCCTCATCTTTGAAGATGATAACTCTTGATAAATCTGGTTGTCATGTTCAACCTTCTGTGGCTGTGGATCTTGGTGAACCTGGGTCTCCCATTAGGCCTGGTCTGGCTCAATTCGTTGGACCCACTGGTGTTTCTTCTGAAAAGGCTGCTAACCATTTGAGGGGTGGTGATAAAAGGTCTGTTAACATAGGCCTTGGTAAGGATTCTCCCATGACCGCAATGGATGCCACTGAGAAAGAACACGGCAACAAAGGACAACTCCTAATGCAGGAGAAATCTGCTGACACTGGTGCTGCATCACAGGACAGTGCCACTGTTGGCAAAAAGGCAGCCCTGGACAATGATTTTGGAGCCGGAAAATCCCCAGACAATGCTGTTAAGGCTGGCCAAAAACGGCAGAGGGCACTTCTTCTCTTCCTCTGGAAGGACCTGAACTGAGGGTGGTAAAGGAGATTCCAAGGATTGATAAGAAACTAGTTGAGTCTTCCACTTCGGGCCTGATTTTGGCTTGGACTGAACAGGTAAAATCAAACATAAAGGTTAAAACTCATAATTCCTTTGAGTTACTTGCTACAGGAAGCGACGAGGAGGATGGTCAAAGCCATGCTCACGCATCTGGACCTAAAAAAACGATGGAGGCTGCTGACTTCGGGCTTTCAGATTATGGAAACGGGCCGTGGATACAAGGCAAGACATGGAGAAGGGGACGAAACCCTCGTGGTCGGGGTGGGAGGACCTCCCAACATAGTATGAATACCTCACGAGCTGCCACAAACCCTAAACTGTACATGCTTCAATAACAAGTTTATTCCATGATAATAATAAATGAAAAGGTAATCCTATCAACACACAATTACGTAATGAGTGGTTATGTTCTAACAAAGCTGCCACAAACCCTAAACTGTACATGCTTCAAATCCATGCTAAAGTGATGGTCGAAGATGTTGTAAATGATCAAAACTAGCCTCAAGGCCAATGTCATGTCACTCAAAATCAACAAAGCACTGAGTTTCAGTACGTTCCTCAAGGAATCGAGTTTCGTGTGGCTGCAAGTCTGTCATGCTCCACCGTTATCATTGTTGCAAATCATGTGCACTCTCCCTCCATAGTGTAATCATGCCATGATGATCACCTATCAAATGTACCAAACACCAAATCGGTAATGGTAAGATAATACACAACAAGGTAAAACATTACAAACATACATACCCTGGAATAATGAAAAACATGGTAGCATTAGAAACATCATGTGAATCAACATCAAACATAAAAATAAGGTACTCTAATAAAACTCATAGATCAAGGATCGTATATGGGTAACATGAAAATTCACACCCATAAGAAATCAACATGAATGGAGAACATAGACTATGCCAACACAAAATGAAATCACGAAAATGTTTATATTAGTCACAAATAGTAATAAACATCCTAAGTATTTTGATTTCAACATCAAGGCTTGGTAAGGAATAATCACCCAAATCACATTCGTGTATTAGTCGTGTCACATACATGACTTATTTTAAAGGTATTTTTCATTTAATTTTCATTCTTGGTTTCTTTTGGGGGTTTCTTATGTATTTTAGTGGAAATGGTGGGTTTTCAAAATTTGGGCAAAACCGTGAGCTTCTTTCCAGATTTAAAAATAAATTTTGTTTCTTTTATAACTCATTCAATTTTTAACATTTTTTTATCCATTCCAATTCCTACTTGTCCTCCCCTGACCTATTAACACCACCACATCAATTTGGACCTTTTAGTAATCCATAATAATGGTGGATTTGGTTTTTTATTTAAGGAATTGAGCCTACCAGAAATCCCATTTCTAGTTTAAAAAAAAATTGTTTATTTAATATCTTATTAACGTTTAATGATTTTTCGGCGATTCTACCTCTCACCCGAGCCCAATGAACCTAGGAATACCCCCATTATCTTCTCCCCCTATTTGGAGCACATTTTCTTTGTGGATTAGGTCAAAAAATCTTAAGCTTTCACAATTCGTCCAGATTTAAAAAGATAATTTGATTCCTTCACAACTCCCTCAATTTTTACTCTTTTTCCTCCATTTCAGTTCTAAATTAACCTTATCTTCCTTATTCGAACCTCAATTGAATTTTTGGCCATTTGAAAATTCAGATACTGGTATATTTGGGGTGATTTCTTCAAGATCCCTCAAGTAAGTGGGTCTCATTCATTCTTATTTCAATTTGCTTTGAGTTTCATTCAATTTGCTTAGGGTTTCTTCCCTTATCATTGAGATTCCTAATGTCCAGAAACTAGGGTTTCAAACCTAGGGTTTTATTATGGATTTCTTGGTCTATTATTTTGGTTTTAGTCTTGATCTAAGTCCTTTGTGGTATAAGGCCCCGACCTTAAACCTTACTTAATATTGAATTAAATGAATAATTCACGTTGAGGATCTTTTCAGGTTTAGAGTTTTAGAGAATTAGAACATGACTATTACATCTCAAAAGATTACAAAGTAGTCACTTCTACTACGTTTCCATAATAAAAAAAACTCTTAAAAAGAAACGTGTCTAGTTCCATGTTTTATATAGGATGACATTCCCTTGATCCCATCCTTGACCTTATTCCACATTAAGTCCTGTGAAAACATTTCAAAAAAAAAACATGGGGTGAGCATAAAAAGCTCAGTAAGGGATACAGAAAGAATGAAAACTGTTAGTTTTTCAACATCAAATAAACCATATATACTCTATCAAAGTAATACCTTCACCTTCATGAAGTAGTAAAAACTCTTCACTGAATAAAGTATCATTACTTACCTTTTTGTAACCAAAGGATTACCATAAAATTCATAAAAAGAACACATAACATATATAAAGGTAACTTGGGACATAAACATACTTAAGTGGAATAACCATACGGTTGACTTCCACACATATCACTTAATGGAATAGCCATACGGCCAATTTCCATACATACTTAATGGAATAGCCATACGACCGACTTCCATACCCAATGCATTGGAGGTTATAACGTAACCACCCATCCTGGTATTCACAGCACCACCCGTCATATGGTTTATAACGTAACCACCCGTTAAAATGTCCAAGTACCAGTATAAAATCATAAAACATAAAACCAATATAAAGGAATGATAACATTTCCACATTTCAATCACAATATATCATAAATATATTGACATAATAGAATCCTTTTTCAAAACCATTTTCAATACCAAAATACATAAAAGAGTATATGGTATTTATTTTATTCTAAAAACATTACGACTTGTTGAGAAAGCCAAAGACCAAATAATACTCGTGGCGGCGGAAAGGGTCGTTGTCGCCGCGTACGTTAAAAGAAACATTTCTTTTTGTCGTTTTGTAAAACGCTTCGTAGAAAAAGATTCCTTTTGTATAAAAGTAAACGTCAAAGGGGTTTATACACCGTATAAAAGAAAGTTGTGTATAAAATGAAATATGCCTCAATGAAAGGAGATTGAGACGAAGTCCCTTACCTCGGGTCCGACTTGACTCGATCGTTCTTTAACGTCCTGAATAATAAACTTGAGTTAATTTATACTTGATTAAGAACCTTTTTAAAGTTTATTATTCATTTTATATCACTTACTTCCATGTTATAAACATTATGTAACCATTTAAGTTAATAATGTTTGTTTTGTCAATATTTGGTTCTTAAGTCAAAAGTGGACTTCTTACAATTACATGTTGTTCGTGTGGTCAAAGGTTCTTTATATCCAGAATGAAATTCCCGATTTGGATATAATATGTATCATATATATCCAGCATATACATGTATTTATAATATTACATAATCATTTAGATATAAGAAATGAAATGCACCGTTCATGGAGACGGTAAGCCGTACGTACGCATGAACGCTACTTTCATTTCTTTGTCATATTAATAGAATTAAAACTAAATGAGAGGTATGTATATTTTAATTCCAGAATTATATTCATCATTTAGATATATCATTAATTATATATATCCATTATATACATGTACTTTTAATAGTACATTACATTTGGGGATAAGAAATGAAATGCACCGTTCATGGAGACGGTAAGCCGTACGTACGCATGAACGCTACTTTCATTTCTATCTCATACTTTAATGGAAAGAAATAATAATGATATAGAGGTATATTATAATTCCAGTATAACATCATATATAATAACTTTAAATCCATCCTTTACACGTCCCACATATGGCATTGACGAATCACATCACTTTGAGGGGGCGGTAGTCCGCACTTCCTTAAATGAAGATATCGTGTTTACCCATAATGGAAACCATAAAGGTATGCCCAAAATGAAAAATACCAAAGCTTAAAGAAAAAAATAAACATATTATATATCATATATAAAAATAGTGACATCATAATGGCCACCTTTGAAGGTGTTAAATGAGTATTGAATAATCATCGTTTCGGGAGGCAAAATTTCACCATCCACGAAAACCGTATGTTCTATAACCATTTGATGTAGTTGTGTGAGAGTGTAGCTCGAATAAATCTTATAACAGCATCCTAGTATATTTAAGATACTGGTGTTGTTACAAAAGAAGTAAATAAAAAGAGTTTAGAGGGTTGGAGAAGCAAAATAAAACAAATGAACAAGAGAGAATGAATTACCTTTAAAAGTGTAACTCCTTTTGATTTGAGCCTAAAGGCTTCATTTGAAAGGATTCTGCCCTAAGGGAATCCTCTAGGATGCGGAGAGGGATGTGGAGAGAGTAAATGGGCAGGGGTTGGCCGAGCCAAAAGCTTGAGGAGTGTGTGAAATGAGGTAGAGGTGAGGGCCTTTTATAAGAGGAGAGGAGGGGCACTTTTGGAAAGTAAAGAAATATTACTTTATTTGAAAATGTGTTTCGGTTTTAAAAGGTCCCACATTGATATAATTCGTGGATAAGGTGATAAGGGTTCTAAATCCACCCATCCAATAAGTTTTGGACATGTGTAGTTCATAGATTTTACATTATCTTTCCATTTTATTTAAATCCTCAAATAATGATGTCATCGCTGCATCATTATTATGTCATAAATAATTTAATTTATTTAATGTCTAAAATTTATAAAAAAAATACTATGATGTAGGAAATCGTTTTAGCTTTCCAATGACTATTTATAATCAAAAATATGATCTTTATAACCCCATGTAAAAATTGTTTTCGTAAAACATATTATGTTTGTGTCATTTTTACTTTTACATTAAACAAAAAGTTATTTATGTCATTGCCAACCAAAGTGTCTCCATGGGGTCCCCAAGTTGACCCATGGCTTGTCTTGGTCGGCCATGACACAACCAATGAGGGTAGGACATGTGTTAAGCTCATCTTATTTTATTCAAGCATTATTTTTACCTTAAACTACACTAATTACCACTAATCGCGATTAAGAACTTAATAAGTTACTATTCACCAAAAAATTATTTTAATCTCATTGAAGCACATTTTACTTCTTAATGACAACCATGTATGTCAGATTTTTTAAATTCAAAACACAATGATGGAAAAATTTCATTTAAACGGAAAATCAGTCTTTATAAGTACCACTTAGTGGTTTCACTATTCATCAAAAATTGAAGTTTTTCAGAAAATTACAAAAAATTCACCCTAAGCTATATTTGATATTACGAATTCAAAAATGAAGTCTATTTTACAAAATTCAAAACATATAAGTCACATTAATTAATTTAATAATTAATTCCAGCTGTCAGAGCAATTAGCGTGTTTTTATGAAACAATAAGTATCAAAAGATTGACACTAGTTTAAGTCCGATTTCCAAGTGAAATTAATTCCAACGACCACTATTGGATTTAATGGTAAAAATATTTTATAATTTCACTTTAAAACCAATTCAAAAGATAATCTAATCATATAAATAAATTAGATTAAAAAGAGGTTTTGAATTAAAATACAACATTTTACACTATTCATTAAAAAAATGAACTTTATCAGAAAGGTACCAAAAATTTACACAAAGTAAATTTTGATGTCCCAATTCTTAAGAAGAGTTATTTTTGGTCCAATAGAATTTATAAGATTGGTCAAAACTATATTTAATGACGGTTCTCCGTCAAAAGGTGATAAGTGGACCTTTCGTGAAAATTAGGGTATAAATGCCTAAACTTGAACTCTTTCCGTATTTTAAGCCTTTATCTTTTATTGGGTAAATGTAAAAACATTTAAAAACATATATAATCATATTTTAGTTATTTCTATCCATTCCCGCCAGTACAACGGCTACTCGTTAACTAACATTTAAAATAATATTATTTTATTACTTGTGTGCAACGTAAGTTTTCAAAGAAACTCAACGTTGCATACCGAGTACGCTATCGAACGTAGAAACCCCTTTTAATTAAAATTAATATTTAATTCGTAAATATTAATAAATATGAAAATTCTTTATTCTTTATTTACCTGGGATGTTACATCCTTCCCCCCTTTTAGGAATTGCGTCCTCGCAATTTTATTCACTTATCAAAATAAGTGGGGGTATTTATCCCTCATAGCATTTTCAGATTCACATGTTGCCCCTTCAATCACATGGTTTTTCCACAAAACCTTTACCTGATGAATCACCTTATTCTGTAACACCTGCTTCCTGTGGTCAAGAATCTGGACCGGTTGTTCCTCATAAGATAGGTTCTCTTCCAACTGAACTACCTCTGGACTCAAAACATGAGATGGATCTGGCATATACTTCCTCAACATTGAAACATGAAAAACATTGTGTACCTGAGATAAACTCGGAGGTAAAGCCACCCGGTATGTAACTGATCCAACTCTCTCCAGAATTTCATATGGTCCAATAAACCATGGACTCAACTTTCCTTTCTTACCAAATCTCATCACACTTTTCCGAGGAGAAACCCTGAGAAAAACATGATCACCTACCTCGAAAGATAGATCCTTCCTCCGGTTATCCGCATAACTCTTCTGCCTGCTCTGAGCAGTTCTCATGTGCTTCTGAATCAACTGAACTTTTTCTTCCATCTCTTCTACCAATTCTGGTCCCATCAGCTTCCTTTCACCCACTTCATCCCAAAATGCTGGAGTTCGACACCGCTTCCCATATAATGCCTCAAATGGTGCCATCTGTATACTGGAATGAAAACTGTTATTATAAGAAAACTAAACCAAAGAAAGATGTTGGTCCCAACTTCCCTGATAATCCATAGAACAAGCTCGTAGCATATCCTCCAATGTCTGGATTGTTCGTTCTGACTGCCCATCTGATTGAGGATGAAAAGCTGTACTAAAATTTAATTCCGTACCCAACGACTTATGAAGGCCTTTCCAAAAGTTAGATGTGAACCTGAGTTAGATGTGAACCTGGGATCACGATCAGATACAATGGAGAGAGGAACTCCATGTAACCTGACTATCTCTTTAAGATACAAACGGGAAAGTTGATCTAGAAAGAAAGTATCTCGTATAGAAAGGAAATGAGCAGATTTGGTCAAGCGATCAACAATAACCCAGATTGCATTATTACCTCGAGATGTCCTCGGTAATCCCACAACAAAGTCCATGGATATGTTTTCCCATTTCCACTCTGGCACTGGTAAAGGCTGAAGCATCCCTGCCGCTCTGCTTTAACCAGTTGACATGTCAAACACTTCACAGTAAAATCAGCAATGTCTCTTTTCATTCCATCCCACCAGTAATACTCCCGCAGATCTCTGTACATCTTAGTACTGTCAGGATGAACTAAAAACGGGGAACTATGAGCCTCACATAACAACTCATTCTTCAACTGTGAATCACAAGGCACACATAACCTCTTCCCAAACCTCAAAACACAAACACAAACTTATCCAAGAACTCATGGAAAATTTTATTCATAAGGTCCATGAATACAGCAGGTGCATTGGTTAACCCAAAAGGCATAACTACAAATTCATAATGGCCATATCTAGTACGGAACACAGTCTTCGGAACGTCTGCTTCTTTTACTTTCAACTGATGGTACCCCGACCTCAAGTCAATCTTCGAAAAATACTGAGCTCCCTGGAGCTGATACCACTTCATTCGATGACCCAACATCTACTGAAGTTGTTGAAAATGATTTCACCACCCCTTTCTGCTTGTAGTCTGGCTGCATTCCCCCAGTTGAGTTCTTCGTTGGACACTCGTTTGCATAATGACCCATTTCATTACACTTAAAACATCTTACCGTTGGCTTTTCATTTCCTGCTTGATCATCTTCCTTACAGTTACGAGCAATATGACCAGACTTACCACACCAAAAGCACTTACCAGACTTGGATAAACATTTTCCAGGATGTATTTTACCACACTTCTCACAGGATGGATATTTGGTTTTCTTACCTCCTTGCTTTGATGAATTCTTCCCCTTTGCCTGCCAACTAGACCTCTTATTCTGTTGTTTTTCATAGAACACCTGATCATCGGAAAACTCCATTTCCACCTTCTCCGCACATCGAACAAGTTTTTCATAACTTTTGAACTCACGAGAAGCTAAAGCCCTTCGATACTTTGGCTTTAACCCTGAGTAAAAACGGTTTATTTTACTATCAAGATCTCGTATGAAGTTTGGAGCATACCTTGCCAATCGAGTGAACTTTTCTTCATAAGAAGCCACTGAATCATCCTCCTGCCTCAATTCTAGGAACCGTTTTTCCATCCTAAGACGAACCACCTTAGGAAAATATTTCTCAAGAAACATACCTTTGAATTCGTCCCAGTGAAGATCCCCAATCTCATCACTATCCCTTATATTTTTCACCATCGACCACCACTAATCAGCTTCACCTTCAAAACGGTAAAGAGCAAGACTAACCTTTTGATGTTCTGAACACCCAATGACATCAAAAATCTTCTCCAGTGCCTTAATCCACCATTCAGCTTGCACAGGGTCAGATGATCCTCTGAATGATGGGGGATGTTGCCTCATGAAATCTTCCACCACTGACATGTTCCTCTGTGGTTGATCTGACTGATCTCGTGCATGGATACCACCACCATTTATAGCCTGAGTCAACTGTGCCATCACTACAACAAACTGTTCAGTTCCGATTCCGACCATCTCAGGTTGCTGATTTGGAAGGTTATCTTCCTCCTGATGTCGTCCCAACATAGCTGCTTTGTTTCCTCTGCGGAAAACCATTCTGAACACAGAAATATCTTAGGTGAAGCAACATGGTAATCCGTAAATGCTATATCATTTCAATCATATTATAATTTAACACTTTTCTAACTCCTAAAGTTGTCTAAACCGACCTCTGATACCAACTATAAGGCCCCGACCTTAAACCTTACTTAATATTGAATTACATGAATAATTCACGTTGAGGATCTTTTCAGGTTTATATTTTTAGAGAATTAGAACATGACTATTACATCTCAAAAGATTACAAAGTAGTCACTTCTACTAAGTTTCCATAATAAAAAAAACTCTTAAAAAGAAACGTGTCTAGTTCCATGTTTTATATAGGATGACATTCCCTTGATCCCATCCTTGACCTTATTCCACATTAAGTCCTGTGAAAACATTTCAAAAAAAAACATGGGGTGAGCATAAAAAGCTCAGTAAGGGATACAGAAAGAATGAAAACTGTTAGTTTTTCAACATCAAATAAACCATATATACTCTATCAAAGTAATACCTTCACCTTCATGAAGTAGTAAAAACTCCTCACTGAATAAAGTATCATTACTTACCTTTTTGTAACCAAAGGATTACCATAAAATTCATAAAAAGAACACATAACATATATAAAGGTAACTTGGGACATAAACATACTTAAGTGGAATAACCATACGGTCGACTTCCACACATATCACTTAATGGAATACCCATACGACCAATTTCCATACATACTTAATGGAATAGCCATACGGCCGACTTCCATACCCAATGTATTGGAGGTTATAACGTAACCACCCGTCATGGTATTCACAGCACCACCCGTCATATGGTTTATAACGTAACCACCCGTTAAAATGTCCAAGTACCAGTATAAAATCATAAAACATAAAACCAATATAAAGGAATGATAACATTTCCACATTTCAATCACAATATATCATAAATATATTGACATAATAGAATCCTTTTTCAAAACCATTTTCAATACCAAAATACATAAAAGAGTATATGGTATTTATTTTATTCTAAAAACATTACGACTTGTTGAGAAAGCCAAAGACCAAATAATACTTGTGGCGGCGGAAAAGGTCGTTGTCGCCGCGTACGTTAAAAGAAACATTCCTTTTTGTCGTTTTGTAAAACGCTTCGTAGAAAAATATTCCTTTTGTATAAAAGTAAACGTCAAAGGGGTTTATACACCGTATAAAAGAAAGTTGTGTATAAAATGAAATATGCCTCAATGAAAGGAGATTGAGACGAAGTCCCTTACCTCGGGTCCGACTTGACTCGATCGTTCTTTAACGTCCTGAATAATAAACTTGAGTTAATTTATACTTGATTAAGAACCTTTTTAAAGTTTATTATTCATTTTATATCACTTACTTACATGTTATAAACATTATGTAACCATTTAAGTTAATAATGTTTGTTTTGTCAATATTTGGTTCTTAAGTCGAAAGTGGACTTCTTACAATTACATGTTGTTCGTGTGGTCAAATGTTCTTTATATCCAGAATGAAATTCCCGATTTGGATATAATATGTATTATATATATCCAGCATATACATGTATTTATAATATTACATAATCATTTAGAGGTAAGAAATGAAATGCACCGTTCATGGAGACGGTAAGCTGTACGTACGCATGAACGCTACTTTCATTTCTTTGTCATATTAATGGAATAAAAACTAAATGAAAGGTATGTATATTTTAATTCCAGAATTATATTCATCATTTAGATATATCATTAATTATATATATCCATTATATACATGTACTTTTAATAGTACATTACATTTGGGGATAAGAAATGAAATGCACCGTTCATGGAGACGGTAAGCCGTACGTACGCATGAACGCTACTTTCATTTCTATCTCATACTTTAATGGAAAGAAATAATAATGATATAGAGGTATATTATAATTCTAGTATAACATCATATATAATAACTTTAAATCCATCCTTTACACGTCCCACATATGGCATTGACGAATCACATCACTTTGAGGGGGCGGTAGTCCGCACTTCCTTAAATGAAGATATCGTGTTTACCCATAATGGAAACCATAAAGGTATGCCCAAAATGAAAAATACCGAAGCTTAAAGAAAAAAATAAACATATTATATATCATATATAAAAATAGTGACATCATAATGGCCACCTTTGAAGGTGTTAAATGAGTATTGAACAATCATCGTTTCGGGAGGCAGAATTTCACCATCCACGAAAACCGTATGTTCTATAACCATTTGATGTAGTTGTGTGAGAGTGTAACTCGAATAAATCTTATAACAGCATCCTAGTATATTGAAGATACTGGTGTTGTTACAAAAGAAGTAAATAAAAAGAGTTTAGAGGGTTGGAGAAGCAAAATAAAACAAATGAACAAGAGAGAATGAATTACCTTTAAAAGTGTAACTCCTTTTGATTTGAGCCTAAAGGCTTCCTTTGAAAGGATTCTGCCCAAAGGGAATCCTTTAGGATGAGGAGAGGGATGTGGAGAGAGTAAATGGGCAGGGGTTGGCCGAGCCAAAGGCTTGAGGAGTGTGTGAAATGAGGTAGAGGTGGGGGCCTTTTATAAGAGGAGAGGAGGGGCACTTTTGGAAAGTAAAGAAATATTACTTTATTTGAAAATGTGTTTCGGTTTTAAAAGGTCCCACATTGATATAATTCGTGGATAAGGTGATAAGGGTTCTAAATCCACCCATCCAATAAGTTTTGGACATGTGTAGTTCATAGATTTTACATTATCTTTCCATTTTATTTAAATCGTCAAATAATGATGTCATCGCTGCATCATTATTATGTCATAAATAATTTAATTTATTTAATGTCTAAAATTTATAAAAAAAAATACTATGATGTAGGAAATCGTTTTAGCTTTCCAATGACTATTTATAATAAAAAATCTGATCTTTATAACCCCATGTAAAAATTGTTTTCGTAAAACATATTATGTTTGTGTCATTTTTACTTTTACATTAAATAAAAAGTTATTTATGTCATTTCCCAACCAAAGTGTCTCCATGGGGTCCCCAAGTTGACCCATGACTTGTCTTGGTAGGCCATGACACAACCAATGAGGGTAGGACATGTGTCAAGCTCATCTTATTTTATTCAAGCATTATTTTTACCTTAAACTACACTAATTACCACTAATCGCGATTAAGAACTTAATAAGTTACTATTCATCAAAAAATTATTTTAATCTCATTGAAGCACATTTTACTTCTTAATGACAACCATGTATGTCAGATTTTTTAAATTCAAAACACAATGATGGCAAAATTTCATTTAAACGGAAAATCAGTCTTTATAAGTACCACTTAGTGGTTTCACTATTCATCAAAAATTGAAGTTTTTCAGAAAATTACCAAAAATTCACCCTAAGCTATATTTGATATTACGAATTCAAAAATGAAGTCTATTTTACAAAATTCAATACATATAAGTCACATTAATTAATTTAATAATTAATTCCAGCTGTCAGAGCAAATAGCGCGTTTTTATGAAACAATAAGTATCAAAAGATTGACACTAGTTTAAGTCCGATTTCCAAGTGAAATTAATTCCAACGACCACTATTGGATTTAATGGTAAAAATATTTTATAATTTCACTTTAAAACCAATTCAAAAGATAATCTAATCATATAAATAAATTAGATTAAAAAGTGGTTTTGAATTAAAATACAACATTTTACACTATTCATTAAAAAATGAACTTTATCAGAAAGGTACCAAAAATTTACACAAAGTAAATTTTGATGTCCCAATTCTGAAGAAGAGTTATTTTTGGTCCAATAGAATTTATAAGATTGGTCAAAACTATATTTAATGACGGTTCTCCGTCAAAAGGTGATAAGTGGACCTTTCGTGAAAATTAGGGTATAAATGCCTAAAATTGAACTCTTTCCGTATTTTAAGCCTTTATCTTTTATTGGGTAAATGTAAAAACATTTAAAAACATATATAATCATATTTTAGTTATTTCTATCCATTCCCGCCAGTACAACGGCTACTCGTTAACTAACATTTATAATAATATTATTTTATTACTTGTGTGCAACGTAAGTTTTCAAAGAAACTCAACGTTGCGTACCGAGTACGCTATCGAACGTAGAAACCCCTTTTAATTAAAATTAATATTTAATTCGTAAATATTAATAAATATGAAAATTCTTTATTCTTTATTTACCTGGGATGTTACATGTGGTGCGACGGTGGTACGGTTTGATTTTGGCACAAAGATTTAAGGGTTTTCATTATTGTGGTAGGTGATTCCAATGTGTATGCAATCCTTGTGACTTAGCTTTCTGTGTGTATAGTTTTTTCATGTTTATATAATTTGATTATTTCTTCAAAAATAGGTTTTAGTAGTATTTGTAAAGCAAATGAATTTTACATTCCATTTTTATGTGAAATTAGAGGTTTTTCATAGAAATCTTTTATTAGATCATTTGGGGCTGCCCTATAATTACTTAGTTGATTTTATTTAAATGTATTAGGGATTAAAATATTGTTTTTAATGTTTATTACATTTGGGTTTCACTGCAAAAGTTTGTTTTAATGGTGTTTGTGAAGCATATGGATTTAAGTGCCATGTTTGTGTGAAAATGAGAGTTAAAAAGATAGAACTTCTTGGTTCATATGGGGTTTCCCCATAACTGAATTTTTGGTTTCATTGAAGGGTATTGGGCTTCCATTTTTGTTTCGGTGACTTGTAAGCGTTCACATGGTGTGCAAAGTGGTGATTTCAAGGTGTTTTGGGTGCAAAACAATGTGAGATTTTGAGAAGTTGTTTTATTGAAAATCGTAATGTTTTGTTGTGTGTTTTAAGTGGTATAAAGTGTGTATAGCTACTGTATTGTTTGTTTGTGACCAGAAGTGGTGTTTTTATATTAAATGATATGTATGTAGTATGCTTCAATTGTTTGAGCACAAAGGGGGAAGCCCGGGTACTTAGGTTGGAGGATATGTACTAGTACGACTAGTGATCCAGATGAGTTTTTGTCCGCGTTTCACATAGAATTTTGGATGAATAAAACTCTAAAAAAACTGTATTTATGATTTTTGGGGACCACTAGGTTATGTGTATTATCCATACTAGTGGATCATGCACGATAATGGATTTTTTCTATGGTTACTTTACACCGAGGTACGAGGTACATAGGGCTCGAAACTGTCTAGTGCCTAGGGGTGTTTCTGGTTTTGGTGCTCATTGGATTTGTGGTATTTAAACTTGTCTTAGGGTGTGTTTGGATGAACATTACAGTAACTAACATGTCTTATTTAAATGTGTTAACATTCTGAAAGTTTTATTTTGAAAACTATTTACAATTGAAAGTTGCATTTTTGGAAATTATCGTCGTTTTCCCTTACATATTAAAACTGCATGCTTTTCACCTTGTTTTGAATACTCTTTGGAATATTTGGGTGGTATCCTATTGATCTTAGGCTCACACCCTACTTACACCCCTTGGGTGTAAGTATACTTGGTTATGTTTGACTCAGGTAAAGGCAAAGCCTCGGGTGAAGGTGGTTCGGGTTGTTAGTCCCCTCCTATGGTGCGGTGTTGTGGAGACGACTCAGGTGGTGATAACCCCTTGTCGTGTGGAGTTTTTGTAGCTATTTTTCTGCTGTTTTCATTAATTTTTGGACCACTTGTACTTTATTTAAAACCATGTATTCAGTTATGGATTTTTCTTAAGTCTTGTTTGACATGAAAATTTCAGATTCTTATTATTGATTGTTTTTAATGTTTTATGCTTTCATACTCAAGTAAATCATTCCCAAACCAAATTTATTGATACCCGTGCACTTGTTCCAGCCCGTGGGGATAGAGAACACCCTTTGGGCCATGTCATGGGCTGGATTTGGTGCTGATATTAGTGGAAACCAAATTCGGTTTGTGACAAAATGGTATCAAAGGCGGTTTATGTTCTTCAGTTACATTTTTATTTTGGGATGAGTCGAGCTAGATAGGAGTTAGGATTGTCGAGAATTGGATTTTTGGTCGTGAGTAGGGTTCTTGGCCCACAAATCTCCTGGCAGACCTCGAGTCACCATGAGACATTGGAATTGTTTATTTGACTTCACTTTCAGGTGAGATGTGTGGGCTGCAGACTACACGTGGACATCAGGCGTGGTGGAGTAGTTGTTTCTTTTATTACTGTAGTGTGTTTAGATTATTTATATTTGATGTATTTGATTAAAATTTTCAGAATTGTGGTATTGAATATTGTTTTATGACTGTTGCATTTTGAAGCAACACACCTTCCTGGAAAACTCCCATGCTCTAATGGGAGGAAGTCAGAGAGAGTTCTCCCACACCGATTGATCAGAGGCTAGTCGAGGCTATGGTCTGGGCTATCCAAGATCTGGGATAGGGACCGTCTCATGTTCTCATTCCTGTTAGAGTGGATGAGATAGGTCCTAGAAAATATAAATCTTATGAGTTTCTGAAAAAACAACCCTCTTACCTTTCGATGTAGCATAGAACCCCAGCAAGCAGCAGAATGACTCGAGAAGATCGAGCGCATGTTCGAGTCCTAGATACACCCGAGGAGCTTAGAGTGAAGTGTTACTCCTTTCTATTGGAGGCTCCCGGCTGCAGGTGGTGGGAATCAGTACTTCAAATGAGGAAGAATGAGCAGATGCACTGGGGAGATTTCAAGGCTGTGTTCAATGAACAATACTGCCATGAGGTCTTGGCATATGCCATGTACTGAGAGTTCATGGATCTTGTTCAAGGGAATCTATTTTTGATGGAGTACGCCAACCATTTCTATGAGTTGGTTCGGTATGCTCCTGAAATTGTCTCTAATGAGTAAGCGAAGACCCAAAGGTTTGAGAAAGGCTTGCGACCAGAGATATACTCCCAGGTTTTCTTGTTCAAGCTGAGGACCTATGCTGAGGTGGTTGATCGGGCATGCATGGTGGAGATTGAACATAAAGGAAGGGCTAGTTTTTTTTGGTTCTATATTATTAGTGGGCAGTGGAAGCTCTTCATAAAAGAAAAGGAAGCAGTAGGAACATGCGAAGAAGGGAGGTGGTAGTTCAGGCCACTCTTCAAGACAGTTTTCATCTATGGCTTCTGATGCGAGATCGGTCGTGTGCCACCAGTGTGGGAGACCGAGGCACATCTGACCAGCATGCCAACTTCCTCTGAATCATTGTTACCAGTGTGGAGGTATGAGGCATTTTCAACGCTTTTTAGGGGTGGCACATCCACTTCTGAGTGGGGCAGGGTCAGTGGCTTTTAAGAGGAGTTCCAGCTCAGTCCGAGCCATCGAGGATGGGAGGTTCTCGATTTGGTGGTCGTGGTGGTAGGGCTGGGTCATCTGCTAGGTAGATCCAGTTCAAAGCACAACCATAGACTAGAAGTTGTCCTCAGGCAGAGACCGGACATCTCCATGTGGTGGATCAGGCACCAATAGGATCAGAGGCGGGACTGTCGACAGTTTGAGGTACCGTTTTGATCGCATCTTCTATAGAAGAAGCTCGTTTTGATACTAGTGCCTCTGTTTCATTCATTTATGCCTGTTTTGTGAACACACTGAATTTTACGATCGATTTTTTGTCTTTTGCGATGGATTTGGTGACACCGTTGGGAAAGAAGGAGTAGGGTTTCAGGTGCCCGTCTTGCACGCTTTCCACGTCAGGGGTTGAGATGGAGTGAGACCTTTTGATCTTAGATATGGATCTTTTTGATGTAATAATTGGCATGGATTGGATATTACACTTCCGAGAACACATCGATCGCTACAGTTGGTGGGTGAGTTTCACGGCACCTGATGGGAGTCGTCAGTTTTTTCGTAGAGAATGGGATCCTTGGTTGGGTCGCACAGGACCTTCACTCCCAGAGTTAGGAAGTATTATCTTTCAATTATCATTGCTCGCGCTAGAGGATGATGGTCGTTCCCCTGAAGTTGCACTACCTCATGTAGTGAATGAGTTTCTGAAGGTATTCCCGAATGATTTTTTAGGTTTCCCCTTGAAGCGGGATGTGGAGTTCTCGATTGATCTGGCACTAGGAACACAACCAATATCTCTTACCTTATATCGTATGGCCCACACTGAGTGGAGGGAATTAAAGATACATCTAGAATACTTAGAATCCAAAGGATTCATTTGCCTGAGCGTCTCTCCTTGGGCCGCTCCTATGTTGTTCATGAAAAAGGGTGATGGATCCCTCTGATTGTGCATTGACTATCGGAAGCTGAATAAGGTAAAAATTAAGAACAAATACCCTTTGCCCAAAATAGATGATTTGTTTGATCAGTTGAAGGGGGAAAAGTTGTTCTCAAAAATATATTTGTGTTCAGGATACCATCAACTCAGGGTGAAAGAGGCTGATATCCCGAAGATAGATTTCCTAAGCATGTATGACCACTTTGAGTATTTGGTCATGCCCTTCAGATTGACCAATGCTCCAGCGGTCTTTATGGCACTCATGAACAGGGTGTTCCATCAGTATCTCAATTCTTTTGTCACGATATTTTTGGATGACATCCTAGTTTATTCAAGATCCGAGGAGGAACATTAACATCACTTACAGATCATTCTGTGCACTTTAAGAGAGCATTGCCTTTATGAAAAGTTGTCAAAGTGCACTTTCTGGATTAGGGAGGTGAAATTTCTGGGGCATGAGATCCCAGAGAATGGGGGTTTAGTGGACCCCAAGAAGATCAGTGCAGTCATGTCATAGGAGAAACCTAAGAATGTGTTCGAGATAAAGAGTTTCCTTGGCCTAGTTGGTTATTACAGGCGGTTCTTTGGGGACTTCTCTCAGCTTGCTTCACCAATGACCGCGCTCACCCGGAAAGGGGTGAAGTTTGTATGGGCCCCAGAATGCCAAGCATCTTTTGAGGAGCTGAAGTGGCAGTTGATTACCATCCCTGTTCTGATTTTTCCTAAGGCTGGGAAGGGGTATGTGGTCTATTGCGATGCTTCTGGTATGGGTCTTGGGTGTGTGCTTATGCAGAATTATCACGTGGTGGTGTATGGATCTCACCAACTCTGACCACACGAAAAGAATTACCTGACCCATGACTTGGAGTTGGTAGTGATGATGCACTCTGTTGAAGACTTGGAGTCACAACCTCTTTGGGGAGAAGTTTTTGGTCTACTCTGGTCACAAAATCTTGGCCTATATCTTCTCGTAGAAGGACATCAACATGAGGAAACATCGTTAGATCGAGTACTTGCAGGGGTTCGACTTTGACATTGTCTATACCCCAAGCAAGGGTAACGTGGTGACCGACACCTTTAGCAGAATAGTTCCAGTGAAAGCCTTGAGGAAGTCCAGGGATGAATGGAATATGATGGCACTATTTGTTAAGATGCCTATGGAGACCAAGCAGAAAAATGGGGGTGCATTCTTGGTGAGCTTTCAGTCGAATCCTTCTTTATTGGAGTTGATTCAGTGTGAACAACCCATTGATGAGCTTTGTCAGTGGTCAATGCAGTTTTTTCAGGGTGGGGAGACATCCCATGATTGGTCATCATCTCCAAAGGGCATCTTATGCTTCAATAGCCATTCAGGAATGTCATTATCTCTACGGAAGGTGGTGATGGAGGATAGCCACCAGTCTCAGTGGGATATCCATCCGGATGCCACCAAGATGTATTATGATGTATGTCGGAAGTTCCTGTGTCCTGGTATGAGACAAGACATCACGAACATCGTGTCTAGATGCTACACATGCCAGCAGGTGAAAGCAGAGCATCAAAGGCCCTTCGGTTTTCTCCATCCATTACCTATTCCTACCTGAAAGTGGGACAAGGTTGCCATGGACTTCATTGTTAGATTACCTCATACACCTCGGGGTAAGAATTCTATTTGGGCGGTGATTGATCATTTGACCAAATCAACCCACTTCATTCCGATCAGAGATACAACTAAGGTGGATGAGTTCGACCGTTTGTATCTCTAGAAGGTGGCAAGGCTCCATGGTGTGCCTTTACCAGTTGTCTCAGATAGAGACCCTCATTTCACTTCTCAATTTTGGGAAGTCCTTCATAAGGCCTTGGGGTCTTGGATTAAGATGACCACGACATACCATCCTTAAATGGATGGCTAGACAGAGCGGACAAATCAGATTTTGGAGGACATGCTCTGTGCATGTGTTCTTGACTTTAGAGGATCCTGGGATATCCATTTGGGATTGGTTTATTTTTCTTATAATAACAGTTACCAATCCTCGATTCAAATGGCTCCTTTTGAGGCGCTCTATGATCGACCTTGTTTGTCCCCTATGTGTTGGGCAGAGGTAGGTGAGACCTCACTGCTGGGGCCGAGTCCGGTGAAGGAGACATATGAGAATGTCAAGTTGATCAGGTAGCACTTATTGACAGCTCAGAGTCACCATAAATCTTATGTTGATGAAAGACATTAAGACCTAGAGTTTTCTGTGGGCGACATAGTATTCTTGAATGCGGCCCCTCATCTGGGCCATCGCCGATTGGGAAAGCAAGGGAAGCTGATGCCACAGTATGTTAGACCTTTTGAGATCACTGAGCATATTGGAAAGGTGGCATATATGTTGGCCTTACCTTCTCAGTTGACATCCACCCATGGCGTCTTCTATGTCTCTCAGTAGAAGAAATACAACCCGGATCCATCCCATGTACTGAATTTGGAGGAGTTGGATATAGAGCCCGATTTATCTATTTTTGAGCGACCGGTTCGAATAGTGGACTTCCAAGAAAAGGTGCTTTAGGGAAATTCTATTCCACTGGTCCGGGTTCTTTGGAATCATTGGAATGATACACATGAGACATGAGAGCGAAATTCATGGGTTGAGGAAGAGTACCTGTTCTTGTTTTCCGATCAAGCTTCAGGTTGACTTTTTGGGACAAATAGTTTTCATGGTGGGGATAATTGTCACATAAATGACTTATTTTAAAGGTATTTTTCATTAAATTTTCATTATTTCTTTGTTTTGGTGGTTTTCATGCATTTTGGTGGAAATTGTGGGTTTTCAAAATTTAGGCCAAACTGTGAGCTCATTTCTAGATTTAAAAATAAATTTTGTTTCTTTTATAAATCCTTCAATTTTTAAAATTTTTCATCCATTTCAATTTCTACTTGGCCTCCTCTGACCTATTAACAACACTATATCAATTTGGAACCTTTAGGAATCCATAATCATTGGGGATTTGGGTTTTTTATTTAAGGAATTGGGCCAGCCCGGAAGCCCATTTCAAGTTTAAAAAAATTGTTTATTTAATATCTTATTCCCTTTTAAGGATTTTTCAGTGATTCCACCTCTCACCCGAGACCACTGAACCTAGGCGTGCCCCAATTTTCTTCTCCCCCTCTTTGGAGATCATTTGCTTTGCGGATTAGGTCGAAACATCTTAAGCATTCACAATTCATCAAGATTTAAAAAGGTAATTTGATTCCTTTATAAATCCATCAATTTTTACTCTTTTCCCCCATTTCAGTTCTCAATTGACCTTCTCTACCTTATTCGAACCTAAACTGCTTTTTCTGGTTGTTTTAAAATTCAGCTACTCGTATATTTGGGTCGATTTCTTTAAGATCCCTCAAGTAAGTGGGGCTCCTTCATTCTTCTTTCAATTTCCTTAGGGATTCATTCAATTTTCTTAGGGTTTCTTCCCTTATCATTGAGGTTACTAATGTATAGAAACTAGGATTTCATACCCAGGGTTAGATTATGGATTTATTAGTCTATTATTTTGATTTTAGAATTGATCTAAGTCCCTTGTAGTGCGACGGTGGTGCAATTTGATTTTCGTACAAAGATTCAAGGGTTTTCATTATTTTGGTAGGTGATTCCAATGTGTATGCAATACTTGTGACTTATCTTACTGTGTTTATAGTATTTTCATGTTTATCCCATTTGATTATTTCTTAAAAAATTGTTTTTAGTGGTATTTGTAAAGTAAATGAATTTTAAGTGGCCATTTTTATGTGAAACTGGGGGTTTTTCATAGAAATATTTTATTGGTTCATTTGGGGATTCCTTATAATTACTTAGTTTATTTTATTGAAATGTATTATGGCTTAAAATAATGTTTTTAATGTTTATTATCTTTGGTTGTTGCTTCAAAAGTTTTTTAATGGTGTTTGTGAAGCATACAGACTTTAAGTGCCATGTTTGTGTGAAAATGGGGGTTTTAAAAAGATTTAACTTCTTGGTTCTTATGGGGCTGCCCCATAACTGAATTTTTGGTTTCATTGAAGGGTATTGGGCTTCCATTTCTGTTTTGGTGACTTTTAAGTGTGCACATGGTGTGCAAAGTGAATATTTCAAGGAGTTTTGGGTGCAAAACAATGTGAGATTTTGAGAAGTTATTTTATTGAAAATCAAAATGTTTTTTTGTGTGTTTTAAGTGGTATAAAGTGTGTATAGATACTGTATTGTTTGTTTGTGACTGGTAGTGGTGTTTTAATATTCAAAGATATGTATTTAGTATGCTGAATTTTTTTGAGCACAAAGGAGGAAGCCCGTGTACCTAGGTGGGCAGATATGTACTAGTAAGGCTAGTGATTCGGATGTGTTTTTTACTTATTTCACTTACCATTTTGGATAAAAAACTCTAACTGAACTTTATTGATGATGAATGGGGACCACTAGATTATGGGTATGATCCCTACTTGTGGCTCGTGCACGAGAACACATTTTTTCAATGGTTACTTTACACCGAGGTACGAGGTACATAGGGCCCGAGACTGTCTAGTTCCTAGGGGTGCTAACAGTTTTAGTGCTCATTGGATTTGTGGTATTTACCCTTTTATTAGGGTGTGTTTGGATGCACAATACATTAGATAACAAGTATTATTTAAATTTGTTAGCATTAAGAAAATTTATTTTGAAAACTTTTTACAATTGAAAGTTGCATTTCTTGGAAATTATCATCGTTCTCACTTACATAT
The DNA here is from genome assembly GCA_963277665.1 of Viscum album. Classification (NCBI taxonomy): domain Eukaryota; kingdom Viridiplantae; phylum Streptophyta; class Magnoliopsida; order Santalales; family Viscaceae; genus Viscum; species Viscum album. Next base: position 766,132,160 of record OY728138.1, read on the forward strand.
GAAAACTGCATGCTTTTCACCTTGTATTGCACACTCTTTGGAAGATTAGGGTGGTATCCAATTGGGATTATGCTCACACCCTACTTACACCCCTTGGGTGTAAGTAGACTTGATTATGTTTGACTCAAGTAAAGGCAAATCCTCGGGTGAAGGCGGTTCGGGTTGTTAGTCCCCTCCTATGATGCGATGTTGTGGAGACGGCTCGGGGGTGATGAACCCTTGTCGTGTGGAGTCCTTATGGTTGTTTTTAAACTGTTTTCATTTATGTTTGGACCTCTTGTACTATATTTAAAACCATGTATTCAGTTCTGGATTTTTCTTAAGTCTTGTTTGGCATGAAAATTTCAGATTCTTATTATTGATTGTTTTTAATGTTTTATGCTTTCATGCTCGGGTAAATCGTTCCCAAACCAAATTTATTAATACCCGATAACTTGTGCCAGACCATGGGGATAGGGAACGCCCTTTGGGACTTGTAATGGGATGGATTTGGTGCCAGTATTAGTGGCTACCAGATTCGGTTCGTGACAATTCAGTTCAAAATGCTCACTAAGGACTCCTATAATCAATTCAAATTATTTTATTTCCAGAAGAAATAAAAGGTATCATGTGGTAATATATTCCTTTCTCCTAGATAATTAAAAATTATCTTTTTATGTTATTGAACGAGATCATCATTTCTTCCTTCTAGAAGAACATAATTTATATGAAATAATAATTTTCTCTGACTAGAATAATTTTGGGAAAAATCGGGACAATAAATCCTTATAACTCTTCGATAATTTCTAGGTTATTATCATTTAAGAGATATTTATTCAATTTATCTAGGAGAAAAGGAATAACTAGAATCATATTCACTCATGAAAATATGGAAATGTAGTAAAAATTCTTACATAGGATATTTCTCCTCTTTAAGACACCATACCCAATAGAAGAGAGGAAAAATTGGTTTCTTCATGGTTGGAAACCAAATGAGAACTTGTTTTGGTTGAATAAGACTACAAAAATCAGGCATAAAGGAATTCCTAAACTATTTGAACTCAAAGGAATATAAAAAATAAAGGCAGGATAAGGTTCAAGTATTTTTAAGAAAATGCTGAGGGTGGATCACAACATTGATATTCCCAAATTAAATTCCTCATTTAATTTTTTCTTCAAAACAATTCATGAATTAAAAGTGTTTAAATTAATCCATAAAAGGGTTTTAAACCTAAGAGTAAATGAAATATATTCCTAGATATTTATGGCTTTTACGAATGTAAAATGGGGTTACCATCTTATGTTGGGGGAGAAGAAATGAGAAAATAGGGTAAACAAATTTCCCCCCAAAAAAAGGTGTTGTGTAAGGGAAACATGGTTTTAACATTAAGAATATCCTAGGTGTCACATAAGGGTACCGAGTTACCCTTATAAAAACCTTGTAAAGAAGTTATTTCCCTTACAAAATGCATCTATACCCTTACACACCATTTGAAAAGTCTTTCCTACCATCATGTAGCTCCTAAGGTACCCTTACATAGCATTTAGAAACTCTGAATTACCAATACACAACATGTAGTTTATCCTTATAAAACCTTTATACATCATGATCTACACTTATGTAGCTCTTTAACAACCCTTACACTACCTTTAGAATCAAGGATTTACCCTTACACAGTGAATAAGATCACTAGATTACCCTTGTGCAATTAGAGGGTTTCCTAGACGACCCTTACACAACAGTTGAGGTACACTTACACAACTAAGAGTTACCATTATACATCCTTTAGGATTTAGGAGTCACCATTTAATAGTGCATAGAAACTCCAAATTACCTTTTCAAAACTAAGGAAACTCCTCTCTACCCTTATGCAACCTTTGAAAAACACAAGTTTCCCTTATGCAAAGCATAAGTCCTGTGTAAGGGTAAGAATTAAATTTAAAAAATGGATTTTTTACACAAGTGTATTATAAATTATAAACAAATTGGGGTTTTAATAACATTTAATAAATGATAATGTTACGGAACCAAAGAGCCAGGGATTAATCTATGAAATATATAAATTTCAAAGTAGTTTGTATCATGATATAATTAGCAGTGTGCAGTATGTTTATGTTTAGTAAGTGAAATCATAGGAGTAGTGATAAAAATACTATAAAATGATTCCTTAAAAATTTTCACATCATGTATCATGCCCCTATTTTTCACATCTCATAGTGTGTATATATTTTCCAGCGCTCAAACTAGTTCTATCAAAACTCTATTTGTAGTGTTTCATTGTGCACATCAATGAATTAAAAATTAAAAAAAATGAATCTTTATAACCACTATAGGATTTTTTTCTTGAAGAATGTAGTCATGAATGTGAAAATAATGAACTAATTCAGATTTTTTCAAATAATCTCATTTAAATATTTAATCCCTTATGTCATTGATTTCCTATAAAATGTTCTACGATTTAATCTCCGTTTAATGCACATGTAATTCTACTTTAATTAATTTTAAACTCATTCCTATATTTCTATAATTATTACACTAAATGTAAAAAATTATTGTGTTAATATAACAATACGCTTAAATAAATAAATAGGAAAATATTCAAAATCCACATGAATAAAAATTTCTTAATTCATTTTTCTATATGAGTCATTTATCCTAGCATATGATGCATTTATATAGATGTTAACATATGAGTCATTCAAGAAATATATGACTCATCATATCCAAATTAATTTCCATATGAATCATTTTAGCTCAATGTATTTTTCATTCTAGTATAGGTGTTAATGTATGAGTCAATTATCCAATGTATGTGTCTTTCTATCCTAGATACGAGTTATTCAGAATACATATGAGTCGTTTTTGGTTCTTAATATGTGTTATTTCACTATCTTATATATTATTTTATTATTTGTATATTCCATTCCATACTTCAAAAAATCATTGAAAACCCAGAACATAAAATTGATTATAGAATTAATAGAATAATAATAATGGTATTTAATAAACAATGAATAAACTTATTCAAAATCATTCTTTTCTTCTATAAGTAGTTTAATCTTTACTTAAATAAATACATTATTCTAACTCATGTTAGAGATAATAAATAAAATGAAGATTTTGAAATTATCAAAACATAAATAAATAAATTGGAAATATCCACTCAACAAAATACATTAAGGGAATAACATGAGATAAGATGGTGAGATTAAATCTATTTTAAAATACTAAGTGTTAAATTACTTCTAAAGAAAACACATTTCAATACATCAATCATTCAATCGGGTAGCTTCTACCAAAGTAGGGTGTACATGAATTATCTTATGTTAGGCATGTGGAAATTTATAAACCTAAGAGTTAGGTAACCAAATACAACTGTGATATTTGAGTTACACTTATCTAGGAAAACCTAATATTTAGGATACCTGAGGATTGTTTCTAAGTTTATCCACATGATATATTAAAAAAATAGTTTCCCATTTAACCATCTAAGAGTCATATATGCTATTATTAGGATTATGGTATACATAAATCACTAAGTAGTGAGAGTAATTACTATAGGGACTCATTAATTAGTGAATATAAATCTTGGGACAATAATGGATTTGATGAATTTATAAGGGACCATAATTTTAGTGGCATCATATTGAATAAAATACGTAAAACATGATACTCATATAAAAATATCATATATTGTAGATAATGTAATCATCATCATCTTTGATCTTTCCCTTGAGATCTATCTTGGATAAGGAGAAACTCAATGGTAGTAATTTAGTTGTCTATTATTGGAATTTAAGACTAGTTTTTAACCAAGATGGTAAATTATATGGGATGTAGAAACCCCTTCCTATGTAACTGACCAGTGAATCCATTCAGAAAATTGATATGGATACATATGATAAGAATCTAAAGGACTCACTAAAAGTCTATACTCCCATGGTTGTAACCATGGAACCCAAGTTTCAAAAGAAAAATGAGATCATTGATACATATGAGATGATAGACAACATGAAAAGGCTTTATCAAGAACAAGAAATACATGAGAGGTATGAGGTGTAAAAGGATCTTGTTCAATGTAATATAGAGGAAGTAACATCAATATATACACATGCACTTAATATTATTGGGTACTTCAATGACTTATAGAGACTGGGTTCACATCTTAGGCTTGATCTAGCTATGAACTTATTTCTATAGTCACTACCATAAAGGCTCTGACATATCATTTTGAAGTATAATACGAATTATTTCAAAAAAAAAAATACTCGATATCCTCAATATATTTAGGATTGTTGAGAAGTACATGGGAGGTCTATGGTCAAGTGCCATAAAGATATTGCAGGAGTATAAAGGTAATTTTTTTGACTAGAAATATAAGAGTAGATGTCATGGATAGTCTACAATGTTAACTAAACCAAAGAAAAAGAAGGAATTGCAGTGATTTCATTAGAAAAAACCTAACCATTAAAGAAGGAACTACCTATAATACTTTAAGGGTTTCAAGAAACCTCATAGAGATCCCATCTCTAGAGTTCAAAAGTGATGAAATAATTGATAACAGAAGATTTATTTTTACTTTCAAGTAATCAAGCAATGAGTTTTATATTTAGGACTTATATTTTAGAATTACTTCAATCTTGGATGAATTTAAAATAAAATATGTGTATTTTGGATTTCATTATGTCCTCTCTCAAGTAATGTTTAAAAAAATGTTTTTTAATAAATGTGATGAATGTTTTGATAGACATGGTTTATGAATCATCCAACTCTATAACATGTTTTGAAAAAAATACAAGGATAAAAATAGTTTTATCTGAGATAAAGTGTTTATCCAAGAATATGATGGAATATGATTCCACCACCAATAATAGCATTTTAAAAAATTTTTTTTTCAAGAAATTATTCCAAACACATATAATTATATATAAAATATAGATACAATAGTTTGTTAAATATTCCCAATAAAATGAATACATGTTATTTACAAAACATAAGGGAGTTTGTGTATCTTAATGTGATATTATGAGAAGAATACAATATCTAAGAGGCTAGTGGGGTATATTTGGACTTAGAGAAGTTTAAAGTTAGCAGATAAAAGTTTTATACCTTTCAAAATAAATTAAAAGTCACTTTATATCCAAAGGAATTTACGATGTATTGGTAAATATATAATGTAAATAGTTAATTTTTTTACTAAAATTCTCTCAAGGAAAAGTTTGATGGAAAGAGTTCCAAGGTGATGATGAAATTAAAAAAATTCTAATTTGAAACCATATTTTATTAATATCAAAAAAATTGATGTTGTGAAGGTAAGGATTTTGAATAATGAAAGGGATATTCCCAAAATCTATAGCCTGCATACGATACATGGTTATATCGAGTGCATGGTATATCAAGATGTATGCTTGAAATGGGATTACATGAATGTTTCTACCTTTGATCATATAAACAGCTAAATATTAAAGAGTGTTAATATTCGAATAGATCAACACACTTAAAATCTATCATTTATTAATTCGTTAAAAGAGTTGTACTATGAAGGGATTTTATTTCTTTTTTTCATACGACGCATGAATGGTTGTTTCATTAACTCATTCATTTTAAATTCACGAGTTAATGCTTTCACTATCAAGGATTTTCCTTAAGGGATTTATAAATCATGTTTTCATATGATGGTGGGTATGTTCATGCATACATTATGCTTCAAGAAAACTCCCAAATAACCACAACCCTCTTCTTCTTCTTCCTTTTCATACTGAGATGCTAGTACATCATGGGGGAAATGAGAATACTACCTATATAACATGTGATTCAGTTTGTCCCATGGATTCACTATAGAGGTGGGAAGATTTTGTTTTCCATTTTTGTGATATTTATAAAACCCATGAAATGGTGTTTGAATATTTAGTAGAAACTCTTCAGAGAAAGGTACATAACTTATAACAGTTCTTCATTTCTATTTTTATACGAAGTTTCATGTTTTTTCCATGAGATATCCTTAGAAAAGGGGTTTTAATCTCTTCCAAAACTTCTGATATTTATTATTAGACTTGTTTAAAACTATTCAATAGTATCAGTGGGAACCCATGATTTATATTTATAGAATCTTTCATTGAAATGAAGAAGAAACCAAAAATAGAGAATCATTTAATTTTTTTTTATAAATTATGAAAATATTATTCACCCTAACGTTGGGGGGATATACAAAGTTACCCAATACATTACCTATATGTATACATCACTACTTGCATAATGGTCACCGTACATTATCCATAAGTGATCAAGGAAACTCGAGGATTACCTTTATTTGAAGGGTTCACATAAAGGGAGTCTAGATTGATACCCTTACATAAATGGTGTGTGTAAAGGTGTTATGTAAGGATATGATAATGCTTACCCTTATGCATAAACATAGTTGTGTTTTTAAAAGGGTGGTGTATAGGTAACTAGTCACTTACCCTTACATGAAACATGGCTACATAAAGGTAAATGGGAAATTACCTTAACACATATGGCTTGTGTAAAGGTAACAAATACATTACCTATATGTGTGAGGAAATATAAAACTTCAGAATGTTTTCTTGAGGATACTTAAAGGAAAACAAGAGCTTACCTTTACATGAATATGTTCAAATAAAGGTAATTCCATTTTTTAAATGTTTATGTAAAGTTATTAACTAGGTTACCTATACATGAGGGATTTAGTATAAGATTACCCTTAAGCGTAGTGTCTCTGTAAAGGTAGAAGGAGAATACCCTTACCTGTAATATGGATTATATGTAAGGGTAAACAATAAAGGTTTTAAAAAATATTTTTAAATTCTTAAATGGTTTAAATGATTTATAAATTGTTTATAAATCATTATAAAATTTATTTTGGGAATATTAAATTTATATGGATTATACAAATAAATAAATAAATTAAAAATAGTTTATAATTAATTAAATAAATGTTTATAAATTATTTATTTTTCCATAAATATCAAATGTTAATATTCGAAATACCTTTCAAAAAAATTTAATGGAATATCTTATGATCTAGAAATAAAAGGGTTTATTTAGAAATAATAATAATTAATTTATAAAGGGTTATATAATATGAAATAAGCCCAAAATATAAAATGTTTATATTTAAATTATAAATTAATCATAATTAATTATTTTGAATTGTCCAAAATAAATGGGAGCCAAATCTGTATATTATTAAATCTATATAAAAAAAGTGTTTTGATGATTCATATGATCTAGGTTTAAGTACTGATTAAGTATGTGATATTTTTATTATGTAAAATGTTTACATGATAAAAACTGGAATATAAATAGTTTATAATTGATATAATATCATATATTTAAAATGTAAATTCCATTTAATGATTAATATAAAAGTGTTCATATTTGAATGAATATAAAATGTTTATATTCGAAATTATAGATTATTGATAATTTTAATGTTGATATTATAATGGTGTTTTTAATTATATTTAATTTATGAATGGTTCATAAATGGTTATCTCATGTTTAATTATTTTAACTTTTCATTTATTTAAACTTCATTTCCTGCTATATTCATGATTATTAAATTGTTTAAGAAATATGAATATTATGTATATCTTATTTTAAAATTATATACCACTTCTAGGATATAGAGCCTTACATTACATGATAAGAATGACTCTATAAGTAGTTTATTTTTTAATCTACCTTGACATCAGTTTTTTGTAACACCCTTAGTTTTTAAAAGGGAAAACTATGTATGATAGCTTATGCGATACACAACACCAAACTCAAATAAACAATGATTATTTAAATATGACTGCTATTAACTATCCATCAAATTATTTGGTATGAATAATATTAAGTAATTTATGAATTATATATAATATTTCTAATAAATTTATAAATTACTAGGACATAATAACTCAATTTTAATAGACATTTATTCTAAAAAATCATTTTCTTCAAAACATGATTTTTATTTCTTTTTGTGAGAAAATGTTATATTTATTTATTTAACTCATATAAATTTTATTTTAAAAAATTAACATAATTTTTAAAATCAAATTATCAATATTATCATTGGTTAAATTTTTGGGATTGTTTAGAAAATATGGATTTTTTAGTGAATAGTGAAAAAATTCTGATTTTTTATAAAACTATCATTTATTTTTAATAAAAGAACCATTATTATTTTTATTTTATTTCAAAGTAACATAAGTATTATTTAATTTTATTTCATACAATTAATTCCATTTAAATAATATTTATAATGTATTTTAATATAAGTTTATTTTTAGGCTTAAAAACACATTTTTCTGAAAACTGTTTTAAAGTGAATAATGTCACTCCATTTTAACTAATTAAAATAAAACCTACTGAATAATGTTTTGAATGAAATGTATAGATTTTATTTATATAAATATTAATTTAAATTTATTTAATTATGAATACTTTTCATATAGTTAATAGAATATCATATTATTCTTGAAAAAATATATTTCTTGAAAAACCCATTTTTTCCGACACGTTTATGGCTTTATTTTTAAATTAAATTCTATAAGTTCTGCGAATTTAGTTTCATAAAATATATTGTATATTTTAAATCATAATAATAATTATTGTATGATATTTTCAACTTAATTTTTGGCCATAATGAATATTAAAAATAGTAAGAATATGATACCACAATTAATGCAAAAACCGATTTACTGGGGGGTTAAACTAAAGAGGCAAGTGAACTAAAATATTAAATAATATTTATTTTTTAAATTTTTGAGGTGTTTCATTGACATAAAATTATTACACCCCATTATTTATCAATTTTGGAGGCACTTTTCTTGAGAATGACTTCCCATTATTAAATAGTTTTGGGTATTTACAAGAATGCTACTTCTCCTCCCTTATAAAAGGCACATATTATCCTCCCCTCTACACACTTGAAAAGAAATTTGGTTCAATAAATACCTACCCAAATACCCTAATTACTTAACTTATCACATACTATCGGAATTAGTTTGATTATAAAGCCAATCTATGGAGGATTTAGGTATAATCTTAAAGAGTTGGTCTAAAGAAGAGGTATCTTTCTTAATCGAGCATATTTGTTTTATTTATTCTTCCACCTCCTTAAAATATTACCAAATAATTTTGATATAATAAAATAATTATATCACATATATTTTGATTTTATTATTTAAATTACACAACCTACATCTGTCTCCTCTTCTATTAAATGGGAAATGAAACCATCGATCATGTGTACGACATACTATCACCTTGTGAACTGATGTAATTCGTTTCTCCTCATCACCTATCATTTCTCATTATTATGATGAGTTTAATTTATATAGATTATATTCATGAAATATTAATCACTCTATAAAATAAATATATAATATACTTTCTTACATAACCATCCATTGAAATGATAACATCGTTTGTGTGTACGATGGACTACCACCTTGCAAAGAAATGTGATTCATTATATATCACATGGATGACATATGTAAGTGTATTTGAATAAATAAAATTATATTTATTATATAATTATAAATATATAAAGATAAAAAAACACTTACCTTCATTCCATCATGATTTGTGAAAAATGGAAATGTTACTCATGCGTACGTATGACCTACTGTCTCCGTGATTGTAACATTTTTCATTTTTTATAACCATCATTCATGATTAGTTTTAAAATTATAATTGATGTATAAAAATTATAATTATGTCAGGATTATTATTCTAGATAGTATTAGATAATAACCTATTTGACCTTAGTTAACTTACTAGAGCTATTTTGGATATATGATCAAAATATCATCAAAACATCCAACATGAACCTATATGATGAAGTAATTTAGTATAACATGATAATAAATAAAATAAAAGGAATGATAAAACTAAAAAAGTCATAAAAGAAACAAATAACCAAAATAAATTATTATTCAAGAAGATAAATAATGCACATGACAAGTCAGTCTTGAGGTAATAGATCTCTCTAACCCACCCTTTTCTTTAGGTTATGAAAATTATCTCTCTAACTCACTTTATCACTCTTTAAATTTAATGACTGATTCTAAATTGTGTGTATATTTTTCTCACACATGTACCTTTTTTATTATCCCTTCATTTTATGGGGTTTTATGTGACTTATGTTCATTTCTTAAATTCTTTCATTATGAAATTCCCTTTGATTTTGATACAAGGAAAGATTATGCAACCCATTTTCTTTCCATGGGTAATTCTTATGTTAATACATTATGATTTATTTCATTTTTATGGCACACATAAATAACTAATGTGTTATGATTGGTATTACCAAATAGAATTCAAATTCATTGGGTAATGTTATAGTCTCATAAGACATCATGTATGAGATTATGGAGTAAACCAATCCATTATGGTACTTTGTTCATAATGGGATATTGTCCAGGCGGTTATCTTTGACTAAATTTTATGTCATGTTATGTGTTTTTTCCACATTTTATATGTTGACATGATCTTATGATACCATGTTCATTATGATATTCACCCATGTGATTACTGTTGAACCTTCACTTTTATGATATCATGTTATACTTTTGACTCACAAGTTATGCTACCTTATCATATATATTCCCTTACTAGGTTTTTAGCTCATTGCTTTCTTTTATATATTCCACAGGTTATTATATGTATTTTTTGGAGCTCAAATGGATTTAAGACCTAAATATGGGGAATAAAATATGGAATTCATATTTTTAGTTTCCTTATAATTTATTATGATCGTAGTATTACAAATAAACTAGGCCTCACAATCCCTGTGTTGTATTAATGGATATTTAAGTTTAAAAATCATGCAATAACATGTGTAAAAGGCTTGGGTCTCCTTAGTTGTTATCAGATTTTTTTTGTGTTATCCTTTGGAAACTAGGATGAGAAAACTTTAGTGATAACCCTATAGATAAGTCTAAGGATAAGTCTAAGTATAAGAAATTATCCTAGATTTTTTTTGAAGGATAGAGAGAGTTCTTTCCAAACATTTACATCCTTGTATGGATACTATAAGTTGATGTGGCTCGATAATAGTTGAACCAATGGGTAATAACTCTGAAAAGGGTGCACTAATCAAGAATTGATCCTCACCTAATTTATGAAAATGTGCCATACATCACACCTAGTTTGACATTATTGGAGGATATGCTTATGAAATTCACAAAACTATTGATGAACCATTATTAATGACTCAATTAAATAATTAAATTATAAAAACTAATAGGGAAATTATTATAGATAACCTAGATTGAAACCTAGAGATTCATAAGTCAGGATATAATTATCATTTATAAGTTATTACTTCTAAGTTTATAAGTTTCTTTTTTGTATGTTAATGTATTATCATCTTGTTTTTCTCCTTTTTAGTTAATAGATAGAAATAGGAGAAACCATGAAAAAAACATGATAGGAAATGTGATGGTTCCACCAATGATATGCCTAACTTATGGAAGAATGATATGAGAACATCATGGAAGTACATGCTAAACTGGCTTAAGTTATGAATAATTACTTGAATATTATGGAACAAACTCCCTCTCCCAAGAGAGAGAAAGTTGCAGTCGAGTCATTTATGTGAAAATGGTCCCCTATCTCTAACTTATTTTCTTATCCCCTCATCATGAAATAATTTATTAAATCTATTAAGAAGATATTATCTATCCTAAAATTATTGGAGAAAGAGAAATATTCACTTGTTATTTATCACATTGAGGGAGAAGCCTATAAATGGTGGACAATGATCCAGAACACAAAGTGAAAAGAGTATATTTATTCCATAGAATGAGGATAAGTCAGGGAAATATTTTTCAATAAATATTTTCCTTGAACTCTCTATCTAAAAATGAATATGGAGTTCCTTGATCTGAAACAAATGGAAGATGTGTCTATTAAGATGCATGAGGAAAAAATCATAAGGATTTCATGTTACCCCTCTAGTTTTATAATCAACACAAAATGTAATGTAGACCACTTCTTTAGTTGATTAAATCCAAGTACACAATTTTTTGGGTGATTTTAGACATTTATATTTATTAAAATATTTTCTGTTGTGTCCTCAATGTTGAGATAGATATTAGTGAATCCCAGTTGTCTCATGAAACTGGAGAAAAAAAACGTAATATATATTTTTCTTTGGGAGTATCAATAGATAAATACCATGGAGGAGAAAAACATAAAATTTCACTTATAAATAGTTTTGGATGAAGCATCCTGGAAACTATATTTTGGGAATTGGGAGATGTTTTAAATGTGGAAAAGAGGGGCATCGGGCTAAATAGTTCTGGAAGGAAATAAAGAAACCCACTAACGTGGAAAAATAAAATAAATTTAAGATCAACACCCAGCCTAGGGTTCATTGTTTAAACGGTAAGGAACACGAGAATTATTCAAGAAAATGCCATAAGACAAGGGTTGTCAGAGACAATCAATGAAAACAACCTCAAAATCCTATAGAGCAATGAAGGGAATATATTATCACCACTAATGAGGTGGACCTTGAAAATGATGTGGTGATAGGTATTAGAGTTATTCATTCAAGAAAAGTAAACTTAATATTTGATTCTGGTTCTATACAATCTTTAATATCTTGCATGATTAGTAGAACTATTCAAGAACCCCTTAAAACATGGGATTAATCTATTCGTGAGAGTAGAAAATGGAGCACTGGTTTAATCCCAAGTATATATCTCCTCCCTAATCAATGTTTGTGGACTTAATCTTCCAAAAAATATCATCTTACAACCTTTTAGGCATTCCTATGCTATATTAGATATGAATTTTCTATCCTCATATAAATCCAAAATCAAATATTGAGGGGGACATCATTTTCCACATTATAAGTCATAATTTGATTCTATATAAGTATAATAAGGAGGATGAATCTCTCATGGAATCATATGTTCAATCATGGATATTATTTCTTTATGATCAAGAATATCTATCCCAAATGAATGAGATAAAGGAGAGAATCATGCTTGAAGACATGTCTATAATGATGGATTATACTTATGTATTCCCTAAAGAGTTTCTCAGTCTTCCTATAGATTGGGTGGTTGAGTTATCAATTGAATTTATACCTACATATCTTCCCATATCAAAGAATACATATAAAATTACTACTGTTGAGTTGGAAGAGCTAAATAAGTATTAATAATATAATCTAGAAAAGGGTTTTATATGCCTGATTCTTCACCACGGGGTGTGATGGTTCTCTTTGTTAAGAAGATGGATTGGCCAATGCAGCTCTATAATGATTATCATGAGCTCAAAAAAGTCACAATATAGAACACATATCTCTTTCTATGGATAGATGGATTATTATATCAACTATGTGGGGCTCAATATTTCTATAAGGTGGAACTTTGGTTGGGATGCCACCAATTAAGGGTGAAGAAGAAATATATTCCAAAAACTGACTTTCGAACAATGTATAAATGCTATGAGCTCATATTGATTATTTTTATACTCAGTAATGATCCATCAATCTACATATAAATAATTAATAGAGTCTTTTGAGATTACTTCAAAAAATTGACGTTAGTCTTTATAGATGATATTCTGGTTTACTCTAAAAGCAAGGAGGAGCATGAGGATAATTTAAATACTATTCTAAAGGCTTTGAGAAAGTAAAATCTATATGAAATTTACAGTAAATGAGAGTTCTGGAAGAAGGAAGTATCATTATTGGGGAATATTATCAATAAAAAAGGGGTATATGTGGACCCTTTTAATAAAATGGTAATTGAGGATTGGCCTACACCAGTATCTCTAATAGAGATCCCCAGTTTCCTTAAAATATTTATGTATTATAGATTATTTGTGAGAAACTTCTCAAGGTTGTTGAACCCACTCTCCAAGATAATATGTAAGGGAGTAAATTTTTTCTAGACTAGTGAATATGAAAAAACATTCAAGTAGTTGAAAAAGAGTCTTACCACCGCACCAGTCCTCACATCACCCTCAAGTGGGGAACTTTCATGGTTTATAACGATGCATAAAATAAGGTCTTGGGATGTGTAGTGAGGTAGATTGATGAAGTGATAATATAAACCTCAAGGTAGTTGAAAGTTCATGAACAGAACTATCCAACACATGATCTAGAGTTAGTTGCATTGATCTTTGCATTGAATATCTGGCGACATTATCTCTATAGGGAGTAGTGTGAAATATAGATGGATCATAAGAGTCTTAAATATATATTCACATAGAAAAATATTAAAACATTCTAGTGAATATGGTTAGAGATGATCAAGGACTATGACTGCACAGTGCACTATCATCTTGGGAAAGCTAAAAAAGTAAAAGATGCTCTACATAGTAATTTTATTAATGATAAGAATTAACAAGGATCCAATCTGCTTAGACTTTTAAAGGATGAACATGGGAATCATAAAGGAACTAATATCATCTTTAATTTCTCATATAACTAATCAACCATCCATTCTTGAGAGGATAAAGAAGCCCCATAAAGATGATGAGGTGATACAAAAAATATTGGAAAATATTCTATAATTCAACTTTGCTAAATATGGATTTATAAGGTTTGGAATCCATATATGTTTACCATTAAAACCAGAGATGATGAGGGTGATTTAGGATGATTCATATGGATCATCCTTCTCTATTCACCTGATAATCACTAATATGTATGGAGATTTTAAGCAAAACATCTGGTGGGATAACATGAAGAGGGAGATTGTTGAATTTGTATCCCAATGCTTGGAATGCCAAAAATTCAAGGATAAATGAAAAAATTCTAAGGTTATGATGCAACCATTTACTATACCATTATATAAATTGGAAACAATAACCATGAATTTCATCATAGGACTCCCCATGACACTTAAAGGTGATAAGACCATCTGGGTGGTAGTCGATCACATTACAAAGTCATCAAATTTCCTTACTATCAAGGAATATTTCCTTATTGGACAACTAACTAAGATATAAACAGGGGAAGTGATAATATTTCCTAGAGTTCCACACTCCAATATATCTGAATGATATCCAAGTTTTACCTCAAGGTTATGGAGAAGCCTTCAATACTCACTGGATACCGAACTCAGTTTTAGTACTATTTATCACCTTCAAATGGATGGTTAATCTAAGAGAACCATCCAAAATTTATAGGATATGATGAGATATTATTAAATGTATTTACATGGATGTTAGGAACAACAACTTCCCCTAGTAGAGATATCATATAAAAACAACTTCTATTCTAGCATTCAAATGGAACCTTATGAAGATCTGTATGGGAAGTGGTGTCATACACCAACATGTCGAGATAAAGTTAGAGACCTAAATTCCATGGTTAGAGATAATATGTTCCTTTATATATAATTTTGGGATAAATTCACAAGGTTTGGAAATAAGGTAATGCTTAGTCCTAGATACATTTTCCGATTTTATATCCTTGATCACATCAGAGTGGTGACCTATCAACTAGCACTCCCACCTAACCTATCTCTAGTAAATGATGTGTTCTATGTATAACTATTGAGGTAGTATATACCATGAACCTACCATGTACTAAATATAGAGTTACTACCATTGGATAAAAACCTTTCATAGGAATTGTATCCAGAAAATATCTTAAATTATAGAGACAAAGTTTTATGAAACAAGACAACTCATCTGGTCAAAGTGTTGTACTGAAACCACATGTTTGAGGAAGCGATGTGGGAACAAGAAGGGGTGACAAATCAAAAGTACCCTCACCTATTTTCATCTAGGTATTTAATATAAAATTTCAATGGAAAATTTTAATAATGGGGAATAATGTAACACCCAGATTTTTTTAAAGGGAAACTAGGTTTGATAGTGTATGCGACACATAACATCGAACACAAATAAACTATGATTATTAAAATATGACCATCATATCCAAACCATTAAATTAGTGAATATGAATAGTATTAATGAATTTATGAATTATATATAAAGGTTCTACTCAATTTATAAATTATTAGTAAATAATAACTTAATTTTCAATAGACATTTATTCTTAAAAAAAAATACATTTTCTTCAAAAATGATTTTTATTTATTTCTGTGAAAAAATATTATAATTAATTTTTATAACCATTATAAATTTTATTTGATAAAATTAATATAATTTTTTAAATCATAATATTTATATTAACATATGGTGAAATTTTGGTATTTTTTTAAAAAATGTTGATTTTTCTGTGAATAGTGAAAAAATACCGATTTTTTGTCAAACTATCATTTTTTAATAAAATACCAATTATTATTTTAATTTAATTTAAAATTAACATAAATATTATTTATTTGTATTTCATACAATTAATTAAATTTAAGTCATCTTTATAATGGATTTTAAAACTATTTTAAAGTGCATAATGTCTATCCATTTTAGCTAATTAAAATAAACCCTAATGAGAAATTATTTAAATGAAATTTATAGATTATATATCTATAAATATTAATTTAAATTCCTTTAATTATGGTCACTTTTTTATAGTTAATGTAATATCATCTTATTCTTGAAAAAATACATTTCTTCAAAAATTGTTTTTTTGACACATTTGTAGGTTAAAATTTTAATTCAATTCTACCACTTCAATTAATTTAATTTAATAAAATGAATTAAATATTTTTAATTATAAAAATTAATAATATATAATTAGATAAACTTATTTTTTGGTCACAATGAATAGTAAAAATATTAAAAATTTGTTACAATGGTTAATGTTAATAATGGTTTGCCGAGGGGAGTTATACTAATGAGGTAAATGGAATAAAATGTTTCAAAAATGAATATTTTTTAATGTTTGAGATTTTTATCAGATATATAACCCCTATAATCCAATATTTATATATTTTTAGGCACTTTTCTTGATAGTGACTTCCCATTTTTGAATAGTTTTGGGTATTTATAAGAATGTCACTCCACCACCCTTATAAAAGGGAACCCCCACTCCTTTACTCTACACACATAAAAATCCATTTAGTTTATAAAATACTTAAAAAAATACCCTCCTTAATTACCTTAACACATCCTATATTCCTTGGTTTGATTAGAAATCTAATCTAGAGAGGCTTTAGATATAATCCTAAAGAGGTGGTCTGAAGAAGAGGAATCATTCTTAACCGAGCATCCTTGTTTTATTTCTTATTACACCTCCTTAATATATTAATCAATAATTTTTATATAATAAAATTAGTATCTCCCATAAAATGATATGTTATTATGTTAATGGTATAACATACATCAATCTCCTCTTCTATCAAATGGGAAACGAAATCATCAATCGCGTGTACAACAGACTACTACCTCATGAAATGATGTAATTAGTTTTCCATCATCACCACTCATATATATTTATGATGATAGATTTAATTTTTATATATGATCTTAAGGATATATTAATTATTATTTAAAATTAATTTATCATATACTCTATAACATTACCATCCATTGAAAATGATTGCATCGTTCGTGTGTAAGATGGACTACCACCACGCGAAGCGATGTGATTCATTTTTTATCAAATAGATGGTATATGTAAGGGTATTTAAAAAAATAATATTATATTTATGCTATAATGAAAATTAATGGAAGATAAAATGATACTTAAATTTTTTTCTATCATGATCATTTAAAATTGGAAATGCTACTCATGCATACGTTCAACCTAACATCTCCATGACTATAACATAGGCCATTTTTCATAACCACCATTCATGACTGGTTTTAAAATTATAATTGATATATAATAATTATAATTAAGTCATTATTATTATTAAAAATATGATTAAATAATAACCTCTTTAAATTTAGTCAACTTACCAAAGTGATTTTGGACATATGATCCAAATATCATAAAAACGTCCAATGTGAGCGTAAATGATTAAATAAATGAGTATAACATGATAATAAATAAAATAAAAGGAATAATAAAATTGAAAATATATCTCAATAAAGTAAATATTTATAATAATTTTATTATTTAGGAATATAAATAACACACATGATAAGTCAGTCTCATGGTAAGGGATCTCTCCAACCCACCATTTTCTTCAGATTATAATCATTATCTCTCTAACTAAATTTCTATATCTTTAATGTTATGGAATGTTTCTAAATTCTATATATATGTCTCTCACATATATAACTATATTATTCTCCCTATATTTAAAGTGGTAATACATGCCTTATAATCATTTCTCAAATTCCATCATTTTGAAATTCCTTTTGATTATGATATATGGAAAGATTATGCAACTCATTTTATTTACTTGGGTAATTATTTTGTTAATGAATTATGATTTATTTATTATTTTTCCACAAATAAATCATGAACATGTTATGACGAGTGTGCCCATGTATATTCTAATTCATTGGTTAATGTTACAGTCTTACGAGACATCATGCATGGGATTCGATAGTGAACCTAATCCATTATGGGACTTTGTCTGCCATATTATATTATCTAGGATGTTAACCTTGACTCATGTTTATGACATGTTTTGTTTTTCTTCTATATTTCATATGATTCCATGATCTTTTAATACCATGTTATTTATGTTATTATCCAATGTGATTAATCTTGAGCCTTCTCTTTTATGATATCATGTTATAATTTTTGATTCACAAGTCATGCTTCCCTATCATGTTTATTCCCTTAATAGGATTTCTAGACCACCCATTTATTTTATATATTCCTAAAGTTATCCTATGTAGTTTTATGAGATAAAATGGATTTAATATCTCACTATGAATAATAAAATATAAATTTCATTTTTTAGTTTCCTTTCGATGTATTATGAACCTTGTCTTCTAGAGACAATAGGCATCATAATCCGTGTGTTGCAGTAATGGATATTTATGTTTAAAAATAATGAAATAACATGTATAAAATGCTTGGGTCACTTTATTTTTTATATAATTTATCAAATTGATTTTATTTTTTGAATATAGTTGGTTCATATTGGGTATTAGAGTTTTGATGAATTGAATTCTCTCTTGAGTAAAGTATCCTCAGGTAGAGGGACTTGAGGTCAGAATACCTACTTGCATAGAGGATCATGCCTTGTCAAGGGAAGCATATGGGGTTGGCTATCTTTCACTCCAAGATTTATCATATAAATATTTTTAATATAATATAATTATAAACCTTTACATGAAGAGTTAATATACATTATTCAACTGATTCATTCATATATGTGTGGAAATACTTGACTTTTATTTTTAGTTGAGTAACAAAAACATATGTGTTGTGTAAAGGGTTACATATAAACATGGTTTTAACATATTTATTTGGCAGAGGGAATAGGATTCCAAACTAAATTACTAGAATGATTAATACATAAAAGATAATAACTTGAGATAATTGCTAATATTCAAATCCCCTTCAAATACAAAGTGTGAGATTCCATCCAAAGTTGAACTTATCAAGACCTTGGTCATCCTGCTATGTAGTTTCATGCGAAAGAGGGGTTCCCCTAGATTCACTTATGATTATATATATATTTTTTATTTTTTTTGGGTTAAAATATCTGGGAAACCCCACGGCTTGGTATAATAGAGGAACTGGGTTGAGTTTATCCATATGATGGGTTAAGAAATAGTTTTCTACTCAACTATTCAAGAGTCATATATGATATGATTGAGATTATTCCCTACCTAAATAACTAAGCATTGGGTTTCATTCCTGAGAGGGGTCATTTTCTTAGTGAAACATGCATCTTTTCCCACTAATTGGTATAATGGATTTTAAAATGGGTCATCATTTAGTGGGATCCCATTTAATAAAAGTCCTTGTTAGATTCTTAATACTACATGATACTCATCTATTAAAATATTTTATTGTAGATAATATCATCATCATCAAGATAATTTTTTCATCAATACTTTATAAAGAGAAACTTAATGTAAGATACTCCTTAGACTGGAAATATAATAAAATATCTTATAAAAGATTAGTGATTTATGAAAAGTTCTTAAGAAAAATTCTATTTTTTAGAACAATTATTTACTTAGTTACCATGTATTGAAAATTTTCAACAAGTGAATCTTGATGGTTATAGAAACATAGAGTGATTCATTTATGTTTTTAAAGGAATTAGATGAAAAATTACTAAATGAATCCTTGTCTTCACTCATGTACTGAATATGATTGGGTACATGGATGACTTAAGGAATTTAACCTAATATAATCAATATGATTAGGTATACTAAATTATATTAAATAAAATTGATTATGTTAATGAATTAGTAAGACTATAGGATTACTTTAACTATTATTATCTATAGAAAACAATTCTATTATTCTAATATAATTATGATATCAACTATATATTTTACAAGTGTTGTAAATATACAGAAGTGTAGAATATTAATGATTGTTATTTATTTCAAGTAATGGAGAAAATAATTTACATCATTGATAACTTGGATACTATAAACATGGATAAAATTATCATAACATGTGTATTTTTATCTCATTTAACTTTTGATAATATCATGAAAAAATAGTGGTTTAAATGAAATGAGATGGGAGTTTTTAATACGCGTGGTTTATGATTTGTTTAATTCTCTAACATTCTCTAAGGGGACACTAAATATGGATTGTTCTGGTTATGAAATTTATCATATTTAAATTTATAGAAATGTTGCAACAATATGATTTAATTCAAAGAATAATTACCTAATATTCTTAAAATGTCGGGAATGCATACAAACTACATATATGATGTCTAGATTCTAAAGTACCATATATATAGTACAAGTAGGTAAAATTTCAAACTTTAAGAGGAAAATTTTGTTCAAAAGTTCACTCATATTTATTCAAGAAGAAAATAATGGTAATTGAAACCTAGGGTTGTCTAGAAGGAAGATTAATAATTCAATATGATTGGATTATCTAATATATAAAAAAAATGTTTTTAAAACTCCAAGTAATATCATTGTCAGGTATGGATGTTATAGAAATTAATTCTTAAATTTTGAAAGGTATGTGATACCAAATGTATATTTTACAAAGTGTTTTCAATATACCAGAGTTAAAAATCAAAAGAATAATTTATTGATCTTGTTTTTTATATTCATGAGATGAAGTAAATAGCTATTACATCAAACATTTAAATATAAAGAAATTTACAATGATTAAATGAATCCAATTAAAAGATATGTATATTCATCTTATTTATCTTACATGATAAGAGAATGTGTTCGATAAGAAAGAGTTTTTATGAACTATATGAGATGATTAATTGAATACACATTCTTTATGATTCATTTGGATCAATAACATTCATAGAAGAAGATAGGGATAAAAGTGTTTATCTATGATAAAATTGTTTATAAATATATTTGTTAAAATATGATGGAATGTGTTCCCACCACTCATTGGAGGTATATTTTCATAAAGTCCTATTTTCAAAATAAAATATTCTAAACACATAGAATACCATATATGATATGAAAAAATAGTTTACTTTTTTAATATTTGTACTAAAAAGAAATAAATGTTATTTCTTAAACATAAAATGAATCTTGTATATTAGAAATATATTATAAAGAGAATATAATATCTAAGAGGCTTGTGGGAGTACATTTGAACATTAAGAAGTTCAAAGTTAACAAATAATGTATTACACCAATCTTATGTTAACGTGATTTTAACATGATATCCTAAGATGTTTAGGATATGTGATTGTAATGAAACATGTAAATTGTGAAATTTAGTTACCATATAAAAGATATTATCACCATTTACTAATGGATTATTCGAGTCTATGATTAAAGTGTTTTTCACTCAATATTTGAATATAGTTTAGGACATGCAATGATAAATAAAAATGTAAATATTTACATTTATTTATCATGAAAAATAAATTAAAAAATATCTTGGATGATTGTAAAAGTAAAAATTAAAGGTAAATTACACTTGATATCCTAAAAGAGTTTAGGATATTTAAAGAGAAATCTAAGAGTTACATTTAGTTACCATATTATAGTGTTTGTCATTTTATCCTAAAAAAGTTTTGGAGGATCTATAAACAATAATGTATGTAGTTACATTATTTCATGGAAATTTTTGATGGAATAAGGTTCCAAGGATGATGGTAACGAACACAGAATGATTTAGAAGTAGAAAATTGAATTTTACAACATAAAATTTTATGTTTTGAAGTTAACAAGTTTAAATATTTGTAAGAATATTGAATAGTTAGGAATATGATTCCTAAATCTCACAATTATTCAAACTTTTTAACATTATATATTTTTATTACTAAAGAGTTTAGTAGGAGGGTTTTATTAGATGGAAAAATATAGATGTGATAGAAATTACATATGATGTAAAAAATTTAACAAAATCATAAAAATGCAGCAAACATAAGGCTGGCCTGGATATTTATCATATATGATATGATAAATTGGGGGTTGTGTTGGGATTTTAAAAAATTCTTAAATATTTTAAGAACATTAAAATATATCATATTAAATGCTTCATTAATTTTTTAATTCTTTCATTTTGGATACATATATTTATATATAGATATATATTTCATGAGGTGTAATGATAATTGACCTCTCAATGTATGAATTTGAGTTTATCCCTAATTTATGTTTGTCTTAGAGTATTATATGTTATGATGATATTTTAAAGTTATCATGAGTAGTATTATTTCATAAATATACAAAATATGATCACGAGGAACAAAATAAAGAATATGATTTTTTTGTGTTGGATGACCTATAGTTATACCACATGGAGTTTCATATAGTTATGTGTAGGGGGAATGGATCATATTTGAGTCCCCATAACCTGAGGTTGGTGAGATACCTATCATGATAACCTTTATACTTTTACACCCTACTTACACAAGTTTACATATTGCATTAACTGATATGGGGGTGGTTGGGTATGTTGTTGATCATTTCATTGGTTGGAGCTTACCAAGATGTAATTTTTCCTCTCGTATGATGAAGATGACATCCAAGACCTCAATTGAGATAGAACGTGGGAGTTTTGATCCACACATAGATATTTTATATCTATCTAGATAAGGATCATGTGATGTGCTTACCCAAAAGTATAAATGACATGTGATGTATTCATCAATCATATTAATCAATAATCTAATAATCTATAACAAATGAGTTGACTATATGGGATTGAAATGTTCTATATCCCATGGTCACTTGATGTCTTAGTTGAAGGTAAAATATGTGATTTCACATTTTCATATGATGTAGACTGGTGGACATAGGTATAGAGATACATGTTTTTGATTTAGATAAAGCTAGAACCCTTTATAACTTGAGTATCATTGATTCATTGATAGAGGACACTCTTTAATTACATATATGGATCCATAGATTCATATTTTGTGTAAAAACTATAAAGTCTATTGGGGTCAAAATTTTTGGTTGACTAGATGAGGATTGATTTTGAATCAAAGGGATACTTTAAAATTGTTTTAAAGTTAGTACACACTTTTTTCTGGATGGGTATTCATAATTTATTTCTGATATTGTGATACAAAGTGACCTTAATAAAATATTTCCAAAAAGTGTTTTGGAAAATATAAAGAATTTTGGATATGGTTTCATAAGTTAATGTATATGATACAATATAAGGTTAAATGACACAAAGTCTATAAGGCTTTACTGAAAGTGGGTGATTGAATGAGATATGACCTAAATCTATAGCCTATATATGATTCATGGTATATTGAGATGAAAAAATGAAATTAAATTTCAAGTATGCTACTCCCTTTGATCATATGAAAAATTGAATATTAAAGAGTGTTAATATTAAAATAGTTTAAATCACTTAAATTATATCATTTTTTAATTTGTTATAAGATTTGTAATGTGATGGGAGTTTTATTATTTCATTCATAGGATGCATGAATGGTTGTTTCATTAACTCATTAATTTTAAATATAGGAGTTAATGCTTGCACTATCGAGGAGTGTCCTTGAGGGATTTATAAAGACTACTTCTATATAATGGTGAGTATGTGTGTTTACATTATTCTTGTACGAAACACCAAAATATCCGTAGCTCTCTTATTATTCATCCTTGGAAAACTGAGATTCTTTCATATTGTGGGAGAAATTATAATCATGTATATATTACAAGTGATTCATTTTGGCATGTGGATACACTACATAGGTGGGAAGATTTTGTTTTTCACTTTTGTGATCATTATAAAACCCATGTGATGGTGTTTGAAGATGTTTAAAAATATCTTCCGAGAAAGGTATTACATTTAAAAAAATTATTCATTTCATTTTTTATACATGGTTTCATATTTTTTTAATGGGATATCCTCATTAAAGGGGTTTTAATCACCTCCACAACATTTGGTAATTATTATTGGACTAATCTTAATCCCTTTAAATAAGTTTTCAAAGAGTTAAGAAATAAAAATATGTGTAATATTGACACACGCCTATCGTAGGGCGTGGCAAAAGCTAATTTATTTTCCTAATGCAGCATAGTGGCTGACCAGGGTCGTCTCACTTGAGGAGCATTGAAGTCAGTTCAATCACTTATTCTAGTTCACCTAATCTAATTCCTTTTGTTGTTTTATATATTTTAAAATAAATGGAATTTAATAAATTAATTGAAATAAAAAATAATAGGAAACTAACATTCAATTATAAATTACCATGCAATGCTAAAAGAAAGAAATTATGGAAGAAAGGAAGTTCTCCCGAGAGAATTTTCAGGGAGCACCTTCATTGGCCAGTTTCAAATATTCTTAGTGTACACACTCCATCGTATGTGTGCACACCTTACTCTACACCATTTATGAATGAAAAGTCTACTTAGAGATCGCCAAGCACACCTTCCATCCACATCCTCAATCGAGGGAAAATGGTTATAGATTAAGAAGTTAATCTTTAGACAACCATAGTGAGGATTACACCCACTATAAATTATCCTTAGAATTAACTTAAAGAATATTCAAAAAATGGTCTTGGATTCAAGAACCTGATTACTCCCTCGGGATATTCCTCGGATTAGTTACTCATGATCATGAGTATTATAGTTCACAATGGTAAGATGAGAGGAAGAGAAGAGGGTGAATCGATGGACACAAAAATAAAAACAATGCATGAATTTATTAGAAATCTAAATTACAATTGAAAACTAAAAATAAAGAAAAATAAATAAATTAAAAATAAAGGGGGAAGATTTGCGGCCGGCCTCCCTCGGTGGAGATTTCCTCCTTGGTGCCTTGAAATAATGGATGGAGAATGGGATGCTTTGGGAAGGAGGCGAGGGCCTCCTTTTATAGGCAGAATTCGACCCCCAAAAGTGTTCGCGTTGTAGACACCCTTAATGACCTCTTCACGTGTTTCACCCTTCATGAATGTTGTTCATAATTATCCTGGACGTCTTACATCCAAATTTCAGCTAATTTTGAAACCGTATGAAGGAGTTATGAATTTTTAATTCTCGGTTTCTGTTTCTGGATGAAGCTTTCAGGAAGATTCCTCCAAACGAATGTCATTCAATAGCCTCCTTAATAACCTCCAACATCCCCCAAATTTATTGTAGAGACGTCCCTATCTGTCCTCGTGGTATCCCAGGTGGAAACACATCATTTAGATATGTGTAGTCCTAGTTTGATGTCTGTTACGTTGGGTGGGTCCACGCTGTCTGCCCGGAAAAATTCCCAACTTCAATGAATTTTTAGGCCCTTTAGATGACTGAATCAGCTCCCGGTACAGAAGACAAAAATGAATGAAATAAAATAATAATTATAAAAAAATTTTAATCAGAAAATTTAGAATTTTATTTTTCCATAAATGACTAAAATACCCCTGACGTAAAAATTTGTCAAAAATCCAGAATTAGTCATTTTTCACATTTGGGATCAAAATAACACTAAAAACTAAAAACATGACAATTAACCAACCAATAACACTTTTATGGGATTATAAACAATGATTTACAGTATAAAATATATGAAAATATGAGCTTAATCACTCCCCCACACTTAAACATTGCACTCCTGGGCAATCATCTTACATCCAAATCAAAATCCATACAACAATCAAAAATGAGAAAATATCAATGATTTTATCCAAAATAGAATTACATCATGTCTCATATATGAATAATAATTCTCTATTATTTTTATTTCAATCACTAAATTTTTTTCAACCTCATAAATCAATCCATGACCCAATCACAACCTACCTCACATTGAATTTTATGTCACTCTTCACTCAAGAGAAATTGAATCTAGAGTTGTACTCATACTTAAAAATCACATGTATCACCACAGGTTTGTGAAAATTCTCATTTCTCCACAGCGTGAAACATAAAAATGAATTTAATCATTAGGTATCTAATTAAAGGTTCAAATGATTCTATGGCTTAGGGTTGGTGGGAAAATTATTGAAAAAAGTTCCAGGCTAGAAAGAGGAGATTTGACTTTTAAGTACAATGCATGATTAATTCAAGTGAAAACACAGGAAATTCCTCACTCAATACCGCTTGTAAATTTGAAAAACAACCCCACCACCTTTTAATGATATGGGAAATGAGCCAAGAAGTTATTATAATGAATGATATCATCTAAGTTCTCCTTTTTTTTCAAACCTCCACAAAGGCACAATTTTTTTCTTCTTCTTTTTTTTCATAGAGGATGAGCTGAAAAATTGAATACAACGAATGAATGACAATTCATGCCCTTGATTTTTGGGAGGGACATGAGTCATAAAAGAATGTACAATGGGGAATTCAAGCTCATCTCCATTTTTTTCTTCTTTTTTTAGGAGAAATGGATGAACCAAATAATGCACAATGAAATGACGACACATGCCCAATTCTCTTGTTATCCACTACCCAAAGTATTGACATACACCTCGCACCACCCATAAATGATACACATCCCAATGAACGCACACGAAAATCCCTTCCCCCACACTCAAACTTGAAATATCCATGCAAAAATACTAAAAATGCGGGTAGGTAAAGAAAAAGTGGCTTGTAATGTGGCTTAAACTTATAAGGAAATTCATGGCATCTAAGGGATTACGAAGGATAAATGTAAAGGTGGGTCTCAAGATAAAATTTGGCTAGCCAAAGATATGCCTCAATCATTTCAAATACATTTTATAAAATCCAAATCTCCGAAAGAGAATATTCACAAATTCTGGTTCTCACACAAAATTCAAGTTTCCCTCAAGAAAGTGTGGGTATTAGGAAGAATATGAAAAAGTGGTTTAGAATACCTCACAGGATTGGAAAAAAAATATTTTTAGTCAGTGTTTCATGGGCATGAAATTCAAAAATTAGTCAAACTCATTAAAATGCTTGAAAATCCATTTCAAGGGAAAATAATTCATATCAACAATCATTTAAAATCCATTATTTCAAAAATCATTTCAACTCTTTCAAAATAAATTGATGTGTGAAAAGTGATAAGAATATCCATTAAAGCTCAAAATATATTTTGGACCAAAAAATGAAAGGAGTTTAAATGATAATCATAAAAAGTTAACTTCCTTTTGAAATAATGATTCGGTCATTTCCTCTAATTTTCGGGGCTTCCTTCTGGATTCATGATCCTACCAAAGAAAAATTACTCAATTAATCACAAAGATCATTTCATTTAAGCTTAAAATGAAAAGAGGGAGGGGGCCACATGCTATATTATTTCCTAATACTGATTTTGAAATCTAAATTCATAATATTGAAAATTAAATTACTATAAAGAAAGTAAAGGATAAATCTTGGTATGATCACCCAAGTGGGACCTGACATCTTTTACTGCATCTAGAGGGAAGTACCAACCGTTATCCATAGTCCGACGGTGGGTGGATCTTCTTGGACACGAACCACCACATTTTGTTCTTCCCAACTTGTAGTTCTTTGTTCTTGGTGAGGAGAATTCGATGTATAGAGTACACCCTATCCACCCCCTTCGCAATGTGGTATAGCTTGCATGGCGGGGGTAGGATGAAGTATGGATCCTCCTCCTCTTCAGTTGCTACTTGTGCAATGTGTTCTTCAAAATCTAGTGGTTGCTCCAGATGTGCTGCATGAAATGAATAATCAAAGGGATATTCAAAATTTAAATTTGAAATATTAATTTTAAAATCTACCCTTTTAAGGTAGGAAGCTTGTAAATTTGGTTCTTCATGGAGACCCACTGTTATCGTTTCTTGGAATTCCTCAAGCATATGATCAATGTCCTTAGGGAGCTCCAGGTGTTCCTCAACAGGTTCAATTTCTCCTTCTTCATCTTCCTCCAAGGTGATACAAGGATTGAATGAACTTGAAAATTCAAAGTCATAAGGAGTGATACTAAAATCAGATTGAATGAAATCAGAAAAATTAGAGTTCATGGAAGGATCATCTCCCTGAGTTTGTTCTAGTTCAATCACTTATTTAGTTGAAGTGCCTCTTGGAGTTAATTATAACTGGATGTAGGTAGGTATTCGGTCTCCTCCATCATGACTTCAAATTTTAACAATTGTGTGGGGTATTCTTTTAGTGGTGCTGGCTCTTCTTCTTTGCAAGGCTTGGGGCGATAAAGCAGATCCTCACATTCATTCCAGAATTTATCCAATTCTTTTTGATCTCCCACATTTGGCTCAGCAGGAAAGTCATCTTCCTTTTCATCTATCTCGAGTGGAATTGGTTGAGTGAGGATGAATGAGTCTTAAAGTACCCTGACATTTACCTCCTCTAGTTCTTCAATGATGAGTGGTGAAATTTCTCCCACCACTATCTCAGGTTCTTGCTCCGGCTCAGGGTCGGGTTACTCCATCCTTGCACGAACATAGTCCAATGCCCATTCCATTTTCCTCCCCAAATCATCCATATTATTACTAATACTTTCAACCCCGTCATTTAGATCACGATAATCAATTTATGGTTCTTGATATTTCACCTGCGAGTAATCTTCCCATGCATAAAAATTTGAATTTGAATACATCATGGAAAAAAAGAATTTTTTTTAAAGATTTTTCTTAATGAAAATAAAATAAAATATTTACAAAAATGTGAATTTTGAAAAATTGGTCGAAATAACTACTCAGCTCCCCAGAAACAGCACCAGTTTTGACGCATGGCTGTGGTAGGGCGTGGCAAAAGCTGATTTATTTTCCTAATGCAGCATAGTGGCTGACCAGGGTCGTCTCACTTGAGGAGAATTGAAGTCAGTTCAATCAATTATTCTAGTTCACCTAATCTAATTCTTTTTGTTGTTTTATATTTTATAAAATAAATGTAATTTAATAAATTAATTGAAATAAAAAATAACAGGAAACTAACATTCAATTATAAATTACCATGCAATGCTAAACATAATGGAATTATGGAAGAAAGGAAGTTCTCCTGAGAGAATTTCCAGGGAGCACCTTCATTGGCCAGTTTCAAATATTCTTAGTGTAAACACTCCATCGTATGTGTGCAAACCTTACTCTACACCAGTTATGAATGAAAAGTCTACTTAGATATCACCAAGCACACCTTCCATCCACATCCTCAATCGAGGGAAAATGGTTGTAGATTAAGAAGTTAATCTTTAGACAACCACAGTGAGGATTGCACCCACTATAAATTATCCTTAGAATTAACTCAAAGAATATTAAAAACATGGTCTTGGATTCAAGAACCTGATTAATCCCTCAGGATATTCCTCGGATTAGTTACTCATGATCATGAGTATTATAGTTTACAATGGTAAGATGAGAGGAAGAGAAGAGGGTGAATCGGTGGACACAAAAATAAAAACAATGCATGAATTTATTAGAAATCTAAATTACAATTGAAAACTAAAAATAATGAAAAAAATAAATTAAAAATAAAGGGGGAAGATTTTTGGCCGGCCTCCCTCGGTGGAGATCTCCTCCTTGGTTCCTTGAAGGAATGGATGGAGAATGTGATGCTTTGGGAAGGAGGTGAGGTCCTCCTTTTATAGGCAGAATTAGACACCCGAAAGTTTTTGTATTTTAGTCCCCGTTAATGACCTATTCACACGTTTTACCCTTCATGAATATTGTTCATAATTATGTTTTCCGTCTCTCCTCCAAATTTCAGCTAATTTGGAAACTTTATGTAGGAGTAGTGAATTTTTCCTTCTCGGTTTCTGTTTCTGGACAAAGTTTCTAGGAAGGTTCCTCCAAAAGTATGTCGTTCAATAGCCTCATTAATGACCCCAAACATCTACCAAATTTATTTAAGAGACGTCCCTAGCTGTCCTCGTGTTATCCAAGGTGTAAAAACATCATTTATATATGTGTAGACCGAGTTCGATGTCCGTTACTTTGGGTGGGTCCACACTGTCCGCCCAGAAGAATTCCCAACTTCAATGAATTTTTAGACCCTTTAGATGACCAAAGAAGCTCCTGGTCCAGAAGACAAATATGAAGGAAATAAAATAAGGATTATAAAAAAAATTTAATAAGAAATTTTGGAATTTTATTTGTTCGGAAATGACTAAAATACCCCTGAGAAAATATCAATGATTTTATCCAAAATAGAATTCCACGATGAGAAAATATCAATGATTTTATCCAAAATAGAATTCCATCATGTCTCATATATTAATAATAATTCTCTATTATTTTCATTTCAATCAGTAAATTTTTTTCAATCTCATAAATCAATCCATGGCCCAATCACAACCTACCTCACATTGAATTTTATGTCACTCTTCATTCAAGAGAAATTGAATCTAGAGTTATACTCATACTTGAAAATCGCATGTATCACCATAGGTTTAGGAAAATTCTCATTTCTACACAGCGTGAAACATAAAAATGAATTTAATAATGAGGGATTTAATTAAATGTTCAAATGATTCTGTGTCTTAGGGTTGGTGGGAAAATTATTGAAAAAAGTTCTAGGCTAGAAAGAGGAGGTTTGACTTTTAAGTACAATGCATGATTAATTCAAGTGAAAACACAGGAAATTCCTCACTCAATACCGCTTGTAAATGTGAAAAACAACCCCACCACCTTTTAATGACATGGGACATGAGCCAAGAAGTTATTATAATGAATGATATCATCTAAGTTCTCTTTTTTTTTCAAATCTCCAGAAAGGCACAACTTTATTTTCTTTTTATTTTATTTTTTTTATTTTCTTTTTTTTCATAGAGGATGAGCTGAAAAATTGAATACAATGAATGAATGAAAATTCATGCCCTTGATTTTTGGGAGGGACATGAGTCATAAAATAATGTACAATGATGAATTCAAGATCATCTCCATTTTTTTTCTTTTTTCAGGAGAAATGGATGAACCAAATAAAGCACAATGAAATGACGACACATGCCCAATTATCTTGTTATCCACTTCCCAAAGTATTGAAACACACCTCGCACCACCCATAAATGATACACATCCCAATGAACGCACATTAAAGTCCCTTCCCCCACACTCAAACTTGAAATATCCATGCAAATATACTAAAAATGCGGGTAGGTAAGGAAAAAGTGGCTTGTAATGTGCCTTAAACCTATAAGGAAATTCATGGAATCTAAGGGATTACGAAGGATAAATGTAAAGGTAGGTCTCAAGATAAAATGTGGCTAGCCAAAGAGATGACTCAATCATTTCAAATACATTTTATGAAATCCAAATCTTCAAAAGAGAATATTCACAAATTCTGGTTCTCACACAAAATTCAAGTTTCCCTCAAGAACGTGTGGGTATTAGGAAGAATATGAAAAAGTGGTTTAAAATACCTCACAGGATTAGAAAAAAAATATTTTGAGTCAGTGTTTCATGGGAATGGATTTCAAAAATTAGTCAAACTCATTAAAATGCTTGAAAATCCATTTCAAGGGAAAATAATTCATATCAACAATCATTTAAAATCCATTATTTCAAAAATCATTTCAACTCTTTCAAAATAAATTGAAGTGTGAAAAGTGATAAGAATATTCATTAAAGCTCAAAATATTTTTTGGACCAAAAAATGAAAGGAGTTTAAAAGATAATCGTAAAAATATAACTCCCTTTTTAAATAATGATTTGGTCATTTCCTCAAATTTTCGGGGCTTCCTTCTGGATTCATGATCCTACAAAAGAAAAATTACTCAATTAATCACAAGGATCATTTCATTTAAGCTCAAAATGAAAAGAGGGAGGGGGAAACATGCTATATTATTTTCTAATACTGATTTTGAAATCCAAATTCCTAATATTGAAAATTAAATTAATATAAAGAAAGTAAAGGATAAATGTTAGTATGATCCCCCAAGTGGGCCCTGACATCTTTTACTGCCTCCAGAGGGAAATACCAGCCATTATACATAATCCGATGGTGGGTGGATCTTCTTGGACCTGAACCACCACATTTTGTTCTTCCCAGCTTGCAGTTCTTTGTTATTGGTGAGGAGAATTCCATGTATAGAGTACACCAGATCCACCCCCTTCACAATGTGGTATTGCTTGTATGGCAGGGGTAGGATGAAGTATGGATCCTCCTCCTATTCAGTTGCTACTTGTGCAACGTGTTATTCAAAATCCAGTGGTTTCTCCAGATGTGCTGCATGAAAAGAATAATCAAAGGGATATTCAAAATTTAAATTTGAAATATTAATTTTAAAATCTTCCCTTTTAAGGTAGGAAGCTTCTAGATTTGGTTCTTCATGCAGACCCACTGTTATCGTTTCTTGGACTTCCTCAAGCATATGATCAATGTCTTTATGGAGCTCCAGGTGTTCCTCAACAGGTTTAATTTATACTTCTTCATCTTCCTCCAAGGTGATACAAGGATTGAATGAATCTGAAAATTTAAAGTCATAAGGAGTGATACTAAAATCAGATTGAATGAAATCAGAAAAATTAGAGTTCATGGAAGGATCATTTCTACAAGTTGGTTCTAGTTCAATCATTTCTTCAGTTGAAAGTGCCTCTTGGAGTTGATTATAACTAGATGAAGGTAGGTAGTCGGTCTCCTCCATCATGAATTCAAATTTTAACAATTGTGTGGGGTATTCTTTTAGTGGTGCTGGCTCTTCTTCTTTGCAAGGATTGGGGCGATCAAGTAGATCCTCACATTCATTCCAGAATTTATCCAATTCTTGTTGATCTCCCACATTTGGCTTAGCAAGAAAGTCATCTTCCTTTTCATCTATCTCAAGTATAATTGGTTGAGTGAGGATGAATGAGTATTCAAGTACCCCGAAATTTACCTCCTTCAGTTCTTCAATGATGAGTGGTGAAATTTCTTCCAGCACTATCTCAGGTTCTTGCTCCAGCTCAGGGTCGGGTTACTCCATCCTTACATGAACATAGTCCAATGCCGATTCCATTTTCCTCCCCAAATCATCCAGATTATTACTAATCCTTTCAACCCGGTCATTTAGATCACGATAATCAATTTATGGTTCTTGATATTGCACCTGCGAGTAATCTTCCCATGCATAAAAATTTGAATTTGAATACATCATGGAAATTTTTTTTTAAAGATTTTTCTTAATGAAAATAAAATAAAATATTTACAAAAATGTGAATTTTGAAAAAGTGCTCGAAATAACTACTCAGCTCCCCGGAAACGGCGCCGGTTTTGACGCACACCTGTCGTAGGGCATGGAAAAAGCTAATTTATTTTCTTAATGCAGCATAGTGGCTAACCAGGGTCGTCTCACTTGAGGAGCATTGAAGTCAGTTCAATCACTTATTCTAGTTCACCTAATCTAATTATTTTTGTTGTTTTATATTTTATAAAATAAATGGAATTTAATAAATTAATTGAAATAAAAAATAATAGGAAACTAACATTCAATTATAAATTACCATGAAATGCTAAACATAATGGAATTATGGAAGAAATGAAGTTCTCCCGAGAGAATTTTTAGGGAGCACCTTCATTGGCCAGTTTCAAATATTCTTAGTGTACACACTCCATCGTATGTGTGCACACCTTAATCTACACCAGATATGAATGAAAAGTCTACTTAGAGATCGCCAAGCACACCTTCCATCTATATCCTCAATTGAGGGAAAATGGTTGTAGATTAAGAAGTTAATCTATAGACAACCACAATGAGGATTACACCCACTATAAACTATCCTTAGAATTAACTCAAAGAATATTAAAAACATGGTCTTGGGTTCAAGAACCTGATTACTCCCTTGGGATATTCCTCGGATTAGTTACTCATTATCATGAGTATTATAGATCACAATGGTAAGATGAGAGGAAGAGAAGAGGGTGAATCGGTGGACACAAAAATAAAAACAATGCATGAATTTATTTGAAATATAAATTACAATTGAAAACTAAAAATAAATAAAAATAAATAAATTAAAAATAAAAAGGGAAGATTTTCAGACGGCCTCCCTCGGTGGAGATCTCTTCCTTGGTGCCTTGAAGGAATGAATGGAGAATGGGATGTTTTGGGAAGGAGGTGAGGGCCTCCATTTATAGGCAGAATTCGACCCCTGAAAGTTTTTGCATTGTAGACCCCATTAATGATCTCTTCACGCGTTTCACCCTTCATGAAGGTTGTTCATAATTATCTTGTACGTATCTACTCCAAATTTCAGATAATTTGGAAACCGTATGAAGGAGTTATGAATTTTTCATTCTCGATTTCTGTTTATGGATGAAGCTTCCAGGAAGGTTCCTCCAAAAGTATGTCGTTCAATAGACTCCTTAATGACCTCCAACACCCCCCAAATTTATTTTGAGACGTCCCTATCTGTCCTCGTGGTATCTCTAGTGGAAAAACATCATTTAGATATGTGTAGTCTGAGTTTGATGTCCGTTACGTTGGGTGGGTCCACGCTGTCCGCCCTGAAAAATTCCCAAATTCAATGAATTTTTAGACCCTTTATATGACCAAATCAGCTCCTGGTCCAGAAGAAAAAAATTAAGGAAATAAAATAAGGATTATAACAAAATTTGAATTATAAAATTTGTAATTTTATTTTTCCAGAAATGACTAAAATACCCCTGACGTAAAATCTGTCAAAAATCCAGAATTAATCATTTTTTACATTTGGGCTTAAAATAACACTAAAACCTAAAAACATGACAATTACCCATCCAATAAAACTTTTGTGGGATTATAAAAAATTATTTACAGTATAAAATATATGAAAATGTGAGCTTCATCACTCCCCACACTTAAACATTGCACTCCTGGGCAATCATCTTACATCCAAATCAAAATCCATACAATAATCAAAAATGAGAAAATATCAATGATTTTATCCAAAATAGAATTCCATCTTGTCTCATATATGAATAATAATTCTCTATTATTTTCATTTCAATCACTAAATTTTTTTCAACCTCATAAATCAATCCATGGACCAATCACAACCAACCTCACATTGAATTTTATGTCACTCTTCACTCAAGAGAAATTGAATCTAGAGTTATACTCATACTTGAAAATCGCATGTATCACCATAGGTTTGTGAAAATTATCATTTCTCCACAGTGTGAAACATAAAAATTAATTTAATCATGAGGGATTTAATTAAAGGTTCAAATGATTCAGTGGCTTAGGGTTGGTGGGAAAATTATTGAAAAAAGTTCCAGGCTAGAAAGAGGAGGTTTGACTTTTAAGTACAATGCATGATTAATTCAAGTGAAAACACAGGAAATTCCTCACTCAATACCTCTTGTAAATGTGAAAAACAACCCCAAAACATTTTAATGATATGGGACATGAGCCAAGAAGTTATTATAATGATAGATATCATCTAAGTTCTCCTTTTTTTTCAAAGCTCTAGAAAGGCACAACTTTATTTTCTTTTATTTTCTTTTTTTTGCTTTCTTTTTTTTCATAGATGATGAGCTGAAAAATTGAATACAATGAATGAATGACAATTCATGCCCTTGATTTTTGGGAGGGACATGAGTCATAAAATAATATACAATGAATAATTCAAGCTCATCTCTATTTTTTTCTTTTTTTTAGGAGAAATGGATGAACCAAATAAAGCACAATGAAATGATGAAACATGCCCAATTATCTTATTATCCACTACCCAAAGTATTGACACACACCTTGCACCACCCATAAATGATACCCATCCCAATGAATGCACACCAAAGGCCCTTCCCCCATACTCAAACTTGAAATATCCATGCAAAAATACTAAAAATGCGGGTAGGTAAGGAAAAATTGGCTTTTAATGTGGCTTAAACCTATAATGCAATTCATGGCATCTAAGGAATTACGAAGGATAAATGTAAAGGTGGGTCTCAAGATAAAATTTCACTATCCAAAGAGATGCCTCAATCATTTCAAATACATTTTATGAAATCCATAGCTTCGAAAGAGAATATTCACAAATTCTGTTTCTCACAAAAAATTCACGTTTCCCTCAAGAAAGTGTGGGTATTAGGAAGAATATGAAAAAGTGATTTAGAATACCTCACAAGATTGAAAAAAATATATTTTGAGTCAGTGTTTCATGGGCATGGATTTCAAAAATTAGTCAAACTCATTAAAATGCTTGAAAATCCATTTCAAGGGAAAATAATTCATATCAACAATCATTTAAAATCCATTATTTCAAAAAGCATTTTAACTCTTTCAAAATAAATTGATGTGTGAAAATTGATAAGAATATTCATTAAAGCTCAAAATATTTTTTGGACCAAAAAATGAAAGAATTTTAAATGATAATCGTAAAAAGTTAACTCCCTTTTGAAATAATGATTCAGTCATTTCCTCTAATTTTCGGGGATTCCTTCTGGATTCATGATCCTACAAAAGAAAAATTACTCAATTAATCACAAGGATCATTTCATTTAAGCTAAAAATGAAAATATGGAGGGGGCCACATGCTATATTATTTCCTAATACTGATTTTGAAATCTAAATTCCTAATATTTAAAATTAAATTACTATAAATAAAGTAAAGGATAAATCTTGGTATGATCCCCCAAGTGGGCCTTGACATCTTTTACTGCCTCCAGAGGGTAGTACCAGTTGTTATCCATAATCTGACAGTGGGTGGATCTTCTTGGACATGAACCACCACATTTTGTTCTTCCTAGCTTGCAGTTCTTTGTTCTCGGTGAGGAGAATTCCATGTACAGAGTACACCAGATCCACCCCCTTCACAATGTGGTATAGCTCGCATAGCGGGGATATGATGAGGTATAGATCCTCCTCCTCTTCAGTTTCTACTTGTGCAACGTGTTCTTAAAAATCCAGTGGTTTCTCCAGATGTACTGCATGAAAAGAATAATCAAAGGGATATTCAAAATTTAAATTTGAAATATTAATTTTAAAATATTCCCTTTTAAGGTAGGCAGCTTGTAGATTTGGTTCTTCATGCAGACCCACTGTTATCGTTTCTTGGACTTCCTCAAGCATATGATCAATGCCCTTAGGGAGCTCCAGGTGTTCCTCAACAGGTTCAATTTCTCCTTCTTCATCTTCCTCCAAGGTGATACAAGGATTGAACGAATCTGAAAATTCAAAGTCATAAGGACTGATACTCAAATCAGATTGAATGAAATCAGAAAAATTAGAGTTCGTGGAAGGATCATCTCCCCGATTTGGTTCTAGTTCAATCACTTCTTTAGTTGAAAGTGCCTCTTGGAGTTGATTATAACTGGATGGAGGTAGGTAGTCGGTCTCCTCCATCATGAATTCAAATTTTAACAATTGTGTGGGGTATTATTTTAGTGGTGCTGTCTCTTCTTCTTTGCAAGGCTTGGGGCGATCAAGCAGCTCCTCACATTCATTCCAGAATTTATCCAATCCTTGTTGATCTCCCACATTTGGCTCAGCAGGAAAGTCATCTTCCTTTTCATCTATCTCGATTAGAATTGGTTGAGTGAGGATGAATGAGTCATCAAGTACCCCGACATTTACCTTCTCTAGTTCTTCAATGATGAGTGGTGAAATTTCTTCCACCACTATCTCAGGTTCTTGCTCCGGCTCAGGGTTGGGTTGCTCCATCCTTGCACGAACATAGTCCAATGCCCATTCCATTTTCCTCCCCAAATCATCCAGATTATTACTAATCCTTTCAACCTGGCCATTTAGATCACGATAATCAATTTATGGTTCTTGATATTGCACCTGCGAGTAATCTTCCCATGCATAAAAATTTGAATTTGAATACATCATGGAAAAAAAGAAATTTTTTAAAGATTTTTCTTAATGAAAATAAAATAAAATATTTAAAAAAATGTGAATTTTGAAAAAGTGGTCGAAATAACTACTTAGATCCCCGGCAATGGTGCCAGTTTTGATGCACGCCTGTCGTAGGGCGTGGAAAAAGCTAAATTATTTTCCTAATGCAGCATAGTGGCTGACCAGGGTCGTCTCACTTGAGGAGCATTGAAGTCAGTTCAATCACTTATTCTAGTTCACCTAATCTAATTCTCTTCTTTGTTTTATATTTTATAAAATAAATGGAGTTTAATAAATTAATTGAAATAAAAAATAGTAGGAAACTAACATTCAATTATAAATTACTATGCAATGCTAAACATATTCGAATTATGGAAGAAATGAAGTTCTCCTGAGAGAATTTTTATGGAGCACCTTCATTGGCCAGTTTCAAATATTCTTAGTGTACACACTCCATCGTATGTGTGCACACCTTACTCTACACTGGTTATGAATGAAAAGTATACTTAGAGATCACCAAGCACACCTTCCATCCACATCCTCAATCGAGGGAAAATGGTTATAGATTAAGAAGTTAATCTTTAGACAACCACAGCGAGGATTACACCCACTATAAATTATCCTTTGAGTTAACTCAAAGAATATTAAAAACATGGTCTTGGGTTCAAGAACCTAATTAATACCTCGGGATATTACTCAGATTATTTACTAATGATCATGAGTATTGTAGTTCACAATGGTAAGATGAGAGGAAGAGAAGAGGGTGAATCGGT
The DNA here is from genome assembly GCA_963277665.1 of Viscum album. Taxonomy (NCBI): domain Eukaryota; kingdom Viridiplantae; phylum Streptophyta; class Magnoliopsida; order Santalales; family Viscaceae; genus Viscum; species Viscum album. Next base: position 766,171,023 of record OY728138.1, read on the forward strand.
GGACACAAAAATAAAAACAATGCATGAATTTATTAGAAATCTAAATTACAATTGAAAACTAAAAATAAAGAAAAATAAATAAATTAAAAATAAAGGGGGAAGATTTTCGGTCGGCCTCCCTCGGTGGATATCTCCTCCTTGGTGCCTTGAAGGAATGGATGGAGAATGGGATGCTTTGGGAAGGAGGTGAGGTCCTCCTTTTATAGGTAGAATTAGACCCCATAAAGGTTTCGAATTTTAGACCCCATTAATGAACTCTTCACGCGTTTCACCCTTCATTAATGTTGTTCATAATTTTCTTTTCCGTATCTCCTCCAAATTTCAGCTAATTTGGAAACCGTATGAAGGAGTTATGGATTTTTCATTCTCAATTTCTGTTTCTGGACAAAGATTCCAGGAGGGTTCCTCCAAAAGTATGTCATTCAATAGCCTCCTTAAAGACCTCCAAAATCCCCCAAATTTATTGTAGAGACGTACCTAGCTGTACTCGTGGTATCCCAGGTGGAAACACATCATTTAGATATGTGTAGGACGAGTTTGATGTCTGTTACATTGGGTGGGTCCATGCTGTCCGCCCAGAAAAATTCCCAACTTCAATGAATATTTAGACCCTTTAGATGACCGAATCAGCTCCTGGTCCAGAAGACAAAAAATAAAGGAAATAAAATAAGGATTATAACTAAATTTGAATCCGAAATTTGGGAATTTTATTTTTCCGGAAATGACTAAAATACCCCTAACGTAAAAATCTGTCAAAAATCCAGAATTAGTCATTTTTCACATTTCGGCTCAAAATAACACTAAAACCTAAAAACATGACAATTACCCATCCAATAAAACTTTTGTGGGATTATAAACAATGATTTACAGTATAAAATATATGAAAATGTGAGCTTCATAAAATATGTCTCACCATTATTCGAACTTTATTTTAAAATTTTTTTATTGATAAAGTAGTGTAATGGGAGGTTTTTTTATCATATGTTCACATAGATATATGGAAGGAATTACATATAGATGCAATGAGTAACAAAACTCAACAAATGAAAGAAAAATTTGGATGATATTATAGTCAATCATATGTGATATGATGAGATAGGTTTGTATTATTAGTTTTGTTAGTATTATTAAATGGGAGTAAGAATATAAAATATATCATGTTTTATAAAAGGCTATCTATAATTCATCATTATTTCTTGTTGTATGTATATTTATATACTTGCACACAATAAAGTGAAATTATGATTTCCTTCTAAAAGTATGATTTTGAGTTATCCATAACTGATTTTCATCATAGTAGTATTACATATTACGATGAAATTATAAGGTTAGCATGAGTAGGAATCTTGTATCGAGATACATAATATGCTCATCAAGAACAAAATAGGGTTTTTTCACTAGATGAACCACTAATTATATACCATATGGAATTTAATACAACATTTATTTGGTATTATAGGGGTGTATGTTTATCATTGAATTAGAATTCCCGAAATTGTTGAGATACCTAGCATGGTAACCCTCATACTTTGATACCTTTCTCATTCAAGTCTTGAGGATTAACTAATTAAAAGGTGTTTGGGTATGTTGTTGATCATTTCATTGGTTGGAGCTTAACCAAGATGAGATTTTTCCTCTCTTATGATGAGTATGACATCCCAGGACACGATTGAGATAGACTGAGGAAATGTGTAGCCATACTTAGATAGTGAATATGTTGTTCTTATCTACTTGGATGAGGAGTATGCGATGTTCTCATCCACTAAGATGAATGGAATTCGATTTGTTCATCAATATATCTAGTTTATACTAAGAGAGTCTTGAATATATAATGTGGCTATATGGTACTAACATACTCTATGTCCCATGGTCACTTGATTTCATGGAAAAAATTATTATATAATTATGCATACTTATATATGATTTAACTAGTGGAAATAGGTATGGGAATACATGGGTTTAATGGAGACCATGCTAGATCCCTATGTATCTGGAGTAGTCCTGATGATTTTTTAAACACTACTCTTTTCCTACATTTATAAATTTATTAAATCATATGGTTTTTTCAATGCTACCAAGGCCATGCGTTCACACTTTATAGTTTACTGAATAACGATTGAGTTTTACAATACTCATAGAGAGACTTTGAAAGTATTTTAGAGTTTATCCAAAATAATTTTTATAAACTTATTCATAAGATATTTCATATGATGTGATACATAGTGAAGTTGAATATATATTTAATTTTTTTTGGAAGATATCCAAAAGGATTTTTGGATTTGGTTTCAAAGTTATATTATATGATATGATACAAAGTGAAATGGCATAAATATCTATTTGTCTTTAGTGAAAGTGGGATATTGAAGGGAATATGCCCAAAATCCATATGATACTGTATGATATGATATGGTATGTAATAATTTTAGGAACTAGTTTCAGGAAACCCCTTAAATAATAACCTAGTCCAGTATACAACATACCCGAGGGGCGTCCTTGAACCCCTTAGGATGAAGACAAACACAAAGGGAATCAAATGAAATCATTAAGGATGATTTTTTTCCAATAAATAAAATTAACCCAACAACATAATTCCTTCATATATTCTAGAATAACCCATACATACGTTGGATTCCCACACCAAATCAGAAAAAAAATGATATAATCAAAACCAAATCGGGAATAACCAACAAGAATAAAAAAATAACTAAAAATAACTGTACAATAATAGTGTAATAATGACTGGATATACAATACCAAAGGATAACATGGATGATACAATTATGATGCAAAAGAAAACCAAAATAATCAATATCATCTCCATGTTAACTCCAATATCACTATCCATCCATCCATAAATCTAACTCACTTCTATAGTGATCCCCATGCTGAACTTGAACCTATAAAATAGATTAGGTCTACCAATTCCAATTGGCACAAGTAGGGTGTGAGCATAAAACAACTCAGTAGATAAACACTACATAATACATACATTTCATTTACTAAATAATTCCATAAAAACTAGTGTTAAAACACCAGTATAAAATAAGATCTTTTATTTTTAAAGAAACAATAATGTGATTTCCAAGAATCCAATAATCAAAACCTAAAAATGTTTTGAAGAATTTTTTTTAACACATTTCTCAACCCATTCCTTTAAAACAAACCTTTGAAAATCCCCTTTGAAAGGCATTCACCCAACTCACACTGAGAAAGATAAAAAATAATCCCTATCAAGAACACAATATAAAGGTAAAACTAGAGGGAATATCATAAAACTAATATAATATAGTAGGGAGGTAGAGAAACTAAAAGTAACAAACAAGAAACAATATGATATATATAATTATAGGAAATTCCTAAAAATCCTACAAGGATACCCTATAAGTACTCGATTCAGAACCATCTTTAGGCCTATCAATGCATTCCTAAGTCTATAACCAACCAACTTCCCTCAACTAGACTCACTAGTGAAAGTTACATATATCCTTTCCACACTATTGTGGATATATTCCATCACGTAAAGACTATATAAAAACATCCCTTACCCCTCACTAATATTCCTAGGATCCCATGATGATAATAAGAGTAGGCGGTGAGGAATCCTTTATATAAAAAACACCAATCGATAATTAACACAAGCTAAACACACAATCTCAAACCACATCTGAACAACCACTAATCAAAAAACACCTCTTTAAAAATGAACAATCACATATCAACATAAGAAGGAAAATAGGTATTTTATAAAGGTGTACATTTCATATAAAAACCATTTCAAGGTACCAACCAATCATTAGAATTTAAAACTAGTAATCATTTTTCTAGGAAAAAAATGTTCCTTCAAATTCCATTTTATAATCCAAAGGAAGTATAAAATGAATTTCTAAAAGTAATAAAAGGTCCTTTAAACTATGTGTTAGGAAACACACATTAAAATACTCATTTATACGTAATTTTAGAAATCAAGGTACAATTTTTGAACCCAAATTTAAAATAAATACATTCTTTGAAATTTCCATATATATAAATGTACACATCTATATAAACACATATGTGTATATATAGATATGTACATATCACTTTTATATATATTAAAATTCATAATAATGATAAGGGATCAAATAAAGGGTTATAATTCTAGTCACATATCAATGTATAAGGATTTATAAGTAAAGCCATCAAAACATTATAAATGGAATCAACTTAAGTAAATTACAATTAAAATTAAAACATAAAATTTTATAAAATATTAAATTCCAATCATCATTTAAAATATTATAATTCATTGTAAAATAACACTTATATATTTTTTATAAATGCATAGTGTACATATGTTTTTAATAAGACAAAAATAACATTGAATATATTTAGAAAACCCCTTTTACAATCAAACCTCTAGCTCACAAATCTTTAAAAACCAATTTCTAGATTTAAAAATAAGATGAATTTAATAAAAATGAATTTATAAAGATTTAATCATCTTATTTTGTGCTTTAGAAATTAAAAGGAGGGAAACACCTACCTCAAGTAGGTGATAATGTGACAAGACTCCCGATTACATAAGAAACTCAAACCAGAGATCAATATACAGACCTTATTATCAATATAATCAAAACAAAAGATCCAATCATTCACCCTAGGGTCTTACTAAATAAAAACAATAAAAACGGGGATAGAAAAACAAGAGGAATAAGTCCAAACATGGTTCACATAGGTTGATACAAATAAAAGGTAGGAAATAAAAGGGTTTTAGGGCCTTTAAATTCTTAAGGTTATTTTAAGAAAATCAATTTTTTTGAAAATTGGTTGATCCACCCAATTATGTTTCACAGTTTTCCTAATCAAGTGCTAACCATACATCCATAACCGGAGAGAACTCGAATATCACATGATTTGTCAGAATGGTTTAATAGTCCATGAAACAACCACAAAAAATATCTCTATCAAGGTTTTGGTCACAATCACACTATTTTTAGATAGTTAATACTAACAATTCATGCTACGTTTTTTCCTTACAATGCATTACAAAATTTGAAATTTTCATAGAGACTAGGCCCAAAAATCAAGGAGAAAAGAATATATTCATAAATAAATAAAATAATAAGAAAATAAAAGGCTAGTTAGTGATAAAAAATCCAACCATAACACTTTATTTCATTAAAAATTCCCTTAATTCCATAATATATATAAATATTTTATGAATTTAACCTAAAATGAAGGATTTTCACAGGTGAAAATCCCTAAATATATCCAAAATTAACCAAAACCCCCAAAAAAGACATTAATATTTACAAAAAATACACAAAAATAAAAAATAAGGTAGAATTAGAAGTTTGAGACCTAAAATGGGTTACCCCACTATTCAAAGATTCTACTAGTATGGTGGTTCATCCAAACAAAGAACCTGAATGGTTCACTTGTAACACCCCAATATTTTATGAGATATATTATTTTTAATTTCTTTGATGTCTTGTGTTGTATGATACACCAATATTATCTTTCTCTATACACAACAATGTATTAGCTTATAGTATATGCAACACTATTCTTGGCTTGTGTTGCACATAATTTCATGTTCTTTTGATAGAATTCATTTCATGCAACACTGAGTACAGATTTTTTTCAATGTTTAAATGAACCATGTTTGGATTATGTTATATGCAACACCAAAATAATATTTCACTAAACGCAACACATACTTGGCTTGCGTTACACGCAAGAGTGACCTGCCTCAATAGCTAGCGTGGTACACAATACCGAGTTTCACTAAACAACGATATATTATTAAGATATTATTATTTATTGGGATATAAACTAGCTGTTATAAATAATATTAACAAAATTTTAAATTTTATATAACCTTATAACTCATATTACACATTTTCTATAACAAGATATGATAACAAAATCAAATTTTTAGATAAAAGAAGTATTTTTTCAAAAATGCAGTTTTACCACCTTTTGATGGCACAACCATTTTAATCTGGTTTTTGACACTTTTATAAGTAAAATTTGACAAAATAAACTTATTCTTTTTAAGTGGGACATAAAAATGTACTTTTGTTGAATTTTTGGATTTTTTCTTATAAAATTTAAATTTTAATGAATAGTGAAAAAATACTGCATTTTAATTCGAAACTGTCTTTTTATCTAATTTATTTGTATAGTTAGATTATATTTTTAATTGGTTTTAAAGTCTTATTGTATTATATTTTTGTCATTTAATCCAACTTTTGTTATTGGAAGTAATTTGACTTTTAAATTGAACATAAACACATGTCAATCTTTTGATAGTTATTACTTCTTAAAAACCCATTTTTTGGTTTTGACAATGAGAATTATTTTTAAATTAATTACATCAACTTATGTGTTTTAAATTTGTAAAAATGGATCCCATATTTTTAATCATAAGGTTCAAATTTTTTAAATAGTTACCTTTTATTTTTGGACATTATCAATAGTAACTTCAGTAATTATTTTATTTACCTTGGTTAAAGGGAAAATCTAGTAAATAAAGGTAAGAAAATAATATTATAATAATATTAAACAATCCTAACACATGTCTTAATCCTATTGGATGAGATATTTGCGACTATGTTCATCCATTGGACTATTTTGGGACCCCATGGATTCACTTGGATGTGAAAATGACATTTTATAATAATTAATTTAAAGTAAAGAAAATTATATCCTAAACATATATATTTTACTAGATTTATTTTAATATAGTGTTATATAAATGATATATATGACTATAAATATTCATTATAAATCAAAAAATATTTCATACATAATGGTATTTTATTTATAATTTTTAGAGATTAGATAAATATATTTATTTATGACACAATTATGATGTAGTGATTACCTCATTAATGAAAGATTCAAATAAATGAATTTATAAATATTAAAATAAATTTAATTTGAACATTTTGATGCCATAAAAAACTTTTATGAATTAAATTGACATATTATTGATGATTTAGTTCCATCGGTTTGAAGGAATCAGGTTGTTATGAATTTTTAAAAAAGTCAAGTATGAATAGTGTCCAAAATTGACATAATTCATAACTTAAATCATAAAATAGTTTATTAAATGATATTAAATTCTTAAAAATATAATATTCATCCAAAAGGTTAATATAAGTTCAAATATGTAATAAATAACTTTTTGTGGGTCGTTTGACATGATATGGTAATTACATTAACCCACAATGAGTAAATAACATGACATCACGATAAGATTAAAAAGGGTAAAATAAGGGTTAAACCGAATAGATAAGGATAAAAAACATTAAAAACTTGTCTAAAAATTATTTTATTATGGGTATTTGAACAAAAATCATCTTCTATTCGAATTAAATAAGTTTTGGACCATTTTTAATTGAAAATAAATTTATTATAAATTAATATTTTACGAGTTTCTTAAAGTTCCCCCTCCGCTCTTATAAAAGGGAACCTCCTACCTCTCCTATTTACTTCATTTAGAGCCTTCAAGATCGTCCAAACCCTTCACATTTCTCTTCTCAACTTCCCTATTTACATTCTAGAGGTTTTGGTCTTCTCAAAAGACCAACTCTAGTTCCCTAAGAGGAAATTTAAAGGAGGCATGCCGAGGAAAAGTAATCTCTTCTACCGATTCATTCAAATTTATTTATTCTTCTACTTCCTCTTAATTAGTTGTTTAATTATAAATTAATAAAATAATTATCACGCATATTATTATATGTTATTATAAACATGAAACAACCCTATTTCACCTTCTATCCATCCTACGGAAAATGAAATCACCGTGAATGCGTACGTACGGCTTACCATCTCCACGCAGTGGTGTAATATGTTTTTCACCACCACCTTACTTGGATGGGTATAATGGTGGAAATAATAATAGTATATTATTATTATAACATGATACTAATTATGGGATATTATACACCGTCCACTTCAATACCATTCAATAATTATGGGAACGATATCATCGCTCCTGCGTACGTATGGTTTACCATCTCCACGACGCGATGAGATTCATTCACCACGTTAACCATATAAGAATGATTATAAAGTATATATAATAAATAACAATGAAATATATTACATAATAATTCTAATGAATTTATGTATATATATATATTTCATTTACTTACTTCCATTCAATTCAATAAGGAAACGAAAACAATGTCCATGCGTACGTACGACCTACCGTCTCCATGAACGCTGTATTCCATTTCATTTATATATATATATTATATATATATATATTTATATACTTAATATATATGATATATAAATCATTTTTTACATTCTGGAAGTATGCAAACCTTTATCTAAGTTATAATATCAAGAATAACATGTCCAAACACGTACGATAAATAAAACGATTATTGACAAATGAACGGGTAATATAAAGTCATAAGTAAATCATATATGATCTCATAAATATTAATATGGTTCTGTTACAAGTTAATAATATGTTTAAACCCACTATATAAGAGTTGTGGACACATATGGATGAAATTGGACCTAAGGCAAGGGATAACTTTGCAAATTTCGTTTTTATCTGAGATTGTTTATTCGTAAATATTTACTAGGGATATATTTATCATCAATGTCCATGTTTTCTAAAAATGTTTTCATAAACTTTTTAATATTATTCTATGAATATTTAAAGTCATTTTTAAGCCTTTTTGACTTTTACTATGTGGTATGGAAGGAATCTTTCTTTTTTTACCATACGTGGTGTTTTTTGAATTTTCTGAAAAAAGTACGAGGATAATGTTTTTTTAACTTATACGATATGAATGGATTTTTACGGTTTCATGACACTTTATTTCCATGAAGCTTCCTCTACACCATCTCAAGTTTATTTTCAACTAAATTTTTTTCTTTTATATTTGCACGACATTTTGAGAAAATAAAACATTTTTGAAGAAGAAAGGATATTTTCCTTAAAAACCGAGTTCAAGTGGTTTATCTAAATTATTTTCCATATAAGATGACTATCTTTAAATAAGTTTATGTTTCTATCCACATTATTACTATGATTTTATTATTTTAATGATGGAATGGTATTTTATATGGATTATGTTATGGTGGAATGATATTTAAGAAACACATTTTATTTATTGGGTTATGCTATGATAAATGATTTATGTTTTTGTGGCACGTATAAGTATGATTTCATTATGAGATGGGTGAAACCTATACCTCCATCCAATGCATTTTGTAAAGATTTATATATCATGTGATAGACGTGATTGGAATGACAAGTAAATCTAGTTCAGTAATACATGTCTGGAACAGCTAGTTAACCTGGTTCAGTAATGGATTTTTTCCACTACGATGGTCTTGGAAAAAATGCCTTGGATACTATGGAAATCATATTACGTGATTATTATTTTTCCAAAATTACATGTTTTATTCCATTTATATTCATTAATGGTTAATGTTCCTTGATGATTTATGACTTAGGTACTGCCAATATTTATTTCATGACTCAAGATTTCGATGATTAAACTTTATGTTCATGTTTTTATGTTCAAATGTTTATGGTTTGTCCTACATTATCCATTTTTACCCTTAATGAGAATTTGATCTCACCTTTTTATATGTTTCTTTTTCCAGGATATAAAGAATGGTTTTAGGTAGGAAAACAAAATGGAAAGATCTTTTTGGAAGATTTTGAAGATCTTTCACCAAAATTTAAAGATTATGTTCTGAGTTTCCAAATACACTAAACTAATAAGATCTTTGGGAATATGTTTGTGTCCTATATTAAGTATTCTACAAAAGAAATGTAATGTACATGTATATCAATCTAGGGTCTCTACATTTGGTATCAGAGAAAAAGTTTAGTTAACATTTGAAAACTAGGATTCAAAACATTTAGTGATATCCCTATAGATATTTCTAAGGTATTTATAGGGATGTCCCTAAGGGTAAGTATAACTATAGGTTACAGCCCTAGAATTATGGTAATGATCAGGAATAACATAAGATTAAACTTAAGATGTTATATATTAAAAGTACCCTCCCTTGATTATATTGTTTTCCTAGTATGATTTTTGCCTCTCACATTATTCTTTTTGGGTTTTAGAAAATGGCTGGAAATATGAGGATTCATGTTAATGGAGAATATTATGGAAAATGGAATGATATTTTTCATGAAAAACCAAATGAAATGGGAGTTGGAAGGAAAATCATCATTATTATTCCAAATCAGAAATCTCATAATATGATCAATAATCTCAACTTTGGTGAGTTTCCTAAAGCATCTAATAATAGAAAGATAGAGCTTTATGGTGATCATAGAGGAAAGAAATTTCAAAATTTCTCATGTAAATCATGTGGGAAGAGGTATCAAATAGAATGTTTCAAAGGAAATAGAAGATGATTTGGGTGTGGAGAAGGACACAATGCCTGTAATTACAAAGGAAAAGGTTTAGTTAACACAATGGACAAAGATAATGGTATTTCCAAGACATAAATGACGGTTAAATGTAGGGGAATTATGCAAATCGATACACTAAGCGAAAATCTCACGAAGAGAGTCATAATGGTAATATGGGTATTATTAATGTTGCTGATGATGAAGAGAATACAAATGATATGTGAGTTGAAATAAGTGTTAAGGAATAAAATGATGAAGCTCCGTCAATGGTTTAAAAAGGTAGTGGAATGATTACAAGTTTATCAAGAATAATGTTGTATAATTAATTAATGGCACCATGGAATAAAGAAACATCTAAGGATTGTTACAATATTGTTTTTTTGTTAAGTATTTTAATGTATATGTTGAATGGTGCCGGTAAACATGAAGGATTATTCATATATTTTTGGAAAGCACATGATATGCGTATAATGAAGGGACAAAGAGATAATGAGATGTTTGATAGTATTAATGACCTCATGACAAATATAAGGAAAAAGTGATATCATGGTTTGAGTATATAGAATTTTTGGGATTTCTTGTATATGGAAAGAATTATCTTTTGACAGTATTCATGTTTTCACTAAGGTTCTATGGTAATTCATGTTTCAAGAGAATACATGATTAAGGTATTCACATGTGTGGAATGTGACAACCAAGAACTAAATTATGAGATATGGGAGAAAAATGTTAAATAGATTTAGTTCACCTCCTTCTAAAGTTTTATATTTTCAGTTTTTGGAAGGACTGTAATGTTATAAATTTATAGATAATATAATTTATATTCTGGTTCGAGTTTGTTAGATCACACAATAGGTAGACTTATGCATATTTGATAACAAGTGCAAACATTTTTTTGAGACAGATGGAATGACGTATCATTCTATCACATGATCTTATAACACTTCAAGAATGACAAATTCAACTTCATATCTTTAAATAGGAGATGAAGTGGAAATTTTTCAAGGCACGAATAATAGTGATATTGTACCAAAATCAAGTATGTATTTATTCTCATGAAAAAATCTTCAGCTTTAGGAAAGGATCTTGAAAACCCAAAATGTTATCCTAGTACTTTCTTATTTGACGAATTAGAAGATCCCTTAAATCATGAATATTTATGGCTTTCTTGTATTTAACTTTCTCCAAACCTTACTCTCTATCAATATCCACCAGAACTTGATGGTTGTATTCCTCTTCCATATCCATGTTTTCACTTACCACCCATGTTCTCCTATGTGGAAACCCAATGATGAGTTACTTTGGGTAGGAATTATGTTTCTAACTTTCATTTTTAAAATGATGTTTTAGTATCCTTTTTTACAATGTGGGTTTCCATGAAAGAATCTTTCAAGTAGAAAAAAATTTATAACCCCGACAAATTTCAAGGGAAAAATTCATTTTAAGGGGGATAGAATGTAACACCTAGAGATTTTATGAGATAGATTATTTTTAAATTATTTGATGTATTGTGTTGTACTCTAAAAAAAGATTAGCTTTCACTATACACAACACCGTATTATCTTGTAGTATACATAACACTATTCTTGGCTTGTATTGCACATAATTTCAAGTTCTTTTGATAGAATTCATTTCACACAACACTGTGTATAGATTTTTTTGAATGTATAAATGAACTTTTTTTGGATTTTTTTATATGAAACACAAAAGTAAGCTTACACTACATGAAATACTGACTTGTCTTGTGTTACACGCAATAGCGACCTTCCTCGATAGCTTGCATTGTACGCGATACCGAGTTTCACTAAACCATGATATATTATTAAAATATTATCATTTAATGGGATATAAACTAGCCGTTATGAATATTATTAACTACATTTTGAATTTTATATAACATTATCATTATTATTACACATTTTCAAGAAAAAGATATCAGAACAAAATCCATTTTTCAGATGAAAGAAGTATTTTTCAAAAAATGATGTTTTACCACCTTTTGATGGCGCACCCATTTTAAATCTAATTTTTGACACTTTTATAAGTTAAATTTGAAAAAATATACTTCTTATATGGAATAGGGACATAAAATTTAATTTTTTTTTGAATTTTTGGTATTTTTCTAATAAAATAAAAATTTTAATGAATAGTGAAAAAATACTGCACTTTAATTCAAAACTGCCTATTTATCTAATTTATTTATATAGTTAGATTATTTTTTTAATTGGTTTTAAAGTGTAATTGGATTATATTTTTATCATTTAATCCAATTTTGGTTATTTGAAGTAATTTTACTTTTAAATTGGACATAAAAACATGTCAATATTTTGATAGTTATTACTTCTTAAAAAACCCGCTTTTTGGTTTTGACAGTGGGAATTAATTTTAAATTAATTATTGTAACTTCTGTATTTGGAATTTGAAAAAATGGATCCGATATTTTGAATCATAAAGTTCAAATTATGAAAATAGGTACCTTTTATTTTTGGACATTATGAATAGTAACTTCAGTAATTATTTTATTTATCATGGTTAAAGGGTAAATTTGTTAAATAAGGGTAAAAATTAATATTATAATAATATTAAACTACCCTAACACATCTTATAATCATATTGGATGAGATATTTACAACCATGTTCATCCTTGGGTAAATTTTTGGACCCCATGGATTCACTTGGATGTGAAAATGACATTTTATAATAATTAATTTAAAGTAATGATAATTATAACCTAAACATATATCTTTTAAAAAATAGATTTTACTATAGGTTTATATAAATGATCTCTATGTCTCTAAATAGTCATTAGAAACCTAAAACGATTTCCTACATCATGGTATTTTATTTATTATTTTTAGACATTAGATAAATATATTTATTAATGACACAATTATGATGTAGTGATTACCCCATTAATGAAAGAATCAAATAAATGAATTTATAAATATTAAAATAAATTTAATTTGAACATTTTGATGCCATCCAAGATTTTTTTGATTAAATTGACATATTAGGAATGATTTAATGCCTTTGGTTTGAAGTATTCAGATTGTTATAAATTTTTAAAAAAGTTAAGTATGAATAGTTTCTAAAATTGACATAATTCATAACTTAAAACATAAAATAGTTTATTAAATGATATTAAATTACTAAAAATCTAAAATTCTTCCAAATGATTAATATAATTCCAAATATGTTATAAATAACTTTTTTTGGGTTGTTTGACAAGATATGGTAATTACATTAACCCACAATGTGTAAATAACATGATATCATGCTATGATTTAAAAGGGTAAAATAAGGGTTATACTAAAAAGATAAGGATAAATAAATATTCAAAAATTATATAAAAATTATTTTTTTATGGTTATTATAACCAAAAATAATCTTATATACGAATTAAATAAATTTTGGACCATTTTTAATTGAAATTGATTTAATAATAAATTAATATTTTGAGAGTTTCTTAAAGTTCCCCCTCTTCTATTGTAAAAGGGAACCTCCTCCCTCTATTCTTAACTCCATTTGAGACTTAAAGTTTGGACAAACACTACCCATTTCTCTTTTCAACTTCCCTATTTACATTTTACAGGTTCTGGTCTTCTCAAAGACCTACTCTAGTTCTCTAAAAGGAAATTTAAAGGAGGCACATTGAGGAAGTGGTAATATCTTCTACCGATTCTTTCAAATTTATTTCTTCTTAGAATTCCTCTTCATTAGTTTTTTAATTATAAAGTAATAAAATAATTATAAAAAATATGATGATATGTTATTATAAATATTAAAAAACCTTATTTCACCTTCTATCCATCCAACGAAAAATGAAATCACCGCGCGTGCGTACATACAACTTACCATCTCCACGCAATGGTGTAATCTGTTTTCACCACCACCTTACATGGATAGATATAATGGCAGAGATAATAAATTTATATTATTATCATAACATGATACTAATTTCTATATATTATACACCATAAAATTAAATACCTTTCAACAATTATGTGAATGATATCATCACTCGTGCGTATGTACGACTTACTATCACCACGACGTGATGAGATTCATTCACCACATTAACCATTCAAAAATTATTATAAATTATGTATAATAAATAATCATGAAATATATTACCTAATAATTCTACATTATATATATATATATCATTTACTTAGTTTTATTAGATTCAATAAGGAAATGAAAACAACGTTCATGCGTATGTACGACCAACTGTCTCCATGAACGGTGTATTCCATTTAATTTATCTATCTATAATATATATATTTATATACTGAATACATATGATATATAAATCATATTTTACATTATGGATCTATTTAAATCATGATCTATGCAATAATATCAATAATAACAAGTCCAAACATGTATGATAAATAAAACGATTATTACCCAAAACATTGCTTTAACATGGAATTGACAAATCAACGGGTAATATAATGTCATAAGTAAATCATACATGATATCATAAATATTATTATGGTTATGTTAAAAGTTAATAATATGTTTAAAACCCACCATTCATGAGTTTCTGAAACATACAAAAGAAATCAGACATAAGGTAAGGAATAACTTTTCCAATCTCATTTTTATCTGAGATTGTTTATTCGTAAGTATTTACATGGGATTTATTTATCATTCAGGTAAATGTTTTATAAAAATGTTTTCATAAATTTTTTAATATTCTTATATGTATATTTAAAGTCATTTTACCCCTTTTTTAATTTTACTACGTGGTATGGAAGGAATTTTCTTCTGTTTACCGCATGAGGTACTTTTTCACTTTTCTGCCAAAAGTATGAGGAGAATGTTTTTTAACTTATATGGAATGAATGTATTTTTATAGTTTCATGAAGCTTTATTTCCATGAATATTACTATACAATATCTCAAGTTTATTTTCAACTAAATTTTTTCTTTTAAATTTGTGTGGCATTTTGAGAAAAGAAAACGTTTTTGAAGAAGAAAGGATATTTTCCTCAAGAACTCAGTTCAAGTAGTTTATCAAAATTATTTTCCATTTAAGATGACTCTATTTAAAAAAGGTTATGTTTCTATACCTGTTATTACTATGATTTTATTTTTTTTATGATGGAATGTTATTTTATATGGATTATATTATGTTGGAATGATGTTTAAGAAAACCCATTTTATTTCTTGTGTTATGTTATGATGAATGATTTATATTTTTGTGGAACATGTAAGAATGATTTCATTATTAGATGGGTGTGACCTATATCTCTATCCAATTCATTGGTTAAATATTTATATCTCATGATATAGACATGACTGGAACAATAAGTAAATACAGTTCTGTAATGCATGGCTGGAACGACAAGTTAACCTGGTTCAGGAATGGACTTTGTCCACTATGATGGTCTTGGAAAAAATGCCTTGGATACTATAGAAATAATATTATGTGATTATTAGTTTAATATAATTACATGTTTTATTCCAATTCTTTTCATTCAGGGTTAATTTTCCTTGACGATTTATGCCTTACGTACTGCAAATATTTATTTCATGACTCAAGATTTTGATGTTTAAACTTTATGTTCATATTTTTATGTTCAAATGTTTATGGTTTATCATATGTTATCCATGTTTACCCTTACTAGGAATTTTAGATCACCCTTTTATATGTTTCTTTTCACCAAGATATAAAGAATGGATTTATGTAGGAAAATAAAAGGGGAATATCTTTATGGGGGATGTTGAAGATCTTTCACCATGATTTGAAAATTATGTTCTGAGTTTCCAAAGACACTAAACTAATATGGTATTTGGGAGTATGTTTTTGTCATGTATTAAGTATTCTGAAAAATAAATGTAATGTCCATGTACATTAAGCTAGGGTCTCAATATTTTGTATCAGAGTGAAGGTTTAGTAAACCTTTGGAAACCAGGATACGAAGTCTTTAGTGATACCCCTAGAGAAATTTCTAAGGTACGTCTAGGTATTTATTTAAGGGTACGCTTAACTATAGGTTATAGTAATATAATTATGGTAACGATCATGAATAACATAGGATTAAACCTAATATTTTAGAGATTGAATGTACTACCCCTTGATTATATAATTTTCCAAGTTTGATTTTTTCCTCTCACACTATTCTTTTTGGGTTTTAGAAAATGGCTGGAAACACGAGGATTCATATTAATGGAGAATATTATGGACAATGGAAAGATATTCTTCATGATAAACCAAATTAAATGGGATTTGGAAGGGAAACATCATTATTATGCCTAATTAAAAATCTCATAATATGATCAATAATCTCAACATTGGTAAGTTTTCTGAAGTAGCTAATAAGAGAAAGATAGAGTTTCATGGTGATCATAGAGGAAATAAAGTTCAATTTTCCTCATGTAAATATTGTTGGAATAGAAATCAAGGAGATTGTTTTAAAGGAACTAGAAGATTCTTTGGGTGTGGAAAATAAGGACACAAATCCAGTAATTACAAAGGAAAAGGTTCAGTTAACATAATGGACAAGAATAATGGTATTGCTAAGACATCAACGATAGTTAAATGTGGAATGTATGAGCATTATACAAGTCAATGCACTAAGGGAAAATCTCATGAAGAGAATCAGAATAGTCATATGGGTATTATTAATGTTGCTGATGATGAAGAGACCACAAATGATATGCGATATGAAAGAAGTGTTAAGGAATAAAATGATGAAGCTTGGTCAATGGTTTCAGAAGGTAGTGGAATTATTACATGTTTATTAAGAATAATGTTGTATAAGTAATTTAATGGTACTATGGAATAAAGAAACATATAAGTATTGTTACAATATTGTTTTTTCACAAGTATTTAAATGTATATGTTGAATGGTATTGATAACCATGAATGGTTATTCATATATTTTTGGAAAGCACATGATATGCTCATAATGAAGGGACAATGAGATAATGAGATATTTGATAGTATTAATGACCTCATGATAGATATAAGGACAAAGTGATATCATGGTTTGAGTATATATAATTTTTGGTATTTTTGGTATGTGGAAAGAGTTAAATTTTGACAGAATTCATGTTTTGTCTAAGGTTCTATGGTAATTCAAGTTTCAAGAGAATACATGATTAAGTTATTCACATGTGAGGAATGTGACAACAAAGAACAACATTATGAGACATGGGAGACAAATTTTATATAGATTTAGTTCGCATCCTTCTAAAGTTTTATATTTTAAATTTTTAGAAGTATTTTAATGTTATCCATTTATGGATAATATATTTTATATTCCGGTTGAAGTTTGTTAGATCTCACTATAGGTAGACTTATGCCTATCTGATAACTTTTGCTAATATTTTTTTGAGACAAATAGAATGATATATAATTCTATTGCATGATATTCTAATACTTCAAGAATGAAAAATTCAACTTCATATATTTAAATAAGAGATGAAGTGGAATTTTTTCAAGGCACAAGCAATGGAGAGATTGTACCAAAATCAAGTAAGTATTTATTCTCATGCAAAAATATTCAACTTTAGAAAAAGGATATTAAAAACAAAAAATGTTATCCTTGTACTTTCTTATAGGATGAATCAGATGATCCCTTAAATAATCATAGATTTATATCTTTCTTGTAGTCAACTTTCTCCAAACCTTATTCTCTATCACTATCCTTCAAAACTTGATGGCTAGATTTCTCTTCTATATCCATGTTTTCAATTACCACCTATGTTATCCTATGTGGAAACCCGATGATGACTTACTTTGGGTAGCCATTATGTTTCTAAATTTTCTTTTTAAAATAATTTTTAGTATCCATTTTTATGATGTGGGTTTCCATAAATGAAACTTTCATGTAGAAAACCATTTATAGCCGCCAATTAATTTCTATGGAGAATTTTATTTTAAGGGGTGTAGAATGTAACACCCTGAGATTTTATAAGATATATTATTTTTAATTTCTCTAATGTCTTGTGTTTTATGCTACACCAAGATTAGCTTGGACTATACACAACACTATATTATCTTGTAGTATACGCCACAATATTCTTGGCTTGTGTTGCACATAATTTCAAGTTCCTTTGATAGAATTATTTCATGAAACACTGAGTATAGATTTTTTTCAATGTATAAATTAACTAAGTTTGGATTATGTTATACAAAACACCAAAGGAATCTTTCACTACACACAACATTGACTTAGCTTTCGTTACAGACAAGAGTGACCTTCCTCGATAGCTTGCGTTGTACGCAATACTAAGTTTCACTAAACAACGATATATTATTAAATTATTATTATTTAATGGGACATAAAATAGCCATTATGAATAGTATTAATTTAATTTTAAATTTTACATAAAATTCACATTCTTCTTACACATTTTCTAAAACAAGATATGAGAACAAAATCAATTTTTTGGATAAAAGAAGTATTTTAAAAAAAATGCAGTTTTACCACCTTTTGATGGCGCACACATTTTATATCAAGTTTTTAACACTTTTATAAGTTAAATATGATAAAATAAACTTCTTATTTGGAATCAGGACATAAAAATTTACCTTTTTTGAATTTTTTTTATTTTTCTAATAATATTAAAATTTTAATGAATAGTGAAAAACACTGCATTTTAATTCGAAACTACCTTTTTATCAAATTTATTTATATAGTTAGATTATATTTTTAATTGGTTTTAAATTGTAATTGGATTATATTTTTATAATTTTATCCAATTTTGGTCATTAGAAGTAATTTCAATTTTAAATTGAACATAAACACATGTCAATCTTTTGATATTTATTACTTCTTAAAAAACCCACTTTTTAGTTTTGACAATGGGAATTAATTTTAAATTAATTACTCTAAATTATGTGTTTTGAATTTTAAAAAATGTATCCTATATTTGGAATCATAAGGTTAAAATATTGTAAATAAGTACCTTTTATTTTTGGACATTATGAATAGTAACTTTAGTAATTATTCCATTTACTATGGATAAAGGTAAAATCTGGTAAATAAGGGTAATAAATAATATTATAATATTATTAAACTACCATAACACATATTCTAATCCTATTGGATGAGATATTTCCGACCATGGTCATCCTTGGGTTGATTTTGGGACCCCATAGATTCACTTGTATGTGAAAATGACATTTTATAAGAATTAATTTAAAGTAAAGATAATTATAACCTAAACATATATATTTTATGAAATCGATTTTAATATTGGGTTATATAAATAATATCTATGTCTATAAATATTAATTAGAAATCTAAAAATATTTAGTACATCATGGTTTTTTATTTATAATTTTTATACATTAGATAAACATATTTATTTATGACACAATTATGATATAGTGATTACCTCATTGATGAAAGATTCAAATAAATGAATTTATAAATATTAAAATAAATTTAATTTAAAATTTTTGATGCCATACACGAATTTTATGGATGACATTGACATATTAGGGATGATTTAATGCCTTTGGTTCTAAGTATTCAAGTTGTTATAATTTTTTTAAAAAGTCAAGTATGAATAGTGTCAAAAATTTACATAATTCATAACTTAAAACATAAAATAGTTTATTAAATTATATTAAATTTTTAAAAATATAAGATTAATCCAAATGGTTAATATAAGTCCAAATATGTCATAAATAACTTTTTGTGGGTTGTTTGACATGATATCCTGATTACATTAACCCACAATGTGTAAATAACATGATATCACAGTAAGATTAAAAAGGGTAAAATAAGGGTTGATCCAAAATGATAAGGATAAAAAAATTCCAAACTTGTCTAAAAATTATTGGATGATCATTATTTGAACTAAAATCGTATCTTCTATGAATGAAATAAGTTTTGGACCATTTTTAATCGAAACTGAATTTATAATAAATTCATATTTTGAGAGTTTCCTAAAGTGCCCCTCCTCTCTTATAAATGGGCACCTATTCCCTCTCCTCTTCACTCCATTTTGAGACTTCATGTTTGGCCAAAACCTACCCATTTCTTGTCTCAACTTACCTATTTACATTTTAGAGGTTATGGTTGTCACGAACCGAATCTGGTCGCCGCCAAAACTGGCACCAAATTTAGCCCATGACATGGATCGAAGGGAATTATCGAACCCCACAGACTGGAACAAGTGACCGGGTATCATAAAATGAAGTTTGGGAATGATTTACTAGAGTTTATAATCATTAAAAAAACAAACTCAATAAAAAAATGGATTTTTCAACTAAAACCGTCTTTTACAAAATTTCAGAACTGAATTACATAAGTTAAAACTATGTTTAAAGACCATTACAAAGGTAGAAAACCAAATAAGGAAATCCCAAGAACCTCCACATGGTAAGAGGCACCTCCCTCAAGCCATCTCCACAACACCGCATCACTAATGGCCGGTAAAAACCCAAACTGTTGCCCCAAAAGTTTTACCCAAACCCGAAACAAAAAAATAACCAAGTCTACTTACACCCAAAGGTGTAAGTAGGGTGTGATACAAATCCTGGTAGGATACCACCATTAAGAGATTCTATGAGATAAACATTAAAAGATGAAAAGCATGCAATTTTTTAAAAACATGTAATTTCTAGTTACAATTTCTAAAAGATGAAACTTAAAAACACTAGTTTTCAAGTGGGATAATTTAAAGAATAAAAACTTTTAAAATAAATGCCAAATATGCTGAATTTTCCATCCAAATATACCATATTCCGATGGTAAGTATAAAGGATCTAATGAGCACAAGCAATAGGAAATAACCCCTAGGCACTAGCTAGTTGTGGGTCCCATGTACCTCATATCTCGGTGAGAGTAACCATCACAAATATCTATTCTCATGAACGATCCACTAGTAGGGAACATTTCCATAACCTAGTGGTCTCCAATAATCATCATAGTTTAGTTAGAGTTTTAATCATCAATCTTACTAAGTGAAACTGAGGCAAAACCCCACAGATTCACTAGAATACTAGTATACGTCCACCCACCTAGATACCCAGGTTTTCCCCTTGTGCTCAAACAAGTTCAACAAGTCAAGAAATATACATTGCGCATGAAAATATCACTTCCACATCACAAATTCACCAAACAGACCACATATATACCACACAAGCCACAAAAGTTCACTTTTCATTCAAATTGATTTTGAAATCCGACTTACACTAAAATAGCCCACAACACTTTTCACATTTCTTTAACACTTCCATAAAACCATTAAATTTTTTTATAAAACAATTATAGTATATTCCAAATCACATAACAACTCACTCACATGTTACATAATACCCTTTTCATAACCAAAATCCATTTTTCACATCACACTCACACAAAACATCCCACATCACTTTCACATCTCTTATACACTTTAGTAAATCCTTCAAACATTTTTATAAAACATTTCCAAGATGGAACACATCCAAAAACAGCCCCTTTAACATTTAAAATATACCACTTCAAAATATACACACTCCAAAACATTTTTCCAAATATGATTTCACCTCTTACATAAATCATTAAATCATTCAAATCATTCATAAAAAATTTCTAAAGAGTATACCCAAGCTTTTCTCATAAAACCCATTTCAAAACCATATTTCAAAGACAAAACCACACAAAACACTACCAAAGTAGAATTTTAATCCCTATATACATTTATAAAACTACTTTCAAGTGTTATAAAATCACCTTGAAAAATACCACGAAAGATACAAATGAAAACACCCATTTTCATAAAATGCTATCAAGAAGTATAAAAAAGTTTTACACACCAAAAATATTAAAAAAACCCCTTCTAAGGACCACATGACACTAAGAAATTAGAAAAACAGAATTTTCATCCCCTTTCATCAACTAATAAATCAATTTCTTATTTTATAAAACTACCACAAAAGATACACATGTGTTACATTCGAAAAGTTCAAAACTTCAACAAAAATGCAATTATAAAATTAAATTCTTAAACAAATCTCTAAAAAACGGTTTTCAAACCACAAATATCATATGGGTAACATTAAAAACCAATAAAAAAAGCAAACTAACTCATCAAGGAATGGTTAACTATGGAATCACCTACCTTTTGAGTCGAAACCCTCAAATTTTGGTGCGAAACAACATGCACACCACCGCCGCACCAAATGGAAGTGAATAGAAACCTAAAATATCAATATTACACCATAAAGACACCATTTCATACCCTAGGTTCTAAACCTAACTTCTGGACACTTTGGAACATCAAGAAAGAGGGATGAAACCCTAAGGAAATAGAAGAAATGGAAGGGAGGAACACTTACTTGATGGATACTTGGAAAAATATCCTTAAATCCACCGGTATATGAATTTTCAAATAACCAAAAATTAAATTGAGGTTCTAAAAAGGATGATGAGATCATGTAAGAATAGTAATGGGGTAAAAATAGTGAAAAATGAAGGAGTTATGAAGTAATCAATTTACCTCTTCAAATCTGGGCGATTTGAGAAATTCAAAGAATTTTCACCTACATTCTCAATCCAATTAGGATCTAAATTGGTAGAGGAGAGAATGGGGGAGCACCTTGTGTAAGTGGTCTCAGGTGAGAGTTGTAATCACCAAAAAAACTTAAATGTTTAATGCGATATTAAATAATTAAACAAATATTTTTAATGCAGGAAATAAGTTTTCGGGCTGGCTCAACACCTTAAAAAAACCCCAACACATCATTATTATGGATTCATATGAGATCCAAATGGATTTGGTAGTTTTAATATACTAGGTTATTCCAATTTTTAAGTTTAAAGAGTGTTAAATGTTGAAAAAATAAGGAGTTATAAAATAAACAAAATTGGTTTTTTTTTTAAATTTGGAAATGGGCTCACTATTTGGCCCAAATTTTGAAAACCCATCATTTCCACTAAAATGAATGAGAAACCCCTAAAACAAAGAAATAATGGAAATTAAATTAAAAATAACTTTAAAATAATTTATGTATGTGACACTAGTGTTCTCAAAGACCAAGTCTAGTTCCCTAAGAAAAAATTTAAAGAAGAAACGTCGAGGAAGAGGTAATCTCTTCTACTGATTTTTTTCAAATTTCTTTCTTCTTATACTTACTATTTATTAGTTGATTCATTATAATGTAACAAAATAAGTATCAATAATATTATGATATGTTATTTTCAATATTAAACAACACTATTTAACCTTCTATCCATCCTATGAAAAATGAAATCATCGCCCGTGTGTACGTATGACTTACCATCTCCACGCAGTGGTGTAATCTGTTTTTCACAACCAACTTAATTGGATGGGTATAATGGTGTAAATAATAACTATATATTATTATTATTACATTATACTAATTCTGAGATATTATAAATCATCCAATTTAATACTATTCAATAATTATGGGAACGATATTGTCGATCGTGCGTACATACGACTTACCGTCTCCACGATGCGATGAGATTCATTAACCACGTTAACCATTGAAGAATGATTATAAAGTATATATAATAAATAATCATGAAATATAAGAAATAAAAATTCTACTAGATTTTTGTATATATATATATATATATTTTATCTACTTACTTCCATTCAATTCAATAAGGAAACGAAAACATTGTTATTGCGTACGTATAACCTACCGTCTTTGTGAACGATATATTCCATTTTATTTATCTATATATTATATATATATTCATATATTGAATATATATATGATATATTAATCATGTTTTAAATTATGGAATTATTTTAATCATGATCTAACTAATAATATCAATAATAACAAGTCCAAACACGTATGATAAAAAATGATTATTACCTAAAATGTTCTTTAACATAGAATTGACAAATGAATGGGTAATATAAAGTCATAATTAAATCATATATGATCTCATAAATATTATTATGGTTCTGTTAGAAGTTAATAATATGTCTAAACCCACTATACAGGAGTTTCATACACATATGGAAGAAATCAGACCTAAGGTAAGGGATAACTTTTCCAATCTTGTTTTTATTCGAGATTGTTTATTCTTAAGTATTTATTGGGGATATATTTATCATCCATGTCCATGTTTTCTAATTTTTTTTATAAAATGTTTAATATTATTCAATATATATTTAAAGTCATTTTTAACCCTTTTTGACTTTTACTACGTGGTGTGGAAGGAATCTTTCTTTTGTTTACCATATGGGGTACTTTTGGACTTTTCTAGAAAAAATAAGAGGAGAATGTTTTTTTAACTTATATAGAATGAATGGGTTTTTATAGTTTAATGATGCTTTATTTACATGAATATTACTCTACACTATCTCAATATTATTTTTAACTAAATTATTTTCTTTTAAATTTGCGCGACATTTTGAGAAAAGTAGACGTTTTTTATGAAGAAAGGATATTTCCTCAAAAACTAAGTTTAAGTGGTTTATCAAAATTATTTTCCATCTAAGATGAATCTATTTAAATTGGGTTATATTTCTATCACTATTATTACTATGATTTTATTTTTTTTAATGATGTAATGATACTTTATATGGATTATGTTATGTTGGAATGATGTTTAAATAAAATCAATTTTATTTCATGAGTTATTCTATGATGAATGATTTATATTTTTGTGGAACATGTAAGAATGGTTTCATTATGAGATTATCGGTACCTATATCTACCCTCTAATTAATTGGGTAATGATTTATATCTCATGATATAGGAATTACTGGAATGAAAAGTAAATCTGATTCAGTAATACATGGATGGAACGAAAAGTTAACCCAGTTCAGGAATGGACTTTTTCCACTATAATGGTCTTGGAAACAATGGCTTGGATACTATGGAAATAATGTTATGTTCTTATTAGTTTTCCACAATTACATGTTTTATGCCAATTCTATTCATTCATGGTTAGTGTTACTTGATTATATATGCCTTACATACTGCTAAAATTTATTTCATGACTCAAGATTTCAATGTTTAAACTTTATAATCGTGTTTTTATGTTCAAATTTTTATGGTTTGTCCTATGTTATCCATGTTTACCCATATTGAAAATTTTAGATCACCCTTTTATATGTTTCTTTTCCATAGGATATAAAGAATGGTTTTAGGTATGAAAACAGAAGGTGAAGATCTTTATGGGAGATGTTGAAGACCATTCACCACAATTTAAAGATTAGGTTATGGGTTTCCAAATACACTAAACTAATACGGTATTTGGGTGTTTATTTGTGTCATGTATTAAGTATTCCAAAAAAGAAATGTAATTTCCATGTATGTCAAGATTGGGTCTCTACAGTTTGTATCAGAGCGAAGGTTTAGTTAACCTTTGGAAACTAGGATGATAACTCTTTAGTAAGATCCCTATAAATATTTCTTAGGTATATTTAAGGATATCCCTAAGGGTAAGTATAATTATAGGTTAAAGTCCTATAATTATGGTAATGATCATGAATAACATAGGTATAAACCTAAGATGTTAGAGATTAAAATTACCCCCCTTGATTATATTGTTTTCCAAGTATGATTTTTACCTCTCACACTATTATTTTTGGGTTTTGGAAAATGACTAGAAATAGGAGGATTTATGTTAATGGATAATATGATGAAAAATGGAATGATATTTTTCATGAGAAACCAAATTAAATGGGAGTTGGAAGGAAAAAAAATCACTATTATGCCTAATCAGCAATCTCATAATATAATCAATAATCTCAACTTTGCTGATTTTCCTAAAGCAACTAATAAGAGAGAGATAGAGTTTCTTGGTGATTATAGAGGAAAGAAAGTTAAATTTTCCTAATGTAAATCATGTGGGAAGAGGAATCAAAGATAATGTTTCAAAGGAACTAGAAGATGCTTAGGGTGTGGAAAATAAGGACACAAATCCAGTAATTGCAAAGGAAAAGGTTCAGTTTACATAATGGAAAAGGATAATGGTATTGATAAGACATCAATGCCGGTTAAATGTTTTAAATTTGGAATGTACGGGCATTATGAAAATTGATGAACTAAGGGAAAATCTCATGAAGAGAATCATAATGCTTGTATGGGTAGTATTAATGTGTTTGATGATGAAGAGACTACAAATGATATGTGAGATGAAAGAAGTGTTAAGGAATAAAATGATAAAGCTTGGTCAATAGTTTAAGAAGGTAGTGGAATGATTACATGTTTATAAAGAAAAATGTTGTATTAGTAATTTAATTGTACTATGGAATAAAGTAACATCTAAGGATAGTTACACAAATTTTTTTTCCTTTAAGTATTTTAATGTATATATTTAATGGTACTAGTAACCATGAATGGTTATTCAGATATTTTTGGAAAGCACACGATATGCACATAATGACGGGACAAGAAGACAAGGAGATAAGGAGATGTTTGATAGTATTAATGAACTCATGATGGATATCGGGACAAAGTGATATCATGTTTTGAGTAAATAGAATTTTTGGGATTTTTGGTATGTGGAAAGAGTTAACTTTTGACTGCATTCATTTTTTCACTAAGGTTCTATGGTAATTCATGTTTCAGAAGAATATATGATTAAGGTATTCACATGTGTGTAATGTGAGAACCAAGAACTATATTATGAGATAAGAGAGAAAAATGTTAAGTAGATTTTGTTCACATCCTTATAAAGTTTTATATTTTCTGTTTTTGGAAGGATTGTAATGTTATCCATTTATGGAAAATATAAGTTATATTTCAGTTGATGTTTGTTAGATCTCACTATAGATAGACTTATGCATATTTGATAACTTGTGATAAAATTTTTGTTGTGACAGATAGAATGACATATCATTCTATCACATGATCTTCTAACACTTCAAAAATGACAAATTCAACTTCATTTCTTTAAATAATAGATGAAGTGAAAATTGTTCAACGCATGAAAAACAGTGAGATTATACCAAAATCAATTTAGTTTTTATTCTCATGCAAAAATATTCAACTTTAGAAAAAGAATATTGAAATACAAAAATGTTATACTATTACTTTCTTATCGAATGAATCAGATTATCCCTTAAATCAAAAAAAATTTATATATTTCTTATAGTTAACTTTCTTCAAAGATTATTCTCTATCACTATCCATCAGAACTTGATGGTCAGATTTCTCTTCCATATCGATGTTTTTACTTACCACCTATGTTCTCCTATGTGGAAACCCAGTGATGAGTTACTTTGGGTAGATGTTATGTTTCTAACTTTCCTTTTTTTAAATGATGTATTAGAATCACTTTTTACGATGTGGGTTTCCATGAAATAAACTTTCAAGTAGAAAACCATTTATAACCCTTATGAATTTCGAGGGTGAAATTCATTTTAAGGGGGATAGAATAAAACACCCTGAAATTTTGAGAGATAGATTATTTTTAATTTATTTTATGCCTTGTGTTGTACACTACACCAATATTATCTTGTGTTATAGACAACACCGTATTAGCCTGCAGTATACGCAACACTATTCTTGGCTTGTGTTCCACATAATTTCAAGTTCTTTTGATAGAACCCATTTCACGCAACAATAAGTATTGATTTTATTTAATGTATAAATGAATTAAGTTTGGATTATGTTATAAAAAAAACTAAATGAATATTTCACTACATGCAACACTGACTTGGCTTGTGTTACACTTAAGAGCGACCTTCCTCAATAGCTTACTTTGTATGCGATACCAAGTTTCACTAAACAATGATATATTATTTAAATATTATTATTTAATGGGATATAAACTAGATGTTATGAATAGTATTGAACAAAATTTTAATTTTATATAAAGTTATCAATCATCTTACACATTTTCTAGAACAAGATATAAGAACAAAACCATTTTTTCAGATAAAAGAAGTATTTTTCCAAAAATACAGTTTTACCACATTTTGAGGACGCTCCTAATTTAAATCTAGTTTTGGACACTTTTATAAGTGTAATTTTACAAAATAAACTTCTTATTTGGAAGTGGGAAATAAAAATTTACATTTTTTGAATTTTTGGTATTTTTCTAATAAAATTAAAATTTTAATGAATAGTGAAAAAATACTGCATTTTAATTCAAAACCGCCTATTTATCTAATTTATTTATATAGTTAGATTATATTTTTAATTGGTTTTAAAGTGTAATTGGATTATATTATTTTCATTTAATCTAATTTTGTTCATTGTAAGTAATTTTTCTTTTAAATTGGAAATAAACACATGTTAATCTTTTGATAGTTATTACTTCTTAAAAAACCCTCTTTTTGGTTTTGACAATGGGAATTAATATTAAATTAATTACTGTAAGCTCTGTGTTATGAATTTGGAAAAATGGATCCCATATTTAGAATCATAAGGTTTAAATTTTGTAAATAAGTACCTTTTTTTGACATTATTAATAGTAACTTTATTAATTATTATATTTACCATGGTTAAAGGGTAAATCTGGTAAATAAGCGTAAAAAATAATATTATAATAATATTAAACAACCCTAACACATGTCTTAATCCTATTGAATGAGATATTTCCAACTAGGGGAATCCTTGGGTTGATTTTGGGATCTCATGGATTCACTTGGATGTGAAAATGACATGTTATATGAATTAATTTAATGTAAAGATAATTAAAACATAAACATATATAATTTATGGAATTGATTTTAATACAGGGTTATATAATTGATCTCTATGTCTATGTATAGTAATTATAAACCTATAAATATTTACTATATCATGGTATTTATTTATAATTTTTATACATTAGATAAATATATTTATTTATGACACAATTATGATGTAGTGATTACCTCATTAATGAAAGATCTAAATAAATGAATTTATAAATATTAAAATTAATTTATTTTGAACATTTTTATTCCATACAAAAATTTTATTGATGAAATTGAAATATTAGGGATTATTTATGGCCTTTGGTTCAAAGGAATCAGGTTGTTATTAATTTTTAAAAAAGTCAAGTATGAATAGTGTCCAAAATTGTCATAATTCATAACTTAAAACATAAATTAGTTTGTTAAATTATATTAAATTCTTAAAAATATAAGATTTGGAAAAATGGTTAATATAAGTACAAATATGTCGTAAATAACTTTTTTTGGGTTTTGTTGACATGATATGGTAATTAAATTAACCCACAATGTGTAAATAAGATGATATCACAGTAAGATTAAAAAGGGTAAAATAACGGTTAAACCAAAAAGATAAGGATAAAAAATATTCAAAACTTGTCTAAAAATTATTGTATGATGGGTATTAGAACCAAAATCATCTTATATACGAATTAAACAAGTTTTGGACATTTTTTAATCTAATTTAAATTTATAATAAATTAATATTTGGAGAGTTTCCTAAAGTGCCCCCTCCTCTCTTATAAAAGGGAACCTCCTCTGTCTCCTCTTCACTCCATTTTGAGACTTCAAGTTCAGCCAAACCCAGACCATTTCTCTTATCAACTTCCCTATTTACATTTTAGAGGTTTTGGTCTTCTCCAAGACCAACTCTAGTTCCCTAAGAGGGAATTTAAAGGAGGCACGTCAAGGAAGAGGTAATCTCTTCTACCGATTCTTTGAAATTTCTTTATTCTTCTACTTTATCTTCATTATTTGTTTCATTATAAGGTAATAAAATCAGTATCAATCATATTCTAATATTTTATTATAAATATTAAATAACCCTATTTCATATTCTATCCACCCTATGAAAAATGAAATCACCGCGCGTGCGTACGTACATCTTATCATCTCCACACAGTGGTGTAATCTGTTTTTCATCACCACATTACTTGGATGGGTATAATGGTGTAAATAATAACTATACATTATTATTATAATATGGTACTAATTCTGAGATATTATACACTATTAACTTCAATACCATTCAATAATTATAGGAATGATATCATCGCTTGTGCGTACGTACGACTTGCCATCTCCACGACGCGATGAGATTCATTCACCACGTTAACCATTCAAGAAAGATTGTAAAGTATATATAATAAATAATCATGAAATATATGACATAATAATGCTAATATATATATATATATATATTTCATTTACTTACTTCCATTCAATTCAATAAGTAAATGAAAACAACGTTCACGCGTACGTATGACCTACCGTCTCCATGAATAGTGCATTCCATTTCATTTATCTATACATTTTATATATATATTTATATACTTAATATATATGATATATAAATCATGTTTTAATTTTTAAAATTAATTAAATCCTGATCTATGTTATAAGATCAATATTAACAAGTCCAAACACATACGATAAATAAAACAGTTATTACTCAAAACGTTGTTTTAACATGGAATTGACAAATGAACAGGTAATATAATGTAATAAGTAAATAATATATGATATAATAAATTTTATTGTGGTTCTGTTACAAGTAAATAATATTTTTAAACCAACTATAAAAGTGTTTTGGACACATAAGAAAGAAATCAGACCTAAGGTAAGGGATAACTTTTCCAATCTCGTTTTTATCCCATATTTTTTATTCGCAAGTATTTTCTGGGTATATATTTATCATCCATGACCATGTTTTCTAAAAATATTTTCATAAAATGGTTAATATTATTCTATGTATATTTAAAGTCATTTTTACCCCTTTTTTTCTTTTACTACGTGGTATGGAAAGAATTTTTCTTTTGTTAACCATATGAGGTACTTTTTGACTTTTCAGGAAAAAGTACGAGGATAATGTTTTTTTAACTTATACGGCATGAATGGATTTTTATAGTTTCATGAAGCTTTATTTCCATGAATCTTACTCTACAATATCTCATGTTTATTTTTAACTAAATTATTTTCTTTTAAATTTGTACGAAATTTTGTGAAAAAGAAACATTTTTGAAGAAGAAAAGATATTTTCCTCAAGAACTGAGTTTAGTGGTTTGTCAAAAAAAATTCCATCTAAGATGAATCTCTTTAAAAAGGGTTATGTTTATATCCCTATTATTACTGTGATTTTATTATGTTAATTATGGAATGGTATTTCATATGGATTATGTTATATTTAAATGATGTTTAAGAAAACCCATTTTATTACTAGGGTTATGCTATGATGAATGATTTATGTTTTTGTGGAACATGTTAGAATGATTATATTATGAGATGGGTGGTACCTATATATCCCTCCAATTCATTGGTTAAATATTTATATCTCATGAGAAAGATATAATTGGAATGATAAGTAAATCTGGTGCAATAATACATGGATGGAGCGACAAGATAACCCGGTTCAGTAATGGACTTTGTCCACTACGATGGTCTTGGAAACAATGCGTTGGATACTATGGAAATCATATTATGTACTTATTAGTTTTCCACAATTACATGTTTTATGCCAATGATATTCATTCATGGTTAATGTTCCTTGATGATATATGCCTTACGTACTGCCAATATTTATTTCATGACTCAAGATTTTGATGCTTAAACTTTATGTTCATGTTTTTATGTTCATTTTTTATGGTTTGTCCTATGTTCTCTGTGTTTAATATTACTGAGAATTTGAGCTCACCCTTTTGTATGTTTCCTTTACCCATGGTATAAATAATGGTTTTAGGGAGGAAAACCAAAGGGGAAGATCTTTATGGGAGATGTTGAAGATATTTCACCATGATTTGAAGATTATGCATTGAGTTTCCAAAGACACTAAACTAATACGGTCTTTGGATGTCTGTTTGTGTCATGTATTAATTATTCTGAAAAAGAAATGTAATGTCCATGTACATAAAGTTAGGGTCTCTACTTAACTACTAAAAACAACAGGGTATTCCAACCAAAGGAACACGAATATATCACCCAATCAGGTCACAATCTATAATTCCATAAACATAAAACTCTATAAAAAATCACAAGATACACGATCACAAAAATAAAACAACCCACATATCAACTATAATCAAGGAATAGGAAAATAAAAACAATATAGGGGAAAAGGATACTAAGGGTTGCCTCAAAAAATAAACAAAACTTTCATAAAGATTTCAGAATTAATAATGAATTCCTCTACTTCTACAATTAATATCCCAACCCAAATAACTTTTTAATATGTCCTAGATGACCTTAGTGATGATATGTTTTCATAGAACTAGAGAAATAGGGATTAGAAGGCCCAAACATGATATAATGAAAGTGAATGAGTAAAAACATACACTCAAAATAAGAAACAATTGAAGAAAGAGAATCCTCCAAACCACATTCCTTTAATTTACAATTCACATCTAACGAGGAACTCTCTCCTTAGATATAAAATAAATAGAGATGACACCCATCAAGGTTCACTCTCTGAAAACCAACTCAACTATAAATTCCCCATCCAACAGATCTCTAAACGTGGTGACCCTATATTAAAGTACATGACCCCTGATATCAAGTTGAAATCCATTCTTAAAGATATGATCCTTTAATGAATTTCTTTATTACATTTATAGAGAATAAGGATTTAGATCATTGAAGTGGTCAATATACTCCTTCATCACTTTTTGGCCCTATTAAATCTCTATAAATTCCACTATATGAATCACCTTTACTTCCTTAGGAAAAAACACTTAAAAAAAATGGTCTTAAAGAATTCCCATGGAAATCTATCTTACAATGAGGGTGGAATACATAATTTCTACCGATAAATACCCAAACCCTAAAATAGACCTGAAATAGATCTTACGATCAAGGATTATAGAGTTCTTAGGGAATTTAAGAACCCTTAAATTTCCTCTAGCCACTCCATAACCTCTATCGGACCCCAAGTAACATAACAAATGTGAAACCATTGAGAAGAGTATGGATCCACCATTATACTCAGATTATGGGTAGATTCAATTTCTAGAATAAAGGATTCAAAACTATAGTGGATAGAATTCTCATGAAATTTCAGGATCTTTCTAGGTGAAATACTCTAAAAATCATAAAAACATAATTCTCAATCAATAACCACTCAAATATAAACCATACTCATACAAAAATTACATTTCAACTCAAAATTTTGATTCCACAAAACCAATTCACAACACCAATCAAGAATATATAACATAAAATAGAATCAAAATTTCTCTTATTAATTCCATATGAAAATTTTACGCTTTAATTTTAAAGATAAAAATCCCACTTAAAACCCATTTTAAAATTACTCATATTACTTTAATGAAATCATTCACACATATTTAAATATTAATCCCATATTAGATTCCCCATTTTCAATTTCATGACCCCAACTTTTATTTCAAAGATTCACTTAGAATTTTTAAGACCCTTCTTCAAATATAAAAATTCCACTTCTTCCTTCAAAAACCAAATCTCTACCATAAAATCAAAAATAATTTGTCTTTTTGAAACTAATGTATGCCAACTAAAACCTTATAAATAATATAAAATGAAACAAATTCCTATTTTAAGATGGATTATAAGTTTTTTATGACTTGACCATGTAGTTTAGAAGATCATATTCTAATAATGCAACCACCACTGTAAGTCATATTGAACCATACACTTAGGTTACACTTGGTTTTATCAACTGAGCGAGCTCACCATGCAAAGCCATTTCAACTCCCATTAACATCCCTATAAAAACACATAATTACATCATACCATCATCAAATCCATTAACATGAACCAAAATACCAAAAATCACAATTCAATACTCAAACCTAACTTCCCATGGTCACCTGAGTTTTATATTGATCAAGAGTTTGATATACTCTTCCCACAACTCCTACTCAAGTTTAGAATATCCTAATCCAATCTTCTATAAATACCAAATAATAAAGGTCACTCAGGAACCTAGGATCTTTTAAGAATCTAGGATCTAATATCATTTTTTCATGAGACAACTTTGGGCCACCCCTCAACTAAGAACCCAAGTCAATCTACGATATATTCAAGGGGAAATAATGATCCCCCACTGGATGAATATAAGCATCGAGGGATTCAAATTTAATCATTGGAGATGATTTTCCTAATAAATGACATTAAATTAGTAGTGGAATTCATTTAGAAATTCTATCATGATCTATCCATATTTTTGGATGTCTATTCCAAATTAGACAAACATAAATAGGATATAAGAACCTAATAGGGCATAACAAACAATCATAACAAAAAAAACTCCCAATAACTATAAATAAATAGTGGTAACGAGACTATATCTAGAATAAAAAAGGGAAACATGGTTGATAAAACTAAGATACAAAAGAAAAACTAAATACTTGACATCATCTCTATATGACATCCAAGGTCACTATATATCCATCAAGAAAAATGACTCGCTCCTAGTGTGATCCCAATGTTGAACCAAAACTTATAGAACAATTCTATCGATGTTGAGTGGAATAAGTATGGTTATATAATATAATATATTAGTAGTGAAACACCATAGAATCCATACATTTCCTTTATCTACGAATACCAAGAACACTAGTTTGGAAAGAAATGTTGAAAATCAGATTTTTGAATTTTTAAAGAAACAATAATGACCTTTCTTATAAATCAATCATCAAAATAAAAAACACGTTATAATGAATAATTTAAAAACCATTCTCAACCCATTATTCTTAACAAACATTTTTAAATACCATTTGAAAGATAAACACCCAACTCACATTAAAAGAACTCAAAACGAATACCTAGAAAGAACACAATATAATTGTAAATCCAGAGGGAAAATCATAATAAAACTATAATACAGTAGAGGAGTAGAGAAACTAAAATAATTTAGAAATAAATAGTAATATGTAAATAATCATGAAAAATTACTAAACATCACATGGAGAGACTCCAGACATACTCATTTCAGATCCATATATAGGTCTATTGATGCATTCCCAACCCTATAAGCAACCAGCTGACATCAACTCGCCTCACCAGTGGCACTCCCATATAGATTTTCCATACCATACTATATCTATTATATCTCATTGATAATATATATAAATGTTTCTCATCCCTCACAAAATTCCTAGGATTTAATGATGTTAATAAGAGTGGGATGTGAGGTAGCCTTTACATAAAACATATTAATCTCTAATCAAAACAACCCAAATACACATGCTCAACCCATTTCCCTACACTCACTAATGTGAATCAACCCTCCTTAATGAATAACAATCACATATAAACATAATAAGGAATATAGAGCTTTAATGGAGGAGAAAATTTTATATAAAATTCATTTTAAGGTTCCCACCAGGCCTTAACATTTAAAACTAGTAATCATTTTTCTAAGAAAATACTATTATTTAAAATTAAATTTTATAATCCAAAGGAAATATCAATTTATTTTCCAAAAGTACCATACATACTTTTAATTTATCTTTTAGGAAGCACACGTTTGAAATTTCATTTAAAATGAATTTTGGGAATCAATGGGCAATTTGTGAACCAAAGTTTAAAATAAATACATTCTTTGAAATTTCTATATATATATATATGTATACATCTATATGTACACCTTTTTGTTCATATATATATTTGTTAATGTAACTATCATATATATAAACATTCATAGGAATTCCAAGGGATCAAATGAAGGGTCAAAATACAAGTAACACAACAAGGAATAAGGATTTCAAAGTGAAACCATCAAAACATAAAAAATATAATCAAACCAATTAAATAAAATTTAAATTCAAGTTGAAACATTAAAAAAATATTAAAGTATAGTCATAATTTAAAACACTGTAATTCTTTGAAAAATGACACTTAAAAATCTTGACAAACACCCAATGTATATATGTTTTAAAAAAGAGATCATAAGCATTGAAAATATTTAGATAACTCTTTTTCCAATCAAACCACTAGTTGAAAAATATTTAAAAACATATTTAATAATTTAATAATAATAGGAATTAAATAAAAATTAATTTATAAAGCTTTAATCATCTCATGGAATTCTTGAGAAATGAGAATGATGTAAACACCTACCCCAAGAGTTTGTAGATGCAATGAGAATCTTGATTATAGAAGGAACTTGGTTGAAAGAACACTTTTCACATACTTGAATCAATTGAAATAGCATAGAAGAGACAATCATCACCCTATGTTAGGGTCTATGAGACACCATGACAAAGGGGGAAGGAAAAAATAAGAGGAATATTAAGTAAAAGAGGAATATAGACCTCACCTTTAATTAAATAATATATAATATAAGAAAGAATACTTAAAATCAAAGGGTAGAAGGAGGAGGTGTCCACCCTTTGTGTGCCTAGGTCGAACCGAATGAGAGGGATGAAAGAAAGGGATCTTGGGGGTTTTAAATTTATAAGGTTAGTTTAGGAAAATCATTTTTTAACTGGGTGATATGCACAATCATGATACACAGTTTTCCAAATAATAACCATGAACCCTTAATCATAGAGCACATAGAGACCACAGAGTTAGTACTAACTGTGTGGGAAAACTATGTGCCATCCACCACATTTTGAAACTTAAAATTTTCATGGAGACTCTTCCCAAAACTAAAGGGGAAAATCATATATTCATAAATAAATAAAATATTAAGGAAATAAAAGGCCATGGTGTGATACATAGAGTATACATATACATGGAAAAATGATAATTTTATGCCTTTTGGGTATATCAAATTATATGATATATGGATATCATATATAGTATTCCTTGTATAGTCATATTATATAACATGGGAAAATCACAATTCCATGAATCATATGGTAAAATTAATTTGTAACTATTATAATTCACTTAAGGGTGTGGAATGTTATGAGATAAGTGTTCAAGTATCCCCAATTCATTATCTATCATTGAATAAAAAATGCATGAGGGAATACATTCATCGGATTAATGTATGAAAGGCTAAATCTTTTCTCATATATTTTTTTAACACATGGGTAAATGATATAAAAACATTAGAATTCCCCAAGGTATATATAAATGACGCTTGTCTATGAGTCTTGGGTTTGTAATCCTTGAGAATGATACTGGAAATCCCCCTCCCCTCCCAAATATCTATTCTTCCCTTCTGATTTTCATTTTGGGATATTATCATACCATGGAGGATAGGTAGGTCCTATACAAACTATTTGGGTGATTTAGTGTAACTTTTTGATAAACTATAGATAAAAAATAGAAACTGCTTACCTAATCAATTTTAAATCACTACCATTTTAGAATAAAAAAATATTAATCAAGTAATTTTTTTAAAAGACCAAGTTATCTACTGATATTCTACTTTTAACATAAAATTATAATTAGTTATCCATTTAAATGGAAATCAAGATTACATAAAAACACATGAGGATATAGATGAAAACTACAATTCACATAAATTATCGAATGAGAGAATTTATAGAGATAGAAAATGAAGAAAAACATTGTCACCATCAAAGTGGGAATCATAATACAAAATCAATAATGTTTCATATAGTTGACTCTATATTTTTTAAATAGAATAAATATCATCAAGAATACCTCCCAAAAAACATCTCGAACCCACATGAAAACTCCTTTGATTTCCTTCATCTTTGTCCAGTTGAAATTTCAGTGACACTAGATCAATTCCCATAACTAAAAACACCCCTGAATATGTATATATTCTAGGTGAATCTGGATGTATTTCTCGACCTAATTAAGACTTCAATTAAATTCATTTTATCTAAAATTTTAAATTCAACAATTTCAAAACCTAGGTATTTCCTTACACCAGTATCCTAGTGGAGCCTTCTTCAAGACCCACCTTCCAATAGATTTGTACTCCCAGACAAATGGTACTCCTAAAATATTCGTTCACTTCCTCATGAGAACTAAATTGAGAATATGGTGCACTCTCATATCCAATTCCACAACTTCTTCAATTAGAACACTCAAACTCCCAAAAATTGAATTAAGTATTGAAAAATAAAATATCCATCAAATAAAACTCTTATGATCAATCATAACATCATATAATCTATATATACAATTAAATTCTTCTTTTGTATATTATATTAAAACTAGATAAGTTAAACCTAGATACCAATTCATGCTAACTTCATTCATTGACCTAAACTCAATGGATATCAACTTTAATCACCTATATCTTTTTGAAACCCCATTCATCATCATTATCTTCATTGGGTGATTAACCTTCCATAAAAACTAGATCAACCTACACTTTACATCACATAGAGTTCCTAAATTGATATTTTATTGAATATCAATTCTATATAAAACTCCCATAAAAGACCAAATGGATTATTTAGTCACACTGAAGGGGGTGAATTAGTGTGAAAAAATGTTACATAATTATTTTCTATTTTAATTAACCCTATTATTATTCAAACATATTCACTTGTTAGGATAAATATATCTTATTATGACTTTCCAATACACTAAACTATATCAAAAGTAGTAAAACAATTAGAATATAAACACATGATATTTTTAAAATGTTCTCCCCTGATGTGGGTGACTATTTCCATTTAGTTTTTAGAATTTGTCTAATACATAAATATCCACTAATTTCATAATGTGAATATAGTTGGGGAAGGTATCATCCTTAACACTGAGCCTATATCCTAAAACTATACAGTCTTCTGAATGATTATTAATAATGGATTTCTCCATTTTACAACAGTTCCTCACAATAACGCTAATGAACACGATCTTCAGTCTGCTCCAGGATGTCACAAAATCAAAATGGTATATATTCTTCCTGAACTCTTTAGTATGTTGAATTATAAATAATGTTTATAAACACAAAATTATTCCATCCTTATTATAAATATTTATAATGATAAATACATGAATATAAATAAGAAATCACACATTATCTTCTTCTTCACCAATCAATAACTTCAACAACCAATAGTTAGTCTAATGAAAGTAGTATATAGATCTTTATTTTATTCTTCATCTTTATCTTGTTCATTCTCTTTCCATTCTTCTTATTCTCATTTAAAACTTTTGATATTCAATTGATGTAGTTCAACCTATCCTCTATTATAATTAAATTTTCTCCTTTGATAATAATTTAATATTTAAGAAAAAAAATTAGATTCTTAATAATCTCACACTCTTATTCACCTTGTATTTATATTTATAAATACAAAATTACCTCAAGAATACTGTTTCAATATTTGAATATATAAAAATAATTCAGTCTCAACACTTTAATTTTGTATGATCCTTTTTTTAACTCATTCAAATTGATCACATATAGTCTAATTTAAATATCTATAAGACTGGGTCTTTTAATTATCCATGAAATACAACATTATTTTTATAGAGTATATCTTTCAAATTCTAAAAAAATCTCTCATTTCATTAGTCAAAATATTCATTAAGAAATATCCTCTATCTTTTGATCTTCACACATGATTTTAAATAAAATTTGGAATCCAAAAATTAATCATGGAAATAAGTTCGCATCTAAGTATCCTTAATACTTAAATTATATTTCCTTTTATCTCATATAAAAAAACATTTCATTATCCAAATTTTCATGAAAAAATGAATAGGTAATTATAGTGGAATTTTATAACTCACAAAATAATATCATTCTCTTTGAGTTCCTGCTAAAATAAACTGCAGTGTTACACCTCTATTTGTTGTGAAAACCGTCTAACTTTTATATTTTATTATTGGAATGATTTCTAGTGATATCTCGATGTGTAATAATATCATACCACACATCATAATTCATCAAACATTATTGTAGGAAAATTTCATTGTAGTGTGTGAGTTATTATTTTAATTAAACTATATCCTAACACTTAAATATTTTTATTCATCCACAACTTGTTTCACAGTGTGGCCTTTATCTCATAGAGGATGTCTATTCCTCAAATATTAATTTGAATCATGATTTGATCATAATGTTTAATCCATGATGTTCAATATAATCATATTCATATTTATTTTCTTGATATTTTCAACTTAATTCTCTATTTTAATTTCCCTAATATCACCCATTTAATTTCCCTCAAAACTCAAATAAAATATCCTCTAAAAACCTTAATTAACAATACAATACTATTAATCAACCTTCATTATTTTCTAGTTATTAAAAATGATATTATATATATTTATTCATATACTTGGATACCTATAAGTTATTCTTCCATAGTCCGAAATAGCCTTAAGTTATTCTAACACAACCTTTGTAACTTCTGGACTAATCTTATAAAACTCATATTTCACAATTTTATTCATACATGAGTTCTCTTACTCTTATTTAATCTTATATAAGTATTATTTCTATGAGATGAATCTAAGTAGCTCAATAATTCTAGATTCATTCTTTTAAAACATTTTAAATTCCATATTTAATACTATGTAAAGCATTTTCTATAAATCTACTCTTACATAGAGTTATTCAATCTTATGTAGGTACTGGAAAGTCCAGTTTACTCATATATAGCTCATCATTTTACCATTTTCTCTAAAAATGGAACTCAAGGAAATTTTCAGCCATCTCATCTTAATATAACACTTGGTCAAACATTTCATATCATCTCAAAAATACTTCTAATGACTTTAAAAGATTATTAAACCTTCATAAAACTCTTCAATATAATTCTTAAGGCTTTTACAACATAAGATAACTCCTTAGAGTGATCCAATGAATCTGCACTAAATAAAATAAAATATTTTATTGTTTCATCAAATATTCTTAATAAAAGTGTCCTGATTAATTCACCAATTAATAAAATACCTTATCAATAACTCATTTTATACTTGTCTAATATTTACCATCATCCAAGTGAAACTTTCACAACATGGATATAGTGAAAATATAAAGAATGTTACTTTCATTAATTTAAAGACATATTTATTAAATCCCACTATTAGACGACTTCTCAAACTCATCAATAAAATGTAGTAAATAATTTATTCATCAATAATTATCACTTATCATATATAAATATTATGTATAGTTCCCCAATTATCAGATATTTATTCCTAAAACTCTTCTCATAAATTCAAATATTCTTGAACCTCTTAAATTTTCATCATCCAACACATATTAACATTATTCACTTATTTAAAACAAATAAAATTATCACAATCCATCGATCTCTTTCATATCCTCATTTGGATTTTTTATCAATACCCTTCAATAAATCAATGTCAATATGTTCACTATAGAGTTTTTATTTATATCCCACTTATTGATAATATATACAATGGTTCTTCTTAATATGGATGGTATCACACCTATCTTAATAAATTATCTATAAATTAATGAACTCTAAGTCTAAATGATATATATAGATGTAGAAATCAAGAGAGATTAATCTAGAAATTAAATATATATATTAAATACCTCAAAATGTGATACCAACTTAGAAATATTATTTTAAGGACTATTCAAATAGATTTTACATATTATCACCTAAACTCAACTTAATAAACACACAAATAAAATTTAAGAACAAATAACTTTCCCACCTTTTAAATTTATTTTCTTCTTATCTATTATAAACCCATTTAGCTCATTAAAATCATAAATTATTTAGTCCATAAAAAATATGGTAAAAGTGTGGTTATCACACCTCAAAATCAAATTTTTATAAGAAATATCTTGATTTCTAGATTTCCAATAATTTTAAAAACTTTATAGAAGCCTCTTACCTCAACTCCACCTCAATGTGTAAGCACCATTAACTCCCCCTTGATGGAGCCATCAATAAAATAACTCCATGATGGATATCTCATAATTCTATAAAATCATCACAATACTCATAAAGTTAAATATCTACATTAATCACCTTCAATTACCTCAAAAAATCAAAACAAATAAACAAATAACTAAGAATAATGTGGATTCTTCAATGCTCTTTAGTGATAGAAACAATGTTGAGAGTTAATTCTAAATCAAAAAAATATTTTTATTTAGCTTCAACTTTTTGAAAACTCTTCTTGAGAGATTCTACTTAGATTTTACTAACTAAGATATATTTTCCTAGCATAGAACTTTTACTCATTTCAACTTTCTTCACATGTGAAATTGTATTTTTCACATCAACTAGAAAAGTACAATCATTATCTTATGCATGCTCCATATTATTTTCCATATCCAACTATTCTAGCCATATAACCATGAAGTTTTAGAAACATTACAAGCATACTTGGACCTTACACATGTATTAACAAGAGTGTTTGAGTTTCCTAATTTTGTAAACCTCTCATGAAATTAATATATCTTCTTCATAGATGTCTTCCACTAAACTAATCCTTTTATTTATATTTGGGTTTGATTTTCTTTGTTTCAACAACATGATTCTTTTATATTTTATTTTCATGAATTTATTTAAATTATATATGATTTTGAATTTTCTTCCATAATATAAGAATATTATCTTTATTTTATCATCCTTATCACCATTCTTCTTGAGTGTTTTTTGCTTAGTAATTTTATTTTGTTTACACTCTAAGGGAAAATCACCTCACTTATTTACTTATTTCTCATATTTTGTGGCCTTCTTTATTCAAAATCATATTATTTCTTATTTTTCAATTTATAAACCCACCCTTAATCATTTTCAACACTTCTATTGAAAATACCATAAATATTTTCTATACTTTCAAATATATTTAAGATAGACAAATTCATACCTTTACTTATGTTCTTTAAATCAAATCAACTAGATTCCAATTCATTTAAGACTTGATTCCCATTAATCTAGACCTTATTTTTATTCCAATTACTAACATTACATGCCAAAAATCAATAGTATTTTTTCCAAAACCTCTATATCACCAATAATAGTGGGAAAACC
Organism: Viscum album; assembly: GCA_963277665.1. NCBI lineage: Eukaryota > Viridiplantae > Streptophyta > Magnoliopsida > Santalales > Viscaceae > Viscum > Viscum album. Next base: position 766,214,123 of record OY728138.1, read on the forward strand.
ATGATTTTATCCTTTGAGTACTAATCATCTAGTATTAAAACCTTGATGTTTTTTATTGGAGACACCATTATTTTGGGAACATTTTGGTGATCCAATATTCTTTAAAATACTCAAATCCACCCTTGAATATTTTTTGATTTCTCATAATTTTCTCACCTATTTGTATCAATAATTTTAATTAAAACCCACACTTTTCAAGAAAACATCATTAGTGAAAACAATGTTTTCTAGAATAAATGTTAAACCCTTTATTTGAGAATACAATATATGGATCATTATATGATATCATTCCCTTTTTTTTATTCTATGGAATATTTATTAGAAAAAATATTATTTTCAAATACTTTTATGTAAAAACCCATTTTACCAACTTTATTTGGAGATTCTTCTTGAGCCACTTATATATTTCTCAAATTAACTTCTAGATCAATGTAATTAAGATCCATATTATTATTTTGATCTTTAAGATATTTAATTTTGTAATCATATTAATTTATTATCTTATCAACATGATCTTCATGTAACTTACACTTTTCATATAGAAAATTATCAAGATCCTTTATCATTTTATCCTTGATCTCTACCTAACCATTTTTGACCTTCATGGAAGCTCTTTGTATTTTTTATGGGGCACATATCCTCCATTAATAAAATTTTATTATCTTATATTTATCATATAAAGTATTTTGGAACTCATATTATTCCCATGAAATCTTTTGTTTAAATATCCATAAGAGTTTCTATTTATCCTTCACATATTTAATGAGAGTGTTTCACTTTGCAACTTCTTAGTCAATGATTTATATGTAGTATTTTATTATAACTTAAGATGTGATATTTCATACTATAAAGACTTGATTAAATAAAATATATATGTGAAAAATAAAATAGGTACCTTTTTCAAATAATCTTTAACATCTAAGTAAAAGTAAAAAAGTGACTCATTAGACACATCCTTTTCACAGCCTAAACTTGATTCTTTAAGAAGATAATTATCAACAGATACAAAATAAATATTTCCAATTTGATTAACTTTAACTAATGGGGTATACTCTTCATATATTCTCTTATATTGGGTATTTATCATCTTCTTAGATCCCCCTTTCTTCCCATTTTTTAATGTCTTGGGAGAAAATTCAATGTTTTCTTTAACATGAAACTCAAAAAAAATTGTTTAAATCTGAAATTCATATTTAACGGATATAAAAAACTAGGAAAATAAATATATCCAATTAAAGGTGTAACCTTACTCTATAATACCAATTTATTTGCTAAGTGGATCATATAATTAGACTAAGAAGGGGTTCAATTAGTGTGGACCAATTTTACTAAACTCTTTTCCCTTTTAATTATATCTCTTAATATATGAAACTCTACACCTGTTAGGATGAATAAATATTATTATGAATTCCCAACATACCTCACCATAAGGATATTAGTTTTTAAATAATAACAAAAACACATAATATTTTTATAAGGTTCTCCATCAATGTGGGTGACTATATCCTTTCTCTTCTTTGGTCGAGTCTGAGAGACATATATCTACTAGTATAATAAAGCTATTTTAGGTGTGGAAGGTATCATCCTTAACCCAAATGATATATTTTTACATTTATATAGTCCCATAACATTTTATCATATTACATCCCTCCACTTTACAATGACTTATCCCATTAACACCAACGAAAAATATCTTTAATCTACTCTGGGATGTTATGAAATCAAAATGGTAGATCTTCTTCCTCAACTCTTTAGGAATTCCATAGACAAATATTTTTCAAAAACATACCATGGATTAAGGAATTATTATAAATATTCATAATTATCAATGAATTAATACAAATAGGATAGCACAAATTGTATAATTCCTTACCAATCAATAACTTTAACAGAAAATAGTTAGTCCATGGGAAATAATGCATTGATCTTTATATTCTTCTTCTTTCTCTTATTCTTCTTCTATTTTTTCTTCATCCTCTCATTTGATACTTCTAATATTAAATAAAATTATATCAAAATATCTAATATTCTACTTATGTTTATACTTTGATGATAATTGTATATTTATGAACAACAACATCAGATTATCAATAATCTCACACTCTTATTATCCTTATGTTTCTATTTATAACTGAAAAATTATCATAAGGATATTGTTTCCATATATGAATATATAAAACCCTTAAATATAAAAACTTTAATTCCATATTATCCTTGTTCTTAAAACTCATTCAAACCAATCACATATATTTTAATTTTATTATCTAAAATAATTGGACTTTTAATTATCCTAAGGATACTTTATTATTCTAGTGATATCTTACTTTTAAACTCTCACAAAAAATTTTCATTTAAACTAGACAAAATTTTCTTATATAAATGTCCTCCATATTTTTATATTCACACATTATTTAAAAAATATATTTAAAATCTTTGAATTAATTGTGAAAATATCATCTCATTTAAGCCTCTTTAATACTTATCTTCTCTTTCCTTTTATCTCCAATAAAAAAACATTACAATATCCACATGTTCATGGAAACATGAATAAGTAATTATAGTGCAATTTTCCAAATAAAGATGTTATATTCTTCTCCTCAAGTTCCTTATAAAATAAATTATGATGTGTCATCTCTATTTATGGTGAAAACTAGTTAATCTTCATATTCCTCTGTTAAACCGATTTATTTTGACATCTCACTATAATGCAATATCATACTGTAAATCCTAGTTCATCAAACACTATGGTATAGATATATCACTACGTAATGTGAGTTCCTGGATTAATATAACCCACTCTAAACATATAAATCCTTTATTCATCCATATCTTGATTTATAATGTGATCTTCATCTCATAGAATATGTATGTTCCTACACACTCATCTTGAATCATGATTTGATAGTGATGTTTAATCCATCATGTTCAACATAAGCATCATTATATTTATTTATATTTATATTTTACTTATAATTATCTAGTTTAATACCCTAAATAACAACATCTAATTTTCCCTTAAAATTCAAATAAAAAATCTTTTAAAAACCTTACGTGAGAGTTCATTAATATTTCATATCCTTCTCTTACTTGTAATAATTATAACATAAGATATATATTAATATTATATATCCCTGGAAAAATCTAATTTATTCTTACATAGGTCCAGGTAGCCTCAATTTATTCTAATATGGACTTTTAAACTTTTATATTATTCTGCTGTGGCTCTTGTTGCATGGGTTTATTCATATGAGAGTCCTCATGTGCTTGCTTAATCATAAAAAATCCTTTTTTATCTGAGATTAATCTAAAATAAATCTATAAATCAATGGTTATACTTAAAAATAATTGGAAATTCTATATTTAATCCTACATAGAGCCTGTTCTATGAATCTACTCTTTCATAGTGCTATTTAATCTTTAGTATTTTATAGAAAGTCCAGTTTACTCTTATGTAGATTGTCATTTTTTCATTTTATATAACAAAATAACCTCGAATAAATTTAAATTCTTCTCATATCAATCCAAAACTTCTTAAAAAATTTCAAATAATCTCGAAATACTTCATATGACTTAATAATATTATTAAACCTTCATTAAACTCTACAACACAATTTTTAAGATTTTTATAGCATATGAAGACTCCTTAGATTACTCCATTGAGTCTTCAATACCTAGAATAAAATATCAACTAGTTTCCTAATATTTTATCTATAATAGTTCCTTAATTAATCCACCAACTAATGAAACACCTTCTCAATAAATCATATCACACTTCTCCAACATTTATGAATATCCAAGGGAAACTTTCACAACATGCTTGTTCCAAAAACTTTAGAATCAATACTTAATTTAATTCAAATCAATATTTATTAAATAACTCTAATATATAGATACTAAAACTCATCAAGAACATGTAGTTGAAAATTATCTCATTAATCATTATCACTTTTTATATATTTCTATTTAGTCTATCCCCACAATCATCAGATATTTTATCCCCACACTCTTCTCACCAAGCCACCTCTTCCTCAACTTTATCATTCTTCATCATCCAAAATAGATTGAAATTAATAAATTATTGAAAATAAATATAATCATAAAAAAATATTGGGATCTACATTCCATACTCACCTTCATCATTATCTTATTCAACCCAATTTTATTGGACTGATTCATCAATATTTCACTCCATGTTCTAACTAGCCTAATTCTTTTACTAGTGAAAAGAAGTGCTACTCTTATGTGAGTATTTAATTTCCTTATTTATAATTATTCAATAATTAGATTTACTATTATTTTAGGTATTCATGTATCCTATAAACCAAATATATTTTTACGTTTCTTCCTTTCAGTTAAAATTTACTCTTATATTCCTTGGGAATTATTCCATCTATTCTTCCGCATCAAAATTTTCATAAATATTTACCTTGAAACACCTACCAACACTTCTAATTTAATCTTTTATATATATAATCTCAGATAAATTTACCCATAATTTCATACTAAATCAATCTTATATGTTATGATATGTTCTTTTCACCATATTTGATTTATCAGTTTATTATTACATAAAAATTATTTATTCTTAAGCATGAAAATGTTCCTTGATTTACACTTATGCACAGACTAAAAATCCATCTTCAATAATAATATATATAAAACACAATTAAATTTCATCAAAAAAACCAAAAAATTATATCCATAAATTCTAATTCAACACCAAATTCAATATGAATTTAAATATTTAATTTCGAAACCATTTTCAATATTTCATTTAACTAATTAATTCACTTAATTTTTTTTTCTAAAATAATATTCAATAACTTACTTAAATTATAATACAATCCAATTTTTATAATAAAAATGTTTTTTAAAAATATAAAAATATAAAAAGCACAATTTGTTTCATTCAAGTAAAAAAAATTCCTATTTTAAACCAATTATTCAAATAATATACAATTTTACTCAGAATTGACTAATTTTAAGAATCAACATTAAAATACTACTTTAATATCAAAATCATCAACAAATTACATGAAAATACATATGGAAAACATGATCAAATTATTACACATTAGATAGAATAATCCCGAGGGATTTAAGCATCATAATAGGGGAAACAATCTTCCATGGACAATACAATGCATTTTATTGATTTTTTTATAACTAACTTTATATATAGATAGATATTTTTCTATTCATGTAAGTATTTATTTTAAATATCCATATATACAATATATTTCATGACATATTTGGTAAATTTACTAAATTAGAAACTTTTTTGTGTACATGGATTTTATCTCATCCTTCATGGATCTATGTAATTTCTCAAAATATAAACTAATAATGACTTCTTTATAGGTGGTCATATCATCATAAATAATAATAATATCATTGAATTTATCTATAATAATTCATGCATCTTATGTTTATGATGAATTTTACTCATCCTTCTTGGTCCATGTGTATAATGAGTCAATTATTTCCCCTATAACCTTTTTTTGGAACTAACTCATCCATTTTAGGAATTGTCAAGTATATGAATTCAATAATTTCTAGTTTTCACCCACTATTTTTATTGTAAATGAATTCATTTTCAATAAAAATATTATTTCAACCAATAAACACTTTCTATGATAAAAAATTATATAAATTATATCCCCTTGTTTCTTTGGGAAAACTAATAAAGATGCATTTTTCATATTTGGGTTACATTTTTATAAAATTTGAAAACTTTATATTTACTTAATAATCCTGAATATTTATAAAAGCAAAATTTAAACATTTATAAATCCATATCCCACATGGTGTCTTTTGAATTGAGTTAGAGAGATCATTGTTTAGTGTAAATAATGATTTTTTAAATATTTCAAAATAATGTTAAATATCAATCAATATAACTCAACACTGATGAAATAGAGTTTAATTAAGTTTGAATCCTCTATTAAAGATAATTGATTTTTGATACAATATTACACTCCTTGAGATAGTAAAAAGCTATTTTATTAAATATTCATCACCTCTATCCAATCAAAGGATTGTAATACTTTTGAAACATTGAACTATCTTATGTTAGCAAAATGATTATAATGTCTAATTTTTTACCATTAAACATGTTTTAATAATAATAATATATTATATTTTTTTTCCTAAATAAAATTTAATATACTTTATTATTTAAAAAATAAATAATTTGAATTTCAATTGTCGTCAGGTATAGAGTAATAGTTATCAATCATCAAAACTAGTTTAAATGAAATAGGTATCTTATAAGTTCCCACAAAAAATGGCCCAAATTCACCACCATATCAAATATGTAATTATATTTTTCTCTTCATTAAATTCATTACACTTCACATTTTTTTGATTCATACAAATTTAAGATGCATAACTAGCATGAAACTCTTAATAAGCGGTTTTATAGAAGTTAAATTTTTTACCATAAATCTTTTAAGTGGAAGTTATTACTTCACAATGTTTTTCCATCCTAATTTCTATTTTTTGTGCATGATAAGAATTTTTGAACATTAAAATATGCATGATTTTATCCCTCAACTTTAATTTTTTTTGATCATCATCATAATGGTGCTTTAACTTTACCTTTATAAGTTTTTTTAGAAATCCAAAAAAATTAAGTACTTAGGGTTTCAATAAAAATCTATATATTATATTTAATTATGAACCTAAGTCTCTAAAAATCACTAATATACTATAAAAAATAGTACGTGGATAGATTATTGTGTTCCAATACTCTTCTTTCACTAAAAAATGATTTATATACTTCCCACCTTTTAAACCTAAAATTATATTTATAAAATTGATTTACCTATTTTTTCATATTAAATTATTCCATATATTATTGTTTATTCTAATGCACTGAATATAGGTACTTAAAATAGTGTTTAAAACATATAAATCATATTCAATATTTCTATTGTAATAATATTTTTCTACACCAAGGCATTAAAAACCCATTTTTGGAAATTAAATTCTTTAAAATGTAAATATTCTAATATTGTTTGATGAAAATAAATTTTTTATTATAAAAATATTGATAATTTCTTAGGTATAACTTATACTTGTTAATGATAAACCATGTAAAGTGTTTTATTTTTTTTATTTCCATTTTTAATAAAATCGAAGCATGCAAATTTTATTTGTATCATGTTTTAGATAATTTAAAAGTAATTTTAATAAATACTTTTTTGAAATTAATCATTAATATCTCTAGTGTACTAATATCTATATTTATGGTATAACTTGAGTCATATTTAGTTATTATCACAAGTCACAACTATTTTGGTGGAAAACCTTTTTTGATCAAATCATGTGAAACTATTGGATAATTGACTGGGAAATACCCTTACCTAAATTCATCTTGTGATTCATTAACCCAAATATTTAGAAACCAGTCTTATTGGGTCACCTATCCAACTTTTAAACAAATTTTCACAATAAATAACTTCTATTCATCATTCCTTACATAAGATAGATCATAAATGCTCAGATTCAGGATGAACTACCTATTTGAATGATTGAGTTCTTAAATATTCTCTTAATCCTTCCATTAATTGGATTCCAAGGCTATATTTTGGGAAAAAGTATTCCACGATATTCAATAAATATTTAATATATAAAATGGTAAAATGAATTAGAAATATACATGTATAACTATCAAACATGTAAATGGTATATTAAATAGAAACCATACACATGCCATTGACTAATTTATAGAATTACTGAAGATAAAACACAAACACACACACATCAATTCAACCAATATTTATAAATAAAAATATATATCATATCATATCATATATATATATTTATAATATTTTACAAATAAATATTATTTTAAATTTTTTCATTTTATTTTATTAAATATTTTAATCAGTATTTTTTTCACTGTGATTTTTCGCATTTATTCAAATATATATAAAAAAGGAATATAAATAGTTCCAAATTTACAAATATCATTTATGTATCCCTTTTAACATTTTATATCATTAATATTATTTATAAATCCTAGTTATATTTAATATATTCTCAATAAAAGGTATGGTGTGATCCAATCAACTATGTGTATATATAATCATTATCTACTTATCTAGGATATTGAGTAATAATACATAGATCATGTCAACCATGTATACTCATGTCATGTATTATATTGATTCTAAGGGTAGGATAATTATATAAAACCAATGAATCATACATAACCATACACTTTATCAGTCCTACTCAATTTATGGTTGTGATGTCTATATTTTCCTACATGTGAAAAAATATCATTTATGCTTAGGGTGATATCATGTCATGATCATTAACTTACCCAGTGACAATATAATTTGTTATCTAATTGAATTTCATAGGATGAAATCAAAATCATGAAAGTTCTCATGAATTGCTTACCTAGAATTTTATAATTAAAGGACACATTAAGAACATCCCACTAGAAAAACCAATGCATTAATGGAATAATTCATATAGTGTATCCCATATTTCCCACATGTGATTCAACATGCACAACATGCTACTCGTGTTAGTACTTTTTATAACCAAATGTATACAAGTATATAAAGTTATAACTTTGCATCATATCCCTTACTTCGATGATGGTTCTTGTCTAGGGATAAAACCTAATACTATAAGACACCAGGATGATTATTATCACAAAATAAGGAGTAAAAAAAATTAGAACATGAAGTAGTGATAATGAAATATGTCTCTATAGGTTTTGGGCATAGAAGGAGCATCCTTTTTTGGTATGACCAGCTTAGCTTCTAGTCATAAATCATGTGTAATCATTTCTTTATATGATAAAAATATCATGTAGAATTAAAATAGTAGATTATTGAGTAGATTAAAATGATGGAACCAAAATAGAATGATTTTCACATGAAATTTATAATTAATTTATAAGAAGATATAGGATTACCTCAACTTGTAATTCTGCTTTTTTTGAGGATACGATAAAATAGATCTTTTCGCACCATCGTTAAGCTATAGGATCTAAGTGAGGAATACATATATAAGTGATCCATATATGAACCAAAATTTATGAACAACATCATAGAACCAATGGGAGATAGCATGACTAATCCTAATCACTTTCAATGTTTGTGGTTGATCATAACAAGATTCTTCTCGAGTGAAAGAACTCTTGATGTTCTCTTATTGGCTTGAGAGAGGTGAGTAGGAGAGAATTATAGATCTCTTGATCCCTATCTTGGTCTTGAGAGAGTCTCACTCTAACTGTTTTTCATACCAAAATTGATTTTGGAAATTTATAAAATTATATATTTGTTATGGTAGGTTTATGGTTATAAAATTACACGCTAAAGCATTAATAACTTTAATATTATTATTTAAATCCATTTCCATTATTATTATTATTATTATTATTATTATTAATCACTATACATGTGAAATTCATTTAAGAACATAAATAAATATAATTCATATTACCTCCAACCAAACCATTAAACTCGGCCTACTTTCCCTCATCAATATTTATCAATCCTCGAATAATGACTATTTATTTAATCAACAAATTTCAATGCATTATTCATTGATAAATATAATAAATATAATATTCTCCAAAATTTAAAACATATATTGATTATTATTATTTAAATAATTTATTATTTCAAACAACTTATGATTAAATTATGGTGATCATCTAAAACCAAAATAGATTTTAATTGTTCTATATTGTTAAATTCAACACTATAATTTAACTAAGATTGTGGATAAACTTTGTGTGTGAACATCTAGGACTCTTTCTCAATGGAATTATACATAACCACATAATTTCCATGGTTAGAATATAGAAAAATTCTAAGGAATCCATAGAGAATGAATCTAACATAGTAACGATGTCCAACATTCTACAAATGTTTACCATGTATTATAGTCCTTTTATCATAATATCTCAAATCAATCAAATTTCATGATGGTGCCATCAATATATATGCTTGAAGTCTATTTATTTGACTTTACAGAAATAAACTTTCCCATTGAACACCATGGATATGTATTTATTTAGCTGATTCCATTCCCATCAAAGGGCCTATGATATTAAATTTCATCAAGAGACAAAAAAGTTAAATCCTTTCTCACATTATCCATTAATACTATATCTCTTGTGACGTACCCAATGTATCATACTTCTGCATGAGCATATGTCATCATAGATTTCATAAATACATAAAATTATGTGATTCATGATATACATTAATGATAATTTTAAAGTCTAAGGATTAATACACATGTCCACAGATAGGAACATCTAATGAAACATAGAAATGTGGTTTTATTATTAACGAGCTTGTTCTCATAACCCCCTATCTTAGAGATTACCAAGGGAGAACACCATGAGAATGTGTCTCAGTATCTTATGACCCAAATACCCCTGATATATTTTATTTTCCATTTCTCATTATAGAATATCTTATGACCATAGAATATGGTTCAATAATAATGTCATGGTACCTTTAGGTTCTCATTATAGCGGGGAACTACTATGACCTTTCAGCACAAAACATATTCTTAGAATGTTATCACATATAAATTTCATTTAGAATAAAAACAATATTGTGATAATAAAAAATTGTTGGTAAATGAAAACATGTAATCAAATACTAAACAAGTTGGATATAGTGAACTAACTTCAACAAACTCCCACTTGTTCTAGAGCTATCTGGAAACAACTTTCAATCCACATACTCTCACATAGTACTCGTGTCTCTGCTAAGATAAATCCTCGTTCAAGGGGTCTTATATGTTTTCATCCTTAGATACTCTAGTCACCACAGCTTCATCTCATTGATAAAAATACCTCAATAGATTAAAGGTATGAAATTTGTGTTTTTTTTGGTGTGACCTTAGATATTGGGAGTGATCCACTGCTATTGTGTTATCATAGTAAACTATGATAGGGCCTAAACTACTAGTCACCACATAAAGTTCTTGGAAATATTTTCAAATACATATTACTTATATGACTATATAAAAAGACACAATATACTTAGTCTCTTCTATAGAATAAAATATAATAGCATGCATTAAATTCTTCCAGATCATAGAGTTTTTATTGGTACAAAATATATATCCATACTATGACTTTATATCATTATATTCTATCTAAAAACTAGAATCTGTATATCCCTTAATGGATAGCTCTTTATCTCCTCCATCCACCAGGGATATACCCTCAGTTTTATTTAGATACATAAGGACAGTCTTAACATTAGTTCAATGTTGTCCACCTGGATTTTATTGATATCATCCTACCATGATCAAATAATTCAAGACATCAAGAATTCTATACAACATGGCATGCATGATATATTTTATCACAGAATTGTATGAGATCTTACTCATTCTATCTCATTCCAATTGTGTCTGAGGGCACATTTTCTTAGAAGGAAGTATACCATGAAAAACTGGAACTAATCATCTCTAGGATTTTTCCATACTTAACCTCTTCAGTATATGAAAAATGTATATACTTTTTCTTAGCATGATCAAACTCTTGTATCTATCATGCATGATCATGACCCCTAAAATGTAGGCTTCTTCACCTAAGTAATTCAAAGAGAAAAACTTTCTCAACCATGCCTTAAACTCTTGTAAGGGTAGTATATTATTTCTAACTATTAATATGCCATCGATATATAATACTATGAAAACAAACCTACTCCCAATAAATCGCTTGTAAACACATGGTGTAAATTCATTCTTAATCAAACCATCTTTCTTTATGGAATCATAAAAATGAATGTTCCCTGATTTGGAATTTTATTTTAGTCCATAAATGGATCTATGTAACTTACATACCATTTTTAAATTTTTTGGAGTCACAAACCATTCTGCTTGTTTCATATACACATCCTATTGAAGGTTCCCATTAAGTATTGTAGATATTTATCCATTTTATAAATCTCATAGTCATGGTAATCTATAATAGAAATAAAGTGTTTTTTATGGATTTAAACATGGAAGCCGGAGAAAAGGTTTCCTTATAGTCAATACCCAGTTGTTGTCTAACCCCTTTGACCACTAGTCATGATTTATAGGTATTTACATTACCTTACATGTATAATTTTCTTGTTGAATACCCATTTACACCAAATGGGTTTTACATCAATTGGTGGATTAATCAAAACCAAAATATAGTTTTGATAAATGGAAGTCGTCACAAAACTCATTGATTATTTCCATCTTATAGCATATGATCTCTCTACTACCTCCTTATAGGAGAGATGATCATAATTGTCAACCAAAAATGAGTATCCATCATCAGTGACCAAAAAACCATATCTATATGGTTCTCTTACCTTTCATCCAATCATATGTAGTACTTGTGTTTCTTGAATAACATATTCAATCAAGACCTATGGAATTAGTTCCTGTACAAACTCTTGTGTATCTTGATCATAAAATTCATCGAAGTCAATATTGATCCCACGATCCTTTTTAGGGATGTTCTATCTCTCAAGAAATATGGATTTTATTGAAACAATTAAATTATTTTCTGAATAGTTGTATAGATAGTATCCCCTTGATTCCATGGGATACCCTATAACAATACACTTTTTTCCTTGATGTGGTTGTTTGTTTCTTGATTTATCCTTAACATACACCTTGTAACCCCATGCCTGAAAATGTTATCAAACGGGTTTCTTTCCACTCAATAAATAAATAATGGAATACTTTTGTGATTCATCATCAACCTTACCATGTCAAAAAATGTATAGTTCCTTATTTCACTAACATTGTTACAATATGGTGTATGAGGAGTGTGTTGAGACAAAATCTCATAATCCTGTAGATTATTGATAAATTATTGGTTAATATATTCACCACCTTGATCCCTTTAAAGTTTCTTTATCTTTATACCAAGATAATTATGAACCTCATTCTTAACCTTTTTTAACATCTCAAAGGATTCATACTTATACTTCATTAAGTTTATATAACTATACCTACTAAATTCATTGGTAAATATAATAAAGTATGAGAACCCAAAAATAGCCTCAACTTTAAATTTTCTACACACATCAGTGTGTACCAATTCTTTAATTTCTATCGATATTTTATCTTTACCACCAAATGGTGGTTTTTTCATCATACCTTGTAAACAAGAATGTAATATTTCAAGTGGTTTTATCTAAAAAGATTTGAAATAACCATCTTGATAGATCTTTTTCAAATTATTCTCATTTACGTGACCAAGGAGGTGATTCCACAACTGGGTGTCATATGATTCATGCATATTACTTTTGTTATCAATTTCTAATATTAGATTTTTATAATTTAATACAAATATAATATTATTCAATTGTTCCATACCATAACATATGATATAATTATAAAAGTGACAACCATTATTTCCAAAGTTGAAAAAAAACTATCCATATCTAAGTAATAAATGGAATTAATGTTATTGGTAATACTATGAACATAATAACAGTTACTTACAACCAAAATCAATCATATCAGCATTGTGATATGGTAGTCTTCAATGTCTAGAGTAGCCAGCCTCACTCCATTGGTAGCCCTTAAGTCCACCTCATCTCAGGTAATCTTCTGAAATCAATATGGTTTCTATATATGGATATAAATATGAGCACCACATGCAGTATCTAATACCCAACATGTAGATATTGAATGATTAAACTCAATAATGAGTTCACCTAAAGCTTCCCCTTTATTCTTTGGCTGGGTGAAATTCCCCTTCCATTGGCCCTATGTGCCACATGAAAAACATACTAGATATTGTTCATTTCCTTGAATTTGGATATTATTCTTTATGGAAGGATAGTTCACTAAATACTTATACTTGGGATGATTCTACAATCCCTTTTACTTGTTCTTCCTATTCTTATTAACCAGATGGACATCGGGTTTTTCATGACCCATGTATTTATCAACTTAGAGGATGAGTACAAGACGTTCCAAAAGTGTCTTATCACTATTTCACACATAATAATTCACAATAAAACTAGATAATATTTTTGGTATTGAATATAGAATTAGATATTTGGACATCTCATCAGGGATCTTAAAATTTGGTTGCGCCCAAATTTACCCAACAGGTAGAAACTCATACATCTATAGAGGATTGGCTCTAAAGTGGAAAACATTATTGCAGATTTCAATTGTGAAACTAAAATACCAAAATACCTAAGATAATGGTTTTTATTTAATAATTAAAAAATTAATTTTTTTAATTGAAACAATTATTTAATATGAGTCAATCATAGGTTTTCTCTTAGGCTAGATGGGATGTATTTGTTTTCTTAAAAAATTTCAGATCACTACTTCAATATGTATCCAAAAAATGAGGTAATTCCATAACATCATTCACCAATATAGTCCTTAAAAAATTACAAGGCTAATAACCAATGCACTTAGAGGATCAAATTAATGAGAACTCCAAGTAATTGGATCATACTAGCACTCAAAATATGCCATCGTTAAAGTTGGTGAAGATGAAGAAGAAAATAAATCATCAAATGAAAATATTAAAATAATGATCTAATTAAAATATTAAATAACATAAATAACACCCAATACATACCCTTTATAATCACTTGGATCAACCAATAAGAGGTTTATCCCTCCATTTATGCTATTTTATCAATGGAAGTAGGATGTAGAGTAATGTGGGTGAAGTTGAAGAAGAAAAGTAGTGAAATAATGATCACACCACCATTGATTGAATAATTTCAAAAAATATGACGTGAATAGATTCCCTAACTAACGATATCAAATTGATATGAAGAATAACATAAAAGGTGAATAGTAATAGTATTTATTAGGAAATAAAATTAATTCAAACAACTTACATGAATGAAATTGAAGAAGCAATTACAAAAGTACAATGTAGCATTACAATTGAAATAAAATTATGGATCCTCCAACTAAATCACAAAAAAAAACCTTAGATAGGAATATTAGGATCCTATTTTATACCCCACATAAATAAATTCGTTCCCTGTTAATTAGGAAAGTCAATTGTGGGTTAGAAATAATAGGAGATTTTACTTTTCAAAGTTGACCCGAAAATTTGGCCAGAATCATACCCCTTTTTGTTGTGTGAATTTTACATTGAATATGGTCTAATATATAGGGGTATTACAAGATAAATATATTATTCTATGTTTTCTATAATATCTTTTTTCTAATTGGATAATCCATTTGAATTTTATTCTCTAAATGGTAGGATGAATTTTGAGACTTCAAGTGAGGACCAAAAATTAAATGTCAACTTAGGTTCCCTGGATCTTCTTAAAAAATTTAGAACTATCCCTAAAAACAGTTTAATTAAATTATCCCAATAATATTATCTTTCTACAGTTAAAAGTTTTGCTTCATTTGGATGCAATTGTGGGCTCCACTTTTATTTGATTGGCCAAAGGCCCATTGTACTTTGTCCAAAGAATTATACATTCATTTCAAAAAATCTCCATCTTCGATTATGATTCATCCATTGATCCTAAAAAATAAAATTTTCTAAACAAATTGATAAATAATATCTCAAAATATCAAATTAAAATAATAAAAACAATGAATTCCGCAAGAAGATGATTAATTGTGCCCAAATTGACACACTTTAGACATGAATTACCCAATGATGTGAAATGAAGTTCATTTTATAAAATACAATACAACTAGTGTTTATGTAGATTGATTAAATTGAATATTAAAATATTATCAATTAATATTAGGATATTTCAGTAGATAATCACACCCCACAACTTGAGTTTTTATAGTCCTGAGAAAAAAGTATCTCAAAAGTATGAAATTGAATTCTATTTTTTAAAAGAATTTAAACATACAATGCTCACCAAAAGAAATCAGGTCAAACAATAATGAATCCCCTAAAAATAATTTAACACAAGATAGATTCAGAATCATATCCCAATCCCAAGCCTATTCCTTTTTCAAATTCATCGTCACATTTCATCCAATTTAAACTAAGTGTGATGATATGTTGTGCATCAAAAAATACATGGTGTCCGTTTTCTTGTTCAAGGGGAAAAATGGAAGCACTAGGTGGGAATCACCTTAAACATTAATATTAGTATCCATTTGTTATTTATTTTATTTTTTGGTTATTTTTTGTTTTATTTGTTTTCTATTAAGGGAATCCCCTTGGGGATTCCAATTTGATATAATGTCTCTTGGGTGTGAGATTTAGTAGCTAAAGTATTTTAATTTTTCCAAATGAAACCCAGAAATTCAAATGTTCAGAACCTACCAATGATCATACCTAGGGAGTCTAAATGTGACCTAAAGCTAAAATAATCAATTTTTTATTGACCGGTCATCAAATTTAAACTAGGTGGTTTTGTTCCATGATTTCATTTCAAATAAAATCTCCCCTCTTTATTCCCAATTCTAATCTCTCTCCTCTTTTTTTTTCAAAATTGGGGGTAGTTTAATTCAAGTAGGGGTCAAAATCTATGTTTTTTTGAAAAAAATGGTATTTTATGGAAATTTTCATTAACCTTGAAGATAATAATAGAAATTTAAAAATTTGAAGTTGGATGTAAAGTAATTTTGAATTCCATGATTATGATTTTAATAAAAGTTTAAGTAAATAAGCATTGTTTTTGGAAAGTGTGTATGTCCAATGTGATTTTTCAACATTTACATTTTCACTCTTTTAATGAAAATGACACAATACATGTCCATTGGATTTTGGGTTCATGTTTGAGTTATTGGGTCCCTTTCATCATAGCATAGAGTTTGAGGACACTTTAATTTTAATGCGAATATCTAAAAAATTTGAAAAGAGACCACATAAAGAAATTTTTAGCCCGAATGTGTGGCCACACAAAAATTTGGTTGGATGTATGTTTACCCAACATGAAGAAGCAATCATTTTAGTAAAGGTATAGATGAAATCCATAGAAACCAAAGAAGAAACCTAGAGACATGTACATCTATAGAGGATTTTCTATGAAGTGGCCAACATTGTTATTGATTTCAAATGTGAAACTAAAATAATAAAATACCTAAGAGAATTATTTTTATTTAATAATTAGAAACCTAATGTTTTTAATGGAAACAATTAATTAATATGAGTCAATCCTAGGTTGTCTCTAGGGATATATTGGATGTATTTTTTTTCTTAGAGAATTTCATATCACTTATTCAAGATGTATCAAAACAACGAGGTAATTCTAAAAACTCATTCACCAATTTAGTCCTTAAAAAATTAAAATTCTAATAAAAAATGAACATAAATGATCAATTTAGTGATACCTCTAAGTAATTCTATCATACTAGCACTCAAAATGTGGCATATTTAAAGTTGGTAAAGACGAAGAAGAAAATAAGTCATCGAATGGAAATATTAAAATAATGAAAGGATTAAAATATTAAAGAACTTGAAATAAAATCCAATCCATCCCATTTATACTCCCTTGTATCAACCCATAATAAGTTTATCCCTCCATTGATGTTATTGTATCAATGGAAGCTGGAAGGAGACTCATGAGGGTAGAGTTGAAGAAGAAAATTAGTGAAATAACAATCACTCCACCGTTGTGTGAAGAATTTCACAAAATATGATGTGAATTTATTAACACCCTAAGGAAATGGTATCAATGTGATATGAATAATAATATAAAATTTGAATAATAATAACATATATTAAGAAAAAAAATGATTCAAACAACTCACATGAATGAAATTGAAGAAGCGATTATAAAAGGATAGTTTAACATTACAATTGAAATAAAAACATGGATACTCCAATTAAATCACCACCACCACCTTAAATATGAATATTACAATCCTAGATTCAATAACCCATAAATAAATTCCTTCCAAATTAATTATAAGATTCAATAGTGGGTGAGAAATAAAAAGAAGTTTTACTTTTCAAAGTTGAACATAAAATTCATCCAAATTCATCCACTTTTTGATGTGTGAATTTGAGATTGAATATGGACAAATATAAAGGGTTATTAAAATATAAATATCTTATTATAGGTGTTCCATAATTTCTGCCAAAATTTAATACCAATTGAATCATTCATTCCCATTTTAGACTTGAAATGGTGGACTGATTTTTTGGGACATCAAGTCTGGACCACAAATTAAATGTCCACTTGATCTCCCTGAATCTATATGAAAACATAATAATTATCTCTATCCACAGTTTAATGAAATGATTTATATAATTTTATCTTTCTACAGTTCAAATTTTAGCTTCATTGGGATTTATTTGCGGGATTTACTTTTATTTGATGGGCCTAAGGCCCATTATTCTTTGCCCATAAATTTCTGTATTCATTTCAAAAATATACATATTCCCTTGTGATTATTCCATTGATCATAAAATATAAAATTTTCCAAACACAATGATCAATAATATCCAATAATATAAAATTCAAATAATCAAAATAATGAATTCCACATAAGATGATTAATTGGGCCCAAATTGACACACATTAGACATGAATTGCACAATGATGTGAAATTAAGTTCAATTTATAGAATAAACTAAAACTGGTGTTTTTTGAAAAATACATCATAAATTTACTAAGTAACCAACCTTATGATTTGGTATACATTATGAGGATTAATTAATTGTTCAAGGGTCTTTAAATCCATATGAAATTGATTTTAGGTGTTCAGAAGTGGATAATTTGACATGATAGATTGAGTTTCATGGATATACCTTCGTTGATGATTTTTTAGAAACACTAATTATTGAACAATTTGGATAGATAAAAAAATTAGAGACCAAATCGATTCCCAACATTAATATTTCTAATCTGGTTGATGAATCTATTGTTCAAAAGGAACCAAATCTATTGATCAAGTTTTTTTTAAAAATTGATATTTTATGATAAATATTCAATTCAATGAAAAAAGAAAATTAAATTGATATCGTTTCATGGATTAATGAAAATTTCATAATATGAAAAGTGAATTTAAAATGATTTTTAATACCTTGCTTATGATTTTAATACACTTTTATTTTCATGAGAAACGTTTTTGGAAAGTGTTATTACCCGATGTGATTTTTCAATGTTTACATTTTCATCCTATTAATCAAAATTCCACAATGAAATTACATTTGATTTTAGGTGTGTGTTTGAGTTATTGGGTCAATTTCATTATAGAATAAGTTTTAGGGAAACTTTTATATTAATTTTAAATCTAAAAAAAACTATGTATGTAAATGTTTTGTCTAAATGTGAGGCATTTGATAGTTGGGGATCATGACTCTATAGTTTTACTTCCTAAAGTTAAGCTTTAAATCTCAAATTTAGATCTTAAAATTGATAAAATATGTGGCATTTGACCCATGGGTATTGTGACTCCTTGGTGATGCCCAAATTTACCCTATCAGTAGAAGCAGTTATTGTAGTACATGTAGGGGTTGAATCCACATGGACTGAAGAAGTAACCTTTAGACACTCAAAGATCTTGGAGGTTTTTCAATGAAGTGGCCAAATTTTATGTTGATTTGAATTTAAAAACTAAACTAATAAATTTCATAATATAATGTTATAAATTTATTAATGAAACACCTAATGATTTGAAACGAAATAATTAAAGAAGATGAGTTGATCCAAGGTTATTATTTGGGATAGAATGGATGTGATTTTTTATATGAAATTTTCATTAAATAGTTCAAGAGGTATCTAATAAATGATATAAGTCCCCAGTATCATTCTCCGACTTAATACATACACAATACCAAGTATAATCACCAATGCACTTATAGGATCTCTTTTGTGATCACTCCAAGGTATTAGATCGTACTAGCACTCAAAATGTGTAGTTATTAATGTCAGTTAAGAAAAATAATAAAATAAGTCAAATAAAGGAAATATCAAACAAAAAAACTAATTTAAGGATTTAATAACATTAAATAACATCCAATACACACCCAAGAAACTCCCTAGAATCAAACCACAAAATTTTTATCCTTCCATTGATGTAAGGCTACCAAGGGAATGTGGAAGTCGACTTATAAAGGCAGAATTGAAGAAATAAAAAACAAAGAAAAAAACACTCCATCATTGTGTGAAGAATTTTATAATTTTTAGTGTGAATAAATTTAAAAAATGATTCAATGGTATCAAATTGGTAAGAAAAAGGAAATAATAAATAAAAAACAAGAATAATACTTACTTTTTTTATGAAATGATTGCGAATGTAAAAATTACATGAGAAAATATTAAGATGCAATTACAAAATGAAAGTGTAAAATTACAATTTAAATAATAAAACATGAATAAATTTATTCCATCACCACAACCACCTTAAATTAGAATATTAGGATCCTAGGGTCGACCCCTCATCAATAAATTCCTTCCCCATTACCAGATTCATCTCCATTTTGGACATAAAAATTTAACAATAAATATGGAATAATTTGAAGGGTTTATAGAAGAGAGATATATTATCCCATGTGTCCTAGAATATTTTTCATAGTATCATGAAAATTGGATCATCCATTCAGATTTTATGCTCAAAATGGTGGGATTATTTTTTGGTCCCTAAAATCTATCCCATAATTTAATCCTCAACCTTGAGCTCCCTAGATCTCCTTAAAAACTTCTTAATTATCTCTCAACACAGTTAATAAAATTATACCAACAATTTTCTCTTTTTAAATTCAAAATTTTAGCTTTATTGGGTTTGAATTATGCGCTTCACATTTATTTGATAGTTCTAAGGCCCATTTTGATTTGTCCAGAAATTTCTGCATTCATTTCCAAAAATTTCTGTATTCCCTTATGATTCATCCATTGATCCTAAAATAAAAAATGTTCCACACAAAGTGATAAATAATATTGAAAAATATAAAATTAAAATAATCAAAATAATTAATTCCACAAGAAGATGATTAATTGATCCCAAATTCACACTTTAAACATGAATTGCACAATGATGTGAAATAATGTTAAATTTATAAAATGCACAAAAAATGATGTTTATAGACATTAAAACTCATGAATATTAAAATATAATCAATGTTTATTATCCTCTTTAATTGGATAATCAAACACCCCCCCAACTTGAGTTTTTCTAGTCCCGAGAAAATGTTTTCTCAAAAATATGAAATTAAATTCCATTTTTCAAAATTACTTTAACATACAATGATCACCAAAATACATCATGAAAAAAAACCATGAAACCTATCAGAATATTTTTTCAAAATTTATGTTCACAATAATATCCCAAGCCTAATACCATTCCTTTATTCAAATTCATCATCAAATTTCATCCAAATTAAATTAAATATGGTGATGTGTTGTTCATCACAAAAGGAATACGACCTATTTTCTTGTTCAAGGGGAAAATAGGGAAACAATAGGTGGTAATCACATTAAACCTTATGATGGGTATCCAATTTTGTATTTTTTTCTCTTTTTTATATTTTTTGTTTTTTTGTTTTTTAACTACAATAGAGATGAAAAGACCAACTCTAAGTACGAGAACTTTGGATTCATGATCCCCAAGAACTGAACAACACACATTTTTTCCATTCCATGCACTAAAATAGATATTTAAAGCTTAATCTAGGAAAAAAACTATGGAGTTAGGATCCCTAAGTGTCGAATGACACACATTTAGACCAAACATTCCTCTTTGTGGTCTTTTTTTTAGTTTTTTGTTGGATTTTCAAATTAAAATAAAATTTTCCTTGAACCCTATTCTATGAAGAAAGGGACCCCTAAACTCAAACATACACCCAAAATCTAATGTATGTGCATTATGAAATTTTGATTAAGAGGATAAAAATTAAATGTTGAAAAATCACATCAGACAACCGCACTTTCCCAAACTTATGCTCATGAACATAAAAATGCATTAAATTTTTAATCAATGAATTAAAAATAATTTGACATTAAGTTTTCATGTTTCACAATGTACACTGATACATTCATGGATAATTAATTTAATTTTTTAACTAAATTGATTTTTTTCATGAAACCCCAATTTTTTTCAATATCCCATATTTTCACTCCCCTTAACTTAGAATGATATTTCCCTCAGTGTTAAAAGAGAATAGAAATTAGATATTATAATTGGGAATAAAGTTGGGGATAAGTGATTTGAAATAAAATCATGGAAAAAAACCACCTATTTTGAAGTTGATGACCCATCAATAAGAAAATGATCACTTTGACTTCATGTTACATGTAGTCTTCTTGGGGATGATTCAAGGTTGGGTTTGAACTCTGGAAGGCATGTTCTTGATGGGAAAATAATTAACTTATTAGACTAATAAGTATCACAAAAAATAAACAATATATCACACTATAAACTTTAAGTGGATTACCTTAATAAAAAAAATACACCAAATAAATTAAAAAAAATTAAAAAGTCGGGTTGCCTTCCTGAAAGTGATTTGTTTAAAGTAATTAGCTTGATTTGGACCCCCCAACTTACCCAATACCAACTTTAAAGATTTTAAAGATTTCATTTTTCACTAATTATACAATATTTATATTTATACTTTGTTTAGAATCCATTTCAAGTACAATCATATGTGATCCAATGAGTGAAAAAATCCAAGGAATATAAAAAATGGTCGATCTAGTTTCATATTTACTCTTTAATAAGAGATAAAAGATCATTTATTAATTATTGGTTTCAATATATTAATGAATTAAAACTTCAATGTATTTGTTATCACCTATTAAATTATACTTGAGTATGGAAGGAAGGAAAGAAAAATCTAGTTTGGGTTGATTGAAATTTCTTAAAGAGGATTGGAAATTTGAATCAAAATCAGTTTCTTATCCAATTTGTTTCTGAAATAATTAGTTCCTTTTTAAAATATTATTTATCCCCAAAATTTCTATTTGAATGCTAGATGTTGGTATGAAATCAATTTTTGTGATTTCTTCTAATGGTTCAAGGATCGGTGGTCCTGAAAAAATCAAGAATGGATCAATGTTTGGGAAAATCAATCCATTATGTCAAATTACACTATTATGAATTCATAAAATCAATTTACTAATAATTTAAATACCATTCAATAATTACTTGATGTTCTTCATCTATCCCAAATCCTAAGGTTGGTTATTATGTAAATTCATGATGGTTTTATTTGTAACAATATTATTCCATCAATATTGAGGAAGGGATAATCTGGGTGGGATGGGGTCTATAACCATTTCAATTCCTCTTAGTTATGATCTCAATTTTGAAACTTATGAATTCATTTTCTCCATTTGTTTACACAATTATTATTGTAATTTTTTGGGATTAGTCTATATAGAAGTTTGGAAATCATGGAATTCACCAAGATTGACCTCTTCAATCATCCATGAGAGGGATAGAAATTGATCCTTTAAATAATCATCATCCAAATGATTGTACATCTCATTAGGTGTGGGGGTAATAATTCAATGGTTAATCAAAGAAATTACCTAAGTTTGGTGATTCCCAATATCGATTCTCTATTTTATTCATGCTTAGTTTTATATTGGGTTATTGTTTAAGATATTCAATTGAAGTAAATAGGGATTTGTATTTGAGATTTTCTCAATGCACACAAGAAGAAAGGGGAATATAGAAGAGAAATGGGGGTGATATTAGAAAATTTGGGGTGATAAAAACACACTAGTGTCTTAGATAACATACATAAGTCCCTATAAACAATTCCAAAGTTTTTTGATTCCCAAATTTACCCTATAGTTAGAAGCGTTAGTTAAAATAAATGTAGGGGTTGAATCTAAAGAGACCAGATAAGTAACCTTTAGACATTCAAAGATGTTGGAAGTTTGGCTATGAAGCGGCCAACATTGATGTTGATTTAAATTATGAAACTAAAATACCAAATTTCAAAAGAGAATGGTTTTAAATTTATGAATTATACACCTAATGATTTGAATGGAAATGATTAAAGAACATGGGTTGATCCAAGGTTTTTATTAGGGCTAGAATGAATGTAATTGTTTTTATTTGATTTTTTTATTCAATAGTTAAAGAGGTTTCCAATCAATGAGATAAGTCTATAATATCATTATTTAATTCAATACATTCTATTATGAAATTTATTATTCTATTATACCAATTACATCAATCCTATAGTTATCCAATCCATAGTCAATCCCATGTATATTGTAAGTGTCTATAGGTTTCTTCTTAGGTCTCTTTAGATTTGATACCTACATGTACTAAAATGACCTCAATGAATAAATTATAAAAAAAATCAATCTAAATCTAGTATAATTGGAGAAAATGGGGTCCTTACAATTTTTAAAATTGGCATTGGATATGTTGTGGGGTTCCAAGTTGAGTTAATGACTTTAAACGAAGCGCTTACCAGGAGAAAACTCAGATTATGTGTTGATTTTTTATTTTTTTCTTTTATTGTGTGTGTTTTTTTATTTTTTTATTAGGATAATACCCTTGGGGTTTCCAATGTGAGTTAATGTCTCTTGTGTGTGTGAGTTAAAAGCTTAATAATTTTGGTATTTTAAAATAAAATTCATGCTTTCTAAAGTTCAAACCTGACCATCAATCACCCCAAAGAGTCTATATGTGATGTGAAGCCAAAGTGATCAATTTCTTATTGATGGGTCATCAACTTCAAACTAGTTTATTTTATTCTATGAATTCATTTCCTATCACATCTCCCACTATTTCTTTTCAATTCAAATCTCTCTCTTATATTCTCTTTCAAAATAGAGGTTAGTTTCATTCTAAGTTGGTGGGAGTGAAAATCCATGATTTTATGGGAAAAAATTGGTATTTTATGGAAAATTTCATTAACCATGAACATAATAATACACATTTCAAAATTTTAATCAGAATTTCAAATTATTTTAAATTCCTTGATTATGATTTTAATGCACGTTTAAGTACATGAGCATAGTTTTTGTAAAGTGCAGTTGTATGATGTGATTTTTCAGCATTTACATTTTCATTCTCTTAATCAAATTGACCCAATTCATGTCCATTGAATTTTGGGTGTAAGTTTATGTTCTTGGGTCCCTTTCTTCATATCATAGGGTTTGGGGACACTTTTATTTTAATTTTAGTATCAAAAAAATAGAAAAAATGACCCCACAAAGCAATGTTTTGTCCAAATGTGTGGTCTTAGACACTTGGGGATCATGAATTCATAGTTTTATTTCCTATAGTTAGGCTTTAAATCTCTATTTTATAGTATGAAATTGAAAATATGTGTGGAGTTTGGCACTTAGACATCATGACTTCATAGTATTATTACCTATAGTTAGTCTTTTCATCTCTATTGTTATTAAAAAACAAATAATTAAAAAAAAGATAAAAATAAATAAAATCATAAAATTGGATAATTATATTAAGGTTTAATGTGATTACCTTCTAGTGCTTTAATTTTTTCCCCTTGATGAAAAAATGGGCTCCATGTCTTTTGTAATACACAACACATCATCATTATTAGTTGAAATTGGATGAAATGTGATGCTGAATTTGAACAAAGGAATGGGCTTGGGATTGGGATATACTTTTGAACATAATGTGTGTGAAATGATTTTCATAGGTTTCATGATTGTTTGGCATGATTTCTTTCGGTGATAATTGTATGTAAAAATATTTTTGAAAAAGGGAATTCAATTTCAAATTTTTGAGAAACATTTTACACATAAATAGAAAACTCATGTTGGGGGGGTGTGATTAGCCACTGAAAGAGGATAATATTCATTTTTAAAATTTTAATATTCAATTATTTCAATGACCATAAACAATGGATTTAGTGAATTTTATAAATTGAACTTCATTTCACATCATTGTTGAATTCATCTTTAAAGTGTCAATTTGGGCCCAATATAATATCATATTTTGGAATAGATTATTTTGATTATTTTAATTTGATATTTTCATATATGACATATCACTTATTGTCAAACATTTTTTATTTTAGGATCAGTGGATGAATGATAAGGAAATATGGGAATTTTTTTCTATGGATGTAGAAATTTCATGACAAAGCATAATGGGCCTCAAACCTATAAAATAAATGTGGTGCCCACAATTCAAGACTAAAGAACCTAATTTTTTTAAATTTAGATATAGAAATATATGGAGATAATTTAATACAACTGTGTAAGGATATAATTATTATGTTTTCATGGTGATCCTAGAGGATAATGATGAATATTAAAATATAGGCTAGATTTGAAAGCCCATAAGGTCAGCCCACCAAATTTACCACAACGTCTGAATGGATGATCCAATTGGGAAGAAATTTTTTAATTAAATAGATAAAATATGGAAAAAAATTATCTTATACAACCCCAATATATTGGGCTATATTCAATGTAATAAATGGGAATCAATGAGGGAAAGTATCTTGATCTGATTTTCTTGTCAACTTTGAAAAAGTAAAAATTCATTTGATTTCTTACCCACATTTTACTCTCATAATTAATGGATATAAAATTGATCGATGGAATCTCGACACTAGGATCCTAAATATTCTTATTTAAGGTGGGGTGGTGATGTAATTTGGGGATCTATATTTTTATTTCAACTGTAATGTTAAGCTATCAATTTTTAATCACATGTTCAATTTATCTCATGTAAGTTTTTTTGAATCACTTTAATTTCTTAAAAAAATTCCTCTCCTTCACCTTTTATATTATCATTAATATAAATTTGATACTATTTCCTTATGAAGTGAATATATTTACATCATATTTTTTGAATTTATTCCCACAATGGAGAAGTGATCATTATTTCAATGATTTTCTTCATCAATTCTGCCCTTATAAGTCTACTTCCCACTTCTATTGGTAGAATAGAATCAATGGAGGGATAATAATATTATGGGTTGATACAAGGGAGTATAAAGGTGATAGATTATATATTTTTATGATCTTAAATTATTTAATCAGATAATTATTTTAATATTTCCATTTGATGAGTTATTTTCTTTACCATATTCACTAACTTTAACAATGACACATTTTGAGTGTTAGTACGATCCCATTCCTTGGAGTGACCATTTAATTGATCATTTAAGTTAATTTTTTATTAGACTTGGAATTTTTTAGGTATTAAATTATTGAATTGTTTTTTGAATTATCTTATTTTATTGATACATCTTGAATTAGTGATAAGGAATTTTTTAAGAAAACAAATTCATCATACCAAACCCTAGAGACAACATAGGATCAACTCATCTTCTTTAATTATTTACATTAAAATATTTAAGTGTTTCATTATTTAATTATATACATTATATTAGGAACTTTATTATTATATTATCCAAATTACAATCAACCCCATAGTTTTCCACTCCATAGAAAATCTTCTATATGTTCTAAGAGTCTATATGATTCTTATTAGGTCTCTATGGATTCGATCCCTACCTGTACTACAATGGCCTATTATAATTGTAGGGTAAATTTTTCAATCAACAAAATACTTAAGGAAATAAACAATGATATGAAAATTTGTATCCTCATATTACATTAGAATCTCATTGGACATGGTGGATAACATGAATCCTTGGACATTAATAGCATCTTCTACATGCTTCAAAAAGAGAGATGCCTCTTCCTCATTATCCTTTTTGGAAATGAACTCAAGAAGCTGGGTTTACATCATGTAAAATTCTATTTCATAGTGTATTATATCATGAAAGTTCCTATACCATACTTATAAATTAATTCTAGTGAGAAGATTATTTTTCTTAATTATGGATCACATCGATATTACTGATGTCGTTTGATTTTCAATTTCTAAAAATTAATAGAGGATAATTAGTACTTTTTTTATTACCAAATTTAATTAATAAATTTAAATTTAATTAAATTTTTATTAATCTATCACTATTTTTTGAAACCTAATATCCCTCCCCATAATTTTCAGAATATCTTTTCACTTAGATATTCTAGTGTAAAGGATCCATATTACCTTATCATAGCCCTGACATGGGCCTACATATATATTTAAAGGGTATTAGATAGGCATAACTTTACAACTATATTGAATTTTAGTTCCTTGATCTGTTGTGTGGTTTTAGAGACCCTGAAACCAGTATCGAGGAGCCATTGATTTATTTATTACATTGGAATAAGATACAAGGACCACATCCTGAAGGACTAAATAGTTTAGTAGTATTTATAAAATAGATACATTCTAGATATTATTATTAAAATTTTAAAAATAAATTTTAAAAATTATTTTCATTGAAAATGAAATTATTCCTCATGGCATATCCTTATATATAAATCACAAAACACATTCTGTTATCCTGGGGAAAATAAAATGTAAGGAAGGGGTGAGCTCAGATACTCAGTAAGGGTAAGTGTACAACAAATGCTATGAATAAATAAAGAGTAATCAATATAGTAAGGTAAATAACAGAAACATATTTATTTTAATTAATAACTTTGGCATTATATAGTAGGAATAAATAATGATGAAATAATACCATATAAATAATCACATGATCTTGAAAACATAACCATGGATATTCTAACTAATTGAATAATGACACGGAATATCAATAAATTAATTCATAATGATGGAATTCATAATTTCATACATCTAAAACATACCTCTGAGGCCTTGTGCTGATATATCTAGATAAATGGGTAAGGCCTCGGCCAAAACCCAATCTAATTTGTCTTATGAGACCTTCCGATAAATCGAGGGGCAATAGCCATCCCCACCCATCACTTACTAAGTTAGATTAATTCTTCATATGAAAGGGGTGAAATATAATCAACACAAACATTTGTATTGAAAAACTAACATACGACGTGTTAATACTTACCCCAATCATTAAACACAATCATAACACATCCGTATTAAAATGGTGAATGGTAATAAAATTGTACATCCCTAGTCAAACTAATTATAAATCATTCAGAGAAATAATAAGGATAGTATCAATACAACATATCCTCAGTGTAGCATAAGTAAAATAGATCTTTGATATCATTGGGGAATAAAAATACCATGAAAGGATCCTTAAACGTTTTTGAGAAATATATCCTTTTCATTTTAAAAATGACCATTTAAAACAAAAAGTACAAAAAATATTTTGAAAATAAATTTCATTGAAAATAACCTTTAAAAACATGTAAAATAATAATTAAAACATTGATTTTTCATGAAGATGGATTTTTTTTTTCATGTCATACACATTAAAACAAGGATTCCTTTCACATTTTCAATAAAATCCAAATTAGATTTGTTTTAAAAATTATATGAAGATTCCTTTAAAAAATTAAAAAAATTAAAAAATGGGTAAAAATTTATTTAATAAATAATTATGAAAAGGTTAAAAAAATTAAAAAAATAAATTAGAAAACATGCATTTTTATTAAAAAGGATGTCTAACTGAATAGAGAAATAAAGTCTTATTTTCTTTCAAAAAATTATCAATAATTTTAAGTAAAAATAGTTGAAAATGGTACTATTACTTGAAAAAGTTCATGAATAACAATATTATAATAGAAATTTTTTATTTTAATAAAAAAATATCAAATAATTTCTCAAAGGGAGGCTTACACAAGAACAATCTGAAATAATCATGAGATTGTGAAATATACACTTAACACATTGGTAACTTCTGAATCAGAGGCCATATAATATAAATAAAATCAAATGAAACATTAAATACCATGAATATAAATATATTCATGATATATCATATAAAAGGTTATGTATATACACCACAAAATTGAAATAAGTGGTGAATATTCCATATCTCTCACAGAAGTAAAAGTGAGACAAGAAACCCTTACCCTGATTCTGACTCATTAGGTACATTCTTTCTCATCATGAATAAAAATATTTTTTTAATTATTTAATTTCTTAATAAAAATTTTAAAGTTTATTATTCCTTTTATCAACCTTATTACCATGTTATATACAATTAATTAATAAATTAAGTTTATGTCTGGTGTTTCGATGATATTTGACTTATGTGTCAAAAATTACATCGATAGGTTGACTATTGGTTTAATAGGTCATTATTTCAACATCACCAAAAAATAATCATGAAATAATTATCATATTTATACATCAATTAAAAATTTTATACCAATAAATAAATATGGTTTTTATAAATTAAGTATGTTACGATCATGGAGACGGTAGGTCGTACGTACACACAGGTAATGTTTCCATTTTTCAAAAATCATTATGGAAATGAGGTAAGTAAAATTTTATATTCCAATAATGATAATAATATAATAAATAGAATACTATTTCTTTATATATACTTATATATATCATCTATGTGTTGGGGTGATGGAAATAGAGTAACATCACTTCGTGAAGGCGGTAGTCCACACGTACACGAATGACGTTATCATCTTTCAATGAGTGAAAATTTATTAAAAAAATGATATAATATCCTTTAAAAATGATAAATACATAATAAATATCATATTTATGTCATTTATATCACATATATTCATTAAATTTACATTTATTAACATCATTGTAAAGCGTTAGTGAAAAAAATGGCATCGCTTCACGAGATGGTAGTCCGCTGTACACATGAGCGACGTTATCATGTCCCATAAGGAATGGAAAGTAAAAAAAGGAACATATTATTTAATGAATCTAAATGTATAATTATGTTATAAATATCATATATATACTCTTTATCCATCATAAAACCCAACCGTGAGAGGTGTTGATGGGAAACATGCCACATTAGTTCGCAAGGTGGTAGTTCGCCGTACAAACAAGTGATGTTATCATTTCCAATTTGAGGGAAGAGGATATTTATATCGATAATTAACTTAACATAATAACGTATCTGTATATGTTAGATACTATTATTATTATATAATCACCAATTAATAATATTTTAAGGATACATAAGATGAAATAAAAAAATGCATAGTTAGTAATATTACCTCTTCTTGGACCAACTATTTAAAATTATGCCTAATGTATTCCAAGAAAGGATTTATGATGAAAAAAGGCATCTAGGATGAGGAGAATCAAGTGGGGAAATTGTTTGGGTAGGTCTTGGATAAACCATTGGGTTTTCGAAGTGTGAATAAGAGAGGATATGGGGTGGCCTTTTATAAGTGAGGTGAGTGGCACACTTGTAAATTTTGAAAGGAAAAAAAGGTGAATCCACATTTATCACACAAAAAAGGGTCATAAATGTATTATTATAGATAATTATACATTATAATTTCAAAATATGTCTATAAAATTGTGTTTTTACAAGATTTGGTTTATTATTAACCATTATATTTTAGTTTAATCCATAATAAATAAGTTTTTACCTTAAACATGATAAATATTTTTTACTCTTTTAACTATTAATTATATTAAAAAATTAATTTTACCTTATTATATAACATAAATTATTTTTATTCAAAATATGGAATCAATTTTTCGAAATTATTTCTAAATAAGTGGAAAATTTTAATTTAAAATTAATCCTACATACGTGATGAGAAATCAGTTTTTCAAAGATAAAATTTTCAAAAGTTTATAAAGTATTTATATAAAAATTCAATATGAAAATGACTAAAACGATATAAATTTTATTAATAGATATATAATTGAAATAATTTTACTTTAAAACTAATTTAAATATAATTTAACTTTATAAATAATTTTAATGAAAACACAGTTTTCAATTAAAATTCATCATTTTTCAATACTCATAAAAAATAATATTTTCCGAAAATTTTCAAAAAATAACCAAAAGATAAATTTGACATGTATATTTCAATTATGAAGTTAATTTTTTACAATAAATTTTCTAAACATGGTAAAAATTAATTATAAATTATTTTCACAAAGAGCGATTAGACCACCTTTTAGAAAAATATAGTTTCTCAAAAAAATATTTCATTTTTTTTCAAATGATTCTTATTTAATATCTAATAAATAAATGAACCATGAATTTATTTTATGCATTTTTAAACCACAAAATTTTTATACTTTATTTAGTACTATTCATACTATCTAACTTAATGGTAAGGTTATAATGGTAATTTTTAAATAATAATATTTTAATTTAGTATTGTGTTTCGTTGAAACCTGGTGTTGCGTGCATGAATGTTATCAAAGAGATTGAATTTATTTAAAAATAAACAAAATGTAAAGTCTCAGGGTGTTAAATTATCTTCAAAGATTGATTTTTCAGGTCATATGCACTATCAAATATAATTTTACTCTATTAAAATCCCAGGGTGTTACATTTTACCCCCTTAAATAAATTGTTTCCTTGAAATTTAATCTTGATCTCAGTAATCAAGGGTTTTACATTTGAAAATAACTTCCTTGAAATCCCACATCATAAGAAGGGTTAATAAAAATCTTCTTGATAAGAGAGAAAGGGGAGTACCAAGTTTATTTGGAATAACACATAACTAGTTTTCTAAGTAGGAGAACATTAATTGGAGGTGAAGATATGGACATGGAAGAAAAGAGTAAATAATTATAGTGTTTTTTTGGAGATCACTGATCAAAAGAATGTGAGTGATATAGAGATGGTTAAATACCACAAAACCATAAATCTTTGATGATTTAAAGGACCATTAGTTTAAAATAAATGAAGGTATTACGATTACATTTTTTTCAATATCCTTTTCCTTGAGTTGAGGAATTCCTTTACCCTCTCGACTGAGAACATATTAAAATATAATTAATTGATATCTTTCTATTTCACAGACAAAATTTTATCCTTTGGTTGTACTTTGATCATTTTCCACTTCATTAGTTATTATAATAAATGAATAACCAAGATGAATTTCTTATGCATGAAGAACGAAAATTAACTTTTAACATATCATATGATCTATAAAAAAGTGATAATTCCTTCCATGTACATTAATATCTAAACTTCAATAGTATAACCCAAAATTTAACTTAATCCATTCCAAAAGTACATATCCATCAAATAATTTAATTAAAAACAATGGCATATTAACCAGGACATCACATAGATTAGTGGTAGGTGCTTCACCCTTATCGACCTTTGGTTTTGGGTTCAAGCCCTGTGGTCTCATCGGATGTGACAAGTTTTAACCCGGAATTTGGTTTGTCTTTTTTTTCTAAAATTAATGACCCTAGAAAACCTTGAGAGGGGAGGGGTGAATCCGGGTGTCAAATTTTTCTTTTAAAAAGATGGGTCTTGTTCCCATATTGGTAGGAACTTATATAATATGTGTGATGGAATCTTACATTTATTAAATATCCATATATATAGACACAACAATTTACTTGTTTCATCACTAAGGTATAGTCCAATGATAACATGTCAATCATACCTGAATCCACTAAACTTCACTAGTTACTGCTAACTACAGAAGATCATAAAAAATCACTCTATTTCATGAATACTACCTTTACAATAATTTTAGGGGTAGAACACTGCCTCTATGAGAACAATTTCATCAAATCCCCTAGATCACTATCTTGGATTAATTATTACTCAATTTTTTGATTTGAAGATCACGGTAGTATATTAGGAATTTTAGTCTTTTCCATTGATAAGAATGAGACTCTTATTTCACATTTTTCTAGAGTTGATGCACTTTAAATCACATTTTACATAAACCAGATGTTCAACAATACTATTTGTAATGATCCTAGCCTACATGAAACAACCTTTTTTTAAAATATATATCAGTGTTTTCAAAGCCACACACCATCGCAAAGACCACAACCTTCATGAAGTTACCACCCTTCATGGAACTCTAAGTTTTATCAAAAGTTCTAGTCTTCACGAAACTCCATTTTCTAAAATTCATTAGAATCAGTTAAGTTTTAAATAGTCTTTTCATGATTATTTTGATCGCGAAGAGTTCTTAATTCATGAATCTCTCAACCTTAGTGGATTTATGGAGATTCAGCCTTTTCTAAGATTCTTCTCATCCCTTCAACAGATTAGTGGAGGATTATTTATAGAACAACTCCATTAAGAAGATTTTGAGCTCACCGCTTCCTTTTCATAAAACCCAAAATTCATTTTCATGATTTTCCTAATATTCATGAAGCTCTAGTGAAATAATTTTATTCATGAAGCTTCTCATAGTCGTGTAGATTTCTTTCATCCCATCACAACTCAACTATCTTCAGAATAACCTATCAAAAACCTTCAGAACTTCGAGAAACCAGATTCCTTTATGAAGATCCACATATTCAAAAAACCCATTCATTTACTATATAATTTAAGATAAATTCCTAAAAATCCAAGTTTCAAAAATCTTACCATTCCCCTAGATTTTTATCTCTAAAAATTTGGAAAACACTATGAAATTACACAACTTCCAACACTAAAGAATCTTTAATGATAAAATCACATTCCTTTCAAACACCTTGATCAACCCTAGTTTGGATTTACAAAAAACACAAAACACACTCTATTTCTAGCTATGAAAACCCTTGGCTCCAAAAATATACCCCTTTGGGTTTGTTAAAAATATTCAGATAAATTCAATAAATAACCATTCTCAACCAAAAACCTAATTGACATGAAATAACCTAGCCAATACTATAAGTCTATGTGGGTAGAGATAAGTGTAGAAAACAAGAGTGGTAGAAGAGAATTTCATGTCTCCATAGACCACTGACCAACCCTAAAAACCTATAATTCGTAGAATTTCACTTATCTACCCAATGGAAATAAACCTAAAGAACCTATATTTGTAGTTTTAACGCTCAAAATAAACACCCCTTGGATCGTATCTTCCCCATATACATGTATCATTTCCAAAAATATATTAAAACAATTGACACAAATGTGGATAGGGGAACAACCAAAACATACACATACAATGGAAAGTGGATGAACCCCAAGGTTCAACCGATGCTTCTCAAACATTTGTTCCTCAAATTACTTAAAAGTAATTTCAGCCTCTTAATTATTAGTTCCAACATGTTCCATTTTAATAATGCATTGTTTAGCATTATCTTTTATTAAGTGATATCTAATCCCAATATGTTTGTTATGAGAGTGTTGAACCATATTTTTCATAATATAGATCACACTATTTTTTTCATATTGTACCACCATTTGTTATTTCACCTTATCTCTAATATTAGTAAGTTACATTATCATCTACAATAACATAGTTCATTCCTTTTTCACAGTGATATACTATGCTTTAGTAGTACTAACAGAAGTTCTTTCTTGTTTCTTTCTCAACCAACCACCAAATTTGTTTCCAATGAAGAATGAACCACCACTAGTGGAATTTCTATCAACCAAATCTCCAGACCAATCTGAATCAGAAAATACTACAAATTCATTATCTATTCCTACTAAAAAGTGCAATCCAAAGTTGAAAGTATCTTTAATATACCTCATGATTATTTTAACTGCCGCTAAATTAACTTCCGTTGTATTAAATTGAAAGTGATACACTAATCATGTTTCAAAGTTGATATATAGTAATTTTCTAGTCTAGTATAATAAACTTACAATGATACTCCTATACATGGTGGGATCCACAGATATCCCATCCTCATGATTTCCATATTTTTTACTAATCACAATCAGAGTTGAAATTGGTTTGGACCCATGCATGTTCAATTTAATCAGAATATATCTTGCATATTTTTTCTTAGAAATAAAGGTCTAATACTTATTTTGAATCACCTTTATCCCAAAAAAGTATGTGAGTTAACTAATCATGGACATTTCAAATTCTGATTTCATGTGATTAGAAAATTATTCCACTGATCCATGCTTACTTTTTCCAAAAATAATTCCATCCACTTACACAAGAATTATAAATTAATCTGCTTGATAATTCATTACCTATAGATTTTAGTCAAAACCTCATATTTTAAATTCTACTTTCTTTAGATAAGCATCTACTTAATAATACTATCCTCGTGGTTCCTTTTTTGGACCATAGAGAACCTTCTTTAATATACAACCCTATTTTTCATTATTTCCAATTAGAGATATCATTAGTTGTTCAATTTATACATATTTTTATTCAGGAACACCATTTAAGAATTTCAGTTTGACATCCCTATGATAAACTCTATACCCTCTTCGAATTTCCATGGAAAGGAAGATCCTAATCGACTCAAATAGAGATGCGGGTGAAATTGTTTCTTCAACATCAATACCATCAATATATGAATAGCCTTTACACACCAAGCATGAATTATTTCTAATCACATTTTCATGCCCATAATTTTTTTTGAAGATCCACCTTGTTTTAATCACATTGTGATTTTCATGTCTATTAACAGGATCCCACTTCTAGTTCTTTTCAATCCAATCATATTCTTCATTCATGGCCTTAACCCATGATCTATTCTTCACTGCTTCGATAAACGAGGCTGGTTTCATAATTTATAGAAAGACATAATGTTCTTCATTCCTCATTATCCTTGTCTTTGTAGGTACAGTCCAATCCCCAATGATATTGTATTGATCAACTTCCACTCTTCTATTTTTCTAGTGAGGTTTTGATAATTTTTCTTCTGTAATGGTTTCCTCTTCTAATTATTATTTTCAATCATCTTCATTTTGAGAGACTTGAATATTTTTCAAGATTTACACTTTTTTATTTGAATCTTTCCCTTCTCAACTTCCACTTACTTATTCATCTTCAATCATATCAACATATGAGCTGCTCGAGGTATTTATGGTTTTTTCCTCAATGATATTAACATCATTACTATCAATAGTCTTTCCAAGAACATTATTGTAACATTTTTTGGCATTAATTTTCAATGAATATCCAAATAATATATCCTCAACTACAGCATCACCATACTTTCCCAGATTTCATTCTTTGTTTTGGATGAAACATTTACTTCCAAAAACACAAAAATATTTTAGGGAGGGATTAATTCCATTCCACATCTCATATGGTTTCCCAGTCACTCCTATAAAAATCCATTTTTTATTTTTAGTGTACACCACTACTTGAATATCCTATATCTAGTAATAAAGAGAAACAAAAATCTCAAACATCATAATTCAAGAAATATTATTCACCTATCAATTTATTCATTCAATAACCCCATTTTTTTAGGGGTTGTAATTGAAGATGTCTCACAATTTGTCCTATGATTATAGTGTTATTTTTTCAAATTCAATGGATTTTTATTCTATTCCATTTTCATATCATTAAATCATGACTGTGTGACCACTTTCATTTTTATCTCTTTGATGATAACTCTTCATGTAATCAATTAATTTATGTTTATTCTTCACAAACCTCAAAAAATCCATTATTATATAATCATAAATAAAAATAATTAATTATATCTATTTATAAGTTCTATCCACATTATTTGGACCACACATATCTATGTGTATGAGATCAAGCATATTTGATGCCCTTTTATTCTTCAACCGATATGAACTCTGAACCATATTTCCCCGCATGCAAGCATCAAATGTCTTTTCTCAGTTATGTTTTAGATTGTTAATTTTGAATAAAAATATTTATCTTGGATATGTATTTCATGATTTATTGATTAATCTGACCCAACTATGGTTCTAAAAGTTGTTTTATTCATCAATTATTATGAAACAAGTGTTTTATTTACTTTCAACCTCGTATAAATGTCCATTTCTTCTACATTCTTTAAAATGGGAACTACATGTATTTCCTTTGATTGTGCACCCCTTATAATTAAATTTCACTACCGGTCTTGTGTGATACATTTGAATCTCACTCAAGATATTGGGACACAAAAAATCCATATAAAGAACTTCAGTTTTCATTAGCTCATCGTTCACTAGTTCTGTATCTCCACTTACTTTGATCCTTAAGGCAGCATAATTGGTGAATCTAACTATTAAATCAACCCTTTTCTTAATATTTCTCAAAAAATATATATTTATTGTCATGTAGGATGAGCATCTGCTGTCGATAATATAGGTGCTACTATTCTTTGTAGCTTTGTGAGTAATTTCAACAAGGTTGGATTTATCAATATTATTCTTTTCCTTCCATGAGATACCTGATTTAGTGGTGGAAAATATGGAATTTAAAATCTATTTTAGGTATGTATGTGTTCATCATACTCATATTACTATTTTTTCAGAGGAGAATACATATTTTCAAAAGTAAATTTTCTGAGTTTGTGGGTATTGACTTATCTCAGAGTTCTGTAGTTATTGTTACCATATTTCTTCTAAATAGTAATGAATAGATTTATGTACATAGTTATAATAGTGAAATAATATCCATAGAAACTATTAATTCTATATGATGTAGAATATTGATTCATTATTCTTTGTTTACTTCCTAGAACATTCCCATTCAGACAACTCCTTGCCTCTTCAGAGTAAGACATGGTATGGCCTATAAAGCCACCGAATTGACATTTCATAACGAAAAATATATTTTCACTTCCATTCCTCCACATGTACCCTTATTTTGTAAAGGTATTTGATCAGTGATCATATCTGGATACTTGAGGATTTTTTTCATCTCTCTTTTTTGTTTGGTTCGAAGATGTCCTTATTAGGACATGAGGCACATATGGGATATGTCCAACTTTCAACTTCCCATTAATTTTTATCATTACATATATATCATTTGATGTTTATGTATCCTATCCAATTATTATTTCTCTAATAAATATGGATATTTGATCATCCAAGGCCTTCTCTAATCCATTATAACCAAGTTTATCTCTTTCCAATAGTTATGCATTTTAAATTCTTCCAAACAATAATTTCTTCTTTGTTTCCATCAATTTTGATTTGCAATCTAGTTTAATCCTTAAATTAACAAATTATTCTTAAATCCCCTCAACTATTATAGAATTTCCATCCAATCTTAGTGTTAGGTTATTGATCAATTTTTCATTCTCTTAAATATTTGTTTTAAACTCCACAACCACTTCCAAGATTTAAAGAGTTTTTAAATATTATTCTTCCTCTCCTTCCAGTCGATCAATTTCTTCTTCAAGATGATCCACATATTCACATAACTCTCAAAAAATATCTTATCTTTATTTTTTTCTTTTTTTGAATGTAAATCCCATCAAAAGAACACTTATGTTCCACCTTGATATCAACAACACCCATTGACTACTTATCTCCATTTTTTTAGATTCTAAATTTTCAATTGTAGCCATCATGGACACTTTGGGATCAGGTTTAAACTCTGATTCTACATCATCCAAAAAGTCATTATCACCTTATTTATCTTTTTAGATGATGATATTTCTCTATAATTTATTTATTTATTTGATGTCTCTCTTTTAAGGATACCTTTTCTGATGCTTCTTTATGATTTTTTATTTTCTTTCTACACCATCGAATTTACTTGAGCACTGAGCATCAATGTGACCTACTCTACCACATCAAAAATAAGCCAACTGAATCTTGAAATAAAATCTAACTTCACTTATATTTAAATTCATGTAAAAAATAGAAAAAATTTCATCATCTACATCATCTTCATCATCACTGTCCTTGGAAATTCTGTACTCGAATTATTCCATCTTTTATTTTGAATCTAATTTCATAAGAACCAGGATGCTTAGAGGATCATCAAGAGAAATCTTAAACATATATCTTTCCTCAAGGGTTGAAACTTTTTGATTTTACATTTATTGGATCCTTCTCAAGATTTTCTTCACAATTTAAATATCCTCAATTTCTTCCCCAAGCCCTTGAATAGCTCCAAAAAATTCAACAGTGTGATTAAAAAAATTTCATTTTTATCTGGATGTGTTTCCATATCATCAAAATTATTTTTCATCACTTGAAGTTTGGATGCCTCAATTTTTTATTTCCTTCATATATATTTTCTAGTTTCTCCCATATGGAATTATCTATATGTAACTCATCACCTTAAAATAGATTTGATCAAATAGAGAGGAAGTAATATCATTTTGATCTTTGGAATCCGCATCAATCATTTTCTTATCTATTTCAGTCATAGAGAGACCTATCATATCATTGACCTAAATCCATTGACTTTTAGAAAAGAGAACATCCATTTTAATGGACCGTAGATGAGATCTAATTCTCTAATTCTAAATATGGAAGTTACTTCCATCAAAGAGGGAAAATCCCCTAAAATTCACTAAATTATCCATAAACACAACAAAGGACATATTTAACACTTATGACTTGTTTTCTATGATACCACTTGAAGGAACCTAGAACACCCTGTGTAAAAAATTGACCTGGGTTACCCTCAAACCCGTCACCCAACTCAATCTGTCACATACCCGAAGGGCGTTCTCGATCCTCACAGGCTGGAGACAAGCACCCAGGCATCGAACGAAAAAACCGAGGGAACAATTTTGCCCAACCTGAACAACCCCATAACATACATAAATAGAGAAAAAAAAAAGAATAGTGGAAGACTAAAAAAATATATATTCCATAACTGTAAGGAAAACAACAGAAACAAAACAACTATAACAGTTGCTAAAACCCAAAAGACAAGTCTGACTACAAAGGACTCAAAACCAAACAACTACTCCAACGATGGCATGGATGAACTCAAACCATCTCACCACCAGCTACCCATACCAGCTAACACGAACCTCACCACCTCACTGTGTCGCCTTTCCTTTCCCTACACTAGAAGACAAACAAAGGTCTATGCACCAAACATATCAGTGCGTAGGGTGTGAGCTAACATGCTCAGTAGGATCCCACCTAGGTTTTACGTAACAAGTCTCTGTATAAAAAATCCTACATGATCATTTCAAAATAAAGAATGAAATGATAAGCAATAAAGCAGTTTTATAGAAAACATGGTAAGTTTCCCTTTTTCAATAGTTCTAAACAAAAGAAGGTATAACAGTTCCAAATCAAATTTTCCATTTCATTTTTCAGAAGCATCAACATGCACATCAAGGATAAATCAGAAAGACAAGAAATATAAAATAAAAGCACATGTATCACAACACCATAGAATACTACTGGTCTAGGTAGAAAAATACTCGTACCAAAATAATCAAGTGCAAAA
This sequence comes from Viscum album, assembly GCA_963277665.1. Taxonomy (NCBI): domain Eukaryota; kingdom Viridiplantae; phylum Streptophyta; class Magnoliopsida; order Santalales; family Viscaceae; genus Viscum; species Viscum album. The sequence continues at coordinate 766,255,018 of OY728138.1, forward strand.
AAACTGATCCTAGAACAAAGGGCCTAGGAAGTATAAGAATACCCCATGATTAAACCCACCCAAAAGTCACGATTGGTCCCCTAGAGCAATAGGACTAGAAAATAGAGGGATGCCCTAATTCAAACCTCCTCGATAATACCAAAGAAATGGATGATGGACTCAAGATAAAATTCCACCTAAGTACCCAAGGTAACCCATGTCCTCTTTTTCACAAACTAATTTCAATGCCTTTGAAAACAATTCAAAGCCATTTCACAATCCATTTCAAAATCTAGGGGAAAACGTTTTTTCTTTCAAAACCCCTTTTTAAACACACAAAAATAACCATTCTAGTTTCCTAAATCAATTTGTAAAGAAATAGAAATTAGTCTCATTATCATAGGATAAGAGACAGAACCACCAAGCTCAAAGTTTGGGTCGCACACGCCCACAATGGGATCCAAAACCAAGAACGAAACCCAACAGCACCAACAGAGACCCTAGATTTCAATCCCTGATAAGATTGACACAAATATAAACACAAAAGGTCAGAATAAGTAGGGAAACCCACATAACTCTAAGAAGAACACCCACCGCACCACAACCAATGAAGGGGAAAGACCTCTAAGATGAGATCTCACAACGGAACTAGAAGAAGAAGACAAAGATCAACCAACTTAGATCAATGGATCTGATAACACAAGGCAAGGGTGATATCACGATCAACTTTAAAGAAGAATTGGAAAGAACACTTACCCAGAGAGATGCACTACAAAAGAAATGATGAAACAGAGCTGATCAAATCAATCCGTAAGGTGAGATGCCTCTGAAAATAACCTAGGACAAGTTTAGGTTCGAGAGTTAAGAGGTTCGGGAGAAAAGGCCAAGAGAAACTGAAAAACGTGTGACATAAACCTGGGTGCGGTCCGGGTCACGATGTGTACCCGTTGGTCGCGGCTTGTATGCCTCCTTGGAAAAATTACGCTGAAAAACCTGTCGCCTTGGGTTAACAAACCTATACTTATTCCCTACACGATGTGTACCCCAGGTACACAATGTGTACCAGCTCACAACATGATCCCCCAATTCACAACATAATCTCCCAATCCTCAACACGTAACCAACACCAAGTACACTTCATGTACTTTAGGTACATGACATGTACCTGATCATTAATATGCAGTAAACCTGGAAAAAATCAACGAAAAGTATTTTTAAAACTAGGAGGGAACTTAGAAAAAGTAAACTCACCTGACCAAGGTAATAGTATGTTTAAAAATACCCACTATAAAGACTTTCCATCCCTGAGAAGTCTTGTGAAAGATGTAATCCCCAGAAAAATATGAGGCCATTTCTCCCTCATCAATGAATCGCATTCCCAGGTCTCATGAGAATCTGATCCTTGTTTCCATAGAACTCTGACCAATAGAATCGACTTCCTACTCAAGACATTCACACAAGAATCAACAGTCTCAAGTGGTTTCTCCAGAACAGAAGCATTTGGCTCTAACTCAATTTTTTCCCAACTCAGAACGTGAGCAGGATCAAGGTGATACTCCCTGAGATGAGATATATGGAAAACATCATGAATTCCCATCTACTAAATCAACAATTATAACCAATAAGAAACCCACTAGAGTTATTTAGTGATCTCAAATGGTCCAACATTTCTCAGAGCCAACTTTCCCTATTTTACAAGACAATGGTGACCCAACTGTGGAGAAACTTTCAAGAAAAACCAGTCACCAACGGAAAACTTCAAAGGATGACACCACTGATCTGCATATGATTTCTATCAACTCTGGGATGTAACTAGACGTCGCCGTACCTCCTGAATCTTTATCGACGTCTCTTGAACCAGACTTGGTATAACTAAAGCTACTTCACCCACCTCCACTAAAAAATGAGGTGATCTATTCGGGAAACCATACACAGCTTTGAAGAGATACATTCCGATAGACGACTGATAAGTGTTGTTGTAAAACAACTCAACCAATATCTGATGGCTATCCCAAAATCCATTGAAATCCAAGACACAGGCATAAAGCATATCCTCCATAATCTGAATCACATGCTCTGCCTGACCGTATGTCCGTGGATGGTAAGTTGTGCTCAACTTGACTTGAGTCCCCATTTCATGTTGAAGACTCCTCAATAACCTTGAGGTAAACCTAGGATCCCTATATGAAACAATGGAACAAGGGATCCCATGAAACCTCACAATATCCAGCACATACAACCTACCCAGATCATCAAATTTAGTTGTGTCTTTGATTAGAATGAAATGAGTAGACTTCATCAACCGATCAACAACCACCCAAATAGAATTTTTCCCTCAGGCCGTCTATGGTAACCCAACAAAAAAAGTCCATGTACACCTTATCCCATTTCCAAACTGGAACTGCAAGAGGCTAAAGAAAACCAAAGGGTTTCAAGTGCTCGACCTTTATCCATTGGCAGGTGTAACATCGAGATACATAATCTGCAATGTCATGCTTCATACCTGGCCACCATAACTGCCTTCTCATGTCATAATACATCTTCGTAGCACCTAGATGAACAGACCATGAAGAGCTATGACAATCAAACAAGACTAAACTCCTAAAAAATTTTGGGGTGAAAAATATCTTTCTGAATTGAAGTTTTCCATCTAAGGAAAGAGACTGACCAATAATGGTCTCCCCACCATAAAGGCTTTCCCAAGTCTCCTAAAACTCATAATCCTGCTACTGACTTTTCAAAATAGACTTCAAGAAAGATGATGATAACTGAACACTGTTTAGAACCATACCTGAAGCATCCTCCTTAGTGTTCAAGTAAAACTAAGAAAAAATCCTCATAAGATTCCACTCCTCCTTCGATTCCAGAACAACCTGTGATGGTATATTCCTACTTAGAGCATCTGAAACAACATTCCCTTTACTCAGGGTGTAGGCAATGTCGAAGTAAAATGTATGGAGGTATTCCACCCATCGTCTCTATATGAGATTTAAGTATTTATAATAACAGATATATCTCATACTCTTATGATCAGAGAACACTGTGAACTTCTCTCCCAAGATATAGTGATGAAAACACTTAAGCGCATGCATTACTGCAAAGATCTATAAATCTTGAGTGGGGTAGTTATTCTCATGTGGTTGAAGCTGACGAGAGACGTATTCTACCTCATGATCATTCAGTATCAGTATGCATCCCAAACCAATTCCAGATGCATCAGAAAACATAACATACCCCTTACTGGGATCAGGTAAGATCGGAATAGGTGATGATGTTAGAAGTTATTTCAGTTCATCTAAAGAAGAGTGAAACTTTGCATCCCATTATAATTTCACCACTTTCTTGGTAAGGAAAGGCAAAGGAAATACCAACTTAGATAAATACTTGATGAACCATCGATAGTATCTAGTAATACCAAGGAAGATTTTTATCTCAAACACATTCTCTGGTTCCTTCTAGGACAAAACAAATTTTACCTTCTCTAGATCAACTGATAATTTGTGCTCTGAAATTATGTGCCCCATGAATTTCACTTCTCAAATCTAGAAACTACCCTTTTAAAGCATTCCATACAAACCATGATTTCTCAGAACTTCCAAAACCAAAATTAGAAGGTGCTCGTAATCACACTCGGATTTTGGATAAACCAGAATATCATCTATGAACACAACCACAAAATTGTCAAGATACCGATGGAATATCTGATTCATAAAAGCCATAAAAACTATAGGACTGTTAGTTAGGCCAAAATGCATCACAAGGTATTCATAATGGCCATACCTACTCCTGAAGGGCATCTTCGGTATATTAAACTCTCAGACTATGAGTTGATGATAACTCGACCAAAGATAAATCTTTGGGATCCACTTTTCCCCCTTTAACTGATCAAACAAATCATCTACATGAGGAAAAGGGTATTTTTTCTTAACCATTACCCTGTTCAACTTCCTATAGTCCACACACAACTGAAGTGAACCATATGCTTTCTTGGAAAAGAGAACAGGGGTTTCCCAATGAGAAACACTAGGGAGAATGAAACCTTTATCTAACATGTCATCCAATTGAATCTTGAGCTCTTTCAACTCTGCAGGTTACATATGATAAGAATACATTGATATTGGGTGCGTACCTGGAACCAGGTCAATCGTAAACTCTACCTCTCTCTCTGGAGGAAGATTAGATAAGTCGCATGGGAAAACGTCAGGAAAAACTCGAACGACAACAGGAAGATCACCAATAGAAAAAAATTCATCAGGATCAAATGCAAAAGCAACCAAAAACTCCTGAGCTCTAGGCGGGAAGGTCCTTCACGACCAGACCTCAGGTCCTTATCTCCATGAAACACACGAGAGATCCTATCATAAACAATAAACAAAACACACCGATGATAACAATCAACCTTAGCTCAATGAGAAACCGGCCAATCCATACCAATGATGATGTCAAACAGATCCAGATTAAGAACAAGAAAATCTCAGATGAACTTCATATCAGCTATCATCAACGAAAAATAAGGACACTTAAACCCCTACTCTTTCCTCTTTCCAAGGGGTGTCCCTAACTCCATTGAAAAGGGCATAAGTTCCTTTGGAAGTTTAATAATATCCAAAAAACGTGCTAATATAAACAAGTGGGAGTCACCAGTATCGAATAGAGAAATTTTTATTAAAGCCGCAGTAAGGAGCATGCCTCTCACTGTTGTCAGACCTGCATCAACATCCATTGGAAACTCATTTAATGCATGTAATTGCTTCACTCATGTGGCCTGTGGATGGAACCCTATAGTCTTTGAAGCTTCTGACTGCACCACAATAGCCTTTGGAGCCGAGGAACCTTGACCATAATAGTGTGTATTCATCTTCTGATAGAAACACTACAGATTTCCAACACATCCACAGCTATTGAACGTATTTTTAGGCCTAGAAAAATAACGTCTAGTGTGTCCTCCCATTCCCAACTAATAGCGAGTCAGAGGCACACTGACAGCTGCAATAGATGGTGCAAAGGAGGCTCACTGCTGAGACCCACCTCCACTACTTCGGCAATGGTCCAACCAATTTCTCTTCTTCCCATGCATGCCATTGAAGCTATCACCTATTGGAAATGAAGAAGCGATAAAGCTGACATTTCCTACCATGTTCATCTTGTCCATTATTGATATGTCTACCGTCTCTACCTAGGTAGAAAGATTCAATATGAACACCTACAATTGAATGTCTGGTTGCAAACCCTGCAGGCACTTCTGTGCCTTTAGCTCATCATTCTTTACCACGTCTGAAAAAAAACGGACAAGATCTACAAAATGGATGGTGTATTCCAAAACCGAATGATCTCCCTGCTACAAAGACAAAAAATACAGATATTTTTACAACATCAATGACTCTGGAAAAAACTGCCAAATGAATAGGGTCTTAAAACCATTTCAATCCAATCCCACATGTCTGTCTTCCTGGACTATAGAGTCCCACCAATTCTTGTTGGAACCCTCAAGTATAAACACTACACACTTCACCTTGATATTCTCAGGTGTCTCCAGGAAGTCAAAGATTTGATCGATCCTGTCCAGCTAATCCTCTTCCTCTTGAGGTTCAATCGTCCCTTTAAAAGATGGTGGATTCTCGTGCAAGAACTCCCATGATCGATCTATTTTTTTCCAGCTCCTGGATGTATCTCAACCACTGTTTTCTGAACTCATGGAACATTCTGGTCAACAGCACAGACTACTCATATGATATTTTTGATAATATTTTGATCTATAGTTGGATTTCCTTGAGGAGCATCAGCTACACCCTCCTAAGGAACCTGTGGAAGACGTCTCAGAGGCATACTACTGTACACTGAAACATAAGAACGATTAGATATAGTCCAAATCTTAAATCAATCTAGAAACCCATAAGCAGAAACTAAGATTTTAAAAGTAAAAATCATCACTAAAGATACATATCCCGACATCCCATGGTAACTTGAGTCTCGTTACGACTAGATCCGGACATGAAAGTATCGTAACATACCTCTCAAGTCTCGATAGTCCTATCTCCAGTCTAACAGACATCCCAAGAAAAATATTCTTAAGGACAAACCCCATCTGATACCAAAATGTAATGAACTGACCCGAGTAACCCTCAAACCCAGCACCCGACCCGATCCGTCACATACCTGAAGGGAGTTCCTGAACCCCATAGGATGCCGAAAAGCATGCGAGAAACAAATGAAAAAACTGAGGGAAAAATTTTGTTCAAACTGAACAAACACAAGGCATACATATATAGAGAAAAAAAGGAACAGAGGAAGAATAACAAATATATATGCCATAACTGTAAAGAAAATAGCAGAAACAGAACAACTATAATAGTAGGTAAAACCCAAAATATAAGTCTGACTACAAAGGAATCAAAACCAAAAAGACACTCCACCAATGGAATGGATGAACTCCAACCATCCCACTACCCGCTACCCATCCTAGATGACACGAACCTCACCACCTCATTGTGGCACCTTTCCTTTCCCTGCACTGGAAGACAAATAATGGTCTATGAACCACCATAGCAGTGTGTAGGGTGTGAGATAACATGCTCAGTAGGATCCCACCCAGGTGTTCCATAACAAGTCTCTGTATCACAAATCTTGTATGCTCATTTTAAAATAAAACATGGAATGCTAATTAGTAATGTAGTTTTATAGAAAACATGGTAAATTTTCCTTTTTTCTGATGTTCTAAACAAAAGCAGGTATAACAATCCCAAAGAAAATTTTCCATTTCATTTTTCACAAGAATCAACATGTACATCAAGGCTAACTCATAAAGCCAATAAATAAAAAACAAAATCATTGGTATCACTACACCATGGAATACTATAGGTCTAGGCAGTAGACTACTCATACCAAAATAATCAAGTGCCCAAAAAACTAATCCTAGAACAAAGGGACTAGGATGTAGAGGAATACCCCATGAGTAAACCCCTCCAAAAGTCACTATCAATCCCCTAGAACAATAGGCCTAAGAAACCAAGGGAGGCCCCAAGACAAAACTCCTTGATAATCACAAAGAAATAGAAGATGGCCTCAAGAAAACCTTCCACCTAAGTACCCAAGGTAACCCATGTGCTATTTTTCACAAACTGATTTCAATGCCTTTGAAAACCCTACAAAACCATTTCAAAATCCATTTCAAATGCTAGGGAAAAACCATTTTTATTTTAAAACCCCTTTTTAAACACACACAAACAACCATTCCAATTTCATAAATAAAATTATAAAGCAATAGAAACAAGGATCATTATCATAGGCTTAGAGACGGAACCACCTACCTCAATGTCTGGGTTGCACATGCCCGCAATAGGATCCAAAAACAAGAACGAAACCTAACAGGACCAACAGAGACCCTAGAATCCAATCCATGATAATATTGATTCAAATATAAACACAAAATTTGGGAGGAAGAGGGGAAACCCACATACCTTGAAGATGAACACCTGCTGCATCACAACCAAAAATGGGGAAAGGCCTCTAGAATGAGATCTCATAATGGATATAGGATAAGACGACAAAGATCAACCAACTTAGATCAACCAACTTAGATCAAAGGATCCAATAAAGCAAGGCAAGAGCACTACCACGATCAACTGCAAAGAATAAATGGAAAGAACACTTACTCGAAGAGACTCACCATAGAATCAATGATGAAACAGAGCTGATCTGATCAAACTGGAAGGTGAGACACCTCTAAAAATCACCTAGGAGAAGTTTAGGGTCAAGAGATAAGAGGTTCTGGAGGAAAAGGCTAAGTGAAACTAAAAAATGTGTGACTTAAACCTGGGCATGGTCTGGGTTATGATGTGTACCCCTTGGTCACGACGGGTATGCCTCGCTTGATAAGTTTCTTAATTATTATGCTCATAAAGAGTTCCTGATTTTCAAAGCTCTCATCCTCATGAATTTAAATCAATTTACCCTTTTCTCAAATTCTCCTAGTCTATTCAACTGATTGGTGTACACTTATTTATAGACCATATCCTTCACAATGGTTTCAAGCTCACCTCCTTATTTTCATGAACCTCAACACCCTTGTCCATAAAGTTCCTCATGTTCATCAAGCTCTAGTAAATAATTTCATTCATGATGATTTTTATAGTCATGTATATTACCATTATCCCATCGTGAATCATCCATTTTCATGTATCCTATATCACAAAGATTCAAACCTTTGAGACACCAGATTCCTTCTTGAAGATCCACATATTTCAAAACCCATTCCATTACCATATAATTGAAGATACAGTCCTATAAATCCATATTTCATGAATCTTACCCTTCCTATAGATATTGAGATAAAAAATGGATAACACTAGAAAATGATGCCACTTTAAACACTAAAGCCTCCTACACTGTAAGATCACTTTCCTTGAAAACTCTCTAATGAAACTTAGTCCGGATGATAATAAACACAAAATAAAATCTTATTATAGTTATGAAAAACCCTGATTCCAACATAAAACCATATTAATATAATTCCTATAATGTTTCCAAATTGTAATAGCCTATAATTACCACAACATCAAAGATTATAGAAACCTCAAATTTTACCAATACCTTTATAAAAACCTATTTATCATTATTATCCCAACATTGGGAACATATTAAGTTTTATCCTCTGTGAATAATGTTTTTTCTAATAATTTCAACTTTTCACTAAATCACTTCTCCTACCACCATTCAACACGTGCTTTAAAATCCTTAAAGAAATATTAATGCAGTACAATCCTTTTAAATTTCATAATTCTTATAACTAGAATATCATTGATTAAAATACTCCTATAACATAATTTATGAATCCAAACACAAGCACATTAATCATTCCACTTCATCTATATTAATAGAAATAGCTTGACCTTGACCCCTTAGATTATTTTGAGGTATATTCCATTAACACTTTGGGAATTTATTTTCACAATTTCCCATCTCCTTACAATATAAGCATTTTACATTGGAAGATTATTTCTTAACGTTGAAATCATGAGAATTTTGGATTTTTTCTCCACACATAAAGAAAACTCCTATTACTTTTAAATATATACCATGGTGTTTATTTCCACAATTATCACATCCGGGGAAACATTTATTCCCCTTTTCCCATTATCCATTTTTTCAATGATTCCCTCTTATTCGTTAAATTCCCTTTGAATCTATAATAATTAGTTAATTATTTATCTATATTGATAACACATGATACTATGCCCTCATATTATGATAATATTTGGGAGAATAGTTTCCTTATAATGATTAGATTAAGATCATCAAAGGAATGATTATTATCACTCTTTAGATTATGTGCATTGATATGGTTCCCATTCCATCTGCTAGATTTCATTTCTAAACAACACAATACACTAGGTTAGAACATAACATTATGAAACCGAATTTATAATCCCAAAACTAGTGAAACACTTAACAAAATTGGAAAAATTTATGCAAAGACAATCTCAAAATCATAAACATGGTTCCTTTGGGAATATATTTATTTTTAAATCCTTTATAATGGTTTATAAATAAAATATTAATTATATTAATTATATCCCCCAATAGTGTTAAACCAAGTGCATATTTAGGAAAGTTTCCATGCACCCGGTGATGATCAGTTCAAGACCAATGCACCCCTTTCTTAGTTATTACCCCTATGTACATCTATTCCAGAACCATGTCCACTTTTAGTATCTAGACAGGGAGGTATTTTCTTATAAAACCCACATAAAATGATAAAACAAATTATCATATTTATCATTTAAGAACAACAACACTAGTTACCTTCTAAAATGATTGTATCGTTGTCTGTATATTCATTCATAAAATACAATGAAAATTTTATGTCCATATCTTCACATTTATTTTTGAGATTTATCCGATATACCACTTTCAGATCTTCCATGTAGTTGATCATGTGATCGATCAACCTAATGTGTTATCCAATGATCAATCAACCTACTATTTATGTCCACAGTCACTTGACCTATCATGTGTGTCCATAGTCACTTGACTGATAGTGCGGTAGGTAAATAATCCTTCATGAAATAGGTCTATATTTCTTCATGTGGTGAATCTTCATTCCTTTATGTGGTAGGTTCACATTACTTCATGTAGTCACATTTTTACCGTAGCATCACTTATCATGTGAAGTTCATGGTAAGTAATCTATTTCATATAGTCAGTACATCAACCATGACATAAAACTTCATGTGGTTAGTAAATTGAATATAACTTAATACTTCATGTAGTTAGTAATGGTTCATGAAGTTAGTATACCAACCATGAATTTTTAATTTATGTGGTTCCTCCAGCATTACTCATATAAGTTAATTGTATAGAATATCACTTCATGGATTCTTACTCCTATGAATCTAATTTCACATAATCTTATCCTATGGAAGCTTATTATACTTCTTATAGAATGACTCAAAAACTCTTCTAAAACAACTCCACTCATGTAGATGAGAGTGATACAATATCCACAAACAATTTTCATATTTTCCTTGAATAATAGTAAATTAATCATTATAAATTAACACTCTACTTACCACAACATACTTATTTATGTGTTTATAATAAAAGGAAACACCACAAAAAATCACAGTTCCTCTTCATCATATTCTTCACCAATCCAACAACAACTCAAACCCTCTTGGTCTCAACAAATTCCAAATTCTAGAATTTTCCCAAATCATCTCATAATGTCCTCTACTAATATCAAGGCAATCAAAATCACTTTATATCATCCTAAAACATAACCGAAAGAGTCTCTATCACCTAATCCAACCTCTTTCATACTTTTTGATCAATGGATGGAGTCTTCATACCTTTATATAGCTTTCCTTTTTTTGATAATAGGTCTTTAATTTCCCCTTTATCTTACTACTTAAAACTCAATAAAAATTATTTTAGATTTAGTTTCTTCATCGACACTTGTCATTAACTTTAAGAACAACTTTAAAAAATCATCACAAGTAGGGAATTTCTACTTGAATATATCCATAAATGTTCTTGAAGTATCATCAAGCACTTAAATACTTATCTAACACATATTTATAGATCCTCATTAACATAATAACCTCCATCATTGAAAAAAATCAATCTTCACATGGGATATTTAGACCCATGTGAAGCCTCACCACTTATTCTATATATATATTTGCTAAAACATCCACAACACTTAACTCCTTGATGAACAAGAAATGATCCAACTCTTTAAATCAGTACATGACAACCTAAATAGTATCAAATCCTCCCAAATATTGATGCAATCTTGTCATAAAATCCCTTTAAATTTCCTCACATTTCCACTATGTAATATCCAATTGATACAATTGAAAAGATAGAACATGATTCTTTCCATTCACCCATTGATAAACCATATACTAAGAGACAAACCTTGCCACTAAACTCTTCATACCAATCCACCATAACTGATCCTTCATGGAATGATATATCTTGGATATACTAGGATATACAACTAGATGTTAGGTATAAAATTCGTGAAGAATTTCCTCTCACACCACCAAAAGAAAAAAGAGATTCCTATGAAATAACACAAAATATTGATAATCTTATGACCATCCCTTAAGTGTATTTCCATAGATTACATGATCTATCTAGACTTCCACCTATATATATCTCAATTGTGATTCCTCCCCCTATTGTAACAATTAATAATAAACTGTCAATTGATATGTGAAAAATTCATTACCCACTTCCTCTACATCGAGATAAAAACTACAAGCTCCCCATAAACTCCATTATATATCTATGCACTCCTAAGAAATGTCTTTAGGTTTCAGGCCTAGTGGAATCTTGTGATGGATCATTCCTAGATTTACCTTTTTTCATGATTGATGATCAATCTAAGATTTACACAATGATAAACGTCATGAAATATGGAGTTGAATCAAAGAATATAGACAGGGGATCGAACGAATGAACCAGAGAGAGGATCATCATGTATTATTTATAATCAATTTCATTAATTAAAGAATTACCTTGTTGGAATTATTTCATTATTGTTGGATATGGAAAACGATATGTGTTGTACTATTGTTGTGTCATAGGAATCAAGAGTAAATTCCCTCTGTCGGTGATCCACACGTGTTCCAAAAATTTCTGAAATTCATCATAGTAATCTTTGGGTGTTAGCATCAAATATCATATTGCTTGCGTCATCAAACTTTGATCACCTCGAGAACTGCTTCCAAAGTATTCTCCTTGATCTCTCTTTACTTGATAGTGGGAGATGGAGAAAGATATCTCTCCATTCTTGGGTGAGTTCTTAGACAAGGGAGCACTCTAGGGCTTGATAAGATTCTCTAAATATATTGTGCACAACCAAAAAAAAAGTGGATATATTAGAAAATTATATAATTGGGTTTATATACTTATAGGGTTAAAATAAAACAATTTCACAAGTGACATTTATTTCCAATTTAATCCCTACAGAACCCCATGTCAAATAATAGTAATAATAATAATATTATTTCTCGATGTGCGCTTAACTTGAAAATTAAATGAAATGTTATTTAATAAAATAATATTCAATATTTATTATTTCTCATAGGACCATTAAACACGGTCTTCCATTAATCCACAATATTTATCAGGCCTCGAATAATGACTATTTAGTTTTTAAATAAATATCACTTCATTATTCTTAAAAAATTAAATAAATATTATATTAACTAAATAGAAAATAAATATTTATTAAATATTATGCACACATGATATTCTCTCGAATAACTGGTAACATGATATATGTGATAAATTAAACATGAATAATTATTAAACCACGTGTGGGAATAATTCTTATTCAACTTGTTAAATAATAAATAATAATAATATCATTTAAATAAAATTTTAGATACACTTAGTGTGTGACCCTCAAGGACTCTTTCTTAGTGGCATTAGGCTATGTATTCTAAAGTACAAGGTTAACATCTAGAAACTCACCAAGGAAACCATAGGGAAAGGAGTTAATAACACAATGACATAATACCTCATACAGATTCTTACTATGTAATATAATCCCTTTATCATGACATTTCCAATCAAGAAGGTTGCATGCCGGTGCCATCAACCTATGTGCTCGATGTTTCTTTATTTGAATTCTCGAAAAATTAACTTGCCTATAGTACACCATGGACATAGATTTATTTAGGATATATCATTTCAATAAAAGGCCCTAAGATATCATATGTTGTTAAATAATTTAAGGGAAAAATCATTTCATTCATTATTAATTAATGCAATATTACTCGTGACACACCCAAAATACCCTACCTCTCCATGATAATATGTCATCATAGTTTTCATCAATACATCAAAGTACATGGCTCATAACACTAATTAATAATAATATTAAATGCTAAGGATCAATACACACATATGAAGATAGGAACATCCAATGAAACATGTAAATGTGGATTTTATACTGGTGGGTCTTGTTCTCATAATATCCTATTCTAAATATTACCAAGGTTTTACACCATGAGAAAGTGTCTCAAAGTCCTACAATTATCCACCTATGATTGTTTGTATCACTTTTGTCCCACAAATGATATCATCCGGTTGAAGAATCCAACAGAATCCCACTTGCACTAGATCCAACTACTAACAAACTTTAGCCTTATAGCTCTCACATGATACTCATGCTTCTGCAGAGATATGCCTTTAGTCAAGGGGACCACCACATTCTCTTCCATGGGTACTTTTCTTACTACAACATCACCTCTCTGATAAAAATACCTCAAGAGGTGATTCTTCTGGAGTATATGCTTTGTCCATTGGTGTGGCCTTTGATCTTTTGCAAGAGACACCACTATAGTCTTATCGTAATACAATGTGATGGGGTCTTTACTATTAGGTACCACATCATGATCCTGAACAAAATTACATATCCAAATATTTTCTTTGGTTTCATCCTAAGTTATTATATATTCATACTCCACCATAGAATCAACAACAACTGGATAGTTTAAACTCTTCCAACTCACAACTCATTCATTGAGATAGAAAAAATATCCTGAATGTAACTTCAGATCACTGTGATCTATCTAAAAACTATCATCAGTATATCCCCTGATGACTATCCCCCATCTCCTCCATACACCAGGAATATATCCTTAATTATTTTCAAATACTTAAGGACAGCCTTAACGGAATATCAATGACGTTCTCTAAGATTTTCTTGATATTTTCTTCCCATGCTTAATGAATAGGAAACATCAAGTATAGTATATAACATGGAATACATAATTCATCTTATTTCTGAATTTTATGGGATATTACTCATTATATTTTTCTCTTGTTGTGTCATAGGACTCATTTTCTTCGAAATATGTAAACCGTGTCACACTAGAACCAATACCCTATTAGATTGTTTCATACTAAATATCTTTAGTATCTAGTCAACATATGTACTTTGACTTAGTCCAAGAAGTCTCTTGGATATATCACAAATGATCTCTATCCCTATAATATATGCTGATTCACGTAAGTCCTTCATGGAGAAACACTTGTTTAAATAGTCCTTAACAGACTGTAAGACTGGTATTCCATTTACAATATGTAATATGTCATCAACATACAATACTAGGATAATGACTGCATTTCCACTAAACATCTTGTAAACACATTGCCCACATTCATTCTTAATGAAACCAAATTCTTTTATATCTTCATCGAATCAAATGTTCCATGACCCGGGTGCTTGATTCATTCCATAAATGGATCCCTACAACTCTAAAATCCTTTTAGAATCACCTGGAGTCACAAACCCTTCTAGTTTTGTCATATAGACATCTTCCTGAAGGTTCCCATTAAGGAATTAAATATTGAAATCCATCTTCCAAATCTCATAGTCATGGTAAGATACTATAGTAAGTATAATTCTGATGGATTTATACATGGAAACTAGTGAAAAGTTTTCATCATAGTCAATTATTTGATGATATTTAAAACAATTAGACACTAGACTTTATTTACAGGTTTTTAATTTACCTTCCATGTCTAGTTTTATCATGAATACCCATTTACACCCAACAGGATTTACATCAAATGGCGCATCGACCAAAACCCAAAATTGGTTTCAATATATGGAATCCATTTAAGAATCCAGGGATTCTTTCCATATTGTAGATTCTGAGCTATCTAATAACTCTTTGTGGGATATAGGTTCATCATTGTTGATCAATAATGAGTCACCATTTCTAGTGACTAGAAAACCATATCTCTTTGGCTCTCTTACCTCTCTTGCACTCCTATGCAATACTTATGTTTTAGTAACAACTTTTTCCATGGAGACATGTGGAACCAGTTCCTATACCAACTTTTGTGTATCTTGAGAATTAAATTCATTGAATTCAGTATTTATCCCACTATCCTTTTTGAGGACATGCTTACCCTCTAGAAATATGTCTTGTCAAATGATATCCACTTACTTATATAAGGTGTTTTATAGGTATTATCCCTTTATTTACTTGGGATACCCTATAAAGATATAATTTGTGCCCCATGGTGCAAGTTTGTTTCCTAAGAAGGATTTAACAAATTCCTTGCAACCCCATACACATGTACGTGACAAAACGAGTTTATTTCCACTCCATAACTCAAAGGGAATTCAATTTTACACTTTATTTGTTACTCAGTTTAATGTGTATGATGCAATTTGAAATTCATATCCCCAAATGGACAATGAAAGCTCTGTATGACTAATTATCGACCTTACCATGTCTATCAAGGAATGGTTCCTAATTTCACTAACACCATTCCAATTTAGAGTATAAGGTAGAGTGAGTTGAGATAGAATCCCAAAATCCCATAAGAAGTCTATAAAATCTTGGTTAATATATTCACCACCTTGATCCAATAAAATCCTATTTATCTTCTTACTAAATTTATTGTCTAATTTATTCTTGAATTCCATAAATTTCTCAAAGGACTCAGACTTATACCTCATCAAGTAGACATATCCATATCTACTAAAGACATTAGTAAGAGCAAGGAAGTAATAATATCCACCTATAGCTTCTAATAGAAATGGTCCACACACCTCAGTGTGTATCAATCCTAGAAGCTCTGCGGCCCTTTCACCCTATCCACTAAATGGTGGTTTGGTCATTTTTCCTTATAAACAAACATGAAATATTTATAGTGGTTTTAGATAAGAATAGTCTAAATAACCATCTTGATAGATTTTTGTCAAAGGATTCTTGTTTTCATGACCAAGACAGTGATTCCATATCTAGGTGTTATACGACTCATGTGAACATGATTCATTATCAATTTCCAATACTTGGTTTTCAAAATTTAATACATAATGTCTATTAATTAAATGTTTCATACCATAAAAAAATTTCATCTTTGAAAAATAAATAGATTTTATTTACAAACTTGAAAATAAACCCATTTGCATATAGGTATGATATATAAATTATGTTCTTGGTAACCATATGTACATAATAAAAATATTTTAAGAACAAAATTATTCTTCTTATCAATGAAAGGTGTTAGTAACCAATGGATAGAACAGCTATCCCCACACCATTGATAGCTTGTATATCCACCTATCCTCTTGAAATCATTTAGAATACACTTGGTTCTAGAACTTAGAAATATTTGTGAGCACCAAAAGCTGTATCTAATACCCAATGTGTAGATATTGAAATATTACAATCAATAATGAATTCACCTTTAGCTTCCCCTTTCTTTTGGGTGTATTTCTTATTCCAGTGGCCTAGCTTACCACATGAAAAACGTACCACGTCATTTTAATTTCCCTACCTCTAGATCTTCCTCATCTTGGAAGGGCGGTTCTTAGGATCTTTATACTTGTTATGAGTCTTGGACCCCTTTTCTATGTTCTTCCTTTTCCTTTTCACTATAAAGACTGTAGGTTTATCACATACTATGTCCTTATCCACTTGAAATATCAAATTAAGTAGTAAGGTTCATGTGTCAAGCTAGGAAACTTAAGGTTCATGTTATGAATTTCAACATGAACTAATTAAGATTCATATTATGTCTTTCAACTTTTCCACCTATGTATCTCTCTTGGATTGGTTTCACCTCACCTCTATACTTTGAACACCTCCACTAGTTTGGGAGCTCCATCTATTACATATGATTTTACTTACACACAGTTAAGGGAAACAAGGCATTTATACAAAATAAACCACATGTATATAGACCCTTACAAAATAAGAGGAGATAAGGCACATGTGCCAACAATTAGATTTAATAATAAATTAAATGAAACCAATCTCATAAAAATATATGGTCTATGCTCATGATCATCTCTATGCATGCAACAAATTATGTATATAATAAAACTAGAATTCAATTATTAATCGTTATAATTTAAGACAAATATCCCTTGAATCAATTAATTATATTCTTTAATTAATCATTTTATTTATATTAATTCTCATCCAAATTTCCTTGATATTCTCATCCATCATAATTTTAAGAAAATTAAATAAATTTATTTAAAATTAACTATGTATATAAATTTACCTTAGAGAAAACATGGTGAATACCCTTCTGAATCTACCCAATATGTATTATACTCATATAATGTTTACTCTTGTGAAATATGGAATACACAACCAATCATGTACTTTCATGATGTGTATAGTCAACTTAATGATTACAAGAATTACATTATTTTTTATTCATGTGTTATGATTTAATCAGCTTAGATTAACAACTTTAATATGAATCATACATGATATAATGATTTAAACATTACATGGATATTAATTAAACACACACACACACACAATTATATATTAAAACCTATCACATTGAATTTTCTATCAGCATGTTGACCACATGCAAGAACATATTGATAAAGCTTAAACATTATAATAAATAAAATTTAAATCTATATTATTTGGTATAAGTACACAACATATACATGGAGATACACATCATGTATGTCTCTCACTGTCTATCTGAGGCACATACCTAGGGACTCAACATGTAAACCGTGCCTCCGAAAATTGGAGTACATGGTGTGTATAAGTGACTACACAATGTGTGGTCTCTGAGTTACAAGGTCACCAGTCAGGTAGGCCATGTATGGTAATACACAACCCACTTGTGACTCAAATGGACTACACACTAGGTATGTGGGCTAAAAATTATGTACTCTAGTTGACTGTGTTCCAGGATGGCATATTCGACACACAATTTAAGAAATAAATTCACCATCGACCATAAATTCACACAGTTTGAATTAATTTTTGAATTAATTCTTGGTACTTTAGAGATAATTACATGACATGTAACTCTAGTTACACAGAGTGTACTCCTGTGTTATCTGACCAGAATCCTTGGCACCTACTAATGATATATTTTATTTTATTTCTTTCTTAAAATTAATCATTTAGATTAGATCTATGTGAAATCAAGGAGGAAGTAATTGATCTCACAATTCATATTTAAAGAATGATTAAAATTGAATTTAAAACTAAATTATAAATCCATAAATAATCACTGATATTTAAATAATTATAAATAATTATGTGACCTCTCTAATACCACTTGTAGGTTTATGGTGCAGTGGAACCTTGCAATGGGTTATTCAAAAAATTTCCCTTTATTATGATCGATGGTTAATATGAGACTTACACAATGATAAAAATCATGATCTATAGAATTGAATCAAATAATATAGAAAAGAGATAGAATGTTGGAACCAGAGATAGTATTATCAAATATTATTTATAATTAATTAAATTAAATAAATACTTACCTTGTTGTAATTTTTTCTTCGTTGATGGATCTGACAATAGATCTATGTTGTACCATTGTTGAGTTATATTAATCAGAAGAAGATCCCCTCTAGTGGTGTTCCACACATATTCCATAAATATTTGAATGTCTTTATATGAATCTCAAAGTGATAGAATGAAAAATACTATTTAATGGGACATTCACATTTGATCACCTAGAGAACCACTTCCAAAGCATTCTCCTTGATCTATCTTGACTTGAGAGTGGGAGGTGGAGGAAGATCACTCTCTATTCTTGACAGTGTTCTTGGAGAAGAGAGATCTCTAGGGCTTGAGAGGATTCTCCAAATCTGTTGTGCACAACCAATCAAATGAATTGGCTCACTTAAAAAATAATATAATTGGGTTTATATACTAATAAGGTTAAAATAAAATAATTGCACAAGTGACCTTTATTATTTATTTAATCCAAGAAGAACCCCATGTGAAATAATAATAATAATATTATTATTTATCAATATATACTTAACTTAAGAAATAAATTAAATATTATTAAATCAAATAATATTCAATATTTATTTATTATAACTAGACCATTAAAATTGGTGTGGCATTCCTCCACAATATTTTTCAAACATTCAATAATGAGTATTTTTTATTAATTAAATAACACTTCATTATTCACTAATAAATAAATAAATATTATATTCACTATACAGAGAAGAAATATTTATTAAATATTCTTCAAAAATTATATTCTCTCAAATAACTGGTGATATAATATATACAATCAATTAAACATGAATAATTATTAAACCATGTGTGGAAAAAATATTTAATCAACTTTTTAAATAATATATAATAATAATATCATTTAACTGAGATTTGGGATACACTTATTGTGTGACCCTCTAGGCCTCTTTCTCAGTGGCATTAGGTGAAGCATCCTAATGTCCAAGGATAGCATCTAACAACCCGCCAAGGAACCTATAGAGAAATAATTTAATGCTGCAACATCATAATTACTCATACAAACACCTACAATGAAATATAATCCCTTTATCATGATATCTTTAATCAAGCATGTTGCATGTCTGTGACATTAACCTATGTGCTCGATGTCTATTTCTTTGACTTACTGAAAAACAAACATGCCTATAGTACACCCTGGACATGAATTTATTTGGGCTATTTAATTTCCATCCAAGGCCTTAATATATCAACATTCATTAAAGAACAAAAGGAAAAATCCCTTTATCACATTATTCATTAGTGCAATATTACATGAGACCCACCCAACATATCCTACCTCCCCGCGAATATATTTCATCATAGTCTTCTTCAATACATCAAAGTACATGACTCATAATACTAATTAATAATATTCTTAAAGTATAAGGATCAATACACATTCCTGCAGATAGGAAAATCCAATTTCATATATAAATGTAGATTTTCTAATAGAGGGTCTTATTCTCATAATATAGTATATTGGATATTACCAGGGGTGTACACCATAATAATGTTCCTTAATTTCCTATAAGTATCCCCCCTAATATCTTGAATCACATGTGTCCCTGAAACGACATCATACAGATATAGAAAATATATTTAAGAATAGTGTTGTAGCACTTCCATTTTCTCATCATAGCGGGGAACTGATACGACCTTTTAGCGTGATAGCTGCTCTTAAGACATTATCACATTCTATGTTATGAAAAATAACAATCATGATGTGATAATTTTTTTATTAATATTTAAAATGTTGAATATAAGTCATCATATTGTAAATAGAAGTTGGTTCTAGGGCACTAACTCCAACAATATGTCTACGTGAATGCCTACTCAAGGCATCAGATAAGACATACCTTTCTATAGAGTGTAAGAAATATAAAATTAACAATCCTATAATAACCATTTCTTTCTCTAATGACGAAAATTCAAATCATATTGATTGAATATATAACATAATATCTTGTGACCTATAAGGACCACAAATCTCTCCATGAAAAGATAATGCCTCCCTAAATTCAATGAAAAAACCACTTCCACAAGATCAAGGTCATAGGTAGTGTAATTATGTTCATGAGGATATAAATCTTGAAATCTATAGAATATTAAAACACTTTTTTCTATTAAAAACTCAAAATAAATATAGTAAGTGTCACAAATGATATCGATCATGACTCCCTATTCTGGATGAGGATGAATAATAGCACTAATCAACTCCCCTTTAAGATACCAAACACTACATGACACAAATATGTATATAAAAAGACTCCATTCTACTTAGTCATAGTTTTTAAAGGTATTATAATTTTAGAGAAATAAAACATGAATCTCTTATAAAAATATGTAAGATTAAGAAAATAGAATACCTCTATGAATTTCTTGGGAGCTATAAAAAACACATTGATCTTTGAAGGATCAATAGTTGTACCTTATTAAGACAAATCATTTCTAAGGAAATTAATCACATGATTTTCTAAATTTCAATAAGAAAAATTTCTATAAAAACATTTACATTGAAGAAAATACAAAAAATTCCTCAAATTATTAGTGTAATAATTCTCTAATTTTAAATAAACTAATATATCATTGATAAAAACTAACAAAAATTGATATAATAACTCATTAAACACTAATTTAATAAGTCCTATGAAAGAAATAAGTCTTTCATGACACTGAAAGGAATAACTATAAAATTAGAGTGTTTATAATGACACCTGGAATCAGTATTTGAAATATGTCACTCATTTAACCTCTTCTGATGATACCTCGAATGAAAATTTATCTTTTATAACCAACTAAATCCATTCAAAAAATTGAAAAAATCATCAATCATTGGGGGAGGATAATGGTTATTCACCATCAAATAGTTCAATAAATATTAATGATGCAACTAAATACACCTTAAGAGAGGAGGGTGAATCCATGTATGAACTTTTTCTCACATTATATAGGATCGCAATCCCATGTTGTTAGGAACTCATTAAATTTTTTTAATTAGTTTCACATCCACTATATTAAAAAATAATCAAAATTAAATAGGTGAAAGTATGCTTTCTTAATAATCATTCATGAAACTATATTTTTAAAGCTTTCATTGGTATACCTCATCCATTTATCCCTATTCCTAAGACTCCCTTACAAAATTGTGCTTCACGTAATTCTTACATGATGGAAAAACATTTTCATCTTCGAAATTAATTTGTTTATTCTAATGTAGGGATTTCTTGGTATTTATAGGTAAACCTAAATCCTTCACTCAGACCTTCATGTGTTTTATTTTTATTGTGCTTCATTCATGCAACTCAAATTTTATGGTGCCTAACCAGTGCACAACTCCAAACTAGCATGAAATTTGACCAATGCGATGCCTGACTAGCGCAACACCTAAAAAGAATAAATCTCCTAAATAGAGTAATGCTAGGATAGCATGACACCTTTGACTAGGTCAAATATACTTAACTTTCATTTAATTTATTTTACTTGTTAAAAACTTTTTACTTTTCACAATAACCATCTTTGAACTTTATCCATATAACTTATGGGATTTTAATTTCCATAAACTACCCCCTTTACTTTAAAAAATGTACAAACATGAAAAACCATCATCTTTTATATGGGTTTCCTTCCAAAAACAGTTTCAAATAAGACTCAATATCTGTAACCACCTCTACTGTAAAAAAATTGAAAACAAACACAATATAAATATCTAGTTTGAATCACCTTGGTTCCAACACCCCCTTGGTTTTGTTGGAATTTTAAAGTGAAATTCAATTCAACACACCCACTTTGTAGTTTACATATGACAAAGAAATATCTCATCCATCACTCTATGTATATGAGAGCATTGATATATGTATAAAAGAATATTTTAATAGAATTTATCATGTATTGTGTTATTTTTATTACAAAACTCACCATGTCTTCAAACTCATTAATCAATTCCCTATGGATATTATCTCTCCCTAAATTACATACCATGTACTCTCCCTTGATGAGATAATCCTATCACAAAAAACACATGTAAAATTCACAAGAATCCAATTCTTTCCACCCATTTGAAAATAAACCTAAATAGAAATAAACTACCAATCATTAAATAACCATATAAAGAATCTGATTTAAATGGGGAGGGGGGATTTTATTCAAACCTACTCAAGCCGAGGGAGGTGGTTGGACACTCTGGTTCAACCGGTGTATCTAAAATGTCAAAGTGACCGATATTTTATTCATGAAGTCTGGAGCTTATTAATTTGTTCTAATATGACCCACTTTGATAATTCTTTTCTCCATCTTTTATTTGATAAAGTGATACCTAATCTCAATATATTTGGTAAATGATTATTTTACTAGATTTCTCATCAGATCAATCTCAATTTTATTATCTTAAAAATCACTATAGTTTGCTTCACTTCC
Source organism: Viscum album (assembly GCA_963277665.1). Lineage (NCBI taxonomy): Eukaryota > Viridiplantae > Streptophyta > Magnoliopsida > Santalales > Viscaceae > Viscum > Viscum album. Next base: position 766,278,192 of record OY728138.1, read on the forward strand.
AAACTGATATCCTCTAATTATTTATTCATATATAAAATCTAAGTGCATTCCTTAATTACTATGATGTATTCCTTTATATTTTTTCTTAATGAGGTAATTTTTTACTTTTTATTTAGCTAGCATACACATTTACTTACAATGAATAACACACCGTAACTTGTAGAAATTTAGTACAACACATAACCCATTCATTTTTCATAAAAATGATACTAATTCATGTTTCTTTCTATAATCAATGAGAAATATAAAATTGAGAGAACCTTACATGTACCTCATGATTCATTTGGATACTAAAAGATTTTCCTCATTGGGATTACTTTATAAATGGGATGTCAAATATGTTGCAAACAAATATCTAACTAGTCTTCATTAAAATATATAATGATTCCAATTATCCTATTTTACAAGGTTGGATCCATAGATTTATCATATTCGTGTTTCCCAAGATTGGTTCCAATCAAAATCAGAGTTGACATTGGTTTGGAATCATTTTCATCACATTTCTTCAATAACTCTCTCACTTACTTATCTTGAGAGATAAAAAATATATCTCCTTATAAAACACATACAATCCCAAAAAATAAGTGAGTTCACCAATCATATAAATTTTGAATTATGTACTCATTAGATTAGAAAACTACTCTATATAATTATATTTTATTCATACAAATATTATATCATCCACCTAAAGAATCACCATAAATTGTTCTTCCTTAGATATCCTCACATACATGTTGTGATCTACACCATCCCTTTTGAATTCTATTTTATTCAAATACAAATAAAGGTATGCATACCATGATTTTATTGCCTATTTTAGACTATACTTGTCCTTATTTAATATATACACTTTAGTTTAATTGTTTCTAATTATAAATCCCATAAATTATTCAATATAAACCTTCTATTGAAGTGTGCTAATCAATAATATTGTTTTACATTAATCTAATAAATATTGAATCCTCTTTGAATATTTGTTGCTAATAAGAGATTCATTAACTCAATTAAATCCACTAGTGAAAATTGTTATTTAACATCAACACCTTCAATCTGTGTATAGCCTTTATAAATTATACATTCCTTATTCCAAATCAAATTAACATGTTCGTAGAATTTATTCTTGAAAATTCACTTTTTTTCTGATCATATTATAATGTAAATGATTCTTAAAAACTTCTCAAGTTGTATTTTTATAAATTTTATCCAATTACCCATTCATATATATTATCCATTATTCATCATTTTCCACCTCTTTAAATAATATTGGTTCTACCATTGGTAGTATAATAACATACTCAACATTCCTTATTATTCATGTATATATTGGAGTAGTTCAGTCTGTGATTATGATGGATGGATATACTTATACTCTCTAATTTCTCCCCTAAGGTGTAGACTGAAATTCTTCAGCAATCATATCCACCTTTTATTTGGCCTTAGAATCTTTATCATTTTGGAAACTTTATATAACCTCCATATTTGTATCAAATTTATCATCCTCGTTACATAATTCATCAAAGATTGGGTATTTATAATTGTTTTCACATTTATTTTCAATAACTTTGACATAATTTTTTACACCCCTATAATTAAAAAAACACTATGTTCGATAACATATACAACACACAACACAAATCTTAAATGAACCCCATAATATTATTATTTAAAAATTAACATTACAACCTATTGTTAAATTGGTGGGTGTGAATAAGATTAAACATATTATGAAATAAATTAATATATATATATATATATAAATACCTTAATCAATAAAAATTTATTGATTAAATCTTAGGAAATAAACACTCAAATTTTAGTAAAGTCATTTTACATGTTTTCCACAAAAATGATTTTTATTATTTTTTATGAAAAAATAACATAATTAATTTTTTTTTCAATTTTATAAAATTTATTTGAAAAAATAAACATCATTTTTTTAAATCACCATATTAAAATTATCTTGGAGTGAAATTTTTATATTTTTCTAAAAATATTTATTTTCTAGAGAATAGTGAAATATACTTATTTTTATTGAAATTTTCGTTTTTATTGAAATGTTGTATTTTATTTTTTTAGAAGTGAAATTATAGATATTATATAATTAATAATCCAATTAATTACATTATAATCATTTTAATGGTTGAATTTGGAATAAAAAATTTTTATACTTAAAAAGGGAATTTTATAAAAAAAACATGTTTTTCCTTTAATATTGTCAATTTAATTTTAAATTAAATTATTAAAATTAGGTTTTTTGAATTTTGAAAAATATAATTAATATTTTTATTCATGAGGTCTTAATTTATTAAATAGTTACTTTTATTTTTGGTCAATACATATAATAACCTTAGTAATATTTGTTACCAAAGTGAAGGGTAAATCAGGTAATTACGGGTAAAAATAATATGATAAGGGCTATAAAACAACTCAAAAACTATAATTTTTTTTATTGGATATGTAATTTTCATCTATAATAATTCAAGTTTAGGTTAAATTACCATTTATGGTCATTTGGATGAGATTATGAACTTTGTAGTATTTTATTTGTAGAAAAATAAAAAATGCCACACTCTTGTTTTTAAAAAGTGTAATATTTTTAATATAGTGCTATCTAGAGGATATGTAATACTATAAATACTATTTTGAAATATAAATTATTTATCTACATCATAGTAATCTATTTTTAATTTTTATTGATGAAATAATTACCTCAAATTCTTACACGGTGGTAATGTAGTAATTATTCAATTAATAAAAAATCAAATAAATGATATTAAAAATATTAAAATAAATGTAGTTTGAATTAATTAAATTTATACATGAATGTTTTTGACTAATTTTACATATTAGGGATGTATTAAAATATTAGGTTTGAATTTATCTTAATTTATTGATGTTTTTAATGTCAATGTAATGAATAGTATCAAAATTGATAATAGTGATGTTTTATGGGATTGATATTTTATTAAATTAGTTAAGAATCATAAAAATATTAAATAAGAATAAATGGTGTAATATATGGTCAAAAAAGTCATCCCCTATGAATTTATAGTAAATTTATAATCATTTAACTCTAGAATATTCTTACTATATTTTAATATTTTGAGAAATTTCAAAATTGTCCATCACCTCAATTATAAAAGGACACCCTTTCCTTCACTTATTTACAGAACTTTTGGAAATATAGATCAACCAAAATTAGAAAATTTCTCTTAAAAACATCCTTATCCAAGTTATAGAGTTTATCTTCCTTCCAAAAGACCAACCCTAGATCCCTTAAGAAGAGATCTAAAGTAAGTCTGTTGAAGAAGAGGTAATCATGTTTACCAACAATTTCATGTTTAATTCTTCTTCTACTTCATATTCATGTTTCTCTTCCATACTAAATTAATAAATCAAGTATCATTTATATACTGAGATTTTATTATGATTATAAAACAACTATATTCCACCTTTTATTCATCATATGAAAAATGAAAACAACATGCGTTCATTTGTATGACATACCATCTCCACGTAGCGGTGTAATTCTATTTTCATCACCACTTTACATGGATGGATAAACTAAAAAAATAATGGATATATATATATATATATATATATATGATTATGAAATTATATTAATTTTATAAAACTAATATATCATCTATTTTCCTACCCATTCACAATTACGGTAATGATATTATCGCTCATGCATACGTATGGCCTACCGTCTCCACGATGTGATGCAATCATATTCTATGTTCACATTTAAATAATGATTTTAAACATGAATATAATAAATAAATACAATATCTATTACCTTTATATTATTTTATATGTTATGTGTCTATATCCTATGCACAATAATCAAAACTGAAATGACAAACATGCATGGGAAAATGAAGCAGTTAACACTCGAGATACGAGTGATATGGAAATATTATTAAAAAACGGGTGATAATATGATATAATAGGATTATATATGATATTATAAATACCAATATGGTTTTTTAATATATTTATAATAATTATATATTTATTATAACTGAAGTTAAAACATGTACAAAGGAAATAAAACTTGAGGTAAGTGACATCATCTCAATTTTCTTTTATTGAGGCATATTTTGATTTTATGCACCTATATTTTTTTTATAATGAGTATATAAATATACATTGACATGATATATCATGAAATTATTTATTCCCAAGATATTTAAAGTTTCTTTTTAAATTTTATTCATTCATATGGAAAATAATTCAACTAATTAAAAAGAGGTAAGGGTTTCTTGTTTAAAATTTACTTCTATAAGACATATGTTATATTCACCACCTAATTTATATTTTGTAGTGTATGTACTAACCCTTTGATTAATTTGTGATCATAATTAATTGAAAATAACATTTATATTAAATATACATATTCCTTGTATCATAGATATGATATTTTAAGTCGTATAATAGTTTTTACATATGGTAATTAAGTATAATGTTGTTTTAATAACTGAGGAAATAATTTTAAATCCAAATCTTTTACTCAATACGAATATTTTTTATAAGGAATATTGATTCATGAATTAAATTAATAATTTTGATATATGAGGAATGCATTGGACATGCAAGACACGACTAAGTCTTGGTTATAGATTTCCCCTTGAAGCATAGGTAAGTCTCAGGAGACAAATAAGTTGGCCAACTTAAATGGGTTTTTACCCATAATGATTAAATTTACTTATAAAGGTATTGAAATAATAGATACCATGATATCTGATATCACGGTATCCAATATGAATAATTTACCTCATTTAGAATTCATTTATTATTGTACATTATATTTTAATAGTGATGTAATCCATGGATTCAGATTATAAACATGTTATTATTAAAATGAAATTTGTTTCCAATTATTTAAATTCCTATAATTATTATGACATATTTTATTAGGATAGACAAGATATCAGTTAAATATAATTTTTATTCAGTTATTTACTATTATATATTTATTATTAAATATTGATTCAAGATGGATGTTGTTGTATGTGACCCTTACAAAGCATTTGATCTCACTGTTATTTTTCTCCTTCCCCGGGAATCTATGAAGTGTATCATGATTTTTACGCAAAGATATTCTAGAGAGAATAATTTTTTTCACCCAAAAAATATGTTTTAATTTTTATTTACAAATGTAATATGGGAATCATATATTTATTTAGTTTACCAAGTCCACTAAACTATATGTTCCTTCAAGAGGTGATTCCTTGTATCTTATGACAATGTAAGAAAGTAACCACAGACTATAGGCTACTGGGTTAGGGTTGTTACAATTGGTATTAGGGTATATTTAGTAGAAAACTTGGTAATTAAATTGAGGAAAACATAGATTAGGTAATATAACCCTATGAATGACTTTGAGGATAAGTATAAGTATAGGATAAAATCATATATATGTATTTGGTAATGACAATGGATAACCTAGGTTAAACCTAAGGACTCATAAATTGAGAAAAGGTTTCATGATTTAGACATACTTTGAAAAATATCTCATGACTAATTGGTATCTCACTATGATTATGGTAGTTTTATACTTACACTTTTCATTTCAGTTTTAGTCAATGGTAGGAACCATAAGTAATTGGTTTCAAATTCAATGTGATATACAATGTGTTGAATAAATATTTCAAAAATGTTATTATGGTTAGAAGAATAATGAAATATATAAGGAATTGGGTTGATTTTGGAATCCTATATTTTTTTTCATTAACTTACGAGTTATAGACACCATCAAAAATTTATGAGTTCAATATTGACCATAAGTTTAAATTCTTAGATACCCAATTGAGGTTTTATGTTATGGGAATTAATAAAGATTGTGGATATTTTCGGAGACATTTGTGGAAATAGAACCCATTGGTTTAGTATGTGTTTCAGTGAAAATTTTATTTAAGTAATAATGCCTTTACATTTTCTAGACATACGTTTAAAGGTAAGTATTTCCTTCAGGTTTTATAAGATCTTTGATTTTATAGTAATTATGGGTTGTTATATTTTTTGGAATGTGAAATGAAATGAATGAGATATCCTTTGAGGTTAAAACACTTTTTAATATTGAATATATTAAAGCTATTTTTGGGAATGTTTTAAGGATTATATTAATATAGTTTTAGAAAAAGGATAACCCATAGGTCGGACAATAAGCCATCGAATTTGGAAAGGCTGCGAGGCTTGAACCCACAACCGAAGGGAGACAAGGGTGTATTGCCTACCATAGGCCTACAAGATATCATGGTTAGTATGAAATTTTAATTTTAGTAAAATTATTTTATTTATGAAGAATAAGTTGATTTAGGGAACATATATGTTATTGTTTAGATAATATTTGAGGTTGGAAAATGATTTGGTGATTAAGTGATGAATGTTATTTTCGAATCAGATAATAATAATTTTTGGGAACATTATAAGATTAAGGTACAAAGAATATTATGGGATTTTATTGGAGGAATAAATGATGAATGACATTTTGGATTCAAATTTGATTTTAAGGTGATTTTGGTTATTTATGTAAATGGTTAGCATATCTTAGAGATTATGTGATTAGGGAAATTATATTTTTTTATGATACTTTAAAAGTCATTGATGTGATTTGGATATAAATGGAAAATTTATCTTGGAAGATGATGGGATAAAATACTTCTAATTTATGGGTTTCAATCTTTGGATGGAATATTTTTAGGGGATTTTTAAGGACAGTTATCTATTTAATGATCTCTTTTCAACTATGGGTATTCATGTTGAATTTTGAATATTAAAGTAGTTTTTATCATATAAAGTTTTATTCTTGTTGGGAATTATCTTACCTTGTTATAACCATTTTGGTATTTTTTATGCCTAAAAAAGATAGGAATATATTTTTTTTCTTTTGGAATTTTTTATCTATAGATATTTAATCTAGTTATTTAGGAATAAGTAAATCATACTCATCATTTGGAGAAAAAGATGAGTTTATGCGGGGGATGGATTAAATGATGAAACTCTAATTTTCAACTAAGTATATTTCCTTATGTTCTTAGTATAGGAAGTAAAATAATTCCTAAACTATATAAAAAGGATTATAAAACAAAAACATTATCTGTTTACTTTTCTTACTAAGAAATCAATGTCCTTTTAACCCATCACATATTTATAGTTTTTTAATGGTTAGCTTTTCCATGACCATATTCTATATCAGTAGCTATTAGTCTTTGGAAGTTATTTTTATCTTTAATATCCATTTTTTAACTTCCCATTTATTTTCTCCTAGATTGAAACCTATTATGTGTTATTCTACATGACCTTCATACTTCCCCTTCTCTCTTTTCAAGTGGAAGTTTTATTAACAATTTTTACGATGTGGGATTTCCACAAAAAACTTTTCAACTTTCAAAACTTTTTTTACTGGTCATAAGTTAAAATTGTGATGATTCAATTTATTTATGGAGGAGATAATGTGACACCTCAATAATTTAATAGAACACTATGTTTGATAGTGTCTACAATAAGAAACATTGAGCTTAAACAAACCCTAAAATATTATTATTTAAATATGACCATTATAACCTATATGTTAAATTGTAAAGTGTGAATAGAATTAACCTTATTATGAAATACATATAAAGGTATTAATCAATAAAAATTTATTTATTAATTCTTAGGAAATAAATACTAATTTTTTAAAGTCATTTTATACATTTTCTTCAAAAATGAAAATTTTTACTTCTTATGAGAAAATAATATAATTAATTTTCTACACTTTTATAAAATTTATTTTATAAAATTAACATAATATTTTAAATCATCATATAAAAATTAACTTAGGGTGAAATTTTCATATTTTTCTTAAAATATTTATTTTCCAATGAAAAGTGAAAAATACCAACTTTTTATTGAAAAGTGCATTTTTCTTAAAATGTTCAATTTTATTTTGGTTTCAAAAAAATTATTTATATAAAATTATTAATAATATAATTATGTACATTTTAATTAATTTAATTTTCTAATTTGGAATAAAAACATATTTATACTTAAAAAATCATTTTTTTAATTGCTTTTCTTTGCATTTTGACAGTTTAATTATAAATTAAAATATTTCTTGTATGTGTTTTGAATTTTGAAAAATTGATTCAATTTTGGATTAAAGAGGTTCAAATTTATTAAATAGTTTTATTTTATATTGTTTCAAAATTAATAGTAAACTTAGTAATTTTTGTTACCATAATAAAGGGTAAATTATGTAATTAAGGGTAAAAACAATATGATAAGGATTATGAAATGAAACTAAAACATGAAAAAAATATCAAATGTGTAATTTTTTTCTATAATAATTAAAGGTTCTATTATTTGACCATTAATGTACATTTTTATGAGATTATGACCTTTATAGTATTTTATTTAAAGAAAAGTTAAAGATGTCACATTCATGTTTTTAATAAGTGTAATATTTTTAATATAGTGTTATCTAGAGGATATATTTGACTATAAATATTATTTTTGAATATAAGATACTTATATACATCATGGTAATGTATTTTAAATTTTTAGTGAAGAAATAATTACCTAAAATATTTACACAATGCTGATGCAATAATTATTCAATTAATGGAAAAAATCAAATAAATGATATTAAAAATATTAAAATAAATATAATTTGAATTAATTAAGGTGATACATGAATTTAATATATATGAATACGACATATTAGGGATGTATTAAAATATTATTTTCTAATTTATCCTGTTTTATTTATGTTTTTAAAGGCAATGTAATGAATAGTATCAAAATTGACAATAATGATATTTTATGGGATTGACATTTTATTAAATTATTAAAAAATCATAAAAATATTAAATAATCACAAAGAAGATATTATATTATATAAAAATCAACCCCATGTGCATTTATAGAACATTTTCATGCATTTGAATCTAGAATTGTCTTATTATATTTTAAAATTTTTAGAAATTTCAAAAGTGTCCCTCACCTCAATTATAAAAGGGAACCCCTTCCGTCTCTTATTTACCCCACCATGAGCTGTATATCTCAACCAAAATATATCTATTTATTTTACCACATCATTATCCAAGTTCTATAGGTTCTGGTCCTCCCAAAATACCAACCCTATATCCCTTAAGAAGAGATCTAAAGGTAGCCCACTGAAGAAAGGGTAATCATATTTACCAACTGTTTCAAGTTTATTACTTCTTATACTTACTCATCATGGGTTGTTTTCATCCTATATTAAAAAATAAATTATAATATATATATATATATTGGGATGTTATTATTATTATTAAACAACTATATTCAACCTTTTATACATCCTATGAAAAAAAACATCGTGCATACGTATGTACAGCATACCGTCTCCATATAGTGATGTAATTCATTTTTCATCACCACATTACTTGGATGATTATAATGATATAAATAATGAATATATATATATGATGATTATTAAATGATATTTATTTTATAAAACTAATATTTCATCTATTTACCTACCCATTTAACATTAAGGGAATGATATTGTCACTCGTGTATACGTACGACCTACCGTCTCCATGAAGAAATGCGATTAATTTTCTATGTTCTCATTTAATGAATGATTTCAGAAATGTATATAATGAATAAATATGATATATATGACCTTAATATAATTCTTATGATGATTTATTCATATAATATTCCCAATAATTGTAACTTACATGAAAAAAATGCATGGGAAAATGAAGAAGTTAATAAGTTTGTAAGATCTTTCAGCACGTAGTGGTACCCTTGTTTTGTGACTCAGGGAAATGTATTGTGGTCAAGGGGAAAAAACCAAAGGGATTCAAGGATTATTCACACTTTCCTAAACCTATGGAAACTAGGTTGGCTAAGAAAGGTGGAAACAAGGAAGGCCAGACTGCTCAGAACGGGGAAGGTGGCGAATAGAAAGGGAAAACCGAAATAGTTGAGAAAGAGGAAGGGGAGTTATTGAAGCTCCTCCTCCATTCCAATTAAGAAATGCTTGAAAAAGAGGTTAGGGTAAATGCTTCAAAAGAGGATATCGAAAGAATATATGAAAGAAGACTACGGGTTGACGCCAAGGAGAAGCAAGAGGTGTGGTTAGACAAACAAGACTGAATACTGGCTTGTGACTTCAACCAAGGTATAATAAACTCAGAGGAATTCATACAAACAATGGACAGAATGGCTAATCACCTTGAAGAGATCATCCATGTGGATCCGTACATCCAGGTTAGTACTTTTCACTATGAATTATATAGATTTTCTAATTCTAAAAATCTCAGTATTGTGTTTAATAAATTTGTAAACTCTTTCACTACGTAGCGGTACCCTTGTTTTGTGAACCCTGGTTTCCCACATCTTCCTTAAAGTGGCATAATAATAAAAATTATATTTGGTAACACCCATGAAAAGGGTAATAAGGAAATATTATTAACAAAGGGGTGATAAGATAATATAAGAGGTTAATATATGATATTATAAATATAAATATGGTTCTATAATATATATATAACAAATATATATTTATTATAAAGAAGTTTCAAACATGTACAAAGTAAATCAAGCCTAAGGTAAGGGACTTTGTCTAAATTTTATTTCATTGAGGCATATTTTGATGTTATACGCCTATATTATTGTATAGGGTTTATATAATTACACATTGAAATTTTATATCAAGAACTTATTTATTCTCAAGATATTTAAAGCTTTGTTAAATGTTATCTATTCATGGGCCTTATGATTTAACTGATTGAAAAGTGGTAAGGTTTTCTCGTCTCACTTTTACTTTTGTGAGACATATGTCATATTCACCACCTAATTTATTTTTTGTGGTGTATATAATGACCCTTGTATTTAGTTATGATCATAATTCATTGAAAATTACATTTCTCTCAAATATATATATTTCTTTAATAGTGGATATGATTGCGACCTAAGTCATATATTAGTTTTGACATACGATTATTTCATTGAATGTTATTTGAATAACTGGGGAAATAATGTTAAATCTATATCTTTTACTCAATATAGAAAATTTTTCATATGAAATATTGATTCATGAATTAAATCAATCATTTTGATATATGAGCAATGCATTGGACATTCAAGACACGGGTGGAGACCAGTTATAGATAGACCCTTGATACATCGGTAAGTCTCACGAGACAAATAAGTTGGCTAAATTAAAAGGGTTTTTACCCATAATGATTCAAATGTATTGTGAAAGGTATTAAAAGTATAGATACCATGATGTCTAAGATTATGGAATCTAATATTAATCATTTCTCTAATTAATAGTTCAATTATTATTATCCATGAGATTTTATAATGATATTATCCATGGATTTAGATTGTGCACAAGTTATTGTTAAATGGAATTAGTTTCCAATTATTTACATTGCCATAATCATTATGCCTTATTTTCTCAAGATATACAATTTATTTATTAAATGGAATCTGTATTCAGCTATTTGATGTGGCGTACTGATTATACAATATTTATTCAAGATAGCTTCTCTTGTATGTAACCCTTATTGAGCATTTGCACTCACCCTTACTTTGATTTATTTCCCTATAAATCCATGAAGTTTAATAGAATTTGTATGAAAGGATATTGTACAGGGAATAATTTTTTTATCCAAAAAAGTAATGTGGTAATGTTTGTTTTCAAATTTAATATGGGAATCATGTATGTATCTAGTTTAATATGACTAATAAACTATTAGGTCCTTCGGGATTTGATTCCTTGTATCTTATGACAATATAATAAAGTAACAAGTAACTCTAGGCTAATGGGGTTGAGTTTGTTGCATAATTTTATTCCAAAATATTATTCATCTTTTTTTGTAGCATTTTTAGGCCTTAATCTTTGATGAGTAACCAAAATATACTTCTTTTTTTGTTTTATTTCTATATTTTCCTTGATTTCCATATTTATTTAGGATAAAAAAATTTCTTCCATATACTATAAAATATTTTAGGGAAGGTTTAATTCTATGAAACGTTTCATAGGGTGTCCTCTCCTCCCCTATACAGAGCACCAATTGGTTCTGAGTATACACCACAAATTGTACTCCATCCTTTGAGTAGTGGTGAGAGATTCCACTATCAATGTGAAATTTATTGGTCATATTATTCACCATACAATTTATTATTTAAAAAAAAATCCATTTTGGTGGATTTATTACTAAATATACCTCATTATTAATTCTATATTTCTCAATATTTTTTTCCACTTCAATTTACATGTACTATATACCATTATTAGATTAAAAAATTATAATTGTGCATTCAGTCTCATTTTTGAATCTCTTTTGATAAATCCTCATGAACACCATGAATTATCTTATGAAATTTATGAACATAATACATAAAATTATACTACAAAAATCAATAAAAAATATTAAATTCCATTCCCCATATGTTCAAGGTCGATTCATAGAACCACATATATTCGGGTGAACCTGTTCAATGATAATGGATACCCAATATTTATCGATATATATTTCATACCATTTTCCCCACATACATGAATCACATGTCTTTTCCTAATCCTGATTTAGATTATTAATATTAAATTCAACTTTTAGTCTAGATAATTTTTCCATGCATTTTTGGTGAAGGTGTCTAAAACTCTGATGACATAGGTTTTTATCCTCTTCAACTATTAGAAGAAAATTATTTTCTTAACTATCCACCTAGTATAGATGACCAATTTTCCTCCATAATTTCTTGAGAGAGATTCTTAATTTAATTTTAATCAAACAACCCTTTTGATTAAATTTAACCTCAAGTATAGATTCATAGAGTTTACTTATACTCTCGTGGTTGTTTTGTAAGCCATCAACATAGAGTAATTCTATTTTCTTCAGTTTGTCTCCAATTAATCAGGTATTTCCATTTCCTTTGATATTCAAAGCTATATAATTTTCAAAACACATTATTTTTTAAACTCTTCCCTTGATATTTTTTAGGAGGATCAAATTTCTTTTCATGTGGTATGAATCCCCACTATCAAGGATCCAGGTGCTGTTGTTCTTTAAATCCTTGAGATCAATTTTATTAAGGTTAATCTTCTCTCTCTTTTTATTTAACTTCGATGATATTCCCAGATGAGTTGAGTCATATAATTCACTTCATTATTTTTCTTCATAATTGGTGGTGTAATCATACTATTCTCTTTCTTCTAATAGAGAGTAACTATTTTTAAATGTAATCATTTCAGGTTAATTTGGATTCTCTTTCCTTTGGATTCCATGATTGAAATCACACACATTCTTTTTCTGAAATCAAAAACATTATAATTTAAATTAGAATAATAAAATTAATATCTACATAAATAATTTCTTCTATGAGATGAAGGATACTGCCTCATTATTCTTTATTGACTTCTAGATGCTTCTCCATTCAAGTATCTCCTTTACTCTTTGCATTAGGACATGGTGTGGCTTACATAGCCACAAAATTGAAATTCCATAAGAAGAAATACCTTACAACTTTTATTCCTCCATTTGTATCTAGAATTAAAATATATCTTTAGTTATTGATTAACCCTTGTCCTTTGAGGACTATTTCTAACTCTATGCCACCTATTATTTTGAGCTATCACTATCTGTGCTTCTATTTTCCTAGTGTTGATGCCACAAACACTAGACTTATTCTTCTATTTAACCTGTCATGTCACTATTCCATATTTTGATATATTTTAATCATAATCAAATACAATTTTACCTATTAAACTAAGTCTTCATTCATTCAATAATTTTGTAACACCTTTGGCACCTCACTTATCCCTTTCCAATAATTCGTTATTTGTGAATTTCTCAAAGTTAAAATTCTTCATTGAATATTTTAACTTTATTTTAGATTAATATTTATTTATCAAAGTACAAACCTATTATTTAAGGGATTTTACCTTATTTTTTCACTCCTTTAAAATATAATTATGATGATCAATCACCTCAGTTTTTAGATTATGATTCACTACTTATTATGAGTTCACCTAACATATATATTGATCTTATAATTATTTTTTTGTTAATCAATCTCAACTTCAAGATGATCCACATATTTTAAATATTATTTAGAAAACCCACCAATTTTTTTATTTTTATTACTTTGAGTATTGATCTCTTCAATACCTCTCTCAGGTTTTACCTTGAGATCAACTACATCTTTAGGTTCATTGATATATTCTCGTTCAAATTCTTCATTTTCAATAGTATCCATCGCATCATCTCCTTTATCTAATTTAAATTCTATTTCTACTTCCTCTAGATATTCTTCATTATCATCTTCCTCTTTTCTCACCATGCTATTCCATCAGAAATTATTTCGAAATGAATTTCCTGATTTGAAATATAATTTAGGTGGGAACTACTTTCTTAGCCGCCGAATGATTTATTCATGTCCTTCATCATTATCGGATATCATTGGAAACTTGATTATTATTTTACCAACATTACCCCACCATAAACGAGATAAGGGTAACTTTACTTTGAATCTACTATTTATTATTATGAATTTATTTTCCACAAGTGATAGAAATTCATAACTTATGTATTATTCCTTATCCTCACCTCTTGTGATGTAATATTTTTTCATATCCATAAAATCCATCACCATATTTGAGTGACTAGATATTCCTTCCAACTTCACACACATTTAATATGTGACTAAACTAATTTTCAAGTCATATAGTGATAGTTATTCTTGATTCTTCTCTTCATGGGATAATACCTTAGGATCATAGAGATGTGGAAACCTTTACATGATTTTCCCACAATATAAATATCTTCTATCTCTTCACCAAAACTTATAATTTCTCCAATGACTAGAATAATTCAGTTGAAGAATCCATCAACATTTTCATTAGGGAACATCTTCAAGTCATTGTACATATTATGGGTCACTTTAAGCTTAGTCTCCTTCACCTTGATGTCACCTATATATATATTGGATAATTTTTATAACACACCCTTGAAACTTGTTCATATCACCACCTTCATATAAATCCGATTTATCTGCGCCCTAGATAAAGTTCTTTGAGATTTGGAATCTGTATCAAGTAGTTTCTTGTCTTCGACAGTCATGAAAAATTATGATACATTATCTAATAGAGATAATATTTTCATTAATTTTAATTTAAATTTTAATTTTTTAAATCAAACTAATTTGTTAATTTAAGGGTGATTGTTACATTTTAATATTATGAGAAATTTTTTGATTAAATTGTGAAAATGGATTAATTATTGGTCATTATCTTTTTCATTCATATTTGGTATTAATTGGTAAATCCATACTTTTGATTTTAGGTGATGATTTAATATGAATTTGTAATTAGATAATGAATTTGTAAATTTCATGTAAATTATAGTTTTTCCTTTCAATTAAACTCTATTATTTTTATCTTAAAGTATTCTATGTGTAAAATATTAATCTTGCTTTTTTAAAATAATTTTACACATATTGGGATACATATTTTATTTGAATACCATGAGTTAGATCATAATTTATTATACAGATAGTGGGCCTTGAATTTAATTTCATACTAGATTCATCAATAGGGATATCAATTCAACATTCATCCCCTAACATCTATATTCTTTCTTAGGATAGGATGAAATTTTGACATAAGTTATAAGGCTCAAAACCGAATATTTCATTCAAATGAAGAGCCGTCTAGTTAAATATTTTAGAGGGTCCTTTTAATACTTTTGTAATGCTAGCCTCCCCTCCAATCTATAAATATTTATTGTTGACATTTAGAGGGAACTCACTTGGGGAGTAAACTACAAGTTATTTTATACTATAACATTAGAATATTATATTTTATTTCTTTTATATTGCATTGTATTCAAATTTTGTAGGGTTTTTATAAACCATATTCTCTCTTTTTCTTTGTATCCCTACTCTATCTCTCTCTCTCCCTATGTCTATCTCTCCCTATCTTTATCTCCCTATCTTACCCCTTACATTATATTCACTTCACCATGATATATTAAACTCACTATGGGGAGTTATTGACACAATATTTGACCTTGGGTGTGGTTTTCTCAGTGTTCCCAATTTCTCACTTTATAATTTTTCATGATTCTTTTCTATTTGAGGTGAGATATATAAATGATATGGGTTTGCGTGGAGATTTTCCATGACTCATTTTTTAGAATCTAAAACTCATTATATTATCTACAATATAATTATTACCTCCCTTCTCTTGGGAAATATCTTCATACAATGGACTTGAGTGTGTTTGTGGTATGAATTAAAATATGATGGATCCAAGTCCTGGAAGGTGTTACACTATTGATTGAAGTGTTTTTATCATTATTTATCATTCAAGAAGGTGAGTCTTAGTGTGTGAAATAGATCTACAAGGCTTGATGAATTTCACAAAAAAATTAGGGAGTAGTAGTCCATTCATGATGGTATGATCTATCAAATAGAATGTAGGTAATAAATATTGAACAATTAACCCATGTAGTTAAACCCTAGGACCAAGTTATTTCTTGCTAAATTCATTTATTTTGATATTTTCATTTGAGGATTTATTTATATTATTTCATTCCAATTCACAACCCTCACTTATTTTTCTATTTTTTTAGAAATAAAAAAACAAAAAAATATATTAGGTAAATTTAAAATAGTAAGAGATTGACTACAAAATCTCCTCAAGAGAGATGAATTTGGTCAGACAATATGATGCATTTGAAAACAAAAAAAATATCTTGCATACCCCATGACAAGTATATAAAATTTTTTCACTATTTAATGGGATCCAAATAGTATGTTACTGTCATGACCCGTCCCGCAGGGCCCATGTCATGACTACCCCAAGCCCGCCTTCTATAGGACAGGGGCTAGTGACTAGCACCAAAAAGGCATATCCCTATAACAGGAAGGAATTTCCTTTAAAACTGTACAAGCACACAATCCAAGATCACAAAAAGAAGTAACCGTGAAGTAAACTACTGTAGTAAAAAGTGTACTGAAAGTAAAGGGGCTGGAATACAAGCACAACTGAGAAGTAAAAGTACAAATTAAAAGGGAAAATAGCTCCTAGATCATCCACCAAGGATCCTACCTAAAGGGAAGGTACAAATCATCTCCAAAACACTCCATGTCAGCCCATCTTATCTGTGTACCACCTAGTTCTGGATCCCTAAAGTCTCAGCCCAGCTACTCTTCATCTACACAAGACATAACAAGGCGCTGATGAAGCTCATGTAGGGGTGAGTAAAACAATACTCAGTAGGGACACTGAGACCGCCGAAGGTCTCCCAGAGTTCCACAAAGGAAATACCACAAATAAATACCTCTATCAAAAATCATGAAGAAATAATCAACTCTTCTTTGGTATATACCCAAACTTATACCTAATTTTTCAAGATATACTCATCTCATACATGAGATATCATAGGGCTCCATCTTTTAAGCCATTTTCACAACTGATCCACAAGGGAAGAATACTGAAAAGGTAACACCACGAAGGTAACACCACAAAGGTAACAACACAAAGGTTAAAGTACCACAAAGGTAACACCACGAAGGTAAAAGTACCAAAAATCTAAGGAATCAACTCATAATAAGTATATAACTCAAGTACATAAGTACATATGATTATTCATAAATCTAGATCATATTATTCTGTTGAGAGGCTCTGCTGCCAACCCACATAGGATCGATAGATGCTGACCCACATAGGATCCCTAGGCACTGACCCATATTGGATCGATAGATACTGACCCACATAGGATCACTAAGCGCAGACCCACACAGGATCGATAGATGATGACCCACGTATGATCGATGTTCTTTCTTCACATTATAGCCAGCCATGAGATTATCGCACTAAGCACTCTTGATTTCGAGAGGATATGATACTCAATCCATCGGTCATACCTCAACTACCACTAAGTTCCATGAATACGTATCCCAAAGGACCACCATGTTGTAAGGGTTTCAAAGAGTCAGATGACATGTCAATTAGATGTCAGGTCTATGACTTATAAGCGTTTTAGTACTGAAGGCCCTGTTGGATTGGGGTTCAATCCAACCTGGATGTACTCAAACTTTCCCCAAAATTAAATTGGAGTATATCAAAAGTAATGTCTCATTCTAAGTATTCCATCACTATAGATGATTCGTCAAATAGACGTCTGATTCACAAGTTATGGCCCTTTTAGTGAAACTAGGCCTGGTTGGGTCTGGGTTCAGTCTGACCCAGTTTGGGCTTACCTGACCCTATTTGGGTCTTTCCCGGCCCAACCAGAACCTGCCTGCACCGGTCCAGTTGGGCTGGGTCGTGGACTAGCTCGTCTTGCCTAGGCGGCGTGGCCCGTTGGGCTGGTGTAGCCCGTCCACGGAGGGGTGCCACCCGACCCACAACGGGATGCAGCCCATTGGGCTTGCGTGGCCCAGCCCATGAAGGAGTGTGGCCCACTGGGCTCGTGCGGCCCATCCCGCTAAGGGCGCAACCCGTTGGGCTTGTTCGGTTCGGCCTATGGAGGGGCTTGGCCCACTGGCTGGGTCCCGCCTTAGCTGGCACTTGGGGGGGGGGGGGGGCGCTCCCCCTTCTCCTGAATGGATAAGTCGTTTGGGTAATGGAGTTGCATTTCCAAATGGTGTCACCTAGTTGACGCGCCACATGGTGTCACCTAGTTTCTGCGGGATCCACAGGGCGGGTCCCTCCTTTACCATCACGACTTCATGTCACGACCATCTCCAACAGCGCGCAACGGCACACCGCTCCGCCTCTGCTCGCGGTAGGCCAGTGTTGGCTATCGCTGTCCACTGTGGCTATGGTCGCGAACTTATCTACCAGTGGCGTGCCACTATCTCTTCTGCAGCAAGCCGTTTTCATCCGCCACCATCACCCTCCAGCATCGGCGGTCTTCTATGAGTCACCAGGTGAACTCTGGTGGTCCGTTTTCCCGTCCGAAGGTACCAACAGCCTTCCCAGGATTCCCTCCTCACTGCTTGACCCTCCATTCCAAGTTCTATCCTACCTGAGTAAAAAGTCTATGAATAACACATAGATCAACAATGTAGCACAGGTTCTGCTCCTTGTTCCTTGGGCCCACACCCTCCGCGTTAGATTGATAACATGACGAAAGAATAGAATTCAACAAACTCTTGAAATTAAAACATGATAAATCCCTACCTTAGGATCGTTGGAGAATGTCCGAGTTTGAGGAAGAGTCGGCATTTTTCAATTCGTGTTTTGGTAGTGCACATCACCATTCGCTGGAACCAGTCCCGTCCTCCAAGTGGTTGACATCGCAGCATTTTACCATATCTTTGTCACTTGGTGAAGTTTTGCAAACACTCTACCCTGAGCTCCATATAAATAAGAGAGGGGGAGGGTGAGTAACTTCTTTGGAAATTTATGAGGTTAATTTGATAAGGAAATTTCCTAATTCCAATGGTACAGTTACAAACTTTGAGGAGTCAAGCCAATTAATGTCTTGACATGTCGTTGGTCCTACCACCACCGCTTGTCTGTTTAAGGAAAAGAAAAGAGAGAAAATAAAATAAATTTCTTATTTTATTATTCTTTTAAAAGTCCAAAATCTATCTATTAATTCTGACCTACAATGGTTGAAGTAAAACCTTCCTTAAGTGAATCCTGACACTTTGGATTCAACAGTGCTCTCATATTTTTAATTTAAGCACTGGTTCAAAAGTTAGAAAGCGCCACTCCCGTATTTACTAAATGTACCTTAAAAAAAGTTCAGAAATTCATTTTAGGAACACTCTGCCTCGGAATCACGTGCCATCAATTTTCACAGACTTTTAATAATTCCATATAACAAAAAAAATCATGGAAAATCTGGGCCTTTACATTCTCCCCACCTTAGAGATTTTTATCCCCGAAATCCACATCATAGACTAAGTAAACAAATGGTGGTACTGAGCATGAATCCGAGCCTCCCACTCCCATGTGCTCTTCTGGAGGTTCCTATGCGGTCAGCGAACGTACACTAGAGGTATTGATCATCCATGAAGTACGTGCTCATGTCAATCCTTAATCTTTATTGGAACCTCCGTAAATGTCTCCCCATCATCAAAGTCCATCTCGTCATGGTTGATGATGTGAGATGATTCATGAATGTATCTCCTCAGTTGGGATACGTTGAAGACATCATGAACCCTATGCAACTGTGGTGGAAGTAAAAAGTGGTATTCTACCTCACCAATCCTCCGAAGTATCAGAAATGGTCTGATAAACCTTGGTTAGACTTTTCCAACTCGGCCAAATCTCCACAAACCTCATTGAGGTGAGACCCGTAGGAAGACATGGTCTCCCTCCTCGAACTTCAAAGGCCTCCATCTCCTATCAGCATAAGACTTCTGTCTGATCTGTGCAGTCTTCATCCACTCCTGGATGATTTTCACCTTCTCAGTGGTAGCCCATACCAAATGTGGACCCATAAGTTCAGACTCCCCTAGGTCTGTTTAGCATAGAGGTGATCTGAAAGGTCGACTGTACAAGGCCTCAAATGGTTCCATACTGATGGTGGAGTGATAGCTATTGTTGTATGCTATCTCCACCAAGGGCAAGTGATCCTCCAAACTGTGGCTAAAATCTAGGATGCAAGCATGAAGCATATCCTCCCATGTCTGAATGGTCCACTCCTTCTATGGATGATAGGCAGTGCTCAAATGTAGTTTAGTCCCGAACGCCTCCTATAATCCCTTCCATAATCGGGATGTAAAATTTGTCTCATATTCAGATAAAATCATTTATGGCACCCCATGAAGTTGTATAATCTTCTGTACATAGAGAAGTACCAATCCCTTCACTGATCCCTGCTCTCAGATGGGTAGTAAGTGGGCCGACTTGGGGAGTCAGTCAACAATCACCCAGATGGAATAATGTCCCCTGGATATACATGGAATCCTTGTCACAAAGTCCATGGATATACCATCCCACTTCCACTCTGACACCTCCAGTGGCTGCGCTAATCCTGCTGGAACTTGATGTTCGGCCTTCACTTGCTGACAAGTGAGGCATCTTGAAACAAAATCATCCATTTCTTTCTTCATCCCTAGCTACCAGTGCTGATGTTGGAGGTTCTGGTACATCTTCTCCACACCAGGATGTACCAATAGAGGGGACGTATGGAACTCCCTCAACACCTCTTCACATAGTGCCACTGGTACCATCTTGCATCCTCTAAAGATGATGACGTGCTCCCCACCATCAGAAAATCCACCAGGTGCCTATTTTGAGGATATTTGAGCACCTCGAGCCTCACAGTCAATGTCCCCAAGCTATGCCTCCCAAAATCATTAAAGAAGCAGGGGAGTGACAATCATAGACTAGAGGTAAGTTGCTCAATCTCTATCCACAAAGGATATCTGCAACACAGCTAGCTGCTCTGTCGCCTCACTCAGCAGTTGTAAACTAGATCTCCTGTTGAGTGCGTCTGCCACTACGTTCCCCTTCCCAGGAGTATAGACAATCTCAAAGTCATAGTCCGGGAGGAACTCTAGCTAACGTTGTTGTCTCAGGTTCAGGTCCTTCTATGAGAAGATATACATGAGACTCTTGTGATCAGAGTAGACTGTAAAACATTCACCCATCAATTAATGTCACCAAATCATCAAGGCGAAGACCACTACTGATAACTCCAGGTCATTGGTATCATAGTTCTGTTCATGTTGTCTTAGATGTTGAGAACCATACATGATCATTTCTCACTCCAACATTAGGACACATCCATGTCTGGTCCCTAATGCATCGTAGTAGACTACATACCCAACACCCTCTTCTAGTAGCCTCAAGATGGGGGCACTCTTCAGTCTATGCCTCAACTCCTAAAAACTCTCCTGAAATCTATCTATCCATACGAAGGGATTTCCCATCTTTTTCAATGCTGATAAGGGTGTCACAACTATAGAAAAGTCGGGTACAAATATCTAGTAGTACCCAGCCAATCCTAGGAAGCTCCGCACCTTGGTCACACTCCTGGGTGGCTCCCAAGAAAACACTGCCATTATCTTCACTAGATCTATGAAAAATCTAGCCTATGAGATAACATGTCACAGAAATTAGACCTCCCATATCCAGAACTGGCACTTCGAGAGCTTACCATAAAGTTGGTGCTCTCAGAGTGTATCCAAAACTATCTGCAGATGATAGGCATGATCCTCCTATGTTTCTGAATATATCAAGATTCCGTCAATGAAGACCACCATGAAGAGATCAAGGTATGGCTAGAAGGTTCTGTCCATGAGTCCCATGAACACTGCAGGGGCATTTTTAATGACGAATGGAATAACAAAGAACTCATAATGTCCATACCGACATCTGAAGGCTATCTTCTACACATCCTCATCTTGTACCTTGAGCTGATGATAGCCTTATTTGAGGTCTATATTTGAAAACCAACGAGCTCCCTTCAACTGATCGAAAATATCATAAATCCTTGGAAGTGGATATTTGTTCTTCTCTGTCACCTGGTTTAGGTGCCAATAGTCCACATAGATTCTCAAACTCCCATCTTCCTTCTTGGCAAACAAAATCAAGGCTGACCATGGAGAAACACTGGGCCTTATGAGCCCCTTACTCTATAAGTCCTCCAATTGAACCTGTAACTCACGAAGCTCTATGGGATACATCCGATATGCTGGAATAGATATCGGTGTCTTCCTAGGGTATAGGTCAATGCAGAAGTCTACCTATCTACATGGAGGTAGTCCCAGAACATCATCAGGAAAGAAATCGGCATACTATTCCACCAATACAAGATATCCCGGACTCTCAACATCAACTGATCCGAGGGTAAGGATAGCCAACTGATGTTTAATCAGCCGACCTTCCTCCGAGAAAGTCCATATTGTGCTAAAAAGGTTATCTTATCTCTGGTGAAGGAAAAACTAGTCCCATCCTTGTAGACACACCATATTTTGTGCCTAATGCAGTCAATCTGAGTATAGACTATGGATAACCAGTCCATACCTAAGATGACATTGTAAGGCCTCGATGCCACTACTAGAAAATTCCAGCCGAAGCTCTCACCTCCTATAGTAATCTCACACTACCGGCACCAGTGTGTAATCTTTGAATCCCCCCCCCATTGGAGTCTTTAGTTGTTAGGATCGATCTGATGGCTCCATCAGAATCTTCGTGCTCTGAATGAGGCCCATGGAAATAAAAGAACGATTGGAACCTGTTTTTATAAGTATTGCATCTAGGGTGTAGTAGACATAGATCATACCTCTAATCATCTATAGAGCATCGTGGTTGTAGGCCTCAGCTACCTAGATCTGAGTTCGTCCCGGTCCTCTTGCTCCATGTGGTCGGGGTGGACCACCTAGAGGTGGTAGAAGTAGAACCTTGAATCGCTGCCCACCGCCTACTACACAGCCAGCTCCTCTTCCATGTCTACCAATTTACTATATACCTCCTTGATCTAATCTATACCTCTGCTTTGGAATTCCATCAACTATATGCTGGTTGCCCGTACGGTGGGTCGGGTAGTCGCGAGCCATGTGACCCTGCTCGCTGCACGAGTAGCACTGCTTGATCCTCATATGTCCTACTCTATCCCATAATCCTCGGACCACCAACCCTGTATCCGGAGATCATCCACCATAAGGTCTGGACTTCTTGGTCCCCTGCGTCATCTTCTTACTACCTCCTATGGATGACTATGCTACCTGACATCTAGTGGTGGATCTCGCTATTGGTGTCTGCTCAACTAAGAAGATCTCCACCAAAAGTGCTTGCTCTAGCACCCCAGACTGCGTCGGAATTCTGAACGATATCATCAATGCTCTGATATCCTATATAATACCCTCCTCAAAGGTTTGGTCCTTGATGAAAGGGTCTTGTACCATGTCGGTGGAGTAGCGGGAGAGATCAGTGAACCTTTCCGAGTACTAGGACACAGTCGTGCTGCCCAAATGTAAGTTTAGTAGCTCCTGTATATTCACTAAGCATAGGGTTTCTGGGATGAAATCTACTCTAAAAAGTCCCTTTAATTCTACCCAGGTGAGGGTCGCCTCATCGTGTAACTGGAGTGTTAGACTTACCCATCTCCGAGCTGCTCCCTGAAAGAGACTTACAACTAGAATCACCATCAAATCAGCTGGCATCCCAACTAAGCGAAAAACTATGGCCACAACCTCCAGCCAGTCCTCATCCACCTACAGATCTATCTCATCATAGAACCTTCGAGACCACTACCGCTAAAACTCATGCAACGTGCTTAGTTGGTGTGCACCCTCTGCTGATGGGGATGGTGGCAGTTGCTGCCCAACGGGTGGTGGTGCTACTGGTGCACCACCCAATGGTACTATCGTCGTAAGAGGTCCCTACACTAAATACTCATTATTTGGTGAACCTTTATCATATTTTATCTCAGGAATCCTAGTAGGCTATCTGCATGGCAGCATCCTAAAAGAAAACAGGTGCGCCACAATCAATAAGTTATACCTAGTGAGCTGAATCAAGAGATCAAAAGTAAAACACTTCTAAAACACTCACAATCAGTGTTTTCATGCACTAAGTCAGAAATCAGAATTTAGGGTCTTGGTGTATGGATACGTCGACCACCACACCAACACTAGATTCCCAAAATGAAAAAACCACACTTATAACACTTAAAACTATTGCCACATTGGGAAGATCAGAGTTCTAGTTCTTTAGTAGAACCGACTCCTTTGATACCACTTTGTCACAACCCGTCCCCCGGGGCTTGTGTCATGACTACCCCAAGCCCACCTTCCATAGGCCAGGGGATAGAGACTAGCACCAAAAAGGTGTATCCATATAACAGGAAGGAATTTACTTTAAACCTATACAAAAACAAAATCCAAGAACACAACAAGAATTAACCACGAAGTAAACTACTATAGTAAAAGTGTATTGAAAGTAAAGGGGCTGGAATAAAAACCCAACTGAGAAGTACAAGTACAACGGAAAAGAGAAATTATCTCCAGGATCATCCACCAAGGATCCTACCAGAAGGTTAGGTATATATTGTCTTCACAACACTCCACGTCAACCTGTCTCCTCTATGTACCACCTAGTCCTGGCTCCCTCAAGTCTCAGCCCAGATGATCATCATCTGCACAAGACATAACATGGTGCGGGTGAAGCCCATGCAGGGGTGAGTATAACAATACTCAGAAGGGACACTGAGACCCCTGAAGGTCTCCCAGAGTTCCAAAAAGGATATACCACAAAGCAAGACCTCAATCAAAAAGCATGAATAAATAATCAACTCTACATATTTATATGACCATACATATACCTAAGTTATCAAGATATACTCGTCTCACACATGAGAAATCATAAGGCTTTGAATTTTAATCCATTTGCACAACTGATCCACGAGGGAAGAATACCACAATGGTAACACCATGAATGTAACACCATGAAGGTAAAAGTAACACAAAGGTAACAACATGAAGGTAAAATTACCACAAAGGTATGGAATCATCTCACACCAGGTATATAACTCAAGTATAGAAGTACATATGATTAGTTGTAAATCTAGATCATCTTATTCTATCAAGAGGCTCTACTGTTGACCCACAGAGGATCGATAGATGCTGAACCACACAGGATCACTAGGCGCTGACCCACATAGGATCAATAGATACTGACCCACACAGGATCGCTAAGAACTGACCCACACAGGATCGATAGATGTTGACCAACATAGGATTGATGTTCTTCCTTCACGTTATAGCCAGCCATGAGATTCTCATACTAAGCACGCTTGATTCCAAGAGGATTCGCTCCTCAAGACATCAGTCGTACCTCAACCTCCAAGAAGATACATGAAGAAGTATCCCAAAGGACCATCATGTCTTAAGGGTTCCAACGTGATAGATGACACATCAATCAGATGCCTGGTCCGTGACTTATAAGCATTTTAGTACCAAGGGCATGGTTGGATTTGGGTTTGATCCAAACCAGCCATAATCTAACTTTCCCCAAAATTCAAGTGGAGTATATCAAAAGGATAGTCTCATTCCAAGGATTCCAGTGCCATATATGGTTTATCAAATGGATGTACGGTTCACAAGTTATGGACCTTTTAGAAAGACTTGGCCTGGTTGGGTCCAGGTATAGTCCGACCTAGTTTGACCGACCAGGCCCAACTGACCCGACATAACCCAAACCAGCCTTGACCAATCTAGTTTTGCTAGGCCGCAAACTGTCCTAGCCCACCTAGGTGGCACGATCCGACCCATGGAGGGGCGCAGCCTGCTGGGCTCACGCGGCCCGACCAACAAAGGGGCATGGCCTGCTAGGCTCACGTGGCCCGAACCACGAAAGAGCACAGCCTGCTGAGGATCACCCTAGCTAGTGCTAGGGGAGTGATCCCCCCTTCTCCCGAATGGTTAAGAAATTCAGGTAATGGAGCGGTGGCGCCACGTGGCACTGCCTGGTCACTGCGGGACCCACTGGGGCGAGTCCCTCTTCCACTTCTGTTGCTTCATGCTGTGACCATCTCGAGTGGTGTGTGACGGCATGCCGCTCCGCATCCACCTACGGCCGGCCGGTTCCGGCCCCCACTATCTTTCATGGTTGTGACCTGGACCTTATCTGTCAGCAGCACGTGATGGTGTGCCACCATCTCTTCCGCGGCCGGCCTTTTCCAGCCGCTGCCGTCACCCAACGGTGTCAGTCTCCAGTGCTTCTGTGCCGGTGCCATGCCAGCGGTCTTTTGCGGGTCACCGGGTGAACTCTGGTGGCCCGTTTTCCCGTCCAAAAGTACCAATGACCTTCTCGGGACTTCCTCCTTGATGCTTGACCCTCCGTTCCAAGTTTCGTCCAACCCTAGTAAAAAGTTTGCAAAGAACGCATTGATAAACAAAGTATGGGAGGGTCTGGGCCTTGTTCTTTGGGATTACACGCTCTGAGTTATCTTGATAACATGAGGGAAGAATTGGATTAAAAAAACTCTTGAAATTAAAACAAGTTAAATCCCTAACTCAAGATCATTGGAGAAAATCCGCATTTGAGGAAGAGTAGACATTCGTCGATTCATGATTCAGTGGCACTCATCACCATTATTTGGAATTGGTCTTGTCCTCAATGTGGTTGGCATTACAGTATTTTACCAGAGCTTCATCGCTTGGTGAAGCTGTTCCAACACTCTACCCTGAGCTCCATATAAATAGGAGAGGGGGAGGGTGAGTAACACCGTTGGGAATTTATGAGGATCATTTAATAACAAACCTTCCTAATTCCAATGGTACAATTTAAAACTTTGATGAGTCAAGCCGATTAATGGCTTTACATGTCATTGGTCTTGCCACCGCCGCTTGTCCATTAGAGGAAACAAAAAGAGAAAAAATAAAATAAATTTTTTATTTTATTATTCTTTTGAAAGTACAAAATCTATCTTTTTCTCCCGACCTACTATGGCCAAAGGGAATACTTCCTTAAGTGAATTTTGGTGCTTCAGATTAAACAGTGCTCTCAGATTTTTAATCTGAGCACTAGTCCGAAATTTATAAAACACCGCTCATGCGTTTACTGAATGTACCATAAAAAAAGTTCATAAATTCATTCCGATCACACCGAGCCTAAAAATCACACATCTTAAATTTTCTCAAATTTGTAATAATTCCATATAATTAAATAAAATTACACAGAAAATCCAGGTCTTTACAGTTACACCCTTTTATTTTTCTCATTTTGTAAATAATTTTCACTCTTTTCATAATTTTAAAAAATAATTTTAAATATATTTATCCATGATGTATTCCAATGAAAATTATTATATATGGACTAATCAATATCATGTGTAATAAGAAGAAGAAATTTTTTATGAATGTGAATCTCAATTTAAATAGATTAGTTTAGACATGAAAGAGGTGAGGAACCAAATAAGATTTTTTACTAAACACCTCATTGTGTCCAATGAGTAGTTAAAGTATCAAGAACAAGAACTAATGGAGGAAGATATTTCCATAATCATTTTTAAAATATAATAACATTAGGAGGCCATGAAGTAAATACTATAAGAGTTACTTGAATAATTTTCTCCACTATAGCTAGACAATATTTCTGAAGAAAACTTGGCTATTGATACACTTGGGGGAGATTAGAAAAAAAAAGAAGAATCTTTGAATTAATTTTTATAAGGTAACTTTCAAATTGATTATCAAATCTTGGAAGAAGAACATATAGCACCATTATATCTTTATCTATCTTTTGAATAGGAAACTGCTCAAGTGATGTAATTTGAAGGGATATTTGAGTTGATTAACTATCTAGCTCTATCCATTACAACCAAACTCCAAGAAGCCTTAGGAAATGAAGAAGAACTTAAAAACAACTCATGGAGATAATATTTTCTTGAACTCATTTTCACTTTATTTTATTGAAAATTAATTGATAATTACCTCCCACTCTATAAATTTTTCATATTTTGATAACTTTTGGATTTAATTAGTGGATAAATATGAAGATGATGATGCACCTAATGAGTAATACATGAATCTACCTGAACTAATTGAACTCATTTTTAATGGAGTAAATAAATTTTTTTATTATATTTTTCTAAAATGATGTGTTACATGTTTCTTACTTTAAAGGGAAATATTTTGATATTGATTCCACTTATTTCAATTTTATTCAAATAAAATAATTCTATGACTTTTCCTTTGATAATTTTGTTAATCTAGAACATCATTAGTGGGCACTAGAAGTTAAGGAAGAGGCTGTATAAGTGGAAACCACAGTAGAGGAGGACTACTTATTTTTCATACCCCCAATCTAAAAATTATAACATATTTCTATGGGGATGAACCTATAGTTCTCTATACATAGGATAATATAAAAGAAGTTCAATTTAAATCACATTGGAAGGAAAGATATGTGGTGGATCAAATCAATGAAACCCTACCTACCATTTATTATTGATAATAGATGGAACTTAATTTCTTGGGGTAGTAAAACCAAATTACCCACATTGGGGTTAAACAAATATTTATCCATTTTATTTTATTTTCTCATTCTATTTATATTCATTTATTTTATTTTCAAAAAATTTCTAATTTTTTTCTTTTACTTATTGGTTCTCAGTGGGCAATAGTTGAGAGTGTAACCCAAGGCTTCCACTACCAATAATACTAGTTGTATCATTCCTTTTTCACATATATTTTTTATTTCATAATAAAAAATTTCATGAAAATATGATAAGATGATTTTTAAATAAAAAGGGAGTTTAATAAGTTTAATCATATGTGTGTGGGGGGGGGGTACCAATCAGTTTAGGATTTACATGTTTTGTTTTTTTATTTTTGGTTTGTTTTAGGTTAAGAAATTGATATTTAAATTTCATCTTATATAATGAAAAATGACATGCTAGTTTTTACGATTTCACTAATTTTGATGTTTTTTACTTATATGGTTGTTGAGTGAGTTTTTTTGTTGCTTTCATGTTTTTTAGAACTAGGAAAAAGTTTTTTAATGGTATGATAATTAGTGAAGCTAAAATTATAACTTAAGAAAACTATAATGTTGAACTCTAACGTGGGTAAATTTACTATTATGAAAAACAACACCTCATGGATAAAACTCAAAATATATTCATATAAGTCCATTGAAATTAGAATAAAATGGGATATTTTGATTCCACATGATGATTTGAGAAATTTTACCACATATAAAAAATAAAAAAGAAATAAAAAAACCAGTTTCCTATTTTTCAAAAGATGCATGCATTTAGGTGAGGGGAATTTTGAGCACTAGATGAAGAAGGAAATTGAATTATAATAATTTCATTTGGGTTTTATCAAGGATGTAGAAAAAGTAGGTTTTTTGTAATAATCTTGTGAAAGAGGAATTTATGATAGTTAACCTTGTTAAAATATTAATTCCACTAAATTCTGTTATATTCATAAACTTGAAACCTGAAATTTGGCATAAATTTAAGCGGTTTAGTGGATATGAATTATAAGAGGAGGAACGTGATTGTCAATATTGAATAAATCTTTTATTCCCCTATTTTATAGATTGTGTGTTTTAACCTAGGTAGGATATTTATTTTTGTTAATTGAATTATTTATATTTACCAGGAGTGTAATGTTTAGGTGAGGGGGGATTAACAGATATGATATTTTGATCAATTTTAATTTGAATTTTGATATTTTAGATTTAACCAATTTGTGAATTTAAGTGTGATTGTTTCATTTTTATATTAGAAGAATGATTTGGGTTGGATTATAAAAATATATTAATTATTAATTATTTTATTCATCTTTGGTTATAATTGGTAAATCCATACATTTTTATTTTAGGTTATGATTTAATATGAATTTTTAATTACAATTTAAATTTGGATATTTCATGGAAATTTCATTGTTTCACTTTCAACTTCACTCTAGTACTTTTATTATTAAAATATTCTATGTGTTGAATATTAATTTTATTTTTTTATAAAATTTCACAGCTATTTAGATACATATTTTCTTTAAATACCATGAGTTGGATCACACATTATTATGGGGATAATGTGCCTTTATTTCAATGTTGGATTGGATTTATCAATCTGTATATCTCTTTAATTACTAGGATATAATTTTTATAACCTTACTCAAATTATTATAGAATTTTAATAAAATTTATAGTGCTCAAAACTAAATATTTTATTTAACTATAGCCATGCCTAGTTTGGTATTATAGAGGGTAAATGGGGTGGGAAAAAATACTGATTTATTTAGAATCAATTGGTATGTTTCACTTTTAAAACTTTTGTAACCAAAGCCTCCCCTAAACTACATAAATATGTATTATTAACCTTTAGAGGGGATTCATTCAAGAAGTTAAATAGGTGTTCTATTTTGTTGAAACTTTGGAATATTTTATTTTATTTCTCTTCTATTACAATGTATTTTAATTATACATAGTTTTAATAAATTTTCTTCACACTTTTGTTTCTATATTTATTTTTTTCCTTTATTTATCTCTATATTTCTTAAATTCCCTTCACTATGATCTCTTGTACTCATGAAGGTGAGTGACCAAAATAGGGATTTTACTTGGTGTAGTTTTTCTCATTGTTGTTAAATTTTTTATTTACAATTCTTCACATTTATTTTCTATTTGTGTTGAGGGAGAGAAAAGTATTTTGATATGGTGTAGTGATCATTCACCACTCCTTATAATAGATATAAAATTCATTATATTATCTATTAAATAACTTTTTACAACCTTATCTCAGTAATATTTTTTATACAACCAAGTTGAGTGTGTTTATGGGAAGAAATGATATACTATGGAGTTGGGTCTTTGATGGTGGAACACTCTCAACTGAGGTGTATTCATTATTCTTAACCATTGATGGAGGTAAGGTTTGGTGTGCTGAAGAGATCTCCTAGGCATGATAAATTTCACATTAAAGGTTGGGAGAAGTTGTCTATGTATGATGACATAGACTATCAAATAGAATTTAGACAATAAATAAAATATAATGTATGAACCCATGTAAACAAACCCTATGAAAATGTTCTCTCTTGCTAACTTCATTTTATCTATATTTTTATATATATTTTTCATTGTAGTCTTGCAATCCTATTATCAACCCTCACTTATTTTTCTATTGTTTTCATAAATATAAAAACATAAAAATAAAATAAGTGAATTAGGTATAGTTTTTGATTGACTGAAAAATATCCTCAAGAGATATGACCATGGTAAAATATTGTTTTACATTAAGAAAAATAAATATATTTTTCACACCACATGATAGGAATCCCTAGGGTTGCAGTATTGCAGTAAGTTTTCTTGCCTATCACATGGGTGACCTAGGTTTGATCCTTTTCAACGATGATATGTTTTGAAAACCACTTTTTAATAGCGTGTGTAAACAAATTATTTCACAGGGTAAATTTACTTGTGGTGCTAACCCTAGGTTTTATCTAAATAGGAGTACTGAAAATTACTTATCACTTTTTTTAGAGAACAAAGGGTTTTTTTGGAAACTGTTTGGTTTGAAACCCATGTAAAGTAGTGAAATAACAGTGCAATTAGTAATCCAATTGTAATTATATCAATGTATTTAAATTATTTCTCCCACATATTATTAACTGGTATGTGGGAGGTCCCAAAATAACTTCTCCTCTCACCCTTGGAGGAATAGTTTTGGTGAAGTTAAAATTATCACATATCACTTCTTAGGTATAAATTCCATATTATGTGTGAAAGTAAAGTATTAAAGTACTCCTAGATAGCTCATATAATACCCAATCAGGTTTTGTGATTCCTAATGAAACCAAGAGTGTCCATTTACCCTTTAAAATGATCCACAAATCAGTAAATTTTGACACACCTATGATAGGGTGGTACAAAATATTATTAATATTTTCCCAATGTAGAACATTGGTTGACCAGGGATATCTCTCATAAAGAGAATTTAAAATATTTCACTCAATACTCTTAAACACTTTAATAAATTTCTTATATATTTTATATTTTATAAATGTAATAAAAATACGGGGCTTTAATTTTGGATTTCAAAACTGAAAAAAATACATACAAACAAAAGGAATAAAGTTACTAAGATAAGAAACTATCTCAAAGGAATAATCCTGGGTAAACCTTTTTTTTCTTATCGCCAATATCCCATCTACTTAATGAACACACTCCATTGTATGTATGATAATATTCTTCTACATCTGTTGTGAATACATAGTGAACTCAATGAAATCTATGTACACGACACATCCACCACCTCCATGGTTAGTAAGTTAAAGGGATCCTTGATTATGACCACCCTCTAAATCGCCTTCTTGGATTGAAGTCACACATTTTTAGCACCAAATAACTATTGATCCATAATATTTCATATTGATCATGGAAGTGATGGAAAAAAGTGAAAAATAATAAGTTACACCCAAGACCCCGACCCTAGAAGCCCAAAGTTGATGGTTACTTTATTACATTGGCACTCAAAACATGCAATTATGTACCAAATAACCGAATAATTTAGTAGTATTGGTAAACTAGATATATAATTTATATTCACATTAATTTTTTTGGTCTTAATGGAAAACCCAAGATGGTTTGGGGGAGAATTGAGTTTCTAATGAAATTTCTATTTAATAATAATTTAAAGACAAAAATAATATTGGCACAACCTTGTTTTAATGATAAAAAATCATGTTAATTATGTTTTAAATGAGTTTTATGTTTTATGATAGAATTTTATAATATAAGGTATTTTTAAAAAATATTGGTTGTGTTTTGAAAAGACCTACTATCATACTTTACTCACTGCTAGAAAATACACACCGTTGGAGTTGAGTCACCGCCAGAAAAGACTCCCTGTTGAAGTTGAGTCACCACTAGAAAAGAGTCACCACTAGAATTCACCTACTATTGAAAATGTGTCACCACTAGAAATGACTAACTACTGAGAATGAGATACCACTAAGTATGACATACCACTGAGATGATCCACTATAGAGATATGTCATCGTTGAGTATGAGTCGTCGTTGAAGATGACCAAATATCAGAGTGGAGTCACTTCCAGACTCTACCTACCACTAGAGTTGAGTCACCACCAGATGAACTTCCACCAAATGACCTACTATTATCCTGACTCATCATTGGTCTAGATCAGTTCTAGATAAGATCCACCATCTCTATTCTAGGATATTTGAATTTTATGGTCCCAACAGCTATATTAATGAAATTAATGCAAAAATTTATTTTATGATTATATTCTTAACTATTGCAGGGAACATTAAATTATGTTAGATCTTGTTATGAGGAAGTAGAAGATCATGATAATTATTCTTCAAACAAACTCCCCTTCCTGATGTTCTTTATATACAAATATGTTTTCCCTCATGTAAATAGATATGTGTGTTGTACTGACCAATAGAATACATACTCTTACTCAATACTTTAAGCACCATTTTGAAAGTGAGATTACATGGAAAAATAATTAATACATTTTCAAATATGAAATATTGGAGTTCATAATACATTAAATCATTTCCCATTGTCATAACAAGAGAGCTTGTGATGATCTGTTTTATTATGATTGTTAAAGAAACATCTCAAACTTCTCTCCAATTGACATCCGAGGAGTTTCAAGCTTCTAGAAAACATCATACCCGGAAACACTATCTTTTATCTATCTCTATACTATCTCTTTCTGTTTTTTTAATTTACATTTATATAAACATGTTGTTTTTCTATTTAATCAATATGCATTGTCTCTTTTGCTATAATTAGAGGATAAAAAATATTTTCTCCACTCGTTTTTTTATTTTTTACCCATGGTGTTTTTGGAAGTGGAACTTGTGTGCTTATCTTCATTTTCTTCCCACGGTTATTATAGAAGAGGTACCTACATGGCCTAGATATCTTGTACACTATTGTAATAATACCTAATACATGTTTTGGATAAAATTAAATTTTCATAATCTATATGGAAGTGGGTGATTACCAAGTGTAGGGGATTAGGTATTGACATGAAACTGAACCCCTTATTTTATTCCACTTTATATTTTTTTCATTATTTACAAAGTTTTAAAATGTATTTGTTTTAAACATTAAAAAAAACCCTAATTTGAAATTTAATCTTAACTAGTGTTTATATATGTATTTTATTAAGTAAATTGATTTCAAATGGTAGAGTAAATTTTATTTTGTTTTAACTAAGTAGTAATTAAGATTTGAGGAATATTTTAAGAGATCAAAATTATATGAAACTAACCTTTTGATTAACTCGGAGACTTTATTTTAATTGGGGGAATTTATTTAAACTTTTTTTAAATGAATTTTTTATTGAGAAACTCAATTCACCCCCCTCTTGATATTCTCACTCCGACCAACATTTGGTATCATAGGATTTCAAAATATTTTTAACTATGATTTTAGTTTCCTATTAAAGATCCTAAATTTATATTAGTTCTAATATTGTTCTTTAAATGGATAATAGACAAGAAGGTTCTGCTACCAACATACCACCTTTCTTAAATGACACTAACTATGATCAATTGAAAATAAATATGAAAATTCATGTTGAATTAATATATTTTTAAATATGGTATCCTATAGAAGATAAATATGAGATACCTAATATTTATAGAAATACCTAGGATGATGCTACCAAAACTACTTATAATAATAACTATAAATCCATGAATGATCTTTATTGTGCATTAGGTTATGAATGTTTTAACAAAATATCTTCTTGAAAAACTTTATCTGAAATTTGAGATAAATTAGCTATTTCTCAAGATGGAACAACTAATGTTAATGAAATGAGATTAAATACTTATAAAATTGAATACGATACATTTAAGATGCAACATGATGAGATTATTTAAGATTTCTATCTCAGGTTCCCTGATATAGTGAATACAATTCATTCCTTGGGAAATCTAGTTTCAGACAAGGATCAAATCATGCGACTATTGAGGTGATTACCTAAAAGATGGAGAGGAAACTTAGTTTCAATTAGAGAATATTGTGATATTATTAATCTTTATGTCAATATGATAACTAGAAAGATAATAATGTATGAGTAATAACATAAAGTAAATCAATAGGATTAAGATGAACCTAAAAATAAGTCTGTAGAATTCAAGCCTACTACATCAAAACAGATTGAGAAAGAAAAAGTTCGGACTCAAAGTTTCAGTGATAAGGAATCACCAGCCGATAACGATGAATATATATCCCATCTAGAAAGAAGGTTTAATAGGTTCTACAAGAACAATATATTATTTATGAAACCAAGCTATAAATAAAAATATGATACTACAGGAAATTTTAAAAAGAACCAGAAAAGGGATGATACTAAAAATGAGATAATATGTTATAAATGTAATAGGAAAGTGAATGTCAAAGATGACTATCCCAAATTAAAGTATATAAATAAATATAATGAATAGGATAGAAAATATAAGAAAGAAATGAGATAAACATTCAGTGATTATAAAGACTCCTCTAATGACTCAGACTCGACTCATGAATAAAAACATGATAGATAAAACAATTGTTTCATGACAAACACATCTGAGGTATGGATTTTTTTTCCTACTTCTCTTTCAAGTATTTCAAATCATTCTAAAGAGGAAAATGATAATGAAAATATATAAAAATATTAAATGTTTGAGTATTTTAATATTCTATAATACACATTTAATAAACTTAAAAATAAGTATAAACATCTAAAGTGAAATCATGCTTTCACTATTAATATTAAATCTAATTTTATAATTGAAAAAGAGAAAATTTCTCAATTTTTAAAAGAAAATAAATAACTAAAATTGACTGATGAACAATTAAATAAATGAAAATAGATATTTAATAATGGAATATAAATTCTCACTCAAATACTAGGAAAACATATTTCACCTAAGTACATCATTGGCCTAGGTTATCAACCTGGAAAGAGAAGAATTGTTAAGAGTACTTTTATTCCTAAATCCAGTTCTGGAATGTTTACAACTAGTTGTTGCTCAATTGGATCTAATAAAGTTTTTTTTCAGAAGTTTACAATATTCTTATATTATACAAATTAAGAAAATTTGGGTTCCTAAGGAATTAATTATTGACATTTGTGGACCCAATAAGTTTTGAGTACCAAAATCATTTTTGGTATAAATTTTTTTATAGGGAACCTACTTCAAGAGATCTAATAAAATGTTATGGTACTTTTATAGTGGTTGTTATAGATATATTATTATATATTACTCAAGCTTCAAAAGTTTGATAAATTTTGATGTTTCACATTTCACCTTTAGTGACAATGGTGAAGGGAAAACCATTGTCCTTTGTCCAATTGGTAACTCTAACTCAGTTTTA
The DNA here is from genome assembly GCA_963277665.1 of Viscum album. NCBI lineage: Eukaryota > Viridiplantae > Streptophyta > Magnoliopsida > Santalales > Viscaceae > Viscum > Viscum album. The sequence continues at coordinate 766,315,016 of OY728138.1, forward strand.
ATTTCTAAATAATTATTTGTTAATAGTTAAAAATGAAATATTCTTGGAATCTCAAAACTATGTGGTGATGGTTGTTATATGGAATTAGAAAACAATTCTTGTGATGTTTTTTATTCTAAAAATTATTTAGTGTTTACTACTTTGAGAAATGAATTTTTTTATACTGTTAATCTTGATTCTTTATTTTCACAAAATGTTTCTTGTCTAAGTACCTTTGATAAGGAATCTTGGATTTGGAATAGGATACCAGGACACTAAAACATTTACTCACTTATATATCTAACTATTAAAGGGTTAGTCAAATTAAACCTAAACTTGAAGTTCCAAATGATAAGGTATGCATCCCCTATCAAATAGGGAAACATCTCAAAATTTATTTTTTATCAAGAAGTATGTTTCAAATTCTTAGCCCCTATAATTAGTTTATGTGAATTATTTTGGAACATCTAGAGTTTATAGATTAAATCGGAATAACCATGTCTATATTGTTGTAGATTAATTTTCTATGTATAAATGGGTATTATTTTTAGCTCACAATAGTGAAGTATGCTCTTACTTTACCAAGTATGTTAGATTTTTTTAGTATTAATACCGTAATAAGTGATCATGGTCATGAGTTTGAAAATTAAGAGTTTAAATCCTTTTGCTCACAAAGTGTCTATACTCACAAGTTTTCTTCTCCTAGGAACCCACAACACAATGGTGTTTTATATAGAAGAAATAGGATACTTGAAGAAATTTCTCAGACAAAGCTTAAGGAATATGGACTTCCTCTTTACTTTTGGGAAGAGGCTGTGAATATAGCCTGATATAAAATTATTAGAGTTTTGATTAGACCAATTTTAAAGAAAAAACTTTATGAAATTTAGAATTATATAAAGCCTAAGGTTAATTACTTAAGATTTTTGGCTTCAAAGTATATATTCTTAACACTAAGGATAACCTTGACAAAATTTATTCCAAGAGAAATGAAGGAATTCTCCTGGTTCATTCAACCTCTAGTAAATCTTATAGATTGTTTAATAAAATAACCAAGATAATGGAAAAATATATTCATGTAATCTTTGATGATATAGATCCACATTATCCTAATACCTCTTTAGAAAACCTTACAATTGATTTATCAAAATTGGGAATAAATGCCAAACCTTCTGACACTACTGTAAAACATGCAGAAAAAACAACTAACTCTGAGGAACTTTCACAACCTAAACCTCAACCTATAGATGACCATGAGATGAAAAAACCTTATTTTCAAAGGGTTGTTATGAATATTAAATATCACCATGTATATTATATTTTAGGAAACCTATATAGACGTATACAGGCTATAGATTCTATTATAAATCGGGTTGAACATCCAAAATTATTATCACGACTTGTACCTAATAAAATAACTGATGAAATTAATGATGAATTATGGGTGATGGATATGAAATAAGAACTTAATATAATTAAAATAAATAAATTTTGGGAAATTTTTGTTCAACCTAAAGACACCTTGAATATTGGAACTAAATGGTTATTTAGAAACAAGGTTGATGAATTTGGCACACTGGTTAGAAACAAGGCAAGGATAGTTTCACAAAGGTATAGTCAGGAAGAGGGTATAGACTATGAGGTAACCTTTTCACCTATATCCAGACATAAATCCATTAAAATACTACTTTCCTTTGAAACACATTTTGATTTCAAATTATATCAAATGGGTGTCAAAAGTTATTTCTTGAAATGTTATATAGTTGAGGATGAATTTGTTGAACAACCCACCCGGTTTTCAAAATCCTCATTTCCCAAATCATGTTTTTAAATAAAGAAAAAATTTATATGGTTTAAAACAGGATCCTAGAGCTTAGTATGATAAGCTCATCTCTTTTCATATTTCAAATGGATTTTCCAAAGGTATAACTGACCCTACTCCTTTTATATTTTTTTAAAATATTTCTAGTTCTTAAAATATATGTATATGATATTATCTTTGGATCTTATAAAAATTCCTTATATACTAATTTTTCAAAAATAATGAAAAATGAATTTGAAATGAGGTTAATGGGTGAACTGAAATTTTTTCATGGTTTTCAAATTATTCCAAATAAAGAAGGTATTATTTTAAATCAAATTATGTACACAAAATACCTTTTAAGAAGTATTTTATTATATAACACTAAAAATAGTTACACTGCTATGAGTACCACCTGTATGTTGGATCTTGATGAAGCAGGGAAGCCAATGGATCAAACTATTTATAGAGGTATGATTGGAAGTCTTCTCTACTTAAGTGAAAGTTATCCTGACATTATGTTTATTTCATGTATGTTTTCTCATTTTCAAGATAACCCAAAAAGAGTTTCATTGACTTTTTGTTAAAATAATTTTCAAATACCTTAAATATACAACCAATTTAGGATTATTACACCCTAAAGGACATGATTTTGAAATAGTAAGTGATTCAATGCTAATTTTAGTGGTTAAAATATACATAGAAAAATCTATTTAGTAACATTTCATATTTTGGGAAAGTCTTTAGTATCTTGGTTTTGTAAGAAAAAAAATTTGATTAATTGTCTACTGCTGAAGATGAATACATAGATGTAGGTAGTTGATGTGCTCAAATTTTGTGGATGAAACACACTTTACTAGACTATGGATATCAATTAAGACATGTCTTTATAATGTGTGAAAACACATGTGCAATAAAAATCTTTAAGAATCCTATGTCTCACTTCAGAACAAAACATATTGTTGTAAGTCATTAATTTTTTAGAGATCATTTTCAAAGGGTAATATAACTATTGAATTCATAGAAATTAAACTTTAGATTACTAATATTTTTACTAATCCATTGAATTATTATAGATTAAACTACATAAAAAAATAATTTGGAATGATAAATTTTGGTTAAAGTTTAGTTTTGTGTACCCACCATTTGAATTTAAAAACCATTGAAATTTACCCACCATTAGAATTTACCCACTATTGGATGACCCACCGTTGGATGACCCACCATTGGATGATGACCCACCATTGGATGACCTATAATTGGTAATAAATTTTCATTGATAATGTTTCTTTTCAAATTGATTATTTTATTTCTTTTTAATTTAAAAATATTATTAATATTTCTAATTTTCAAATCCCTAAATGATATAAATTTGACCCTTAGTATAATTTCAATGCACTCTCTTCCTCACACCCTTGCATTTCAAAATTCTCTACAGCCTTTTCTCTCCAAACCTTTACCCTTCCCTCAAACTCACATGAACCTTCCACTCTATTTGTAATGGTTAGTGTAAAGTGACTGGCTGAGTCAACTCCTGAGGAGTCATGAAATTCGATGGAGAAAAGAGGATATTCAAGACAAATAGTTGTGGAGCTGCAAAACCTGAAACTTGTAAATCACACAATGGTACTTGAGAAAAAAGTGAATGTTGAGTGGTTGTTATCGAGGAAGTCATTGGTGATTTAATTAATCAAGATCAGGGATGGGTAGAGTGGTTCTATGATAGTGATAGATCATTATATCCTAGGTTGGTACATAATTTTTATCAATTAGTTGAGTTTATATTTGGGGAAGATAAATATTGGATTGGAAGAAGAATAAATGGACATGAGGTAGTCTTCTCTTCAAGACAATGGGCCAAGTGTCTTAAAGTTCCCCATGAAGGTGTTTCTAATGATTAATAGCGATTGATTCCAAGAAATATTGATTCATTTGTGTATGATATTTCTTTGGAAGAGCCTACTAGAGATGGGCCCCTAAGAATACTAGATGCAAATAAGTTAGATGGCGAGTGTTGTTTTCTTTTTATGTTTATATAGTACATGTTATGACCAAGAAATTGATATTTCAACATAATGATATATCAATATGTATGTCATTTATATATTGTGGGAAGAGGAGATAAAATCAACTTGTGAAAATATTTTATGGTTCATATGATGGAAATGTACAATCCTTCATCTAGGTCAAAATCTCTCATTTATCCTAAGATCGTTTTAGTCATGATTGAGGCTGGGGGATTGGTTAGTGGTGATGAGGAATCTGTTATGGAGTGTGGAGGTTTTAGACTTACTAAATTGATTTTTATATAGATGAAGATAAATTGGAACCTATAGATGTGAAAATGGGTTGATGATGTTGATCAAATATATGATGATTTTAATCCTATTGATCACCCTTCGAAACCAAATAAAATTATTGATCTTGGATTAGAGCCGGATGAAGTTTTTGTATAATCATATAAATAGTAGGAAGAAGAGAAGGTTGCTGCTCCTAGTGTGAGGAAGAGTTTTTAGTTGAAGAGGGTAGTGACACTAACTTACCTAAGTTCCCTGCTATCACTTATGGTCTGACCAATCCTCCTAGATCTCTACTTATTAGAGGGATATTTTTTGTGAAGGAACTAAAGAAGATAAAATAAAAAGTTTTAGAAAAATATAAATTTAAGAGTTACTCTTCCAAATCTTCTAAGTTGTTGATGTTTCTAGAGATGGAAATGATAATAATGGAAATTATTATGAAGATTATCAAGATGAAAAAGAATAAATAGATGATTGAAGAGAAGAAAATAGTTAAGAAAATGATAGTGATGGTGGATCTGACCATGGTGGTTCAGATGATCAAGATATGTCTCAAGAACATGTTTCTTTTCTATGATTGTATGTTTCTTCTTGGTCTAAGGACACACCAAGCCTTGTTTGAGATGTTGTTGAAGCTTCTGGAGAAGTATTGAGGGAATCTGTTGAGTGGAAGGAAAATCCCAGTTCTGTGAGGCACCATGTTGACCCTAATAATGGTGAATCTATTGAGCTAGTAGTTTTGTATCCTCACAGATTAAATGTTTCATCATTTGAGGAATAAGAGAGGTATCTAGGTTAGGTGAGACTTGTCTTGGACTACGCTGACTCTGATGATGATTAGAGTAGTCCAACAAAGAATGGTGGAACTACTATTCTAGTTCTATATGAGATAGATCTTAAGGGATCCATGGTTGACCAGATAGATACTGCAATAGAGCTTCAAAGATTTTCTATAGTTGTACCTCCCAGATCTAAGCCAATAGAGGTCGTCATGATACCTATTTTTTCTCTTTTTCTTATTGATGTTGTGTCTAGATCTGATCTAGATTCCTTCATAGAAATGATCCTTTATTATTTTTATATTATTATGAGGAATCAAGAACCTTTGGCCACAAATCTTAGAGAGAGAGATGTTAGATACTTGTTTGAGTTTGTGTTATGCTACATTCAACCGAAAATGAATCATCACATCTAGGAAGTTGAGATAGAGAAAAGGTATTTAGCCATTGAGTTAGAGTCTTTGATGACTGTAATGGAGGAGATAAATAAATATTTTTCTAATAGTTAAATTGTTTTATTGGATAGGTTGGATTTATCTGTGTTTTGTTCCTTCTTTTTCTAGTGATCTACCTCCCTTGGATAATGAGTTGATCATATTAGTTATTAGAGAGGAGCTTCAATTTGTTCTAGGAGATGATCCTGATACTCTTCTAGAGGGTTTGAGGTAGATTAGACACAATAGTGATCACCTTTATAAGATGGTAAGGTAATGTATGAATGGTATTAGAAATGGAATAGAAACCATCACAATAGAAATTAAGTATTATCTATCTCAGATATATACCAATCGTGATCTCAACTCTCATTTCAATTTCCTTGCTAAAAATATTTGGATGACATCGATTTCACAAGCTCTCAAGGAATAGTTTAATTAGATAAATGTGATGACTCTAGTGCTTAAATTTTTTATAGAGGAGAAAAGGGAATTTTTTAGTTCCATAGAGAGAGGAGGAAATATCATTATGGACTTCATCAATACGATGATTCCTTTTCTCCATTTGTCTAGAACTATTGTGGTAGCTATGGAGACCATTTTCGTGACTTCACATTTATCTCCTCCTACCACTGCTCTAGAGATGTTCAAACCTGCTATTTCTCATGATCTAAATGCTCTTTTACCTTCTTTATTCTATCCCTTCAGCACGACTCTAAGAGAAGTATTCTAATATATCTAGTCTATTTTCATCAGAGAGATACCTACTCTTTATCTCCCTATAGTCCCTCTAACTACTACCTCATCCACAATCTCTAATATTTTCCTTCTTCCTCTGATAAGGGTGAGGCACCTTCTAATCCTTGTACCAAAGCTTAGAGTAAAATTTTTAGACTTTTTGATAGGAACATCATTTCAATTTATAGTATCTCAATTTTTGTTGTAATCACCTTTTCCCTTAATGTAAATTCTCTAATTATTCTAATTTTTTCTTTTTTCCTTCAATGTTCATTATTTTTACTTTCTTGATAATCCCAAAAGGGGGAGAATAAATATATAATATATTTACGATGACTAATTATGATATTTTTATTTTCCATTTATGTTATTATTTGATACCAAACCCTTAATTCAATTTTTATTTAATATCCTTGATACCTATTTTTTTAATTTTTTTTTGAAATATTATGTTCAAACCTCTCACATTAGCTTTTTAAAGTATTAAAAAGATCTATTTGATACCAATTTTATTCTATGGTTTCTAAAATGAAATGATTTTTTATCATCAAAATGGGGGATATAGTTGGAACCCCTTCGTTTCAATGCTCACAAATCATCTTAATTATATTTTTAATGAGTTTTATGATTTATGATAAAATTTTATAATATAAGGCAGTTTGATGAAATATTAGGAAATTATTAAAAAGACCTAATACCATAATTTACTCATCACTGGAAAAGACTCACCATTGGAGTTATTTCATAGCCAGAAAAAACTCACCATTAAAGTTGTGTCACTTCCAGAAAAGAGTCACCACCAGATTTTACCTACTGCTGAAAATGTGTCATTGGTAGAAATGAATCTCTGTTGATAATGAGCTACAATTGAGGATGAAATACCACTAAGATGATTCAACATTGAGATGAGTCACCGCTGAGATGAGTAACCATTGAGTATGTGTCACCGTTGAAGATGACCTACCATCAAAGTGGAGACACCACCAGACTCTACCTACCAAAAAAGCTGATTCACTACTATATGAACTATAGAAAGATGACCTAATATCGCCTGACTCACCATTGTCCTGACTCTCCACTTGAAAATATCCAGTGTCACTATTCCGGGACATTTGAATTTAATGGTCTCAACAAATATATTAAAGAAATTATTGAAAAGAATTATTTTATAATTATATTATTTACTATTGTAGGGAACATTAAATGATGTTAGAGCTCAGTATGAGAAGGTAGAAGATTGTGATGATTATTCTTCAAACAAACTCTTTTTCTTGTAATTATTTATATGCAAATAAGTTCCCCTCAAGAAAAGAGATACACATGTTGTGATAATAAAAATAATACATACTCTTTTTGTATACTTGAAGGATAATTTTTCAAGAGAGATTACTCGCATAAATCCTTATTATATTTTCAACTATGAAAGAGTGTATTTAATAATACATTCATAAGCTTTCCCATAGTTAGAATAATAGAGATTTCAATGTTATATTTTAATATGATTTTTAGTGAAATATATTGAGCTTCTCTCCAAGATATATCTGAGGAGTATAAAGATTATGGAGCACATCAGACTGTGAAACACTATATTTTCTCTATATATAAAATTTCTCTTTTTATTTTTTGAATATAAATATTTAGAAATGTATTTTTTCTAGTTTATCAACTCACACCATCTCCTGATCTATAACTAGAGGATATACAATATTATCTTCACTCATTATTTTTATCTATTTACCCAAGGTGTTTATGGAAGAGTTCCTTGTGTGACTTATGTTCATTTTATTCCCAGGGTTATTATAGAAGAGGTATTAGTGTGGCTTGGATATCCTGTGCATTGTTGTAAGAATACCTAATCCATGTTGTGGTTCTAATTATATTTATATAATATTCTTGGTAGTGGGTGATTTCCAAATGGAGGGGATTAGGTCTCGACTTGATAATGAAACCCTTATTTTATTCTACTATGTGTGTTTTTTTTCATTATTGCTAATGTTTCAAACTATAATTTTTTAAACTATAAAAACCCTACTTTAATAATTAATTTTAACCGATGTTTATATAAGTATTTGGTTAATTAAATTCATTTTAAAAGTAAATATAAATTTTATTTTGTTTTAACTAAACACTAATCAATCTTTGAGGGATATTTTAAAAGATTAAAATTATATCAATAAACTATTTTGATTAATTGTGCAATTTTATTTTAATTGGGTGATTTTATTTAAACTTTTTTTAACAAAAAATTTCATTGAGAAACTCAATTTACCCCCTTATTTTGCTTCTCATGCCAAAAAATATTTCCCAATTAACAAAATATTTGAAATATATAATTTTGTATTTTGAAAATATTCTCAAAAAAATTATTATATCTCAACTAAAATATATTAAAAAATACTTTAAAGTTTGGAAATATTATACTCATATCAGAAAAAGTATACAAAACACAAATTTATATTACCTATATGAGTAAAGTTTTTTCATATTTTTAAAACACCATAAAAAATTATAATTAGAACAAATAAAAAAACAAATAAAGCATAGTCTAATTTAACAAGGGGTTTAGTCTCAAGACAAAACTTAATCCCCTTCACTTTTTAATCACCTACTTCCAAGTATTTTATTATTTAATAAACTAATCCAGAACCTAGATCAGGTTTTATAGACAAAAACATACAAGTTTTTCCATGTATAGAGCCTATTCCATAGTTATGTGTGGGATAAAACAAAATACCATGTCACACATGACATCTTCCACAGTTGTTCATGGGAATTCAAATGAAAATATTTGAGAGAGTATCAAGTACTCTCTATTTTAGAGTATGAGACTGGGTTATATAGATAAAAAGATAAATAATAAACATAACTCCAATGTAAACCATAAATAGAAATAGAAAGAGATTAAAGATGAGAAATGTGGTGAATCTCTATCTGAATTGTTTCAGTTCTCGTGGAGTCCTTTTAATTTTTCTTTAGATGGAGCATGGAAAAGATTCACAGAAGGTTTTGAAAAAATAGAGTGTCATTACTATTTATGAATGAGTCTCTTTTTAGAATAGGTGTACATGTAGGATCCTCTATTATTATATATAAAATCATGTGTTCAATTCTCTCTTATTCACATGATTAGTTTTTATTCTTAAAAATATCCTTATCAAAAAGTAGATGTTGGAGAAAAATAACTACATTATTAAATGTATTTAAGCTTAAATTAATGCAACAAAAAATATCCATTGGAGATTTTAAATATTTCACTACTAAGTTAGATATGGGAAGTTTTCTATACTTAAAGAATGGCCAGTTGGTGTGAAAACATGACACAACCGGTTGCTATGATCAGTTGATGTGTCAAGTTGTCCTGGTCAATTCATTCCTTGATGCGCTCAGTTCAATTGATCATTTGATATGAATTACTATTCACATAATTACTACAATAACAAATGAGGTTAGGACATTACTGAATGAAAAATTTTACTTACCATAGTATGGTAAATTGATTTCTTCATGTGGTAGGTTGTTTCATTTATGCGGTCACTTAACTGAATCACACGGTCAAGTCATCGGTACTCATAGTAGGTACATCTCTGTCTCATGCTAGGTTGATTTTAAACGTGCTAAGGTTATTCTCAATTCATGGTATGCTCAAATCCAATTCGTTGTTAGTTCATGAATTTTCCATAAATTGTTCATCTGACACATGGTAGGTAGTTCATCTATGTTTTCAAGTGGAGTACAATATGGTGTAAGGTGACAAGGTCACTTGAACTTCACATCTAGTCCAAATTATTCACACATTAAGTACATTACTCATGTGGTAATTTGTTATAGTATGTTCCAGACTTCGCCAATTTTTCATGTTTATAAAAAACCATTTACTAACAAAAAACCTGAAATTAAACAATAAAATTACTAACATGATTTGGGATCATTAAAATAAGGAGGTATAGGACTAATCCAATAATCTATTCCTTTTTGATGATAAAAAATAATTACATTTAAATTTAAATTAATTGGATATAACAAAAGTATATTTGGATAGGATTGAATCAACTATTTAATAAGTTCGTAAAATCATGAAATGTTTTGCAATGACTTCAATTTATTTTAATTTATCACTACCCCACTTTTGGTATTATCATAAAGTGAATTAATAAATAGAGAAAACAAGTAAAATATGATAATAAAAATAGGAATAGGAATAGAATTATTTCATTAATATGACAAAATAGAATGCCAATGGATTACAAAAATTCCCTATCACAGATCCTAATATGAATCTAAATATGGGATTTCTCTAATATTAGTTAGAAGGATGGGATACATTCCTTTTTAATTATACAAAATAGAAAAGGTAGTCTGAGGAGTAGACTAAGAAAAAGACTTGTTAAAGACCACACATCTATAAACATGTTGTAGTTGTTGAAAGGATTTTATAAGAGAAAGGCCTTAGGTATTGATGGTAGAATAAATAGTGGTAGTAGGTAGGCACATAGGAATGGATGAAGGAGATAGAAAATATATTTGAGAAGTATAGAGATAAGGTTCCATCAACCTGTTAAACTCGCTGACTACTCAAGAGCTTTGCTCTGAATCTTTAAGGAAATCATCTTTATTCTCCATGAAAGCTTCCAAAACTAGATTATTAGCCATGAGTTTCTAAACTTGTGACTGAAAAGATTGAGTCAAGGTTGGAATCTTTAGATCTAGGGAAAGGGTTATAAATACACCCTTTAAATCAGACTTAGTAAATATGGGGATAAGATAGTAATCAATATCTTTCTTGATAGTTTCTCCTTCTTGACCAGCTTATTTCACATATTATTAAACAAGTTCCAAGATCATAATAGAAAGGGTTTGAAATCCAAAAAATAAAGCTTCTCAAGTCTTTATAAATTCCAAAAATATAACCTTCAACTCATCCCTGATGATTTTTATGATCTTTTCTTCATTAAAAACTGACCAAATTGGAGGAGCTAGAGAAGGAGTAAAAAATATAGAACTCATGAACCTATAGTTTTTATAAATCATTATATCATAAATAGAATCTTGTAGAGAACCCAACTGATCTTTGAAATTAGTAATATCATTTTCAACAAATTCATCTCAAGATAGAATTTTGTATAAAGATGAGAAATCAAAAGATATGGTATTCTTCTGATGTCATCATCTCTAGAAGAATCCATAGAATTTCCCAAACCAGGAAAAGATTAATTGAAAACACTCATAAGATTAGATTTGGATTCATTTAAACTATCCTTAGTAACATATGATGTATAATAGATATAGGTAGATTGATCATAATAAGGTTTCTTTCCATCTAACTTAGAGACATCCTCCACTAATTCATCTCTATCTGGAGGTTTTAAAATTCTAGAATCAACAATCACTTATTCCTCATGAAAAAATGGAGTACCATCCTCAACATCTTCACCAATAGCACAATCTTTCTTATCTTATTCACCTAATTTAGTGGGAGTAGGATCAAACACATCATTGAGAGTCTGGTCAACTGAAGGTCTCACAGGAGATATCTCAAGGATCTCTTGAGTATCTATACTAGAAATTAGATCGTCCTCTAAAACTCTCGAGTATAAGGAATGGAAGTTCCACCATGTTCAGGTGAAATTCCACCATAATTATCTAAATATGGATAGTCCAATCCATAAAAAAGATCCAAGGGACTTCTCACCTCTATCAGGTTTATCTAGAATATGTTCTCTAGGAATACTTCCATTTATTAGTGATCCACCTGGACTGACTTCAGTACTTTTAGAGTCCTCATACTCATCCAATTTAAGACTCTAACCACTCAAAGAAACCTATGTGCCAACTAAATCCTCAAATATAAACTCTTATTAATGTGATAGAAAATATAATGGATATTTAAGAGGTCAAAATTACATGGAAGGAGATGATTCCCTACTATACTCATGATCATATCTAGATTCTTCATCAAAATCTACCATTTCACCATCTTCTTATTCATCACTATTACCAAAAACCACCTCATATTCTAAATATAGTACTATCTCATCAGGTTCAAAACTAGGATCCACAAGATCCCTAGGTCTAACTAGGTACTTCACTAGATCAAACCTTACATATATCTTCTCTAGGTCAATCACCCATTCATTTTTCCATGGCGTTAAATTTACCTTCATTTTCTTACTTATCTTATTTGTAAGATAGAAACCATATGATAAGGTAATAATTTCACCCCCTGAGAATCTTATCCTTTATACTTCAATAAGACTAAAATAAGATTTGGGTAAGGTAACAAAATAAATTTTTAAGTAGGATTACACAATTAAACCTTATATCCCATGAAATATTTATAGAGGATGATTGGAACACCATTATTCATAAAAAAATAGATCTCAGTTTAATAGTATACTCAAGTATCATTTTCTTAGAAAATAATATACTAGATAAACATGACAAGTAACCTACATTCTCCACTCATCTTAACAGTAGTGGGTATTCTGGGAGTTCAATTTCAGTGAGCTCATTTCAATCACATTGAAACTCAAATTGTGCCTAATTAACTGGATATGATCTCTAGTATTCTCTAAATTATCCTTTTTGAGGTACACCCAAATACGTTTTCCATCATCTCAAATTTAATTCTAAAACTTCACTATTTATCATTGATTTTACTATATCCTTTTATCTCTAGGGAAGAAATACGGGTTCGTATAAAATTATTTAATAAGATACAGATTAAAAGTATTATAATTATCTTTAAACCAAACACTGCATCCCTATTACTAAGTCACATTACAAACCTGAGATTTTCTCAATTTTAACTATTATTCATATATTTTCTTTTATGTAGAGACATTATGATCAACAAATTACAGATTCATTGGATTTTCTTTCTTGCTCGACCTGGTTCAACTACTTTTAAGGAGGATACTGAATGGGAAATACAATTCAAATACTCAATTCAACCTCATAATTTTGGTTATTTTTTATTTCTTGAAAGATTTAGGTTTAATAGAGATATTTCAAACTAGAAGGTTTGGGTTTAGGTAGGATATAGTTAGATTTCAATTGAAGAAGATGATTTGAAAGAGAGGAAGGGGATTTTGGGAAGAGACAATCATCAATTTAGATTCATATTTTAAATCAAATTTAATCATTTAGGGAATAAAATAATAATAAAAATAAGTGAAATATTTCTCAAATATTTTTTCATGAAAAAATATAAGGAAATAGAAATGTTAGTTCTACTAATAGTTGATTGTGGGAAAAAACAATTGGCAAGCTGGCTGCGACCTCATGGTATATATGCTAACCACATGAATTAAATTCTCATGGTTAGAATTTGTGACCATGCGATTGAATACTCATGGTAAGTACAGTGACCACATGAGTAAGTGTTAATGGTAGTTATATTAATTGTATAACTAACTGACCATGGTAGGTATACAGACCATATGAACAAAAACTCAGGGTTATCATACTATCTGTGTGAACCACGTTACATAGTTACTCATAAAAATTCTTAGAAATAAAATAGTTTAAACAATAATTTATAAGTCTTAAAAAATTAAATAATTAGACATAATTTATCATTACAAATTCATGTTTTATATAATTTATTCTCTCAGAATTAAAGGTATTTGTAAATATATCACCAATTTTTTGTTTAGTACCAATGAAATCAATAGTTATATCAATTTTCTGAAAATGAACTCTCAAAAAATGATGACTTATATAAATTTTTTTAGTTGTATAATGTTATATAGGATTCCTAAAAATATTTATCGCACTTATATTATCAAAATTTATAGGTTCGTGTTGGAATTGATATCCATATTCTAATAATTTATGTTTCATCCACATAATCTATGCACAACAACTGCCTATAATTATATACTCAGCTTTAATAGTGGATAATGCATCAAAGTTCTTCTTTTTACTACAACATGAAACTAGAGACTTTCCCAAAAAGTGACATGTTCCAAAAGTGCCTTTTTTATCTAACTTACAACCATAAAAATCAGCATCTTGATAGCTAATAAAATAAAATGTTTATCCTATGGAATAAAATAATCCTAAGTTTGTTTTATTTTTTATGAATTGGAAAATTATTTTGACAATATGTAAATGAGACACTTTTGGGTTTTCTTAAAAACAGACACACATACACACACTAAACATTATATCATTTAAAATAGTAGTTAAGTATAGTAATCTCAAAATCATACCTATGTAAGTGGTTTGATCAACCTGTTTTCAAGTTTAACCAAGATCCATTTTTCATTTTTTACTCATGAAAGTATCATTACCTTTAGTAAAACCATGCCAAAATGTTTTAAAATATCTTTAGTGTACTTGATTTTATTTAAAATAATTCTATCTTTATCTTAAAAAATCTAAAAACCAAGAAATAATTTAAGTTCACCCATCAAACACATTTCAAATCCCCTTTTCATCAATTTTTAAAATTTAGTACACAAATAATTTCTAGAATATCCAAAAATAATATCATTGACATAGATTTCTAGAACCAAAACATCTTTTTAAATTCTTTTAATAAATAATATAAGGATATATATAACTTTAGAAAAACCTTTAGAAATAAAAAATAGTTGTGTCTATTATACCAAGCTCTAGGATATTATTTTAAACCATATAAATATTTTGTTATTTCAAAAACATGATCAGGTAAGTGATGGTTTTGAAATCTAGGGGTTGTTCAGAAAAACATCTTCAACTATATAACCATTTAAGAATTCAATCTTGACATCCATTTGATATATTTGGAAATCCAAATGTGCTAAATAGGCAAGAAATATTCTGATGGATTTAATTCTTGCTACTGGTTCTAAGGTTTCCTCATAGTAAATACTTTCTTCATGACTATATCCTTGTACTACAAATATATCTTTATTTCTAACTATTTTTCTTGACCCATCAACCTTGTTAGTAAACAACATTTAGTGTCAACAGTTCGGTTAGGTCTTTCAACTAGTTTATATAATCCATTTATTTCAATATGTTTTAACTCTTCTTACATATCCATTATCTAGAATTCATCATTAATTACATCATTAATGTTCTTAGGTTCAAGCTATGAAAATAAATCTTGATGTTCAATTTGGATTCTCTGAAAATATCTAGTCTGAGTTCCTTTATCTAGGTCACCGACGACTGCATCTAAGGTGTTATATCTATGAGTCCTAAAAAATATTGGAATAGAAGTTTGTGAAACCTCATTTTCTTCTATAGGTTTAGGTTCAATATGTTTATCATAACTAGTAATTGTTTCTACAAGTTTCATAGAATTTTCACTAGGTTTTACATTGACATTCATATTGGAAAGACCATCCTTCATATCTTCTAAAGAGGTATTAGTCTCATTTGGATCAGTTTTATCAAACTTGATATGTATATATTATTCCATAATCACTAATATTTTTATTATAAATACATTGCAAAAAATTATAAAAAAAATTAGTATAAATACATTAAAAATCTAAAGTAATTAACTTTTAGATGAAAACTTGCCTAAATTCCATTTTTAGTATAAATACATTACCAAAAAAATTATAAAGTAATTAACTTTTAGTTTTCTACCATTACATAATTCATAAGGGATATTCTTTAAAATATTTCAAATTAAAACTCTGTTAAATATATAATAATTTGTATTTATAGCCTCTACCCAAAATAAACATGTAAATATTACTCAATGAGAATGGTATAAGTAATTTTTTTGAAGGGTTTTATTTTATTTTTCTACTAAACCATTGTGTTGTGGGGTCCTAAGAGTAGAAAATTTATGATTATATCCATGTTGTGAGAAGAATAATTCAAACTATTGATTTTAAAACCCACATACATGATCAATTCTTGAAGTCTTAATTCTAATTCCACTAATATTTTATAATGATCTTTCATATTTAAAAATATAGGAAATATCTTCCCTTTTATGAGAAAGGGAAAACCCTGATTTATACCTTGAATAATCATCCACTATATCATATGTATAATTTTTTCTTGCTAAACTAGAAACTTTAGATAGTCTAAAAAATCCATGTTATCCAAATATAAAGGTTAATAACTTGAGACTTATTTCATTGGTTTAAAAGGTATTGTTTTTATTTTTTTCACTTTTGAAATGAATTACAAACTTTTCATATATGAAATTATAGTTTTGTCAAATCTTTGAATAATACTTTCCTAGTTAGCATTCTAAGTGAGTAAATTTTTAAATGGACTAGTATCATATTACAATCCAAGATTCCTTGTGAATAGAACTTAAACATGAGATATTCTAAGAAAATATGGAATTTAAATCTATAGCACAAACATTTTCATTTCTCAGAGAAGTAAAAACTAAAGCATGTATGGAATAAAAAACATTGCAAGAAATATTATCAAACTTAACCCGAGGACTGTTATCACATAATTATGAAAATCTAATAAGATTATATTTTAATTAATCTATAAATAAAACATTGAAAAACAAAACTATAGTAGAGATTTTGATTGGTCCAAACCCTATGATTTTTACTTTGGAATTATCTCAAAAAGTGACATGTACACTATAGGCTTTGATTAGGTTCTTGAATATTAAGTAGTATCTAGTAATATGTCTAGAACATCCACATTCCATATAGCATAATTTCTTACTGGAAATATTTTAGAAGGTTTCCTACAAAAGATATTTAAATAAGAAATCATTTTGTTACTTATATTTTCTTAGGTCTAGATATGTTATTGATAAATTATTTAGGAATCTGAGATTATTTTAATTGATTCCTAAAACATACCTTAAAATTTCAGATATCAAAACTTTATTAAGTTCAATAGAATAAGAACTACTAGCAGAACTGAAATTACTAAATCTTGTGAAATTTTTATTTTTATATATTTTCCTCTTTCCTGGTTGGTATCTAATTCTTGTAGTATATTTAGGTGTTTTCTATTTACCAAAAATCTAGGTTAACATTATTTTCCCGTTGGTAAATATCTCCAAATAATTCTTTAGTTTTCCATTTGATAACTTAAGCACATTATTTTCCTTAAGAAGTTGATAATTCGTTTCCTTTTCTACAATAAGATTAGTTTTTAAGTGAGCAGAAATAGCATGCTGTTTATTTGAACTTTTATATTTATCTTTTAATTCATTAAATGTTTCTTCTAGATTATTACAATATTCAAATAATTCATCACTAGAAATATCTTCATCATTGCTTTCAGTTTCATAAGGAATATAAATATGTGTAAGAGATTCAAGAAAATCATTTAATACCTCAGATGTGTTTTTCATGAAACACATATTAGATTTATCATTTCTCCCTCCTCAACTTGAGCCTAAATAACTTGACCTGTCCCCATAGGTATTCTATGTGTATTTTATATACTTTTTACAATTTTTTTTATCTTGTACTCATATTTATTCTTATAAATCAACTTATGATACTCTGTTTTGATGTTTCCTTTCCTATTACTCATAGAAGATTGCTTTATTGGTAGTATCATCCTTTTTTCCATTTTTTTCTCTAATTCCCTATATTATCATATTTACCTATACAATTTTATTTATTATAAAACTTATTCTTCCAATATAAATTTTTGAATCGTCTAGATAGGTGATACATTTCTTCATCGATGTCTGAAGGCGATTCCTCATAACCTTAATTTTTAACTCTAGTATTCACTATTTTTTTAGAGTTAGAAGAATTAAAGGCTGTTGACATATTTTTAGGTTCATACTGTAACACCCCAAGCTTCTACGATACACTTCTCTTTGAATAATGTGATAGCGTGTGTTGTACGCAACACCGAGTTCTAACACACCATAACCAATCAAACTAGCCGTTATGAATAGTAATACCTACCTTTTGAAATTATATATATTTTATATTTTAAAATGTACTTCATTTTTGTATTTGGAATATCGAATTTAGCCTAAGGTAAAATTTTGGTACTTTTCCGATAACTTTAATATTTTGATGAATAGTGAAAATTACTAAATTTTAATTAAAAACAATTTTTTTTAATAAAAATAATTAATAGTGATAAATTATGAATTTGAGTGGTTTTAAAGTATATTTATAATATATTTTTACCATTTAATACAATGTTGGTCATTGGATATAATTTTACAATTAAACCAGACATAAACAAGTGTCAATCTTTTGATAGTTATTATCTCTTAAAAACACGCTTTTTGTTTTAACAACGGGAATTAATTTTAAATTAATTTCTACCACTTCTGTATTTTGAATTTGGAAAAATGGATTCCATATTTGGAATCAGGATGTTCAAATTGTGTAAATAGGTAACTTTTATTTTTTAGACATTTTGAATAATTACTTCGGTAAATATTTTATTTACCATGGTTAAGGGTAAATCCGGTAAATAAGGGTTAAAAAATAATATTATAATAATACTAAATTACCCTAAAACGTATCTTAGCCTTAGTTTTTGATACATGTTCGACCATAGGCATCTTTGGGTCGATTTTGGGACCCCATGGAGCCACTTGTAGGTGATAGGGACACTTAATTTTAATTAAGTTAAAATAAGTACAAAAATGACATAAGCATATATCTTTTAGAAAAACAATTTTTACATAGGGTTATATATGTTTTATTTTCGACTATAAATATTCATTAGAAATCTAAAATGATTTCCTACATAATGATATTTTATTTATAATTTTTTTACTTTAAATAATTTAATTTATTTATGACATAATGATGACGCAGTAATTACCATAATAGTGAAAAATTAAAACAATTGATATTATAAATACACAAATAAATATAATTTAACAATTTTTATGAATTAGAATAATTTTCTAAGTTAATATGAAATGTTAGGAGTGATTTAATTAAATTTCTTTGAAGTAATAATTCTGTTATGAGTTTCACAAAAATCAACTATTGAATAGTTTCAAAATTGACATAAAAGAGTTTTTAAAATAAATATTATATTATTAATTGATATTAAATTCCTAAAAATCTAAGGTTCAGCCTAGAGACTTATATAATGATAGGTAGTTTGGTTTACGTGGTCACTTCACTAAATCTCACAGTCATGTTGTTTTTACTCATGATAGGTATATATATATCACAAGAAAGGTTTATTTTATATGCGGTAAGGATATTCTCAAAGTACGTTATTATTAACTAAAATTCATGAGTAGTTCATGAATTTGAGATATTTTTTTCATATGACACATGGTGTGTAGTTTTTACATGTAATAAAGTGGAGTAAAACATTTAGTAAGGTGACACAGTCACTTTAACTTCATGGTCATTTCAAATTCTTCACACAACAAGCACATTAATCATGTATTAGGATGTCACATTAAGTTCGAAACTTATCTAATTGTGTACGTTTTTCCAAAAAAAACAATTTACTAATAGAAAACATGAAATCCATCAATAAAATTATAAACATGATTTGGGATCATTAAAATAAGTATGTTTTTTTCTAATCCAACAAAATTTTAAAACATAAAATACTTGATAATTCCATTATTCCCCTTAGTATATCCCTATGTTTCAATCACAAAACACTTCCTGATATCTTGGTGAAATTAAAACATAAGAAATATGTGAGATTATATACCTGTTAAGGGTATGCGTATTAAATAAGATATGAATAAATAAGGAATAATAAATATGAAAAGTTAAATAAATAAAACCTATTCTATTTAATAAATAACTTTAACATGAAGAATAATATGGGAAGAATAAATGATGATCAAAGAATGCCATATAAATAATCACATGAGCTTGAAACTTATCCATGGGTATTATAACTAATTGAATAATCACATAGAAATCAACAGGTAAGATCATAATGAGGTAATTCATAATGTTGTAAATCATAGACATACTTTCAATACCTTTCACAAATTTTTTTTAAAACTATGGATAAAAACTCATTTAATTTTTCCAACCCATTTTCTCATGAGACCTAATAATGCATCATGGGGCTATGTAATTTTAGGCCTGATCTTCCAATTCATAAGTCTAATGAATTCCTCATATTAATGTGGGGAAACCTAATTAACATAAACTTTTTTTTATTGAAAATCTAACATACAAAATATTAATTCTTACCCCAATTAATAAACGTAATCAAAAAACATCCTGAGTAATATAGTGAATGGTAATAAAATAGTACATCCTCATTCAACCGGATCATAAACCATACAAAAAAAATCAGGATGATATAAATACCAATATCCCTAGTGGATCATAATAATAATAAAGTGTTTATGTCATTGATTAATATAAGTACCATAAAAATGTCATTAAAACATTCTTGAGGAAAATAAACTTTTTAAATTGAAAATATTTATTAAACTAAAAGTTTAAAAAATATTTTGAAAATAATTTTCCTTTAAAATATCTTTTGAAATATATAATGTAAGCTTAAAAACATTGATTATTCTGAATGGCAGGAAATTCTATTCATGTCATACACACTATAACAAAGATTCCTTTCTCATTTTTGAAAAAAAACCAAACTGGCCTTATTTGGAAAACAAAAAGAATACTCCATTCAATTTTTTTTGTAAAAAGTTAAAAATGAATAAAAAAATAATTTATAAATCAATTTTATATTGTTAAAAATATTTTTGAAAACATTTTTTGAAGACATGCATTTGGAAGAAAAATGGTTTTGGACCAAAGAGATAAATATAATATATTTTTTTTAAATCATTTTAACAGTCACTTTAAGGACCAAAGAGAGGGAAATTAATATTATTACTCTATAATTTCATGAATAAAAAAAGTAGAATAAAATATACTTGGTTTAAGATATAAATATCAAACAATTCCCACAATAGAGACTTAAATATATACAACCTAGAATGATGATGACATTGTGAAATACACCCTTAAAAGTTTGGTAACTTTTGAATCATAACCCCCATGAAAGAAATAAATTCAAATAAAATTTTAAATACCATTAATATAAAGAGATTAATTATATAATATATCAAAGTTTAAGTATATAGACCACAAAAAAAATATGTGGTGAATATGGAATATGTATAACGAATGTAAAAGTGAGATGAGAAACACATACCTCAGGTATGATTTCCTTCGTACATGTTAAAAATCACGTATAATAAATATTATTTTCTTATAAATATATTATATAACCATACTCATATATATTATACCATATATTATTTACTCATAGTCTTTTATCACCTATTTATTAACAATTATTTTTTAAAACCACTATTTGGGGAGATAATTGCTTCATTTTACAAATATTTTTTGGTTTGATAATTTTAATATTTTTATATTGATAATGGTTAAATAATATAAAAGATATTAAACATGATATAAATATAATATATATTTATTATATATGTATTTATAGTAATCTATAAAACTTACATATAGAAAATGGATTATATCGTTATTGGAGACGGTAAGTCGTACACACACATGGAAGTTGTTTCCATTTTTCTTGACGGATGGAATTAAATGAAGGTAAATAATATATCAAATTTTATAGAGTCATTGTTATTTTTTATATATCACATATATCAATTAAATTTATACTTATTACATTCCATGTAAATCTTTAGTGAAAGCGAGTCGCATCACTTCACGAAGTGGTATTCCATCATACACATGAGCAACATTATTATATCCCCCATGGAATGAAAAGTAAGAATTTATATGTGAAATAATAATTATAGATTTATAATTATTTTAAAAACAGCATATATATTCATTTATTAATCCTTTTTGTCATCCAAGTAGAATTTAAATAGGAAAAACACATCACATCAGTTTGTGAGGTGGTAGTCTCCCATACACACAACTACATTATTATACTTCAATGGGTTAGAAGATAATATGGTAGATGTGATATTATAATTCCATAATTATAATAATTTAATAAAAATAATATAAATATCTTAAATACATTATTATATCCAATCATGTGAGGCGGTGATGGAAAACAAATTACATCGGTTCGCGAGGCGATAGTTTACCGTACACACAATCAATGATTTTGTTTCCCATTTGAAAGATTATTTCATTAACATAATATAATTATATTATATTTAATATATATATTTTTATTATATTATATTATTTTAATAATATTTTAAGGATGTGGAAGATTAAATAAAACAATAATGCAAGGTTAATAATTTTTTCGCTTCTTCAGAGAACCGCTTTAGGTTTATATCTAAATCTTTATTATGAGGTTTTATTAATAAAAATAAGTAATTTAATTAGTGGGTATTTAATTAATAAATAGATTTAGGTAGTTATGTTCTGAACTAAAAAGATTTGGGGCTGTGAAGAGGAGAGGTGTGGGGGTGGTCTTTTATAAGTGTGGGAGAGGACACAATTAGAATTTTTGAAAAGAAAAAGTGATACCCACGTTTTTTACATTACAAAAGGATCAAAACTGGTTAATTTTCAAACCTTTTTGGTTATAAGGTTGATATATTATCATAAATTTGGAATTGGATAAGTTTTTAGGTCATTTTAACATTTAACTATTTGGTTTGGCCCCCGATAATCCCATTTTAACCTTAACCGTAGTAATTAGTTTTTACTATTTTCTATATTAATAATGGTTTAAAATTAAGTTGACCTTAATATATAATATAAATTATTATAATTCAAAAATATGGAGTATATATTTTTAAATTAAATTCACATAATTGGCAGAATCCAATTTAAAATTAAACCCACAGAAGCGTTGAAAAAATTGTTTTTCCAAAGAAAACTTTCAAAAGTTTAAAAGGTTTTTATATCAAAATTCAATATTAAATTGATTAAAATGACCTAAATTAGTAAAATTTCAATTTAATTGAACTAATTTTACTTTAAAAATAATTTAAAATATAATTTAAAATTTTAAATGATATAAATGGAAAGTGAGTTTTCATGAAAAAATCGGTATTTTTCCCTATTCAAAAAAAAAAAAATAAATCTAAAAAAAATTCTCAAAAATTCACCCAAATATAATTTTGACTTATAGATTTTAAAAATGAATCTTATTTTTTAAATATATTACATAGAATTGGTAAAACATATTTTTATATTATGTGAACAAAGTGTGACTAAACTGCCCTTTAGAAAAAATATATTTTTTAAGAAAACATTTCATTCTTTTTCAAATAATTCTTATTTTATTTCTAACAAATAGATAACCACTGAAATTATTTTATAAATGTTTAAACCATATAACTTTAAAAATTTAGTTGGTACAATTAATTCCTGTTAACTTAATGGATAGGTTATAATGGTTATGTTTAAATAAGAATATTTTAATAGAGTATCGTCTTTTTTAAACCCGGCATTGCGTGCATCACAATCAATAAAAGAGAATGAAATTATTTAAAAAGAAATAAGTCTCATAGTATCATGGTGTTACATTCCCTTTAAATTTTTTTGTTTCATTTCATACATTCTATCGAACATAATTTTACTCTTTTAAAATATCAAGGTTTTATATATGACAACTGTAATTAGGATGCAATGTCACCTATACCCATTACAAATCATCCTCGATAAAACCCAAAATAGAAAATAAACATTAAAAAATAATACATAGATACTTGGGTTCAACACTGGATTCTTCCCCAGGGTGATTCATTAAGTTATTTACATATTATCATGCATATTTGAGACCAAATTAAATATAATTGAAGAGATATAGAGAGATGAAAAACACAAATATTTTTCTACAAAATCATCAAATGTGGTAATTATATTGGGAGATAGAAATTTTAATAAAATATAGTAGAAACTAATATCCAATTACCTCCTAGACTCTTAATGCATGAAAATCCCCCTCTAAAGGTAAACGATTCATATTTATATAGTGAATGGGAGGTTATAGTTATAAAAATTAAAAAATTAAAAATAGAAAATTTAGTCAAAGTAAATCCCTATTTTTGTTCCATGTGGTTGAACCTCGAAAAGATCAAAATA
Organism: Viscum album; assembly: GCA_963277665.1. Classification (NCBI taxonomy): domain Eukaryota; kingdom Viridiplantae; phylum Streptophyta; class Magnoliopsida; order Santalales; family Viscaceae; genus Viscum; species Viscum album. Next base: position 766,339,004 of record OY728138.1, read on the forward strand.
TATGTGGCCACAGTTTAAATAAATCTTCTTCTTTGAGTCATATCCCTTATTTCAAAATTCCATCCCAATCTGAGCACATATTTAAAAGTTATAAGTTGAAAATTGAAGTAATATCTATATTGATAAATATAATAAAACATCGACTAAAAACCCATTGTCTCCATGAAATGGAATGATCCTAATCATGGTATTAAAAAAATATATATAACAAAAAATATTTATTGTTATGAAAAAAAATTAAAACTAAAATTCCATACATTGAAAATGTTATGGTAAAAAAAGTAAAAGAGTGCACTTGAAAGAAAAAATAGGTATTTCCATGAAATTTAAAAATTCACACTCAAATTACAAATTATTATTAAATTTTCACTTAAAAATGGATTTATCAAAAAATATAAATGATAAATAAAAATAATTATAAATTATTAAATAATAAATTTTCACAATTAAATTCAAATTATTCTTTTAATATGAATATATGACAACTATATTTAAATAAAAAATTTGGTGGTATTTAAAAAATTAATATTCAAACTGAAATATATGAAAAAATTGGCTCTATCAATTCCCCCACACTTAACCATAGAACTCTTGGGAAACCAATGAATTTAACTAATAAAAAGAATTTCTCTCACTCTGTACAAACACAAAAATAAGAAAAGAAGAAAAACAAAGATCCCTTCAATATGGAAAATATCATGCCTCTTCAATAACTCATATCCACTTTCCCATTTAAATTAAATTAAAATTTCAAGTTTTACGATTGTGAACAAAATTGAAATTAGTGGAATTAATATTTAAACAAGTGGAACTATTATAGATTCTTTTTTTCTAATCTCATTCTTCTAAATATCCATTTCTCATTTCTATGATAAAATAAAAAATAACATTCTTATAAGTCAATTATCCCCTTTTTCATATGGTGTTCAATATCCTCACCACCTAAATCCATTCCTTTTTTATAATTATTCAATGGACTTTTAACCATTTTTCTTTTTTCCCTTCTTTTATTCTCTTTTTCAGTGCCTAAATATCTCAAAACATCATGTGGGATCCCAATTTTTCATTTTACTCTTGTTTTAAATGACTTATATAAATGTATTTTGATTTGGATCAATAAGGTGTTACTTTTCATTATTTAATATTACCTAAGATAGAGTTAAAAATTCAAGTTTCCTCATGTTATAATATTGATTCCACATAATTAATTCTCATTAAAAATCCCCTCTCGGTTATAAAAAAAATCAATTAATAAATTAGTATGACTTTATCAGTAATCAAATAAATTCAATAACTTCAAAATTATTTAAATTCTCAAAACTATCATGGTTTTTTACTATATAATATATCATTTAAGTATTAAATTTCTAACCTAAAAACACTCCCAAAAAATTAAAGAAGATGAAATAACCTTGGAATTACCGATGAATTGGTTTTTGGTATAATTTTTTTTTCAAAATACTTGAAGAAAATTAAATATGTGTTTGAGGTTACTTAGATGATACAATATTTTTTTGAAATGTTTTTGAGTTTATTCTTGGTGGCTATAAATTATTTTAAAGCAATTCCATGAACAATTTTATGAATATGGAATTATGCATGAGTGTTTTCATGTGGTCGATTAGTAGGCCTTGAACTTGATCAGTTGTGCATGAAGTTGATTAGTTGGTCATGTGTTTAATTATTTTTTCATGTTTTTGGTCATCTTTTTGTTCATACGGTTGATCAATTTCCCATGTGGTTGATTCGTCCATGGACAGTGATTTTCTTCATGGTTGATTCACTATCTTAAAATCAATCCATATGGCTAGTGAATTTTTTATGTGGTAAATGTTTTTGGTTTTTCCAGATAGTGTGTAAGCTTCCCATGGTTGATCTAATGTATTATATTTCACATAATTAAATAATTTTCAATTTTTCAAGTGAGTTTATTGGGTGAAAATATGATTTTCTAGATTTTTTTAATAAACAAAACCCAATGATTCAAAAAATGATTTTAAATCATTAAAACATCAAATATAAAATTTAATTTAAGATGATTCACATGAGATTTAAAAAATAATGACCATTCTACTAATCTATCTTTAGACCAGACCTGTTTTATTTGCATAGTTGTTATTATGGTTGAAGTAATTCCTATTTGTAAATAATCTGTATATATTAAATTTGGAATGTTTTTATGAATATGTTTTTCTATTTTAGAGTCAAAATAATCATTATCATCTGGATATATAGTGATTCTTACTATTTTTCTAATAATTGAGTATTTTAGCTATTGATTTATTTTCAAAAATATTTGTATTTTACAAGTTGGTTAAAGAACATAGAGCACGAGTTTCTTTTAATAAGGAATAAGAGATAAATATTCTGGTAATTCACAAATTCAATATTTGTAAATCATTATTAATATTGATTGATATAGGATAAGGTTTTGGCATAATTTTTTTTAATTTGGTGAGAAATAAGGGAAAAGAGGTATTTTATTGTAGACATGTAGTTATTAAAAATTTATAAAATTTAAGATATCTTGGGGAATGTTTGTGAGCCTAACTGAATGAAGAGATAAATGAAGTTAATGATCTAGGATTCTATTGAGAAGAATCAAGAATTTTGAGCAAGATCTTATTCATAGTGTAGAATGCACGTGGCTTGGGCACCCCTGATAAAATAGATTTTATTTCTTTATAGTTCCTCAAGTCTCAAGCTTCTATCTTTGTTGTTCTTGAGCCTAAGTTGCCAACATCTAAAATCAAGGACTGTGCAAGAAAAATTAAAGTGTGTGATTATATGCATGCTGAACCTCTTAACCACCACATATAGATATTCTGGTGGCATGATGTGTGTGTGGATCATGTAGCGGCTTCAGATCAGTATGTTACTATTAAGGTTACCTATGGCTCCGTCTCTCTTTTCATCTGCTTTATCTTTGCTAAATGTGAAGCTCAAGATAGACTGAGCTTATGGGATGATCTCAGCAACTTTGACCCAGGAGACACAACTTGGCTTGTTGGTGGTGATTTCAATAATATTCTGGACCCGACTGAGAAGAAAGAAAGAGGTAACTTTCCTCAGAGAGATAGCATGTAGTTTTTATCCTTTTTGTCAACTCCAGGTCTCATAGACATGGGATATACAGGGGACCAGTTCACTTGGTGTAACAGCCAGAAGGGAAGCAGACACACATGATGTCATCTCAATTACTGCCTAGCTAACTGCAATGAGATATCGACCTTCCCGGATTCCAAGGTCTCTCACTTGGTCTGAGCTATATTGGACCACTCTACCATTTTGTTCTCTCAGTTCTCTAGCACAAGGCATGAAAATAATTTCCTCTACTATCAGTTGTGGTATGGCTTTAAAGGCTTCCTCCAGACAGTCTAATCCTCTTGGGAGAAGCCTACTCAGGGTAGGTACTAGAGCAAGCTTCATAACAAACTTCATCACCTAAGAGGTGACCTCACTCAGTGGAGAAATACCCATCCTTCCCGGTTGTAGGGCTTGGATGCAATTAAAGAGGAAGTTAACCAACTTGATATTTCTCTAGAGAATTCTTGGGATGAGTTGATGTTTGGGGATCTTGATCATAAGAAATAAATGTTATCAGATATTATTCTCTTGAAGGAATGTCTTTCTTGGGAGAAGGCTAGGGTCAAATGGCTACGAGAGGGAGATCCCAATACTTCTTATTTTCATGCTTTTATTAAAGAGAGAAGGAGGAAGTTTCATCCGAATATTGTCTTTCATGATGGTTCATTCAAGGATGACCCTATGGTGATTGGAAACATGGCTATTTCTCACTTCTCTGCTCTTCTTGCTGGCCCGAACTTGAACATGCAAAATGTGTACCCCTCAAGACATGCATACCCATTTGATTCCATTCTTTGTCAGACCTTGAATCACATCAATTTTGTGCTCTCAGCTAGTCCGGATGATGAGGAAATTCTTTAACCAGTCAAATCCCTCAACCCGAAGAGCGCCTCAGGCCCAGATGGGATCCCTACATCCTTTTACATCGTCTCTTGGGACCTGGTTAAGAAAGGCCTGTCTAATTCCATTTGAGACTTTATATGGGGTGGCCACCTCCCATGTGTGGCTAGGGTCACCAAGCTGGTTCTAATTCCAAATGTCAAGAACACATCCTCTCTCAACCACTTCAGATATATTAGTATGTGAAATTTTCATTATAAATTGTTGGATACGATGCTTAACAGATGGTTGGTGCATTATCTTCCTCAATGTATTTCCTTGGAGAAGCATGAATTTTTCCAAGGAAGAACTTTTTAGTGAGATATTGGGTTGGATCAGGAGATAGTTCACGATCTCAATGTCAAAGTGACCAGTTCGAATATGATTCTAAAAATTTTCATTGAGAAATCCTATGATACGCTTGAGTGGAATTTCATCATGAAAGTTTGGCATCGTATGGGTCTATCTTCCTGGTTCATCGACTTACAATTCAAATGCTACAGCTCGTCGTGGTTTTCTATTTCTTTTATGGGAATCAATTACAGTTTTTTCAAATTGGTGTGTGGGATAAGACAAGGAGACCCTCTATCCCCAAGTCTCTTTATTATTTCTTAAGATTCCCTTTCCCATTTTATCAAGAAGAGAATCAGTGCTGGTGGCATTCTTCCTTACCATTACAGGCTGGCCTCTAATGGTATCTCGCACCTGATATTTTCCAAAAACACTATCTTTTTTCTCAATGTCAGTAAGAGGTCCATTTGGGGTATAACCATGCCTATAGAGTCATATGGGAAATGGAGTGGGAAACTTTTTAATAGGGAGAAGAGAATCTTGTTTATTTCTAGACACTATTATGGCAGGTGAGTGGGGAAAGTAGAGAAAATCCTCGGTATTCTTAGAAAATTCTTCTCATTTGACTATCTTGGTGCTCTAGAATCTCCTTGGATCCTTAAGATTCAACATTTTGACAAAATTGTTTCCAAAATCTCTGATCTGATTACTAACCTGAAAAAATAGATTCCTATCCTTCGATGGAAGGATCACTCTTGTTATTCACATTATTTCTTCTATTCCCATACATTTCCTCTCTACCCTTAAGGTCCAAAAAGGGGTACTGTACATTATTAAAATATACTTATCTATTTCATTTGGGACACACACTTGGATGGGAGTCTCCACTAGGCATCCTGGTAGAGGTTGGAAAGACCTTCCTAGGAGGGAGGTATCAATGTGAAAGATCTGGCCATCACTATAAAATGCTTGCATGGAAAACATGCCTAGGAGGCAATTGTGGGGGATACTATCTGGGGCCAATTTACTCAAAAAAAATGGTATGACTCTGAATTCTATTAGGTGGACCTCTTCTCTTCTCTGGCGTTCTATTCAGGAGCATGTTACTACACTCCAGGAGCACAATATATGGTTTATTGGGAGGGGTGACATTAGTTTATTGCATCACAATTGGGATGTCTCCATGATGGGATTCCCAGGTTTCCCAACTCCCAATATCACTTTTAGGTAGGCCAATACTTATCCTCAGTTTATCAATGCTATTATGGATGACATGCAACAAGACTTATTTAACTCCATTATTCTAAACAATGATTCATAATGAGGTTTTTTTATACCTTCTCAGTGGGTGTTTTCTTTAGTAAGGGGTATCGTCACCTCTTAGGGAGCGCTTCTTCCTCATATGTGTGGGGAGATCTTCTTTGTTGTAAGGAATCTCTGACCAAGATTAATTTTCCCCTTTGGCGCATAAGGAACCAAGCTCTTGCCACTAATGACATCAATAAATGCGGAGGCATCTCCCTGGTGTCCAGATGTGTTTTCTGCTTTGTTTTCTAAAAATAATCAATGGCTCGCCTCTTTTTTGAAAGCGCATGGGCTCGATTGGTTTGGGAGATCTTTGGTTCTTTTAATGGGTGTGCGTTTTAGGTACATAGCAGCATTGATTTCCTGCAAATATGGCTCCAGGGTGCTAATACCTTCATTGAAAAAAAGTCTCAGGTATCTATTCCTCTGGACGAGTGCTGGAACATTAGGAAAGCCCAGAATCGTGCATGGCATGAGGGTATCATCACATCACAGAAAACACTCATCTTCAGAAATAATTCCATGCTCATTGATCTCACTCGTCTTATCAAGAATAGAGAAGGGGTTCCCTCCCTCAGAGGTATTCTGGAAAATAGATCCCTTATCCTGGAGCCCCTCATGGACATTGGGTGTGTTGGATACTACCTAGTTTTGGCTTCAAACTCCACATGAACAACTCCTGTGGGATTTGGGTCATGGGCAGTGGTAGTATCACCAGGGACCATACTGGTTATGCAATTCTAGCATTTTCAGCCTTCTTTGGCAGTAGAAATTCTCTCCAAGAAGAGGTGAAATCTATACTCACTGGTATTACTCTTTATAGTGAAAATAATATTACCCTCTCGACCATTGAAACTGATTATACAGTTATTCAGCATGCTCTTCAAGGCTGTGGTATTACACACTGGTGCATAGCATATACTATTCGTAAGTTTCATAGCCTTATTAACTCCCAGATGGAGGTTCTTCATATGTGGAGGTAGGGAAATAGAGTTACTGATTTTTTTTGCCTCCATGGCTATCCCCAGTGATAAGATCTCATGATATTCCAGTCTCGACTCCCTTATTCCAGATTGTATGGCTTTAGTTATTGGGGATGATCTAGGTATTCATCATTATAGACCCTTGTGACCCCTCTAATTTTGTATGTCTCTCTTTGTTCTATTTTTCTTTATTCTATTCTGATCCTTTTATTATGAAATAAAATAAATATCTTTGGTGGTGATGAAGAGAGAGCCTAAAACTAAAGGTTAGATATCATCTTCTACACCTGGTGGAGCTTAATAATTTAGTGAGATCATATGAACCTAATGTTGAGAAGTAGTTTTACATTGGATCTCTATAAATTGAGTAGTTTTTATTGAATATTCATGAATTATTATTTAGGTAGATCAGCTTTTAGAGTTTCTAAAGAAACCAAACTCTTAATATTATATTTCTCATTTTGGTACATATTCAATGTGGAAGAAGTGTGAAATTGAATAGTCTGATGTGAATCTGGACTGAAATAGTGTGACTTTGTGAAAATAATATAAGATTATAATTTTTTGTACTTAAAGTAAAGAATGTGTGGTTATATAGAGTGACCAACCATTACAAGTCTTAGGTTTCCCATGAATGGTCCTAACCTTGTAAAAATAAACATATTCATTATTATCTTATTTTCTTTATCTATGAGTGAGGTTGATAAATTAAATTTGAGTGAATCCTAACTTTAATTGGTTATAGAGGTTGATTTTAGGGAAAATAAATTTTAAAAATTGTCTCCATTGATTCAACCCCCCCTTCTCGGTGGAGTAACCAGATTATAGGCATTTCAACTGGTTTCAAAATGAGGTTTATTTATTTGATTGAATCAAGTTCTTAGAAAGGATAATCAAAATTCAGTGAACAATAGAAGTATGCCTACCTTTTATGGATACAATTATCATAAATTGAAAAATATAATGTTTCCATATCTTCTATATCTTGTACTAGAGGTTAGGAATCTACAGTTTTGGGGTTTCCACCCAATAAAGAAAATTCTCAAATGAACATAGAAAATACAAAAGATATATAAAATTATGGTAGGGCACAAAAAGATATTCTTATAACCTTTTCAAAAAAAACTATACAAAAAATTTACAAGACTTAAATCATCCAAATAAATGTTAGACAAGATGGAAAGTAACTATGAAGGTAATAAAAAAAGTCAAGGAGGATAAATTATAGATTTGGAGAAGCAAGTTTGAAGACATTAAGATAGGAAAGGAATAAAATATGTATAACTATCTTACTCAGGTTAATATTTTCTTAGAAATATCTAGGGGTTTGGTGAAAAACATTAATATTATAAAATTATTAGGAATCTCACGACGAATTTTCTAGATAGGTTTGATCCTAAGATCTTGGATTTAGAATATAGAGATAGTATTTCCTTGGCTGAATTTCATAACATTCTCATAGCTTATGAAATGATAAATTTTCATGCCTTTACGAAAAATAAAACATATTACATGTAATTGGAGGCCATAAAAAGATTAGAATAAAAAAGTATGTTGATAATACATTTTTGAATGACTCTAGAAATTAAAAAGATGATGTAGACTATTAAATAATCATTTCCCTTATTTCAAATAGATTCAATAATGGAAATAATAAGGGCCAAGGATAGTTTCCACTTAGATTTACTAAATGAAATAGAATTTTGAACTTCTCTATTAACTATCATACAAAGAAGGCGCCATATTATAAATATGGAAAATATGTGAAAGAATTCAAAAAAAGTGAAATAAAAATTCAAAATAAATATCCAAATATTGATGAGGAAAGAATAGATTTTCTAAAGGCAAGAGAAGAAATCTGATGGGAAAATAAGAATGAGGTGGTCACTCATCTTGTGGTGAATATAGTGGGAAATCTACCAATTTCATTGATCATATTGAAAAGGATTTGAAACTTTAAGTAGTGAATAAGTGGATTCAAATCCAAATGAGTTGGAATATATGTTCAACGATGAGCTTGAATAATCTCTTGATTAGTATACCTTGCTCTAGAATGAAAAAAACTAGTAAAATAAAACAATAATTTGGTTGAATACAAGAAATATATTGAAAATAAATAATCAACCATTTTTTATGAAATCAGAATTTTCAAGTTTAAAGATACTAAAGAGGAGAAAATGATAAAAGATCTTAAAGATGGATTATATTTGAAATAATTAGAATTATAAAAGACACATCCCAAGTGTCTTAAGACTGAGAAAGTGATAAATAAGTTAAATTATGACTTTAAAATTCTATTGAAGTCAATTATGAATACTCTAAATCATCCGATAAAGATTTTATAAAAGATCTAGTTAGGTTTTTTACTTGATTAATACGCTTTAATTTTTTTCACTAACAATGTAGGTTCAAACTCAACATCTATCCGAGATTAGTCTTGAAAAAATGTAAAGAAACATTCTACCATATTATTATAAAAAAGGGAAACTTTTTAATCTCTCCAACTCTTAAATAGTAGAAAAATCAGTCTCAAAATGCACATCAAAGACAAAATTCTAGGTAGTGGTACATGAATTTTTTTATGGACCATGGATATTTAAGTTCCAAGTGTATTTCTATTGTTATGGAGTGTTTGGTAAAAAAATCCTACACATGTTGGTACAACATGTCACTGACAGGAAGGTTCCATGGGTACTTCTAGTGTTGTGGATTGTTTAGGTAGAACACCTACAATTTTTGACATAAAATTTCACTACCAATAATGAGGTATTGAGTTATGGGGTCATCTAGAGGCGAGGAAACCATATATTTTGGAAATATAGAATGTAAGAAAAGTTATTTAAATATTTAAAACTCAGAACATATTTTAGTGTCTTGAGAAAGTATATGGAAGGTGTGAGTAATAAGGTTATTTTACACATAATTGTGTAGCCGTATTTCCAAGATTGATTCCCTATTTTGATAAATAGAACTAAATTAAAAACATAAGTAAGATATAACATTTATTATTAAGGTTACATTGAAATCCATTAGGGAAACAAAATAATGGTCTCTTAACAACGAGTGCTCCTCTAACATGACTACTAATATAAGGATTTTAAAGAATATTGGTGGAGTAGTCACCTTTGGTAATCTTTTCTATTTAAAAATATAGGGTATTGGATCATATACAATTATACATAAAAACTTGAAATCAAATTATATTTTTTATGTGGAAGTGTTGAATCAAAATCTATTAATTGTTAGTTAGCTTTGTGATGATGCTATGAGGTTATTTATAAGAATTAATCCTATGTCATTAAAAACTTATAGGATATAAGGATAATTTCTAATGGAAGAAAACCAAGGGAAAAACAATTTTTAGGTAATCCTACTAGTAATATCTACATGAGTGTTAAATGTGAAAGTATGTTGTGGAATGGGCGGGTAGACTATTTGGGTCCAAATATTCAGAGTACAATTGTGAAGCATGAAGTTATGAGATATCTTCCCAAGATGAAGTGAGAATAAGATGATGTGTGTGAAACATTAAAAAGGGGATTATTCCTTGAAAATGTCATAAGAATGTATATATTATATTTATCATTCCCCTAAAACTTATACACACTTTTTTATGTGGTATCATGCAGAAAAAGTCAAAAGTGGGGATTTATATTTAATCAAATTCATTGAACATTTCACCCAAATGACCAATGAAACATTCCTTAAGAATAATTTTGATGTTGTTGATATTTTCTAACATTGAGAAGAGATGTTGAAAAATAGTTGGGTAATTACATTACTAAATTGAGATCGGATCATGGGAAGTATTTTATAAGTGATGCCTCTAAAATTTATCTTGATAAATGTGGAATAAATCCTCAATTTAAAACATCATACACTACTCTAGATAATTGAGTCACAGATAGGAATAATATGTGTATTTTTAAAATGGTAAGGATAATGCTATATGAAAATAAAATTTCAAAGTACTTTTGGAGGGGTGGTGTGTGTGCTACAATACCATACAAAATAGATATATTTTAAGACCCAAGACACATTTCAATCCTTATGAAATTTGGTACAAAACTTAACCAACTATAATGTACTTCAAAGTGTTTGGAAGTCTATGTTTTGTAAAAATAAAAGGTAAGAAGCTGGGAAAGTTTGAAGGGAAATCTAATAAAGAGATATTTATAGGGTACTTATCTAATAGAAGTGGGTGCTTGTTTTGTAAAAAACAATTATACAATGTTATGGACTGTTCATATGTTAGTATTGTTGAATACTAGTGAAAATCAAACAATTTGTTTCAAGTAGATTTTTAAATTTTAGATGAAAAAACATATATATTTAAAACCAAGAGGTTGAAAAATAAGTTGATATCAAAAAATTTATCAGTGATGTTGATTTATAATATATTATTGATGATGAAGAGGTTATTGATAGTGATATGAAGTAGTTTTAGAGGCTATAAAAATATGTTAATGTTGAAAAAATTATTGGAGGACAAAGTGATCCTGTTAAAGTATGAAGAATACAATTATTTGAAAATCAGAACACACTCATGTTATATGTTTAACTAAGAATAGTTGTTAAAGCTATTGAATGGGTAGAATATATGAATGACGAATTTTATAAGATTAATAAAAATTGAACATTTGTTCTTTTCCCAAGTAAAAAGGATAAAAATGAAATTGGTACCAAATAGTTGTTTAAAAATAATATGACTGATAAATATTTTGCGATAAAAAATAAGGCAAGGATTATTTTCAAAGAGAACACACAATTGGAAGTTTTATATTTTAAAGAAACCTTTTCATTGGTTGCAAGGTTGAAAAGCATAAGAATTTTCTTAGCTTTGAATACAAAAAAACATTTTGAAGACTATCTTATGGATATGAAATCATGATTTTTAAATCTTGAAATTGAAGAAGACGTGTCCATAGAATAGCATGATGGATTATTACTTTATCTTTATGAAATCATGATATATAAGCTCAAAAATCCATTATACAACTTGAAAAATGCTCGTAGAGCCATTATTTCACAATATTATAGTATATTGAGGAAAATGTAATTCATAAAAGGTAAAGTTGATAGCACTTTATATATTATAGAGATACCTCTATGTTCATTGATTACCATAATATATATTGATGGTATAATATTTTTCATTAACAATGTGATTCATTGTGATAAATTATCTAAGTGAATGTAAGAAAAATTTGATATGTATTTACTAGGATAATTGAGATACTTTTGGGATTAAAAATTTAGTATAATTCATATTATATATCTCTATCCCAAGAAAATTTTACTAGGGATTTTTTTATAATGTCTTTATGGAAGAATCCACAGAGATTTTAACACCAATTTCAGTTGGAACGAAATTATGTAAAGATAATAATATCACCAAGGATGGAAAAAAATTAATTTAGAAGACACATTATAAGATCAGTGTGTTTCATAGATTCAAGACCCAACAAATCCTTTTTATTAACACTTTTTTCTAGATCTCAAAGTTCTCCAAGGGAGTCACACATGGTTGTGGAAAAGAGGGCTCTAAGATATGTGAAGGGAATAATGAATTATGTAATGGTATAAAAACATAGTTATAATTTGATTTTTTGGATTCAAAAATTCAAATTATGCTCGTGATTTTATAGATATAAGTTCCATATTAGGTGGGAATTTATTCATTGATAAGGGTTTCATGTGCTGGTAGAGTAAGAATTAAAACTCAATAACACTTAGTGCAACCAAGGTAGAATATGTTGCAAACACACATGTATATGAATAGGTTTTGTGGATAGTTGTATATTTATAAGATTTAATATTTAAAACTAAGAATCCATTGAGGATTTTTTGTGACAATCAAAGTGCAATAAATCTATCAAATAACCCTATGAAACACTATAAATCCAAACTTATAGACATCTGGTTTCATTTCATTAAATAAAAAAGTGAGCAATGGGGACATCAAGCTTAAATACACTTCTACTAAAGATAAGATTTTATATATATTCAAAAAATCCATTCCATGTATAGGTTCTCTGATTTGGGGATGAAAATCATATTCATCCCTCTCCTATCACTTGAAAACTATTGAAATCACCCCTGTTATTCTTTGGATTGTGGTAACAAAGAGATAGAAATATTGACACGAATTTTGGTAAAATTTATGAGTAACCACATCCTTATCATATGAGTTTATGGATAATGATGAATGAGAGAGTTTTTTGACAATGATATTAGATGCATTAATGAAGGGGGAGTTCATCTATGTCACTTGACTAAATATTTCTTAACACCGAGTCATGAAATTATCTGAAAATAATATATTTATATGGTTGTGTCGTACAAGACACTTATCATGATAGATAAGCTATGATTTTATGATTCAAATGATTATTTTTGTGGTTTGAATTGATCTAAGTTTATTTGGATGAGTTGAGTAATGTTTATTACAAATCCAAATGAAGGAGATTGAAGTAAACCAAGAGTTATTGATGAAGTGGTTTCTGGTTTCTATTTTTCTTATGAATACATGAATAACTTAAAAGAGGTATTTTAGGGTGTTGTTATGTTACTAAATATTTTATAAATGTTTTTTGAGTTGATTCAACATGTCTTGATATGATTCTGAATAAATTATGTGCTTAATTTTATGATTGTATAACTCTCATTGAGTTTGTTATTGTGATAGATCAATTTTTCTTATGTTTGATCAGTTGGTCGTGTGGTTGATTTGTTAGTTGTGTGGTCAACGAATTAGTTATGAGGTAAATAATTTTTTCATGCATTCAATTAGTTGGTCATGTGGTCAATAGACTATTTGTTAATATAGTTTATTAGGTGTTCATACAGTCAATCCATCCATGATCAATGATCTACCTCATAGTCGATCCATAGTCTTATGGTCAATCCACATGTCTAGTGAATTATTTATGTGTTTTATGCACATGGTATATATAGATAGTATGATAGCTTCTCTGGTCGATCCAACTCATGGTCAGTCACATACTAAGAGAATTTTTAAGTGAGTTTTCTAGGTGAAAATATTATTTTTCAAATTTTGTATTTTGTAAATAAATAAAATTTTAAGATTCTAAAGATGATCATAAATGGTTAAAACATCATATATAAAATTTGATTCATCTTAATTCACATGGGATTTAAAAAATTATGATCATTATACCTATCAATCTTTATATCTAGGAATTTTTATTTTAAAAAAATTGTTGTGGTCGATGCTATATCTTTTTTTGAATAATCTCTAAATAATAATTCTTGATTTTTTTGTGATGTTGATTTTATATTTTGGAGTCTAAGTATTCACTTGAATCAAGATATTAAATGATTCTTATTGTTCAATTAATGGTTCAGTATTTAAGGTGCTAATTTATTTTCAAAAACTATTTTTTGGGTGAAAAGTCTAAAGAAGGTGTAGATTGAGTTAGTTAGAGTAAGGAATAATAGATGAGTATTTTTTGAATTCAAAAATTCACTATTTTTGAATAATTATCCATATTGATTGATATAAGAAAATATTTTGGAATGAGTTTTTGTTATGTTGGTGAGAAATAAAAAGGATAAAATAGGTATTTTTCTTTAGACATACAATTATTAAAAGTTAAAAATAATCATGAGATCATGGTACATTTTTGAGATCCTAGTAATAAAAAATTAAATTAGGTTAATATTATAATATTATTTTGGGAATAATAAAATATATTGAGATAGAAAATTAACACTAAAATAAAATTTATTCCTATATTTTGAGTTTACCTAATATTAGGAGATTATGAAGAAAGAGAATTTGGTGATTTCTACATATAGAAAATCTTGACAAAAGTAGAGTGACCTGAAGAGAAATACTAAAGATTAATTTTATAGATAATATTTGACATATAGTTGATCTTGATAATTTAGTGAGATCTTATAAAAATGATATTAAGAATAATATCTACAACATATCTTCATGAAGTGAGTAGTTGTTCTTGAAAATTCTTCAAGGATTATCAAGGTATATTTACTTCTACAATTGTTGATGAAAATAAAATCTCAAGAAGATCTTTCTCATTCTGGTTAAATATTCTATATGGCTATTGCGTGAAACTATATAGTCTTCTATGTCTCTGTTCCAACACTGTAACCTTATAATCTATTGTACTTATGGTGAATAATTTTTTCTTGGGGTGAGTAACCAACCATGTAAAGGATTAGGTTTCATGTAAAGGGGATGAACTCTGTAAAATTTTTTATGTTCATTATTATCCTATTTTAGGTATCTATGAGTGAGTTTAATCATTAACATTTAAGTGAATCCAAACATTAAAATACGTTGATTTTAAGTTAAAATAAATTGCAAAAACTTTTTCCACTGATTCACCCCCCTTCTATGGTGAGTAACCATCTCCTAGGTGCGTCATCAGAAAAGAAAACAAGAAAACCTAAACATATTGGCACCACTCCTCCACACTTAAACTATTAATACTCCATTTTTATTCAAAAATAATTTCAAAATATTTACATTCAGAATTAAATTAGAAAACAAAAAACTATGGTAAAAAGGATTAATACAATCTGACTTATTGGTAGCGGAAACCTTGAGTTAAAATATTACCCATTTCCCACTAAAAACATTCAAACAAATTAAAAAAATGATACATTTATTGAAATTAAAATAAATTAAATTAATTAGAAAGGAAAAAATGGGACCATTTTTTGTTTAAGACCAAAGTTGGTACTAAGGATTTTTATTCCTAGGAAGGTAGTTCTAGACGTCACTAAAAATATGATGGTGGGTATAAATTCATTGATTTTAACCACCAAATGTTGTTTCTTATAGTATGCTTTAGCTTTCATTACTTGTAAAAGATCCCATGGTTAGTGTATATTAAATCCACCCCATTTAAAAAAGGTAAAAATTTCATGGTAGGGGGAGGAGAAAATTTGGTCCATACTCCTTTTCTTTTTTCCATTGATTATTTGGAAACTTCTTTAACACCTGGTACTTTCTTATGATGTTCTATATAAACATTTTTAATAAGGGTAAAGTTAGAGAATAATTCTATTTGAATGGAGTTAAAATAATATAAATTTATATTAAAATATTCTTCTTCAAAGTAGGAAATTTTTTACTCAATTTCTTCAAGAAAACCCATTTTAAATTGTTTATTTACTCCCTCAAGTATATTTTTTAAGGGTTCAAGTAGCTTCATAAATTCCTCATCAGGTGTATAATATTTTTATTCTTTATCCTCTAGAGGATTATATAACTTGGATGAATTTAAAAAATATAAATAGTGTGAGGTAATTCTCAATTAAGTTTTAATAAATTTATAAACAAATAAATTCAATAATATATTATCTTCCTAAGTAGGATCTTCTTTAACATACTCCTCAATGGAAAGTGCCTCTTGAATTTGAGTTTTCATTGATGGAGGTAGGTAGTCAATGTCATCAATGTTTTCTTCAAATTCAACTACATGGGGGTGTTTCTTATTCTAAATCAAGAGAAAGTTAAAGAGTCGCTGAATGTGATTCTTCTAAGATAATAGAATCATATTTCAGGTTACCTTCTAAAAAATGATCCCATGATTCATTTAAATTTTATTGATCTATCACATGTGTATCAGTAGGAAAATTTTCTTCCAAAATATTTATCCATGGTTAATAAAGGTACAATAGTAAATCTTCAAGATGTTTCTTCTCACCCACTTAAGATTTTTAAAAAGAAAATATGAGTGGAGAGATATATTCCTCCACTAGTTCTGGTTATTTTTCAAGTTAAATCTCATTTAATTCAAGGATATATTTAGTTAGAAATTTCAATTGGTTCTTCACCTCCTGAATGTATGATCTAGTCTCTTGCAACCAAGCTTCTCATCCATTATAAACTTATTCAACCTCTTTTTCCTGAGAGTGGTGATTCCATGCATAATATTCTATATTTTAATATATTATGAACATATTTTTTTAGTTTTATTATGAAAATAAGGAAAATTATTTACAAAATTTAAAAATAAGTAATCAGTGAAATAATGGTTTGGATTCCCAGAAATGACGCTAAATTTTGACACACCTATCATAGGTTGGTACAAAATATTGTTTATATTTATCCCAATGTAGCAGAGTATTTGACCATGGATATTTCTCTTGAGGATATTATATAGTTAATCACTCGCTACTCTTAAAAAATTATTATTATTTTCAAAAAAATTATATTTTATAAAAGCAATAAAAATACAAGGTTTTGATTATAGAATGAAAAATGAATTTGATTATGGCATTGTTTTTATATTTGTATTTTAGTAGAGAAAACATATAGTCCAAAAGATTATAAGTGTAATCTCATTTTTTCTTCCATATTCAATAATTGCTTCTATAAAAAAGAGAAACTTATTTAGTATTCAATGTATTCTCTATACCAATGAGCCTCATATGACATATTTAATGCCTATAACATCGGATATGATACTAGTTGTTGTAACCTAAGACACATTGAGTGGGGATGGGTTAATTAGGGTGTGAAATATATATAATATCTTATTCTCACTTTGGTAGGAACTCATTAAAAATGTAATAGTTAGTTACAAATCCACCATAATAACAAATGAAAAAAATAAAATCAAGGCACAAAAATTTTACTTGGTTCACCACAAAGGTATAGTTTAAGGGGAAGACACACATTAGTGTGTTGGTGTACCAGAATCCACTAAGCATTACTAGTTCAATGGATATAATTTGTTTTACATGAACACTTTATGATAGACTCACTACCTTTACAATTGATTCTAGAGACATGTTCACTTCCTCCCTTAGAACACTTTTTTTTGAATCCTCCTTTATGTAATACTTTAGACAAATTTCTTCTCAGTTTATCAAAATTAAGGTTTCAAACATATCATCAAGACTGTATAGTCTGTTTTTTCATCATGAATGCCAGAATATGATGCTCCAATATAATTCTTGATCACTATAAAAAACCAATAATAGTCATTGATCAAATACTTCTTTTCACACAATCCACCCTAGTCTCCTCTGAAGTTAGTTCACTCAAGTAACTTTTCCCAATTACCATTACTCAAATATTGGTTCTCCCAAGTATGTTTTCCAATGTTTTTATCTCCACTCAGGTATTGATCACCCATATATATTCATGCAACAACCTTTTCCCAGATATTTTCTCTCTATTATTGTTTTTCTAACTCCCTTCATGCATATGCCTTCACCCAAGTATGTTATATCATGTATTATTTGTAGAAATTCCGTTACATATCAAAATTTTCTCATCCTTTGTTCATGGAACTTCATTCCATGTCATTGTCCCCGCTCCAACCCCATTTGTGAAACCCTTCCCTACTCAATATAACTACTCCCAACCCTATTCAATAAGGTTCCTTCATGAAAGTATGTTCACTCAAGAATGTATTATGAAACTATCTTCATACAACTTTTCATCTCTTCCTCCTTCACTCAACCCTATCCATGAAACTATTATTTGAGTAAGTCTTACATGAAGGCTAAATGTTTTACCTCTTCTAAATTTTTATTCTAATTCTAATGAGGGTATTAATTGATATTTATAGTCAAACCCATATCCTTATCTTAACCCATAACATATCTAATTTTCATAGTGATTCATTCATGCAACTCAACTACCATAGTACCTAACCAGTACACGACTCTAGACTAGTACAATTCCTAACCAGTGTAGCACTTAACCAATGTGAATCTACTAAACAACTCAATGACTATGACTAGCATGAATCCTAACTATCATAAAGAAGCTTGAATAGAACACCATCAATTTTACTAGTGTTAAAATCTATCATTTTCACTAGAACTAACTCTGAACTTTTTCTAATTGACTTTTAGAATCCAAATTCCTATAAGATACTCCTTTTTCTTCTAAAGCTACATATAATTACAAAACCATTGAATTTCACAAGGTTTTTGTTCCAACTCCATTTGTGTATAAGTCTCAATCACTACAACCTCCTCCACTATAACTATATTTATAATAAACAAAATATCAATATCCAACTCAGATAAACTTGGTTCCAATAAGTAGATTATAAAAAACCTTAACTACCATTCAAATTATTTTTTAACAACACAAAAGCACTATAATATGACAAAGTAGTCCAGGTGGAACCCTTATATAATAAATTATTGATCTGAATCCACAAATCATGTTGCTCTAATGGCACCATCATATAATGAGACATATAAATCAAAGAGATGTCAAGTTACAAATCAATCCCAAACTCAATGTCATGTCAAGGGGTTAGTGTTACAACCTATTTAGATAAAAATCAAGAAACACACCTACCACTCTCAAAAACTTTGATTATTGAACATGCATTAAACTTACCATTAATCCTTCGTATTAAGAAAAAAAGATGTTTGGGACATATAAGATCTATAAAATGACCCCATTCATAAATAAAGACTACATGATATCCATCCACGTCAAAGAAAAAAATGACAAGACTCAATCCACTAGGACTCTACCTAGGATGACAGTAAATATAGTGTGTTTACCCAAGACCACCTCCCAATTTCCAAAAGAAGGTGATTGTTGGGACCAAGTTGGAAGGAAGAAGTATTTTTGATACTAAATAATTTTTAAGATATTTTTCTTTTGTTTTCGAAGGAAATAAATCACCTAAAATTTATTTTTTTTAGTGTTCATAATGAACATCATATTTAGGATTTCATACTCACAATGTTGAATAAAGTACATTAGATTGGGAAGTTTTTGTCCAGAAGAAAGGTATAATTGAACTCACCTTGGGTCCAGATTGCGGTTATGGTCATAATAAGGTAGAGAATCGGATTAATCATTGATCCAATATAAATATGATGATTCTTTGTTGTTTTTTAATTAAAAAATCACTAGTTCTTTAAAAAATTGTGATAGAAGCCTTATGTAAGGAAGGGGGAGTGTTTCCAATTGTATTGAGGGTAGGAAAGAAAGATGTATGATGGAAAGAATGGGATGTTAAAAAACATTCTATTATAAGTCATACGATGCTGAATCTAATCTTTAACATATTCAAATTCATGAGTTAGTATTGATGCAAGAAGAAGTTTGTGAAAAAAGGAAGTTTCTTATGCTGAAGATTTCTGATTTTAGTCCATCGGTGTGAGAACAGCAGATGCAGATATGTTTGTTGGTTGAGAAGGTTAATCAAAACTTGAATATATAAAGTTACTCGTTTTTAGTCAAACCAATAATCCATGAGAAACAAATTTTCAAAGAGAGAAGTTGATTGTGGTAAGTTCATTTGTATTGTAATCAGAGAAAGAAAGATCTTGTTAAAGAAAATAAGTCACTTCCGACACCAGTTCATCAAACACGGTGTGCTTCTAGTCCAGCATTATGGGTACTGACACTGATTCATATTATTGATATCTTTTTTATATCAGATACTGAGTTTTATAGAAGGTAGAATAGTTTTGTGCATAATTTGTTGGGACCAATCAAAAATAAAATAAATTAGAAGTTATTGGGACTGATGAATGTATAAAACAAAAAAGAGTTTTTTGTAACTAATATAAAGAAGAAAATTAGAGATAAATCAACAATATATTCAACCATTTTCATCAAGATATATTTTCAATTGTTTTTATTAACACTATTTCAAATAGAAAAGAAGAAATCTAATATGTTTTACATTGGGACATGAGAAAAAGTATATTTTTCTCATAAATTCATTTGGTTCTACAGACATAATACTAGAGATAACACTGATTAATAGAGTCAAGTAGAGACCGATCCATTAGAAACATTCTGGAAACAATAACATCATCAAGATTGTTGTTTTGAGAAAAGAAGAAAATGAGAATTTCTTAAAACTTTCCAAAGTGAAATTAATGGGATCATTAAAGCGGTTCAAGAAGTTTATAAGAATTGTTTTATTATTTTCATTTGGTGTAGGAAGAATTAATTAAGAATATGATGTATTCATCATAATGAAGAAAATATAATGGGTAGTTGGTTCTAAGAATCATAACAAGAATAATTTTTTTATTTTTTTTTTAATTTTTCAATTGGTACATAGTTTTTGGTGTAGATCAATGTAATGAAGAATTCACTATCATCATTATAATAAAGAAATAATAATGGGGATTTGGAATTAGTCTAGAGTTTTCTATGAAATTATAAATAGAGGTGAAGTTTGTAGACTATTAGATAAGTTTCAAGAAGAGTTGAGAAGTTTTGATGAAGTCAATATCAACCTAAAATTCAAGTAAAATTTATGTTTCATGAAAATTTGGTTGAGAGGGAAACCATTTTAGAATCCCACCCAAACCATTTTTTTCTCACCTATTAATAGAGAAGGTACTTTTTTACTTTCCTAACACTTTTACTGTTCATAGGTGTATAAGATAGAAGGATGAGTGATAAATATTTATTGAGGGAAGGATTTTTTGGATTGTGTTTTCTTGAAGAAGTTTTTTTTGATAGAAGAAGAAATAAGAAGTGAAAAGATCGTATTCAGTTTATCATCGTATTGGGTTGAAATCATTGGACTGTTATTTGGAATGGGATTTACAGAATCAGATATAATAAGTTCAGTATTGTCTTGGCCTTATTCTGATAGTATTATATATATATATATATTTTGAGCAATCGAACTAGTTAATCGGACTAATAAATTATATTGAGTGTTATTACGAAGTCCAGAAGAAGTTCTTGCCTAATGTTGGGTAATAAAGTGAAGAATTTTTTTGAAGATATTATTTGTGAATTTTGATCAAGAATCACCATAACATGTTTGTTACACAAATTTTATTACATCATTTCATGATACTTGAATCACATGCATTATTTTATTGAACATTGTTCTACACGAGTGTAAGGGAATATCCTACTCATTGTATTCCCCACAAAAGGATTGTTTCTAGTGAATTTTGTGGTATTGGATTTTTTCCAAACCATACCAAGGATAAATCTACTCTAGTGGAGTAGAGAACCTTGTAAATTAGTATGTTCCTTCGTATGTGTGTTTGGTTTTGTTTTCAGCAAGGTAACAACTATTTAATAGGAGGAAAATGTTTTTTCAAAAGAAAGTAAACTTAAAAGAAAAGGATATCACTAATTCATCCCTACCCTTTTCAGGGATACATTAATCATTCTGGGAATTATTAATTGGTATCAGAGTAAAGGTTCCCATCATTTACTCTTTGCTGATGTTTTGAAGAATAAGTTGTGATGAAGAATCCAAACTTTTTGAACAATAAGGGGATTCCAATCATCGATGGTAAGAACTATCATATCTAGAAATATATAATATTGACTTATCTTATATCTATTAGGTATGATGTTCTTGAAGCTACAACAAATGTATTTCCGCTTATTGATGATAGAGTTCCTCTTACATTTGTTGACCAGAAGAATCTTCAGAATGATGGAAGTTACAATAATTATTTACTCTTATCACTTAATGAAAGTTATTTTTTATGATTTAAGGGTTTTTCCACTACCAAAGGTATATGGGATAATCTAATAAATATTTATAAATGCAATATAAAAGTAAATAAGGAAAATTTGGAAATATGGAGGCTGAAGTATGATGATCTCAAGATGGTTGAATGTGAATCTGTTAGGGACTTCTTTACTAGTGTGAATGATATTGTAAACACTATTAGATATCTTCGTTAAAAGTTAAAATATTATTTAGTTGTTGAATTGATCTTGAGGATTCTTTTTGATAAGTTTTATGCTGATGTTTCTTCATTAGAATATATATTTCATGAAACATTTTCTCTAGATGATTTTTATAGCACTATTGTCACCTATGAGATAAAAAGAGAAAAGTAATTAAAGGTAAAATAGAATTTGATAGAGAAATTTCATTCAAGGATACTAATAAAGAAAAGTCAAAGAATATTTTTGTTGAATAAGAAGCTGATTATCCTTATTTCAAAAATGATGCATGTAAAAAACTTAATGAATTTTTATCCTTGTTTTCTAAAAATGTGAAATGAATTACATGTAAATATAAAGGGAAACTTCCATTGATTTTTTTGAATATATATCCATTGGTAACATTGCAGATAATTTTCCATGATGAAATAAAGAATAGGATTTTGAGGAATAAGATAGAAGGTATAGAAGATAATGGAAGAAATAGGGTGATAAGAATAAATCTTATTCTAAAGGGAAGGATATAAAATTTTAAAAATCCAAAATGATAATTTTCTTATATAAAGATTATAAATAATAAGAAATTGAAGATGAATCAAAAAATATATTTGGGAAGTTAAGAATACTTTTATTTTAATAGTTAATAATGAAAATTTCAAAACCAGTTGTTCTGAAGAAAAAGAAACTCAATTAGAATTTCATATAAAAGAAGAATTGAAATATTTTCTGAGAAAGATTGGGATACTTGAGAATGAAATTAGAAAGATTAAAATTTAAGACTCTTGAACCAATAATTAATAATTCTTTTCTGGTGATAAAGTAAATCTACTGGAAGATATTTATGATTTTAATAAAACTATTGAGAAAGAAAACAATCATAATAAACATCTAGAAGTAAATTTATAGAGAAAATAATAAGTGTAACATACCAAGTAAGTAATGAATAATAAATATTTTTATCTATGTCTATTAATGAATTAGATAGTGTTTTAGAGGCTTAAAATGAGAATAAATCCAATCTTAAGCATGGAATACACTAATATTTTTAAAAGATTGTTTTACTGCCTTTTGATGGAAAACCATCTTTTAAATCCATATTTTGACAATTTTATAAGCTCTATTTGTCAAAATAAACCTATTCTTTATTATTGGGACATCAAAATTTACTTTGTGTGAATTTTTGGTATTTTTCCGATAAAGTTCATTTTTTTAAGGAATAGTGAAAAATGTTGTATTTTAATTCAAAACCACTTTTTAATCTAATTTATTTATATGATTAGATTATATTTTGAATTGGTTTTAAAGTTCAATTAGAATATATTTTTACCATTTAATCCAATAGTGGTCGTTGGAATTAATTTCACTTTGAAATTGGACTTAAACTACTATCAATCTTTTGATACTTATTGTTTCATAAAAACACGCTATTTGCTCTGACAGCAGGAATTAGTTATTAAATTAATTAATGTAACTTATATGTTTTAAATTTTATAAAATATACATCATTTTTGAATTCGGAATATCAAATATAGCTTAGGGTGAAGTTTTGGTTTTTTTCTGGAAAACTTCAATTTTTGATGAATAGTGAAACCACTAAGTGGTACTTATGAAAACTGATTTTTCGTTTAAATGAAAATTTACCACCTCTGTGTTTTGAATTTCAAAAATCCAACATACATGGTTGTCATTAAGAAGTAAAATATGGTTCAATGGGATTAAATTAATTTTTTGGTGAATAGTAACTTATAAGTTTTTAATCGCGATTAGAGGTAATTAGTGTACTTCAAGGTAAGAATAATGTTTTAATAATATGAGATGAGCTTAAAACATGTCCTAACATTATTTTATGTGTCATGTCCGGCCAATAAAATCCATGGTTCAACTTGGGGACCCCATGGAGCCACTTTGGTAAGAAAGTGACATTAATATCTTTTTATTTATTGTTAAAATAAAAATGACACAAACATGAGTTATTTTACTAAAACAATTTTTACATGGGGTTATACAAGTCACAATTTTGACTATAAATAGTAATTGGAAAGATAAAAATATTTCCTACATCATAGTATTTTTTTATAATTTTTAGACATTAAATAAATTAAATTATTTATGACACCATGATGATGCAGCGATTACCTCATTATTTAACGATTTAAATAAAATGAAAAGATAATGTAAAATATATGACCTAAACATGTCCAAAACCTATTGGATGGGTGTATTTCGAACCCTTATCACCTTATACTTGAATTATATAAATGTGGGACCTTTTAAATCCGAAACTCATTTTAAAATAAAGTAACATTTCTTTACTTTCCAAGAGTGCCCCCTACTCTCCTCTTATAAAAGGCCCCACCTCTACCTCCTTACCCACACTTCCAAATCCTTTGTCTCGGCCGAACCCTTCCCATTTTGTCTCTCCAAATCCCTCTCTAACTCCTAAATGCCTCACTTTGGGCATAAGTCTTCCCAAGGAATCCTTTGAGCTCAAATCAAAAAGAGTTACCTGATTTAAAGGTAGTGTCTTCTCTTGTGTTCTTATGTTTTATTTTGCTTCTCCAACCCCCTAAACTCTTTTTATTCATTTTTTTTGTAACAACACCAGTATCTTTCATATACTAGGATATTTTTATAAGAAGGATTCGAGATACACTTACACACACCTACATCTAATGGTTAAAGAACATACTGTTTCCGTGGATGGCGAATTTCTGCCTCATTAAACGATGATTGTTCAACACTCATATATCACCTTCAAAGGTGGCCATTAAGATGTCACTATATTTATATATTATATATAATATTTTTATGTTTTACTTAAGCTTCTGTATTTTTCATTTATGGCATATATTTATGGTTACCATTATGAGTAAACGTGATATCTTCATTTTAGGAAGTGCGGACTACCGCCACCTCAAAGTGATTTGATTCGTTAATACCATATGTGGTACGTATAAAGGATATATTTAATTATATTATATATAATATCATACTGGAATTAAAATACTATTATGTATCATTATGTTTTAATTCCATATAATACGAAATAGAAATGAAAGTAGCATTCATGCGTACGTACGGCTTACCGTCTCCATGAACGGTGCATTTCATTTCTTACCTCTAAACGTTGTGAAATATTAACAATGCATGTATATACTAGATATATATGATATATATGATGTATACATCATGATTATAACTCTGGATATAATGGATACATGAACAACTTGTAATTTTAAAGAGCATATTTTGACTCAAGTACCAATGATCGTTAAAACGAACGTTATTAACTAAAATAATTACATAGTGTTCATGATATGGTAATAAGTGATATAAAAGGAATAATGAACTTGAAAAAGTCTCTTAAGAGGGTAGAAATTAACTCAAGTTTATTATTCGAGATATTAAAGAACGATCAAGTCAAGTCAGATATGAGGTATGGGACTTCGTCTCAATCTCCTTTCATTGAGGCATATTTTGTTTTATACACAACCTTTTTTATATGGTGTATAAACCCCTTTGAATTTTATGTTCATTCAAAAGGAATCTTTTTTATATGAAGCGTTTACTAAACGACAAAAGGGAATGTTTTTTTGTCGTACGTATGCGGCGACAATGAATTCTCCGCCGTCGTGACCATTATTTGAGTTTCGGCTTCCTCTACAAGCCATACTTTAAAAAAAATTAAATACCTTGTTTTACTTTTCTTTTATTTTGGTATTGAAAATGGGTTTCATAGTGTTTTTATATCAATGTGTTGTATTGATATCTTGTGATTGAAAGGTGGAAATGTTATGTTTCCTTTATGAATGTTTTATGTGATATGATTATGTTGTGGTTCTTGGGCATTATTAAGAAGACGGGTGGTTCCATGATAAACTAAGGGCGGGTGACCCCGATATAGCTCTCCAATGCATTGGGTAACGCGAAGGATTGAAACGTTAAGGTTTCGCCGAAGAGATTTTGGGAATATACTGTGATGGGTATTCCAAACGTAACCAAGAGGGTTACTCCCTACGTAAGAATGTTATGAATGCCTCAAGTTACCTTTATGTCTTATGATTTCTATGATTTATTCATGATTTGATGAGGTATGTTAAAGTGCCTATGTTTTATAGGTAAATTATGATTTCATTCTTAGGTATATATGAACCCATGTTTCCTTTCCATATTTTTATAACCCTTACTGAGCTTTTTATGCTCATCCCAAGTTTTTGAAATGTTTTTCACAGGTCAAGGGAAAGGTACATGATATGATGATAATGTCAAGGAAGTGTCAAGAAAGAATCCATGTTTTATTTTAAATATGTTTCCGTTGATGGGAAAAATGAGTACTATCTTTTATGTAACCACTTTGCTTAAATGTGGAATGTAATAAATGTTTTATGATCTAATTCTCTGAAAATATAAACCTGAAAAGATCCACAATGTGAATTATTCATTTAATTCAATATTAAGTGATGTTTAAGGCTGGGGCCTTATAATTGGTATCATAGGTCGGTTTAGATAACTTTAGGAGTTATAATTTTATTAAATTATTATCCAAAAATATTTTTTTTGGTCAAATTGAAATGATATAGAATTTGAATATTACCATGTTTCTTCACCTAAGACATGTTTTTTCAGAATGGTTTTCCGAAGAGGAAATAGGGAAGCAGTGCTAGGAAGGAATACAGAAGGAAATAACCTTCCGAATCAGCATCTTGAGATGGTTGGAATTGGAACTGAACAATTTGTTGCAGTAATGGCGCAGTTGACTGAAGCGATAAATGGTGGCGGTATCCATGCATGAGATCAGCCAGATCAACTACAGAGGAACATGTCAGTGGTGGAACATCTCATGAGGAAACATCCCCCATCATTAAGAGTATCATCTGACCCTGTTCTAGCTGAAGGGTGGATTAAAGCACTAGAGAACATTTTCTATGTCATGGGGTATTCAGACAATCAAAAGGTTAGTCTTGCTATTTACCATTTGGAGGGTGAAGCAGATCAATGGTGGTTGATGGTTAGAAATATCCGGGACACTGCTGAGTTTGATACTCTCGACTGGGATGAATTTAAAGGTATGTTTCTTGAGAAGTATTTTACTAAGGCTGTTCGACTTAGGATGGAAAAGCAATTCTTGGAATGAAGTAAGAGGAATACTCAGTGGATTCCTATGAAGAAAGGTTCACTCGATTGGAAAGGTATGCTCCAAATTTTATTTGAGACCTTGATAGTAAAATCAATCGTTTTTACTCAGGATTAAAGCCATAATATCGAAGGGATTTAGCTTCTCGTGAGTTCAAAAGTTATTAAAAGCTTGTTCGATGTGCTGAGAAGGTGGAAATGGAGTTTGCCGATGAAAAAGTGTTCTATAATAACCAGAAGAATAATAGACCGAGGTGGCAGGATAAAGGGAAGAATTATTAAAAAAGGTCTGATGGTAAGAAAACTAAGTTTCTAGTTTGTGATAAATGTGGGAAAAGGCATGCTGGGGAATGTCTTCTGAATTCTGTAAAGTGCTACTGATGCGGTAAGATGGGACATAAGGCTCGTGATTGCACTGATAAAAATCAGGGTGATGGTAAGACCAAATTTGATTTACAGTTAGTGAAATGTTTTAAGTGCAATTAGATGGGTCACTATGCAAACGAGTGTCCGAAAAAGAGCTTGAGTGATGGGAAGCAGTTTGACTACAAGTAGAAATGGGTGGTGAAATCCTTTGCAACTACTTCAGCAGATGTCGGGCCATCAAATGAAGTTGTATCAGGTACTTTGTTTGTTTTTTCAGATTATTCCAGTGTGTTGTTTGATTCGGGGTCTACACATTCTTTCATCTCTGAAACCTTTTCTAGTAAAATGGGAATACCATCTCAAGAAATGACTCCTGAACTTGTGGTAAAAACACCTGGGGGTAATGTTGAGGCAAAAATAATTTATAAGAATCTTCCTATCCTTATCTGTGGAAATAACCTACTTGAAAACCTTATTGTTTTACCTCTAGTAGAGTTTGATGTTATCCTGGGTATAGATTGGATCTCTATTTACCATGCTAAGATTGATTATAGAGCTAAGGAAGTTTATTCTCAGAAAGACTTTCAGTTTGTGTACAAGAATGAACCCTTACTGTTGATAACATATCAAGAGGTTGATAAACTTGTAAAAGATGGAAATGAATGTTACCTTGCACATATTGTTGAAAACAAGGAAACTATTCATATTAATGATGTGCCAGTGGTAAATGAGTATCCTGATGTTTTTTCTGATGAGTTTCCTAGAATAATACCAGATCGGGTAGTTGAGTTTACTATTGACTTAGTTTCTGATGCTAAGACAATTTCAAAACCCCCTTATCGAATGGCTCAAATTGAACATTTAGAGTTGAAGGAGCAATTGCAAGATTTATTAGAGAAAGGTTTCATTCGACCTAGAACATCACCATGGGGTGATATTGTTTTATTTGTCAAAAATAAAGATGGTTCTATGAGACTTTGCATTGATTATAGAGCCTTGAATAACATCACTATTAAGAACAAATATCCTTTGCCTCATATTGATGATTTGTTTGATCAGCTCCAGGGAGCTCAGTATTTTTCAAAGATTGAATAGAGATCGGGGTACCATCAGCTGAAGGTAAATGAAGCAGATGTTCCGAAGACTGCGTTTCGTACAAGATATAGCCATTATGAATTTGTAGTAATGCCTTTTGGGCTAACCAATTCACCTGCTGTATTCATGGACTTAATGAATATAATTTTCCATGAGTTCTTGGATAAGTTTGTGGTTGTTTTCATTGATGATATTTTGGTGTTTTCTAAAAGTAAAGAAGATCATGAAAGACATTTAAGGGTTATTTTACAAACCTTGAAAGAAGATAAATTATATGGGAAATTCAGAAAGTGTGAGTTTTGGTTGCAAAAAATTTCTTTCCTTGGTCATATTGTTTCTAATGATGGGATAATTGTTGATCCTGCAAAAACAAAGGTTGTTGAAGAATAGCCAAGACCCACAAATGTAACTGAGATTCGTAGCTTCCTTTGTTTGGTAGGCTATTACCGAAGGTTTGTTAGAAATTTTTCACGGTTATCTAGTCCAATGACTAATCTAACTCGGAAGGGTGTTAAGTTTATCTGGACAAAAGAATGTGATGATTGTTTTTAGGAGTTGAAAAGAAGATTGGTGAATGCTCCAGTTTTAGCACTTCCTTCCAGGAATGGTGATTTTGTTATCTACAGTGATGCTTCATTGAAAGGACTTGGTTGTGTCCTCATGCATAATGATCAGGTAATTGCTTATGCTTCATGTTAGATGAAAACTCATGAGGTAAATTACCCTACACATGATTTGAAATTAGCTGCTGTTGTTTTTGCTTTAAAAATTTGGAGGCATCATTTTTATGGTGTAAAGTGTGAAATATATACTGATCACAAAAGTTTAAAGTATATATTCAATCAGAAAGAGTTGAACATGAGATAAAGGATATGGCTTTAATTAATCAAGGATTATGACTGTACAATTCATTACCATCCAAGAAAAGAAAATAAAGTGGCTGATGCTTTGAGTCGGAAAAGTAATGCTTTGTTAACCATGCTACGTTTGGAACGAGATCCTTTGGTTTTTGATTTTATGAACTTTGGCATAGAAGTTGTTGGTGTAGGAAGTTCTTCTGTTTTATTTTAGGTATCAGTGAGATCATCTCTATCAGACAGAATCAAGCAATCACAGAAGTAAGACAGTGAGTTGCAGAAAAAGGTAGAGCTGGTTCAGAAGGGTATGTTTCCTGAATTCAACATTGATAATGATTGTGTTTTGAGATTTGGGAAGAGATTGTGTGTGCCTTGTGATTCACAGTTGAATAGAGAGTTGTTATGTGAAGCTCATAGTTCTCCGTTTTCAGTTCATCCTGGCAGTACGAATATGTACAGAGATCTACGGGAGTATTACTGGTGGGATGGAATGAAAAGAGATATTGCTGATTTTACTGTGAAGTGTTTGACATGTCAATAGGTTAAAGCAGAGTGACTGTTACCAAAAGGGATGCTTCAGCCTTTACCAGTGCCAGAGTGGAAATGGGAAAATATATCCATGGACTTTGTTGTGGGATTACTGAAGACATCTCGAGGTAATAATGCAATATGGGTTATTGTTGATCACTTGACTAAATCTGCTCATTTACTTGATATACGAGATACTTTTTCCCTAGATCAACTTTCCCGTTTGTATCTTAAAGAGATAGTCAGGTTACATGGAGTTATTCTCTCCATTTTATCTGATCGTGATCCCAGGTTTACGTCTAACTTTTGGAAAGGCCT
Organism: Viscum album; assembly: GCA_963277665.1. Classification (NCBI taxonomy): domain Eukaryota; kingdom Viridiplantae; phylum Streptophyta; class Magnoliopsida; order Santalales; family Viscaceae; genus Viscum; species Viscum album. The sequence goes on from OY728138.1 coordinate 766,369,492, forward strand.
TTAGAAGTCATTGGGTACTGAATTAAATTTTAGAACAACTTTTCATCCTCAATCAGATGGGCAGTCAAAACGAACAATTCAAAATTTAGAGGATATGCTACGTGCTTGTTCAATGTATTATCAGGGAATTTGGTACCAACATCTTTCTTTGGTTGAGTTTTCATATAATAATAGTTTTCATTGTAGTATATAGATGGAACCATTTGAGGCGTTATATGGGAAGTAGTGTCGAACTCCAGCTTTTTGGGATGAAGTGGGTGAAAGGAAGTTGATGGGACCAGAATTGGTGGAAGGGTTGGCAAAAAAAGTTCAGTTGATACAGAAACACATGAGAACGGATCAGAGTAGGCAGAAGAGTTATGTGAACAATAGGAGGAAGGATCTCTCTTTTGAGGTAGGTGATCATGTTTTTCTCAAAGTATCACCATGGAAAAGTGTGATGTGATTTGGTAAGAAAGGAAATCTGAGTCCAAGGTTCATTGGACCATATGAAATTCTAGAGAGTGTTGGATCAGTTGCTTACAGAGTGGCTTTACCTCTGAGTTTATCTCAGGTACACAATGTTTTACATGTTTCAATGTTGAGAAAGTATATGCCAGATCCATCTCATGTTTTGAGTCCAGAGGTAGTTCAGCTGGAAGAGAACCTATCTTATGAGGAACAACCGGTCCAGATTCTTGACTACAGGGAGAAGGTTTTACGGAATAAGTTGATTCATTAGGTAAAGGTTTTGTGGAAAAACCACATGATTGAAGAGGCAACATGGGAATCTGAAAATGCAATGAGGGATAAATACCCCCACTTATTCGATAAGTAAATTAATTGTGGGGACACAATTTTCTAAAGGGGGGAAGGATGTAACATCCCAAGTAAGTAATGAATAATAGATATTTTTATCTATGTCTATTAATGAATTAGATAGTGTTTTAGAGGCTTAAATGAGAATAAATCCAATCTTAAGCATGGAATACACTAATATTTTTAAAAGATTGTTTTACTGCCTTTTGATGGAAAACCATCATTTAAATCTATCTTTTGAAAATTTTATAAGCTCTATTTGTCAAAATAAAGTTATTCTTTATTATTGGGACATCAAAATTTACTTTGTGTGAATTTTTTGTATTTTTCCGATAAAGTTCATTTTTTTAAGGAATAATGAAAAATGTTGTATTTTAATTCAAAACCTATTTTTAATATAATTTATTTATATGATTAGATTATATTTTGAATTTGTTTTAAAGTTCAATTAGAATATATTTTTACCATTTAATCCAATAGTAGTCATTGGAATTAATTTCACTTTGAAATTGGACTTAAACTAGTGTCAATCTTTTGATACTTATTGTATCATAAAAACACGCTATTTGCTCTCACAGCGGGAATTAATTATTAAATTAAATAATGTAACATATATGTTTTGAATTTTGTAAAATAGACATATTTTTTTAATTCGGAATATCAAATATAGCTTAGGGTGAAGTTTTGGTTTTTTTCTGGAAAACTTCAATTTTTGATAAATAGTGAAACCACTAAGTGGTACTTATAAAAACCGATTTTTCGTTTGAATGAAATTTTACCACCTCTGTGTTTTGAATTAAAAAAATCCGACATATATGGTTGTCATTAAGAATTAAAATGTGGTTCAATGGGATTAAAATAATTTTTTTGGTGAATAGTAACTTATAAGTTTTAATCGCGATTAGAGGTAATTAGTGTAATTTAAGGTAAGAATAATGTTTTAATAATATTAGATGAGCTTGAAACATGTCCTAACCTTATTTTATGTGTCATGGCCGAAGAAGACAATCCATGGATCAACTTGGAGACCCCATGAAGCCACTTTGGTAGGAAAGTGACATTAATATCTTTTTATTTAATGTTAAAATTAAAATGACACAAACATGAGTTGTTTTACTAAAACAATTTTTACATGGGGTTATACAAGTCAGATTTTTGACTATAAATAGTCATTGGAAATATAAAACAATTTACTACATCATAGTATTTGTTTTATAATTTTTAGACATTAAATAAAATAAATTCTTTATGACACCATGATGATGCAGCGATTACCTCATTATTTAATGATTTAAATAAAATGAAAAGATAATGTAAAATATATGACCTACACATGTCCAAAACCTATTGGATGGGTGTATTTTGAAACATTATCACCTTATCCTCAAATTATATGAATTCGGGACCTTTTAAATCCGAAACTCATTTTAAAATAAAGTAACATTTCTTTACTTTCCTAGAGTGCCCCTCCTCTACTCTTATAAAAGGCCCCCACCTCTACCTCCTTACCCACACTTCCAATGACTTTGGCTCGGCCAAAACCTACCAATTTTTTCTCTACACATCCTTCTATAACTCCTAGAAGCCTCACTTTGGGAAGAAGTCTTCCCATTTCATTTATGGAATATGTTTATGGTTACCATTATGAGTAAACGCGATATCTTCATTTTAGGAAGTGGGGACTACCGCCCCCTCAAAGTGATTTGATTCGTGAAAACCATATGTGGTATGTATAAAGGATATATTTAATGATATTATATATAATAACATACTGGAATTAAAATACTATTATTTATCATAATGTTTTAATTCCATAAAATACGAAATAGAAATGAAAGTAGCATTCATGCGTACGTACGGCTTACCGTCTCCATGAACGGTGCATTTCATTTCTTACCTCTAAATGTTGTGTAATATTAAAAATGCATGTATATACTGGATATATATGGTATATATGATGTATAAATCATGAGTATAACTCTGGATATAATTGATACATGAACAACTTATAATTATAAAGAGCATATTTTGACTCAAGTACCAATGATCGTTAAAACGACCGTTATTAACTAAAATAATTACATAGTGTTCATGACATGGTAATAAGTGATATAAAAGGATTAATGAACTTGAAAAAGGTTCTTAATCAAGTATAAATTAACTCAAGTTTATTATTTAGGAGATTAAAGAACGATCAAGTCAAGTCAGATACGAGGTATGTGACTTCGTCTCAATCTCCTTTCATTGAGGCATATTTTGTTTTATACACAACCTTCTTTTATATGGTGTATAAAACCCTTTTACTTTTAATTCCATTCAAAAGGAATCTTTTTTATACAAAGAGTTTACAAAACGACAAAAGGGAATGTTTTTTTTGTCGTACGTATGCGGCGACAACGACTTCTCCGCCGCCGTGACCATTATTTGAGTTTCGGCTTCCTCTACAAGCCATAATTATTTAAAAAAAAAATAAATACCATGTTTTACTTTTCTTTTATTTTGGTATTTAAAATGGTTTTCATAATGTTTTTATATCATTGTGTTGTATTGATATCTTGTGATTGAAAGGTGGAAATGTTATGTTTCCTTTATGCATGTTTTATGTGATGCGATTATGTTGTGGTTCTTGGGAATTATTATGAAGACGGGTGGTTCCGTGATAAACTAAGGGCGGGTGAGCCCGATATAGCTCTCAAATGCATTGGGTAATGCAAAGGAGTGAAACGTTAAGGTTCCTCTGAAGAGATTTAGGGAATATACTGTGATGGGTATTCCAAACATAACCAAAAGGGTTACTCTCTACGTAAGAATGTTATGAATGCCTCAAGTTACCTTTATGTCTTATGATTTCTATGATTTATTCATGATTTTATGAGGTATGTTAAAGTGCCTATGTTTTATGGGTAAAGTATGATTTCATTCTTATGTATATATGAACTCATGTTTCCTTTCTATATTTTTATAACCCTTATTGAGCTTTTTATGCTCATCCCAAGTTTTTGAAATGTTTTTCATAGGTCAAGGGAAAGGTACATGATATGATGATAGTGTCAAGGAAGTGTCAAGAAAGAATCCATGTTTTATTTTAAATATGTTTCCGTTGATGGGAAAAATGAGTACTATCTTTTATGTAACCACTTTTCTTAAATGTGGAATGTAATACATGTTTTATGATATAATTCTCTAATACTCTAAACCTGAAAAGATCCTCAATGTGAATTATTCAATAATTCAATATTAAGTGATGTTTATGTCTGGGGAATTATAATAAGAGTTGGAAATTGTCCAACAAGAACTTTCAAAATACGAACATAGGGTTACAAGTTTAGATAATTCTATATTTTTTGTTGTTTAAAGCTCTAGAAAGGGTAAACCTAGGAAGGATAAATAATTACCTTCAAAGTTTGTGAGGATAGAAAATATTGTTTTTGAGAAGAAAGTTAAAAAAAATTATGAGAATAATAATAATGGGAAAGTTAGGTATGTGTCTAATAAAAAAATTTGGAAAGTCATAATTTTCTAAAAAATGTGAATATAAATATTTTCTAAAAAATCTAAAGCTGAAAAAGTGTTTATAAATTTTTGTTTCAATAGTTATGGAAAGAAAATTAAGCTGAAAAAGAAAATTTCGATTGATAATAGAAAGGTTGGTGGTCAAAAATTTGATAAAAAGGTTATTGAGAAACATGTTCATATCTTCAATTAGTATGGATGTTTCAAAGGAAAATATTTTTTCTATGGATACTGTTGGTATTTTGGTGGATTCAGGCATATGGAAAATATGTTTTGTTTTAACCAACAATATTACCACTATTACAAAAAACTACATAAGCCAAAGTTTGAGGGTGATTCAATCCCCTAAATGAATGAAATTTGAGAAATATGTTCTAAAGAAATCTGATAAGGTTGTGGTAAAAATTGAAAATAAGTTCCAACCTCTGAAAACTATTTGTAAAAGGTGTGAACAACCTCTACACCATACAAAGGGATGTCTTGTTTTTTTCAGCATAACAAAAGTTTGTTAACAATTCTCAGAAGCCATATTTTAAGAAATATAAAGGAAAAGAAAAAGGTCTTATTATAGAAATTTCTCTTAAAGATATAAAAGGATAATTAACTAAGATCATGGATAGTGGGTGTTCTTCTCATATTTCAAGTGACTTAAAATTGTTGAATAATGTGAAATACTTCTATGAATGAACGGTGAAATTTGGAAATGATGAATTCCTATGAATAAAAGGTATTGGATATTATATTATTGGGAAATAAAAGTTGAAGCCCAAGAATGATTTTTATGTTTATGGGATGAAACACAACCCATTAAGTGTTTAAAAAATTTATAATGAATGAAAAAAGTTATTTTCAGAAAATATGATTTTTTTATGAAAAGTGAGGAATATTGAAAGATTGTTATAAGAGTCCAATGTACAAAGGAAACTTATATCAAGTTGGTGAGATAGAAACTTTTGTTACCTAGGCATGGTGGAAAAAATATTTTTTGGTATAAAAGGCTAAGACACATGTGTCCAAGAAACATGAGAAAGTTATCAAATAGGGATAGTTTCCCTGGAATTCTTGATATGTCAAGAAAGAAGATATTGGTGTTTCAAGATTTTTCATAAAGGAAAAATTACCAATTTTATACATAATAAAGTTAACATTTGGTCAAAATAACCCCTATAAATTATTCATTCTAATATATATGGACTAATTATCAAACAATTAACTCATGGAGATAAGTAATTCATTACATTAATTTATGAATTTACTTGCATTACTTGTTTCATGCATTTGAAACATAAGTCGGATGCTCTAAAAATATTTAAAAGTTTCATGAAGAAAGCTAAGAAGAATTGTGAGTATTCAGTGAAGAATTTTAGAACATAAAATGGTTGTGAATATAAAAATAAAGAATTTTATAGTTATCTTGAGAAGCATAGAATTCAGTATGAGTTTAGTACACCATACACTCCTCAACAAAATGGTGTTGCTGAAAGGAAGAATAGAAACTTGGTAGAAATTGGGAGAACTATATTACTTGAACATGGTATCTCTCATTACTTTTGGAGGAAATCCATGAGCATTGTGGTGTGTATTAAAAATCAATGTTTCTATAGACCAAGTTCAGATACTACTCCATATGAAATTTTTTATGAAAAAATCTATGTTTGAAGCACTTAAGTGTCTTTGGGAGTCCATGAATCATATATAACAAACATGGAAACAATTGAATGTTTGAACAGAGAATTAAAGGTGGAATTTTTCTTACCTATGATATGGATGCAAGTGGATATATCTGTTTCAAAAAAGATTCAATAAAATTATTTGACTCTGTTGATATGAAAGTTATTGAAAAGGGTGAGGAAGATAAAAAAATCGTGCAGATAAGGAAGATGAATATGAAGAAATAACTCCTGATAAAGATTATTATAAGGATGAAAATAATTATAATCCTTCTTAAGAAGAATAATCAAACTAATATACTTCTAGTAATGAGGAGGAATTTCAAAAATATCATCATAGTTTGAGGAAGTAAGTGAAAGATCAAAACATTATTGGTGGTCAACATCAAAGGGTTTAAACAAGAACAATAATTAAACATACTTCTTTGTATTCAAAATTTTGAGTAGAAAGATGTGAATGATGATTTTGAGCATCCATAATGGGTTTAGGATATGAATGAAGAGATTGATCAGATAGAAAATAATGATATGTGGGAAATCTTACATAAACCAAATGAAAAAAATGTTATAGGTAAAAAGTGGATTTTTTGGAACAAGATGAATGAAGATGGTTAGTTTATAAGTAACAAATAAATATTAGTGTGAAAAGGTTACTCACAAATTCAAGGAATTGAATTTGATTATTTTTCTCCAGTGGAAAGTTTAAAAACAATCATAAACTTTTTTTCTATTTCAGTACAATGAAGTTACAAAATTTTTCAGATGGATGTGAAATTCTCATTTTTAAATGGTGATATTTATGAGGAATTTTACATTAAAAAACCATGTGGCTTTATTATTGGGAAAGAATAAAGTTATCTGTGCAGGTTGAAGAAATCATTTTATGGGGTAAAACAAGCTCCAAGGGAATAGTACTCCAAATTGGATACATTCTTAAAGAAGATGAGTTTTAATAAAGGAATATTTGATAGAAAACTTTATATTAAATAAAGTTAAAAAATTTACCTCATTATAATTGTTTATGTTGATGACATTGTCTTTTCTAGGAATAATGAAATAATGTGTGAAAGATTTTCTAAAGAGATGAAAAAGTTATTTTAGATGTCTATGTGGGGTGAAATGAAATACTTTCTCGGTTTACAAATCTCACAAAATAAGAAATCAATTTTTCTTTTTCAAGAAAAGTATGTTAAGGAACTTCTTAATAAGTTCATCATGGAGAATTTGAAACCTATTTCCACACTGATATCAGGGGGAATTAATTTGAATAAAGTGGAATAAGTTAAGAAAGTTGAACAAAAAGAGTTTCATAATCTGATAGGAAGTTTGTTATATTTTACAGCCTCTAGACCTAAAATTGTTTATGTTTTTACCTTATGTGAAATACATAAAAGTTCTCCCAAATAATCATATTTTTTGGCTGGAAAAATATTACTTAGATATATCAAAGGCACATCAAATTTTGGATTCAGGTATGATATCTTAGAAAATATTTACTTGTTTGGGTATTTATATGTTGATTGGGCACGAAATGTTTATGATAAAAGATCCAAATCTTGTGGAATTTTATTTCTGGGAAAAATTTGAGTTAGTTGGAATACATAGAAAAATATTTCAATAACTCTTAGCATGGATGAAGCTGAGTATGTTACTACCACTCAAGCTGCTACCCAACTTTTTTTAATGAAGACTGAGTTGGAAGAATTTCTTATTGAAGTAAAGTTACCCTTTCTCTTGGGTTGTGATAATTAGAGTGTCATCAACCTTACTAGAAATATGGTACAACATTATCATTAAAATATATTAATATCAAATATCATTTCATAAAAGATCATGTAGATAAAAATGTGTTGAAACTAGAGTATGTTCCTACATCGGAATAAGTTGCTAACATTTTCACAAGACCTTTTTTGAAAGAAATTTTTTCTAAATTGAGGTTAAATTTAGGAATCCATCCTCTTTCTCATCAAGGATTATGTATGTGTCTTTTTCCCCACTCTCATCTTGTCTTTGGAAAGTTATGTCAAATGGGGATACTTTTTTGATATATCTATCCATTGTTATGTGTTAAACCTCATTAGGAATTATGTAAAAGGGGGATTTGTAGGTAAGATGTGATTTCATTATTTTAAGTGTGTGAACTATTCTAATTATTTGTTGGAGTGTTTCTAGGAAACTATTGTTAATATAAATTTTGAATAAGAAAATAAATTGATGAAGAAAAGTTGAGGACATTTTGTAAGTCACTGCTATTGGACAACATGGTTTTGATGTCAATAATTATTGTTTTCTTATAATGAGTTGGATCATGTAGGATTATAATTATTGACAAGTAATCCATATATTTATGATACAAAGTTTAGTGATTTATAAATATTGGTTGACAAAAAATCCAAATGGGGATATTTTTGGGACCAAATTGGATGAAAGATAGTTTTTGGATGCTGAATGAAATTTTCTTTAAGATAATTGAATTTTTTTGTTAAAGGAAATAAATCACCTAAACTTTTTATTTTTTGGTAATTAGACTTACCATCATATTTGGGATATCAGACTCACAATCATTGAGAAAGTAAATCATATTGGGAAGTTGTTTTCAAGGAGAAAAGGCTCATCTGACTCAGCTTGTGTTCGGAATGATAATCTGATCATAATGAGGAAGAGAATAAGATTTTTCATGGATCCAATATAAATCTAATTATGATTTTCTATTTTGTAATTCAAATAAATAATAATCATTTGAATAACTTGTGATGAAATCCATGTGTAAGAAAAGGGGAGTTTTGCCAATTGTATTGAGGGTTGGAAAGAAAGATGTATGATGGAAAGGATGGAAAGTTACAAAATGTTTCATTATAATCCATATGATGATGAATTTGATCTTTAATGTATTCAAAGTCATGAGTAAATCATGATACAAGTGGAAGTTTGTGAAATAAGAAATTTACTAAAGCGAAATATTTCTAGTCTCATTCTATCGGTGTTAGAACACTGGAGGAAGAAATATTTGTTAGGTGAGAAGTTTGATTGGAATATATAGATTTGAAAATGCTGGTTTTCAATCACACCAATAAGCCAAGAGAAACAAATATTCAAATAAATAAGTTGAGTGTTGTAAGTTCATTGGCATCGTAATCAGAGAATGAAAAATCTTATTGAAGAAAATAAGTCACTATCAACACTGGTTTATTGGATGCGGTGTTCCACCAATCCATTATAATGGGTTCTGACACCAATTCATATTATTGATATCTTTTTTATATTGTATGTAGAGTTTCATTAGAGGTATAATTTTTTTGTGAGGAATTTTTTGGGACCAATCCAAAATAAAATAAATTCGAATTTATGAGGATAGATAAATGTAGAGAAGAATAATTTTTTAACCAACATAAAGAAGAAAATCAGAGATCAACGAACAATATTTTCAACCATTTTTATCAAGATAAATTATCAATTTTTTTCCTTAACAAGTGGGTTATGATAAAATAATAACCCTTATATATTTTATTTTGGGTCATGAGATAAATTATCGTTTTCCTTATAATTTCATCTTAGTAAAAATCCATCACACTGGTGATAATACCAATTATTGGAGTGAAGTAGAGGCTGATCCATTAGACACAATTTTGCCCTAATAACATTATCAATATCATTGATCTAAGAAAATAATAATATTATAATTTATTGAAACTTGTAAAAGTGTTATAAAGTGGATCATAGAATCGGTTGAAGAAGTTTGAAGAATGGTTTTCATATGTTTTATTTGGTGTAATGAAATGTAATGGAGAATATATTGTCTCCATAGTAATTAATAAATTGGAATGAGTAGTTGGTTCCATGGATCATATTGAAAATACATTTATTTCATATTTTTGCTATTTTTTCAATTGGTGTGGAGTTTTTGGTGTGGATCAACGTAATGTACAATTCATTTCCATCATTGTAATGAAGTAATTGAAATGGAAAATCAGAATCATACTAGATTTTTCTACAAAATTATAATGAGATATGATGTTTTGAGAATATTCAGGAAGGTTAGATAATAGTTTAAAATAATTGATGAAGTCAATATCTACCCAAAATTCAAGGATAATGTATGTTTCAGGAAAACTTTCTTGAGTGGTAAACATTTTCAGAATCTCACCAAAACCATTTTTGGATCACCTATAAATTGAGGATGTACTTTGTACTTTACTGACACTTTTAATGTTCATGGGTGAAGAAGAGAGAATGTGGAGAACTAAATAATTATAGAGATAAGGAGTTTCTTGATTGTGTTTTCTTGAATAAGATTGCCATATATAATAAAAAAGCATAAGAGAGAAGATTGTGTTCAGCTGATTATCATGTTTGGAAGAATCATCATACTGGGAATCAAAATGATATTTCTGGACTTAGACAAAATAAGTTTATTATTGTCTCAACCATATTCTAACAGTATTATATTTTATATATTGAGAAATTGGACTAGCGAATCAAACTGGAAAATCAGATTGAGTGTCATTACGAAGTCCAGAAGATGTTTTTGCATACTGTTGGGTAAGAAATTGAAAAATTATTTTTAATATCTTATTTTCTGATGTTTATCAATAATAACTATAACATGTTTGTTACACAAATTGTATTACATCATTTCATGCTACTTGAATCACATTCACTTTTGTATTGAACATAGTGCTACATGAGTGTAAGGGAATATCCTACGTGTTGTATTCGACACAAAAGTATTTTTTTATAGAGGATTGTATAGTATTGGATTTTTTTCTAAAGCATACCAAGGACATATATACTCTTTTTGGGTATTGAACCTTGTAAATTATACAATTCATGGGGATGTGTGCTGGTTTTTTTTTCAGAAAGGTAATAAATCTTTAAGAGGAGGTGAAGGTTGTTTCAAAAGTAAAGAAAACTTAAAGAAAATGATATCACTTATTCACCCCTCCCCCTCTTAGTTATACATTTATCATACTGTTAATTCTCTCTTACAATCCCCAAGAAGTTTTAAAAAACATATGGGAGGCCTTATTATATAAACATATAAACACACACATATCCGTGGTATAATAAATACAAAAAATCCTATAAATAAAGGTACCAATATAAGTACAACACTCATGTAACCACGAACAATATCCTAACAATGTAATACAAACTAAAATCTATAAAATAAGAAAAACATGAATCCCAATATCCAAGTTAAAGAACGACCCCTGATAATGGTAACAGGTGAACTCCTCATCCGGACATGAGCATTTTTAGAAACACGCACCACTAATAGTAAACACCACAGAGCATCACTAAGCACTAGCTCCATAAGATCTAACAACGTGATGGAGTCCAAATCCAATCTATGCATTGTCTTTATAGACAAAACATGTGTGGGGATGAAGCTAGTGTAGGGGTGAGAAAAAATTTACTTAGTAAGACACCTCAAAAACATAGGAGGAGAGTACATATGGAATTCATATCACTAAAAATATGTACATATGCTTTATAGAAAATATATAACCACAACCAAGTTGGGTTTTAACCTCATAGATCAGCTCACTAAGATTCACTTAATATAAGTAATTTTATTACCCCTGATCACCAAATAAGTGAGTGAACCAAAACTCAAAAATTCATATTTATATATCTCTACATTAGTAGTGGGAGACTATGCCTCATAGAGGAGTATAAATATCAATTGATGGAGTACCTAAACCCTATGGAGAACCACACCTCAACTTTTGGGGGAGAATCGAATCTAGTGATAGAGGATCACATCCTATAATGAGTATGTCAACATGGAAGTACCTAACCCCATATGTAATGGATTGTACCACGATACACAATGGAGTAACTAACACCATGTATGCTCTAAATTTCTCTCCTGTAATCTATCACCACCTCAATAGATCTAATATCCTTGAACAACCCAAATCATAATGAAAACAATCTCTAAATCTTTAGAGGATCACATTGTTGTTTTCTACGTGAGAAGAAACTAAAAAAGGATTAATCATATGTAAAAAACTAAAAACTGAGAAATAAATTATGAATAATACTATAAATAACACAGCATACAAAATTTATAGTTTTGGAAATATGTGTGAGACTTTGGGGAAAGCCAGGTTGTGCCTTGTTGCAACTCAATCAATGTGAAGTCAACATACATAGTGTGTCTAGCATGGGTACATGGTGCATATTTCTAAGAGGAACACAATATAAAACATATATATGTAGAATGAAATCTCTAAATTATTCTTGCATAGGTTACATAACATCTATGGTGGATATGAAATGTATATAATCATTCAATACATGATGAATCTATGAAATACTCAGCATATAGTACCTAAAAAACTTCTAAGCATTCACTTTATATACATGCCAACTCATCCTTCTCATGGTACATGAAGTGTCTGACATGGAACATAATATGTGGGTCCTACACATCGATTTGGCATGTTCACACAGTATATGTTGAGGTACTCATATTTTGGACACACGGCGTGTGACACGGAGTCAAACTAGGTGTTATATTAATGGTTTGGACAAACCCTAACTCCACAACTCATGAACTACAAGACATGTGACTAGGAGGGTTGCATGATGTGTAATCATAAAGTATACACCTGTATTGCAAGAATTTTTTTGAAATATGACTTTGTCTCCACCTATGGTTTCACTGCTAGTGTGACTCAACTCCAACACCTATAGGACCTCTATCACACCATACTAGGATGTTTTTTATGCATCTATCATCATCTAATCTATCACTATCCATTAGTTCTTAAAATCGCACTCAAAAGTTTTTGTGTTGTCACTTTCAGGTGCCCTAAACCACAAATTCTATAGTTTTACCCCATTGTATCATCATGAATGATAATAAAACGCAAGCATGAATAATGGGATAAGAATATTCAATATGGTGGTGGCTGGAGGAATACTTGACCACCCAAGGATGGGATCGTGTCCAAGTTTATCAAAGAACATAGTCATAGGACAAGATTATAATTTTCTATTCATAAGGGATATTCTTTCTACAGGTTACAATTATACAAATAACATTTTATCTAACAAAGAAATAATTTATCAAATAATATATTTTAATATATATAATTATTATTATAACTAATCATCACTAAGAATAAACCATGTTATAAAAACAATCAAGGAAAAATTATTTAGGTAAAAATTCACAACAAATTTGTAGGATTTATCCTCAAGCTCTCCATGTACAATAAATAAAATATTTGAGAAAATAAACTAGCATGATCAGATGAAAATAATAAATAAAGTAAAAGTATTATTTTCTTCATTAGTTAAAAAAATAATATAATTCAATTATTTAATATGATTTCCTTTAAAACCATCATTCATTTTGATATACAAAAAAATGATTAAATAATCAAAGTTGTGCAATGAAAATATTTTTGAAAATGAAAGTATTTATTATTTGTGTCTCAAGAGATAAAAGGATAATTTATTTATTTATTATTATTTTTTTGATTTTTTGATTAAAATATTTTTCACATTAAAATATGTTCATTATTGATAATTCTATTTTTAGCAGTAGAGAGCTTAGGATGTAGGAGAATGAGGTGAACACATAAATAAAAAAACCAAGTATCATTGGAGATTCCAAGAAGTTGGATGATCATGCAAATATCCTCATTTTTCATCGTAGCCTCCACAGTGAATAACACCAACAACAAAGAATTTTATGAACTACTTCTATTTTGAAAAAAGAGAGTGAGATGGATTTCTATCAAAGCACTTTTAGTATCAGAGAAGGAATTTCGTGAATTACCCTTTTACATTAGAGTATAAGGAAGAATTATAGAGAAGGGAGAATTATAGGGAAGGGTGAATTATTTCTATAATTTCACCATTTAATTTCACTTCATTGAAGCACAAATAAATATAGCTCATAAATTATAGAATCCCCCACCCTTTTAGTGGTGAACACATGCAAAAAATGTGGGGGGGGGGGGTGGTTCTAGAATCTCACTTTTAATTTCATCACAACATAAAACCTCATATACCTTGTCACACAACACTTCCCCACATCAACATTTCACATAACAAATAAAAATATTAATTTATTTTTATACAATTTAAAGTGTTAAAATTCTCAGACCTAGTGTTTGATGACTTTCCAAGGAAATTATACCTATCCTAGGAAAATAACCTCATTCTGGACACAATTGTAGTTTCAATATTTCAATTATAGAGTTTTTTAGGAGTTATTTTAACACAAGATCCTCAATTATAGTAGGTTAACATTATATTTTAATAAAACTATAATAAAATACACATTTTAATATTTCATGTTACAAATACTCTAATTTTATTTGATGAATATTGATTTTGAACATATATTGTCAAAATAATCCTATAAAGAATTTTTGACATTTTACCTTAAAAATAATACTTTATTAATTATCAAAAATGTAGTATTTAACAATTCCTCATTTTATTTATAATTTTTTTAATAATATGTATAATTAATAATTTATTAACTATCACTTTTATAGAAATAAGGATAAGCTCATTTAGTGGTAAAAAACTTATATTTTCTAGAAAACTGTTTTGTTTAAAAATGAATAATATCTGTCCATTTTAATTAACTAAAATAATATTTAATGAGGGATGATTTAAATGAAATTTATAGATCATATATCTAAATATATGAATTTAAATCAATTTAATAATAATTATGTTTTTCAACTTGGTTAAATACCCTAAGGGAGTGAATCAGTCTATTACTGATTAAAATAAATTCCCCTTCATATCTTGTTTTTTCATTTAAAAAAACTCTGTTCTCTCCATTTCCCATAGAAAAGTATGATTAGAAATGAAAGCATTCATGGGAATCAAAAAATTTACTTGGTTCACCCAAACTGGTCTATCTCTAAGGAGAATACACAAGCAATGTGCCTACATACCAAATCCACTAATGTGCACTATTGTTAAAAAGTTCAGAGCAGACTCTTAGTCCCTCGTAGATTACAACCATTCATAATTTTAAATCTCACTACTCTCTCGATTGAATTGTGTTCACTTCTTTTTTATAAGGTTATTCTTTTAATAACTTGAATCAATATTGTTCACACTTAATTTTGTACATCATGAATCTATGATTTCATCCACTTTATGAATACCTCTTTAACATAGAAATTATAGGAAAATTCTTATAGGTTGACAAAAAATTTTCATTCACACAAACTATGCATGACTTGTTCACAACTCTACTAACATTCATGAAACACTTATTTTTTGTCACAAAACTTTAGTTTTCATGAAACTATTGAGTTATTCATGAAACTATCAATGTTCACGCAACATTTGGATTATTGTGGAACTCACTTGTTCTTATAGACACAAGTCATTTTCTATATGCAACTAGTATCTGAATAATTTCTTCATGTAAGAAATAATTTTGTGAAACTCTTATGTGATTTAGGGCCTTGATATTCTATAACACCCCAGGTAAATAAAGAATAAGACATTTTCACATTTATCCCCATTTGTGAATAAAATGTTAATATTAATTTAAAGGGAAAGCTATTCTCGATGGCTTACCAAATACGTAACAATGAGTTCCTTTGAAATCTTACGTTGCACTCTAATAAAATAATAATATTATTTTAAATGGTAGTTAACGCCTAGCCGTTGTAATGGCAGGAATGAACAGAACTAAATAAAAAATGATTATATGTGTTTTTCAAATATTTTTATTTTTTACAATAAATGTTAGAGAATTAAAAATGCGAATGAATCCAATTTTGAGCGTAAACATTCTAATATTCTTTAAAAGGTCGATTAACCGCCTTTTGATGGAGAACCTATTTTAAATCCACTTTTTGACAATTTTATGTGTTATAATTGACAAAATAAAATTCTTCTTTAGAATCAGGACATCAAAATTTACTTTGTGTAAATTTTTGGTATTTTTCGGATAAAGTTCATTTTTTAATGAATAGTGAAAAATGTTGTATTTTAATTCAAAACCAATTTTTAATCTAATTTATTTATATGATTAGATTATATTTTTAATTGGTTTTAAAGTGAAATTAGAATATATTTTTACCATTTAATCCAATAGTGGTCGTTGGAATTAATTTCACTTTGAAATTGGACTTAAACTAGTGTCAATCTTTTGATATATATTGTTTCATAAAAACACGCTATTTGTCATGACAACAAGAATTAATTATTAAATTAACTAATGTAACTTATATGATTTTAATTTTGTAAAATAGACATAACTTTTGAATTCGGAATATCAAATATAGCTTAAGGTGAAGTTTTGGTATTATTCTGAAAAACTTCAATTTTTGATGAATAGTGAAACCACTAAGTGGTACTTAATAAACTAATTTTTCGTTTAAATGAAACTTTACCACTTCTGTGTTTTGAATTTCAAAAAATCCAACATAAATGGTTTTCATTAGGAAGTAAAATGTGGTTCAATGGGATTAAAATAATTTTTTTGGTGAATAGTAACTTTTATGTTTTTAATCGCGATTAGAGGTAATTAGTGGAATTTAAGGTAAAAATAATGTTTTAATAATATGAAATTAACTTGAAACATGTCCTACCCTCCTTTTATGTGTCATGGGCGACCAAGAAAATCCATGGGTCAACTTGGGGACCCCATGGAGCCACTTTGGTTGGAAAATGACATAAATACCTTTTTATTTAAAGTTAAAATTAAAATGTCACAAACATGAGTTATTTTACTAAAACCATTTTTAAATGGGGTTATACAAGTCATATTTTTTAATATAAATATTATTTATAAATATAAAAAGATTTCTTAAATCATGATAGTTTTTTTATAATTTTTATAAATTAAATAAATTAAATTATTTATGACATCATGATGATACTGCAATTACCTCATTAATAAGGGATTTAAATAAAATGAAAAGATAATGTTAAAACTATAACTTAAAATTGTCAAAAACCTATTGGATGGGTGGATTTAGAACCCTTATCACCTTATCCTCGAAATATATCCTTTTGGGACCTTTTGAAATCGAAAATCATTTTATAATAAAGTAATATTTTATAACTTTCCAAGAGTGCCCCTCCTCTCCTCTTATAAAAGGCCACCACCTCTACCACCTTACACACACATCTCAAGCCTTTGGCTCAGACACCCCCTGCCCATTTCATCTCTACACATCCCTCTATTAATCATTGAAGCCTCACTTTGGGCAGAATCCTTTCCAAGTAAGTATTTGAGCTCAATTCCAAGAGAGTTACCCGATTTAAAGGTAATGTCTTCCCTTATGTTCTTTTGTTTTATTTTGCTTCTCCAACCCCCTAAAATCTTTTTATTATTTTATTTTGTAACTAAAACAGTATCTTCAATATACTAGCATGTTTTTATGTGAAGGATTAGAGCTACACTTACACACACCTTTGTCAAATGGTTAAAGAACATACTGTTTCTGTGGATGGCGAATTACTGCCCCACGAAACGATGATTGTTCAATATTCTTTTAACACCTTTAAAGGTGGACATTAAGATGTAAATATATTTATATATGATATATAATATGTTTATGTTTTCCATAAGCTTATTTATTTTTCATTTATGTCATACCTTTATGGTTTCCATTATGGGTAAACGCGATATCTTCATTTTAGGAAGTGCGGACTACCGCCCCCTCAAAGTGATTTGATTCGTTAATGCCATATGTGGGACATATAAAGGATGGAATTAATGGTTTACATATTTTATACTACTAGAATTATAATATAAATTTATATCATTATTATTTCATTCCATTTAATACCAAAAAATAAATGAAAGTAGCGTTCATGCGTACGTATGGCTTATCATCTCCATGAACGGTACATTTCATTTCTTATATCCAAATGTTATGTACTATTATAAGTACATATATATAATGGATATATATGTAATATATTACATCTAAATGATGGATATAATTCTGGTATTATAATATTTATATATCTCATTTTGTTTTAATTCGATTAATGTGACAAAAAATGAAAGAAGCATTCATGCGTACGTACGACCTACCGTCTCCATGAATGGTGCTTTTAATTTTTTATCTCCAAATGATATGGAATAGTATAAAATGAATATATACTGGATATATATGATATTTAAAAACACAAATACTATTCTGGAGATGATGTACCTATAACTACATGGAAAATTCTTTTCCTACAAGTTCAATTTTTACTCATGTACTGAACATCGACAAAAACGTCTGATATGAACTCACTTTATTAACCAAATATTATAACATTATAATATGTGAAATAAACTGAATAATAATATTTAAAGGAGTTCTTTAAGAAATTATATATTGACCAAATTTTATTATTCAGGAGATTAAAGAACGATCGAGTCATTTCGGACACGAGGTAAGGGAATTCTACCTCTCTCTTTCTTTGCAAGTACTCTCTTTTATGTCATTTATTTTATGCTCCTCGTTCTTATGTTAGAGGATGTTATTTTATATTCCTCTTTCTGTACTTTTTAGGTTCATGTGATTAGAGACCCTATTTGATCTCATCAATCCATTTTTGGAAGTTTTAAGTGGCGCCGTTAGGCTGCCAAATTTTCGTAAGGGGATTTTCATCTCACTTTTTGTTCCCGTGAGATTCATGATACATTGGGCACTATTTCCTTTTTTTGTGGTGTATGTACTGCCCATTATTTTACTATTAGTATAATATACTCTCATTTATTGGTAGTTAAATTTTCATTGAATGACCCTTATTTCATGGGGTGTACGTTTTGAAAGTTTCCCAAATCGGTAAGGGAACCTTTCACACTCCTCTTTTAAAAAGACTTATTTTGTTATGTATTTTAATTTACATCATTTTATGTTGGGATATGTTCTTATATATCCTTATTGATGTAAATTTTATTTCCAAGAGATGAGATACCATTTTCTCTCTCATCAACTAATTTTATGAATTTTAATGTGACGTCGTTAGGCTGTCGAATTTTTCCAAGGGAACTTCTTAACCCAATTTCGATTTCCTTGGGTTTAACATGTAGTTATTGAATATGTTATCCTTTGAATATGTGTGAATGACATTTGAATGTTTTACACTTAATATCCACTTATATTGTGTGTATTTATGTTTGTCACACATAATTATGAGATTGATTCATCTTTAATTTAAGGATACCTTCTTTATAAGGGATTTTATCTCATTATACATTTCTATTGAGACTTCATTGTTGTTATGCACCAATTCACTCTTATATGGTGTATATACTGTCCTTTGGAATATTATATTATGAATCCCTTTATTCTCGTGATATTATAAAGTTCTGATTAAATGTTATTCCTCAATTTTGTATTCAAGTGTCTCTCATTTTGATAAAAACCATTTAACTGAAATATCGTTTTAAATGTTTTAATGATTTATTATTATAAATATTTCTCATTAATATCCATTTTTTCAAAATAGTTTCAAGGATTTATTTTTGTGGATATTAATGGTGTAAAATGTTTAAAAGCTTCAAAGTGGTATGGGACACTTTGATTAAAAAATCTCTTTATTAAATGTTTAAATGGTTTTGAAAATGTTTTTTTGAATGGATTCAATATCTTAAAATGTTATATTGTTATTGAAATGTGGGAATGTTATCTTTCATTTATGCTTAAGTTATGTGCTATGATTATTTTATGGTTCTTGGGCATTGTTTATAAAGATGGGTGGTTCCGTGATAAACTAAGGGCGGATGAGCCCGATATATCTCTCCAATGCATTGGGTAATGCGAAGGGGTTAAACGTTAAGGTTTATAAAAAGAGATTTAGGGAATATATTGTGGTGGGTATTCCAAACATAACCAACAGGGTTACTCCCTACGTAAGAATGTTATGAATGCCTCAAGTTACCTTTATGTCTTATGATTTATATGATTTATTCATGATTTTATGAGGTATGTTAAAGTGCTTATGCTTTATGGGTAAAGTATGATTTAATTCTTATGTATATATGTACTCATGTTTCCTTTCCATAATTTTTATAACCCTTACTGAGATTTTTATGCTCATCCCAAGTTTTTGAAATGTTTTTCACAGGTCAAGGTTAAGTTACATGATGTGATGATAGTGTCAAGGAAGTGTCAAGAAAGAATCCATGTTTTATTTTAAATATGTTTCCATTGATGAGAAAAATGAATACTGTCTTTTATGTAACCACTTTGTTTAAATGTGGAATGTAATGCAAGTTTCCTGATCTAATTCTCTAAAACTATAAACCTGAAAAGATCCTCAATGTGTAATCGTGTAATAACTCAAGATTAAGTAAGGTTTAAGACTGCGGGCTTATTGTTGGTATCAGAGGTCAGTTTAGATAACTTTAGAGGTTAGGGTATTCTTTAAGCATAAGTGACATTACCATAATGGTTAGGATTTCAAAAAGATTCATAATTTTTAGATAAAGTGAATGAGTAAGTATATCTTCCTCATTAGTACATGATGGTTTTGTTGATATACTCACACTGACATTTCTGTTTTTAGTGAATGGATGGATCTAGCAGGAACCAAAGTGACCATAGGTTTGAAGGAAACTGTGGTGGTTCTCTGATTAAGAGACTGGATGAAATGGGGGATTCAATGAGGAAACTCGTGGTTGTTCTAAACCAACTATCAGAGAGTCATGATCAACCACTTGAACCTTGGTATGTTCTGTAATGCATCATGTACAAGATGACCAATCTATGTGGAAGTTCGGGTAATAATTATAAAGGTAACCATTAGGGTTTATATGATCCTTACTTTTGAGGTAATTATGGGTTATTATATGTTATGATGGAAAATGAAAGGCATGAGATAAACATGAGGTTAAAATATGTTATGATTATTTTTTGAAGATTTTTTCTCATTTTAGGGAATGTTTTAAGAATTATATAGTTTTGGAAAAAGGACAACACACAGACCGTGTGACAACCCGTCACGTCGGACAAAGCTGCGGGAATCGAACCCACAACCAAAGTGCGACTGGTATTTATCGCCTACCACTGGACTATGTGAAGTCTCTGTTTAGTTTGACTAATTATTTTTAGTTAGATGATTTTAGGAATCAATAGTAAGTTAATTTTGGGTTATCTATGGAAATGATTAACCTATCATGGAGGATATGTGATTAGGTTAATTACTTTTCAATATGAGAATTTAAGAGCAACTGATGTTATTTGGAGATAAAAGTTAATTTGTACCTTGGAAGACTATGTGATTAAATCCTTCAAATATTTGGTTTTCAATCTTAGTTCGGTTTACTTTGAAGAATTTTATGGACAATTGTTTATCGAATGGTCTTCGTTGAACTTTGGGTTTTTTCTGGACAAATTTTGGAGATTAAGAATAGATTTTCTTTTTATAAAGGATTATACTTTTGTGGATTATCTAACCTCATACTAACAATTTTTGTTTTGGATTTTGTCTAAAGACATGGGAAATATATAGTTCTCTTTTGTGGATTAGGTGATTCTCAAGAAGTTGATTATGGTACTCTTAATGCGAACAAGTCTTCCTAAATACTCGTCTTTTGGAGAAAATATGAGTTTAATTAAGGAATCTAGTAAAAGTTGAAAGTATACGTGACAAGTAAGTATGTTTCATTATGATTTAGTTAAGCTCAAAAATAAATTCCTCAATGAAGAGTAACTTAAAACAAAAATGTTGTCTGTTAACTTTTCCTACTGGGGAATCGAATACCGTTTAACCCATCACAAGTTTGTGATTTTCTTATGGTTAACTTTCTCCTATACATGTTTAATATCACTCTCCATCAGAACATGACCCTTTTTTCTCTCCTCCATATCCATATTTTCCTACATGGAATCCTAGTATGGGTTAACTTGGGTGACCTTCGTACTTCTCTTTCTTTATTTTAAAGTGATTGTTTTACTGACTCTTTTTCCGATGTGGGATTTTCAATGAAGTTTCCAAGCCCAATTTTAAAATTGCGAGGACGCAATTCCAAAAAGGGGGGAAGGATGTAACACCCTAGGTAAATAAATAATAATACATTTTCACATTTATCCCAATTTGTGAATAAAATGTTAATATTAATTTAAAGGGAACTCTATGCTCGATGTCTTACCCAATACGCAACAATGAGTTCCTTTGAAATCTTACGTTGCACTCTAATAATAAAATAATATTATTTTAAATGGTAGTCAACACCTAGCCGTTGTAATGGAGGGAATGAACAGAACTAACTACAAAATGATTATATATGTTTGTCAAATATTTTTATTTTTTTACAATAAATGTTAGAGGATTAAAAATGCGAATGAATCCAATTTTAAGGGTAAACATTCTAATATTCTTTAAAAGGTCGATTAACTGCCTTTTGATGGAGAACCTATTTTAAATCCACTTTTTGACAATTTTATGTGTTATAATTGACAAAATAAAATTCTTCTTTAGAATCGGGACATCAAAATTTACTTTGTGTAAATTTTTGGTATTTTTCCGATAAAGTTCATTTTTTAATGGATAGTGAAAAATGTTGTATTTTAATTCAAAACCACTTTTTAATATAATTTATTTATATTATTAGATTATCTTTTGAAGTTTTTTTAATGTAAAATTATAATATATTTTTACCATTTAATCCAATAGTGGTTTTTGGAATTAATTTCACTTTGAAATTGGACTTAAACTAGTGTTAATCTTTTGATATATATTGTTTCATAAAACACGCTATTTGTCCTGACAGTGGGAATTAATTATTAAATTAATTAATGTAACTTATATTATATTAATTTTTTAAAATAGACATCAATTTTGAATTCGGAATATCAAATATAGCTTAGGGTGAAGTTTTGGTATTATTCTGAAAAACTTCAATTTTTGATGAATAGTGAAACCACTAAGTGGTACTTAAAAAAATGATTTTTCGTTTAAATGAAACTTTACCTCTTCTGTGTTTTGAATTTAAAAAAATCCAACATACATGGTTGTCATTAGGAAGTAAAATGTGGTTCAATGGTATTAAAATAATTTTTTGGTGAATAGTAACTTTTATGTTTTTAATCGCGATTAGAGGTAATTAGTGTAATTTAAGGTAAAAGTATTGTTTTAATAATATGAAATGAACCTTACACATGTCCTACCCTCATTGGATGTGTCATGGACTACCAAGACAATCCATGGGTAAACTTGGGGACCCCATGGAGCCACTTTGGTTGGAAAATGACATAAATACCTTTTTATTTAAAGTTAAAATTAAAATGTCACAAACATGAGTTGTTTTACTAAAACCATTTTTAAATGAGGTTATACAAGTCGTATTTTTGACTATAAATGTACATTATAAATCTAAAAATATTTCTTAAATCAGGATATTTTTTCTATAATTTTTAGACATTAAATAAATTAAATTATTTATGACATCATGATGATGCATCAATTACCTCATTAATAAGGGATTTAAATAAAATGAAAAGATTATGTTACAAATATAACATAAACTTGTCACAAACCTATTGGATGGGTGGATTTAGAAACCTTATCACCTTATCCTCGAAATATATCCTTTTGGGACCTTTTAAATCCGAAAATCATTTTATAATAAAGTAATATTTTATAACTTTCCAAGAGTGCCCCTCCTCTCCTCTTATAAAAGGCCCCCACCTCTACCACCTTACACACACCTCTCAAGCCTTTGGATCGGCCAAAACCTTCCCATTTCATCTCTCCACATCCCTATCTTCTTCATTGAAGCCTCACTTTGGGCAGAATCGTTTCCAAGGAAGCCTTTGAACTCAAATCAAAGAGAGTTACCCGATTTAAAGGTAATGCCTTCCCTTGTGTTCTTTTGTTTTATTTTGCTTCTCAAACCACCTAAAATATTTTTATTCTTTTCTTTTGTAACAACAAAAGTATCATCAATATACTAGGATGTTTTTATGTAAATTATTAGAGCTACACTTACACACACCTTCGTCCAATGGTTAAAGAACATACTGTTTCTGTGGATGGCGAATTACTGCCCCACGAAACGATGATTGTTCAATATTCTTTTAACACCTTCAAAGGCAGACATTAAGATGTCACTATATTTATATATGATATATAATATGTTTATGTTTTCCTTAATCTTCTGTATTTTTCATTTATGGCATACCTTTATGGTTTCCATTATGGGTAAACGCGATATCTTCATTTTAGGAAGTGCGGACTACCGCCCCCTCAAAGTGATTTGATTCGTTAATGCCATATGTGGGATGTATAAAGGATGGAATTAATGGTATTACATATTTTATCCACCTTTAATTATAATATAAATTTATATCATTATTATTTCATTCCATTTAATACAAAAAAAAGAAATGAAAGTAGCGTTCATGCGTACGTACGGCTTACCGTCTCCATGAACGGTACATTTCATTTCTTATCTCCAAATGTTATGTACTATTATAAGTACATATATATAATAGATATATATGTAATATATTACATCTAAATTATGGATATAATTATGGAATTTTAATGTATATATCTCTCATTTTGTTTTAATTCCATTAATATGACAAAAAATGAAAGTAGCGTTCATGCGTACATACGGTCTACCGTCTCCATGAATGGTGATTTTAATTTTTTTATCTCCAAATGCTATGGAACAGTATAAAATGAATATATACTGGATATATATGATATTTAAAAACATCAATACTATTATGGAGATGATGTACCTATAACTACATGGAAAATTCTTTTCCAACAAGTTCAATTTTTACTCATGTACTGAACATCGACAAAAACATCTGATATGAACTCACTTTATTAAACAATTATTATAACATTATAATATGTGATATGAACTGAATAATAATATTTAAAGGAGTTCCTTAAGAAATTATATATTGACCAAATTTTATTATTTAGGAGATTAAATAATGATCGAGTCTTGTCGGGCATGAGGTAAGGGAATCCTACCTCTCTCTTTCTTTGCAAGTACTCTCTATTATGTCATTTCTTTTATGCTCCCTGTTCTTATGTTAGAGGATGTTATTTTATATTAATATTTCTGTACTTTTAATGTTCATGTTATGAGAGACCCTATTTGATCTCATCAATCCATTTTTTGAAGTTTTATGTGGTGCCGTTAGGCTGCCGAATTTTCATAGGGGGATTTTCATCTCACTTTTTGTTCCTGTGAGATTCATGCTACATTGGACACTATTTCCTTTTTGTGTGGTGTATGTACTGCACATTATTTTACTATTAGTATAATATACTATCATTTATGGGTAGTTACATTTTCATTGAATTACCCTTATTTCATGGGGTGTATGTTTTGAAAGTTTCCCAAATCAGTAAGGGAACCTTTCACACTCCTCTTTTAAAAAGACTTATTTTGTTATGTCTTTTAATTTACATATTTTTATGTTGGGATATGTTCTTATATATCCTTATTGATGTAAATTTTATTTCTAATTGATGAGATACCATTTTATCCCTCATAAACTAATTTTATGAATTTTAAAGTGACGTCGTTAGGCTGTCGAATTTTACCAAGGGAACTTCTTAACCCAATTTCGATTTCCTTGGGTTCAACATGTAGTTATTGAATATGTTATACTTTGAATATGTGTGAATGAAATTTTATTGTTTTACACTTAATATCCACTTATATTGGGTGTATTTATGTTTGTCACACATAATTATGAGATTGATTCATCCTTAATTTAAGGATACCTTCTTTATAAGGGATTTTATCTCATTTTACATTTCTATTGAGACTTCATTGTTGTTATGCACAAATTCACTCTTATATGGTGTATATACTATCCTTTGGAATATTATATCATGAATCCATTTATTCTCATGATATTATAAAGTTATGATTAAATGTTATTCCTCAATTTTGTATTCAAGTGTCTCTCATTTTGATAAAACCCCTTTAACTAAAATATCGTTTTAAATGTTTTAATGATTTATTCTTATAAATATTTCTCATTAATATCCATGTTTTAAAAATGGTTTCAAGGATTTATTTATGTGGATATTAATGGTGTAAAATGTTAAAATCTTAAAAGTGGTATGGGACACTTTGATTAAAAAATCTCTTTATTAAATGTTTAAATGGTTTTGAAAATGTTTTTTTTTGAATGGATTAAATATCTTAAAATGTTATATTGTTATTGAAATATGGGAAAATTTTCTTTCCTTTATGCTTAAGTTATGTGCTACGATTATGTTATGGTTCTTGGGCATTGTTTATGAAGACGGGTGGTTCCGTGATAAACTAAGGGCGGGTGAGCCCGATATAGCTCTCCAATGCATTGGGTAACGCGAAGGGGTTAAACGTTAAGGTTTCTTCGAAGAGATTTAGGGAATATAATATGATGGGTATTCCAAACGTAACCAACAGGGTTACTCCCTACGTAAGAATGTTATGAATTCCTCAAGTTACCATTATGTCTTATGATTTATATGATTTATTCATGATTTTATGAGGTATGTTAAAGTGATTATGCTTTATGGGTAAAGTATGATTTCATTCTTATGTATATATGTACTCATGTTTCCTTTCCATACTTTTTATAACCCTTAATGAGCTTTTTATGCTCATCCCAAGTTTTTGAAATGTTTTTCACAGGTCTAGGGAAAGGTACATGATGTGGTGATAGTGTCAAGGAAGTGTCAAGAAAGAATCCATGTTTTATTTTAAATATGTTTCCGTTGATGGGAAAAATGAATACTATCTTTTATGTAACCACTTTGTTTAAATGTGGAATGTAATGCAAGTTTCATGATCTAATTCAATAAAACTCTAAACCTGAAAAGATCCTCAATGTGTAATCTTGTAATAACTCAAGATTAAGTAAGGTTTAAGGCTGGGGCCTTATATATTCTTTAAGGTTTTAACTCTTTGAATGATAGGGTTAGCCACCTATTTACAGACATTTTCAACCCTTCATGCAACTACCATGTGCACCTTTGACTATGAAGGAAACCTTCATTGTGTACTAAAATATAATAATTCAACATCTCCTTTAGCACACAACTCACCACCTTCATGTAAATACATCTTTATTTCATGGGCGCACTAATCTTCTACAATTTGATGTCATCTTTAGTGAAAAACTGACTAACTTCACACAACCTCATATCTATCTTGTGGGAATGGACAACTCTTTATTTTTCATACTAATATGACATTTTCAAAGTTTTATAACTTTCATGAAACCCTATCATTTTCTGTATTTTGATATGAAAACCCTGAATCTCTACTTTCATTCAAATTTGTGAAAATATTCACTCTTTCACGCAACTTTTGTATTTATGTGAAAATCCTTCATTTTATAAAAACATATTTTTTCCGTCCTATAATTTTTTTTTACCCAAAAATTTATCAAACACTAGAAAATGATTTCACCTTGTATGTGAAACATTTTATACCACTTCTAGTGCTTCTATACCTCGGTCTTGGATCTTTTTCAATATACCTTGTCAATAATTGCTTTGGATCTCTACAAAATATTGTGTAAATATTATTTGTAATCAAACACAATCAACCCCAAAACACTACAAAGTTACATTAAGGTATTTTTTCCCAAAAATTACTAGTCATGTAGTTAATAAAATATCATCTTATTCTTTAAAAAGGAAATTTTTTAAAAACTGTTTTTTACATGATTTATGGGTTTATTTTTAAGCAAAATTAATCGAATTATGTGAATTGAATTTTATACGATGGATTAAATATTTGGAATCATCGTAATTAATATTATTTAATAAGGTCAATATAATTTTTTTTATAATGAATAATAAGAACATTAAAATATAAATTACCATAGTTAAGGTTAAAATAGGGTTTTGTGTGTTACATACGCTTCTATTAAAATTAAATTTCCACATACAAAGAATTTTTATTTGATAAATCGATTGAATATTTAGAATTATTAGGTCCAAATTATCTAATAAGTATCATTTTATTTTAGTCTTAAATGATTAATTACTAAGGTTAAAGAATGGGTTACCGTGGTGAAAACTAAAATGTTAAAAGTCAGTAAACATAGAAGATAAAGTAATAACATGTTTAAAAAAATGTTTCTTTTTATGTGTTGGATGTGTGGATCAACCATAATTTATATATATTTAATTATTTATCAATTTTGTAGGCACTTGGTTTGATAGTGACTTACCATTATTGCATATCTTTGGGAATTTAAAAAAATGTCACTCCACCTCAATTATAAAAGGGAACTCCTCCTAACTTATTCACACATATAAATCCATTTTTATTGCAAAAAAACTACCAAAATCCATCCCTAACATCCTTATACATGTTCTCTAGGTTCTAGTATTCTCAAAATACCAACCCTGGGGTCCTTAATAATATATCCAAAGGAGGTTTTTCTAATTGAAGGTAATAATCTTTACTAATCTCTTTATTTTTTCTTCCTCTTTTTCCAAATTCAATTATTTGTTACCAATTAAATATAATAAAAATATTACCTCCAATATATTGTGATATTTTTATTTTTATTTCATAATATTTATCCATCTTCTTCTCCATCAAATGAGAAAAAAATTCATTGCTCGTGTGTATGATGACCCAATGTAATTTTTTTCCATCATCAACTTTTATGGATAGTAATAATGATGTAAATAATGGATATATATGACATGATATAAATTATGTAAAATTAATATATCATCTACTTACTTACCCTTTCAACCATTAATGGAATGATATCATCGCTCGTCCGTACATACGACCCATCATCTCCACGAAGCGATGTGATTCATTTCCCTTGTAAAAATTTCATGAATGGTTTAAAAAATATATTTAATTAATAAATATGATATGTATAACATTAATATAATTTTTGAGATTATGTGACTATCCTATAAAAAATAACATGAACCTTCATGCAATAACACACATGATAAAACAAGGCAATTAACAATCGAAACAATTGTAATAATAAAATATTGTTAATGAACATGTAGTAATATAATATAAGAGGGTCACATATTATATTATAAATATGAATATAGTTCTAGAATAAATTAATAACCTCTTTAAAACCATTATACATGAGCGTAGATCATGTTCAACTAAAGGGAAGTGTGAGGTAAGGGATTTTGTCCCAATTTCCATTTTGTTGAGACCTATTTGTTAATATACACATATTCACTTATATGTGGGGTATATACTGCACATTTTTATATTTAAAATGAAAAAATATTTATTAGTAATGATTAATCTTTCAATTCAAGGTTATTATTTCAAGGTTTTACAATTTTAAATTTACCACAGAGGTAAGAATATATTTTACAATCTCACGTTTGTTTTGGGATTTCCTTTACTTTCATTGAATTAATCTTATAATTTATCCTACATTAGATTAATTAATTTCATATATGATATATATTTAAGGAGTTTCTATGTTTTATTCCAAATTTTCCTCTTTTTAGTACATTAATAAATAAAATAAATTTTTAAAAGAAAAATCCATTTTATTTCCCTTTAAATAAAAATTATTTTTCTTCTATGTCCATGTTTCAAAAAATTGTTTTAAAATATTCATTTTATTTATATAGATTATTTATTAAGTACATTTTAAGTTATACATGAATTTTAAAAGGGTTTGAAATGAATATTTATACTTTTTTAATCATATATTTTCTAAAAAAAGTAAAAATGAATGTTTTTCATATATAAGATGATAACATACTTCCCCGCCACCATAACTGTTTTATGAAATGTAAATTATTATACACATTTTCAATGGATTTATAAATAAAATTATTTTATGTAGTATTATTTTAATATTTCACTTTTATTACCTTTATTATTCTAAAAGACATGATTTTAATGTAAATATCTATATTCCCAATGAAATTATAGCCACCTCTCATCTCTTAATTAATTTTTTGATTATTAACTTTATCTTGAGATAATAATTTTCTTTTGATCATTTTTCATTATAAATTAAATTACATTTAAATATATATATTCTTTGTATCATGGGTATGATTATTTTTTAAATCGTTGTCCATTTTTACATACTGTGTTTACTTTGAATGTTATTTGATTAACTATGGAAATATTTATAGATTCTTATTTTTTACTCAATACAGAAATTTTTTTAATAATGAATATTGTTTATGAACTAAATTAATCATTATATATATGAGTAATGATTTGGATATTTAGAGATGGGAAGGTCTGCAAATTATATATCCCATCGATGCATCGACATGTATCATGAGAGAAATTAGTAAGATAAAT
The DNA here is from genome assembly GCA_963277665.1 of Viscum album. NCBI lineage: Eukaryota > Viridiplantae > Streptophyta > Magnoliopsida > Santalales > Viscaceae > Viscum > Viscum album. The sequence continues at coordinate 766,399,729 of OY728138.1, forward strand.
TAAATGGGTATTTACCCATAGTTTAAACTTTCTTAGAGAAAGGTATTGTTGGTATAAATATCAAGATGTCTAAGATCAAGAAATCCAATATTAATAATTTCCTTAATTAAGAATTCAGTTATTATTTTACATGATATTATTTGCATTGATATTATCTAAGGTTGTATTTTGTTCTTAAGTTATTGATTTAACAGAATGTGTGTTCAGTTATTTACCTTTTTATATTGATTATGATTATTTAATCATGATATTCAAGTTGTTTTTATGAAATGGAATGTCTATTCAGTTATTTACTTTCCCATATTGATTAAGATTAATTAATATAAGATAAATTCCACTATATGTAACCTTTACTAAGAATTTTATCTCAAACTTATTTTGTTTCCTTTCCCCAAGATATGAAGATATTTTTTTTCAATTAGTTAAAGGATGTTTAATATTTTTCATTACTATGTTTTATATTCTATTCCGAATTTAAAATGGGTATCATGTATCTATCATGTTCTCCAAAACTACTAAAATGATTATTACTTTAGGATTTGACCCCTTGTATCTATACTAATGTAATAAATTAGACATCGAGTCTGAGTTACTAGAGTCATGATTTTTACAGTTGGTATCATAGGATTTTTAGTAGAAAACTTGGGAGCTAAATTAAGGAAAGCATATATTATGGAATATAACCATTTTATAGACTTTGAATATAATTTTATAATTATATAAGTATATAATTATATAATAACATCCTAAAGGTTTTTTAAGGAATAGATTATTTGGGTTTTCCAAGAAATACATCCCTATTTTGATACTACAAGTGGATATGGTTTTTGAATAGTTTTACCTAGTGGTAATAACTTTGAATTGGGTGCATTGGGATTTTACTCAATCATTACTTGGTGTATGATAATAGACCTTACTACACACCTAGTTTGATACTCCCTTGGGATATTCTTATGATAATTCACATTTTATTTATAAAAAATTATGAACTATTAGAAAATATTGTTATTATTTAAAGATATTCCCAAAGAAACCAAGATTATGATTCTGAGATTAATAATGCATCAATTTTCGATTTATGTTACACCATATTTATAATTATACATTGTTATCTAACAATCATAATGCCATAAGATAATATAGTATATGCCATTGTCTAGAAAGGAATCCTATAAGAAATAATGGTATGAACACTCATGGAAAATGTATAAATTTCCCTACTGAGAAAGCCAATACAGTAGGTATTGGATCAGAGTAGATCATGGATATATTAGGGAAACTTTCTCACTTTATGATGAGTAACCTTTCTCGAATAAAGATACATGTTGTTACATAATTTTATTCTCCTATGTTGAATCACATAATGTGATATAATCCCCCATAATTTAGTAGGACTAGTAATCCTATGGTATTTGGGTAATAGATTAAGTCCCTTGAGAATATATCTATGGTCTTAGGATACAATGAAGTTGAAAAGGTTAAACTTGTATTGTTTTTTATCAAAGGAGAGGTTGATCAATAGTGGTTGTTAATCTATAATAATACGTATGAAAATAAAATATAACACATGGAATGTATTGTTTTTAAAGAAACATTATTCAACAAACATTTCCTCGATGAGCAATGAAATGAAATGAAGATAGAGTTACTAAGATTAAATGAAAGGGAAACATAAAGTGTTTTATTGTTTAAGGCTACCTTTAAAAGACAATATAGTTATTCCAAAAATTACATATATAATATAGAATGAATTATTTATCATTTCTTTGAAGTAATTAATGAAATATTTCAAAGGGTGATGATTTCTCCAAAAAAATTATCATATGATGAAATAGTTTTATGTACCATAAAATTAGAGGAGAAATTCTCATGTTCCTATATATTCGAGTGGAATCAAGATAAAAATAGTTCATATAAACACCAAGAAAAAGTTAATGTGTAAAAAAATTTGAATAATATGAAGCAATTCCCATCATGTAAAAATTGTGGAAATAAACATCCTGGAAAATGTTTGAAGGAAATGTGAGTTTGTTACACATACAGTGATAAGGTTCATTTGGACCATTAATGTAAGGGAAAGAAAGAGACCCATGTTATCCATTGATTAAATTGGAAATAAATTGGACATTATTATAACCAATATCCCAAACATCAAGGGAATCTACCAAAAAATATGCCAAGGTGATAAGGCCAAGCTTATGTGATCACTATAGCGAAGGGGTAAATACTTTAATCATAGTCTTAAATTTAGAGAATGATTTATTTGATTCTAGTTCTTCACACTCTTTTATATATTTTATGTTTTATAATGAAATTAGATACTTCCCTAGAAACATAATGTGGTATTTGTTAGTCAAAACACCCAGTGTAATTCTTAGTGCACCAAGTATCTGTCAAGAAGTCCCCATTATAAAACATAAATGTGCTCTATTTATGGACATTATTATCATACCTATGGTTGAATTTGATACAATCTTTATTATATATTGTCTTTAAAAATATTATGAAAATATTATTTTAAGTAGAATGAAATTAAAATTCATTATGAAGATGTGTAATTCCTTATATCTAGAGTAGAGACTTCATTATCTGAGTTATGTCTAGATATTCACCTAGTAGCTATTCTGAATTAGATTCTTGGGGAAGAAAATGAGACATAATATATGGATAAAAATGGTAATATTCAAATTGAGGATGTACCTATTGTATAGTAATACATTGATTTATTTCCTAAGGAATAATCTAGATATCCACCAGATCGTGAAGTTGAGTTATCTATTGATTTAATACCAAATTCAAAACCTATATCAAATACACTATATAGAATGGCCACTTTAGAGTTAGTGGATTTAAAGAAACAAGTAAAGAATTTGTTTGATAAGGGATTTATTTTCCCTAGTGTTTCTCTATAGGGATCCCCTATTCTCTTCATTAATAATAAAGATGGATCCATGAGAATATATATTGATTATACGGAGATTAATGTTATTATAGTAAAGAAAAAGTACTCTTTTCCTTGTATTGATGATTTATTTGATCAAATTCAAGGAGCGCATTATTTTTCCAATATTTAACATTGTTCTAGTTATTATCAATTATAATTAAATAAGGAATACATTACAAATACCACACTCTAAAAAATGTATAGACATCAAAAGTTTACAATAATTCCATTTGTATTGACTAATGAACCATCAATTTCTATAGATATAATAAATAGAGTATTCAAGTAATATCATGATAATTTCATTTTGGTATTAATTGATAATATCTTGGTGTATTCTAAGAGCAATGAGGACCATGATAATCACTTTTGAGTCATTCTGGAAACTCTTATAAGAAAATGTTTATATAGGAAATTTATCAAGTGTGAATTATGTATTTAAGAAGTTTACTTTCTTGTATATATTGTATCCAAGGATATAATCTCAGTTGATCCTATGAAGACAAAGGAAATTAGATAACGTCTTACACTAAGAAAAATAAAGGAGGTATGTAGTTTCATTGGTATGGTGGGTTACTATTGGCGATTCATTTAAAATTTTTCCCAACTAATAATCTATTAACCAAGATTACATATAAAGTGGTTAAGTTAATTTTTACAAAGGAATATGAATAATGTTTTGATGAATTAAATAAAATATTGGTTAATTCTCTAATTTTAACCCTTCTATTAGAAAATGATGGGTTTGACATATTTAGTAATAAATAAAAGAAGCGACTTGGTTGTGCCCTTATGAAAAATGATAATGTTATTTCATACATATAAAGGTAGTTATATATTTATGAATAGAAATATCCAACCCATGATCTTCAGTTGGCAGTTGTAATCTTCAATTTGAATATATGGAAACATTATCGATATGGTGAAATATGTGAGATATAAACAAACTTAAGAGGATAAACTACATCTTTTTGCAAAAATATCTCAACATAAGGAAATGAATATGACTCAAGATACTAAAGGATTTTGATTTCTCAATACATTACCACCCAAGTAAATAAAATAGGGTAACTTATGAATTGAATAGGAAAAATCATGGTGTTCTGACATGAATAATAATTTAGAGAGATCCTATATTCATGGATATAGTAAAGATGGAAATGGTAACTATTAATTAAGGGTATATATCACCCCCTATTTCAAATGATTATAAAACCATATTTATTGGAAATGATAAAAATTTTCCATTCTAATGATAAGAATTTTCAGAAGAAAATTAAAGGTGTGAATGATGGTAAGATTGAAGAATTCATTTGGGAAGATGACATCCAAAAATTTGGAAAGAGAATATATTTTACATCTATAACTAATCTAAAAATGGACTTTTTGGATAATTATAATAGTTATAATTTCTCTATACACCTCAATAGCACCAATATATAATGGTATTTCATGGAACATTTTTTATTGTATAACATGAAATAGGAAATCTATGATTATGTATCAATATGTATGGTTTTCCAATAGGTGAAGGCTAAGATATAAAATATTTGAGGAGTCATAAAAACTATTCTTATTACTTTGTGGAAATAGGATGAAATTATTATGGATTTTTTCATAGGACTACTAAATACTGCTAGAAGGAATAATGTAATATGGGTTATTGTTAATCAGCTTATCAAATTTACATATTCCCTATATATAAGAGAATATTTTCCTATTGATCACCACAAAATGATATATATTAATGAAGTTTTAATACCTCATAGTGCACCTCATTCAATTATTTATGATGATGATCCCTAATTTTCATCAAAATTCAGAAACAGTATTCAGAAGGATCTTAATAGAGAGATTCATCTGAGCACTGCCTACCATCCTCAAACTGAAGGATAGTATAAAAAGACTTTTAAAACATTGGAAAACATGTCGAGGTCAATCTCACTTGACATTACAGGTATGTGGGATTAGTATTTACCTTTAGTGGAGTTTTTCAATAATAATAGTTTCCATTCAAGTATTCAAATGGTTCCATATGGAAATATATTTTATACACCAACTTGTTTGGATGTTGTTGGTGAAAGGAAACTTTTAGTCCCTAAACTTGTTGAAGAGACAATGAAAAAGGTAAAGACTATTAATAATAATATTAAAGAATATTAGAGATATACAAATGGTTATGGAGATAAATAGAGGAAATATTTTTATTTCCAAAGGGAGATCATGTTTTCTTAAAAGTGTCTCCATGGAAGGGTGTCATAAGGTTAAATAAGAATGGGGAACCGAGACTCAGGTACATAAGAACCTTTGAAATATAGAAAAAATGATCTATATATTATTGATTAGTAATGCTTCCAAGCCTCCCTAAAGTAATTTTTGTTTTCAATATATCATTATTAAGGAAGTACATGTCAGACCCAATACATGTTCTCACCTTTACAGAAATAGAATTGGAGCCTGATATATCTTACTATGAAGAGCCTATCCGGATTCATAACACCAGAGAAAAATTATTGAGTAATTGGATGACTCGACTGGTAAAGGTACATTGGAAAAATAATAAGATAGAGGAAGTAACATGAGAACTATAGGATTTTATGATTAAGAGCCACCCTCATTTGTTTATAAGGTAATATCTATGAAAATTTTGAGGTTAAATTTTTTGTAAGAGGGAAGAATGTAATACTCGAGCCTCAATTATTGTAGGTTAATATTCTATTTTAATAAAAATATAATATAATACACATTTTAATTTTTCATGTCACAAAAAAATAATTTCACAGTAGGAATATTGATTTGGAACTTACTTGAAAAAATAGGCCTCAAATGAATTTTTGAAAATTTCCCTTCGAAGAAATATTTTATGAATAACAAAAAATGTAGAATTTAAATATTAATAATTTTATTTTTAATAATTTTTAACAATATTTATAATTAAAAATTTATTAACTATAAATTTTCTATAAATAAATATAATATCATTTGAAGGTAAAATGGGTATTTTGTAAAAAAAATTGTTTTTATTTAAAAAGGCATAATACCTATCCATTTTAAATAATGAAAATAATACTTAATGACGAATGATTAAAATTAAATGTACAGATTAAATATATAAATATATGTATTTAAATCCATCTAATAATTACTACTAATCTTATAGTTAATATAAGTTCATCTTATGATAGAAAAATTCTTTTCTTAGAAGAATCATTTTTTGACATGATTTAAGGGTTTTTATTTAAACCATATTCCTCCACTTATGTGAATTGAATTTCATAAAATAGATTTCATATTTTGAATCATAATAATTAATATTATCTATTAATTTTAACATAATTTTTTCATAAGGAATAATAAAAATAGTAAAATATAAATTACCTTGATCAAGGTTAAAATAGGGTTTCAGGAATTTCATTTAATTGTTTTAAATTTAATTATTCACACACATAGAATTTTTATTTGATAAATTTTATTTAACATTTAGAATAATTAGGCCCAAATTATCTAATAATTATCATTTTATTTTAGTCTAAAAGGATTAATTAACTAGGTTAAAAAAACAAGTTAATGTGGTGAAAACTAAAATGGTAAATGTATATAAACTTAGAAGATAACGGAATAACATACTTAAAACATGTTTCTTTTTTTGGTGTTTTATATAAAATTTAAATTCTATAAACTCCATTATTTATCATTTTTTGAGGCATGGTGTGGGAGTGACTTCATATTATTTAATATTTTTATGTATTTACCAAAACGTCACTCCTCCTCAATTTTAAAAGGGAACTACCTCCCCTCACTTATTTAGACCTATAAATCCATTTGGATAAAAAAAACTAAAAAACCTCAAAAAATACTTATACACGTTATAGATATAATGGTAGTCCCAAAATACCATCCTTAGGGTCCTTCATAAGAGATACAAAGGAGGTTCTTCTAAGTGAAGGTAATTATCTTCACTACGATCTTTTTTTTACTTCTTTTTACCCATTAAATTAAGTATTAACAATTATAATATAATAAAACAATTTCATACCATATAATTATATGTTATTATATTTATGGTATAATATTTATCCATCTTCTTCTCCATCAAATGGGAAACAAATCCATCACTTATGTGAATAGTGGTCTACCGCCTTTGCAAACTGATGTAAATTGTTTTACATCAACAAAAAACATGGATAGTCATAATTATGGAAATAATGAATATATATGATACATATTAAATAGTATCAATTTTTTAAAATTAATAAATCATCCAATTTATTTTAACTTTTCACCCATTAAGGGAATGATATCATCACTCGTGTTTATATATGGCATACTGTATCCACGATGCGATGTGATCCATTTTCCATGTCAAAAATTAAAGAATGCTTCTAAAAAAGTATTTAATTATTAAATATTATATTTATAACATTAATAAAAAAATTTATTTTATGGAATTATATATTATTCCCAATAACTCAAATATTCGTGGGAAAACATGCATGAAAAAACAAGGCAATTAACACCTGAAACAATACTAATAATAAAAAATTGTTAACGAGTTGGTGGTAAGATATTATAAAGGATCATTAATGATATTATAAATATAAATATGGTTTGGGTATAAATTAATAACATTTTTAAAAATATTATACATGATTTTAATTTACATTCATCTAAATGGAATCATGAGGTAATACATTTCATCTCAATTTCCATTTCATTTGGACAGTTTTTACAATATGTACCTATTCAATTTTATGTGGTGTGTATACTTAAAATTTGTTATATTTTACATGAATACCTATTTTTTCAAGATTATGAATGTTTTAATTCAAGTCTATTCTTTCAATTTGTTACAATTTGAAAGTTATCAAATAGGTAAGAATCTGTTTTACAATTTCACTTTCTTTTAGGATTTTCTTAACTCCCATTGAAGGAATATCATAATTTATACTTCATAAGTTACAATAATTTTATTATACACTATATATTTAAGTAGTTTATATATTTTATTCAAACTTTTCCTCTCTTTTTTTCTTTAATTAAGCAAAGAAATTTTTAAAATAAAAATCAATTTTATTCCCCTTTTAAATTGAATATATTTTTATTCCATGTCCATGTTTTTCATAATATTTTTAGAAAAGTAATTTTATTTACCCAAATTATTTATTAAAGAAATTTTAAGATATAATTAACTTTTAAAAATGATATTAAAGGAATATTTCTACTATTCTTTGGAAGGGATGACTTTGAAAAGGTTGAAGGGAATATTTTTTAACATATATGACAATAACAGACTTCCCCATAATTGTTAAAATTTTATGAAATGTTGATTCTTCTATACATTTTCAATGGTTTTATAAAAATATATTTTAAGAAATATTATTTTAATATTTCACTTCCATTCCATTTATTATTCTATGGGACATGATTTGATTATAAAAACATACATTTCTGTTGAACTTATGGCCACCTTTCATATCTTGATTAATTTTGTGATTATTAACATCATCTTGAGACAATAACTTTATTATGATAATTTTTCATTATAAATTACATTCTATTAAATATCTATATTCTTTTTATGATGGATATGATTATTTCCTAAACTGTATACCATTTTTTCATACAGTGTTTACTTTAAATATCATTTGATTAACTAGGAAAATATTGATAAATCTATATTATTTACTCAATGAAGACATTGTTGATAAAATATACTATAAATGAATTAAATTGATCATTTTATGTATGGGTAATTTATTATACATGCAGTGATGGGTGGGGCCTGAAATTATATAGTCCCTTAATGCATCGACATGTCTAATGAGACAAATCAGTTGGAAAAATTAAATGGTTTTTTTACTCATTATTCTAAACTATATTCACCCAAGGTATTGATGGTATATATATCATGATGTCTAATATATTGAAATCTAATATTAAGAATTTTCTCCATTGAAAATTCAATTATTATTATCCATGAGATTATTTTCATTGATATTATCCATAAATGCATTTTTTTCTCAAGTTATTGATTAAATGACATGTTTATTTAGTTATTTACCTTTATATATTGATTATGTATTATCTAATCATGATAGTAAAGTTATTTATTAAATTTAATGTGTGTTTAGTTGTTTACCTTTCCATATTAATTGTACCGTATTTATTCATGATAGCTTCCTATGTATGTAACCCTTACTGAGTATTTTAGATCACGCTTTTTTGTTTCCTTTTCCCATGATATGAAGAATAATTCTTTGAATGAGTTCAGGGATGTAAAATTTTTTCCCTTAAAATGTTTTATATTCTATTACTAATGTAAAATGGGTATCATGTATGTATCTTGTTCTCCAAAACTACTTAACTAGATCGGTCCTTTGAGATTTTGACCCCTTGTATCTATGCTAATGTAATGAAGTATACATCATCTCTGGGTTACTGTAGTTGGGGTTTTCATGGTTATTAAAAGTTTTCATACATGCGACTAAAAATAATATATTTAATATATTATTTATTTTATAAATATATTATTTATGGATTTAAATGAACCAACTTCATGACCACTAACTAAAATATTATGATTTTTTTAAAGGAATTATTACAAAAAACTAGGCCTCTACATCATTCCCATCATTAAATATTTTTGAACCAAAAATCCCAACCCACAAAAATAGGCGAGGGTACTGAGTCCACATCTATATCTAATGCTCCCATGAGCTATCCTAAATGTTCTTATACTACCATAAAATATGAACCAAAATAATCACTTTCCCATAAAGGCTCTTATCCTTCCAATAGTAACATCTGTGAACTGGAATACACCAAACTGGTGCTCTGATCCAGGTCACCACATGACTTAAAGCATGCCTCCCCATATGAGAGATGTTTTTGACTGGTTTAAAGGGTTTAACAATTCATGTGGGCAGACTATACCCTCTTTATCAGAGTAGGTCATAGAAGAAAATAATATAAATAGCAGAAACCATATGCAATAACCAATGAACATGCATAATCTAACATATTGCAAATCTAAGAACAAACCACAACCAACAATAATTAGATCATGTCATACTAATAGTTCCAAAATGAAGAAAACCCAAATTAAAACCAAACATCCAAATCCCCAAAATGGTCTCAACTACAAGTCTGGATCCTTTTCAATGCACATAACAAGCCCAAATTAATCCCATAGCATGAGGCCTTTTCCCTTATCATGACTTGAAACCATGAAATCTACTCTGGTACCCAATGGTGGCCTGATCAGGGTGTGCGTAAAAAGTAGTAAGCCACCACCAATAGTGTCTACAAAATATCCAGTCTAACAAATAGTGCATGCAAATGAAATAATTAAAATTTAAGAAAATAGACAACTAAGGATCCATTGGTTATTAATATACACTCTCAATTTCATTTCCAACGTTTATACCATCCTTATTACTAGGTTTTTTCAAAACATATACTCCTTGGGTTAATCATTTACAACATTTACACAACATCCTAAGCCAGCACATTTTTATACATAAGGGTATAACTCAAGTTCCCTATCACACTAGGGATAAAAATTTATTAAATAACCACAACACACTTACCTTGGAGAATCAGTCCAGGTAGTCTCATCCAATGCAATCATTAGGGGCCTAGGGAATCAGTCTGACTCCCTAACCTATGCATTCTAGGGTGGGGTTTAGAGCCTCAGTCAAACTCGAACTGTGGGAGGATCCTCGACCCTTTATCTATCACCACCAATCCATGTTCACATGATTATTCATCTATTTTACATATATATCATATCATAAAACATATACAATCAATACATAGAACATTTACAATTCACATTCTATTTAATATGTCAAGCATCATCAAGCCATAACACATTTTTTCACATTTACCATTTACTTAGTATAACCCATTAAATCTATTTTTATTTTCAATACCTAAACCAATTTATCATAATTAACAAATCTCATGCATTATCCCAATTAGAATTTACATCAATTCCCATACATTAACCCGTTTAACCAATTTATCAAATCATATTCTTTAATACACTTACACATTCCCATTTCCATTTCATAATCCCTTTGACACATTCATATTGAATCATTTAAACCATTTCATCACTTTCCAAACAATCCTTTATTCCCTTTATATAACTAGAAACATTCACCATTGGTGCCACTTTATGGTTTAAGCTACATGCCAACATGTTTACAAGGGAACTACCTCATCTGAAATAAATACCAATCTTAACATTACAAATCTTTATGTTAGGAAAATTTTTGCACATCCCATGGGTGGCCCTATATCATTCTCATAACCTTCAACACATCCTATAGGGATTATGAGGGGTAAAATTAATCATTTAACCCACTATTTTACCTAATCCTACCAAAGAAAATAATTACACAACAAGAGGAAAGATAAATCATAACTACACATGCACAAATCTATAAAAAACTATGAGATATAACTTGTAGACCACCTACCTCAAATCTGAAGACAATTGCACGCTTAATCCTTTCCTTATATCCGAATTCAAACACCCATTGAAACACCAAACTAGAGTTAAATAGAAAAATAGGGTTATAGGGATTCATAAGGATATATATGATACTATAAGCCCTAATCTAGAAAGGAGATCTAAGGGAAGTGTTAGACTTACTGAGAGCTTCAATCTACAACCAACGGTGCTCCAAACGGCCAAGAATCAAAGGTGGACTACCCTTATAATGATTGGGTCATCAAAGTTCATCACCATGGTTACAAGTAGGTAGAATGAGAGAAAAAACATTTGAGGGTCTAAAAATCATGAGGAAAAAACATGTAAATTCTCACTTTTTAATGGGACACACAGTTTGGCTGCACAGTTTTCCAAACCGTGTGTCAGCCATTTTCCAGGGGGTGAGGTTTCACGGTTACCTGGGAAGCTACACACGATTTGAAAACTATGCTCCAGCCATGTATAATACCTCTTTATAGGGTCACATGGTTTTTCTGGGGGGCACAATATGATAAACCACGTACTAACCATGCACCTTGCACAGGTTGGTCGGGTTTCTCTTTCTGTTGTGTCCCAATACCCTGGAACACCCCCAAACCACCTCACTCACCCCAATAATATTTCATTAATCCAAAAAAAAGAGGTTAAAATTGAAATTTAAAAAAGGACATACCTTCAAAAAGTTAGGGATCTTACAACCTCCCCACAATATAATGACTCATCCCCGAGTCATACTTCCAAGCATCACTGAGATTCTAAAGAAAATAGTTCATGGAACTAGGACCATATATCCAAATCCCTTTCCCAAGATTCCTCTTGGACAATACCATGCTATCATAAAACATGATCCAAAGGCATAATTTTTCCCCAAAAAACTTTCTCACTACGATCCACAATATGAACCGATGCTTCTTGAAGGACACATCAGTCTCAAGCTCAACATCCTCAACATCAATTATGTGATATGGGTTAGGGTGATACTTCTTAAGTTATGACATAGGAAAAAATTCATACATACCACTATAATGTTGTGGAAGAGATAATCAAAATGTCACCGGTCCGATCTTCTCAACAATATCAAATGGTCCTACATACATGGGTTCCAACTTATCTTACATTTGAATCTGACAGTGACCAAACTATGGAGACACCTTAAGGAACACATTATCACCAAACATAAACTCAATAGATCAATGGGGATGATCCTCATATGAATTCTTTCTACTCTGAGTTGTTTCCATGCGTTTCTAAATCAACTAAATCTATTTCAACGTCTCATGTATGAGACTCAGTCCCAAAAACTCATATTTTCCAGCCTCAAACCAACATAATGATGATCTATGTGGTCTATCATAGAGAAATTTATATAGTTCCATCTATATCGTAGCATGGTAACTATTGTTTTTAGGCAAACTCAACCATTGATAGATTTTTTCTCATGACCTTCCTAAATCCAAGACACAAGCTCTCAATATGTCCTATATCACCTGAACGGTATGCTACGACTGCCCGTCCATTTGCAAGTATAATTCCATACTCAAAAATACCTAGGTACCAAGTGCCCTCTATAATCCCTACTAGAGACATGATTTAAATAACATATAATATTATGAAACTATAATTCATAGTACCCCATGAAACCACAGTGTCTCTCGAACATAAAAATCACCCAACTAATCCATAGCGAAGGTTTCTCAGATTGGTAAGAAATGAGCCACTTTAGTTAACTGATACATGATCACCCAGATCAAATAATTCTATCATGGAATCCTTGGAAGTCCCATAAGAAAACCCATCATTGCATCATTCCATTTCCATTTAGAATGGGTAACAGCTGTAATAGACTGCCTGACCGCTTATAATCAGCATTCAACTACAGACAGGTAAGGCATCAAGCCAAAAAACATGTCGCCCCCATCTTCATTCCCAACCATCAATACTAACTTCAAATATCATGATACATTTTGGTCAATCATGGATGCACTGACCACCTCAAAGCATGAAATTTCTGAATCATATCTTCTCATATACATGTTAGCACAATAACATGACCATGAATATAAACAGTGCCATCATCACTAATTGTATAATTAGAAGATGACTCCCCACCTTTAAAAATTTCCTTCAAAGAAAAACACTCTAAATCCTCATGTTGTTTCTGTTTAATTCACTCATAAGCATGAAATCAATTTCCAATAACGTAAGGGACACCTTCCCTTGGCCATCATGCACCTCCAAATGCACCTTAGTGAACAATGTCATCATTCTCCAGTTGGAACTAGATTCATGAACCTTATGATATTGAGTCTTCTGGATCAAAGCATCTGCAACATAGTTTTCATTTCCTGATGTGTAAACTTGCTCAATGTCAAAGGAATACATGTAATCAACCCATATTAACTTCCAAATATTTGATTCGCACTGATAGAAGATGTACTTCATCCTTTTATGATTAGTGTACACCATGAACCGTTCTCCCAACAAGTATTTATTCCAACAATTTAAGGAATGCACCAATACATCCAATTAAAAATCATGTGTTGGGTAATTTATTTCATGAGGTCTCAACTGTCATGAACCATATGCTATAACCCAATCTTCCAGAATCAATATCACCCCAAGCCCAACACAAGATGAATCATAAAACAAGGTATACCCTTTACATAGATTTAGTAAAATCAGAATCAGTGTGGTAGTCTACCGCTTCTTTAATTATTGGAAAGTATTATCACATTCTATAGACCATTAAAATTTGACACCCTTCTTGGTCAACCCTGAAAGTAGTGCAGCCAAACGAGATAAGTTGTTAATGAACCTTTTGCAATAACTAGCTATTCCCATAAAACTTTGGAAATCAAAAACATTCTTGGGCTACTCCCAAGACACAATTCCCTGAACTTTCTCTAGGTCCACTGATATAACTTCCTCATAGATAATATAACTTAAGAAATGTACCCTATCAATGCAGAAATGAAATTTGGATATCTTGGCATATATCCTATAGTCTCTTTGTTTAATCAAGATGATGTAAAGATGTTTGGAATGATTGTCATGAGTTTTACAGTACAATAAGTTTTCATCAATAAATATAACTATAAACTAATCTAGATATTGGTGAAAAATTCAGTACATTAGGGCTATAAACACTATTAGTGCATTGGTCAAACCGAACAGTGTCACAAAAAAATCATACAACCCATACTGGCTCCTGAAGGTTTTCTATAGTACGTCTGAAGGCCTCACCCTCATCTTGTGATACCCATAACTTAAATTAATCTCCAAAAACATTAAATCAACTCCTATATGGTCAATTAGATCATAAATCATTGGTAAATGGTATCGATTCCTAATCTTCATTTGATTCATCTTCCTATAGTCAAAAAAAAGTTGCAAGGATCCATCAGCCTTCTTGTCAAACAGGATGGGAGATCCCCAAGGCGATGTACTAGGATGAATAAACCCTTTATTTTCCAATTATTCTAATAGCATCTTAATCTTTTGTAGTTGTTTTGGTGCCATTCTATATGGTGGAATGGAAACTGGTTCTGCTCCTAGTAGTAATTCTATCAGGAAATCAACATCCCTATTGGGTGGAAGCCTTGAGAAATACTTAGAAAATATATCCTAAAATGGTTCCCCAACATGTATTAAAATAGGTTGTTCCACTCTCCCATCATCAAGCATGAAACATTCCACATGGGCTGTGAGCTCACCCAACTATTGGAAAATTGCAGTTACATGGCATGCCTGAACATCTCATTCGCCAAGATGAACATATGTGTCTCTATTAAGAGACATAAATGTGACCCTATGATGGTAACATTCAATATGGTCTTGGTATGACACCATCCATTCTATACCCAGAATCAGATAAAAAATCTTCATCTCAAGCACAAATAGGTTCCATATAAAGTAGTACTCACAAACCTCGAGAGAACACCCCTTACACAATTGGATATTTTCCAGTTTCACCCCTAATGGTGTATTAATCATCATAACCCCACACATAGATTCATCTGAAATACCCAATACAACTAAAAAATACTCAAACATAAAAGAATGTGAAGAACCTATGATGAATAAATCACTAGAAATAATAGAAGATACAAGGATCATACCTCAAATAGTTGATGGTCCAGCCTCACCACATCTAGGTGTAGAATCAACTACAAGGATTTGAACTACCCCTCTACCCTAATCTCCGACCAGAACTAAAGGTGTTTCACTACCCTATTGGTAGAAATGATCCTGTTGTAAAGTACCAGTTCTGCCACCTCTATTGATACAAATAGTAGAGCTCCAACTGCATGCCTGGTATGGGGTGACCTACCCCACTTCTTGTACTCTACATTGGCCCTGAGCCTTATTTATTACCCTCCTGACGTGGGTTCCTACAGAACCTATAAACATGCCCCATTCTTCTGTACGCTCAACACTAAACTAATGTTTGGGGTAACTGACTGCACACGTGACCCAACCTACCACATTGATAAAATAAAAACTCGATCACTAGTCTAAGAGGATGGTTCTCACTTCTAGATACTCTTCCCACCACAACCTTAGTGTACAGTCCTAAAACAAAATTTCCTACTATCAGAATTCATTCCACTAGGTGGCCAAATGGGAGCTACACATTCACCACTAGAATCTTCATTGATATTTTCCTCTAAGATGAGGGCCTGATCCAACACATCATAAACCTATTTAAATGAAAAATATTCACCTATAACTTAATATTTTGTCTAATTACATCCTAGAAATGTCTTAACATAGTTGTCTGGTCACCTGCCAACACCGGAACAAAATGTTTCAAATTAGTGAAGAGGCCATCATAATCCATGACTAACATCAATCCCTTGGTAAACCTCATAAATTATGTATCCTTATCTTGACTCAAAGTCTTAGGATATAAATTCTCCTAAAAAATTTCCTAAAAATCCTTCCATACCAGATTGTCAGCTTGTTGGATCTGGACCAGAACATCCCACCAGTGCTTCGCCTGGACTCACAACATATAGGCTACCATCTTGTCTCTCTTATCAGGAGAAGTCTCTAAATTATCAAGAATCATCTTGATGTTCTCTATATATAACATGGTTGTATATGTTCCACTCTCTTGATCAAAAGTTAGAGGGTGTTAAAGCTAGAACTCCCTAGTCTGATCAAACGTACTTGGTGCCACCTTTCATGGGTCTCATTCCATTGTATTCATAAAACAAGAGAAGTTCTCATGGAACTTATCTTCTCCCCGGTTACCCTGAATCACTGGGTTCCTTTGCTCCAGCTTTGTAGGATCATCCCCAAAAACGTCCTCTTGTCTCCAAACTAGCATATGATGTCATGTTGGCATCTTCCTATAATTCCAAGCACACATCAACAGAAGGCTTCCACAATTTACAAAAAATAAGGAAATTCATTAGCCATAAGAAACCCACTTGCATACACTATCCCAATGTAAATCATCACACATAAATAACTACCCTCTTCTATCCCCACCATGGGTCATGGATAACCTATGATAAATCAAATTACTTGGTTAAAAGTCTTTTTCTAGACACCTTTTTAAATCAATTCCTCTTTCAAAACACAAATCTTTTCTCTTTGTCACATTTCCCATTTCACAAGTTTTTACAATAAAAATTTTCAAATCATTCAAACCTTTCATTAAACACAATTCATCAAATATTATTTATCTTTCATTTTTTTAACAATTTGCATCATTTTTATTAGACACCTGTTCGAATTTTCAAGGAAGTGAAAGGTATTATACTCTTAATTCCCCACATACCCATATTGTGTGTTCATATCATAATTCATGACACCTACATACCTAGGTTACTAAAATGATTCATGAATGAACATCCTCTTGTCATTCCATCTATGAGAAAAATATCATAAAACTCCCATATCACACAACATGTGAATCACCCAATGGTGAAATATCATTCAACTTTAACAACGCATATCAAAAACGAAAATTCCAACTTTAGGTAATTGATTTTTCCATCATACATGGGTTAGATACTCCCATGAATGGGATCATTACAAATACTTTACATGTACTATCCTCTCGTATACTATCCCAATAGTAAGGCATAGAAAATATCTACTCTGATACAACATTATAACATCCCCGACCCAGAAACAACTAAAACAGTTCTCTGAACTAGGTCACCACATGACCTCAAGCATTGCTCCACATATGTCATAGGTTGATAACTAGGAGAGAGGGTCCAATAAGTCATGTGGGGAGAGTATACCCTCTTTACCATAGTAATACACAGTATAAAACAATATAAAAAGAGGAAACCATACGCAATAACAAATGAACATGAATAATCAAACATCTCCCAAAACCAGGTAAAAACTACAAACAAAAATAATTATGTCATTTCATACTAATAGTTACAGAATTATGAAACCCCAAATTAAAACCAAACAACCACATCCCCAAAAAGGCCTTAACTCTAAGTCTGGATCCTCCTCAATGCATATCCCATGACCAAAATAATCCCCTAACATGGGGAATTTTCCCTTATCCTGACCTGAAACCATGTAATTTTCTCAGGTACCCAATGGCGGTCTAAGTAGTGTGTGAGTACAACTTAGTATGACACCACTTATGGTGTCTACAAAATATCTAGTCAAACAGATAGTTCATGCATATGAAATAATGACAAGGTATGCGAAGATACAACTTAGGTTCCATTGGTTATTAATATGCAATCTCAATTTCATTTCTAATGTTTATACCATCCTTATTACTAGGTCCATTCATAAAAAATACTCCTTGGTTTAAGAATTTACATCATTTACACAATGTCTTGAGCTGGCTTAATTCTATGAATATGTGTATAATTAAAGTTCCCTATCACACTAGGGATAAAAAATTCATTAATAATCATAACCCACATACCTTGGAATATCATTCTAGGTAGTCTTATCCAATTAAACAATTAATGGCCTAGAACAACATTCTGACTCCCTAACCTGTGCATTCTAGGGTGGGGTTTAGAGCCTCTGTCCAACCCAACCCAGGGGAAGTGCCTCATTCATTTATCCCACACTACCAATCCATGTGCGGATTCTTATTCATCCATTTTACACTTATATCATATAAAAAAACATATACAATCAATACACATAACAATTACAATTCACATTACATTTAAAAATTCAAACATCATCAAGTTGTAACACCATTTTTCATATTTACCATTTACTTAACATAACCCACTAAATCTATTTTCCATTTTAATACCTTAACAAATTTAGCACAATAAAAAAATAGCATTTATTAGACCAATTAGAATGTACATCAATTCCCTTTCATTAAACCCTTTAATCCATTTATTAATTTACATGCTTTAAACCACTTATGTAATCCCATTACCATTTCATAATCCCATTGAAACATTTATATTAAATCATTTAACCTATTTCACTATGTGGAAAAAAATCCCTTATTCCCTTTTTACAACTAGAAACATTCACCACCAGTTTCCCTTTATGGTTTAAGCTACATTTCAACATGTTTACAAGGGAAATACCTCATCTCAAATCAATACTAAGATTAACATTACAAATCTCAATGTTTGGGAAATTCTAGAGCACCCCATGGGTGGACCTAAATCAGTCTCATAATCCTCAACATATCCCACGGGAAACATAAGGGGTATAATTCATCATTTAACCCACCATTTTACCCAATATTTCCAAAGACAACAATTTCAAAACAAGAGGAAAGCTAAACCATAACTAAACATTCGAAAATACACAACAAAACTATGGGATATAACTTGAAGACCACATACCTCAAATATAAAGACAAACAAAATCTTAATCCTTGCATTATATCCAGATTCAAACACCCTTTAAAAACACAACCTAGATTCCATTAGAAAAATAGGGTTTTAGGTCTTTGGAAGAAGATATCTGAAACTAGAAGCCCTAATCTGTAAATAATATTAAAGGGAATCATTAGATTTACCTGGATCATCAATGTGAAACCAAAGGTTCTACAAATGGCCAAGAATCAAAGGAGAAACACCCTTAGGAAGATTAGTTCATACAATATTGTCACTAGGTTTGTGAGGAGGAAGAATGATAGAAACATCGGGTGAGAGGCTAAAAAAATTTGGGGGAAAACTTGTAAATTTTCACATTTTAATGGGGTGCATGGTTTGGTCACATGGTTTTCCAAACCATACATTAACCATTTTTCAAGGGGGTGAGGTTTCATGGTAACCTAGGATGCTCTTCTTAGTCTGAAAACCATGCTCCAATAGTTCAGAATTCTTCTGTCTAGGGTCGCATGATTTCCCTGGGGGGTGCACGATTTGATAAACTATGCGCCAACTGTTCACCTTTCACAGATTGGTCTGGTTTCACTTTCTTTTGTGTCTCAATCCCCTGAAACACCCCTAAACATCCTCACACACCCTGGGAAAATTTCATTAGTACAAAAAAGAGGATCAAACCAAAATTTAAACAAGTACATACCTTCACAAAGTCTATGATCTTACACAATCCTTGATAGCCACCAAGTACCCCATAAAGTTTGTATTATCCTCAAAATCCAACTCATCTTAGTCGATAATGTGTGATGGATCATTTAAATTCCACATCATCTATGAATTGTTGAAAAATTTGTACTCACATTCCATCTATAGAGGTAACTCTAGTCGATAAGCAACTATTCCTACTCTTCTCAAAATCTAAAATACTCCAATGAGCCTTGAGGATTGGTTTATACCTTGTTCAAACCTATTTAATCCATTCTAAGGTGAGAAATCCAAGAATATGTGGTCTATATTCTCAAAATATAAGGTTATATATCTTCTATATTCATAAGACTTATGACAACTCTATGGTATTCTCATATGATCCTGGATCACCTACACATTCTTTGTCATCAATCACCCCAGATTGGGCCCCATAAGAGTTGACTCACCAATGAAAAGGGGTGACATGCAAGGCCTCTCATACAAGGAATCCAAAGGTTTCATTCCAATAGTAGAGTGATATATTTTATTGTATACAAACTCTACTAAGTGTATATGGTCAGTCCAAATCCTACCAAATTTAGCACACAATCTTGGAACATATCCTCAAGAACCGGAATGGTCCTCTTGGTCTGACCATCTATTTAGGGGTGAAAAGTTATACTCAAATGAATATAGGTCCCAAAAGACTCCTACAAATTCCTCCATAATCGAGATATGAAATGAGGATTGTTTTTAGAGGAAATCATTAAGGGTACCCCATATATTAATATAATTTCATCTGTACAAAAACATCCTAATATCCTTAACAAAATCTTCTCTTGAATGGGAATGAATTGAGCCACCTTTTTCAACTAGTCAATAATCACGCAAAAAATTCCATAACCCTTAGATGAATGTGGATGTTTATTGATGAAACCCATCATTATGTTATCCAAATTATACTCTGTAACCTCATGGAGATATCTCAGGTTTACAATAACTTAGTGCTTGACCATAACTTACTAATAGGTGAGAACTAGTCGAGTTCATATCTATACTAATGGTTCAAAACCATTGGTATAGCTTAGAGAACTATTGGTATAGTCTATACCAATTCTTCTCTAAAACTTTAGCTAATTGGCTATTGGTATAGGCCTATACAAATAGTTTTCACTAAACCATTGGTACCAATGGTTTAAACCATTCAAATTGGTCTATACTAATGGTTTCAAACTATTGGTAGGGAGTTATACTAATGGTTCCATAAAAAACGTTGGTATAGATCTATACCAAAGGTTTTATACTATTAGTATAGACCCCTAATAATTCCATAAGTAGAATCATCCCCAACCTAACCAAACAACCACCAAAAGCCACCAGAAATCACAACAACACCCCACCATGATCAATTACCAACAAACAAACATCACCAAACAATATACAAACAACGATAACACAAGAAATTAATTAATGATTTCAACCAGTGATAATACTCATTAAAAACATCACATATATTCATTCATAACTAATCATCAAACATCAATTCTATAAATATTAGTAAAAAATGTACATGGACAATTTGTCCCTCATCACCATCATCACTGTCATCCTCATTGTCATCCTCACCTCCATCCTTTCCATTATTCTCATTTTCATCCTTGTCATCGTCATCATCATCAACCTCACCTTCATCCTCACTATCATACTCTCCATCATCCTCACCATATCCATTGCTAGGAATGTCAACATCTTGACCACCACTAGCACCACCACCCGGTGCACTATATAAGGTACGCATCATTGACATATATGCATCACAATCAGTGATGGTATTTGATGGAATTGATGGAAATAAGACTTCTATAAATTTCATAAATTTATCATCGTCCTATGATTCCATTCACACTTCTGTATGACCTTTTCCCCTCTTTTTACTTGACTAGAGTTTGTAATTCCCATGAATTAGATTGTTCCAACTTATTGCTACCATAATTGACACCTGAAGTGGTTCAATATCTATTCCAGAAAATACTTTTCCTTAGATGAAAACATACTCTACTATAGTGATCATCTCCCAAAACCTAATTTAAGTGATCATTTGGCCAAAATTTTGCAGTTTTCTCCTCATCCAGGGCCTCCAAATTATATTGTTAGAAATAGAAATATATTATCTAGTTACAAAGTAGATATTAAAATATAAAATCAACAAAGTAAAACTTACCATCTTCTATTGTGTTAGTCCATCTATCGTGCTTCCATCTTTCTTTTTTTCTTCTCGATCAAACCAATTTTTCTTAAGGAACAAATCATTAAATATTCAAAACCACCCTATTCGATGGAATTTATTGTAGAAACCCATAAATTAAATTAGTTTATTAATAATAAATTTCATAACTAAAATAAAATCAATATACCTGATGATGAAATATGATTTTCTATAGTGATTGATTACTTTGTGCTAGTATGATATGAGTTGGTTAACAAAATAAATGTTATATAATAAATTTAGAGAATTGATAATATGATTAAATAATGATTTGATAAATTAACTTAAATTTTAATTTAAGTATTCTTTCATGTATATATAATTTCCATGAATATTAGGGCAATGTAATTATAGAATAATAAAAATGGAATGTATTTATTGAAAAAAACTAATCAAGATTAAATAAATGTATAATATGATAAAATTTAAAGGTGAAATGTATGTTATATGTGTTCCTATTTGGTTTTATATATTTTTATGATTTAATTTGAAAGGGGTTAAAATAGGGAAAAGAAAGGTAAATTTTTCATTGATGGATATTGATGAAAACATATAGTCAATATTGGTGTTTTTTTGTTAAAAAGACACATTAGAGAATCATATTTATTGTTTATTTCGTTAAATAATGTTAATGTTTAGTTAGCATGATAGTATGTAATGTCATCTTGGTTTTTATCGTTGTTGTTCCTATTTAGTTTTACATGGTATAATTTTATATAGTTCTTTTTAATTCAATTTGGTTAAGTATGGATTAATTCAAATTAGTTTGCTTCAATTATATTAAATTTCAATTAATGATGTACCATTTTACTATGTTCACCTTGTTTTTTCATCTTAATTTAGTTTGGATTATTCTAGATCAGATTTATTTATTTTTATTCACATATAATTTTTTATAACTTTTGATTTCAATTTTATTTTGTTTTTTCATCCCTCGTATGATTCAATTTAGTCTATGTTACTTTATATTAATTTAGTTAAGTTAGAATTCATTTATTTTATTTCAATTCAATTCAATTCAATTTTATTTGTTTTAGTGTATTTTTTCATTTTTTATATTCACTTATTTGAATCATGTTCAAACTAGTATATTTATGTTTTTCCCTTTCATGTTGGGTTTACCACCAGTTAGGTTGGTTTAGTTTCATAATATTCTTGTCATTTCGGGTTTTTTTGTTCATCAATTATTTATTTATGTTTTGTATTTTTCGATTCTTGATGCATTGATTTGTTTTTTTCTTAATTATTGGTTTTTATAGTTTCATATTCATTAATTTTTGGTTGATTTTGGGCTAGTTATGTCATGTATACTTAATTTGTCTTCATTAAACCTGTGATAATTATGTTTGATTTTATTTTTATAACTTTGAAATTTTTTGTTATGTTTAATTCAATTTAATTATTTATTAATGAATTATATGTTTTTTGGAACCTTTGGGGTGGGTTATTTAGGCCTATCAAATTTCATTCAGTATAATTAAATTCTATTCTAGTTGAATTTGTTCAGTTTTTTTGATTTTGGTTTGGTTTTTTCTGGTCAAATTGTTTCAAATTAGTTTATCTTTGTTGGTTTATATTTTAGTGAATTTGTATTGGTAATTGTTTTTTTATTTACATTGGTTGTTTTTATTTTAGTTTATTTTTTTAATATTTCATTGTAATTAGAGTTTTTTACCTCCAATCAGGTTTATTTCATGAATGTTTAATATGTTTGATTCATTTTTTTAGATTCAGTTTGGTTTAGTTTCATTTGGTAAAATTTGGATCATTTCATTTTAATTAAATAGGGTATGGTTTGGTATGTTAGGTTTGGGTTAGTTTATATCTTTTGAATTTTGTTATCATCCATTCACTTCAAATTAGTTTGGATTTTTTTTATTATGTTTGGGTAGGGTTCAATTTTATACTTATTGATTTAGTGCATTCCATTTTTTATTGGTTATGTTTAATTTGATTTATGCATCATTTTTTCTAGGTCAAATAATATAATGTTTTTTTATGTTTTAGTTTATATTATTTTAGTTAATGTGAATTCAGTTCACTATCTATCTAAAAAAAAAATAAGTTGAGAAATTCCATGAAAGTAGTGAAATCTAAATAGGGTAATATATGTTCTATTTGTTTTGGAAAAAATGGGGTCAAAGGTATTAATTATTATTATGATATATAATATTAGGAGTATAAATAACCCATATAAAATGATTGATATAGAGAATTTATTCTAATATGTAAGTAGGATATTGGGTATATTATTTCAAAGATATCTCTTCCCCTTTGGATTTTTTAGAGAACAGTGATGCTTCTAAGGATTTGGAAAAGAGTCTATTAGGAATTTTGTGGGGATTTCCAAGAATGGTTTGAATGGGTGTGGTTGGTAGAATATCTAAGCATAGTATCATCAGGGGTAGAAATGTATTTTAATCATCATTTAGTTGTTAGATTTGTTAGTGAGAAGGTGAAATTGGTGGTGAGAATTTAAGGATTTTGTTGTCTAAAATATAGAATCAGGGGTTTAATTGAGAATTTAATGAAAATAAGGAACAAAACCATTTAATGATCCATGTTTCATTACTATGTGGATTATCTTGCACATCTATTGTACTTCTAATAGAGTCTTTCCTACTATTTATTATTTTCTGAATCTTTGTTAATGCATTTCTAGGTACCAACTGATTACTAAAGAAAATTAGTAGTCATAGTGTACTAGTGGTGATGGAAATGAATGCTCCTAAGGATATTTTGGACTTAGTTCATGAGAGATGGAATTTCTACTTCCTCACTAAAAAAAGTTTTTTTGCAGTATAAATTTTCCAAAAGACAAGTTTCAGTTTGTTCAGTTGGGAAATATAACTCTTGGTTATATTGCTACTAAGTCTAGTATATATGGGAAAATGTTCTATGTCTTTCTCTCATGAGGGAGTCGTACTATTTTTTTAAGGATGGATTGGAATATAGGAGTTGTAAATAGAACTTTTATATAATCCTTGGGGAGTTATGGTTTTCACCACATTGTGTTTGAAGGCTAGTGGTTTGACAAGGGAGGAAGTTTTAGATGTATAGATGGAAAACATAATTATTTTTTCTCAGCTTTATCTAATTTTCTTGAATAAATTTAATGTCCTTTACCATAGTGTGTTTTTAAAAATTGTACTATTCTTATAAATGGATAAAGTATATATTACAAGGAAACTCTTTATACTATGTATTTTGGGAAAAAATTATATTGTTTTTAAGTATTCTTTGTAAGGTATGAAGATAGTGAAGTATTATTTTATAATAAAAACATTAAATATTATTTGAATTTTTATGTTTTTTGTAATGATTTTTAGTCATATAAGTTTATATATTATAATTTATAGTTATAATCATTGGTGGATTATTATTTTGGGAAAAAATTGAGATAAAATAAACCATAACCAATATCATAAAATAATCTAAATAAGAAATTCCATGAAATGCTCATAGTCTTAACAATACTAATACTAAAAATCTAGTACACACTAAATACTTTCAATAATAAACTATAGAATACATAATCTTTTATCTATCCCAATTAAAAATGGAATGAAATATGTAGGATACAAAAGAAAGTGCACATCATAAATAATATAAGGCCCCGACCTTAAACATTACTTAATATTGAATTAAATGAATAATTCACATTGAGGATCTTTTTAGGTTTAGAGTTTTAGAGAATTATTACATAACTATTACATCTCAAAAGTTTACAAAGTAGACACTTCTACATAGTTACTTTTTTTTCAAAACATGAAATCTTGAAAAAAAGAGTCATTTCAAATTCCATGTTTTAATACAAAATGACTTTTCCTTGATCCCATCCTTTACCCTATTCTACATTATTTCCTGTAAAAAACATTTCAAAAAAAACTTGGGATGAGCATAAAAAGCTCAGTAAGGGATGCACAAAGAAGGAAAACTGTTAGTTTTTCAAAACAAC
Source organism: Viscum album (assembly GCA_963277665.1). NCBI lineage: Eukaryota > Viridiplantae > Streptophyta > Magnoliopsida > Santalales > Viscaceae > Viscum > Viscum album. The sequence goes on from OY728138.1 coordinate 766,425,883, forward strand.
AAGTAAACCATGAATACTTTATCAAAGTAATACTTTTCACCTTTATGAAGTAGTAAAAACTCTTCACTGAATAAAAGATCATTACTTACCCTTTTGAAACCAAAATATTACCATAAAACCCATATAAAGAACACATAACATATAAAGGTATCTTGGGACATAAACATACTTAAATGGAATAACCATACGGTCGACTTCCACACATATCACTTAATGGAATAGCCATATGGCTGACTTCCATACCCAATGCATTGGAGTTTATAACGTAACCACCCGTCTTGGTATTCACGGCACCACCCATCATATGGTTTATCACGTAACCACCCGTCAAATGTCCAAGTACCATTATAAAATCATAAGACATAAAACAAATATAATGGAAGGAAAACATTTCCACATTTTGATCACAATATATCACTTAAATATATTGAAATAACAAATACATTATAAAAAACCATTTTCAATACCAAAATACATAAACGATTATGTGGTATTTGTTTCATTTTAAAAACATTACGACTTGTTGAGGAAGCCAAAGACCAAATAATACCCGTGGTGGCGGAAAAGGTCATTGTCACCGCGTACGTTAAAAGAAACATTCCTTTTTGTTGTTTAGTAAAATGCTTCATAGAAAAATATTCCTTTTGAATAAAAGTAAAATTAAAAGGGGTTTATACACCTTATAAAAGAAAGTTGAGTATAAAACAAAATATGCCTCAATGAAAGGAGATTGAGACAAAGTCCCTTACATCGTGTCCGACTTGACTCGATCTCTCTTTAATCTCCTGAATAATAAACTAGTGTTAATTTATACTTTCATAAGAACCTTTTTCAAGATTATTATTCCTTTTATATCACTTATTTCCATGTTATAAACATTATGTAATCATTTAAGTAAATAATGTTCATTTTGTCGATATTTGGTTCTTAAGTCAAAAGTGGAATTCTTAAAATTACATGTTGTTCATGTGGTCAAAGTTTCATTATATCTAGAATGATATTAAGGATTTGGATATCATATATATCATATATATCCAGCATATACATGTACTTATAATAGTATATAACATTTATAGGTAAGAAATGAAATGCACCGTTCATGGAGACGGTAAGCCGTACGTATGCATGAACACTACATTCATTTCTATTTCTTATTTAATGGTGTGAATTAATAATGATATAATGGTGTATAATAATTCCAATATAATATCATAAATAATATCATTAAATACATCCTTTATACATCCCACATAGGGCATTAAAGAATCAAATCACTTTAAGGGGGCGGTAGTCCGCACTTCCTAAAATGAAATTATCGTGTTTACCCATAATGGAAACCATAAAGGTATGCCATAAAAGAAAAATAAAGAAGCATAAGGAAAAAATAAACACAATATATATCATATATAAATATAGTGACATCTTAATGGCCACCATGAAAGGTGTTAAAAGAAGATTGAACAATCATCGTTTCGTGAGGCAGAAATTCACCAACCACAGAAACAATATGTTCATTAACCATTAGACGGAGGTGTGTGTAAGTGTAGCTCGAATATTTCTCATAAAAACATCATTTTATATTTAATATACTGGTTTTGTTACAAAATAAAGGAATAAAAAGAGTTTAGGGGGTTGGAGGAGCAAAATAAAACATAAGAACACAAGAGAAGACATTACCTTTAAATCGGGTAACTCCCATTGATTTGAACCAAAAGGGTTTCTTGGAGATATTTATACCTAACTTAAGGCTTCTAGGAAGAGGATACAGATGTGTAGAGATAAAATGAGTAGAGCTTGGTCGAACCAAAGGCTTGAGAGGTGTGGGTAAGGTGGTAGAGGTGGGGGCCTTTTATAAGAGGAGAGGAGGGGCACTCTTGAAAAGAAAAGATACTTTATTATAAAATTATTTTCATATAAAAAGGTCCCACTATTATATATTTCTAGGATAAGGTGGTAAGGGTTCGAAATAATCCCATCAAATTGGGTTTTTACAAGTTTAGGTCTAATATTTTACATTATCTTTTCATTTTATTGAAATTGTTAAATAATGAGGTAATCACTGCATCATCATGGCGTCATAAATAATTTAATTTATTTAATGTCTAAAAATTATAAAAAAAATATCATGATGTAGGAAATCTTTTTATCTTTCTAATGAATATTTATAGTACAAAATATGACTTGTATAACCCCATGTAATTTGTTTTTCGTAAAACAATACATGTTTGTGACATTTTTATTTTAACTTTAAATAAAAAAGTAATTAACGTCATTTTCTTACCCAAGTGGCTCCATGGGGTCCCCAAGTTGACCCATGGATTTTCTTGGTTGGGCATGACTCATACAATAAGGGTAGGACATGTTTCAGGGTTATTTTATATTATTATAACATTATGTTTACCTTAAATTACACTAATTGCCTTTAATCGCGATTAATAAAACTTACAAGTTACTATTCAACGAAAAATTATTTTCATCCCATTGAACCAAATTTTACATCCTAATTACCACCATGTATGTCAGATTTTTTAAATTCAAATCATAGATGTGGTAAAATTTCATTTAAACGAAAAATCGGTTTTTTAACTACCACTTAGTGGTTTCACTATTCATCAAAAATTGAAGTTTTTCAGAAAAATACAAAATATTCACCCTAAGATATATTTGATATTACAAATTAAAAAATGATGTCTATTTTAAAAAATAAAAAACATATAAGTGGCATTAATTTGTTTAATAATTAATTCTCATTGTCAAAAAAAATAGCGTGTTTATATGAAACAATATCTAACAAAATATTGACACTTGTTTAAGTCCAATTTCAAAGTGAAATTAATTAAAATGACCAACATTGGATTAAATGGTAAAAATATATTCTAATTTAAATTTAAAACCAATTCAAAAGATAATCTAATCATATAAATAAATTATATTAAAAAGAGGCTTTGAATTAAAATACATCATTTTTCACTATTTATTAAAAAAATGAACTTTATCAGAAAAATATCAAAAATTTACACAAAGTAAATATTGATGTCCAGATTATAAAGAAAGATTTTATTTGGTACAATAGAATGTATAAGAGTGACCAAAACTATTTTTAAAGAGGGTTCTCCATTAAAAGGCGATAAATCAACCTTTCACTGAATATTAGAGTATTTATGCTTAAAATTGAATTCTTTTCTTATTTTAAGCCTTTATCTTTTATTGGATAAATGTAAAAACATTTAAGAAACATATATAGTCATATCATATTTATTTATATTCATTCCCGCCAATACAACGACTATGTGTTAACAACCATTTAAAATAATATTATTATATTACTAGTGTGCAACGTAGGATTTCAGAGAAACTTGTTGTTGCGTATCAGGTACGCTATCAAACATAGAAACCCCTTTAAAGTAAAATTAATATTTATTTTGAAAATATTAATAAATATGAAAATTTATAATTCTTTATTTACCTGGGATGTTACATCATTCCCCCATTTTGGGAATTGCATCCTCGCAATTTTATTCACTTATCAAAATAAGTGGGGGTATTTATCCCTCATAGCATTTTCAGATTCCCACGTTGCCTCTTCAACCATATGGTTTTCCACAAAACCTTTACCTGGTGAATTACCTTATTCCGCAACACTTTCTCTCTAAAGTCAAGAATCTGGACTGGTTGTTCTTCATAAGAGATATTCTCCTCCAACTGAACTACCTTTGAGATCAAAACATGAGATGGATCTGGCATATACTTTCTAAACATCGAAACATGAAAAAAAATTGTGTACCTGAGCTAAAATCGGAGGTAAAGCCACTCTGTAAGCAACTGATCCAACTTTCTCCAGAATTTCATATGGTCCAATGAACCTTGGACTCAGCTTTCTTTTCTTACCAAATCGCATCACACTTTTCCATGGTGAAACTTTGAGAAAAACATGACCACCTACCTCAAAAGATAGATCCTTACTCTGGTTATCCGCATAACTTTTCTGTCTGCTCTGAGTTGTTCTCATGTGTTTCTAAATCAACTGAACTTTTTCTTCCATATCTTCTACCAATTTTGGTCCCATCAGCTTCCTTTCCCCTAATTCATCACAAAAAGATGATGTTCGACACTATTTTCCATATAATGCTTCAAATGGAGCCATCTATATACTGGAATGAAAACTGTTGTTATATGAAAACTCAACCAAAGAAATATGTTGGTCCCAAATTCCCCAATAATCCATAGAGCTAGCACGTAGCATATCCTCCAAGTTCTGAATTTTTCATTTTGACTACCCATATGATTTCGGATGAAAATATGTACTAAAATTTAATTCAGTACCCAAAAACTTTTGAAGGCCTTTCCAAAAGTTAGAAGTGAACCTGGGATCATGATCAGATAAAATGGAGAGGGGAACTCCATGCAACCTGACTATCTCTTTAATATACAATCAAGAAAGTTGATCTAGAGAGAATGTATCTCGAATAGTAAGGAAATGAGCAGATTTAGTCAATCGATCAATAATAACCCAGATTGCATTATTACCTCGAGATGTCTTCGGTAATCCCACAACAAAGTCCATGGATATATTTTCCCATTTCCACTCTAGCACCGGTAAAGGCTGAAGCATACCTTTCGGTAACTTTAGCTCTGCTTTAACCTGTTGACAAGTCAAACACTTCAAAGTAAAATCAGCAATATCTCTTTTCATTCCATCCCACCAGTAATACTCCTGCAGATCTCTGTACATCTTAGTACTGCCAGGATGAACTGAAAACAGGGAACTATGAGCCTCACATAACAACTCATTCTTCAACTGTGAATCACAAGGCACACATAATCTCTTCCCAAACCTCAAAACACAATCATTATCAATGTTAAATTTAGGAAACTTACCTTTCTGAACCAACTCTACCTTTTTCTGCAACCCACTGTCTTTCTTCTGCGCTTGCTTAATTCTGTCTGGTAAATATGATCTCACTGACACCTGAAACAAAACAGAATAACTTCCTGTACTAACAACATCTATGGCAATGTTCATCAAATCAAAAACCAAAGGATCTCACTCCAAATGTAGCATGATTAATGAAGCATTACTTTTTAGACTCAAAGCATCATCCACTTTATTTTCTTTTCCCGGATGGTAATGAATTGTACAATCATAATCCTTGATTAATTCCAGCCATCTCCTCTATCTCATGTTCAATTCTTTTTGAGTGAATATATACTTTAAACATTTGTGATCGGTATATATTTCACACTTTACTCCATACAAATGACGCATCCAAATTTTTAGAGAAAAAACAACATCAGCTAATTCCAAATCATGTGTAGGGTAATTTACCTCATGAGTTTTCAATTGATGTGAAGCATAAGCAATTACCTAATCATTCTGCATAAGGACACAACCAAGTCCCTTTAACGAAGCATCACTGTAGATAACAAACTCACCATTCTTGGAAGGAAGTGCCAAAACTAGAGCATTCACCAATCTTCTTTTCAATTCCTGAAAACAATCATCACATTCTTTTGTCCAGATAAACTTAACACCCTTCCAAGTTATCTTAGTCATTGGATTAGATAACCGAGAAAAATTTTCAATAAACCTTCAGTAATAACCTTACAAACCAAGAAAACTACGGATCTCGGTTATATTTGTAGGTCTTGGCCATTCTTCAACAACTTTTGTTTTAGTAGGATCAACAGTTATGCCATTTTTTGAAACAATGTTACCAAGGAAAGAAATTTGTTGTAACCAAAACTCACACTTGCTGAATTTTCCATACACTTTATTTTATTTTAAGGTTTTCAAGATAACCCTTACGTGACTTTCATGCTCCTCTTTAGTTTTATAAAACACCAAAATATCATCAATGAAAACAACCACAAACATATCCAAGAACTCATGGAAAATTCTATTCATAAGGTCCATGAATATAGCAGGTGCATTGGTTAACCCAAAAAGCATAACTACAAATTCATAATGGCCATATCTAGTACGAAATGCAGTCTTCAGAATGTCAGCTTCTTTTACTTTCAACTGATGGTACCCCAACCTCAATTCAATCTTTAAAAAATACTGAGCTCTTTGGATCTGATCAAACAAATCATCAATATGAGGGAAAGGATACTTGTTCTTAACAGTGATGTTATTCAATGTTCTATAATCAATGAAAAGTCTCATTGAACCATCTTTCTTTTTAACAAACAAGACAGGAGCACCCCATGGTGATGTGCTAGGTCGAATGAAAACTTTATCTAATAACTCATGTAATTGATTCTTTAACTCTAAAAGTTCCACTTGAGCCATTCGTTAAGGGGGTTTTGAAATTGTCTTAGAATGAAGAACTAAGTCAACAGTAAATTAAACTTCCCGATCATGAATAATACCAGGAAAATCATCAGGGAAAACATCAAGATACTCATTTACCATTGGAACATCATTAATCTGAACAGTTTCTTTATTTTCAACAATATGTGCAAGGTAACATTCATTTCCATATTTTACTAGTTTCTCAACTTCCTGATAAGTTATCAAAATAAAGGGTTCATTCTTGTACACAAACTGAAAATCTTTCTCAAAAGAAACCATTTTAGCTCTGCATTCAATCTTAGCATGATAAACAGAAAGCCAATCCATTCCCAAAATAACATCAAACTCTACTAGAGGCAAAACAATAAGGTTTGTAGGTAGATTCTTTCCACAAACCCGAATATGAAGGTTCTTATAATTTCTTTTTTTCTCAACGTTCCCTCCGGGTGTTTTTACCATAAGTTCAGGATTCATATCTTGAGATGGAATTTCCGATTTACTAGAAAACTTCTCAGAAATTAAATAATGCATAGAACCTGAATCAAACAACACATTGGCATAATCTGAACAAACAAACAATGTACCTGATACCACTTCATTCGATGGCCCAACATCTGCTGAAGTAGTTGCAAAGGATTTAACCACCCCTTTCTGCTTGTAGTCTGGATTCTTTCCCTCAGTTGAGTTCTTTGCTAGACACTCATTTGCATAATGACCCATTTCATTACACTTAAAACATATTACCACTGGCTTTTCATTGCCTGCTTGATCATCTTCCTTACAGTTACGAGCAATATGACTAGACTTACCACACCGAAAGTACTTTCTAGACTTGGATAAATATTCTCTAGGATGTATTTTACCACAATTCTCACAGGATGGATATTTGGTTTTCTTATCTCCTTGATTCTTTGATGAATTCTCCCCCTTTTCCTGCCAACTGGACCTCTTATTCTATTGTTTGTCAAAGAACACCTGATCATCAGCAAACTCTATTTCCACCTTCTCTGCACATCGAACATGTTTTTCACAACTTTTGAACTCACGAGAAGCTAAAGCCCTTCGATACATTGGCTTTAACCCTGAGTAAAAATGGTTGATTTTACTATCAAGATGTCATATGAAAATTGGAGCATACCTTGCCAGTCGAGTGAACATTTCTTCATAAGTAGCCACTGAGTCATCCTCCTGCCTCAATTCTGGGAATTTTTTTTCCATCCTAAGATGAACCAATTTAGGAAAATATTTCTCAAGAAACATACCTTTGAACTCGTCCCAGTGAAGATCATCAATCTCATCACTATCCCAGATATTTTTTATCATCAACCACCACTGATCAGCTTCACCTTCAAAATGGTAAATAACAACACTAACCTTTTGATGTTCTGAACACCCCATGACATCAAAAATCTTCTCCAGTGCTTTAATCCACCACTTATCTAGCACAGGGTCAGATGATCCTCTGAATGATGGGGGATGTTGCCTCATGAAATGTTCCACCACTGACATGTTCCTCTGTGGTTGAGCTGGATGATCTCGGGCATGGATACCACCACCATTCATAGCCTAAGTCAACTGTGCCATCACTGCAACACATTGTTCAGTTCCAATTCTGACCATCTCAGGTTGCTGATTTGGAAGGTTTTCTTCCTCTTGATGTCGTCCCAACATAGCTGCCTTGTTTCCTCTGCGGAAAACCATTCTGAACATAGAAATATCATAGGCGAAGCAACATGGTAATCTTTAAATGCTATATCATTTCAATCATACCATAACTTAACTTATAAATTTAACAATTTTCTAACTCGTAAAGTTGTCTCGACCGACCTCTAATACCAACTATAAGGCCTCAGCCTTAAAAATTACTTAATATTGAATTAAATGAATAATTCACATTGAGGATGTTTTTAGGTTTAGAGTTTTAGAGAATTAGGACATAACTATTACATCTCAAAATTTTACAAAGTAGGCACTTCTATATAGTTATTTTTTCAAAACATGAACTCTTGAAAAAAAAGAGTCATTTAAAATTCCATATTTTAAGATAGCATGACTTTTCCTTGATCCCATCTTTGACCCTATTCCACATTAAGTCCTATGAAAAACATTTCAAAAAAAACTTGGGATGAGCATAAAAATCTCAGTAAGGGATACACAAAGAATGAAAACTGTTAGTTTTTCAAAACAACAAGTAAACCATGAATACTTTATCAAAGTAATAATTTTCACCTTTATGAAGTAGTAAAAACTCTTCACTAAATAAAAGATCATTACTTACCCTTTTGTAACCAAAATATTACCATAAAACCCATATAAAGAACACATAACATATAAAGGTAACTTAGGACATACACATACTTAAATGGAATAACCATACGGTTGAATTCCACACATATCACTTAATGGAATAGTCATACGGCCGACTTCCATACCAAATGAATTGGAGGTTATAACTTAACCACCCATCCTGGTATTCATGACACCACCCGTCATATGTTTTATCACGTAACCACCTGTCAAATGTCCAAGTACCATTGTAAAATCATAAGACATAAAAAAAATATAATGGAAGGAAAAAATTTCCACATTTCGATCACAATATATCACTTAAATATATTGACATAACAAATCCATTATAAAAACCATTTTCAATACCAAAATACATAAAAGAGTATATGATATTTATTTCATTTTAAAAACATTACGGCTTGTAGAGGAAGCCAAAGACCAAATAATACCCACGGTGGCAGAAAAGGTCATTGTCATTGCGTACTTTAAAAGAAACATTCCTTTTTGTCATTTATTAAAATGATTCGTAGAAAAAGATTCCTTTTGAATAAAAGTAAAATTCAAAGGGGTTTATACACCGTATAAAATAAAGTTGTGTATAAAACAAAATATGCCTCAATGAAAGGAGATCGAGACGAAGTCCTTTACCTCAAGTCCGACTTGACTCGATCGCTCTTTAATCTCCTGAATAATAAACCAGTGTTGATTTCTACTTTCTTAAGAACCTTTTTCAAGCTTATTATTCCTTTTATATCACTTATTTCCATGTTATAAACATTATGTATTCATTTAAGTAAATAATCTTCATTTTGTCGATATTTGGTTCTTAAGTCGAAAGTGGACTTCTTACAATTACATGTTGTTCATGTGGTCAAAGGTTAATTATATCCAAAATGATATTCATGATTTGGATATCATATATATCATATATATCCATCATATACATGTACTTATAATAGTATATAACATTTAGAGGAAATAATTTAAATGCACTGTTCATGGAGATGGTAAGCCGTACGTATGAATGAAAGATAATTTCATTTATATTTAATATTTAATGGAGTTAAATCATAATGATATAAAGGTATATTATAATTCCAGTATAATATCATATATAATATCATTAACTCCATCCTTTATACGTCTCACATTTGGCATTAATGAATCAAATCACTTTGAGGGGGCGGTAGTCCGCACTTCCTAAAATGAAAATATCACGTTTACCCATAATGGAAACCATAAAGGTATGCCATAAAAGAAAAATACAGAAGCATAATGAAAACATAAACATAATATATATCATATATAAATAGAGTGAAATCTTAATGGCCACCATGAAAGGTGTTAAAATAATATTAAACAATCATCATTTCGTGAGGCAGAAATTCGCCAACCACAGAAAAAGTATGTTCATTAACCATTAGATGGAGGTGTGTGTAAGTGTAGATAGAATCCTTATCATAACAAAATCCTAGTATATTTAAGATACTGGTGTTGTTACACAATAAATGAATAAAAGGAGTTTAGGGGGTTGTAGAAGAAAAATAAAACATAAGAACACACGAGAAGACATTACCTTTAAATCGGGTAACTCCCTTTGGTTTAAACCAAAAGGGTTTTTTGAAGAGCTTTCTGCCTAAGTTAATGATTATAGGATGAGGAGAAGTATTTGGAGAGATAAAATGAGCAGATTTTGGACGAACCAAAGTCTTGAGAGGTGTGGGTAAGGTGGTAGAGGTGGGGGCCTTTTATAAGAGGAGAGGAGGGGCACTCTTGGAAAGTTAAGAAAAGATACTTTCTTATAAAATGATTTTCGGATACAAAAGGTCCCAAAATTGTATATTTAGAGGATAAGGTGATAATGGTTATAAATCCACACATCTAATAGGTTTTTTAAAAGTGTAGGTCTTATATTTTACATTATCTTTTCATTTTATTTAAATCGTTAAATAATGAGGTAATCGCTGCATCATCATGGTGTCATAAATAATTTAATTTATATAATGTATAAAAATTATAAAAAATATCAAGATGTAGTAAATCTTTTTATATTTCTAATGAATATTTATAGTAAAAAATATGAATTTTATAACCACATGTAAAAATTGTTTTAGTAAAACAATACATGTTTGTGACATTTTTATTTTAACTTTAAATAAAAAGTAATTAATGTCATCTTCTTACCCAAGTGGATCCATGGGGTCCCCAATTTGACCCATGAATTTTCTTGGTCGGCCATGACTCATCAAATAATGGTAGGACATGTGTCAGGTTTATTTCATATTATTATAACAATATCTTTAGCTTAAATTACACTAATTGCCTTAAATTGCGATTAATAAAACTTAAAAGTTACTATTCACCAAAAAATTATTTTCATCCCATTGAACCAAATTTTACATCCTAATTAAAACCATGTATATCATTTTTTTGAAATTCAAATCATATAGGTGGTAAAATTTCATTTTAATGAAAAATCAGTTTTTTAACTAATACTTAGTGGTTTCACTATTCATCAAAAATTAAAGTTTTTCCGAAAAATACAAAAATTCACCCTTAGCTATATTTGATATTCTGAATTAAAAAATGATTTCTATTTTAAAAAATTCAAAACATTTAAGTTTCATTAATTAATTTAATAATTAATTCCCGTTGTCAAAACAAATAGCGTGTTTTTATGAAACAATATCTAACAAAAGATTAACACTTGTTTAAGTCCAATTTCAAAGTGAAATTAATTCCAATGACCACCATTGGATTAAATGGTAAAAATATATTCTAATTTCACTTTAAAAACAATTCAAAAGATAATCCAATCATATAAATAAATTATATTAAAAAAAGTTTTTGAATTAAAATACAACATTTTTCACTATTTATTAAAAAATGAACTTTATCGGAAAAATACCAAAAATTTACACAAAGTAAATTTTAATGTCACAATTCATAAGAATAATTTTATTTGGTACAATATAATGTATAAGAGTAACCAAAACTATTTTTAAATAGGGTTCTCCATCAAAAGGTGATAAATCAACCTTTCAGTGAATATTAGCGTATTTATGCTTAAAATTGAATTCATTTCTTATTTTAAGCCTTTATCTTTTATTGGATAAATGTAAAAACATTTAAAAAACATATATAGTGATATTTTAGTTATTTATATTCATTCCCTCCAATACAACAGCTACGTGTTAACTACCATTTAAAATAATATTATTATATTACTAATGTGCAACATAGGATTTCAAAGAAACTCGTTGTTGCGTATCAGGTATGCTATCGAACATAACAACCCCTTTAATGTAAAATAAATATTTAATTCGAAAATATTAATAAATATGAAAATGTATAATTATTTATTGACCTGGGATGTTACAAATAAAAATAATGAAAATAATAAGAGGCTCCCCACTCTCATTTACCATAGTATCCTAACTATCACATATAACATTCACACATTATTAAGAGGTTATATAAGATTCCATAAGAAAATATTCTTTGTTAAACACCATTTTACACTTTCTTATAATAAATATATCCTTAACATATCCCATACAATCTAATTAATCAATATAGTCGTTTTGAAAATATTATAATGAATTCATATAATTTAAAACTAAATAAATTTAATTTCTATAATTTATTGAAGTATAAAAATAATAAAAGAGTTCCATACCTACTTTGTCTCATGGTCTGGCATCATAGTCTGCCTCAAAGTGTGGAGGTATTTCATAGAATACTTGTTTTTTTATTTCTTCCTGACACTTCCAAAAAAATAATTTTTAATAATAAAAAACTAGGTATTAATGAAAATAATGATATTTTTCATTCAAAAAACCTCAAATTTGATTAACAACTTGAACTCAGTACTCTTCTAATAAGAAACCATTTTCTGATAATATACTACTGGAAAATCATTCATGATAGTTGTGGCCTCTAAATCCATATCAACACTACCTTTGTAACCACTATACAACTCATGATTATATTATCTCCAAAAATCACATAATTACATGAGTCATCTTGTCCTCATAGCCTCACCATATAAAAAATTATAATGAAGACAACACCAAAATATTAATTCATATAAATACAATAATAATATAATATTAAATCCAATGAATTTTTTACCCATATTTTCATCTAAGAATTATTCTTTAATTTATTTGGAAGGTGTATCTAGGAGAGTGTCATAACGAGAATGATGTCAGAGTATTTGGAAAGAATCACCACATTATCACCGTATTTTTTCAATCATTTTATTTTCCTATTTTTACTCAACCACCAGCTACATGTAGAAGTTCTACAACATACGCATGCATCTTCTCCCACACCACAAAGTGGAAGACCCATTTGTGAAAGAAAAAAATATTATATAAATACATATTATAATGAAAATAAATTATGGTCAAGAAAATTAATAGGGTTCTATAAATATACCCAAGGAAGTCTGATCAGTGGGTGTTTATAGATCACCAGGCTCTGAAGGAACATCAACCTATATAGAAGAAGTCTAACCCAATGTCTACTTTGGATGCTCGGAATGTGTCACATTAGAAGTCGAAGTATCATGAACGTATAAGCTCACTGAGAAGTAAGTAGAAGGAAAATAAGATGAAATAGATGTCTATGGAAATATATAATATTGATAGAGAGTAGGATCCATCATCAGATAAGGTGTAACAGCCCATCCAGTTTAAAAATATTTATTTATTATTAATTTAAGTGTTTTTAAAAAAAAACTTAAGTGTTTTATATGAGATAATAAATCACTATTTTTAAGATTTAATATAAGGCCCCAGCCTTAAACATTACTTAATCTTGAGTTATTACAAGATTAAACATTGAGGATCTTTTCAGGGTTAGAGTTTTAGAGAATTAGATCATAAAACATGCATTACATTCCACATTTAAACAAAGTGGTTACATAAAATATAGTATTCATTTTTCCCATCAACGGAAACATATTTAAAATAAAACATGGATTCTTTCTTGACACTTCCTTGACATTATCATCATATCATGTACCATTCCCTTGACCTGTGAAAAACATTTCAAAAACTTGGGATGAGTATAAAATGCTCAGTAAGGGTTATAAAAATTATGGAAAGGAAGCATGAGTACATATATACATAAGAATGAAATCATACTTTACCCATAAAATATAAGCACTTTAATATACCTTATAAAATCATGAATAAATCATAAAAATCGTAAGACATAAAGGTAACTTGAGGCATTCATAACATTCTTATGTAGGGAGTAACCCTCTTGGTTACGTTTGGAATACCCATCATAGTATATTCCCTAAATCTCTTTAGAGAATCCTTAATGTTTAACTCCTTCGCATTACCAATTCATTGGAGAGCTATATCGGGCTCACCCGCCCTTAGTTTATCACGGAACCACCCATCTTCATAACAATGCCCAAGAACTATAACATAATCATAGCACATAACTTAAGCATAAAGGAAAGATAACATTCCCATATTGCAATAACAATATAACATTTTAAGATATTGAAATAATGAATCCATTCTAAAAACCATTTTCAAAACCATTTAAAACATTTAATAAAGAGATTTTTAAATCAAAGTGTCCCATAACACATTAAAGATTTTAACATATTAAACCATTAATATACACATAAATAAATCCTTAAAACCATTTTGAAAACATGGATATTAATGAGAAATATTTATAAAATTAAATCATTAAAACATTTAAAACGATATTTTAGTTAAAGGGTTTTTAACAAAATGAGAGACACTTGAATACAATAATTGAGGAATACCATTTAATGAAAACATTATAATATCATGAGAATAAAGGGATTAATGATATAATATTTCAAATGATAGTATATAAACCATATAAGAGTGAATTGTTGCATAACAACAATGAAGTCTCAATGGAAATGTAAATTGAGATGAAATCCATTATAAAGATGGTATCCTTAAATTAAGGATAAATCAATCTCATAATTATGTGCGACAAATATTAATACACCCAATATAAGTGGATATTAAGTGTAAAATAATAAAAGGTCATTCACACATATTAAATGGATGACATATTCAATAACTACATGTTGAACCCAAAGAAAGCGAAATTGGGTTAAGAAGTTCCCTTGACAGCCTAACGGCGTCACATCAAATTTTAGAAAAAGAGTTGATGAGACAGATAAAGGGTATCTCATCACTTGGACATAACATTTATGGCAATAAGGATATATAAGAACATATCCCCACATAATAAGATGAAAATTAAAAGAAATAACAAAATAAGTCTTTTAAAAAGATGAGGGTGAAAGGTTCCCTTACCGATTTGGGTAACTTTCAAAACGTACACCCCATGAAAGAAGGACTATACAACATTGATGTAAATACTCATAAACGAAAGTATGTTACACAAATATTAGAATAATGGGATGTACATATACCACTCAAAGGATATGGTGGCAAATGTAGCATAAATATCACGGGAATAAAAGTGAGATGAAAAATCCCTTACGAAAACTCGGCAGCCTAACGAAGCCACTTAAAACTTCCAAAAATGGATTGATGAGATGAAATAGGGTCTCTCACCATATTAACATAAAATCTACAGCAAGAGGAATATAAAATAACATCCCCCAACATAAAAAATAGGAGCTTAAAAGAAGTGACATAAAGGAGAGTACTTAAAAAGAAAGAGAGAGGTTGGATCTCTTACGAAAATTCGGCAGCCTAACAGCGCCAATCAAAACTTCCAAAATGGATTGATGAGAGAAAATAGGGTCTCTCATCATATGAACATAAAAATTACAGTAATAGTAATATAAAATAACATACCAATCATAATAAAGATGAGCTTAAAAGGAATGACATAAAAGAGTGTACTTTAAAAGAAAGAGAGGGGTCTGATCCCTTACCTCATGTCCGACATGACTCGATCATTCATTAATCTCCTGAATAATAAAATTTGGTCAATTTATAATTTCATAAGGACCTACTTTAAAGATTATTATTCAGTTCATATCACGTATTATAAAGTTATAATAATTGGTTAATAAAGTGAGTTCATATCAGACGTTTTTGTCTATGTTCAGTACATGAGTAAAAATTGAACTTGTTGGAAGATAATTTTCCATGTATTTATAGGTACATAATATCCAGAATAGTATTGATGTTTTAAATATAATATATATCCAGTATATATTCATTTTATACTATTCCATAGCATTTGGAGACAAAAAATTAAAATCACTGTTCATGGAGATGGTAGGCCGTACGTACGCATGAACGCTACTTTCATTTTTTGTCATATTAATGGAATTAAAATAAAATGAGAGATATATATATTATAATTCCATAATTATATCATATGTAATACCATTAATTCCATCTTTATACGTCCCACATATGGCATTAACAAATCAAATCACTTTGAGGGGGCGGTAGTCCGCACTTCCAAAAATGAAGATATCGCGTTTTACCATAATAGAAACCATAAAGGTATGCCATAAATGAAAAATACATAAGCTTAAGTAAAAAAATATACATATTATAAATCATATATAAATATAGTGACATTTTAATGGCCACCTTTGAAGGTGTTAAAAGAATATTGAACAATCATCGTTTCGTGAGGCAGTAATTCGCCATCCACAGAAACAGTATGTTATTTAACCATTAGACGGAGGTGTGTGTAAGTGTAGCTCGAATAATTTGTATAAAAACATCCTAGTATATTTAAGATACTGTATTTGTTACAAAATAAATGAATAAAAAGTGTTTAGGGTATTGTAGAATCAAAATAAAACAAAAGAACACAAGAGAAGACATTACCTTAAAATCGGGTATCTCTCTTTGATTTGAGCTCAAAGTCTTCCTTGGGAAGACTTATTCCCAAAGTGAGGCTTGTAGGAGTAATAGAGGGATTTGTAGAGACAAAATTAGCAGGGGTTTTCTGAGCCAAAGGCTTGATAGGTGTAGGTAAGATGGTAGAGGTGGGGGCCTTTTATAAGAGGAGAGGAGGGGCACTCTTGGAAAGTTACAAAATGTTACTTTATTTTCAAATGATTTTAGGATTTTAAAGGTCCCACATTGATGTATTTCTTGGATAATGTGGTAAGGGTTGGAAATATACTCATAAAATAGGTTTTTGAAAAGTTTAAGTTATAGTTTTAACATTATCTTTTCATTTTATTTAAAGCCTTTATTAATGAGGTAATCGCTGCATCATCATGATGTCATAAATAATTTAATTTATTTAATGTCTAAAAATTATAAAAAAAATATAATGATGTAAGAAATATTCTTATATTTCTAATGAATATTTATAGTAAAAAATATTACTTTTATATCCCCATTTAAGTTTTTTTAGTAAAACAACTCATGCTTGTGACATTTTTATTTTAACTTTAAATAAAAAGTTATTTATGTCATTTTCCAACCAAAGTGGCTACATGGGGTCCCCAAGTTGACCCATGGATTTTATTGGTCGTCCATGACACATCCAATGAGGGTAGGACATGTGTCTAGGTCATTTCATATTATTAAAACATTATTTTTACCTTAAATTACACTAATTACCTCTAATCGCGATTAAAAACTTAAAAGTTACTATTCACCAAAAAATTATTTTAAACCCATTGAACCACATTTTACATCCTAATGACAACCATGTATGTCGGATTTTTGAAATTCAAATCACAGAAGTGGTGAAGTTTCATTTAAACGAAAAATCAGTTTTTAAACTACCACTTAGTGGTTTCACTATTCATCAAAAATTGAAGTTTTTCAGAAAAATACCAAAAAATCACCCTAAGATATATTTGATATTCCGAATTCAAAAATGATGTCTATTTTACAAAATTCAAAACATATAAGTTTTATTAATTAATTTAATAATTAATTCCCGCTGTCAAAACAAATAGCGTGTTTTTAAAAAACAATATCTATTAAAAGATTGACACTAGTTTAAGTCCAATTTCAAAGTGAAATTAATTACAATGACCACTATTGGATTAAATGGTAAAAATATATTCTAGTTTCACTTTAAAAACAATTCAAAATAAAATCTAATCATATAAATAAATTAGATTAAAAAGCGGTTTTGAATTAAAATATAACATTTTTTACTATTCATTAAAAAACGAACTTTATCAGAAAAATACCACAAATTTACACAAAGTAAATTTTGAGGTCCCGATTCTAAAGAAGAATTTTATTTTTTCAAATATAACACATAAAATTTTCAAAAAGTGGATTTAAAATAGGTTCTCCATCAAAAGGCGGTTAATCGACCTTTTAATGAATATTAGAATGTTTACGCTTAAAATTGGATTCATTCGAATTTTTAATCCTCTAACATTTATTGTAAAAAGTAAACATATTTTAAAAACATATATAATCATTTTGTAGTTAGTTCCGTTCATTCCCGCCATTACAACGGCTAGGCCTTAACTACTTTTTAAAATAATATTATTTTATTATTAGAGTGCAACGTAAGATTTCAAAGAAACTCGTTGTTGCGTATTGGGTACGCCCTCGAGCATAGCATTCCCTTTAAAGTAATATTAATATTTTATTAAAAAAAGGATAAATATGAAAATTTCATATTCTTTATTTACCTGGGGTGTTACATCCTTCCCCCCTTTTGGGAATTGCGTCCTCGCAATTTTAAAATTGGGCTTGGAAGCTTCATTGAAAATCCCACATCAGAAAAAGAGTCAGTAAAACTATCACTTTAAAAGAATGGGAGAGTAGTACAAATGTCACCCGAGTTAACCCATACTAGTATTCCAAGTATGAAAATATGGATATGGAGGAAAAAACAAATGGTCATGTTCCAATGGAGAGTGATAGTAAACATGTCTAGGAGAAAGTTAACAACAAGAAAATCACAAACTTGTGATGGGTTAAACGGTATTTGATTCCCCAGTAGGAAAAGTTAACAGACAACATTTTTGTTTTAAGTTACTCTTCATTGATGAATTTATTTTTGAGATTAACTAAATCATAATGAAACATACTTACTGGTCACGTAGACTTTCAACTTTTAATAGATTCCTTAATCAAACTCATATTTTCTCCAAAAGATGAGTATTTAGGAAGACTTATTTGCATTAAGAGTACTATAATCAGCTTCTTGAGAATCAAATAATCCACAAAAGAGAACTATATATTTCCCATGTCTTTAGACAAAAACCAAAACAAAAATTGTTAGTATGAGATCAGATAATCCACAAAAGTATAATCCTTTATAAAAAGAAAATCTATTCTTAATCTCCAAAATTTGTCCCAAAAAAATCCCCAAAGTTCAATGAAGACCATTCAATAAACAATTGTCCATAAAATTATTCAAAGTAAACCAAACTAAGATTGAAACCCAAATATTTGAAGTATTTAATCACATATTCTTCCAAGGTACAAATTAACTTTTATCTCCAAATAACATCAGTTGCTCTTAAATTCTCATATTGAAAAGTAATTAACCTAATCACATATCCTCCATGATAGGTTAATCATTTCCATAGATAACCCAAAATAAACTTACTCTTGATTCCTAAAATCATCTAACTAAAAATAATTAGTCAAACTAACCAGGGACTTCACGTAGTCCAGTGGTAGGCGATAAATACCAGTCGCACTATGGTTGTGGGTTTGATTCCCGTAGCTTTGTCTGAAGCGACGGGTTTTCACACGGTCTGTGTGTTTTCCTTTCTCCAAAACTATATAATTCTTAAAACATTCCCCAAAACGAGATAAAATCTTAAAAAATAATCATAAAATATTTTAACCTCATGTTTATCTCATGCCTTTCATTTTCCATCATAACATATAATAACCCATAATTACCTCAAATGTAAGGATCATGTAAACCCTAATGGTTACCTTTATAATTATTACCCGAACTTCAACATCGATTGGTCATCTCGTACATGATGCATTACAGAACATACCAAGGTTCAATTGGTTGATCATGACTCCTTGATAGTTGGTTTAGAACAACCATGAGTTAACTCATTGAATCCCCCATTTCATCCAGTCTCTTAATCAGAGAACCACCACAATTTCCTTCAAACCTATTGTCCCTTTGGTGCCTGCTAGATCCATCCATTCACTAAAAATAGAAAAGTCAGTGTGAGTATATCAACAAAACCATCATGTACTAATGAGTATGATAAACACTAAGATATAATTACTCATTCACTTTATCTAAAACTAGGACCCTTTTTGAAATCCTAACCATTATGGTAATGTCACTTATGCCTAGAGAATACCCTAACCTCTAAAGTTATCTAAACCGACCTCTGATACCAACTATAAGGCCCCGACCTTAAACCTTACTTAATCTTGAGTTATTACAAGATTACACATTGAGGATCTTTTCAGGTTTAGAGTTTTAGATAATTAGATCATAAAACATGCATTACATTCCACATTTAAAAAAATTGGTTACATAAAATATAGTATTCATTTTTCCCATCAATGGAAACATATTTAAAATAAAACATGGATTCTTTCTTGACACTTCCTTGACACAATCATCATATCATGTACCATTCCCTTGACCTGTGAAAAACATTTCAAAAACATGGGATGAGCATAAAAATCTCAGTAAGGGTTATAAAAAGTATGTAAAGGAAGCATGAGTATATATAGACATAAGAATGAAATCATACTTTACCCATAAAACATAAGCACTTTAACATACCTTATAAAATCATGAATAAATCATAGAAATTGTAAGACATAAAGGTAAATTGATGCATTCATAACATTCTTACGTAGGGAGTAACCCTCTTGGTTACATTTGGAATACCCATCACAGTATAATCCCTAAATCTCTTCGAAGAAACCTTAACGTTTAACTCCTTCGCGTTACCCAATGCATTGGAGAGCTATATCGGGCTCACCCACCCTTAGTTTATCACAGAACCACCCATCTTCAGAACAATGCCCAAGAACCATAACATAATCATAACACATAACTTAAGCATAAAGGAAATATAACATTCCCATATTGCAATAACAATATAACATTTTAAGATATTGAAATAATGAATCCATTCTAAAAACCATTTTCAAAACCATTTAAAACATTTAAGAAAGATATTTTTAAATCAAAGTGTCCCATACCACATTAAAGATTTTAAAATTTTAAACCATTAATATCCATATAAATAAATCCTTAAAACCATTTTGAAAACATGGATATTAATGAGAAATATTAATATGATTAAATCATTAAAACATTTAAAACGATATTTTAGTTAAAGGGTTTTTCACAAAATTAGAGACACATGAATTCAATAATTGAGGAATAACATTCAATAAAAACTTTATAATATCATGAGAATAAAGGTATTCATGATATAATATTCCAAATGACAGTATATACACCATATAAGAGTAAATTGGTGCATAACAACAATGAAGTCTCAATGGAAATGTAAATAGAGATGAAATCCATTATAAAGATGGTATCCTTAAATTAAAGATAAATCAATCTCATAATTATGTGAGACAAATAAAATACACCCAATATAAGTGGATATTAATTGTAAAATAATCAAAGGTCATTCACACATATTCAATGGATTACATATTCAATAACTACATGTTGAACCCAAAGAAATCAAAATTGGGTTAAGAAGTTCCCTTCACGGCCTAACAACGTCACATCAAATTTTAGAAAAAGAGTTGATGAGAGAGATAAAGGGTATCTAATCACTTGGAAATAAAATTTACGGCAATAAGGATATATAAGAACATATCCCCACATAATAAGATGAAAATTAAAAGACATAACAAAAGAAGTCTTTTAAAAAGAGGAGGGTGAAAGGTTCCCTTACTGATTTGGGTAACTTTCGAAACGTACACCCCATGAAATAAAGACTATACAACATTGATGTAAATACTCATAAACGAAATTATGTTACACAAAGAGTAGAATAATGGGAAGTACATTTACCACTCAAAGGAAATGGTGGGAAATGTAGCATAAATCTCACGAGAATAAAAGTGAGATGAAAAATCCCTTACGAAAACTCGGCAGCCTAACGACGCAACTTAAAACTTCCAAAAATGGATTGATGAGATCAAATAGGGTATCTCACCATATTAACATAAAATGTACAGAAATATTAATATAAAATAAAATCCCACAACATAACAAAGAGGAGCTTAAAAGAAGTGACATAAAGGAGAGTACTTAAAAAGAAAGAGAGAGGTTAGATCTCTTACGAAAATTCGGCAGCCTAACGACGCCAATCAAAACTTCCAAAATGGATTGATGAGAGAAAATAGGGTCTCTAATTATATGAACATAAAAATTACAGTACGAGTAATATAAAAGAACATCCCAATCATAAGAAAGATGAGCTTAAAAGGAATGACATAAAAGAGTGTACTTTAAAAGAAAGAGAGGGGTCAGATCCCTTACCTTGTGTCCGACATGACTCGATCATTATTTAATCTCCTATATAATAAAATTTGTTCAATTTATAATTTATTAAGGACCCAATTTAAATATTATTATTCAGTTCATATCACATATTATAATGTTATAATAATTGGTTAATAAATGAGTTCATATCAGACGTTTTTGTCGATGTTCTGTACATGAGTAAAAATTGAACTTGTTGGAAGAGAATTTTCCATGTAGTTACAGGTAAATCATATCCAGAATAGTATTGATGTTTTAAATATCATATATATCCAGTATATATTCATTTTATACTATTTCAGAGCATTTGGAGATAAAAAATTAAAAGCACCGTTCATGGAGACAGTAGGTCATACATACCCATGAACGCTACTTTCATTTTTTGTCATACTAATGGAATTAAAATAAAATTAGAGATATATATATTATAATTACATAATTATATCATATTTAATACCATTAATTCCATCCTTTATAAGTCCCACATATGGCATTAATGAATCAAATCACTTTGAGGGGGTGGTAGTCCGCACTTCCTAAAATGAAGATATCACATTTAACCATAATGGAAACCATAAAGGTATGCCATAAATGAAAAATACAGCAGCTTAAGTAAGACATAAACATATAATATATCATATATAAATATAGTAACATATTAATGTCCACCTTTGAAGGTGTTAAAATAATATTGAACAATCATCATTTCGTGAGGCAGTAATTCACCATCCACAGAAACAATATGTTATTTAACCATTAGACGGAGGTGTGTGTAGGTGTAGCTAGAATACATCTTATAAAAATATCCTAGTATATTGAAGATACTGGAGTTGTTACAAAAGAAATGAATTAAAAGAGTTTACGGGGTTGGAGAAGCAAAATAAAACAAAAGAACACAAGTGAAGACATTACCTTAAAATCGGGTATCTCTCTTTGATTTGAGCTCAAAGGCTTCCTTGGGAAGACTTCTGCCCAAAGTGAGTCTTCTAGGAGTAATAGAGGGATGTGTAGAGACAAAATTAGCAGGTTTTGTCTGAGCCAAATTCTTTAGAGGTGTGGGTAAGGTGGTAGAGGTGGGGTCCTTTTTTAAGAGGAGAGAAGGGGCACTCTTGGACAGTTACAAAATGTTACTTTATTTTCAAATGATTTTCGTATTTTAAAGGTCCCACATTGATGTATTTCGTGGATAAGGTGGTAAGGGTTCTAAATATACTAATCCAATAGGTTTTTGACAAGTTTAAGTTATAGTTTTAACATTATCTTTTCATTTTATTTAAATCCTTTATTAATGAGGTAATCGCTGCATCATCATGATGTCATACATAATTTAATTTATTTAATGTCTAAAAATTATAAAAAAATATCATGATGTAAGAAATCTTTTTATATTTCTAATGAATATTTATAGTAAAAAATATTACTTGTACAACCCCATTTAAAAATTGTTTTAGTAAAACAACTCATGCTTGTGACATTTTTATTTTAACTTTAAATAAAAAGTTATTTATATCATTTTCCAACCAAAGTGGCTACATGGGGTCCCCAAGTTGACCCATGGATTGTCTTGGTCAGCCATGACACATCCAATGAGGGTAGGACATGTTTCTAGGTCATTTAATATTATTAAAACAATATTTTTACCTTAAATTACACTAATTACCTCTAATCGCGATTAAAAACTTAAAAGTTACTATTCACCAAAAAATTATTTTAATCCCATTGAACCACATTCTACATCCTAATGAAAACCATGTATGTTGGATTTTTGAAATTCAAATCACAGAAGTGGTGAAGTTTCATTTAAACGAAAAATCAGTTTTTAAACTACCACTTAGTGGTTTCACTATTCATCAAAAATTGATGTTTTTCCAAAAAATACCAAAAATTCACCCTAAGCTATATTTGATATTCCGAATTCAAAAATGATGTCTATTTTACAAAATTAAAAAAATATAAGTTTCATTAATTAATTTAAAAATTAATTCCCGCTGACAAAACAAATAGCGTGTTTTTAAGAAACAATATCTATTAAAAGATTGACACTTGTTTAAGTCCAATTTCAAAGTGAAATTAATTCCAATGACCACTATTGGATTAAATGGTGAAAATATATTCTAATTTAACATTAAAAAAAATTCAAAAGATAATCTCATCATGTAAATAAATTAGATTAAAAAGAGGTTTTGAATTAAAATACAACATTTTTCACTATTCATTAAAAAATGAACTTTATCGGAAAAATACCAAAAATTTACACAAAGTAAATTTTGAGGTCCCGATTCTAAAGAATAATTTTATTTTGTCAAATATAACACATAAAATTGTCAAAAGTGGATTTAAAAGAGGTTTTCCATCAAAAGGCCATTAATCAACCTATTAAAGAATATTAGAATGTTTACGTTTAAAATTGGATTCATTCACATTTTTAATCCTCTAACATTTTTTGTAAAAAGTAAACATATTTGAAAACATATATAGTCATTTTTTAGTTAGTTCCATTCATTCCATCCATTACAATGGCTATGCATTAACTACCTTTTAAAATAATATTATTTTATTATTTTAGTCCAACGTAAGATTTCAAAGAAACTCGTTGTTGCGTATTGGGTACACCCTCGAGCATATCATTCCCTTTAAAGTAATATTAATATTTTATTAAAAAAAATGATAAATATTAAAATTTCATATTCTTTATTTACCTGGGGTGTTACATTTATTATTTGAATTGATGGGATAAATTTATTTAAAAGAATATGTTAATATAATATGTTGTTTTTTTGGAACTAAATAGTTTTTCATTAATTATGGTTTTAAGTTAACATATAAATTTATAAATAAAAAAAATATTTTTTTTCTATATATACATATATATTGTAATATATTTGATTTCATAACTTTAATATAAGATATAAACTTTTAGTAAATAATAATTAGAAACTATTTTGAATGTTATGTTTATTAGTAAAATTATAATGATATTATTTTATCAATATTTATAAAACATTTTTTGATTAATAATAATAACTAAAATGAATATATTTTGTTATTATTTTAAATTTTACTATTAATAGAATTTAATCAAAATATAAATAAATTTTTTATTGAAGAATTTATATGATAATCATAAGAACTTATTTAAAAGAAAAATAGATCAAAACGTTATCAAAAAATGAATAAGAAATAATAATAAAAATAGAAAACATGGGATATGGTTTTGAGTCAAATGGCATTAGGATTCCTCTATGGGAGGAGACTGAGGTTGGGTGGGTTCTTCGACAAGAGGAGAAGTCAAGAGCAACATCATTCAAACTCATGATTCGATGGAATTTTCATGATTGGTCCTCTGCATAGTCAAGAGATGTCGACACCATATGTGGAGTTACAGACCTGTAGTTTGGGTGTGAGAATAAGTTGTCAATGAGGTCGAATGAGAGATCAAAGGGCCGGGTTAGGTTATTTTCGTAGAGGGTTGAGACGCAGATTGATCAAGAGTCAGGAAGCCAATGAAGATGAAGGTGAAGGTCCGAGATCAGGCTAAAGGAAAACCAAATCTATTTCGTGGTTTGAGATTCGACCATCGTGAGGTAGGTTGTTCTTGTTTCTAATGTCCATATCTGATTGTATGGGTTTGATTAATGACTGAATCTTCAGAAAATTGGGTCAATAGTGACATATGTTGACAATCTCTTTGTTTTTCTTCCTGAAATTTATGTCCTCTGATTCTGAGATCTGCAATTGGGATTATTTTATACCTGAAATATTATTCGATATCATGTATCAAATTCATTGTCTGACTTTTCTCTTATTTGGATGGTGTTTTTTTGTCAAAGTATGCCTTTTTGTTTTATGATTCATTTGTTGAATTCATTGATCTATGTTCGAATCCATTTACTTTTATGCATAAATTTAGTTCGAAATTTTTTTCTATAACTGTTTCATGTTTGTGCCAATTTTGGTTCATTGAATCCATTTCATCCTCTCCGAATCAATTGAGATCTTTTGGTGTCTTCTTATCATGGGTCAATCAATTAAATATATAAAATATTTATATCTATATATCCACTTGAATTATAATAGATCTGGTCATTACATTATGTTAGCTAATAGAAATAAAATATTTCCTTCTTGTGTGTATAAATGAGAGTCAGTGTAAGATGTAAGGGAAATAATTGTGTTCTATGAAGAAGGAAGATTTGACCTATAAATAAAAACTGTAAGGGATGCTTTTTAGTTATTTCAAGATTATAGTCTATATTTTCTAATTTTATTCAAGGGATATATTTTTATCTATTACAGTTTTTGATTCTTCAATTAAAAATGGAAAACTTACATCTACCAATTTTTTGTTTATTGGATTCTTAACTTTTTAATCAATATGTTTTGAAGTTTTAAAAGTTTGATAAATTTTAGTAAGGGATAGTTGTTTTTAAACTTATTTTATTTTTAATATATATATATATATATATATTAAAGGTGAATTAATCATACTAAAGGCATTTATAAATTTTTATTGTTAAATTTTGAAGTTGCATTTTTATTTTAGAAAGTTAAATTTATTAAATCATATTTTATTTTGAACTCATGCATATTATAGGAATTACCATATCTGATAATTTTATATATAGTTTAAGAAATTGATTACTTTTAAGTATATGATTATTCTTGATTATTTTATACTGGAATAAAATCCAAGTTCATATTAGTAATTCATGAATTGAATATGTGTGTTTTTGTTTAAATTTTTATGTTCATGCTATAACTATATATATATGATTGTATATTGAGATTTATTTTTTACACTTAGAATAAATCATATAAATATCTAACATGGGTATAAAATACATGGGTATATTAATCAAATGCAAAATAAATGATTTATTCGACGTTCGAGATCATTACCCACTAACTTCACTTCTATGATTTGTATATATAAGTTTATTTATAGTCTTCTAAAATTTAGGTTCTTCAAAACAAATATATATATATAGACATATATATATATATATATATATATATATATATCTTCATGAAATTATGAAATCATATGAATTTTGATTTATAATTTCATGTGTGACATATAAATTTCATGTGATTATTATTGCTATTACTTTATATATTTGTGTCATTTTTTCATGCATAAATGTAATTAAACAAATATATTGTTGGAAATTTTTATACAAGATTGAGTTTTAAAAATGGTTGAAGTTATAACAAAATGAAATTTGGTATTTCTTAAAAAGATTTGGTGCATGGGTGTTTATGAAGATTCTATGTGGCAAGAGTTTTAGTCAAAACAAAACTTGCAATGGAAATGCAATGGATGATTATATATAAATATAAGTTCAATGTGTATTTTAACACAGTTATATGTTTCAAAATATCAAAATCCAGTGAAATTATATATAATTAAAGAAAGTTTAAAATGTTTTATGAAAATATATCACTTGAATGTAGTAAATATGGTATGGAATTGGGGAGTGAACCCAATCCCTCCATAAGGGATTAGACCAAAGATAGCCTTCAATGTTTTAATATGACACGAGCCACAATGTTTTATTTTCAAAATCTTGTATAGTGTTTTCATAAAAATCTCTAGATTACTTTTAAAGAAATTTTCGTACGTAAGTAAATTCAAATATGGTATATTATTTTCAACGTAAGTAATTTCAATTATGCTTTTAAAATGGTATTTCGAAAAGTATTTTATGTTATTATCCAAATAATAATTTGAAAATTATTTTCAAGGAATAAATTTCTAAAAATAATTTCAATGGTTTTCAGACCTCTTATCGAGCAATCAAATGCTCACCCCTTTGTTTTTATATGTTTTTCATAGGAATCATAGAAGTTCTAAATTGGAATTAGACACTTTTGGTTTTAGTGCACATGGAAGCGTAGTAAACAGCTGTTTTATTTTTGTTCAACTCTGATAATATAAGGATTTTTCTAATCTTCCAGAACCTAGACCTGTAAAAGGTCCTCAATTATGTATATTTTTGTGTAATTATTTAGTTACTATAAAATATTACACAACATTTTTAATCATTGAGTCTGGAAGAGATGGATTGGGCATTAAATAAAGGATTGGTTAGGTCATTTGGATCATTTTGGTCAATTGATTAGGTCATTTGTATATTTTTTTGGGCTAGGTCATTTGCTTCATATTTTGGGTTAGGTTATTTTTCTGTTTTTTTGTTAGGTCAATGTTTTCATTGGTTTTAATTTTCATTTTAACTAGTTTAATATGTTTCAATTCAATTCATCTTGTTTTTTGTTTCAATTTAATTGTTTCATTTTTTTGGTTTGCCAGGTTCTAATATAGTTCAATTCAATATTAGAAAATGAAACTCATAGAAAACTACAACCATTATATATTTAAAATACACATTAAGGTCAAGTTGGATACAAAATATTTGTAATCAATGGTAAATAATTTTTAATAATACCAACCTTAACAACCCAAGTCAATACAAACCAAAATAATTGGGAAAATGAGTGGGTGATTCTTTATATTTTCCACTAAAACATTAAGTTCATAATCAACTCTGACAATTGAACTATTGGAGTCATCATAAGAAATAAATTAATCACGGACAATGGGAGAAGAGACTGTGTCAATTAAATCATCACAATCAACAAAAATATGTCTTGGGATTAAATAAATAATTACACCAAATTCAGGTTGCAGAATATATTTAACATAAAAAACTTATATCACCATTGATGACAATATATATGGACCATCAGTAGAAAGAGGGATAGTCGTGTCAATAACAAAAAATCTACAATCATCAATAGATGTTCTATTCCTCATCATCGAATAAAACTAATTTAATTTCATTGTAGTGACTTGAACATGAGATTAATAATTCAATATTATTATTTTTTAAATGAATCTATAATAAGATACATTTTTAAATCGAGGCCTAATATTTTATTCACTAGCATAATAGTTTGTTGTGGAAGTTACCATAACACAATCATGTTATGTTCTCATATTCATTTCTCATTTAGTGATAATAAATATGTACCCATTGATCGAAATTGATTTAAATTCATGAACCATAGAATTAGGACCAAAATCCAAAGCTATTATTTTCTTAGAGAAAATTCAATAAGAAAACTCAATACCTGAAATATAAATGAATATTAAAATTAACTAAATATTAATTTGATTAATTTATTATAGTAATACTTCTACATTTAATTTAAACCATGTAGAAAACTCTTTTATATGAAAAGTCTATCTCCTTCATAAAGATAAAGAATGGTTCCTTCTATTTACATTTTTTATGATCCCTATTGAAAAATTGAAATAGTTTAATAGATATGTACAATTATATGAGATGAGATAACATACACATGTTCAATTTAGTTACTTGATGTAGTCATTGAACAAATCATAGTTAAAAAACTTTGTGATGTTCTATCTCTCACTATTTAAAGCTTAATTTGGTCAATGTATATGATCTGATAATTCCATCTATTTTGGGGAAATGGTGGAAAACGGGGTTCATTTTTCTTATAATAATATTCTCCATTTATTATTTATATATTATATCTTATAGTCACTGTAACGACCCGAAATTTTAAATAAATATTGTTTCCTAATTTTATGTGTTATTTTTATACTCAACAAATGTTTTATTTGATAAACATGATTATAATTAGAATGAGACCATTGGGTTTTGACTGTTATATGACCATCGATCAATATGACCGCTGTGAACAAAATGTTTTGATTATTGTCTCTATATATATAAGTAATCATGGTTGATTATTATAGAAATAAGATTCGATGGCCTCACCTAGTAGTCTTGGACCGATCGAAGCCCATCTAACAGAACTTGGGAAGGAGGTAGCACCATTGGGCTTTGCTCTGGACCAAACCCAAGCCCAACTTCATCATGTGAAGCTAGAACGGAATCGCCTTCGCGAGAAGTTCAAACTGATAGAAATTACTACTCGGGCAATGTTGACCGAGCTGCCCCAAGATTCTATCACCCTAGCACACCTTACTCTTAGGTCCTATGCTGGTATTATAAGGGGCTATGTAACGAGACCGCAACTGCCTTGTGTAATCCTTGTTTTAAATAAAAATTGGGATTTCCGCTTATGATGAAGTTTATGAATTTTCAAATGACCGGATACAAATAGTATGCATATTTTAATAAATTTTCAAAAGAATATTTTGAAAAAAATGTTTATGTAAACCTTAAATAACTTAAAATGTGTAATGATTTTCAAAAAATGGTCTTCTACAATTATGTTCAGCACGAAATTTGGAGTCTAATAAGATCAACATGATTTTTGATGAATAGTAAATTATGAATAGTGATTTTATGATTAGGATTAGTAATATGACCTAATGGATTAGTAATCTAACTTAAAGAAAGTTTTAAAATAATCTAGGCACCTTGATTAAGTAATGTGATTTAAGAAAATGGTTAAATAATGGTTTCATAATTTATTATTCATGAATTAGTTTTTTCAGGTGAATAGTGTTTTTAAATAAAAATTTAATTAAAAATATTTAGAAAATTATTTTTATAAAACAGATTTCATTTTTGAACTCAGAGCACCGATATTATGCTATGGTAATTTTTGGGGTTTTTTTCTGAAAAAACGAATTTTCGGTGAATAGTGTTTTTATTTAAAAATTAATTTAAAAATATTTAGAAAATTATTTTTATAAAATGGAGTTCATATTTGTAATCAGATCGTTGATATTTGATTATGGTGAAATTTTGGGATCTTTCTGAGAAAGTTGAATTTTCAGTGAATAGTAAAAATGCAGTTTTAGGGTTTCGGTATGTTTAATGACATCATAACTGTGTCATGATGATGTCATGAGTAATTTTAAGGGGTGGCCGGCCAAGGGTGATGAATTATTGTTTTGGGGGGCCCATGTGGCCTAACTCCATGATAAATGCCAAGGGAGAGCACATGGGTTTGAGAAAAGCACATGTGAGGTGTCCTTTGGCCATTAATGCATTGTCCCCTCACTTTCCCTATAAATTCCAAGCCCTACTCTCATCCATTCGACTCCCCACTCTTCCCCAACGAAGTTCTGGTCTCATTACCTCCCAAGGAGTCCTCCCAAGGTGCCCCCAAGCCCTCAAGGTCCAATCCTTTGAGTTTTAAGAGTTACGTTTAAGGTAAGGGATCTGACCTCTCTCTTTCATTTCAAGTAATCTCTTTGATGTCATTCCTTTTATGCTCCATGTTCTTATGTTGAAGGATGATCTTTTATACTCCTCTTACTTCCCTTTTCATGTTAATATAATGAGATATCCCCTCTTAATCTCATTATTTCATTTTGTGATGTTTTAAGTGGCGTCGTTAGGCTGCCGAAATTTTTGTAACGGATTCTTTCTCCCTTCTCATTTTTCAAGATCTATTTTCATGTAAAGTATTTCATGTTCCTTTTTATTATGTTGGGGTATGATCTATAAATTTATCATACTGATATTTTATGATCATATGATGAGAGACCCCATTTGATCTCTTCAATTCAGTATTTTGAAGTTTTAAGTGGCGTCGTTAGGCTGCCGAATTTTTAAGTGGTTTTTCACCCTTCTCGTTTTGAAGTTCTACTTTCATGTCAATTATTTCAAGTTCCTTTTTTATTATGTTGGGGTATGATCTCTAAATTTATCATACTGATCTTTTATTATCATATTATGAGAGACCCCATTTGATCTCTTCAATTCAGTATTTTGAAGTTTTAAGTGGCGCCGTTAGGCTGCCGAATTTTTAAGTGGTTCTTCACCCTTCTCGTTTTGAAGTTCTACTTTCATGTCAATTCTTTAAAGGTCCTTTTTGTTATGTTTGGGTATGATCTCTATATCTATAATACTGGAGTCTTATGTTCATATGATGAGAGACCCCATTTGATCTCTTCAATTCAATATTTTGAAGTTTTAAGTCGCGCCGTTAGGCTGCCGAATGTTTTAGGGGATTCTTTCACCCTTCTCATTCTTTTCAAAGTTCTACTTTCATGTCAAGTCTTTCAAGTTCCTTTCTAATTATGTTGGGGAATTATCTCTATATCTATCATAATGAACTCTTATTTTCACATGATGAGAGACCCTATTTTATCTTTTCAAATCATTTTTGTGGAAGTTTAAGTAACGCCGTTAGGCTGCCGAACTTTCATAAGAGAAATCTAATTTTTGTCTTCCTTCCACGTTTTTCATTTCAAATGGTATGTCCTTGAAATTTCATTACCATGATCATGTATCCTTCTTATTCTGTCCATATACTGTTTTATGGGTCATTTATGAATGTTTGACCCATTTTCCCTCTCTTTTTAATGTCTTCTAAAAACCTCGTAACATAGCTGTTATGCTGCAGAATTTCCGTCTCAAAATGTCTCTCTCTTTTTCTAAAGTTCTTTTATATTATTAAGTGAATACTCAAAGCTCTCTTTCTTCTAAAGGGGTATTCACATATATACCAAAATTTTCTATTTTAAATTCTGGGATTTACATACATGAGACCCACTTTCCCTTTTCGTGGGTTTAACGTGACGCAAAAGATCATGTCTTTAAAGCAGTTTTTAAAAAGTTATGATTATGAAATGAAACCCATTTATTTTATGCTATGTGGGTTATTTATGAAATGTTTGATGATGATATATGTGGATCACATGATAATAAAGGCAAATTTAATGGTGCGCCCTGATAGCGCTCCAATGCATTGGGTAATGATGTAACCACTAGAGATTACAATTTTAACGATGCCTTGGTGAATAACCTTGGTAATTTTTAACGACACCTTGGGGATGGACCTTGGTGAAACGAAACGATTGTCAATATTAAATGTTGTAGCCACATCTTCAAGTTATGAAAAATGTTATTTTTATTATGATATGCCTCCTTATTTCATTCTCATGCCTTAAAGTTCTTTTTCATGACCTTATTGAAGTATCTCAAGTTCACATGTAAAATGTTTCTCTTGTTTTCCTTACTGGGATTTTTGCTCACCCCTTCTTTTGATGTATGCTCCCAGGTTATGTGATGCAATAATGAACCTAGGATGAACATGAGGAGAAGCCTTTCAAGTGTTTTAGAAGAATGTTTTATGTTTTCATGTTTAAATTTCCTGGTTTCCAAGACACTAAACCTTAAAGATCCTCGGTTTTGTAAAATGTAATGAAAGTTTATGTGATAAAGAGGCGGGATGCTATAGTTGGTATCAAAGGATGGTTTAGTTATTTGTGGAAATTAGGATATGAAAACTTTAGGAAGAACCCTATAGAAAAGTTTAAATATAGGAAGTCTTCCTGGTATTTTGGTGAGTATTGAGTAAGGGGTTGCCAAGCAAATACATCCCTGTCTGGATACGAGCAGGTAGAGGTGGCTCTGGCACAGATGTACATAGGGGTAAAACCCGAAAACACCGCTTTGAGCTAGACTCGAACGGGAACTGGTACACGACAACGGGCCTTGCTCCACTCTTGGTTACGACACTCCCGGGGGATATGCTTTGGTAAATTCATAAGCTTAGTATGAACCATTACTAAAGGAACAAAGATAAAATAAAATAAAGATTCACATAAGAATATATGATCATGGATAACCTAGATTGGAACCTAGGGGATCACAAGTTAGGGTATACTTTTCTTCTACAAGTTATCCTTATATGATTTAAGCTCCTTTTCATGATTATTGGTTAAGTATTTAAGCCTCTAATTATAATTTCTCTTCTTAGTTAATGGTGGTAGATGGAAGAACATGTCCCAATAACCAATGTGATAGGAAATGCAACGATTTCCATATTAATATGAAAGAGATGATTAGGGGATTAAAAGCTGATTATTATTTTGGAAGATGTTCACTATTTTTGGGACCCTATATGATCGAGGTAAATAGACTACTACGGTATTTTCTTTGAAGAGTAGGGTTGACTTATATTTTGAAGAATCGATGAATTTAAGGTGGAATTATAGTAATTTAGGTTACTTATGGAAATTATTAACCTATCTTGGGGTAAATATGTTTAGGTTAGTTACTTTTTCATAAGATGCTAGGAGTGGTTGATGTTGTTTGGAGATGAATGATAAAGTTTACCTTGGAAGACTATGTTATCAAATCCTTCTTGTAATTGGGATTCAATCTTAGTTTGGTTTATTTTGAAGATTTTTGAGGACAGTTATTTATGGAATGGACTATGATGAACTTTGGGTAGTACCATGGAACTTTGAAGATTTAAAAGTAGTTTCCATTCCTATGGGATTATTTATTTTTGAAGAGTTGTTTTACCTTACCCTTTCTATTTTTGGGATAATGTTTAAAGATAGAAGAAATAGATAGTTAATCTTTTGTGGATTATGAAGATGATTCTTGTGTTTTGATGAGACCAAGTAGTTTTGAATGCTCATAATTTGGAGAAAAGATTTGTTTTGGGTAGAAACTTATTAAAGGATGAAACTCTACATGAAGATAAGTATATTTCCTTATGTTTTTGTTCTATGTTGTAAATTAATTCCTCAAAATTATGAAAAGGAACGTAAAACAAAAACATTGTTGGTTTACGTTTCCTACTAGGTAATCAAAGACCGTTTAAACACATCATAAGTTTGGGATTTTCTCATGGTTAACTTTCTCCTAATCATGTTCTCTATCACTCTCCCTCAGAACTTGACCCTTTGTCTTCTCCTCCATGTCCATGTTTTCCTACATGGAACCCTAGTGTGGGTTAACTCGGGTGACCTTTGTACTTCCCTTTCTTTATTTTAAAGTAATAGTTTTACTGACTCCTTTTCCGATGTGGGACTTTCAATGAAATTTCAAAACCCAATTTTAAAAAAAATTGCGAGGACGCAATTTCTTAAGGGGGGAAGATTGTAACGACCCGGAATTTTAAATAAATATTGTTTCCTAATTTTATGTGTTATTTTTATACTCAACAAATGTTTTATTTGATAAACATGATTATAATTAGAATGAGACCATTGGGTTTTGACTGTTATATGACCATCGATCAATATGACCGCTGTGAACAAAATGTTTTGATTATTGTCTCTATATATATAAGTAATCATGGTTTATTATTATAGAAAGAAGATTCGATGGCCTCACCTAGTAGTCTTGGACCGATCGAAGCCCATCTAACAGAACTTGGGAAGGAGGTAGCACCATTGGGCTTTGCTCTAGACCAAACCCAAGCCCAACTTCATCATGTGAAGCTAGAACGGAATCGCCTTCGCGAGAAGTTCAAACTGATAGAAATTACTACTCGGGCAATGTTGACTGAGCCGCCCCAAGATTCTATCACCCTAGCACACCTTACTCTTAGGTCCTATGCTGGTATTATAAGGGGCTATGTAACGAGACAGTAACTGCCTTGTGTAATCCTTGTTTTAAATAAAAATTGGGATTTCCTCTTATGATGAAGTTTATGAATTTTCAAATGACCGGATACAAATAGTATGCATATTTTAATGAATTTTCAAAAGAATATTTTGAAAAAAATGTTTATGTAAACCTTAAATAACATAAATTGTGTAATGATTTTCAAAAAATGGTATTCTACAATTATGTTCAGTACGAAATTTGGAGTCTAATAAGATCAACTTGATTTTTGATGAATAGTAAATTATGAATAGTGATTTTATGATTAGGATTAGTAATATGACCAAATGGATTAGTAATCTAACTTAAAGAAAGTTTTAAAATAATCTAGGCACCTTGATTAAGTAATGTGATTCAATTAAATGGTTAAATAATGGTTTCATAATTTATTATTCATGAATTAGTTTTTTCGGGTGAATAGTGTTTGTAAATAAAAATTTAATTAAAAATATTTAGAAAATTATTTTTATAAAACAAATTTCATTTTTGAACTCAGAGCACCGATATTATGCTATGGTAATTTTTGGGGTTTTTTCTGAAAAAAAGAATTTTCGGTGAATAGTGTTTTTATTTAAAAATTAATTTAAAAATATTTAGAAAATTATTTTTATAAAATGGAGTTCATATTTGTAATCAGAGCGTTGATATTTGATTATGGTGAAATTTTGGGATCTTTCTGAGAAAGTTGAATTTTTAGTGAATAGTAAAAATGCAGTTTTAGGGTTTCGGTATGTTTAATGACATCATAACTGTGTCATGATGATGTCATGAGTAATTTTAAGGGGTGGCCAGCCAAGGGTGATGAATTATTGTTTTGGGGGCCCCATGTGGCCTAACTCCATGATAAATGGCAAGGGAGAGCACATGGGTTGGAGAAAAGCACATGTGAGGTGTCCTTTGGCCATTAATGCATTGTCCCCTCACTTTCCCTATAAATTCCAAGCCCTCCTCTCATCCATTCGACTCCCCACTCTTCCCCAACGAAGTTCTGGTCTCATTACCTCCCAAGAAGTCCTCCCAAGGTGCCCCCAAGCCCTCAAGGTCCAATCCTTTGAGTTTTAAGAGTTACGTTTTAAGGTAAGGGATCCGACCTCTCTCTTTCTTTTCAAGTAATCTCTTTGATGTCATTCCTTTTATGCTCCATGTTCTTATGTTGAAGGATGTTCTTTTATACTCCTATTACTTCCCTTTTCATGTTAATATAATGAGAGATCCCCTCTTACTCTCATTATTTCATTTTGTGATGTTTTAAGTGGCGCCGTTAGGCTGCCGAAATTTTTGTAACGGATTCTTTCTCCCTTCTCATTTTTCAAGATCTATTTTCATGTAAAGTATTTCAAGTTCCTTTTTATTATGTTTGGGTATGATCTCTAAATTTATCATACTGATCTTTTATGATCATATGATGAGAGACCCCATTTGATCTCTTCAATTCAGTATTTTGAAGTTTTAAGTGGCGTCGTTAGGCTGCCGAATTTTTAAGTGGTTCTTCACCCTTCTCGTTTTGAAGTTCTACTTTCATGTCAATTCTTTCAAGTTCCTTTTTTATTATGTTGGGGTATGATCTCTAAATTTATCATACTGATCTTTTATGATCATATTATGAGAGACCCCATTTGATCTCTTCAATTCAGTATTTTGAAGTTTTAAGTGGCGCCGTTAGGCTGCCGAATTTTTAAGTGGTTCTTCACCCTTCTCGTTTTGAAGTTCTACTTTCATGTCAATTCTTTAAAGTTCCTTTTTGTTATGTTTGGGTATGATCTCTATATCTATCATACTGGAGTCTTATGTTCATATTATGAGAGACCCCATTTGATCTCTTCAATTCAATATTTTGAAGTTTTAAGTCGCGCCGTTAGGCTGCCGAATTTTTTAGGGGATTCTTTCACCCTTCTCATTCTTTTCAAAGTTCTACTTTCATGTCAAGTCTTTCAAGTTACTTTCTAATTATGTTGGGGAATTATCTCTATATCTATCATAATGAACTCTTATGTTCACATGATGAGAGACCCTATTTTATCTTTTCAAATCATTTTTGTTGAAGTTTAAGTAACGCCGTTAGGCTGCCGAACTTTCATAAGAGAAATCTAATTTTTGTCTTCCTTCCACGTTTTTCATTTCAAATGGTATGTCCTTGAAATTTCATTACCATGATCATGTATCCTTCTTATTCTGTCCATATACTTTTTTATGGGTCATTTATGAATGTTTGACCCATTTTCCCTCTCTTTTTAATGTCTTCTAAAAACCTCGTAACATAGCTGTTATGCTGCAGAATTTCCGTCTCAAAATGTCTCTCTCTTTTTCTAAAGTTCTTTTATATTATTAAGTGAATAATCAAAGCTCTCTTTCTTCTAAAGGGGTATTCACATATATACCAAAATGTTCTATTTTAAATTCTGGGATTTACATACATGAGACCCACATTCCCTTTTTGTGGGTTTAAAGTGACGTAAAGATCATGTCTTTAAAGCAGTTTTTAAAAAGTTATGATTATGAAATGAAACGCATTTATTTTATGCTATGTGGGTTATTTATGAAATGTTTGATGATGATATATGTGGCTCACATTATAATAAAGGAAAATTTAAGGTTGCGCCCTGATAGCGCTCCAATGCATTGGGTAATGATGTAACCACTAGAGATTACAATTTTAACGATGCCTTGGTGAATAACCTTGGTAATTTTTAACGACACCTTGGGGATGGACCTTGGTGAAACGAAACGATTGTCAATATTAAATGTTGTAGCCACATCTTCAAGTTATGAAAAATGTTATTTTTATTATGATATGCCTCCTTATTTCATTCTCATGCCTTAAAGTTCTTTTTCATGACCTTATTGAAGTATCTCAAGTTCAAATGTAAAATGTTTCTCTTGTTTTCCTTACTGGGATTTTTGCTCACCCCTTCTTTTGATGTATGCTCCCAGGTTATGTGATGCAGTAATGAACCTAGGATGAACATGAGGAGAAGCCTTTCAAGTGTTTTAGAATAATGTTTTATGTTTTCATGTTTAAAGTTCCTGGTTTCCAAGACACTAAACCTTAAAGATCCTCGGTCTTGTAAAATGTAATGAAAGTTTATGTGATAAAGAGGCAGAATGCTATAGTCACAACATAAAAAAACATTGAAAATAGTTTCTTATATTCTTGATCCAAGTAAACTTTCATGATATAATATTTAGAATGATTTATATTCCAAACATAAGACTTCAATGCGTACATATTTCTTTTAGTTGGATACATCCAATGAAAAGAAACAGGTCCTCAAAGAAGTATTTCAGTTAGAATATGGATAGTTATATGCATAATTCACTTGAAAAATGATGGAGGGAATATTTTATTTAACCCACATAAAATTAATGGTGCCTCATTTTTTGCAAGAAATATTGGAAAAAATTCTTAGCACTATGATCCCTATAAAAATGGCACAACTAAATAAATTCCACCATTACATTATTAGATATTAGATAATGGATTACTATTGGAATCAACTCCTATAGAAATATGTGATGATCGTAAGTCTTCAAATATTTTAACTTCAACTCTCTTCTTTTGACTCATTTTGATATGTTTCTTTAATATCCATCAGAAACTTTAATAGTCTCTAGTACTTTCAAAGATTTATTTTTCTCTACAGGTGTCATCACATAAGAATCACACCTAACTTTCTATTTATTTACATTGATATAAATAGGATGCAATTCTAGTCTGATACCCCAATCCACCAAGTCACATTGAGAATGTAAATCATCATTTTATTTTCCCTTGGGATTTATAATAATTGAAAGCAACATTTCACATATATTTTTTTCAATGTTCATTACATCTATGAAATGATGTAACAAATTGGTTGACTAATAAGGTATCTCAAATAAGATACTTTTATTCTTTCAATTGTAATTGGTTTTAGTGAAAATATTATTTCTATTTTTAGATATCATCTAACCTTTCCCAATTGAAAAACTGAAATCTAGAAATTCACTA
This sequence comes from Viscum album, assembly GCA_963277665.1. Lineage (NCBI taxonomy): Eukaryota > Viridiplantae > Streptophyta > Magnoliopsida > Santalales > Viscaceae > Viscum > Viscum album. The sequence continues at coordinate 766,465,253 of OY728138.1, forward strand.
AGAACATTAGTTCCTGAAGGTCCAGATATGACTATACTCATGAAAGTGAATGGTGTTTTCATAAAAATCCATGGGGGATGGTTATAAATGTGTATGAAATATGGACATGTGTTGTGATAAGTAATCATATTACCAAAATAATTAAAACCATCACATGATAGAACTAACCTCATGTTATGCACGTTAACTTAAAAATCAAGATATCAAGAACCCAATGTCTTCCATGAAAATCCATTTAAAAGATGAAATAACTCATAATTATGATTTTTTTCTCTTGGTATCATTCCATTGAATATTTAATGATATTTCATCATACATAAAACTAATATGGATTTTAGGAATAAATTTAATGTGCCAAATTACTGTCTATGGAACACGGGATGGTGTTTCATCGGCATTTGTCTTCGATCAGGATGTGCCACATTTTATACAATCATTATGTGCAGTTGTTTCATCCTAAAATAAGCTGTAATATTTCCGGAAAAATGAATTTTGTTTTTATAAAATCCAAGTTCATCAATTAAATTCCATGCCATATAATGGTTTGAGGGAATATCTACATCATCTAGAAGAAAGTACTTCAAAAAATTTAGAATATAATTAATAAAAGTATTAGAAATCTAATACGTGGTTTTCCCATGAAACAGTTGGATTAAAAAATTTAACCTTTTCATTTTACTACATTATTGATATACTTGAGTCGTGTAAACATCATTCAATTTTTTCACCTTGTCAAATTAATCGTTTTCATTACATATATCATGTGTGATCATATCAAAGTCTTATTGGGTCAACATCCTTTCTTTCTCATGATGATGAATAAATGGAACTGATCATCTAATAAATTCTCTAATCCAGTCCTCTCATTCAGATCATATATATTTTTATATTGAATTTTATCCCTATTTTGATACCAAGCATAGTAGTTTGACTAAAAGAACTATTTGGTTATATGGAAGCTAACTTCTTTATAACATAACCAAGGTATTACAACACAATTATAACATGGGCACTGTATGTGACCAATTTCTAAAGCATTTTTAAATGTAAAATCTAAAAAGAACACCAACATATTCTGAAAATATCTTGAGATTCGATAAGTTTCATACATCCAACTTCTATTAGTTCTATAAAAAATGTTATTTGTCATATTATGAAAAGAATTAAATACGATTGAAGTTATATTGATAATATATTTAAAGAAATGATAATTTTTCACTTTATTTGAAACCATAACTGACACAATAGTCTATATAAGAAATCATAATATAAAAGAAAAATATATTATATATATATATAATACTATAAATATAAAACCATGATATTAAATTCAATTAAATACAATAATACAATAGCTGGTGGGTGGGGGATGTCTCATTGGTTTAACCATAATGAATCTAGTTTAAAATCAATAGAGAAATAAAATGAAGTAATGAAAAAGAAAAAAATTAGTCAATAGTAGAAAAAATCTATCTACAATGTGTTTCATCCCCATTAATATTGGAAATATGAATGCTCAGGAATCTTAGTATGTGGTATAGTCTTCATGCATTTCAATCCTCTTGATATTCTAACATGAATGGTATGAAATCTCTATAAATGATCAAATTAATTTCAAGTTCCCTTGATTTATATAATACCATATTTCACTTATTGGTATTCATTTCAATTCTCCCATTCTCTTAATCACTTTTTTATTAGTTTCCATGTGTCATGGTTAAAGGGAGGTGATTCTTCAAATGAGAATATATCAAATATTATCCTTACTTTAATCCATTCCCATGATATTCATAAACATAAAAGTATTAAATGGTTGTGATATGGAATATTTAAAGGAGAACATACAATTTTTTCAAACCAGAAGAATAAAATAATTTTATGTTTAGCACAAAATCAATTTTGTGAAATAATATTTTTTATGTTATATGAAATTTTTGAATAAGAAAATAAAATTTAATATTATATTCCAACATATCCAAGGAAGTTAATTTTAAATTTTAGTGTTATGATTCAATGCTTTTCCACATCCAATAGTCTACCGAGAAGTTAAATTTGGATTCTAGAAAATGACTCATTTATATCCATCCTTTTCAAATTTATCTTATATAGAGTAAAATTGACCATAATTCAACAATAAATGACTCTTATATTTTTACTGGATGTCCATTCCTCATGGAATTATCACCCCAATTTTTCACATAATATACCATATAAATTTCATGGTTTTATATATATATTTCAATTTATATATTTTTATATTGTGTATACCTTATTAAATGAAATGTTACTCTTATAAAATTGAAAACTTAGAATTATTTCAACTAGTCTCTTCTAAATGACTCTTACACATTACCTTTAGTGTTTCCCTTTTATATTTTTTTTTAGTTTAAAGGTTCTGGAAAATAACATATCTATCACTCATCATTATATCTAGTCCTTTATCCTAGATTGTGGTTATTATAGATTTTTTTTGAAATTATATATTATAATATTGATTTTAAAAATCTCTAAATTATTAAATAATAAAAAAATCCAATATATCAAAATATTTTGTTTTAAACTATAAAGAATAAAAAAGATCCTAAGGTATGATATTTATTATAAATTAAAGGTAAATATATGTGAAAATTTTATAAAATCCTAATAAAAATTCAAAAGTTGTGGCTTGATCATCAACAATATTATTTATTATGTCATCACATCAAAGTAGAAAATCCAAGTATTTAATATTATCTTTTCACCAAACTCATTTTTGAACCAAAATCCATTCAAGATGATATCTTCAAACTTTAATACCAAAATAAACCAATGAACACACCCTAGTGATCATTAAGCCAAAAAACTCTTAAATATAAATTGAATTTCTGGGTATAATCATAAAATTTATATAAAGATATTTAAAATTAATAATAATTTATTTATATTAATCGATAATATAAAGAAAACTACATTGTCTCCCATTATGGTTGGATTTTTATGCTATCTTCATTAATTTCATCATCAAATATAAACCAATCTTATAAAAATTATCTGTATTACAAATAATCCATGAAATCTAAAAATAAAAATAAAATAAAATATTTATTGAACCCCCATCTTACCATGTAGAAAACAGGAAAAAATAAAGAATGAATAACCATAAAATTAACAAATTCTCTACCTATATAAGTTTAGAAAACTATTATTTCAACACCCACAAGTAGATTTAATCATATCAAAATAAATTAAATTCATGAAAAAATGAATCTACCATAGTGTTTTAGACCTAGAATAAAAATAAAATTAACAGTTAATAGAATACCAAAATGATTTAGAAGTCACAAATTTAATAATGAAGAATAATGGAATTAAAATAGAAATAGAGGATAGATTGCCATTAGTGAGAAAGAAACCTGAACATAAAATGCTAGGGATATGTGGATTTGGATTGAAATGTGAGGGGATGAGGAGCCCATGTAGGTTTTTTTTGATGAAATACTATGTTAATGGTTCTTTAAAACCGTTGGTATAAGACATACTATACCAATGGTTTTAAAAAACCATTCATATATAGTAATATATTCCAATAGTTTTTTAAAACCATTGGGATATAATTGATCTAAATAGCCTATCCTAGTTGTTTTTGAAAACTATAGGTATAGGGTATAGTGTAACTTCCTGACCCAACAGTCCATTAAACCAGTAGCTGGACCGGTTGTCACATGGAATCAAGCACCCCTCCCCATACACTAGAGGCTACCGACTAACAGTGAGGGTATAAAGAGGTTATATTGGGGAGACTATAACCTCATCATCATTATATAGGATGTATAATATCAACTAAATATAAAAGTCCAACATCAATATAAAATAATTCATGCATGTTCAGATGATGATAGATAAACTAAACATTAAATGATAGGAGGAAGCATGATACAATTAAATACACAAATAATGAAAAGAAAAGAATCCCCTAGGGAGAAAACCACAAGCATCCTTATCTCTAACTCAGTCATGTGCTCTGAACACCTATGTATAACAATAATAGTGAAATAAATAAACCATGGTCCTGTGAACATGAGATTTATTTGGGTACCCCAATGCAATGGCGGACCAAGTATGGTGTAATATAAAATATCATTAATCCACCACCAACAGTGTATGAAACTAAATCCAGTCCATGAATATAAGGTATAATGGTGTGTAGGAATAAAGAACAATAAACAAAACTGAAAATATTATAACCAGCCTGCTCAGGTTGCTAAAGAACACCTAGAGGCTCTACCTTCTTTGGATAATAGTTGGAGTGAGTGTCTGGTTAGTATCTATATATATTTTAATAATATATATATATATATATATTATAGTTATATATTTTATCCACCTATATGGACCAAGTATGTACGGACACAAGTGGCCATATACCTAGAATACTTGGTGCTGCCTGGATAGAGGAGTAACTCAGTCATCCATAACCAGTCTAAATGAGCCTATAAGCTCAAGAAAAAGGTTACATTGCCTATATATCATAATGAATGAGACAATTCTTGCTCAAAACTCAAGATGGTGGGTGTGTTTCCATTCCAACAACCGAAACAACAGATGTGGTGCATCATTCCCACCATCTAAATAGTGTCAATGGTGTGAGACATCATGCTCAACACCTGATGTAACAGAGCACGAATTGTCATTCCAAACAGAACCTTTACCATCATTCCGCAACCTATATCAAAGGAGTAATCATATTTATAACAAGTCATTACAACTTAATATGATGTATAATCCCAATACAACTAAGGGCATCACAATTCAATTAAAGCATGTAATAAAGAATGCAATGGTCAGTGTGGACTTTCCACCCTTCACAATTTATTTCAATTAAACCATTTAATTCATTTAGTAAAGAAAATCATCCTAAAGAAATAAATTCAATACAATCAAGTAATTTCATTTATCATGGCATGTAAATTTATAATCACACATTTCCAACCCACTTAGAAGGTGGCTGGTCTTTGAAATAATTGGTCCCAAGGAAGGAAAGTCTTGTTTATTCAAACCATTTAATATTATCATTTGTGTCCATGAACAAAGCATGCCACAAATCTATAAATAACATAAATGTATAAGAATAAAACCAATTTCATAAGTCCAAGAAAGATTTAAATAAAAAATATCTACTTTTTATTTTAGAAGACAATGCACCTCAACCAAGGGGTTTTACTATAAAACATGCCATTGTTAAAAAATAATTCATTTATCTCCACTAATAATCACATTCAAAAGGCATAACTCAATTCACTAAAAAGAATCATTTTAGAGAGCTAACAAACATTGAAAATAAATTTCATGGATCAATGTAGCACTAAAATGGATTCATTATCAATTATGAAACTACCTACAAGGAAAATTCCAAATATAAGTCAATCCAAGCACATAGGAGGTGCTTTAGACCAATTGGTAATTTATCTATAGAGGAAAATCTGTTCACAATCTAAGATGAATTCTTACAAGATGTTTCAGGAATTTAATCAATTAAATAAAGAATAAATTTAATTCCATCACACCAAGAGGGGAGTCTAGAATTGATTTTGACATCCTCAAATCACAACATAAATGCTCAATGGGGGTAATACATCATGCATATAACAATTTGAAAAAAAAAACTCATTTTTAAGGAGATTCATGGCAAAGGCTGATGCACAGAGCATTGGAAATATTTATACATAAAATGAAACTTGGAAAAAGATCTATAGACCATATACCGTATACCATGGAGCACAAGAGCCTCAACCCAGTTGGTGAGGACTCGATAGGTGCATCCAAGAGACCCGAGATCAAATCCAGGTGGAGACATATTTATGGGTTACTGTACCAGGTACTGTTCGGTACTATAGCAGCAGGAACTATTTATCCATCTGGGCCTTCAGGCCACTGGTTTGGTCCTCAGGTCCTGCAAGGCTTTCGGGCCACCGAAGGCCTTCGGGCCAGTTAATTTTCGAGGCATTTGGGCCACCATATGGCCTTAGGGCCACCCCAAGGCCTTCGGGCCAAATGAATGCAGGCCCCAGACACACTACATAAAAAGGAGTAGCCCTAGAAGAGGATTCAGAGCAGGTGCACTCACCATAGCAGAGCCAAATGGATTGTCAGAATGAGAGGGTATGGTTATGCCATCGGTACCAGCCTGTGCTTGCATGGGAAGCCTAGCCAGACGATCATGCAAAGGTGGAGAGATACTATCAGGATTAAAATGCTGGGGAGGTGTAGTTATTTATAAATAGTCTAGTTTAATTCCCTAAGAACTTCAGGTAATATAATCTCCTAAGCCTACGGGCCATGTAATCTCTGAGCCTACAGGCCTTGTAAGGGTTCCCCCTCATCCCTTGAAAGGGGGGTTATCAAAAATAAATAAAAATGAAGGCCTTCGATCCATTCAGGCCGTATACCATGGATGCCTCACTCATACAATATCAAGCCTTGATTCAATCTAGTTTTAATGAAAATGAAGAAATGAATATCCTCCCAAAAATAGGTTGAATGATCTTGCACCAAAATAGTGCAACATATCGAATGTTAAACTATGATAGGAAGCAAGAAAAATTGATATCTTATTGATACAGATCCAACGTGACCAAAAATGTTTGATTCTAACTTTGGATGAGAGATATATCCCCAATCCTAGTGGAGGAAGTAGGAGTAACCCACAAAAGAAAGGGAGAGACTCACATGGGTGGAGGAGAATAAAGAAATAAGAAAATTGTGTTTAAATATCATTAATGAAAAAAATGGACAATTCACCCTTAAAAACTGGTTCAGATGTCCTAGCCACATGGTTTTTCCAAACCATACACTAACCATGTGGATTACACTTCTTAAGAACCACCCCCTGCATGGTTTTCCTGCACAGTTTGACCAACCGTGCACCAACTGTGCACCAAATAGTGAAGACATGCTGCCTAAAAGGCACTAAGCATGTGGGCTTAGCCACACAGTTTGACAAACCGTGTAAAACCCATGTGAACCCTCTTCTAAAAATAATAAATCCTCACATGACCATGAACCCTAACCCACACGACTTCAGAAAAACCATGCATCCTTCTACTACACATAAAGTACCTTGCATGGTTACCCCACATGATTATCTCTAACCATGTGATAACTGTGTGGCCTTTCCTTTTTTCCCATTTTCCAGATCTCCGAGCTCCGAACAAGACCCAAATGCTCTTGGTACCTTACTTAGGTTATAGAGAAAATTTAACAAGATTTAAACAAGGATTTAAATTGAAAAATAAATGATACATACCTTCATGAAAAGATGGGTCATTACACCCCCCCACCTTAGAAATTCTTGTCCCCAAGAAGTCTTGGGAAAAACAAAAAACAACACCCATCCTGCAAGGGTTATGAATTATCATTCAAATGGCCATGTTTCATTCATAAACATACAATGAACCTTCAAGTATTACTTAAACGTACGACACTTTATCAGTCAAACCCGATACAATGTTTTTTATGACTAAAACACAAAAATGGTTCTTATCCAAGCCCATTTAGCTAGAGACATGATCTTATCATGGTATCTCTAAACATCTTATTGATGGTCCTCCCCACCATAGTTTTTTTATTTAATATCCAATTCTGAACTATGGTACCCCCACCATGGTAATTTCCTACACAGCATGCCCTAAGCATTCTAGCGATGCTCCAGACATGATTTTTGAATTGAAAAAATAGTAGATTCCCCCACCGACCTCATTTAGCTAGGTCAAGCCAGCTTTTCATGAAAATACATGGCCAACACATACTGTACTCATCACTATATTATGACATTCCAAAAATTGTTCACCAATGATTTTATTCCTTAAGACAAATTAAAACAAGTCAAGCCAAATCTGGATGACCATTCTCAAAACTCTTGGCTTCGACGACTTATATAATATAAACTAAACCACAACACCTTCTTACAAAGAATCTCACATTTACCATGAGAATGTTAACTAAAAACCATACATGACTTCCGATAATGTTCCTTGGCCAAACCATCACATTAACATTTAATCTGTCAAACCTTATCATGAACAAGGGTGTTACCCAAATCCAACCCACTAGAATCGTCGCCCTTTAAAAATCACCTTTGTGTCCGACAATAAGCCTAGAATAACCTTGGATTCATTAAACTGAATTCTAAGTAACTAACTCAAGGTAATTAATACTCTATGTTTACAAGTGAGATGTTGGTACAAGGCCAAAATGTCTACATCAGATGATTGACTATGCCTTGAGCGGCAACCACTTGGAAGTCAAGTTAGAGGAAAATGGTTGCTATCCAAGAATCCATCCAAGGAATTCCCACACAGGGTCCCAAGTATCACTCAGAACTAAAAATTCTTCAATAAAAATGAAACTTTATGCATATAACTCTGATAAAACTTTTTTATTTAAATATAAGGATATTTAAACTTTTAGCTCAGTGTAGAATCGATACTCTCTTAGTGCATAAAGGGAAACATCAAGGTATGGGACATGATCATCACTAATAAAGAGTACACTAAGAGGATATAAGTAATTCCAAAAAGGACCAATACACCCCAATAATTTTCAAGAATAAGTGCTTGTTGTGGTTTCACCCCAACTACATTCCAACTATTGAAAAAAAAGTTTAATCAATATTAGTCCATTTCTCCTAAAAGAGGATCAACTTCACTTGTTGGTGCATCGTTATTAACCAATCATAATTCCTTTACCACAAAAGGCATCCCATGATCACTTAAGATTTACCACCAAAATCCATCCACGATCAATGTAGTTTTCAAAGGTCACACACACAAACAACCATCTCACTTTCATGCTGCCTTACAAGCATCGACGCGTTACAAGACTCACTAACCTCATAGGCATTCAATAAAAAACTGAACATTTTTTAAATGGTATTTATCAGTTGTTTCTATTCTTCCTAGAAGGACACGTATTCACTAAAACTGATGTGATTATCTCCACCTTAAGAGTTTCCTAATCATCAAAAGGAGAGATAAAATATTTTCTCATAAGTGAGAAAGATCAAATTCACGTTAAACACATGTGCGACACTTCTCTGGGTCACGATCACATAAATCATTGGATTTGGTAAACATTCAAAACTAACCTGATCATCATGTTAAAACACCTGATCCTCATAGAATTCCATACCAAGTATTGGGATGAATATGATTCCATTAATTCTAGATCACTCTACTCCATAGATGACACAAGAATATACTCATTAGCTTATGGATCAATGATTCCATTAAACTCAACTAGTTCATTATATCATTTAGAAACTCGACGGGTACCATGTATATTAATGAACACTACCTCATGGTTTTAGAAGAAAGACAGAACATCCTTGATACCATCCATAGGATTTCAACCCTATGTATCAAAGTATCATGTGGTCCTTATAGGTGATTTAACCCATAGTTGTATTTCTTCACATGACCATTATCTTGGATAACAATGTACCAATTTGTCCATCACTGATGGAGAAGAAAGGGTCACACAACCTACTAAGTAGTTGAGCATGCCCAAGGAATGTCTAATATCCTGAATTGAGAATTACATGATGCTCATTCCCACAACAAGGATCAAGGATACAATGACCACCCATCCAATCAAGGGTTTATTTTAGAATATAATATTCCTACTAGGGAAAATGATAACCAAATAGTACCATAAAACAGAAATCTCATAACATTTAGTAAGGAATTTGATCTCTAAGGGTGATACCTACCTCAGGATGGCCCCTTACAAAAGAAAAATCATCAAACCTATCAGCTGGTCATGCCAAAAATATTTAAATTGTCCTTACGCCTATCATTTAATCTATTTTTAAAAGGAAAAATTCCTATGAAAAATTCTTACATTTTCATTCCAAGGAAATTTAAAGATATATTTACACTAACCTTACATGAGGTTTTAAACTAAGGATACCACCTAAGGTTCCATTTTAATTCATTATATTGACTGAAAATAAATCTTTAAACATTTCAAATATTTAATTAAAAACATTAAACAACAATTATAAAAAAACATCACTTGGTACCAGAATTAACTAATGCGTCAAGGGAAAATTGGTAAGTCATATCAAAGTTAATTTTAAAATAATAATCATTTATTGGAATCCCATCATAATTAGAAAAATTATCATATAAATTCCTTTTAAATATTTTATTTATCCATAAAAACTTTCACAATAGGGCTTAGTTAAATACCAATTCATAATATATAAGGTGAACTACAAGGGTCTTGTTAAGCCAACCTGGGCTCATCTTAATGCAACCCAATATCAGTTCCTTAGTTATAAAAGTTTCAAAACACCCATAGTGGATTATCTCATAAGAAACATGCCCCAAATGACCTACTTGGTTCCAATTGTGAATTTAATAAAATTTAATCATACACATCGGTGATTCTTGTGATAGAGTCACAAGACTTTATAAAGGAAACCAATTTATTTTAGATCATAATTAAACAACTTTTACTTTTATAACCATTTAAAATATATCAGGATCTTATATAATGATTCAAGTATATGGGTTTCCATTTCTAATTTATAAAGCTCCTATAAACTTTAAATATTATAGACCATCTCCCATTTAATCAAAACTGATTCACTTTAAAATTTTACCTTTTGAAGCTCTTACATTCTAACAAAAGTTTCTAGGTATATACAAATCTCAAAAATTGGTTTGAATACATGGGTTAACTTTTCCCAATTTATAAGGAGCTCGTACAACTTAAAACAGAAAAATGGATCCCATTTAATTGAAACCAATATGTTCAACCCAGTAAACCAATAATATATATCAAAATCATAACTAGGAATGTTATCACAATCATTAAACACATAGAAACATTCTAATAAGAACATAAGCATGATACATTGGAAAGACATGCTAAATAATCATACTACATGGAATATAATCACCCAAGCATGTTATATAAACAATATTTCAAAAGAAACACCTAAATGGGTACAAAACTAAGAATTTCACTAAAATAAATAACATGGTATATAATAGCTGGGATAATAAACACACAAGGAACATCATCACAATTAGAATTCATCCTACAAATTCAACTACATGGCATGGAATATGAAATAAATGTGAATTTCTATGTTCCTTTCATGATTAATGTAATGCTACTTCCTTTATATAGTAGAAAAATGAAAAAATACCAAAAATTTCATAAATTAGTAAGTAGTGGAAAGTAAAACATTCACACAAGGTGAAATCATAGTCAACTGTAATAGAAAATGGAATAAAGAACAATTCCATCCCGGGCCACTTGGACATTTCTCCATGTGTGGGTTGATCACTCCTAGGCATGATTATTTACCAAGCATCAAAATATTCCTAGTATCCTATCTACCTACTTCAAATAGTAAGACAAAGTAAAAAAAGATTTTATTCTACTTTGTATCATCCAAACTCAACTGACCATTAAATTAGTAGTCGTATCGGTCACCACATGGCCTCAAGTGTGCCTCCCCATACACCAGAGGATGTCGAGTAGTAGTGAGGGTCTAAGTAGATGATAGTGGGGAGACCATACCCTCATGATCAGAGTATCAAAAGAATAATATCAACTAAATATAAATGTACAAGACCAATATAAAATAATTCACGCATGTCCAAATGATGATACATAAACTAAAAATTAAATGATAGCAAAAAAACATGATACAGTGAAATAATGAATAAATAAAATAAATAAAGGTCGTAAGGTTTAACTCCAAAAGTATCCTATGATCCAACTCAGTCCCATGCTCCTAAATCTTAGGTACAAGCATAACAGTGCAAGCAATAATCCATGGTCCTATGAACATGATATCTTCTCAGGTACCCTAGTGCAATGGTGGCATGATGAGGGTGTGAGATAAAATCCTAGTAGGCCACCACTAATGGTGTCTGTAGCTAAATACAGTCTATGAATATAAGGTACACCAGTTTTCTGATATAAATAATAATAATAATAACAAAAAAAAATTACAACCAGCATGATCAGGTTTCTTATGGACACCTAGAAGCTCTACCTTTCTTGACTCATGGCCGGAATGAGTGTCTAGTCAGTAACTATATATATATATATAGTAATAATATATATAGTAATAATATATATATATAGTATAGTTATATATTTCATTAACCTATATAGACAAAGTATTTGTAGATGTAAGTAGCCATATACCTAGAATACTAAGTGATAGCTGAACCAGGACATAACTCAGTAATCCATAACCGGTCTAAATGATCCTATAATCTTAAGAAAAAGGGTAAATTCCCTACATATCATATTTAATGAGAGTCTTCATAATCAACACTTGATATGGTGGGTGTGTCATCATGATAACACCTGAAATAAGGGAGGTGGTGCATCATGCCCACCATCTAAATAGTGTCAATATTGTGAGACGCCATTCTCAACACTCAATGTAAGAGAGCATGAATCATCATGCCCAACAAAGCACTTACCATTGTTCCGCACCCTAAATCAAAGTCATAATAATATTTATAATAATTAATTATCTCTTATGAAAATCCATAAGCTTAATATAACTAGGGGAATCAAAATTCAATTAAAGAATATAATAAAGCATGTAAAGATCATTGTGGCCTTTATACCATTCAATATTTATTTCAATTAAACTATTTAATTAAACTAGGAAATAAAAACATCATGAATCAAGTAATTTAATATAATCAAGTAATTTCATTTATCAAGGAATTGAAATTTATAATCAAGGCATGGAAACCCACTTAGAAGTTTGTTGATCATTGAAACAATTGGTCACAAGGAAGGCCATGCCCTTTTATTCAAACAATTTAATATTATCATTTGAGGACATGTACTAAGAATGAAACAAATCTAGAAATAACATGAAGTAATAAAAATAAAACCAATTCCATAAGGCAAAAAAACATTTAAATAAAAAATCTTCACTTTTTATTTTAGAAGACAGTTTACCTCAACTATGGGGTTTTATTATAGACATGACATTGTTAACAAACAATTCATTTATCTCTACAAAGAATTACATTCATGAGGGATAAATAAATTAACTAAAAAGGATCATTTTATAAATCTACCGAACATATCAAATCAATTTCAGGGATCTATGAATCATTAAGAAGGTGTCATTATGAATTAGGCAACTATTTACAAGGGAAATTACAAATATAATTCAAGATAAGAACATAAGATATTATTTGGTTCAATTTGGTATTTAACTATAGGACTAAATCCATTAAAAATATAATCCAAATGCTTAGAATACATTTCAGGCATTTAATAGATTAAATAAAGAAGAAATATCAATCCAAAAAAACCCATAGGGGTGGCTATAATTGAGTTCAACATCCACAAATCACAAAAAAAAGGGTCAACAGGGGTAATATATCATGTGTATAACAATTTGAAACAATAAACCCATTTTTAGGATGATGTGTGTAAAATTTCAGTGTGGGGAACAAATGAAATATTTATAAATCAATGAAAAACTAGAGAAATAGTTATAGAAAAGCTACCTTATACAATGGATGCTTCACTCATACAACATCAAGCTTTGATTCGACACAGTTTGGAAGAAAACAAAGAAATGTAAATCCACCCTGAAAATAGGAAGAACGAGATTGCAGTAAAATAGAGTAATAGATCTGAAGAGAAACAATGATTGGAAGTAATATGAATCAATATGTTAATGATATAGATCCAACATGACAAATGTAACTTGATTCAGACTTCAGATGAGAGAAATATCACCAAGCCTAGCGCATGAAGGAGGAGGAACCCACGAAAGCCAGGGAGAGATACAGATGGCTGGAGGAGAAGAAATAAAGAAGAAAAAGGCAGTTTAAAGATCATTAACGGTAAAATAGAAAATTATCCATTAAAAACGGGTTCACATGATTTGATCTCATGGTTGGGAAAAACTGTTCATCAATCTTATGGATCCCACTACTTAATAACCACCCCCACACAGTTTGACCAATCATGGTCCAACCATGTGCCAAATAGTGAAAACATACTACCTAAAGGCACTAAACATGTGAAATTAGCCAAATGGTTTCACAAACCATATGTATCCCATGAACACCCTCTATGAAAAACGTTAGATCCTTGCACAATCGTGCACCTTGACCTGCATGACTTTAGACAAACCATGTAGCCTCCTTCTAGACACAAAGTTACCTGCATAGTAACCCCACACTGTTAGCTTTAATCGTGTGGCCTAATCTTTTTCCCATTTTCTAGAACTTCAGGCTCTGAAAAATACTTGGATGCTCTGGGTACCTTCCTTAGGCCATAAAGAACATTTACCAAGATTTAAACAAGGATTTAAAATGGAAAAAAACATTCAAACCTTCATGAAAAGATGGGTCATTACATATAGAATGCATTTCCAGTAGTGGATGCATCATGAAACAAACTCAACCATACTTTTATTTATGATTTACCATAAAAATAGATGCATTAAATTGTGGTATATATTCTCCATGTTTGGATGCATAGCCAAAGGGTTGATATAGAACTCCCTCAATACCTTCTTTATCATCAATATAGGAACCACCATCCACCTCTCAAAGAGGAAAAAAATGCTCCCCACCTTTATAGAATCCTCCTGGTGCATATTCAGATAGAATATGACATCATAAAACCCCACAACCAATATCTACAATGTGGTATCCTCAAACTTTCATTCCTAGATCTGGTGTCAAAAACATAAACTTTATATACTAGTTTTTATACCAACTATATCACCTAGACGCAACCATCCAATAATTACATGACTTTAAGAAAATATTGCATTACATACATTCTCATGGCCTTTTAGGTTTAGAGTATTAGGGAATTATGAAAAATAAAAAACAAATAAATCCCAGGTCATTCTCAATTAATGGATATTTTTACACTATATAAGAAACTACTTAATCCATAATAAGTCTTCAACATCTCCCCTAACTTCTCTATATAATCTATTGTGTTAGACATATCATGTGTAATATATTTCATCATAACCTAGGTAAATAAAAAATAATAAGTGGTGAGCTAAAACACCCATTAAGTGTAAACATAAGTGATGAAAATCAAAGATAATAAGTAAATATAATATGGTTATTGATAATATATAAGGAATATATAACCAAAAATAATGCCATAATATAATGAAACTGAAAGCATAATATATCCATGGATAATAATGGAAATGAAAAGGGAACATGAATAACAATAATTGGTTCCTTAGTGATGAAATTCATAATTTTATATAGCTAATTATATGTCTTAAGCAAAGAAATCACGATCTTAGACATCGTGATCTTACTAGCAAGGCCCTATATCTCGAAAATATTTTTTTCTAGGTAGGTATACCCCAAAATACCAAATATAGTTTGTCTCATGAGACTTATCAATGCATCAGAGGTGTATCTATAATAGGATTCACCAACCACTAATAAATTCCAATGAATTCATCATATGAAGATATCTATATTAAAATAAAAATTATACACATTGTTAATATTTTCCCAATTAATAAGTGGATTGGATTTATATCTAAGAATCCCTAAAACTATCACCATATAGAGTAATGGGTATATAGTTAATTAAATAGTTTCACCAATAAATCTACCTATGGAATTTAGGTGAACACCCTTAAATAAAAGGTAAGAAATATAGAGTGTTTATATAGGAAATAAATTGGAATAAAAATTCTGCCTATAGTAGAGGATGATTTGGAAAGAGAAAATTAGTGATAGATTTATGTGAGTTTAATACTCCAAAGGAAACTTTTATAATAGTATTTAAAAAGTAAAGCATGTAAAATATATACACTAAAAAAATTAAATAATTGGTGAATACAAATCTTATCTTGATAAAGAAAAATTGAGATCCAAACACACTTATGATAATGGTACTATAAGAATAAAAAAATATGGGAGGGATTCCATGAAATTAACATATAATGAAATGAAAGTTATTTATTATAATTAAATTAAATAGTGAATTGAATATTAAATATAATATAAATAATGGTGTGCAAAATCAATAATGTCTTGTGGGTTTAAAAATGAGACAAAAAAAAACTTACGTATTGAGTGTCATCTAAATCAAAACCCTTAAAATAGAAAGAAATTGAAACTGAATTCCAAATATCATGAAATATAAATCAGAATATAATATAAAAATTAAGCAATATATAAACCATATTAAAGTAATTTCTTTATAACAAGATGAATTTGTTAAGAAATATGAATTGAGACTAAGTAACTCCTTTCAAGTAATAGAATATTTGAGGTAAAATCATTTAATAATGAGGTTATAAGGAATAATTATAGAAACATAGAAATTAATGAGGAAATAAAATAAAAATTATTCCTTAGGTATAATAAATCACAATTGTAAAAATATATTTTATTAAGAAATTTTGTAATCAATTAAAGAAAATTGAGTTTGCGTAAACCCTTACAACCTTATAAAATTTTGAGCCAAAGCTGCTCTAAGGATATGATTTCAAGGGAAACATTAAATACTATTAATAATGACATTATCATGATAAATAATATTAAATTTTTATCATATAAACCATTCCAAATAATACATGGCATATAATAATAAATATGTCTCAAGGGATGAAATTTGAGGTAAGAAACCCTTACTTTAATTCTTGGATTTGACTAATGTTCTTGAATTTCCTGTATGAAAAATAACTATCTTAATCCCCAATTTCAAAAAATTATTTATATTGATATACTTTTATAAAATATATTTATAATTATTCTCTACATGTATATTAACTATTTATCATCTATTTTCAATATTGGGTGTCAGTAATCTTGATCGTTTTGAATTAGATTCATAATAGCGGTATAATTATTCATTATTCCCTAAAATTTCATAATTCATAAATAATAAAAGGTACTATAATTTATTCTTTATAATTATTTATAATTTTATAATTTCATTTTATGGTATTTTTTATTATGATACTTAAATATAAAATCAGTGATGAGCATGTTTCAATGATTTTTAACAAACAAACATTGATATCTTAATTAATAATTTTAATGTTAGTGTAACTATTACAAATAAAAAAATTATTTACTTATCTATATCATATATTACCAATAATTTTGTTCTCATATTTATCTAGGATATTATTTTATATCATTTTTCATGTAGGTGGTTAGACCGACCCAAACATGAACATATCATAATTCATGGATGATTATGATTATGAAGATGGTTTATTTTGGAATAATATTACTATTAATGAAAAATAATGATATTATTTAGATATTTTTTAGTTGGATAATAATATTTGGATATATTTTAATTAATAATAATTAAACTAGATAAAAAATGAGATACGTTACTTCATGGAGGTGGTGGTATGCACAACACACAATTAACATTTTCATTCCTCAAAGAACAAGAGGGGAAAAGGTGGATCACAACTTTTATATTAATAATGATAAGTATATGATATATTTCACATTTATTCTTAAATTTAACTCTTATAAATAGTTAATATTGAGGAACTGGTGAAAAATGGAAGTCATAATTTCATAGAGGTAGCAGTCCACACAACGCGCGAATAGCAGTTTCATTTTTCTTGATAGATAAAGAGGGAGATGGTTAATAATTATTAACTTAGAATAATAAAATTAACTATAAAAACAATAATTATTTATTTATATAGTAATTATAAAATTATATTTTGGAATTTAATAGCGAAAAGAAAATAATTTAGAAAAAACTACTCATGCTGAAGACATGAGATTTCCCTTAGAAGATTCCATGAAATAGGAGGTCTCAGGACAATATATATTGAATATAGACTCAACTAAAGGAATATTATTCTAGGGTAATAAAAAATAGTGGAGTTTCAAGAGAAAAATGAATTATTTTATTGTTTTTAAGGGTTTGTGAGAGACCTTTTTTATTAGTGGTGAGAATGACATTTTTATAAATATTTCAAATTAATATAAAGATAGAACATGTTTCACATGTAAATATGACTCAAAAATGGAAAATAATGGATTTTGGGATGATATAAGGTCAATAATAGATCAAACATTCATTTTCAAAAAAATTATAATATGTTTCAAAGTTCATTACTCTTAGGATTTTCACTTATACCATTTTTTGTTTTACCTTGGTAACTAGTTTTTAACTAAGTAATTTTATTTTATTGTATAAAAATAAAATGTTAATTATTAGATATTTTTTACCTAATAATTCTAAATTTGAAATCAATTTTTTTAGATAAAATTTATATGTTTAATAAAATCAATTTTTAAAATTGGCGCGTGTAATGTGTAAAAAACTATTTTTAGTAAAGGTGTATTTTTATGCTTAACATTTATGTGTCGAATAAAGTTAGAATTTTTTTATTTTCATGATATAAATTAGTTTATTATAAAATAAAAAAATATATTTGGACTTAAAATAAATTCAAAAACAAATTTTATCAAAATAATATTTAATTAAAAGAAAATACCAAAAACAATTTTTATTGGGAAATATTACTTAAGTTCCTATAATGATAAAATTAATAATGGTGTTTAAAAATTTATAGTATCAATAACTAAATAAAAATTTTATTAATTAAAAGTTTTTTAAACTTTTAGGTCTTAGTTATATGATGATAAAACCATTAAATTTATAGTTTTGGTAAAAACAGTATTTTTACTATTCACCTAAATATTAATTATTTTAGAAAAATATAAAAAATTCATCTTAATCTGACATTAAAATTATGAATCTAAAAATAAATTTGTCTTTTTAAAATTAAAATTATAAACTTTTAGAATAAAAAAAATTGACATATAATGAAAACTTTCTTTATAAGTAAATAACTTTCTTAAAAATATTAACTATACTTATTCCTATTTCCTATAAATTAATAATTAAATTAGGGTTCATAGGTTATTCATATAATCAATATATTTTATCTATAATATATTTATTTTCATAAAATAAGATTTTCATGACCCGTCCTAGTGGGGCCCGCACCACAACTCCCCAAGCCCGCCTTTAATAGGCCAGGGGATGGTGACTAGCACCGAGTAGGCATATCACTAAGATGGGAGGCATTGCCTAAGTACTTGTACACACGTACACATATCTAATCCAAAAAATGTGGAAATGTAAAAAACCACTAAGGGAAAAAATGCACACATACAACTAAACCCAACCAATAGAGTACAATGGAAGCCCACCAAAAAACAAGAGTCAGCAAACTACAAAGTCAAACATGTAAGCACAAAGAGGTATTGGGACTGTTTCTCGTAGCCATAGGAATACTTGGCCTTGTAGGGAACTTAGAAAGCTAGGTCTGGTCCTAGTCCACCCTAGACTCCGTCAAAAGGCCACTCGTCAGCACAAGACACAACACGTATGAGCAAAGCCTATGCATGGGTGAGTATAACAATACCTAGTAGAGGACCCCGAAAACCACAAAGAAATATGCAATGTAATGGTACAGTCATCTCAACATAGTATATGTCTACTAAACATATAACAAGATAAACACATCCAGATATATTCGAAACCTTGACCTATAGTCTATATATAAGTCACACGATCCCATACCCACACTAAAGATTCAGTTCGAAGGTTTCAAGAAGAACTCGTCCAGTAGAACTCACTCTATGAGTCTGATAGCTCTGATGACATTTGTCCGAGAAGTACCATTCATCGGGGAAATCCATGAGAGATAGATACACTCATTCTGGGAGAACACACTTATGAGTGGGGAAAGATGATGATACACAGATGAGGATCACTGCCAGGGCCTTGGCCGATACCGCAACTCATCCAGATATACCTGCTAAGTAGAGGATCAATGTCTTGTAGGATTAGTCACGTCGATACCTGACTCTACCAATGGTCAATAATGGATAAAGGATCTCTCTTTAGGACTCTTGGTGGGATAACTAACTCTATCTCAGAAAGTCCTGCTAAAGGGATCACAATCCTATCGATGGAAATGATACCTGACCTTCACGTAATGAGAAAAAGGGAAACTAACCCAAATGGAACTTGTCCAAGGAATGATGGACAAGAGGATCTATCCATGTTCTAGGATATACAAAACATGTAGAAGGGGTCACATGTCATGTATCACGACTCTGAGTACTTCCCGTCTGTAATGGCCTAAGTTAGAGGGGATATGCCTTGTATAAAGGTAAGTACACAACATGTAGGATGGACCACACGCCGTGTCTGAGTAACCAGGGTCCGCTTCATGTATGTAGTCGTGTGCCTGTACATGGTTTCAACCCGTGTGTGCCATCCCGTATAACCGGTGCATGGGGTAACCCATGCAGTCATCCCAGTCTAGCTATTCGATGGAGTACACGGTTTTGTAATCTACCCTGTGTCTGTGCATGGCCTGAGATACACACCCAGTCCTGAATAGGGACCCACACACTGTGTTCTTCAAAGAACACACCATGACATCGCTTCCTGCACCGCGGAACCCTAGCCGCCATTGATCCATTCAAACACGTGATGTCTTCTGGGGAGAACACCATGTTCTTCACCATGCACAGCACAGAATCTGTTTTTGCTGCTAGGTTGACCATACATGGTGTGTTCTTAGAGATACGCGCCATGTTGATCATAATTTTCTTGAAATGCAGGTCTGCTCTACCGCACCTCGATGATGCATCAGTCTTCGATCCAAGGATCTGTTTTCCTCAAAACTCAAGATCCAAGGTCTCCACGCCATGCCATTGATGTTTTAGGAGGTTTCAGGCGTTCGATCAGCCCTGAAACCCCATTTCGATCCACCCTTGTGAAGAATAGTAAAAGAATGGTTTCTCCCAATCTGAGCCGATTCATCATCATCCATTGTTGTCACAACTATGTTAGGTCTTCATGATGTTATATCTCTAATTTGTGATTGTTTCATTGTGAAACAGATTCACAACAATCTGTTGTTCATCGCCCCGCGACGAACGTGAAGAACACAGGAAAAAAGGAGAAGAAATACAAAATCAATTTGAGGAATGAACCTCAACCATCATTCGTCACAACTTTGATTCACTCCCATTAGTATTATCAATAGAGAAAAATCAAAATAAAAAAACAATCTGGTATGGATTAATTCCCTGAATCAACATCCCAAAAGAAAACGGAAAACCACGCCCTCCCCCAAGAACGCACGATCTATGGATCACCCTATTCGTGGGCTGATCAGAATTCATTGTGTAATCGAAAAACAGGGAAGGTAGTAATAAAAATAATAAACCCTACCTATATTTGGTTGAAGAATGATCATTGTGTTGCATTCTTTGGTGAGGTTCGTCGAATCGGAGATGTGTCAATTGATCACGTCATCGTCGTCCGCCAACAGGTTCTCCTCTAACGCTCTAATGGAAATCCACAATTCGTAGGGTTATGCGGATAACCCTACAAAAATTCCCTAAGAAGGTATTAATAGGGTTTTATTAGGTCACTACATTTAAAGAAACATTTAAAATAAAATAAATTATTAATTTATTTTATTTCCTTCAAAACGTCTAAAAACTAACTTTTGCACCTGACCCGACCCGATCGATGTTAGGCCCCACCTAAGGTAAATTCATTGATCCGAACTCAATGGTGCCATAAGATTTCTAATCTTGGAACCCATTTTAAAGTTATTCCACTTTTTTAGGAAAACCACTCGCACATGCTGTTTAAAATTTTAATTTATTTCAAACATTTATTCTGGGCACTTCGTGCCTCGGAATCGCACGCCATCAAAAATACTAGTCTCGTAATAATTTCATATAATATTTAAAAATAATACATGGAAAATCAAATTCATTACATTATTCCCACCTTAGGGCCTTGCATCCTAGAAAAACCAAAACAAGGGTTACTTAAAAAGATGTGGGTACAAGGTACGGATTCGAGCCTCCCACTCCCACGTGCTCTCTTGAAGGTTTCAGTGCTGGAACTGGATGTGCACCAAGGGAATTGATCTCCCACAAAGGATCCTCTCTTATCGATCCTCTATCTCTACCAGGTACTCAGCAAGGTTTGCTTCATCCTTGATGTCCAGCTCACCCTAGTCGATGATGTGTGATGGGTCATGCACGTACCTCCTCAGCTACGACACGTGGAAGACATCATGTACTCGATTCAACTATGGTTTTAGGGATAATAAGTACACCACCTTACTAACTCTATGAAATATATAGAAAGGTCTAATGAACCTCGGAGATATCATGCCACCTCAGCCAAATCTCTGCAACCCTCATCGAGGTGAGAGCTAAAGGATGACGTTGTCTCCCTCCTCAAACACCAGAGTTCTTCATCTTCTGTCAGCATAGGACTTCTGACGGCTCGGTGTAGTCTACATCAGCTCTTGGATGATCTGCACCTTCTCAGTGTTAGCTCACACCAACTATGGACCCATGAGTGCTGACTCTCCGGGGTCGGTCCAATAAAGCAGTGACCGACAAGGTATCCCATATAAATCCTCAAACAGTGCCATACTAATGGTGGAGTGGTAACTGTTGTGGTATGAAATCTCCAATAGTGGTAGGTGGTCCTCCCAACTATGACCAAAGTCCAAGATATAGGTTCACAACATATCTTTCATAACCTAAATGGTATTATCCATCTGACCATATTTCTGGGGATGGAACGTTATGCTCAAATGTAGCTGAGTCCCAAAAGCCTCCTACAGCCCCTTCCACAACCGGGATGTAAAACAAGTATCACGATCTGAGACTATTTTCTAAGGGAATCCATGAAGTCGAACTATCTCCTACACGTAGAGGCATTCCAAGCTCTTTGCAGTACTATGCTCCTAGACAGCTAGGAAGTGGATTGACTTGGTGAGTCGGACAATGATCACACAGATGGAATCATGTCACTTGGATGTTCTTGGTAAGCACATCACAAAGTCCATTGATATCCCATCCCACTTGCACTATGGCACTTCCAGGGGTGAGCTAACCATGCTAGAACCTGGTGCTTAGCTTCACCTACTGGCACATAAGGCATCGAGAAATAAACTCTACTACTACCTTCTTCGTACCTGACCACTACAACTACTGTCAGATATCCTAGTACATATTCACCATGCCAGGGTGTAATGCCAAGGGGGATTTAGGAAACCCCCTTAGGAACTCCTTTCGCAATGCCACTAGTACAACATTACGCCCTCTAAAAAGGACAATGTTCTCTCCACCTTGAGAGTACCCATCAGGAGTATGTCCTATGGATAACTGAGCACGCAAGGTCTCACAGTCGACATCCCCTAGTTGTTCCTCCCTAACTCACTATAAGAGTGGAGGGGTGACAACCATCGTCTAAAGGTAAGTAGCATCCTCTCTATCCAAAAAGGATAAATATAATGTGGTCAAATGCTCTATCGTCTCATTCAGTAGCTGCGAACTCGATCTTCTGCTGAGAGCAGCTACCACAACATTCCCCTTCCCAGGAGTATAGATGATCTCAAAGTTGTAATATCAGAGGAACTCTAACCATCTCCTCTGCCTCATATTTATATCCTTCTGCGAGAAGATGTATTTGAGGCTCTTGTGGTCAGAGAAGATGATAAACCACTCACCCATAAGGAATTGTCTTCACATCTTCAACACAAAGACTATTGTTTCCAACTCAAGATCACGGGTCACATAGTTCTGCTCATGTGGCCTTATCTAGTGCGAACCATAAGAAATCACCACATGTCTCTGAATCAGGAAACATCCAAGACCAGTCCCTGATGTGTCACAAAAAACAACATACTCAACACCCTCTTATGGAAATCTCAAGATTGGGGCACTCGTCAAAATCTAACTCAACTAATCAAAATCCTACTAGAACTTCTTCGTACAGATAAAAGGCTACACCTTCCAAGTCAAGGCTGTCATCAGTGCTGATACCCGGGAGAAATCATGGATGAAACTCTAGTAATATCCTATCGTACCTAGGAAACTCTGCACCTCTATCACACTTTGAGGTGGCTCCCATGATAACACCGCCTCAACCTTAGCTAGGTCTACTGCTACTCCATCTACTTTGATAAAATTTCACAGAAATTAGACCTCATGTATCCAAAACTATCACTTCGAGAGTTTCTCATAAATCTGTTGCTCTCAGAGTATGTCTAGAACCATCTATAGGTGTATCGCATGCTCCACCTATGACATTGAGTATACAAGGATGTCATTGATAAAGAACATTATGAACTGGTTTAAATATGGATGAAAGATCTGGTTCATAAGTCCCATGAACATTGCGGGGATGTTCGTCACACCAAAAGGAATCACACTGTACTCGTTGAGACCGTAGAGGAATTGGAAGGTCATCTTCGGTATATCCTCATCCCATACTCCTAATTGGTGGTAACTTGATTTAAGGTCAACCTTTGAGAACTATTTTTCCCCTCTTAGCTGGTTTAAGAGGTCATCAATCCTTGTTAGTGGATACTTGTTCTTCACCATTACCTGATTCAGGAACGGGAAATCCATTCACAACCTCAAAATCCCATCTTCCTTCTTAGAATACAAAATTGGGGTCTCCCAAGTTGAAACATTGGGCCTTGTGAAGCCCTTGATTTGAAAATCCTCTAACTTCACCCTCATCTCATGAAGCTCTGCAGGATCCATCTGATATGTTGTTGAGGATATCCATGATGTCCTAGGGTGTATGTCAATGCAAAAGTCGATCTCCCAATAGGGAGGTAGTCCTAGAACATCTTGGGGAAAGACGTCTACGTACTCCACCGCAACTACTGGTAATGGGAAGTTCAAAACATCTACTACTATGAGGGTAAGGCTATCCAACAAATGAGTGATAAACTGCACCCTCCTATGCATGATCTCATCTTGTGCTTCCGGGGTATCCTTTTCACCGAAAAAGGAAAACCTCATCCCATTGCTGTAGACACACCACACTCTTCGCCAAAAGCAGTCAATTTGGGTATGGACTAAAGATAACCAATCCATACTGATAATGATATCATAAGGCCTCGACGCTGCCACAAAGAGGTTCCAAACAAAACTCTTGCCTTGAAGGGAATGACCACACTGTATGCAAAGGTTCGTGATCATCGAGTCTCTTCTTATAGGTGTCTCCAAGTGTAAGGTATGAGTCAACAGATATACTGGAATCTCTAGGCTTCACACAGGACATGTGACGTGGAAGGAATGACTGGAACATGTGTCTATAAGTACTGTAGATAAGGTGGAAAAGACACAGATCATACCTCAGATCATCCCTAGAGACTCTGGGTCATACACCTCGACCACATGTAGCTTTCCCCAACCCTATCCCCTAGCCCCTAAGCCTGGTGTGGACCTCCTGGGGGTGGTGGTAGAATTAGATCAAAGCGTATTCCACCACCTGCAGTGCTCCCTACTCCTCTTCCATGTCCACCACCTGTTGGGTCTATCTACACCACTCTCTGCATCTTCTTTGATGGTCCATACACTACATCCCTGTCAGCATCTTGATGGGTTGGAAAGTATCTAGAAAGATGTCCTCTACTGTTGCACAAGTAGCATCACCTCTCCCTAGGCTAACTGGATCCATCCTGAGATCCCCGGACTGCCAATCCCATGTCTTGGGTCCTCCTGTGACATCTACCACATCCTGAACCCTATGTTTGGCATCAGATCCCTAATTCTGAGGTCTCTACACCTGTATGACTGCTACAAACTATCACTAGCTGTCTATGCTCTTCCAAGAAGCTCTTGATCACTAAGGCCCACTCAAACACTCCAGCAAAAGTCTAAATGCATAAAGGAATGACACTAGCTCAGATGTCCCATCGTAGACCTCACTCAAAGGTCAAAGCTCTAAAGTATTGATCCCTAAATATATCTATCGAGTACCTGGAAAGGTTGGCGACCCTCAATGAATAGTCATACACTGTAAAACTACCTTTCTAGAGCTGAAGAAGCTCCTAGATACGTACCTCTCTTAGCGTAAACCGAGAGAACTCCTCTATAAAGAGCTTCTTGAACTCCATTTGTGAAAGATTATCCTCATCGTGAGTTTGTGTGGTCAGAATCCACCATCGTCCCACTGAACCCTAAATAAGCCTCACTCCCAGGATCACCATATTGTCTAGTGGTGTCCTCACTAGATGGAAAACTCTGGTCACCACCTCAAGCCAGTCCTTATCTTCCTGAGAGTCAGGTTCTCCTCAGAACCTGATGGGTCTCTATCTTTGAAACTCATGCAGCGCGCTTAGCCTTCACCCCTCATCTGTCGGTACTCTAGGTACCATGGGATACACCGCTGGTGGTGGTATAAAAGGTGCACCACCTGGAGGTAACGCTTGGGGAACCAGTCCATGTATCGAAGCCTCTTCATTGAGGGGGTCATCTTTGTGATCAAGCTGCTGAATCCTAGAGGGTATGCATCATGGAGTCATCATGTAAGGAAACAAGATGTAACATGTTCAACAAGTATATCTGGATAGCCCACAGAAGGGATATGGAAAACACAACCCATTCCTATGTAATGCATGTACCATTATTTTACTTCCCTGCAACTACTGTTTTCAGGTACCCCGTCAAAAAGAAGGTTATCAGAGTCCTGGTGTATGGATACATCGACCACCCGCACCAACACTAGAGTCTCTGGACTGAAAGATGACCTCGAAACACTTAACAATGTTACCCCAAACCAAATCTCACAGACTCTTGGTCCTAATTTAGAACCATCCCGCCTCTGATACCACTCTATCATGACTTGTCCTAGTGTGGCCCATGTTATGACTCTCCAAGCCCGCCTCCAATAGGTCAGGGGCTAGTGACTAGCACCGAGTATGCATATCACTAAAATGGGAGGCATTTTCTAAGTACCTGTACACACACACATCTCCAATCCCACAAATGCTAAAATGTAAAAAAAACACTAAGGAAAAAATGCATGCATTCAAATAAACCCAACCAACATAGTACAACAGAAAGTAAAGTGCGGAAAGTAAACTGGGATAGAATACAAGCCCACAAAAAACAAGAGTCTACAAACTAAAAATTACAAACTGTAATCCCAAAGAGGTATTGGGACTGCTTCTCGTAGTTGTAGGAACACTTAGGCCTATAGGGAACTCAGAAAGCTCGGTCCAGTCTTGGTCCGCCCTGGATTCCTTCAAAAGGTCGCTAGTATAGAAAAGATAGGACACGTGCTAGAAAATCCTGTTCAGGGGTGAGTATAACAATACCTATTAGAGGAACCTAAAAACCACAAAGCAATACACAGAGTAAAGGTGCAATCATCTCTATACAGTATATGTTTACTAAAAATATAACAATAGAAACACATCCATATATACTCAAAACCCAGACCCCTAGTCTAGAGACAAGTCACATGACCACATACACTAGGGATTCAGATCGAAGGTTTAACAAAGCACTTGTCTAGAATAACTCACTCCACGAGTCTGATAGGTCTGATGACGTTCGTCCGAGAAGTACCGCTCATCGGGAAAAGCCATGAGAGATAGATAAACTTATTCTAGGAGAACACACTCATGAGTAGGGAAAGATCACAATACACAAATGAGGATCATTTATAGGGCCTTGGAGGATACCGTGAATCATCCATATTTACCTACTAAGTAGAGGATCAACATCCTGTAGGATTAGTTACATTGAAACCTAACTCTACCTGGGGTCAAGAATGTATAGAGGATCTCACTCTGGGCCTCTCAGAGGGATACCTAACTCTATCTCAGAAAGTCCTGCTAAACGGATCATAATCCTATGGATGGAAACGATACCTAACCTTCAGGGGAATGAGAAAAAGGGGAACTAACCCAAATGAAACTTGTCTATGGAACGGTGGACAAGAGGATCAAACCATTTTCCAGGATATAGATGACATGTAGAAGAGGTCACATGTCGTGTATCACGACATTGGGTATTTACCATGTGTAACAGACCGAGTCAGAGGGAACATGCCATGTAGAAAGGTATGTACACGGCGCATAGGATGGATCACACACCATATCCGAGTAACTGGGGTCCGCTCCATGTATGCGGTCGTGTTCCTGTACACGGCTTCAACACGTGTGTTCCATCTCGTGTAGCAGATACACAGGGTAACCTATGCAGCTATCCTGGTCTGGCCATCTGGTGGAGTACATGGCCGTGTACTCCACCTCGTGTCTGTGTATTGCCTGAGATAAATGATGAGTCCTGCGTAGGGAGCCACACACCATGTACTATGGAGAACACGTCGTGTCATCACTTCCAGCACTGCAGAACCCCAGCCGCACTGATTCATTCCCACATGCTGTGTATTTTGGGGATCACGTTGTGTTCTTCGTCATGCACATCACAAAAGCCCTAGTCGCAGCCATGTCGGCCATACTTTTCATATTCTTTGAGATACACTCCGTGTTGATAGGAATTTTCCAGAAATGAAGGCTTGTTCTACCGCACCTCGGTGATGCTTCAGTCTTCGATCTGAAAATCCATTTGCCCCGAAGCTCAAGATCCAAGGTCACCCCACCCTATCATCGATGTTTTTGGAGGTTTTCTATTTTCGATTGGCCCCAAAACCCCATTTTGATCCACCCTCAAGAAGAACAGTTTCTCCTGATCCAGGACAATTCGTTTTCCGCCATCATCGTCACACATCCACTAGGTCTTCGTGACGTCGGAACTCTAATTTTTGATCGTTTTGTTTGGAAATGGGTTCACAAATATCCATTGTTTGTCGCTCTATGGAGAATGAAAATAACAAGGGAAAAAGGTGGAATAAAACCAAAATTAATTTGACGAACGAACCTCCACCATCATTCATCATGGCGTTGATCCTCTTATATTAGTAGGATCAATAGAGAAAAATCAAAACAAAAAAATAAACTATTATGTATTAATTTCCCGAATCAAAAATCAAGAAAGAAAACGGAAAACCACACCCTCCCTCAAGAACACACAATTCACGGATCACCTTGTTCATGGTTTGATCTGCATTCATTGTTTAATCCAAAAATGGGGAAGAGAATAATCAAAATAACAACCCCTACCATGATTCAGGTGAAGAACAATTGCTACATCGCGTTTGTTGGCGAGGTTTGTAGAATCTGAGATGCATCAATCGATTGTGTCATCGTCATTCGCCAACGGGTTCTCCTCTAGTGATCCAATTGTAATCCAAAATTTGTAGGGTTATGTGGATAACCTTGTGAAATTTTTATAAGAAGGTATTAATAGGGGAGGATTAGGTCACTACATTTAAGGAAACATTTAAAATAAATTAAATTACTTATTTATTTTATTTTCTATGAAACGTCAAAAAACTAACTTTTTCAGATGACCCACACCGGTCGATGTCAGGCCATACCAAAGGTAAAGTCGTTTCTTTGAACGCAAAGGTGCCATAGGATTTCTGATTTGGGCACCTATTTAAAAATTATTCCACTTTTTTCGGAAAACTTCTCGTGCGTGCCGTTTAAAAGTTTAATTTATTTCAAACATTTATTCTAGGCACTCCGGGCCTCAGAATTGAACGCCATTGAAAATCCTAGTTTCGTAATAATTCCATATAATATTTAAAAATAATACAGGAAAAATATGAGACATTACAAAAATATCAAAATATCAAATTTTTAGAAAGGTTTCTTTTTTAAGCATAAATCAGGCTTATTAGTTATTTAGCTACACTAATTTAATTCTCATTAATGGATTTTTATTAATAAAAACCTTCATTTTTATTTATACATATATTTTGTAATTTAGTTACATATATTTTTACATTCCAATTATATGACTACATTTTAATGGTTATATACTATTCTGCAATTCGTTTTGGTTCATTATTGTGTATATCACACACTATCAAACATATTAAGTCTTAAAGGAGTTTATGATTTATAATACTGAGGATATTATATCCCCCCCTAAATAAATTACATCCTCACAATTTTAATTATTAATCACTAATAAGATTATTTTAGGGTATCTAAAATATAAGTATAACTAAAGATAAAATATTAAATAAGGTGTTTACCTTAATATTATGTAAGGCTAGGAAAAACATCTTTTCCCTTCATCATGTTAACCGATTGATTTATATTTCCTTTCCAACTTGTTACTTTATGCCCCATTTTCCACACATGAAGCATCCTACTATTCCTTTGAGACATTCCCTTGGGTGTTTCTTCACACATTCTTCCCACATATGAAATTTAATCTTCTTTACTTCACTATCTTCATTACTTGAACTTTTATGAGATTCCATCCTTATATTATTTGGTGTGTTTTTAAACTAAACTAATTACACATTTTTAATCATAATTATTGATAGTTATTTTTTGTCATAATAACATCATTTCTCACTCTAGCTCTTATCCCATTAGGTTGCTCGTTGGGAAAATCTATGCATAATTTATGGAAACCATCATTAATTTGATTGACCGTGAAATGTTATTAAAACTAAAAGGAGTTAATGTGAGTTATGACCATCAAAAGTGAATTATTTTAAAATAATTGCATGAAAAGTTTAATATAAAAAATTTTACTCTTTGAAATCGTTACATTAGTAATCTATTCAACATAAATCACTCATAGTTCAATGTTGATTTCTTTAGGTTGTGTTATCTTATATTACTTAACCAAATTATTTTATATAATAAATCATTCATAATGGATTATAAAGATAATGTTATTAATAAAACCATATCACCTATGAATGTCTAGACAAGTTTTTAGTCATAGGCCCACTCATTGTTTACCAAAGTGAATATGAGTTGAGACTCACAAAGATTTTTTCAAGGTGAAAACCCCTAGGTTCATTTGTTCCATATCCATATTCAATTTATAGTATTTATAAAGGGATACAATTACTAGGAGAACCACATAATATCTACCTTAAAAAAACTTTGGGATGTTATTATAAACAATAATTATCTCTTAGACGTATCCCTAGGGTTTTCAATTAAGTTATCATATCCTAATATCTAAAAATCATAAAATATTAAACATTAATTAAACTAACCTAAAGGGTTATCTGTAACATTTAAATTATGATCATATTTAACTTATCAACCCTTAAATTATCCTCAAATAACATCATAACCTCTAATGTTTTCTAAAACCTACTCTGATACCAGCTGTGATAGCCCTATACCATCACTCATAGATTCGATGCTGAAAACAAATACTTTACATATTGGAATTGATATCAACTATATCACCCATATATATCCATCCCATAATTACTTGAATTTAAGAAAATATTGAATTTCATTCATTCCCATGACCTTTTAGGATTATATCTTTAAATAATTTTATCAAGTTATAAAATAATAAATCCCACATCCTTCTCAACTAATGGTCATTTTTACCACTATATAATAAATTAATTGATCCATAATAATTATTCAAAATCTCTCAAAAATTCTCCACAAAATCTATTCTATCATGAATATCATGTGTAATACAATTATTCATAACCTAGGTAAATGGGAACATAATAATGGGTGAGATAAAATAATCATTAAAGGTAAAGAAATGAGATGATAATAAAATATCACTAGTGGCCATAAAAATATCATAAATAATACGGAAGGAATAAATAACAAAAAATAATACCATAATATAATTAAAATTAAATCATAATGTATCCATATATAACTATTAGAAATGAAAATATCATATGGATAAAAATAAATTTTTCCTTAGTGATGAAATTTATAATGTCGAATATCTAATTCCATTCCCTAATCTAAGAATCATGATCTTAGACATCATGATCATACTGTTAAATCCTTATGTCTAGGAAATATTTTGTTCGGGTTAGGCATACACAAAAATACTTAAGCTAGTTTATCTCCTGAGATTTATCGATACATCGAGGATATATCTATACTGAGCCTTGTCAGTCACTAATTAAATCTAACGCATTCATTATATGAATTAATGACTAAATGCTACAATACATAACCAACATGACTTATTAATCAATAAACATCTATATTGAAATATAAAGTATAAAAATTATCTATATTTCCCTATTTATTAAATGGAATATTTATTTATGTAATCACTCCTAAAACTAACACCATATAGTGTAATGGGTATATTATTACATCAATAATTAATCAAATTATTCAACATCTATAATCTAGGTGAACACCCTCCAATCAAATGAAATAAACATAGAGTGTTCATAGAGGAAAGGCGTTGGAAGAAAAATATTTCCTATAATAAAAGATTATTTATTAAGAAAAAGGAATTTTTGAATTTCCATGATATTAGTCCCCCAAAATGAAATGAAATGATAGTATTTAGAAATTAAACCATGAATAATATATACATCGTAAAAAAGAAATAAGTGGTGTATACAAATCATATCTCAATGAAGAAAAAATGATATGAAAATACCCTTACAATAATGGTAACATAAGAAGAAAAAGAACATGAGAGGGATACCATGATATTTAAATAAAATTAAATTAAATATATTCATTATACATATATTTAACAAGGTAGTTAAAACCCATATAAGAGAAATCATGGTCCGTAATATCAAACATGTCTGATAGATTTCAAAATGAGACAAAAAAACCTGTATGGTTTGAGTATTGGCTAAAGAAAAACCCTTAAAGGAGAACTTTATTTAAATATAATTTAAAATACCATAATAATAAATGATGTATTATAATAAATATAAAATATATACACAATATAAAAGGATATTTGTGCATAAAAAGGAGCATGTCTCAAGATACAGAAATTGAGACCTAGAAACCCTTTTCAAGTAACATAATCTTTGAGGTAAAAATCATTTGATAGTGAGGTTATAAGGAAGAATTATATAGCCCCGTAATTAAAGGAGTAAATAAAATAAAAATTATTCATTATATATAATAAATTATAACTGGAATAGTAGATTTCAATATGAAAGTTTGTACTCAATGGAAGAAAATTGAGTTAGCACAAACCATTATAACCTTAGAAACATCTAAGTCAAAACCCCTTAAAGGATATGTTTTAAAATGAAATGTTAAATACTATTAATAATTATAGTATCATGATAAAAAATATTAAATGGTAAGTGTATACACCATTACAAAGAAAATATAGAATATAATAATAAATATGTCTCAATTGGTAAGCATTTGAGACAAGAAACCGTTACCTTAATTCCCAATTTCTACTAAAGTGAATGAATTTATTATTTAATAAAATAACTTTCTTAGTCACCTATTTAAAATCCTTATTTAAATTTATATTCTTTTATGAAATTCTTTCTTAATTATTCTCTACGTGTATATTAATTATTTATTATCTATTTTATATATTGAGTGTGAGTAATCTTGATCATTTCGAACTAGTTTCATATTTATGATGATGTTCTTCATTCTTCTCCCAAATTTCATCATTACAAGATAATATAAGGTACTAGAATTGATTCTTGATAACTTCTTATAATGTTATAATTTTATTCTTTGAGGTTTTTGGTTATGATACTTAAAGATAAAATTAATGATGATCATGTTTCAATGATTTTTAAAGAAATAAT
This sequence comes from Viscum album, assembly GCA_963277665.1. Taxonomy (NCBI): domain Eukaryota; kingdom Viridiplantae; phylum Streptophyta; class Magnoliopsida; order Santalales; family Viscaceae; genus Viscum; species Viscum album. Next base: position 766,498,763 of record OY728138.1, read on the forward strand.
GTTGGTATCTTAATTAATGATTTTAATACTATCATTACTATTATAGAACAAACAAAATCATTATTTACTTATTTATATCATATATAACCATTAATTAAGTTCTCGTAGTCATTCATGATATTATTTTATATCATTTTTATTGTAGGTTGTTAGACCAAACCATTTTTTTAAATAGTTTATGGGTCAAGAACTCTTTATCGAGAATAAAATAAGAAACCCCTTTTTTGAATTGGGTAGAGTGGGAACCCATACAAGACATAGTGGCATAGATTCCTTAAAGAAATATTACCTGAAGTTCTTAACATAGTCTCAAATGATCAAAGGGAAAAAAATTAAGATAAGAATCCAAAAAAGTCTCATCCCCTTAGATAATGAAATAGAGGAATCAGTCAATGATTGTAACACCCCAAGCTTCCATGGTATGATTCTCTTTGAATAATACTGTAGCGTGTGTTGTACTCAACTTCGAGATTCTAACACACTACGACCAATCAAAGTAGCCGTTATGAATAGTAATACCCACTTTTTAAAATTTTATAAATTTTATATCTCAAAATGGACTTCATTTTTGTATTCGGAATATCGAAATTAGACTAGGTTAAAATTTTGGTAATTTTCGGATAACTTTTATATTTTGATGAATAGTGAAAATTACTAAATTTTAATTAAAAACAACTTTTTAATAAAAATAATTAATAGCGATAAATTATGAATTTTAGTGGTTTTAAAGTATATTTAGAATATATTTTTTTCCCATTTAATATAATTTTGGTCATTGGACATAATTTCACATTTAAACTGGACATAAACAAGTGTCAATCTTTTGATAGTTATTATCTCTTAAAAACACGCATTTTATTTTAACAACAGGAATTAATTTTAAGTAAATTTGTGCCACTTATGTGTTTTGAATTTAGAGAAATGGATTCTATATTTATAATCAGGAGGTACAAATTGTGTAAATAGGTAACTTTTATTTTTATACATTTTGAATAATTACTTCGGTAAATATTATATTTACCATGGTTAAAGGGTAAATCCGGTAAATAAGGGTAAAAAATAATATTATAATAAAAATAAATTACCCTAAACATGTACTAACCCTATTTGTTGATACATTTCCAACCATGGTCATCTTTGAGTCGATTTTGGGACTCCATGTATCCACTTGTAGGTGATAAGGACACTATATTAATTAAGTTAAAGTAAATACAAAAATGACATAAGCATATATCTTTTAGAAAAACAATTTTTACATAGGGTTATATATGTTATATTTTATACTATAAAGAATAATTATAAATATAAAAAGATTTAATACATAATGGTATTTTATTTATAATTTTTAGACATTTAATAATTTAATTTATTTATGACACAATGGTGATGCAGTAATTACCTAATTAATGAAATATAAAAATAATTGATATTATAAATATCCAAATAAATTTAATTTGAGACTTTTTATGAATTAAAATAATTTTATAGTTTAATATGACATATTTTTATTAGTTATATGAATTTTATTCTAAGTAATAATTCTGTTATGAATTTATCAAAAACAAAATACCCAATAGTGTCAAAATTGACATACATGAGTTTTTAAAACAAGTATTATATTATTAATTGATATTATATTCATAAAAATATATGATTCATCAAAAGGAATTATATCATTATAGGTGTATCATTAATGGACCACTTGGGGGTCACTTGGAAGTATATAGTACGTTTATTAACTATATAATATAAAAATACAAAGAGACATGGTAAATGTCAAACTATTGAACTAAGAGTTAAATCTAAAAGATAAGGTTACTATAGTGACCCAAACCTGTCTAAAATCTATTTTTTGGGTGGTTTTCGACCCATACCCACCTTATACATTGAATAATCCACTTTGGATCCATTATAAACCGAATATGAATTTATTATAAATTAATACTTTAGGTTTTTCCTAAAGAGACCCTCCTCTCCCTTATAAAAGGACACCACTTCTAACCAATTCCTCACACCTCTCAAGCATTTTGTATCGTCCAAACTCTACCCAATTAAGATCCCTACATCCCTCTCCCCCTCCTAGAATAATTACCTCAGGAAAAAGGCACTTTAAGAGTCTTTTTTGGTTCAAACCAAAGGGAGTTACCCAAATTAAAGGTAATGATTTCTCTTAGCTTCTTTTCTTTTATTTTACTTCTCTAACCCCTAAACTCTTCTAATTATTTTCTTTTATAACAAAACCAGTATACTAAATATACTAGGATATTTTTATGAGATGTATTCAAACTACACTTACACACACCACTATCTAATGGGTGAAGAACATATTTTTTCTGTGGATGGAAACCAGACACCTCACGAAACGATTATTGTTCAATTATCTTCTACCACCTATCATGGTGGACATTATGATGGAACTATAATTAAATATGATATTAATTATATTTATTTTATATATAATCTTCTGTAAATCCATTTTATAGCATACCATTATTTGTTTCAGGTTGTATACGATAATTTCATTTGAGGAAGTGTGGACTACAACCCCCTCAAAGTGATATGACTCGTTCATACCATACATGGAACGTATAAAGGATGGTGTTAATGAACATAAGTAACACATATAAGATATTATATTATACTGGAATAATAATATACCTATGTATCATTTGGTTTTTATTCCTTTTAAAATGAAAAATGAAATGGAAGTAGTGTTCGTGCGTACGTACGGATTACTGTGTCTACGAACGCGATGAGATTCATTTCCCCATCATATCAATTCAAGAATAATTCTCATTTGATGATTAAAAGTAATGTTTAAGTACTTGATATAATTCTGCATATGAATAAGATACATCCTATCCATAACAAACACGGCTTACATAACGAAACATATAAAGGAAAATGAATCAGTTAACACCCAAAACGACGATAATACTAAAATATTATTAACAAAGCAATATTAAAAGATCATATATGATATAATATTTATGTATATTATTCTTGTATAATTTAATAACAATGACTTAACTATTATACATGAGGTTAACCTACACTATATCAAGTAAAAGTACAAGGTAAGGTTTTATTTCACAATCTCTTCATTATTCGAGGTTGTTTATACGTAATTATCTACTGGGACCTCTTTATCATCCACATCCATGTTTCTTAAAAATGTATTTAAAAAAAATCTTACTATTTTACAGAATATGGGTTAAATTTATTTATAACCTTGTTTGAATTTTTATAATAATTTTATAAAGGGATCTTTTCGTCGTTTTCCAAACAAGGTCCTTTTTACCCTTTTCGACAGAATTAAGGAAAGAATGTCTTTTTTAACTTATACGGTGGGTGTGGATATTTTCCGCCATTATAAAATCTTAGAAGCTTCCCTTACAAGATTATAATAATATTTTTAAAGTAAATGTTTTCTTTTATAATTATGTGACTTTTAAATGATTTCAAAAAAAGATATATTTCTCTCAAATAGTTTCGATTTCATCTATGTCAACATCCTTTGATGGATTTTAAGTTTATTTGAAGTTGATTTGTTATGATACAAAACTTCCATATTGTATTGAAGGTTTTGTGATATGTTTGACTTTGGATGTGTTATTTTTATACCATTCGTGGTTTATGGAGAAATTATTGACATTTCGTATGCTAGTTTTAATACGAATGTTTATGTTATGTTTAAACTTGTTCATATGAGGAATGAATTAGACTTAATAAGTGATGGGTGGAGCCCGATATAGCTCCTCGATGCATCAGTAGGTCTCATGAGACAAACTAGTGTCTTGGAACAAGACCTTGACAACATATTATTTGTAGTCTTGGCACGAATCCTTGGCTACGTGGTTATGATAGTCTGGCATTATGCATTCCATCGTTATGAAAGTAGTTATTGATATTTAATGTGATTATTCAATTAGTAGAATATCCATGTGAATAAGTAAATCAAATTATTTCATTTTATTTTTTCCATATTATGCTGAAGTTCAAGTTTAAATGTCTTTTGTTTTAGTTATACATTGCGTTAAATGTTTATGCTTATTTATAAAAGTTTCTACTATATTGTTATCCTTACTGATCATCTGAGCTCGCCCATTTAAATGTTTTATTTTTTCCCAGGATATGAAGAAGTATTTTATGAATGACCTACAAGGATATTATGAGGGGATATGAGTGTGGACTATGGAGACTATGTTTTTGTAGTATTTATTTTATGATGCAATGTAAACTTTATGAATGTATCTAGTGTTTCCAAGGCTACTAAACTAATTGATCTTTCGACTCTTGATATTTTGTGATCATGCCAATGTTATGTAATAATACACTAACTTTAGGTAACTGGGGTTGGGGTGTTACAGTTGGTATCCGAAGAAGTTTAGTACAAACCATGGAAGCTAGATTTAGGTAAACTCTGATTAGAGCACATAGAACTAAGATGGAATTTGAGGATAAGTATCGAAGAACTTCCTAGAATTTTGGTATTGTATAGATTTTGTGAGTTTTCCAAGAATTACATCCCTGTTTGGATACGAGCAGGTAGAGGTAGCTCTGACACAGATGTACCTAGGGGTAAAACCCGAAAACACCGCTTTGATCTAGACTTGAACAAGAACGGGTGCACGACAACAGGCCTTGCTGCACTCTTGGTTATGACACTCCTAGGGGATATGCTTAGGATAATTCTCATTTTCTTTACAACCATTATAAAGGGTTTATGAGTATATACTTCCTCAAAGAAATTTTTTTTATGATTATGGATTATATCCATAAACTATTCAATTTATGTTAAGTGTTTTACATGTTGGATTTATGTATTGTGATTAATAAACTAATCTAGTGTATGCCATTGTTTAGAAATGATGCCTAGTGGAAGAAATGGAAAACATATCAATGCAAGCACTCCGTGTAGGTATTTCCCTCCTACTCAAGATAATTATAGTGGAGATGGTGATGCAACTGGTGCTGATTAGATAATCACCATACTGGGACAAATCACTCAGGTTATGAATAATAACCTTACCCATATAGAGCACCCTGATCCGCAGCGTGGAGGTTAAATGTTAGATCTCTTTATGAGGCAAAACCCACCAGAATTAAATGGGAGTACAAATCCCTTAGTAGCTGAGCAATGGATAAATTCCTTATAGAAAATATTCAATGCCTTAGGGAGCAGTGAAAGGGAAAAAGTTATCATGGCGGTTTATCGCCTCACTGGAGATGTTGATCAATGGTGGTCATTGATAAAAAACATGAAGAAGATGATGAAGTATCAAATATTTAATGGAGATAGTTCAAAGATATTTTCTTAGAAAAATACTTTCCTCGTGACCATCGAGCAGAATGGAAAGACAATTTACGATTCTGAGTCAAAAGGAGGATGATAATGTCGCAAAGTATGAGACTGATTTTACAAGGTTAGCGAGGCATGCAACAGATTATATATGTAACCCAAGAAGTAATATTGATCATTTCTTTTAGGGGTTAAAACCATTTCTCCGTTGAGCATTAGTCTCAAAATATTTCTCATAGTATGAAGATATTATCTCATGTGAAATCAAGACAGAAAAGGAATTCGCTAAGTCTTACAACTTTAAGGAAAAGAAAGAGAAGAAGATATTTGTTGACCACTCTGGAAATAGAAATAAATGGAAGAAGGGGAAAGTTGATTATCCATACTGTAGTAAATATGGAAAGAAACACCCTAGTACTTTTTTGAAGGGAATAGGAGTCTGTTACAAGTGTGGTGAAAAAGGAAACAAAGCTCATGATTTCAAGGGAAACAGAGTTGTTGTCAACGTGGAATGATATAATTGTATAGATATGGGACATTATGAAATTGAATTTCCTAAGCTTTATGGGAACTTACCTCATAAAAGTACAAGGGATCAATTCCAAGCTTATTCTATCACAACTGCTGAGGTAGAAGCTCTGAAAGACGTAGTGGAAGGTAATTTAATGGTTTCTTCAAGTTTAGAAAATGATTTATTTGATTATAGATCATCACATTGTTTCATATCTTCCCAGTTTGTTAAGAAAATTAGAGATTTCCAATTTGATTTAACAAGGGGGTTGTCAATTAAAACTCCTAAGGGAAGTATCATTGCAACAATGTTTTGTGAATCTATTCCCATTAGAGAATATAAATTTTCTTTATCTGCTGATCTCATTGTCATACCTGTGATTGAGTTTGATATAATCCTTTACATGGATTGGCTTTCAGACCATGATGCGAAGATTTATTGTAAGAACAAGGAGGTTATGATTTTTAATGATGATGATAAGGAACACCTTATCTTTAGAGCAGAACGTAACCACCTAATTCTTATCTAGATCCACCCCCAGTAGCTCAACTAAATCCAATTATTGGGGAGGAAGAGAATGAAATGATTGTGGGTGAGGAAAGGAATGTTCAAATAGAGTATGTACCTATTGTGAAAGAATATGTATATGTGTTTTCGGAAGATTTACCTGGACATCCTCCAAAATGAGAAGTTGAGTTTTCCATTAATTAAATTCCTAGATCAAGGCCCATATCGAAGACCCCTTATAGAATGGACACTGTGGAATTAGTGGAACTAAAGAAACAACGAGAGGAATTGAGTAATAAGGGATTTATTCACCCTAGTTTTTATCCATGGGGTGTCCCTGTTCTTTTTGTTAAGAAGAAAGATGGATCTATGAGGTTATGTATCGACTATAGGGAAATCAATGCTATAACAATAAAGAACAAGTATCCCCTACCTCGCATTGATGATTTATTTGACCAACTGCATTGAGCTCAATAATTTTCAAAGACTAGCCTTCGATCTAGATATCATCAGTTGAGTGTGAAGAAGGAATATATTCTAAAGACAGCATTTCGAACCAGGTACGAGCATTATTAGTTTACAGTAATGCCTTTTGGGTTGACTAATGCACCCTCTATTTTCATAGATCTAATGAACAGAGTTTTCAAGGAATATCTCAATGATTTTTTAGTTGTATTTATTGATGATATCTTGGTATACTCCAAAAGCTATGAAGATCTTGAAAATCACCTGCGCATTATCCTGAAGACTCTGAGAAGACATGAATTATATTGGAAATTTAGCATGTGTGAATTCTGGCTTCAAGAGATTTATTTTCTTGGCCATATTATCTCTAAGGATAGAATCCCTATTGATCCTGATAAGACAAGAGCAATCCAAGAATGGCCAGCACCAACGAGTATAACGGAGGTACGTAGTTCTATTGGTTTAGTAGGTTATTATCGACGTTTAATCCAGACTTTTGCCTGATTGGCTAACCCATTAACAAAGATCTTACATAAAGGGGTTAATTTGTTTGGACAAAAGAGTGTGAAGAATGTTTTGAAGAACTGAAGAGAAGATTATTCAATGATCCTATATTAACACTGCCATCAGGTAATGATGGGTTCGTTATTTATAGTGATGCGTCGAAGAAAGGACTTGGTTGTGTCCTTATACAAAATGATAGGGTTATTACCTATGCATCATGAAAACTAAAAATTCACGAGAAAAAATATCCTACTCATGATCTTGAGTTAGCTGTTGTAATCCTTGCTTTGAAGATATGGATACATTATCTCTATGGTGAAAATGTGAGATATATACTGATCACAAGAGTATGAAGTATATTTTCTCATAGAAAGAACTGAACATGAGGCAAAGGATATGGATTAAATTACTCAAGGATTATGATTGCACGATACACTACCACCTGGGGAAGAAAAATAAGGTGGAAAATGCTTTGAGAAGAAAGGATCATTGAGTTTTGAATGTGATGTGAATTGAAATGGATCCTATTTTCATAGATCTAGTAAATATGGGTATGGGAATGACCATTGAAGGTGAAACATCGATACTTTTTCAAATGGTTGTTAAACCATCTTTACTAGAAAGGATAAAGAGTTCTCAGACCGATGATGAAGAATTTAAAAAGAAGATTAAAGCTGTGAATGAAGGGAGATTGTGTGACTTTGTGTATGAAGATAGAATTTTGAAATTTGGGAAGAGACTTTGTGTTCCTGATATACTTGATCTAAAAAGGGAATTGTTGGATGATTCTCATAGTTCAAATTTCTCTATACACCCTGGGAGCACCAAAATATATAGAGATTTGAAGGAACATTTTTGGTGGGACAACATGAAGAGGGAGATTGCTGATTTTGTGTCAAGATGTATGGTTTGTCAACAAGTGAAAGCTAAAAGGCAACATCCTAGAGGAGTCATGCAACCTCTTCCCATACCTGAGTGGAAATGGGATAATATCACTATGGACTTTGTCATGGGACTACCAAAGACTCCTAGAAGGAACGATGCAATATGGGTCATTGTTGATCGTCTTACCAAGTCAGCACATTTTCTTGCTATAAGGGAAGATTTACCACTTGAACGTCTAACAAGGATATATATTAATGAAGTTGTGAGACTTCATGGAGTACCCCTATCGATTGTTTTTTATTATGATCCCCATTTCATTTCAAGATTCTAGAAGATTCTTCAGAAGGCCTTGGATACTGAACATTGTTTAAGCACTTCCTACCACCCTCAAACAGATGGAAAATCAGAACGGACTATTCAAACCTTAGAAGACATGTTGAGATCAGGCTCACATGACTTTTAGGGTATGTGGGATTAATATTTACCTCTCGTGAAATTTTCCTATAACAATATCTTCCATTCTAGTATTCAGATGACACCATATGAAGAGTTGTATACAAAGAGATGTCGCACACTAACCTGTTGGGATGACGTTGGTGAAAGAAAATTCGTAGGCCCAAAACTGGTGGAGGAAATGATGGAAAATGTGAAGTTAATCCAAAACCACATCAAAACAGCTCAAATTAGGCAGAAGAGCCATGCCGATAATCGAAGGAAGGATTTGGAATTTCATGTAGGAGATCATGTTTTCTTGAAGGTATCTTCACGGAAGGGAGTTATGTGTTTTGGTAAGAAAGTTAAATTGAGTCCCAGGTACATCGGACCTTTCTAAATTCAAGAACGAATTGGGTCTGTAGCAACCATTTGGCAATGCCTCTAAATCTCTCCAAAGTTCACGATGTGTTCCACGTATCACTGTTGAGAAAATACATGCTTGACCCAATGCATGTACTCACCTATGAGGAATTAGAACTGGAACCTGATATGTCTTATTGCAAAGAGCCTATCAAGATTCTTGATACGAGCGAACAAATGCTGAGAAACCGAACGACTCGTCTGGTAAAAGTTTTATGGAGAAACCATAAGATGGAAGAGGCAACGTGGGAACTGGAAGAACTTATGATGAACAACAACCCGAGTCTTTTTATGCTGTAGTATTATAGAAATTTCGAGGAAGAAATTATTTGAAGGAGGGGAGAATGTAACACCCCAAGCTTCCACAGTACGATTCTCTTTGAAAAATACAGTAGCGTGTGTTGTATGAAACTTCGAAATTTTAACACACTGTGACCAATCAAAGCAGCCGTTATGAATAGTAATACCCACTTTTTGAAATTTTATAAATTTTACCTCTCAAAAAGGGCTTCATTTTTGGATTTGGAATATCAAAATTAGCCTAGGGTGGAATTTTGGTACTTTTCAAATAACTTTTATATTTTGATGAATAGTGAAAATTACTAAATTTTAATTAAAAACAACTTTTTAATAAAAATAACTAATAGTGATAAATTATAAATTTGAGTGGTTTTAAAGTATATTTAGAATATCTTTTTACCATTTAATACAATTTTGGTCATTGGAAATAAATTCACATTTAAACCGGACATAAACAAGTGTTAATCTTTTGATAGTTATTATCTCTTAAAAACAAGTTTTTTGTTTTAACAACGGGAGTTATTTTTAAATTAATTTCGGCCAATTATGTGTTTTGAATTTAGAAAAATGGATTCCATATTTATAATCAGGAGGAAAAAATTGTATAAATAGGTAACTTTTATTTTTAGACATTTTGAATAATTACTTCGGTAAATATTTTATTTACCATGGTTAAAGGATAAATCCGGTAAATAAGGGTAAAAAAATAATATTATAATAATAATAAATTACTCTAAAATGTGTCCTAAATCTTTTTTTTTTGATACATTTCTGAACATGGGAATCTTTGGGTTGATTTTTGGGACCCCATGGAGTCACTTGTAGGTGATAAGGACACTTTATATTAATTAAGTTAAAGTAAATAAAAAAATGACATAAGCATATATCTTTTAGAAAAACAATTTTTACATAGGGTTATATATGTTATATTTTCAACTATAAAAATTAATTAGAAAGATAAACATATTTCCTACATAATAGTATTTTATTTATAATTTTTAGACATTTAATAATTTAATTTATTTATGACAATTGTGATGCAGTAATTACATAATTAATGAAATATTAAAATAATTGATATTATAAACATGAAAATAAATGTAATTTGAGACTTTTTATGAATTAGAATAATTTTATAGGTTAATATTACATATTATTATTGGTTATATGAATTTTAATTGAAGTAATAATGCTGTTATAAATTTATCAAAAACAAAATACCCAATAGTTTCAAAATTGACATAAATGAGTTTTTAAAACAAGTATTATATTATTAATTGATATTCTATTCCTAAAAATCTAAGGTTCGGCTAAAGGACTTATATCATAATAGGTGTATAATTAATGGACCGCTTGGGGGGTCTCTTTGAAGTATATAGTAAGTTTATTAATTATATAATATAAAAATACAAAGAGACATGATAAATGTGAAACTATTTAACTAAGAGTTAAATCTAAAAGATAAGGTTACTATAGTGACCCAAACTTGTCTAAAATATATTGGTTGGGTGATTTTAAACCCATACCCACCTTAGAAATTGAATAATACACATTGTATCCATTAGAAACTGAATATGAATTTATTATAAATTAGTACTTTATGTTTTCTCTAAAGAGCCTCCCCCCTTATAAAAGGACACCACTTGTAACCAATTCCTCACACCACTAAAGCTTTTTGGATCGTCCAAACTCAGACCAATTAATCTCCCTAAATCCCTCCCCTAATCCTAGAAACCTTACCTTAGGAATAAGGCACTTTAAGAGTCCTTTTTGGTTCAAACCAAAGGGAGTTACCCAAATTAAAGGTAACGATTTCTCTTAGCTTCTTTTCTTTTATTTTACTTCTCCAACCCCTAAACTCTTCTTATTATTTTATTTTGTAACAAAACAAGTATCCTAAATATACTAGGATATTGTTATGAGAATTATTCAAACTAAAATTACACGCACCTCCATCTAATGGGTGAATAACATAATGTTTTTGTGGATGGAAACCAAACGCATCATGAAACGATGATTGTTCAATTATCTCCTACCACCTCTCATGGTGGCCATTATGATGGAACTATAATTAAATATGATATTAATGATATTAATTTTATATATAAGATTCTATAATTCCATTTTGTAGCATACCATTATTTGTTTCATGATGTATACAACAATTTCATTTGAGAAAGTGCGGACTACCGCCCCCTCAAAGTGATATGACTTATTCATACCATACATGGAACGTATAAAAGATGGTGTTAATGAACTTAATTAACACATATAATATATTATATTATACTGGAATAATAATATACCTATGTATCATTTGGTTTTTATTCCTTTTAAAATGAAAAATGAAATAGAAGTAGCATTCGTGCGTACGTACAGATTACCGTCTCCACGAACACGATGAGATTCATTTCCCCATCATATCCATTCAAGAATAATTCTCATTTGATGATTAAAAGTAATTTTTAAGGAAATGATATCATTATGGATATAAATGAGATACAACCTATCCATAACAAACACAGATTACGTAACAAATCATATAAAGGAAAACAAATCAGTTAACACCCGAAACGACGATAATACTAAAATATTATTAACAAAGAAATATTAAAAGATCATATATGATATCATATTTATGTATATGATTATTTTATAATTTAATAACAATGATTTAACTATTATACAAGAGGTTAACCTACACTCTATCAAGGAAAAGTACAAGGTAAGGGTTTATTTCACGATCTCTTCATTATCCGAGGTTCTTTATACGTAATTATCTACTGGGACCTTTTTATCATCCACATCCATCTTTCTTAAAAATTTATTTCAAAACATTCTTACTATTTTACATAATATGAGTTAAAGTCATTTATACCCTTTTTTGACTTTTTATAAGAAGTTTATAAAGTAATCCTTCCGTCGTTTTCCAAACAAGGTCCTTTTTAACATTTTCGACAAAGTTAAGGTAAGAATGTCTTTTTTAACTTATATGGTGGGTGCGGCTATTTTCGTTGTTATAAAATCATCGAAGATTCCCTTAGAAGCTTATAAGAATATTTTTAAAGTAAATGTTCTCTCTACAAGAAAACCGCCGCGAAATGCGTTTTGGACCGCCATTTCGCGGCGGTTTTAAGAACCGCTGCGAAAAAACCGCCGCTAAACGGCAAAAAAAAATTATTATTTTTTTAATTTTTTTTAAATTTTATTTGAGGATTAGTGGCGGTTTTTTAAAAAACCGCCGAGAAATAGCAGCGGTTTCGGTAAAACCGCCGCGAAATGAAATGAAAAAAACAAAAAAAAAACGAGAAAGCTCGAAATCACTAAAACGACCATAACATTTGATCCGGGCGTCCGTTGAAGCGCCACGACTAGTCAAATCGAAGATCATGAAGAGATATAGAGGCACATATAATCAAACCCTTGAGACGGTCTAAGGTGTGGAAGATATTAGAGTTATAAGAAAGTTGAAAAAAGTTCTCCAACTTCAAACGGTCATAACTTTCGCTCCGGGTGTCCGTTTGGGCTCTACCACATATCAAATCAAAGCCAGCGAAGAGAGTTACGCACCAGTTCATCAGAAGAAAGCTTCTGTCATGTTTTTCAACCCCAAAACCCCTCCGATGGCCTCCAAAACCCCGTTTCTGTCACCAGTGTCTCGTCGAACTGGTCTCCAAACAGACCTAACTTTCGATCCGTGGGTCAGTTCGGCCTCCTCCACCTGCCAGATCATAGCTCGTTCCATGAGCTTCAGTTTGACTGGTTGCGGCGCCCACATGCACTCCTAGATCATATGTTATGGCCTTTTTAGTTGGTATCGGGTTTGTTATGTTTTTCAACGCCTCGTTTCTAGCACCCGTTTCCCGTCAGCTTTTTTTTAAATGGTCATAACTTCTGATCCGTCTGTCCATTCGGACTGTTTCACTTTCCAGGTCGAAGATCGTTTCAGGATCTTTTATTTGACAGGTCACGGATCTAAAATGGAATCTCGGATCATAAGTTATCTTCATTAATGTGAGTCCAATATTTTTGTCTCATTATGACCGTTTTGACGGGTTTTAACGGTAGCTCCATTTATTACTGTTTATTTGGGTTTCCATGACTTGTTATCTTTATCAATGGGTTTTTAATGGGTTATTATGATGATTATGTTGAATTATTAAGGAGTTTTCTAGAGTTGTCATGAGTTTTCATGCATTCTCATCCTTTCTAATGCCTCATTTTTCATATGTTTCTCCATCATTTTTCATGCGTTTTCATTATTTTTCATCCCTTATCACGTCTTTTCATACTTTGTCATGTGTTTCCTTTATTATTTATTATTTATTATTTATAATATACTTTAATTTATTTATTATCTATTATTTGTAACTGGTTATTTATTATTTATTATTTATATTTATTAATTATTATTTATATTTATTATTTATTTATTATTTAATAATTATTTATTATTTATTATTTATATTTATTTATTAGTTATTATTTATTATTTATTATTTATTATTTATATTTATTATTTATATTTATTTATTATTTATATATATTTATTATTTATGTTTATTTATTATTTATTATTTATTATTTATTATTTATATTTATTTATTATTTATTTATTATTTATATTTATTTATTAATTATTAATTATTATTTATATTTATTTATTCTTTATTATTTATATTTATATTTATTTATTATTTATTATTTATATTTATTTATTATTTATTATTTATTATTTAGTATTTATATTTACTTATTATTTATTATTTACCATTTTTTATTTTTTATTTATATTTATTTATTATCTATTATTTGTAACTGGTTATTTATTATTTATTATTTATTATTTATATTAATTAATTATTATTTATATTTATTAATTATTTATGTTTATTTATTATTTATTATTTATTATTTATATTTATTTATTAGTTATTATTTATTAGTTATTATTTATTAGTTATTATTTATTATTTATTATTTTTTATTTTTTATTTGTTATTTATGTTTATTTATTATTTATATTTATTTATTATTTATTATTTATATTTATTTATTATTTATTATTTATATTTATTTATTATTTATTATTTATTATTTATTATTTATTATTTATTTATTATTTATTATTTATTATTTATTATTTATATTTATTATTTATTATTAATATTTCTTTATTATTTATTATTTACTATTTATTATTTATTATTTATATTTATTATTTATTATTTATATTTATTTATTATCAATTATTTGTAACTGGTTATTTATTATTTATTATTTATATTTATTAATTATTATTTATATTTATTAATTATTTATGTTTATTTATTATTTATTATTTATATTTATTTATTAGTTATTATTTATTATTTATATTTATTTATTATTTATATTTATTTATTATTTATTATTTATTATTTATATTTATATTTATTTATTATTTATTATTTATATTTATTTATTATTTATATTTATTTATTATTTACTATTTATTATTTATTATTTATATTTATTTATTATTTATTATTTATTATTTATATTTATTTATTATTTATATTTATTTATTATTTATATTTATTTATTATTTATATTTATTTATTATTTATTATATATTATTTATTATTTATTATTTATATTTATTATTTATATTTACTTATTATTTATTATTTATATTTATTTATTATTTATTATTTATATTTATTTATTATTTATTATTTATTATTTATTATCTATTATTTATTATTTATATTTATATTTATTATTTATTTTTTTATTTTTTATTTTTTATTTTTTATTTATTATTTATTAATTATTATTTATATTTATTTATTTAATATTTAATATTTAATATTTAATATTTAATATTGAATATTTAATATTTATTATTGAATATTGATTATTTATTATTTGTTATTTATTATTTATTATTTATTATTTATATCTATTATTTATTATTTATTATTTATTATTTATATCTATTATGTATTTATTATTTATTATTTATTATTTATTATTTATTATTTATTATTTACTATTTATTATGTATTATTTATTATTTATTTTTTATTTTTTATTTTTTATTATTTATTATTTATTATTTATTATTTATTATTTATTACTTATTATTTATTATTTATTATTTATTTATTATATATTATATATTATATATTATATATTTTTGATTTTTTATTATTTATTATTTATTTATTATTTATATTTAATTATTATTTGTTATCTATCTTTATTAATTATTAATTATTAATTATTTATTATTTATTATTTATTATTTATTATTCCTTATTTATTATTTATTATTTATTATTATTGAGTTTATATCTATTATTTATGTATTATTTGTTTTTTCAATTAATATATATAAGTATATTAAATTCTGTTTATTAACCACATGGCGAGCTTGCTGGAGTGGTAAAGTCTTTGGAAAATATGTAAGAGGTTAGGGGTTCAAATCTCACCAAACGCAGAATTTCTTTATATTGCATGGGTATGCATGTACATGTGCATGTGCATGGGATGTGAATGCATGGATAAATAAAGTAAATAAAATAATACGAAATAAATAAATAAATAAAATAAATACGAAAATAAATAAATAAATAAATAAAATAAATACAAAATAAAATAAATAAAAAATAAATACGAAATTTAAAAAATAAATAATATATACGAAATTAAATAAATAAAATAAATAAATAAAATAAATAAATAAAACAAAATAAATAAATAAAATAAATATGAATTAAAATAAATAAAATAAATAAATACGAAAAATAAATAAATAAATAAATAAAATAAATAAATAAATAAAATACATAAAATAAATAGATAAAATAAATAGATAAAATAAATAGATAAAATAAATAAATAAATAAATAAATACGAAAAATAAATAAATAAAATAAATACGAAATAAATATATAAATAAATATGAAAATAAATAAATAAAATAAATACGAAATAAATATATAAATAAATAATAAAAATAAATAAATAAATAAATATATAAATATATAAAATTAAAAATAAAATAACAAAAATAAAAAAAATAAAAAAAATAAAAAAAATAAAAAAAACCGCCGCTATATGCCTTTTTTGCCGTAGTGTTTTTTTTATATTTATGTGACTTTTAAATTATTTCAAAAAAAGAGACATTTCTCTCAAATAGTTTTGATTTCATCTATGTCAACATCCTTTGATGGATTTTAAGTTTATTTGAAGTAGATTTCTTATGATACAAATCTTCCATATTGTATTGAAGGTTTTGTGATATGTTTGACTGTGGATGTATTAGTTTTATACCATTCGTGGTTTATGGAGAAAGTATTGACATTTCGTATGCTAGTTTTAATACGAATGTTTATGTTAGGTTTAAACTTGTTCATATGAGGAATGCATTGGAACTAATAAATGATGGGTGGAGCCCTCTATAGCTCCTTGATGCATCAGTAGGTCTCATGAGGCAAACTAGTGTCTTGGAACAAGGCCTCGATAAAATCTTATTTGTAGTCTTGGCACGATGCCTTGGCTACATGGTTATGATAGTCTAGAATTATGCATTCCATCATTATGAAAGTGGTTATTGATATTGCATGTGATTATTTGATTAGTAGAATATCCATGTGAATAAGTAAATGGAATTATTTCATTTTATTTCTTCCACATTATGTTGAAGTTCAAGTTTAAAAGGCTTTTGTTTTAGTTATACATTTCCTTAAATGTTTATGCTTATTTATGAAAGTTTCCGCTATATTTTTATCCTTACTGAGCATCAGAGCTCACCCCTTTCAATGTTTTATTTTTTCTCAGGATGTGAAGAAGTATTTTATGAATGACCCGTAGGGATTGTATGAGGAGATATGAGTGTGGACTATGAAGACAATGTTGTTGTAGTTTTCATTTTATGATGTAATGTAAACTTTATGAATGTATCTAGTGTTTCCAAGGCTACTAAACTAATAGATATTTCGAGACTTGATCTTTTGTGATCATGCCAATGTTATGTAATAATGCACCGACTCTGGGTAACTGGGGTTAGGGTGTTACAATGATGATGTGCTTCACCCTACCAAGATTTTGTGTTGTTTGGTAGAACATAATAGGGAATATCACCCCTATAACCCTCACACACATGTGGGTGTAGGGTCATAAGATAGGTTTCATCACACCTATATCTCTTTCAAGCCTCCCACCTGACAAATCAGCAATGAACTAACCGCACTATCATCTTGAATCAACACAAAACCATATTGAAAATGTTGTGAAAGAAGTAAGTGGATGGGTAACCATATTTCTAGAAATAAGAGGTAATATAGATGATGTTGGTTGTCAGTGTAACCAACCCTATTTTATGTTCACCCACCCAATAAAATCGGAGAAATATTGTACCGCCAAACAAATGAAACAAAACAATAACCAATGCTTCTAAAGACATCAACAACCCAAAAAACAATCAGTCCAAGAACTCAGTGCAGATTCCATATAAATCATGACCATGCAGACTCAAACAAAAAAAGACTAGAAAAGGATATCAGCTATAAATAAACACCAATTACACCCTTTATAGATGTCACAACCAACACCACCAGTGCCTAAAAACTAAATAGAAGACGTCAGACTAGATCTACCTTCCCATAGTCATCCACATGAATCTTTTATCATCATCATTTGAGCCTACGGAATCATTCCAGACCAGATCCAATACCACAACCTGGAACTGAATGATCCTAGTATTTCACCATTCACCTAGAATATTCCACTCTACAATACACAACAATAGTGGGAATGATGAAGTCATCTGAATCTGGGTACGATATAGAAACCATAAGAGTTGACCACTAACAATCAATGTGACGACATAGAAGCCACCATTGTCATGAAAATAGGAATAATCCAGATATATCTTCATAGAAATGAGATAAATGATTTCCGAATGATTATGATGAATAAATAAATGTGGTTATGGGAATATGAGATCACTTCATTGAAGATTCATGGATGAAACATCTCATATATCCTTCATTGGATATTTGAAGATCAAAGGCACCAAAAAATATTCCTCCAAAGAATCTAAAATTGATGGATGAAGCAAAAAAGGGAGGAAGATAATAGTTAATCACCATGAAGGGATTCAAAAAACCTAATGAGAGGGTTTCACTGTGCATATAGTGTGTGGTTCCATCCTTCTCAAACCAAACCAAACATGAATATATCATAATTAATGGATGATTATGATGATGAAAGTGGTTTATTTTAGAGTAATATTACTATTAAAGAAACAAAATTATATTATTTAATTTTTTTTGAATGATATTTTGAGATATTATAATAAATAATAAATAAATTAGATAAAAAATGAGATACATTAATTTGAAGTGGTGGTAGTCCTCACAACAGACAGTTAACGTTTTCATTCCTTAAAGAATAAGAGGGAAATAAGGTGGATTACAATTTTTCTCTACATAATTATAATTATATAATATATTAATAATTTTTTCTTCAATTTCACCCATAAAAATAGTGAAGAGAGAGGCAGTAGTGAAAATAAAATTCATCGCTTCGTGGTGGTGGTAGTCCACACAACACGTAGATGACAATCTCATTTTTATTGATAGAAAAGGGGAAATGTGGTTAATAGTTATTCACTTAGAATAATAAAATTCAATATAAAAACAATATTAATGTCATTAAAAAGCATTAATTGAGTCTAATAACAATTACTAGAGGCTGTATAAGTGATTAAAACCCCTTTTTTGAGGATCTCCCATAGAAGAAATATGAAAATGAATAAAAACATTAAATGAAGAATGGTTTTAAATGGAATATATTTATCCTAACATTTTATGATATATCTTCAAATAGCATTTTATAAGTTTTATAAAGAGATCAAATTTAGAAAACAAAATCTTCCCACCTCTTTGGTGTATACATGGGCCAAGATGAATCACATGTTAGGTATACGAGATTCTCCTTTCTCACATGATGTGATAACATCTTAGTGTGAAAAGGAAGAAGAAGGAGAGAGTGATATGTATTTGGGAGTTTTATATAGGCATAATGTAATCACATACATACCGACCATCTTATGGGAGAAGGAATTATAAATACCTTAAGGATACTTCTTGATTGTGAAAGTATTAACTCAAGTATTTAAAACACGTGAGTTAATGAAACAACTATTCATGCATCCCATGCATAAAATAATAAAACTCCCATCATATTACAACCCTTATAACTTATAAATAAATGATAGATTTTAAATTATTTGAACTATTAAAATATTAACACTCTTTAATATTCAGTTATTCAAGTGATCAAAAGAAGTAGAATGAATGGAATCTCATTTCATGCATGCATCTCAATATATCATGCACTCAATATA
Organism: Viscum album; assembly: GCA_963277665.1. Taxonomy (NCBI): domain Eukaryota; kingdom Viridiplantae; phylum Streptophyta; class Magnoliopsida; order Santalales; family Viscaceae; genus Viscum; species Viscum album. The sequence goes on from OY728138.1 coordinate 766,518,491, forward strand.
ACCATGAACCATATATATTCTATAGCTTTAGGGAATATATATTTCAATATCCCTCTTGAACTAAATACTAGTATAATTTGTGTCATTTCACCTTATATTACATCGCATACAATAACTTGTGAAACTATATTGAAAATTCCTTTAGGATATCTACCAAAATAATATTTTAAATCTATTATTAACTTCATATTATGGCACATAATTTGCAATACCATGTGCATACCCATACAAAACATTTCTGGATTAACTCTAAAACACTTTTAGAGTCTCTATATGATTCAAACTCAATCTATATTAAATAAACCACAAAGTATGACCCCATGGGAGTTTATAGAATTTAAAAAAATATGAATATATAGATCTATATATGTAAGAAAAGGTAAGCCTCTAGCTAAGTGTCAATACTACTCAAGCTACAATTGGATCTGGAATGATCTTCATCAATCACATGTATCTTTATACCTGGGTCCACCTATCTACATCATATACAAACATGAATTGTCATATTTTCACTAGTGTAGAAAACATATTTTACGTCACCATTTTTTACGTCGGTTATATATAACCGACGTAAAAAATGCGGCGAGTAGCTTTTTAACGTCGGTTATTTTCATAACCGACGTTACAAATTGCGCCTGTTCGGTTTTTACGTCGTTTATCCTATAACCAACATAAAAAACCAATGCGCATGGGGGTTTTTTATGTCGGTTATTTGGAAACCGACGTAAAAAACCCCATATCTACGCGTTTTTTACGTCGGTTATGTGATAACCGACGTAAAAAACGCGTAGATATCGGGTTTTTTACGTCGGTTATAAAAAAACCGACGTAAAAAAACCAAAGCACGGGGGGGGGGGGGGGGGTTTACGTTGGTTTTAAAATAACCGACGTAAAAAACCCATACATAACTCGTTTTTTACGTCGGTTACAAAATAACCGACATAAAAAACCAAAGATCGGGGGGGTTTTTGACGTCGGTTTTAAAATAACCGATGTTATAAATTTAAAAAATAGTTTATAACGTCAGTTATATAATAACTGACGTTATAAAAATTTTAAATAAATTAAAGCCCCGTGAACTGTCATTTACGATTTTGTGATTGACAGTCCGCCGGCTCGTCTCTCTCGCGCGGTAAACCCTAATTGGATCGTCGATTGACCTGCGTTAAACTCATTTTGGCTTCATTTTTTATCTTCTTCACTCCTCTCGGATCTATCATCTCAACTCGCAACATTCAAGTAAGACTTCCATGAATTTATTTCGTTCGTTTTTTTTCACGGATATTTTATAATTATGTTTTGTGATTTTTGTATATTTAATGTAAAAAAGATGTAGTGGTTTCCAAGTATGCACCTCATTACTATTTTGATATGATGGTGATGAGATAATCTAAGATACATATGATTCATTGATGTAAGTGATACAATTTTACATGGTGTAGGATGATTTATGGGCGGGGTGAGACCATGACATTAGCATTGGGGTGTGAGAGGAAAACTAGTGGAGAAGTGGTATCCAAGAACCTTAATTTTAATATATATATATATATATATATATATATACTTTTTTATAAGAAAAGGTTTATTTATATGAATTATTTTGTGAGTGATCCATAGTGAGTATATGAAACTATTTTTCCTTGTTTAGGTGATGATTTAGATTCCTTTTTTCATAGGGCTTTAGTGTGCTTCCTCAACATTTTCATGAGATGTTTTAGGGAGGATCTTACTATGTATACATGTTATGCCCACCATACATAAATATAAACAATTTTTTTGGTTTTTAAAAGCAATTTGTAGTTTTTTATAGATGTTAGTATCATGGAAGTGTTGTGGAGTAGCACATTGGGTATATAGAGTTTATTGTTTCTTCCTAGTTTTACTTTTAGTACTAATAATATTCTTTTTTGGTTTATGTACAACAATACTTGTATGAATTCATGCATAATTATCTAAATTTATTCATTTTGAACTGAGGAGGGTTACTTTCGGTGGGAGCAGATCCTAAATGATATGGTATGAATTAATTCTATCATAACCATAAATAAAATATAGTTGTATTTTATTTATCATATACATCAACTTATACTCTTCTTTTTCATCACAAACCCTTTGAGAATAAAAAACCAAACTAAGGGCTTTGGTATCCACATTGCCTTTTTGTTATAGAGTATGTGACATCAAAATCAAATGACTGAACATATTACTCCCAAAAACACTTCCATTTATTTTTATAATTGTGTGAAAATATTTACCAAATGGATTTAGGGTCTACAGAAAGCATTAATAACATGTTAAATAGTTAGTTTATCTAATATATTAAAACATCAAAACCGCAATCAATATTAAACTATGTAGGCATCATGGTTTTCTTTGATTCAATGAAATTTAAAACTGTTATATCTAACTATATTTTGTTTAAAAATAATATTCAAGCATATTTTTTTAAATACCTATAGATTTATTTTATATTTTAAATTGTTTTACATTCAAATTATGATTTTTTCTCATATAAACATATATTTATCTTATCTTAAAAATATATATTTTTTATTGATATTTGTTATAGGTAATAATGAGTCGAAGATGGATTACGGCACATCGAATGAGCAATGAATTTGAGGAAGGTGTTGATGCCTTTTTGGAATTTGCAGAACGAAATGTTCCAAGTAGTGACATTTTTTTCTGTCCATGCCTGAAATGTTTGAATATGAAGAAGTTGAAAAGTAGAGAGATAAAAGATCATCTGATTTGTCATGGTTTTAATCTGAGTTATAGCCCTTGGATTTGGCATGGTGAAACTGGACGGAATTTCACTGATGATAATGATTCGCAAGATGGTAACTCCGATGGAATTGAAGAAATGATTCGCGATATTGTAGCATAACAAATTGAGATAGAACCGACAGTTATGCGTCTATATGGTGATGCTGAAAAACCATTATATCCCAGTTGTACAGATTTTACGGTTTTTTCGGCGGTGTTAAGATTGATTAACCTGAAGGCGAAGCATGGATGGAGTGACAAAAGTTTTACAGAGCTGCTACAATTGATGAAAGACATTCTTCCAAAAGATAACGATATTCCAGATTCACATTACAAAGCCAAGAAAATATTATGCCCGATGGGATTGGGATACAAGAAAATATATGCATGTCCAAATGACTGCATTATATATAGGAAGGAATATGAATTTATGTCAGAGTGTCCCAAATTTGGGACATCACGATATAAGGTGAAAGAAAAATCATAGGCTGATGTAGAGATTACAAAGCTCCCTTCAAAGGTATTTTGGTATCTTCCTATAATTAATCATTTCTAACATTTATTTGCTAATTCACATGATGCAAAAAGGTTAAGATGGCATGATGAAGAGCGGGTATGTGATGGAAAAATACGTCATCCAGCTGATTGTCCACAATGGAAGAAAATTGATGCGCAATATTCTACATTTGGAAATGAAATTAGAAGTCTCAGACTAGGGTTGTGCATAGATGGAATGAATCCATACCGAACACTCAGTAGCACACATAGTTCATGGACTGTTTTATTGGTAATTTACAACCTCTATCCTGAAGTTTCTATGAAGCGCAAATATGTCCTGTTGAGTACAATGATCTCCGGTCCAAAGCAACCCGGTAATGATATTGATGTTTACTTGTCACCATTTATTGATGATTTGAAACTGTTATGGGTTGATGGTATTAGGGTGTATGATTCTTATAAAATGGAATATTTTCAACTGCATGCAGTGCTTCTATTCAGTATAAATGACTTCCCAGCATATGGAAATTTGTCTGGATACAGTGTTAAAGGGCATAAAGCATGTCCAATTTGCGAACAACAAACATCCTATTGTCAATTGCATCATGGGAGGAAAACAGTGTACATGGGTCATCGAAATTTTTTGCCTATGGAACACCCTTATAGAAGACTAAAAAAGGCATTCAATGGCTCACAAGAATTTGATACTGCTCCAAAACCTTTATGCCCTGATCTGTATTTTGAGAGGGTAAAAAACCTTGACGTGACATTGGGAAAGACATAGAAATCTGGTAATGATAGACATATTTGGAAGAAAAGGTCAATTTTTTTTGAGCTACCATATTGGAGGTATCATGAAGTTAAACATAATATTGATGTCATGCACGTGGTGAAGAATATATGTGATTCTTTGATTGGAACATTGTTAGATATTAAAGGAAAGACTAAAGATGGGTTGAATGAAAGATTAGAATTACTATAAATGAGAATATGTTTGGATTTAGCTCCCACTACTAAAGGAAGACGAAAATTTCTTCCCCCGGCTTGTCATACATTATCGAAGAGGGAGAAAATTAGCTTCTGTCAGTGTCTTCATGATATCAAAGTGCCTCAAGTTTATTCTTATAATGTAAAAAAGTTTGTCTCATTGAAGGACTTGAAGTTGATAGGTATGAAATCACATGATTGTCACGTCATGATGCAACAAATTCTACCAGTTGCATTGCGTGGAATATTGCACATTCGTGTCAGAAAGACTATAATGAAGTTGTGTTATTTTTTCAATTCAATTTGTAACAAGGCGATTGATGTGAATGCTTCGAACATTTTAGAAAAGGATGACATTTTTATACTTTGTCAATTGGAAATGTATTTTCCTCCAACTTTTTTTGATATAATGGTGAATTTAATGATTCATCTGGTTCGAGAAATAAAGCTTTGTGGACCTGTATATCTTTGTTGGATGTATCCTTTTGAAAGGTATATGAAAATATTAAAGGGGTATGTTAAAAATCTATATCGACCTGAAGCCTCCATTATTGAAAAGTATATTTCTGAGGAGGTAGCAGAGTTTTTTACGAGTTACTTGGTTGTGGCGCAACACATAGGTTTGCCTCCATCTCGCCATGAACGAGTTAATAATGAGGGAAAGGGGATTCGCAGGTTGAAAGTCAAATCATTGTCAGCTGAACAGATGAAGAAGTTAGAATCATACATCTTGAATAACATAGCTGATGCTCAACTGTATATCACATTGAATATTAATGAGTTGAAACAATTTCATCCAAAGAAGAAAGAAATGTGGATTTTGAATGAGCACAACAAAACTTTTTTATTATGGATTAAAAAGACTTTCCTTGGTAGATTAGATGTATCAGAGAAATTAAAATGGATAGTGGGTGGTCCATGTTTAAATGTGATAACATGGTCTGGTTATGACATTAATGGTTATACATTTCATACAAAAGCTCAGGACAACAGAAGTGCAGTTCAGAATAGTGGTGTATTGGTGTTTGCAGAAGCAATGCATTTTTCGAGTGCTAAGGACAAAAACCCAATTTCTGCATCAAATGCATATTATGGAGTGATTGAAGACATATGGGAGGTTGATTACTTTAAAATTAAAGTTCCCGTTTTTAACTGTAAATGGTTTAACGGTAACAACAGTGTCACACATGATGAATTTGGAATGACACTTGTTAATCTGAATAGATTGGAAGACACAACTGATTCTTTTATAATGGCAACACATGAAAAACAAATTTTCTATGTAGTAGATCAATCAGATATGCAGTGGGCTGTTGTTTAACAAGGGAAAAAACAATATGTTGGTGAGGATGAACTTGATGAATATGCTGATTTATGTGAGATCCCTACTTCCATGGAAATATTAACAGAACATAATGATGATCATGTTGAAGACATAGTTTGTGCCATAAGGAACGATCACGACGAAGGAATTTGGGAAAACAATCAATTTGTACATTCCTAAAATTACAGGTAACATATGTTTATTTCTTGTTTACATTTATTTTTTCCATAAATGTTAGATATTGTAAGTTTTTTATTTATTAAAACATGTTTTAAAATAAAATAAGTATATGTTTTTGTTTGTTTTAAGTTTGTTTAGTTTACTTTATCATGTTTATAACCATTAAATGAATTTTAAAATGCTTATTTTTGTTCACTGACAATTACTTTACCAGGTTTTCAATGTTTACCAGGTTTACCATTTTTACCATCTTGACCATCTTGACCATATTTTCAATCTTTACCATTTTTTAACATGCTTACCATATTACCAATGTTTACTATTATGTAACTTAGTACACTTTTCTATTTTCTGATTACAGTAGTATTAAAATATTTGAATTTGTATATTTGTGAACTGACGTTTTTTTTGATTTGAAGGATAATGAAAGATCATTCAGATGATCAACCACATGATTCTGGAGAGGAGCATATTGCTGGTCATACCTCTGGGGATGAACATTCACATGCTCCTATTACGAAAAAGAGTTCAAAGGTTGGTAAACGTGGGTGCACTAGTTTACCAAAATTATCAATTGCCCGTACGTAGGATTAGAGGATAGTCGTTGAGTTTGATGATGATGATATTCCTAGAGGTCCAAATGCCAAAGATTTTAAGAGTTTTGTTGCAACTCAGGCTAAGACCAAAGTAAGCATTCTTTATGATGATTGGAGAGGTGTGGATAAAGCAATTATCTATCAGTTGTGGGAAATGATTTTGGTAAGATATTTTGTCATTGTTTGACCATTCTTTTAATGTTTATAGTATATATAATATGTTTAACCTCTTCTTTATCAGATGACATTTGATATTCCTGACACTGGAGGAGTCAGGAAGAAATGCTTATCGTTGGATGCCAGGAGATGGAGGGATTTCAAATCAACCCTCTCATCTGATTTCATGTATGGTCATAGGATTCATGACAATCCATGTCATATAAATCCTTTTATAGATGAAGACACATGGAGACAGTTTTTTAAAAGTAGAAAAAAATAGTCATTTCTGGTAAGGGAAATGTAAACATTTATAAACTTTCGTATATAAATGATTTTATTAATGTTTTGTTAATGATTTCTTATTCTTAAATTACAGCAAACAAGGAAAGATCATCGGGAGATCCAATCTAAAAATGTATACCCTCATAGTTTATCTCGGGGAGGGTATACATTATTGGAAGAAAAAATGATGACGGAAAAATTTCAACAACTAAGAGCCGAGTCTTCAAGCTCTGGAGAGGTGGCCCCTCCATCCCCTCCATCTAGACATGAAAAATGGAAGAGAGCTCGGAAGGGGAAAAAGGGCAATATCTTTAGGAAGAATAGAGAATTGTAGTTGAGAGGATTGTAAGATATCTATTTAATTTATTTAAGTTAACTTTTTTCTTCATATAAGTTTCAATCATTACAGAAATGATCAATTAATTAATATAGGACTCTCTTGAGGAGCAGAGTTCAGAGGGGACATTTATAGCTACTGGGAGGGATGATATTTTATTTGCAGCATTTGGAAGGCCCAAACATCCTGGTCGTATAAGAGGATATCTGGCAGGTGTATCGGTAAGAAAAGTGTTTCCACATTCTTTAACTTCTAACATTGAGGGGGTTTATTAAAAAAATAGAATCCTTGGAGGCTGAAGTTCAAAATATTAATGTGACGATGGAGGAAAAGATTAGAGAGTCGGTGCAGTCTATGTTTGCAGAAATTCAAAGACAATGTTAGACTACATCTCCCACTCCTCCACCTCCCCCTGCAGAACCCATTATTTATCCTCCACCTCCGCCAGTAGCTCCCACTCCCCCACCTCAGCCTGCAGACCCCATTTTTTATCCTACACCTCCGCCGCAGCTTCCTACATATTGCGAGTTGTATGTTGATGATTCTCAACATCATATAGTAGCATATGGGTTGGTATATTGTATAGGAGATACAGTTCATCATAAACAATTAGAGGTATAGAATCAGATGGTCACTGTACAGGATATTATAGATAGATCATCTAGGATACCAATACCTACAGATGAGGTGGCGACAGTTGGACAGAGTATCAACCATTTTTTATTTTGGCCATCTATACTTCTTCGACTCATTACCATAGAGGTAGGAATGTTATATCTTTTTTTTAAAGTTGTTTTATCATTTGAAAACTACTATATTTTTCAATTTTTTTTCACAGGAATACTTCAAAGGTAAAGAAATACTGTATAGACAATAATAAAGACAACAGTCTATGACATCAAATTCAAATTCCAATAGTCTTGATATATTGTCAATATATTCACATTTTTTGTTGGGTTTTTATGAGTTTCCAATGGAATATCATGTTTGTGGACGTGAAATAAGTGTGGGGATTACAAAAACTGATATCATGGAGCTTGTTACTGGAGATAATTTGGGCATCAACGTGGTGCAAATTTTTTCCATGTAAGTCTTAACACCTTTTCCCTGCGTTATATTTATTAAAAATCTATACTTATGTATGTTTTGTATTATGTATCTTTATAAAATTTGTGAGAGGAATGATTTGACAGAAGTATATGGATTCATGGACCCGCAATTGATTTCCCCTGAAGCATGTGCATTGAATGAGGAACAAAGAATGGTTTATATTGCTGAAAGATTTGAAAAGAATATAATCACACAATGTTGGATGATTCCTTTTTGTGAGAGGTATGAAACAAATTTCTCTCAAAGAGTTAATTATCTTTTAACATAAAAAACCACTAACATTAAATTTACTTTTATCAGTGATCATTGGATGTTAGGGATTATTTGCCCAAGGGAGAATGCTCTTTATTGGATATGCTCTGTTCATGCTGATGTGCGGGAAAGTTTTAAGAATATATTGGAAAAGTAAGTTTCAATTTCTCAATAGTTTTATATATTATAATGAATTTTAAATTTACCCCATTCATATTATTTTCTAATAGTGCATGGGTCTACTATCGAAAAAACACAAAGAAAAGAAATGTAAAGATCAAATATGTAAATGCGAAGGTAAATTTCCATTTATAATTTGTACTTTTTGATTATTACATAAAAATAATATATTGAATTTACACTCATTCAAACAGAATTGTCATGAACAATAAGGCATCATTGAATGTGGATATTATATGTTAAGATTTATGTATGAAATAATAACAACTAGGACAGTTGTGAATTTTGACCTGGTATGATTTCCTCTTAAACTTTGCCATAATATTTCAATTTGATTTATTCATTATACACATTAACTATCTTATTTTTCATTTGTAGCTTTTTGATGACCCTCAAACCTATACTGCTGAAGACATCAAACATGTACAAGTGGAGTGGTCAAATTATTTTACAGGTTTGATTGAATTTTAGTTGTTTGTAATGTAAAATGTAATTTTGAATATTGTCATTTTAATTGTGTATTTGGTAGTTGTTTAGGTTGGATTTAGTTTTTTTTGAAGTTGACAGTGTAGGTTTTGAATGTTATATAAGTGAATGTTTAATTTTGCTCTACTTATTGTTTTGGTATACTTTTGATGGTTTTTCTGGTATGGATTTGGGTCTGTGGGGGAGGGGTTCCAAGGGTGTGGGGGTGCATTCAGTGGGGTTGGGGGGTGTCCAGCGGTCTGGGAGGGCTGTCCGGTGGGGTGGGGGGACAGTCTTGGGGGGTGGCAGGGATGTCCAGGGGTGTGGGAAGGCGGTCTAGGGGTGTAGGAGTGCTGTCCAGGGGTGGGGGGTGGTTGTCCTGGGGTGTTTGGGGCTGTCCAGGGGTGTGGTGGGGGCTGTCAAGTGGGGTGAGGGGGTGAGGGGGTGTTGTTCAGGTGGGTGGGGGGTTTTCGAGGGGTGTTTGGGGGTGTACAGGGGTCGGGGGGGGGGGGGGGGGCAGTCTAGGAGTGTGGTGGGGGCTCCAATGGGGTGGGCGAGGGGTGTCCAAGGGGTATACATGAGGGTGGGAGCTCCAATGGGGTGGGGGAGGGCTGTCCAGGGGGTATACATGAGGGTGAGGGCTCCAATGGGGTGGGGGAGAGCTGTCCATGGGGTATAAATGAGGGTGGGGGCTGTCTAGGGGGTATGATTTATCCAATGGGGTGGGGGAGGGCTGTCCATGGGGTATAAATGAGGGTGGGGGCTGTCTAGGGGGTTAGTTTTATATGTTATCAATGTACATGCTTAATTTTGATCTACTTCTATTTTTGTGGTATGATTTCTTGATTTGTTTTCATGTTGATTCTAGTGGAGAGAAGATGACTGCATTCTGTTTAAAAGAAAAATGGGTTTATCACGTCGGTTATTAAATAACCGACATTATAAAATGCCTGTAAAATATTTTATCATGTCGGTTATTTAATAACCGACGTGATAAAAGGCCTAGAGAATGGTTTATCGCGTCGGTTATTTAATAACCGACGTGATAAAAGGCCTGGAGAATGGTTTATCACGTCGGTTATTTAATAACCGACGTGATAAAAGGCCTGGTCAATGGTTTATCATGTCAGTTATTGAATAACTGACGTGATAGAAGGCCCAGAAACTGGTTTATCACGTCGGTTATTCAATAACCAACATGATAAACTGCCTCCCGCTGGTTTATCACGGCGGTTATATACTAACTGACTTGATAAACCCCCATACCCTAGTTTTTCACGTCGGTTTTACAAGAACCGATGTGATAAACCATGCACACCCCGGTTTATCACGTCGGTTCTTTTAGAACCGACGTGATAAACCCCCCTCACCCCTGTTTATCACGTCTGTTGTTTAATAACCGACATGATAAACCATTTTCCAGGCCTTTTATCATGTCGGTTGTTAAATAACCGACGTGATAAACCCTTCCCATTTTCTTTATCACGTTGGTTATTTTAGAACCGACGTGATAAACATCGCGATTTTATGTTTTTGACGTCGGTTTTTAAATAACCGACGTCAAAAACCTTATTTATAATGTCGCACGTACTAACGTCGGCTAGAAACTGACGTAAAAAATGAAAAATAACTGACGTAAAAAACTTTTTCTGCACTAGTGTTTACCCTTTTCCAAGACATTGAGTGTCCATGGGACAAAAAAAAAGTCAATCTCATATAGTAACCCATATATTCTTGATTCTCAAAGTATAGACTAACATGATCGATTAATACATCACATGTCATTTAGCCTTTTGGATAACTACATCACATTCCTTTTATCCAGATAGATACACAGTATCTAGGTGTAGTCACAGACTCTCATAGTATATTTCATTTGAGGGACCAAATGTTATCCTCATTATATGATAGGAAAAATCCTATATTGGTGAATCTCCAACCGACTACCTGATCAGAAGCATACCCAACGACCCTTGTATTAGCTAACTCAATATGTATACTTTTATAAGTAGGGTATCAAACTATGAATATTATCATGATAGGTATCCCACCAACCTCAGGTTATGGGGACTCAAATATAATCCATGCACCCCTAGTTTACTAAAGACATTTTTATGACACTCCATGTGGTATACCTAGTAGTTCATCCAACACACACAAAGAATTATATGCTTTGTTTTATATTGCATGAGAATATTACATATCTCAATATAAGAAACCTACTCACGCTAACCTTAACAACTCATCATATCCTATAATACTCCAAGATGAACATTAGTTAGGGATAAACACAAAGTCATACTTTGATAGTTCAATTTTCATTACACTTCATGAAATATATATCTATATATATTTATGCATATAACATGAAATAATGATAAAATTGTTATTTTATTTAATAATATATACTTTAATATTCTTAAACTCATTAATAATGTTTAACAAAACCAATAAAATCATTGGTTTATAATTTCATATGCAATAAACTACTAGATTAGCCTTATGTGTGATATAATTTTTGTATTTTGTTAACTTTTTACATTGTATGTAATTCCTATCACATCTATATGTGTTTTCATGATAAAACCCTACCACTAAACTCTTTAGTGGGAAATGTCTATTAAGTAATAAATTTTTAATAATGATGAGATTTAGGAATCATGTTCCAAATGTTCAGTATTCTTAAACATATTTAAACTTCTTATCTTCACAACATCAAATGTAACAATGTCAACTTCTATTTTCTACTTAGAACTCTTTCTAAGTTTATCACTATCATCCTTGGAACCCTATTACATCAACTTTTTTCTTGAAAGAATGTAACTACTTACATTATTGTCTATCAGTCCTCATAAGCTCTTTTAAGGTAAAGTGGAAAACAATTTAATACAACAACTAAATGAAAATATTACATCTCTCTTTACATATCCTTAACTATTTTATGATATTAAGTGAAATTAACCTTTCATTTTGACAAGTATAGTCTTATAAGAAATATTTTTTTTTATTTCTCTCAATAACTAATTATTGGTCTTAACTTTTTTCTATATCATCACATATCCTAAACTCTTTGAGGATATTGAGATAAAAAAAACTTTAATCTTATACTAGTATAATTCATTAGGAAATAGTCATATTTTAAATGGTAAATAAATGTAACACTTTACATTTTTATTTTCAATCAATATTATTAAGTGGAAATCGCTTAAATTTGAACTTCTTTAAGTTCAAACATACTTCCAATATCCATTAAGATATTATATTATCTTCAGAATAAAATTCAAAGATATAAAAACCCTTTTGTGTTTAATAAATTACATTTATTTCCTTTTAATAGGAATATTAAACAAAAAAAACTATTGTTTCCATTTAATAGAGGGTATTCTATGTGTTTGGAAAATATTATTTTGAAAATAAGACTTTATTAAAATATACCATCAATGAGTGGTGGGAAGAAATTCCCTCACATTTTAAAAAATAGTAGAATCCTATATAAATATTTTTATCTATATATTATTCTATGAGCATGTTATAGAACCTAATGAATAATAAAACAAGTGTATACAATTAATAACCTCATGTTGTTCATAATAAATATTTTTTATCTGACATATTATCTTATCAAAAAATAGAAATGAGTTGAATATACCCATATTTTACTTAGATTCATTTTAGATTGATAAAATAATTTATATTTAAATGGTTGATTTAGTAACTATTTATTTCATCGCATGATTATAAAATTCAAGCTCAATAAATTATTCTTTCTATTTTTAACTCCTATATATTTAGAACACTTTTTAAAATATACATTCAGTATTACATTCCTTTAAAAATTAAAGAATTAATTTCTATAACTTTCATACATGACATGGAAATTCCATGGGGTTTCATAAACTCTTTTAGGTATATCTTGGGCAATACAATCATATTGACTTATTAATGTTTCTTCCTGACAACCTTGGGATTTAATAACCTTGATTATCTTTTTGAAGAAACATTATTTAACTTTTTAAATAACTTTTCTTCTTCTAGTTTAAAATTTTACCTACTTATACTATTTATAAAGTACTTTAGATTCTTAAAAACATATTCCTAGTTCATATATATTCCTAAAACGTTTATAATATTGGGTAAATGTTATTTTAATTAAATTATTTTTTCCTAACATTTCCATAGATGAAAATAGGATAAATTCCTTAACTAGAACAAGTGATTTGAAGTCTCCCCTTAAAGCATGTTATATAATTAAACAAATGATTTACCATGTGTATTAAAAACACCCATTTTATTTATTTTAAATGACTATTTTTTTTATTCTCTTCTGAATAGATAAATGAGATAAAAATACACATCTCATGATAAGTTTATCTAATTTAATTGTATCTAAGTTATCAATGTAACAACTCATTTAGTCCATTGTTTGAATGAAAAATTCAATATTTTATTGTCTAACCGTATGTATATTTACAAAACTTTGAAACATACAATTTATCTCTTATATATATATATATATCAGAATAATATAATTGTTTTCTATAAACAACAAAGTTTTAAGGAAACCTATAGTATCACTGATTCATTAACATATTCAATCATATTGAATATCATTTTGTATACCCAGTCTTATTGAGTATATGAGACTTAAATTCATTAAATAATTTATATACCCAATCATATTGAGTACCTGAGTGAATACTATGATTTATTTGGTCATTTAGAATTTAATGTCTTTAAAACCTTAAATTAATCACTCCATACTTCCATAAGAATCTAGAATCACATGTTGAATAATTTCAAGACTTTGTTATTGAGGAAGGAACTATTTTGAAAAATATAATTTTTATTAATAACTTTTCTAAAATCACCAATCTTTCTTAATAACTTTTATTATGTTTCCATTATAAGGAGTAACTTACATTAATATTCTCCTCATCAAGGATTGATAATAAATTATAGCTTTATGATGATGATATTATCTAAAACAAAAGATTTTATCATATGAGTATCATGTATTATTAACCATTTAATAGGTAATTTTTTGAAATGGGATCCCACTAAAATGATGAACCCTTTTAAATTACATCACACCCATTAGTCTTCAAATATCCATATTTTACTAAGAAAATAAACCTTATTTGGAATGAAACTCACCACGGAATTATTTAGTTTGGCCTAATCCTAATCATATCATATATAATACTTGAATATTTGTGTGGACAACACTTTTCCCAATCCATCATATGGATAAACCCCACTCTATTCATATGGTATCCTAACACTTTGTGTTTCCTAGTTAGTGTAACCCAAAAAAAATCAAAAATAATATAATCACAAAAAAACTAGGGGAACCCCACTTTGAAATGAAACTTTCTAAGGATGATCCAATATCACTCATTACATGATTTCCATACACATGATAATAAAACCGCACCCAAATTTGTTGTGAAACTACCTAGTTAGATTATCAAGGTCCTGAAAAGTGTTAATTTGGAAGGAATATCACACTTAGTATTTTAAAAGAATTTTAATATCTCTATCTTATATCATATTAGTCCCTTATATATATGCATGCTCTAGTAATTTAGTTTTTAATCTTAATCCCTCCCCAAAATCAATATGTCCAAACCCTATTGATGTGTAACCCTTTACCCAACCCACAAGTTTGTGTTACTCATCCAAAAATATGATTCATGTTTATTGATACATATCTGAATTCATAATATGCACAAGGTATATTAATTTTTCATGTAATGGTTTAGAATTATATGAGTTCAATAATCTCCACAAGAGTAATCCTTGAAAGATAAATATCTAACCCCATACACTTTCCTAAAAAAGGAATAATACTCTAGGTAAGTTGGTAGTCTAACCCCAAGTCCCTCTATTAGGGGATAATTTAATTAATAGATAATACAATTAATCATAACTATAACAAACAATATACACAAACTATATTCAACAACTAAATTTAAGTTGATAACATCAATTACAAACCGAGGTCAAGGTAGATGAACAACTAAATTCTTTATAGAGTCATTCCTAGCATGTAATTCAAGGCTCTATATCCTATATGTATTTTAACATTTTAAACTAATGTATACACAATATTCACATTTCTTAAAAAATTTACTAATCTTGAATATAACTGGGGATAAACTTTAAATTAATAAACAATTCAAATACTTAAACATGAGACAAATATTTATAGAAAATTCATAAATAAAATATAATTATAAAAACTTTTATAATATCGGATTTAACATTATATGAATTCAATAATTTTGAATATTACTATTTTATATTTATTGTAATATGAACTCTTTCATATTAATCATTTCATGGAATTTCTATTTTAAATATATGATATTTTATGAATTATAAACTATTTATAATCAAAAATCAATTATGTAAACATTTTAAATAATCTAAATATTATATACTTATTCAATATTTAAAATTTGATCATATAAATAATTAACACAATTTTTGATGTGACTTAAATAATATCCAAACAAGGACCCATTTTATTTTGAACAATTAAAAATAATCAATTTAGAAAAAATCATAATTTAAATATGAACATTTTATATTTTGGCCTTTTTTGATAATTTATAACCCTTTATATATTATTTATTATGATTTATACATTAAATCTTTTATTTAAAGATCATAATCCATGTCATATGATCTATTTAATAGGTATTTCAAATATTAACATTTAATATTTGGGGAAAAATAAAACTTCCATAAAAATTTATTTAATTAATTATAACCATTTATAATTTATTTATTTATTTATAAAATATTATAAAATAAATATTCCCATAATAAATTTTATAATTATTTATAAACATTTTATAAATCATTAAAACCATTTATGTTTTTTTAAACCTTTACTATTTATCCTTATATAGAATCTATATTCTAGGTAAGGGCGTACTCTTTCTACTATTACGTAGGCACTTTGCATAAGTATAATCCAATTTTGGAGCCCTTGTGTAAAGGTAACCTACTAAATACCTTTAAACAAACCTTTAAAACATGTCATTAACTTTATGTGAACTACTTCGACTAAAGATAATCTCTCAGTTACCTTTACATAGCCATAAGAAAACCTTTTCTACATTTATGTTGCCTCTCACATACCTTTACACAACACATTTACGTTAAGGTAACACCTTAGTTACCTTTGTGTAGTCACATTTCACGTTAGGTTGATAATATGGTTACCTTTACATAACCCTTTTAAAAACACCACTACCTTTACACGTAAGGCTATGCATTGTCATACCCTTATGTAACACGTTTAAACAAACCATTTACATATGGGTAACAATCCAGACTAACTTTACATGAAATCTTCAAGTAAAGGTAATAATTTGGTTTCTTTGATCATCTAAGGGTAATATAGGGTGACCTTTACGCAAGTATTGATTTTTACATATTAGTAATTCCTTGGGTATCTTTATGTAGTCCATCTGCGTAAGGTTAAACCATTTTTCAAGATTTTCAAACAAACTAAAAAATAACGCTCTATTTTCTTCTTCTTGTTAATTTAAATGCAATATTCTATATATATAAATCATGGGTTTCATTTGATATGATTGAAGGATTTTAAAAAAGTTTAATTATAATTCTTAGAAGCTATAGAATTGATTAAATCCCCTTTTCCAAGGATCTCCCATGTATGAAATATGAAACTGTAAAAAAATAGAAATGAATAACTATTTTAAATGGAGTTTCATTCTATGAATTGTTTATACTAAATATTTAAACACTATTTTATGCATTTGATAAAGTGTAAAAAAGTGGGAAACAAAATCTTCCAACATCTATAGAATATCCATGGGTCAAACTGAATCATATGTTATGCATGAATGATTATCCTTTCTACCACGATGTGCTAGCATCTAGGTATACAAAGGAAGAAGATAAAGAATAAGTGAGATATAAATGTTTTTGAGTTTCATACAACCATAATGTAAGCACACACATACCCACCATTATATGGTAGAAGGTTTTATTAATCCCTCAAGGGAACTCCTTGATAGTGAAACCATTAACCCATGCAAAAAACCCATTCATACATTGTATGCATGAAAGAATAAAAATCCAACAACATTAAAACTATTATATTATATTAATAAATGATATATTTTATGTGAGTTTAACTATTCAAATATTAAAACTCTTTAATATTTGGTAGTTCATATAATCAAAGGTTGTAGCATGCATGAAATCAAATTTCATGCATTCATATCAATAGACAATGAAATTGATATATCCATGCATCATATATAGGATATAGATTTAGGTAATATATATTTTAATAATTATATAGGAATTATAAAATTATATTTGGGAAATAAAAAATGAAAAAAAATATGCTTGGAAAAAGTACTCATGTTGAGGACTTGAGATTTCGATCGAAAGACTCCTTGGAAACCAAGGTCCTAGGACAATATATTATTATAGGATACTCAAGTAAAATAAATATGATGATAGCATAATAAAAGGGGAAAAATTAAAGTATAAACCAAATTTTGTGAGTGTTTATGAATAGGTGGTGATAAGCCCCTTTTGTAAGTGTTGAAAATGGTATTTTTGGAAATATTTCAGCTTAATATAAAAAGATAACATGTTTCACTTGTAAAAAATGATCAAAAATAGAAATTAACAAATTATTTAATGAGATAGTGTTGATAATCCCAAAAAAATTTATTTGAAAATATGTTTTAAATGTGTTTCTAAGTTCTGGACTCTTAGAATTTTAAATTTTACCATTTTTTGTTTTACCTTGGAAACTAGTTTTTACCAATATAATTTATTTTTAATTAATAGAAAAATATCCCTTATTAGATAATTTTTATCTACTAATTCAAAATATAAAATCCATTTTATCATAAAAAATTTCTGTGTGTAAGAAAATCAATTTTTAACATTAACATATACAGCGTGTAAACATCCATTTTCAGGAAAACATAGTGTATTTTTTAGCTTAAAATCTATGTATAGTATAAAATTATCAATAATTTTAATTTTAATGATATAAATTAGTTTTTCATAAAACTAATAAAATTTAGGTGGCTTTAAAATCAATCCAAAACCATATTTTACCAAAAAAATATTTAATTAAATGAAAAGACCGAATAAAATTATTAGAAAATTTTACTTAAGTTCCTAAAATGTTAAAATTTAGAATGGTATTTATAAATGTTCATTTTTAATCCTTAAATAAATATTTTAAAAACTAAAAGGTTATATAAACTTCTTAGTCTTTATAATATGATGATAAATTCATTATTGTTGCAATTTTGGTAAAAAATTACTATTCAATTAAAAATAAATTATTTAAAAAAATCAAAAATAATCTTAAGATAATATTTACATGATGAATATAAAATTGAATTTTATTTTGAAAAAATAAAAATATAAAATTTTCGAGTGAAAACATAAAAATATAATGAAAATATTTTCATATGTAAATAATTTTTTTCAAAATATTAACTATTATTATTATTATTTCCTATAAATTACTAGTAAAATTAGTGATAATATATTATTTATATCAATAACATATTGTATAAATAATATATTTAGTTTCTTAAAATAAATCACATAAAAAGAAATTTTTTAGAAAGGTTTCATTTTAAATCATTAATTAGTCTTATTAGTTATATAAATGTACTAATTGAATTTCCATCAAAAAAATAATATTAATAATCACCTTTATTTTTATTTATATATGTATTTCCTAATTTATTTACATCTATTTTTTCATTTAAATTCCACAACTTCATTTTAATTGTTATATACATTCCTATGGTTCATTGTGGTTTGATGTTGTGTGTATCACGTGATATCAAATATATTAGGTCTTAAGGGAATATATAATTTAAAATATTTGGGTGTTACATCCAAACTGGGCCTCCCTCATTGGATGAATAAGTATAGGGTTAAAAACCATTAATTGAAGATAAGAAGCATCTCCTTCCTCTATATAATTTATCTGTAAATATATTAGGGGTTCAAACACCTCCTCCACCAAATGAGCATGAGATTTACCACTGAGAGTATCAGCTATAATATTTACCTTTCCTTGAGTTTATACTATATCCAAATGTAGTCCTGTAGAAAATATAACTATTTTCACTACCTCAAATTTTAGTACCTATAAAAAATATATACTTGAGGCTTTATGATCTGTGATGACCATAAATTTATCACGAAGAATATAATGTCTCCACATATTAAAGGAAAACACAACTATTGTAAGTTCCATGTCATGAGTTACATAGTTCTTCTCATGTGGTCTTAGTTTAAAATACTCATAAGAAATCGCAACTCACCTCTACATTAGTATACAACCTAACCCAGACCTGGATGCATCATAGTACACCACATACTCTGCTTCTTTGTCACACAGATGCAACACTAAAGCATTAGTAAATCTCTTCTTCTACTCCTCAAAATATTCCTTGTAATCATATAACTAAAAAAGGGTTTTACATTACTTGTGAGGGTAGTCATAGGGGATAAAATATGGGAGAATACCACCATAAATATATATATTAATATATCACTATACAAAGGCAGATGTTCAACTTGAACACTATCTTGGGTGGATCCCAAGCCATCATGACTCAATATTTATAGGATAAAGTATAATACCACCCTCTAAAATGACATGCATGTGAAAATGAACTTCATAAATCCAGAACTACTTTCACTTTAATAGCTTATCATATATATGATTCTCCTTAAGTAATTATAAAATAATCCTCTGATTATTCATATGATCATCCTCCATATAAGAATAAATGAGGATTTCATTGATGAAAACCATCATGAACTGCTCAAAATATGACTATAAAATCTGGTTCATGAGTCCCATGAATATCATTAAGACATTATTTATATTGAACAATATTACTGAGAACTCATAGTGTTATTAAAGACACTTAAACACCATCTTCCAGATATCCTCCTCTTGAACCCAAAGATAATGATATCAAACTTGAGATTAATCTTCAAGATCCATCTTTCTTCTTTTAGATGGTTAAAGATATCACCAATTCTCAGTGTAATATTCTGATATTTTAAAAAAAATATTGTGTTCGGTAGTGTACAACATACAAAAAATAGGCATAATAAAACTGAGAAATAATATTATTTAAAAATTATAGTTATAATATAATTACCTATGATTTTCATTAATAAATCATAAATCTCAATAGATGAATATTAAATATATTGTAAAAATTAAGCTTGAGGACTATATAAGTTTAGTATCTTTATAAATTAGATATAAAATATTCTTGTTTTATGAATGATATTCAAAATTTACCTTAAAGATCACCCCGTATGGTACTCTTTATAGGCATGCCCTACTAAAAACATTCTTCATATCCTAGGGAAAGGAAACATAAGAAAATAAAGACATCGGATGATCAGTAATGGTAAAGATGGGAGATATCAATTTGTGGTCATATTAAAGCATAAGATAAGCATAAGGGAATGAGTTCTTGACGACAACTTAAAAACTACACACCCAATCTAAAAAACACCATAAACATGAGTTATGGAGTAAAAAAATAGCATTTAAATATATATATGAATCATAAGAATGATAATTCATCATAACTCAATCATAAACATTAAGTTCATGTTATAAATGTGTGGGGAATAATTATATGTATTGAAACTATTTCACATGTCAAGGTTAATTACTAAGACCTTCATATAAGATATAAATTTTTTTTTCAAATAGTGAATCAAACAAATTGACTAATTTCCCATAAAAGATCAATCACCTCAACTTTTTTCTTATAACAGATCAAGCACATCGACTTTTTTCCAATAATGGATCAAGCAATTTGAGTTATTTCTCATAACTATATCACGAGATATAATTATTTACCCAATTAATTAGACATAGATATAGATCCCACCTATCACATGAATAAAATAATACATATGTGTGATATAATATCATAGAACATACATCAACTTAGAACACATGAAAAGAAATTAAAGTCATTAACATTTCATTAGAGTATAACCTTTGGAAAAGGGAATATATTTCACCAACATCTTGTTATCATAAAAATTAACCATCCATAAAAATAATAAGGGTGATATCCTTGGATCATTTACCCATTAAATCTTAAGTATCATTAAACGATGTCATCTTATACGGAAAAATGATTTTGAAAAATCCTTTGGATTATTCTTCAGTTAAATAAATATTCTATTTTAAAATCACTTCTATTTTAAAAATATGCACACTTATAAATGAAAACATTTTCATTGAATATAAACTTGTATAATTTTAAAGTAAGCTTTAATCCATTGAGGTGTTATGATAGTGGTTAAATCCACCCATTACATATAAGTTAAAAAACATTCCTTCCATATTTTTTTTAAAAAGTCATAAAAATATCATTTGGAAAATGACAAAATTATTTCTTTCAAACCATTTTGTAAAGAGACAAATATTTTTACAAAATTATTTTAAATAATTATTATAAAATATTTAAAAAAATTTCTTTTTTTAGAAAACATGGACATGGAAAAGAAATATTCCCTAGTAGAGACTTAAACATAAACAATCATGAATAACGATGAGATTGTGAAATAAACCCTTACCGCATTTGTACCTTTTGAATCGTAACTCCATGAAGAGAATAAAAATAAATGGATACTTAAATAACTATAAAATTAATAATATTTACCATAAAATGAATTCATATGAAGTATATACACCACTGAAAGGAAATAAGTGGTGAATATGGCTTGTATCCCACAGAAATAAAAGTTAGATGGAAATCCCTTACCTCAAGTCTCACATTTCCATGTTCAAATTAAAAACTCCTATATATTAAATATATCCTTATTATACATTTATTAAATAATCATAATAATATCTATAATACAATGTATTATTTATTTATAATATATTAGCACCTGTTTATTAATAACTTGTTATTAAAATCATTGTTCTGGGTGATAACTATTTTATTTTCCAAGCATGTTTTGGTTTAGATTTCTTAGTCCTTATAATTTGATCATGGTACCATAATTTCTATAAGGATAAAAATGGAATAAAAATAATATATATTCTTTATATACATATTTATAATGTAAAATCCTGGCTCAGTTTCCACACACCAGTTCCCCAAGTCGATTGATCACGTGACCTCAAGCGCACATCCCCG
The DNA here is from genome assembly GCA_963277665.1 of Viscum album. Classification (NCBI taxonomy): domain Eukaryota; kingdom Viridiplantae; phylum Streptophyta; class Magnoliopsida; order Santalales; family Viscaceae; genus Viscum; species Viscum album. Next base: position 766,540,847 of record OY728138.1, read on the forward strand.
TATACCAGAGGCTGCTGACTAGCAACGAGGGTCTAATATCAGTCATGGAGAGACTATAACCTATTTTTAATAGATTAGAGTTCTAATAAAAACATAAATAAAAAATAACAAAATATATAACCATAACCATAAATATCCCAATATCAAATGATGACCAAAACTGGAGATACAATATCAAACTGAACAACAAACATGTAAGTCTAATGTACATACAAAGATTCAAAATGAAAAATAAAAAGTAAATACACTGATGACTCCTAAAAAGGTTCCAAACCAAGTTCAGTTCCCTCATCTAAGATCCATCCTGACTCATACATCTAATATAGGTCATTTTCCCTTATCTTGTCCTACAACCAAAAAATTTAATTGGGTACTGATCCGGCAGTCTGAGTAGGGTGTGAGTATAACTTACTAGGCCACCACCAATGGTGTCTAGTATAATATCCTTCCAATTGTATGAAATTGTATAAATAAATAACTACAATGCATAAATAAGCTGTTATCGCATTATAAATTAATCTTTATTTAACCACATAAATCCTCGGGTTCTCATAGACACTTGTACCTCAATATCTACTTCGACTCATGCCAGAGCCTGAAGTATGTCTGTGGGACATCATATCTTAGAATTTCATTTTTATCATTATTTAATTCAAACAATAGAATGACTATGTTACCATTCTTTAATTCATCCAATAGAATGACCATGTTCCCATTCTTTAATTCATACTTTAATTCACATGTTTCCATTCAAACTCATATAATAGAATGTCCATGTTCCTGTTATTTATTTCATAACTAAATGACCATGTTACGATTCATAAATTCACATTCAAATAACCATGTTACCATTAGTTAACAAAAAATTAATTCAACAATTAATTATCCACATCAACTCCATTACTAATTCAAAAATTAGTTAAATACCATTATTCCATTATTTAATTAAACAATTAACTAGTCACATTAATAATATTAATTAATTTTAAAATTAATTAAACAAGTAAAATACATTAATTAATTCAACAACTAATTATTCACTTTAATTATAGTATTCAACTCAACAATTAACTGAGCATACCAATTTCATTACTAATTCAACAATTAGTTTATCACATGATTCCCCTTAATTAATTCTCCAATTTATTAAGTACTTCAATCCCAATTAATGAACTAATCAATTAATTGATCATTATACACAACTCAAAATCTCATAATTAATTATACAATTAATTATCTCAATCACAATCTCAATGTCTTATAATTAATTCTATAATTATTTATCTCAAATCACAGCTCAAAATTTTATAATTAATTTATTTATTAATTATCTAAATTAAAAACTCGTATATCATAATGAATTCTAAAATTAATTCTATCAAATCATATATCTCAAAATATAATAATTTATAAAATAATTAATTATCTAAATCTATAGTATCAAAATTCCCAATTTCACATCTTCTCAATTAATTAAATTGCCAAATTAATTAATCTAATCAAGAAATAAATTGGTAAAAATTGAAAATAAATCCTAAAATTTCACACAGGTAATTTAAATAAACACTATGGGATTTGAAATATATACAACCAACCTCATGTTTGATGAATAACACTCACCAACAGAAATACCCAAAAAAATTAGCAGCATAACGACGTAGAATGTGATATGAATCTAAAACCCCAAATCAAGATTGAATAATTCAAGATCCATTAGATCTTGATCTATATATACCACCATATATCTAGATATAATAAAAATATCCTAGAAACCCTTATCAGGTATGGTATAATAAAGGATAATGAATAAAAAACCAATCAAGATAGGATCTACTTACCGGGAGGGGTGCAGATTTATGATTTGGGCTTCAAATCGTAATGAATGGAGGTCGGGATGGATTGGAATCCATATAGAGAGATCCAAATTCATTAAATAGGGCCCAGGGTTTAATGGTGGTATAATTGGAGTTAAAATGGGTGTTCAAGAATAATTAAAAATAATTTATGGGTTAATTAAATTCTCATGCACAGTTTGCTGGGTAGGGGTGCACAGTTTCCCCTAACTATGCACCTAAATCATGTGCCTCTTTTATAGGGGTAAGAGGTTACTCCTAAGAGGGTGAGTGTTTTGAAAAAATATTCTCCAAACATGAAAAACCCAACTATCTAGGGTAGAAAGGTTTTCTAGGCTAGGTGCACGATTTTCCCTTAATTAACATATTTTATCATTAATCATGGTAATATATTTTCACTCTTAAAAGGTTATAATTTTACATATAAGGAAACTATTCACTCATAAATGGATAAGGGATGACATTTTAGACTATATATTATCCTATTTTTCTTTATTTAATATTTTTATGATTTTTAAATAATTTAATAAAATATTATTTTCATTAAATATAATTATTTTCAATTTTGACACAATTCATTACTTTTTCTATAATAACATTAAAAAATACTTATAATTCAAAAATAATATTTTAAAATATCCCCAAAATGTCATTTTAATCTTAAAAACTAATGTATCACCTTGATTATTTTAAATTATAATACTTTTAATATTTTTAATATCATTTAATTGATTTTTCTATTAATTGAATAATTACTACATCGTCGTTTTGTAAGTATTTAATGTAATTATTCAATTCCTTTAAAATTATAAATAAATAAAAATCATTAATATTATTTTATTAGGTGAAAAAATTATATTAATATTAATTCATCACTAATTTGTGTCCCTATGTGAACATATAAATTATATTTAAAACTAAGAGAGTGACATTTTTTCACTTCCTTTGGTTTAAAAATATATAAGTCATTTTCATGGAAAAGTGTCAATTAAAAAACTTAAACTCGAGACTAATATTATATTTTTAGAATTAAAATTATCAAATAAGAATTATTATGAATAATTATGTCCTTATCACTTAGTTTTAACCTAGATTTACCATATTTAGCCTTCACTAAGGTGATAAATTTTACAGTAGTTACTATTCAATTTTACAAAAAATAAAAGGGGTTTATTTACAAAATTTTAAAATAATGATTGTAAATATGGAATCTATATTAAAATAATAAATTTATGTAATTTTAAAAAATTAATTTTAATATAAATGTGTAAAATGCAACGAAAAATAGTTTTTAGAAAAATGTGTTTTTATGCTGAAAAATGTTCTTATACCAAAATCATATATAAAGATGATTGAAATGAATTTAATTATATTATATATAATTAAATAATAATTATTCTAATTTGAGATCAAATCAAAATTATAATGATATATTATATGAAAATAAAATGACAATTTTATAAGAAATGGTATTTTTATTGTTCACTACAGAATCAATCTGTTATAGAAAATGAAAAAATTTCACCCAAATATAATATTGATATTGTGATTTAAAAAATGAATTTAATTTTTAAAATAAATTTTCTAAAATTTAAAAAAAAATTATTTATAATATTTTCTCACAAAAAATAATAAAAAAACATTTCTGAAAAAAAAAATATTTTGAAGAATAAAATGACTTCGCTAAAAATTGAATGATTAATTACTATATATATATTAAGTATGGAATTTTTATATAATTCATAAATAATTTAATCTTACTCAGACTCACTAATTTAATAGCTAGGTGATGACATTAAATAAAGATATTTAAATATTATATTACATTTCTCTTAAACTCGTGGTTGTGTGTAATGTAAGCTATCAAAGATATTAAATATATTTGAAAGAAAATTTTCATAAAATCTTAGGTTGTTATATTTTCCCAACCTTTAAAAAGTTTATTGATAAAAATATATTCTTAGGAATCAAAGGTTTAACAATTTAAAATTACTTTATGAAAACCCATATCGTAACAAGGGTTAATAAAACATCATCTTGAAAAGATAGAAAGGGAAGTATGATGGTCATCTGGGATTAAACATACTAGGTTTCCAAATAGAAGAACATTATTTGTAAGGGAAGATATGTACATGGAAGAAAATTAATTTCCAAATATCATTGATTATAATAAAGTGAATAATCATGATAACGTTAACAATCACAATAACATAAACCACATATGTGGAAAAGACCATCGATTCATCTGAATTAAATGTTATATGACAAAATTTTCGTCGGTCTTGAAATTAATTTCCTTGAGTAGAGTAATTATTTTACCATCTAGTTAAAGAACATGAAGAAATATACTTACTTGATAAGTGTAATTTCATTTTTTAATCAATTTCCATCACAACCTCATCTTTTTATCCAAACAATTAATATTCAAAATGAATTTTTCCAACCTAAAACACTAATATCAACTTCTAATTTATCACATAATCCATAAAATCATAAAAAGATACCCCTACTATATTTAGATATTAACTAAAACCAAAATAGTTATCATATGTTATCCAAAAAGGATAAATACATTAATTTATAAAATATAAATAATAATGACCAAGGTTTAACATTATCCAATATATAAGAAGTTGATCATAAAAATCCTTCAAAATATGTTTGACCAAATTCTTGACCTATTTTTTGGGAATAAATAAACTATGATTCCAAAATAAACTTAACATTAATCCCCAAAATTATCTCTTAATGTCACCGACCTAAATGTGAGCACATTGGTCATATATTCTCTAGAAATGGGGTAATGACCTAAATTACCAAAAAAAATTAATGAAAACATGAATGCCTCCAAAAATTAGTATTATCCTTTTTTCCTAAAATAAAATAATAGAATATATAATATATTACTTAAATAAAAAATTTAATAAAATTTATAAAATATGATTTAAATCACATTTTAATCAAATAACTAACTGATTTCAACGTTACCAATATTATCCCATTAGTTTCAATAATCCCTTTATCTTGGGTAAACAATATTATCTCAACATTTTACATATGTTAGGGGTTATTTTTTCCTCAATCATGTGCTTCCCAGAAATATTATCTTTCCACTAAATCACTTTTATTGGATATCGGTATTATTCAATATATAATTTCTATTATTTAAAGCAAAACTACTAAGGAAAATCCCTAGATCTTTCATGATTCTTATAATCCATAGTATTATTCATAAAACACTTTCACAACATAATTCCCACATCCCAATACATAATAATTTCAATCATTCCACTTCCTTATTAATACATTAACCAAGCTTCACTATCTTATTCCTCACCACTTATTTACTTTCATATGTCCTTTGTATTCTCTTCATCATCAACAAAAAAATTACCTGTAAAACCTTGATAATCCTTTTATCAAGCTTTCCCCCTAGGAAATAAAATTTCATAATACCCATACCTTCCACATTTAAAACATTAAACCATCAATGATACCTTATTTAAACTATTATTCCCATCTATTGTGTTCAAAAAACTATTTATTTTTTATTATAAATTACAGTCTCTATGTTCTTCTTTTACACACCCAAAAAATCTTCTTATTCATTTGAGGAATTATCCTCCATGATTCTTCTAACACTCTCAACATAATGAAAAATAGAACTTTCTTTCCTCTATGGTCCTCATGAAACTCACTTTTACTCTTATTAGGTGTGTCAAGAAACTCACCAAAGTTGAAATTATTGATTATATTATGAGATTTTTTATTAGGCATAATAATAAGGTTTATCATTATAGCTCCCATTTCATTTGGTTTCTCAATAATAAAATTATTTCATTATCCATCACATTCACCATTAACTTAAATCCCCCATGTTCCATCCATTATCTAGATCCAAAATCATAGTTTGAGAAACCATAATCATAGTGGGAAACCACAGAATCATTTATAGGATGTCTAAATCACGAAACCTTCTTTTTAATCTATGATAGCTAAGGTTTAATCTAGTCTATACATGATTATCATCTATTAAAATCCATAATAATAATAGATTCAAATCCTTAATAATAATCTATTCAAATCCTTCATAATGGTTTATAAATAAAATATATATTAACCAAAAACATATCCCCTATGAGTGTAAAATAAGGTGTGAAGCAAGGCCCATTTTCCTGTACCAGGTGATGATTGAGTCTAGATAAATGCAAAATTTTTAGGTTTATTACTCCTAGGTACAACTGTTTCCGAGCCACATCAACTTGTAGTATCCAGAAAAAGAAGTAATTTCTTGGAAAATCACATAATATCTTCCTTACCAAAACTTTATGATGTTATACTATACTTATAAATATCCATATGGTTTTCACTAATGTTTTATAACCCTAATATCCAAAGGTTGAATAAACCTTCCTCTGATACAAACTACAAGACCCAGGATTTTTATATATAATTATTATATATAATATATGAATATTTAATACATTATATAAAAAATATTTCCTATGACCATATAGGTTTAGTGTATTAAGAGATAAGATATACAATATTCTTATTTTATGAAAGATATTCATCATATCCCATAAATATCTTCCCTAATGGAACTCTACGTTGGTATACCCAAATTAAAACATTCTTTATAACCTGCAGAAAGGAAACATAAGAAAATGGTGATCTCATATGCTTGGTAATGGTAAACATTGGAGTTATTAATTGATGATCATATGAAATCATACGATAATCATAATGGCATGATATCTTGATCATAACTTACAAATTTAATACCCAATATGATGAATATTATAAACATGAGATATGGAATAAAACTTTATCATTTAAAAATACATGAATTATAAGAATGGAAATTCATCATAACTCAATCAGGAACCCAAATTACATTTCATTAACATTTGTGGAATCATAATAAGTATATAAACCATTCCATTTTTCAAAGTTACTTACCAAGACCTTCAGATTAGAAATAAACACATTTTTCCAATAGTGGATCAAGCACATTGTCTTATTTTCCATAACAGATCAAGCACATCAAATTTTTTCCCATAACAGATCCAACACATTGACTTGTTACCTATAAAACATTCATTATATCATAGAACATGAAAGGAAATAAATTTCATAAACATTTCATCAGTGTATAGCTTGTGGACAAGGGAATGGGTTTCATCAACATCTTATCATCATAAACATAAACCATCTAGAAAAATAATAAGGATGGTACACTTGGATCATATCCCCAGTAAATATTAAGTATCATTAAAGGATTTAATCTTAGATGGAAAAATTATTTCTATATATCGCTTGAAATAATTCATGAGGCAAATAAATTTTCCATTTTTAAATTTATTATCTTTTAAAAAGTTATGCACTTATAAATGAAAAACATTTATTTAAAAATAAACTTATAAAGTAAGATTAAAATATACAAATCTTCATAACATAGGGAAAATATTCTCATTCCATATAAGTTAAAAAACATTCATTTCATATTTTTTTCCTAAAAATTCACAAAGTGCGTCATTTAGAATATGAAAAAAAGATTCCTTTCAAACCATTTTCTAAAAACTAATATATGGGTATAAATTATTTTAAAAAACATTAGGATAATAATAAAAAATTGAAAATATTTTTAGAAAACATGTACAAGGAATAGAAATATCCCCCAGTGGAGAATTAAACATAAAAATCTGGAATAATTATGAGATTGTGAATTAAACCCTTACTACTTTAGTAAATTTTGAATCGTAAAACCATAAAGAAAATAAGTTTAAATAGATATGTAAATTATGATAACATTAATAACAGGAATAATAAAATAATATCAAGAGTATTATATACACCACTCAAAGGAAACAAGTAGTGAATATGGCTTGTGTCCCATAGAAGTAAAAGTGAGAGGAAAATCCCTTACCCCAAGTCTCATATTTCCTTGTTGACATTAAAACCTCATGTATAATAAATATATATGTATTATAAATGTATTAAATAAATATATTAATATCTATAATATCATTTATTATTTATTTATAACATCTTGTCACCTATTTAATAATTTTTTGTTATTAAAAACACTATTATGGGTGATAACTACTACGCTTTCCAATCATGATCCGGTTAGGATGTCTCGACCTTATACTTTTATCATGGTCCCATAATTTCCAAAATTTTAATCATGAAATAAAAATAATACATATTCATTATATACATATTTATATTCATTCATAAAAATTAATGATAAAAAAGGAATTACATTGTTTATGGAGATGGTAGGTCGTACGTCTGCATGAACAATATTTCCATTTCTCGAGTGATGGAATTAAAGAAATGTAAATAATAATTTTAATTTATATTATAATTACCCTTATTACCCTAAAATTAAAATAAAAATTAAAAACTAATCTCATCGTATCATGGATGTGGTATTCCACATGTATGCACGAACAACATTATCATTTCCCAAAGGATTGGATGGTAAGAAGGTCAACATGATATTATCATTCAAGAAGTATATATATACCATAAATAATATATATATATATATATATAAATTAAACCCATAATAATACCCATACCAATATTATGGTGATGAAAAATGAATTGTATCGCTACGTGGAGATGGTAAGCCGCATATACGATGAACGATACTTTCACTTCTTATTTGAAGGGAAAATGGTGTATAGTGGTGTTTTAAAAATCATAATAAAATTTAAGAATACTTAGGATACTGAATATATTATTTTATTATAAATATCCTATATTTATAAGAGTTTAAAAATATTATAAAAATAAATTGATCGGTTAGTGCGATTACCTCTTTTCGAAATGAATCCTTTAGATCTTATCTAAAGGGTTCCAGTGTTACACTTTTGGGAATAAAATAACCTATAAAATTTGGATAGGGAAGTTTATAATATAATTTTAAAGATTATGTCTGATATAAAATGATCAAAGTGGTGTAATGAAGTGCGGTAGGAGGTTCCCTTTTCTAATTGAGGTTAGAGGCACTTTTAGAATTTATTAAAAAAATAAAATATAATATGACTATTCTAGAGAAAAATACATAAAAATGGTCATGAATTTGAACATATGGTGGGATATGGTTTAATTATAATCAAAAATAAAATTTTTACAGGTTTAAGTGTCATTTTAAGCATTATATTTTGGTTTAACCCTTTAATTAACAGATTTTAATATTAATTAGTGTAACAAATTTTTTACTCTTAAAAAGTTATAATTATACATATAAGGTAAATATTGACTCATAAATGGATAAGGGGTGAAATTTTAAACCATATATTTTCCCAATTTTTCTTATTTTATATTTTTTGTTTAAAAATAATTTAATAAAATATTTTTTCCATTAAATATTAATATTTTCAAATTTTTACTATTAATTACTTTGAATTTAATAACATCATTAAAAACAATTAGAACTAGAAAAATTTATTTTAAAATATCCCAAAAATTTCATGGTAATATATAAAATTATTTTATCACCTTAAATATATCAAATTATAATTCTTTTATTATTTTTAATATCATTATTTTTATTTTTCCATTAATCGAATAATTAATACATCAGTATTCTGTAAGTATTATAGTTTATTACTTAATTCCAAAAAATTATAAATAAATCACCATCATGAATATATTTTCATTGTTAATAAAATTAATTTTATTATTCATCAATAACTTTTTTTTGTATGTGAGCACACAAATGATATTTAAAACTAAGAGAGTGATGTTTTGTCACTTGCTTTGGTTTAAATAATATATATGTAATTTTCATGGTAAATTATCCATTAAAAAATAAAATTAAGTAATAAAGAAAAAATAGTCTAATTTAATTCATTAAATGATAATTAGGATGAATAATTACAAATTTATCACTTATTTTTAACCTAGATTTACCAAATATACCATTTACCATGGTGATAAATTTTACCATAGTTACTATTCATTTTAAGCCAAAATAAAAATGTCATATTTACCATATTTAATTAACTTTATTCTTAATATGGAATAATTATTTCAATATTCAATTTATATAAGTTACATATATTAATTTTAATATAAATGTGTAAAACGCAACAAAAAAAGCTTCAGAATAACGTGTTTTTAAGCCAATAAATGTACTTCTACCAAAATCATATATAATAATGATATAAATGAATTTAAATATATTATATCTAATTAAATAATTATTAAGTTAATTTTAGATAAAATTTAAATAATAATTATACTCTATATGAAAATAAAATAATAGTTTTATAAAAATAAGTATTTTCACTATTCATTGAAAAATCAATCTTTTGAGAAAATACCAAAATTTTACTCCATGTTAATTTAGATATGTTGAATTATAAAATTAATTTTCTTTTATAATATATATTTTCTAGAATTTCAAAAAATTAATTAGCACATTTTCTCACAAAAAAAATAAAAATTCATTTTTTAAGAAAACATGTTTTTGAAGAATAAAACAACTTTACTAAAAATTGAGTGATTAATTACTTAAAATTTATATTCAGTAGGGAATTTTTATATAATTAATAAATTATTTAATTTTATCAATACCATCCAATTTAATACCTAAGTGATAACATTGAATAATAATATTTTAAATAGTATATCGCAGTTCGCTTAAACTCGTGGTTGTGTGTAACGCAAGCTATCGAAGAGGTTAAATTTATTTGAAAGAAAAATTTCCTAAAATGTTGGGGTGACATATAATATAGCCATTAAATTATAATATAATAATAGTATTAAATACATTATTAAATATATATATATATAAATAATCAATAAAAATATATTAATTAATGCTTAAGAAATAAGTACTTGATTTTTAGTAAAGTCATTTTTTCATTAAAAAAGTGTTTTATTCAAAATGGTTTGTATTAATTTTTGTGAGTGAATATTGTAATTAATTTATATAAATATTATATATTTTATTTAATATAAAATATACAATTATTTTGAATTATCATGTGAAAATTATTATAGAGTTTATTTTTATGTTTTTTCAGAAAAGATTGATTTTCAAATGAATAGTGAAAATATTGACTTTTTTTAAAACTATATTTTTATTACAAAAATTTTAAAAAGTTAAATTTTATTTTAAATTGGTTTAAAATTAATATTAGTTTCCTTGTATTATTAAAAATCCAATTATGTTATTTGGAATCAATTTTATTGCTGAATTTTGTGTAAAAACAATTTTATACTTAAAAAGACATTTTTCTGAAAAACAATTCTTTGTGTTTTGATATTAAATTATTTTATGAAACTTATAGAAATGGAATATTTATAAATTTATTTTATATTTGGAATCATGAGGTCTAATTTTGTTAAATAGTTACTTTTTATTTTTGGTCATTATGAATAATAACCATAGTAAATAAATGTCACCTCAATAAGGGTAAATCGGGTAATTAAGGTTAAAAATAATAAGATAAGAATTAAAAAATTACCCTAAAGATTAATTAAATCTATTTTAAGAGTTTTTTACCATAATCATAACATATTATTATTTATGATAATTTTATGTCAATTTTCTGTCAATTTTCTTTAAAAGTGACTTATATATTTTTTTGAGTAAATATAAATTCAAAAATGTCCCTATCCTGTTTTTGATATGTATATTTCTTTGTGATAGGGATAAATAAAAATTATATTTTATTATAAATGTTAATTTTAATTAAAAATTATTTATTTTTATTATGTTAATTTATTTTAAATTTTTTGTGATTAAATAATAGTCTTATATGCATGCACAATGCTATACAGTGCTTGTGCAAGCAGTATAAAAATCAAGTAATTTTTTTTAAAAAACTCTAAAACTAATACTTTTTGGGTGATTCTTATTTTTCCATAAATTTTATAGATAAAATTAATTATTATTTATTATTTAATGTATTATATGTTAGTTATATTTATTTCATGTTATTTTGAAATTCAAATTATGTGAATAGTTCTTTAACTGAAATTAATAGTATTTTTTGTTAAATATATTTTATCAAATAATTGAAAAATCATAAAAATGTATAAATAATAATATTATAATCTAAAATTGTTTAAATTTTCATCCATTATACATTTATTATCCAATTTTTAAATTATTAGTAAATTTATAACACTTTACTACTAAAAACGTTTTTACTATGGTTAAGGTTAAAACGGTTAATGAAAGGGCTAATAAAAAATATATGATTTAAAATCATATCTAATCCTATAAAAATTTTATTTTGATATTATTTTAAGACCATATATTATATATCTTCTAATAAATTTTATTTTTCAACCATTTTACATGAGTTAGACACATATTATATTATAATATTTCATGTATTTTCAAAAATGACATTAATGATATTTTATGGTAAATAATAATTTATTAAATGATTTAAAATCCATAAAAATAATATATTTAGTAAATTTAATGGGATATGGTTTAAAATATCTACCATGTTCCATTTATGGGTCACTTTTATTTTTATGGTTACTTTATTGACCCCTAAAGAGTAAAAAATATTGATATTATTGTAATTGTCATATGGGTTAATGGAGGGTCAAAACAAATATTCAAGGGTAAAAACATGATATAAACTTTTATATTATAACTATACCAATTTTTAGTCATTTTAACATGAAAATTAATTTATATTAACTTAATACTTTGAGAAATTCTAAAAATGCTCCTCCCCTCACTTATAAAAGGGCACCCCTCTCCTCTCCACTCAACAATTCAAGAACCATTTGGTTCATCCAATACCTACCAATATTACTTACTAAAATCCATACCCATGTTATAAAGGTGTTATTTTTTACATAATACTAATCTTAGAGGCCTTAAGGTGTAAATGAAAAGGGGTTGTCGGAAGAATATGTTTAGTTCTTAACTAAACATTTTCATTATATCTATTCTTCTACCTCCTTAAAATATTCTTCAAACATGATTAAATATTAACATAAGTATCTTAAATATACTGACATTTTATTTTCTTTACATAATAACATATATCCATCTCCTCTTCCATTAAATGGGGAATGAAAATATAGTTTATATGTACGTATGGACAACCACCTCCACGAAGCGATGTGTTTCATTTTCCATCACCACCTCTCATGGATAAATATAATGATGTATTTAATGTACATATATATGATATTAATGAAATATTTTTCATTATGAAAAGATAATATACCATATATTTTATTACCTTTCTATTTATTGAAAAATGAAAATGTCATTCGTGCATACATGTGGACTACCCCCTCCATGACGTGATGTGATTCTTTTTTCTTCACAACATCACATGGATGGTATATATAAGTGAATTTAATGACATAATATTTTATTTATTATATAATAATTATTATTTATATAAAATAATACTTACATTATTACCATCATGATCATTGAAAATTTGAAATGTTTCCCATGTATACGTACGACATACCATCTCCATGATTATAACATAATTCATTTTTCATAATCATGTTTAATGTTTGATTTTAAGCTTATAATAAATATATAAAAAATATAATTATTTCATGATTATTACTCTGTATATGATGTCATAATTAATATTTTTACTACACTCTATATACCAAGGCTATTATAAAATTATGAACTGAACGTCCTCAAAACACCCAGTGCGAACTTAAATGATTAATTAATTAAATATATAAATGAAATAAATGAAATAAAAGGTTAAAGTAAAAGGTATTAAACTTTGGAAAGGTTATTATGAAATAAGATAATTGATAAAATTTTACTATACATAATTCAAATGGCGTACATGAAAAGTCTAGACTCGAGGAAATAGATTTTGTCTCAATTTCACTTCATTGAGACATGTTTTAATGTTATGAACCAAAATTATTTTATATGGAATACATACTAACATTTTAAATTTTATATAATGAATCATTCATTATTCAGGGTATTTTAATTTAAAAGTCAAATTTTTTTCATCCAAGGGGATTTGACATGAAAGTTACCAAGTAGTAAAGGTTTTCTTAACTCTATTTCGTATCATTTGATTATATCACTTATTCATTGATTAAAATATGTCATGATTTTGTGTGAAATGAAATTTGTTTTATTTATAGTGTAATTAAAATTTTTTATTTACATTTTTTACACATAATCCCTCAATTTATTAATTCTTAATTCAATGTTATGATCATTGTAAGGGTTTTCTTTGTATCAATATCATTTTCTTGAGACATGTTTCATGTATTGCACATATATTTCTTTGTACAGTGTACTTACTTATACATGAGTAAATTTTGAAATATTTATTCATTAAATTTTTGGGATTTATAGATCAATTTCATACTCTTAATATCAATTAACTTTGATTAAAAATTTACCAAAGTGGTAAAGGCTTTATGTTATGATCTCCTTTCATTTCAGGATTGTTTATGTTCAAGGTTACTTTGGAGGAAATCATATGCTATTATTTTCTTGAAAAATATATATTTCCTTATCACCTATTTATGAATGTGGTTTAAAATTTTAATTTCAATTTCCTCTCTTTTTAATTAAAGTAATTTCAAGAAAGTTGTTTGTAAGTGATAATGATCTTGTATCTTTTTTTAAATCAAAATCATTCTCTTTCATATCCATATTCTCTAAAATACTTTCAAGAATGTTCTTTTCTAAAAATAAATGATTTCATAAAGATATTTTTCATGATCTTTTTCCTTCTTTTAAAAGGTTTTATAATGAAATTTCTTAACATTTTCCGTGTGGGTCACTTTTTGAATCACTTTACAAATTTTTTGAAATGAATGTTCATTTTTAACATTTGAAACATGAATAGATTCTCCCAACAGTATGATCATTATTTTATTTGAATATTCGTTTATAATTTTTGAAGTTTATTTTAAAAATATATATTTTCACAATAATTTGTGCATTTTTAGTTTTAAAATGTTATTTTCAAAGTGGAAAGGGTATTGTCCTCAAGAATGTTTCTAATGATATTTTAATGGTTTTTCAATTCATCATAAACATCAACCATTGATGTTACTTATGATCTAATGGGCATATTTATTAATGAAACCATCCTAATTATTTATTTGGATAGATTATGATTGTTTAAAAGATATTGTCATGGAAACCATTTTTCTATGGGTTAATCAAGTTATGAAAGGAACTATGATTGTTTCTATGAGTTTTTGGATGAAATGTTTGCTATATATACTTTATTCATGTTATGGTTCTTTGAAATTGTCTATGATGATGATGGGTTCCATTATAAACCAAGTATGTGTGGTCCTATTGTAAACCAAGTATGGGTGGTTATGTTATAAATTGAGGGCATATAGGTTCATTATATCCCTAAAATGTATTGGGTAATGATTATTTTATCGAGATAATTATTTTATAATTTGACCATATTGGTTATTCAACTTATAAGAGTGATATGTAGATGATTTTCTAGTATAATGGCACATTTTCTAGTTGCTTTCTATGAGATTATAATGAATCCTAGACCATGGATTATTTCCTCCTGGGTCGCAGTTGTTGGATTATATAAATATAGTATTATATCAATTCTTTATTCCATGTTTCATTATTGATGATCTAGGTAATAATGGATATGAATTACATTATGTTATTCTCATCCACTTTGATCAGGTCATTATACCTTTATACTCATATTATGCTCATTGATGTCATTAAATTGTTAATACTTATGTTTACCCTTAATGAGTGTTTAAGCTCACCCTTCTTATGTTTCCCTGTCCAAATGTTGTGAAGAAAGGTAATAAGTATTTTATTAATAAGAAGGTAACTATATGTGAATAACTTGATGGGATATGATGTATATTTTTATGAACTAATTATTTATGTATCCAAGTTATATGTAAGAGTTTATCCTAATTCTCTTAAAACTCTAAAACTAAAATATTTGCTGATATGTAAGTAATGTGATATTTTATTTTGATGTTGTAAGTTTTTTATGGTGAAAATTGGGTCAAGTTTATTGTTATAAATTCTTAAAATGTAATGATGACTTTTAAGTACCAAATTTGAGAGTATAGGTTCAGGGTTATTATTATTGGTATCAAAGGAAAAGGTTTAGATAACTTTTGAGATTAAGAATTTTTCATGTGAGGTTATCTAAATATTTATGGATAAAATCATGGTTTTATAAGGTTTATGATAATTTCAAAGTCTTATACACCCCTATTAAGTTTTAAGTGACGGGATTTTAAGGTGACTAATGAAATTTTGGGAGTAATTGTTTTGGGTTGAGGTTTATATAACTCTTAGATTTAACATGAATAATTATTTCATAAGAATACAATTGATTTTTTTGGTATGTAAGAAGAACATTATGAGATAAACATTGAGTTTAAAACTTTATTTAATGTTGAGGTTATTTGGGATATAGGGTTATTTATTTACATATTGATCTAAGTTGAACCTTTGATGTTATTTAGAGATAAATTTTAGGTTTATATTGGTAGGATATGTGATCAAATCATTCTATGTATTGGGTTTTAATATTAGTTAAAAATATTTTTAATAATTTTAAGGATAGTTATTTATGGAATGATTTAGATGAACATTGGTTATTTCTATTAAATTTTGAAGATTAACGTGTTTTTTCTTTATACGAAGGTTTATAAATTTTGGATATTATCTTACATTGTGATAAGAATTTTAATTTTGGTTAATTTCTAAAGATATGGGGAATATTTTTTTTATCCTTTTTTGTATTATTTGATCCATTTGAAGTTGATTTTAGTTCTTTAGGAATGAAAGTTTCATCTTGAATACTCATTTTTTTGAGAAAAATATGATATTGTAGTGGAAATTGATTAAAGTATGAAATTATACTTGTAAAATAAGTATATTTTATTATGGTAAAGGAATTTATCATCTCTAATAAAAGGATCTTGAAACAATAATTTTATCATTTTACCTTCATTTCTGATGAATCGATGGTATTTTTCACACCTCATTGATTTATAGTTTTGTGGTCAATGACTTTCTCATGATCATTCACTTTATTTTGATCAATGTTCACTATCACTCTCTGTCATTATTTTTCAATTAAAATTTTCCTATATTTTCATATTTTCAATTCCCACTAATTTTATCCTATTTATAAACCTAGTTATATGTTATTCCATATAAACTTTTTTATTTCCCCTTCCCTTTTGAAGAAGAAGTTTTATTAACCCTTTAACGATGTGGGATTTCCATAAAAGGTATTTTAAAATTTCAAACCCTTTATTATCAAGTTCAAGTTAAAATTTCAAGGATGTAATTTATTAAAGGATGAGAATGTAATATCCAAATATTTTGAAATAATGAATATGTATGATAGCATACAAGATATGAAACAATGAGCTTAAACAAACCCTGAAATATTATTATTTAAATATGATATTTATAACCTAGATGTTGAATTAGCATGTATGAATATTATTAACCAATTTATGAAATATATATGAATTCCCTAATAAATAAAAATTTATTTGTTAAATTTTAAGGAATAATCACTTAATTTTTAGTATAATTATTTTAATCTTCAAAAATTATTTTTATTGATTTTCCTGAGTGAATATTATAATTAATATCTACAACTTTTAGGGAATTTAACTTATTAAAAGGATATAATTTTTTAAATTATTATTTTCAAATTATCTTAGAGTGAATTTCTGGGTTTTTTTTTGAAAATATTTATTTTCCAATGAATAATAAAAAATAACGTTTTTATTGAAAATTGTATTTTTATTTGAAACATTTAAAAACTTACATTTTTTTAAATAGTTTTAAAGAAAAATTAGTTAAATTATATTATTAATAATAAAATTGGTTTTATTTGAATCAATATTATTTCTGAATTTGGTTTAAAAACATTTTTATACAAAAAAATATTTTTTTGAAAAACTATTTTTTGTTACATTTTTTTTAATATTAAATTAATTTATTCCACTTAAAAAAATTGAATTATAAAAATTTATTTAATATTTTTAATCAGGAGGTCCAAATATTGTAAATAGGACCTTTTGGTTTATTTTGAATAGTAACCATAGTAAATATTTTTCACCTCGGTAAGCGTAAATCGGGTAATTAAGGTTAAAATAATATGAAAATAAAAATTACTCTAACACATGAAATTAGTATATTGTATGAGTTGGTTTTGAACATACTCATAAACTATTCAAATTTATGGAAATTTCATTCCATTTTTCTTTGAAAATGACTTATATATTATTTTAAGTAAATATAAAGTAAAAAATGTCACTATCTTATTTTTGATGTCTATAATACTTTTCAACATGCATAGAAACTACTCATATTCTATTATAAATTTTAATTTTAAATATAATTTATTTTTTATCATGGTAACTTATTACTAATTTTTAGTGATTAAATAATTAACTTAAATGTTTACACAACAGCGATACATGCTTGTGCAAGCAGTAGAAAAATCAAGTAAAAATTATTAAAATCTGTAAAAGTATTATTTTTTAAGTTTCTTTTAGTATCCCATAAATTTTATAGAT
This sequence comes from Viscum album, assembly GCA_963277665.1. NCBI lineage: Eukaryota > Viridiplantae > Streptophyta > Magnoliopsida > Santalales > Viscaceae > Viscum > Viscum album. Next base: position 766,559,260 of record OY728138.1, read on the forward strand.
AAAAATAACTTATTATGTATGTTTTAATGTATTATATTCTAATTCCATTTCTATCATGTTATTTTCAAAGTCAAATTAGGTGAATAGTTCTTAAAATGATATTAATAGTATTTTATGTTAAATATATTTTATTAAATTATTTAAAAAGTATAAAAATATAAAAATAGAAAAATTATGATGTGAAATGTTCTATAATTTTATCCATTTTCCATTTATGAGAAAATTTTTTACTTATATTTAAATTCATAACCCTTTAATATTGAAAAATTTAACACTGTTAAGGTTAAAACTGTTACCCAAATGGTTAATTGAAAATATAAGTTTTAAAATGATATCTAAAACTATCTAAATTTTATTAGGTGATTATATTAAGACAAAATATTCCTTATATTTTAATACATGTAATTTTGGAACCATTTTACATGATTTAGACACATATTATATTATAATATTTCATGTATTTTTAGAAATGTCATTAATGATATTTTTATATAAAAAAATATTTTATTAAATGATTTATAATTCATAAAAATAATATATTAATCCATGTTAATGTAATATGGTTTAAAATACCAACCATATAATATAATATGGTTTAGAATACCAACCATAAAATATAATATGTGACTAACTCAATTGTATCATATATATTTTGTGGTACATTTATGGTTCAATTTTCATTTTATAGTGAATTTCTTAACTCCTAAAGAATAAAAAACATTGATATCATGATAATTGTCAAAACAGTTAATATATGGGTAAAAACAAATAAGGATAAAACCATAATATAAACTTTTAAATGTTTTATTTTATGAGATTATTTCACCCCATTATCATATTATATTCAAATTATATAAAATTTTTTACATTTTCACATGAATATTAATTTATATTAATTTAGTACTTTATGAAATTCCAAGAATGACCCATCACTCGCTTATAAAAGGTAACCCCCTCTCCTCTACCCTCAAGACTTCAAGAACCATTTTTTTGGACAATAAATAACCAAATACCTTTATAACATCCATACCCATGTTTTATATTTATTATTTCTAGAAAAATATCAATCTTAGAGGTCTTAAGGTGTGAATAAATGGGGGTTGTCGAAAGAATTGGTGTTGTTCTTAACTGAGCATTTTCATTTTATTTCTTCTTATACCTAATTAAAATATTATTCAACCATTATGAAATAATAATACAAGTATCTTAAATATACTTATATTTTATTATGTCAATGTAATAACCTATATCCATATCCTCTTTCATCAAATTAGGAATGAAAATATCCTTCTTGCCTACATGTGGACTAACACCTCCACAAAGTGATGTGTTTCATTTCCCATCACCACCTCTCATGGATGAAAATAATGATGGATTTAATATATATATATATATATATTATTTTAATTACATAATTATAATTCTTGAAATATAATATATCATCTCTTTTTTACCTTTCTATTTATTGAAAAACAATGATGTCGTTTGTGCTGACATGTGGATTACCACCTCCACAAAGAGATGTGATTTTATTTTCTTCATAGAATCACATGGATTGTATATATAAGTTTATTTAAATAAATAATATATTATTCATTATATAATGATAATTATATAATGATAAAATAATATATACTTTATTTCCATCATGACCATTTAGAAATGGAAACGTTACTCATGCGTAGTACAACCAACCATCTTCATGATTGTAACATAATTTATTTTTTATATCCATCAATAATGGTTTGTTTTAAGAGTATAATTGATATATAATTTTTATAATTATTTCTTTATTATTAATCTAGATATTATAGAATAATGACCCCTTTGACTATGGTCAACATACCAAAGTAGTTATGAAATTATGAACCAAACGTCCTCGAAATACCTGATGTGGACTTAACTAATTAAGAAGTGAAATATTTCATTTAAATAACTAAAACAAAGGGTTTAATTAAAATGTATTAAACTAAGTAATTATTCTTAAGTAATAAAATAATTTATATAAGTTTATTATATAGGAGTTAAAGGACATACATGACAAGTCTGGAGTTGCAGTAATGGATTTTGTCTCAATTTCACTTCATTGAGACATGTTTTAATGTTATGCACCTAATTTATTTTATATGGTTTGTATAATGAACCTTTACATTTTATATAATTAATATTTCATAATTTATGGTATTTTAATTTTAAATTTATATTGTATCATTTAATTTAATTTGACATGAAATTTACTAAGTGGTAAGGGTTTTCTAAACTAAATTTACTTTCTATTAGATTATAATTAATCATCAATAAAGGATTATTTTTACATGGATCATGATTTTTGGATTATATGAATCATATATAATATTAATTCTTTATTCCATGTTTCTTTATTAATGATCTTAGTAATTATGGGTATGAATTCCATTATGTTATACTCAACCTCTTTGATTATTTCATGATACCCCTATTCTTATCTTATACACATTAATGAAATGAAATTATTAATTGTCATGTTTTCCCTTACTAGTTGTTTGATCTCACCCTTCTAATATTTACTTTTTCCTAGGTTGTGAAAAAATCTTATAAGTATGTTATTCTAAAGAAGGATAATAGATGTTAAGAACTTAATGGGAGATAACTTAAATTTTTGTGAACTATTTGGTATTGTATCCAAGTTTTTATGTAATAGTTTTCCATAACTCTCTAAAACTATAAACATGAAAGTTCGTCATGTATGTAAGTGATCTAATATTTACTTTTGATGTTGTAAGTTTTAGATGTAAAATATTTGGTTCTTTTTATTTGTGTTAAATCTAGAAAATTAATTATGGTGTTTAAGTACCAGATCTGAGAGTGCGGGTTTGGGGTTGTTATACTCAAAAGGGAGTATTTTATCTTTAATTTCACCAAATTAAGGTGGGGATATTCAATAAAATTCTCAATTCAACATATTTCTTATTAGTGAATAGGAAAAAATATTCCCAGGTGGACACAATATTATTGATAAATCATTTCTATAAAAGGCCCTTAGACAATGCCTCCAACTCCCTAATCTCATATAGGGCTACTGGATAAGTTTCTAAAGATATAGATACAGTCTCAGGGTGTAATTTGATACTAAAATTGAATTTTAAAGGAAGAGTAAACCCTGATACTTCCTATTGAAAAATGTTTTCATACTCATCTACTACTAAAGGATCTTGTTTACTATAAAATCAATGGAACATGGTATTAGGATCACCGGTTGACGGGTAATCAGCTAAAATATCTATAATTTTGACCCTGATCATCCTATCTGAGGGTCTTATTTGTTAGTGAAGGTGAAAATTGACCCATATAATAGATGGAATATAACTCTATGTCGATAACAATCCACCCAATTTGTGATTGTGGATAAATAATCCATGCCTAGAATGATATCTTACGCTCCCATTTCTATTATGGTAAGGTCCCAAGATAATGTATCTCTACCAAGAGTCGGCTCACCCTAATGGAAGATATGAGAGAAAGGATTAAAACCACTAGTGGGAGTCTCTATACAATGTGGTCTTCCTATGATCTCTATCAGTATCTTTATATTATTAATAAAAGTTGTGGCAAGAAACAAATGACTCACATAAAAGTTGATGAGTGTGATTGCTAAGGCATAAAAACACAAATAGTATTTCAAACCATATTGGGTGTCTCCCTCTCATTACCCTCTATCACTCGCATCTGTTCTCTAGACTAACCTCTAACTTGATCATAACATGGTCCTCCTATAAGTGGTGGTGGAAGATCAAAGAACCACCCACCTTTGGCCACTCCTCTTTCAAAGATGCCTCTAAAAGGGACACCTTGACCACCTTAGGGGGGTCCTTAGTCTATGTGTTTCCTCTACTTAGGAGTTCCATCCACTATGTCATCCAAACCATTATATGTTACTTGTCTAGTATATAAATCTCTATCCTTATTTCCATTTCCACCACATGTGTAACAAATATTACCTCCCTATACTAGATGGAGCCCATGCATGATCCCTCTATTTTTGATCTCCAAGACCGATATCATGATTATCGATACCTCTATTACTGAGATCATAGAGTATGGAGTCAGATAGTTGTTTTTAATGACTCTTCATTAGGAATAAAATAACCTAGACTAGTTCCTATCAATATCTCATAGATGAAATCCTTGATCATTTGGGATCACTCCAAAACCCCAACATAGGTGGGAATGCATAGGGGTACAGTCTCAGCTCGAATATCCCACCAAATGTAATGTCAAAACTTCTATAATTGATGGTATTCATCATGATTCATATCTCAAGAATGGATCATGAGGTATATAAACCAAGATTAATACTTAGAAACTAACATAATTCCCTATTATAGGTCTAATAACTCTTAAACACTCATCAACCTCATAATATCTAGGTAAAAATCCAACCTAAATAGGCTATAAACTCTATTCAGGATAGGGTGACCTCTTTATGGGTTTGTATGATAAATGAACACCATTGTCCTACTACACCATGGAGAATTTTCTTGAAAATAACTATTATATGACTTGTGGGTGTATGAATAAGATTTAATATATTATTAATAGATTTCAACCAGTCCTTTATAGCCTGAGGGTCCAGCTCACCCAAAAACCTGAAGGTTCTCTATCACTAAATACCGTGAAGTTAAATAAATTTATGAGTAGCCTCATATTACACTATAAGGAATAACATATTCACTAAAGTTTGGTCTAATAACTACCTAATTTGTGGGAAATCAAACATCATCTCCACCAATGGGGGAATCACCCCTATCGGGTCCCTAAATAGAGGCTTCATTGCTCATATAATCAGTGTATAGAGGAAGAATTATTGGAATGGGATCAAAAAATACCAAACTATAAAGATGATATGGATATCTATGGAGTGGAATCCTATATTTAAAAATATGGAACCATTTTTAATAAAGTATATTTGGATAATATAGCTCCAGAAAATAATTAATGAGTATACAAAAAATATGTTAAATGGTGCATGTATTTTCCCATAAAATATTCAACTAATGTCTCAAAATTATGAGTTAATTAATATATTATCAAATTTATAGAGGTAATTTATTTTATCCACCCACACAAATCACTATATTTCTTGGTCTATTAACCTAAATAAATACTCCTTAACAACATTTCTCTAAGTATCCCAAACCAATCTTCATAATATCACTAACTTTAAACTTCATCTATAAGACTCAAACTACTCTAATACCATTATAACCTGACTCAACCCAATATGACCCAACTCATCCTAGTAGTAGATTGAGTGTTCAACCCTAGGCTCACCTCCAATTTACCAAGGGTTATTGGACAACACCAAGAAGGCATAGCAGACACATATAGGATCCCCTAGCCTGTAAACTTATAAACATCCACACAACTCTATAACAGAATAAATAAAAAAATGAATGTGCATAAATAAAATAACCCACTAAATTACATCATGAATGTAACCAAGGGAAATATCCTAATAATTCAATATATCACAATATTTATAAACAAGGAAAACAAACAAAGTAAAATATCCAAGTCAAAGGCCAAACTTGAAGACTGGGAATAAATGAACTCCACATCATGACATGAGCAATGACAGTAACAATTTCCACCAATAATGAGAATAGTTGAGCTCTACTAAGAACCAATTCCACCAGTTTCACTAGATCCTCTAAAACCAAATCCAAATTTTTCATCATTTTCACAAACACAAGATGTTTGGGAAAGAATCCCTTGAGGGGTGAGTGTAAATATACTCAGTATGATTCCCCAAAGAATAATAGGAGAGTAAATAAGGAATTCATCTCAATAAAAAGTATTAAAATATCATTTATTGAAAATAAATAACCATAGAAAAGTATATTGTCAACTGCACAACTCAAAAAACTAAGATTTACTTGATATAAAGAATCTACTTTCCCCTGAGCACTACAAACATGAGCACATAAACATTCAAAAATTAATATCCAAATATCTCTACATCAATAGTGGGTGATCATGACTCATTAAGGAGTATGGATATCAATCAAGGGAGTAATTGACCCTTATAGAGGACTATGTTCTAGAATATGGGGGTGTACCAACTCCAATGATGGAGGATCGCACCCTGACATATGGGGGAGTACTAACTCCATTGATGGAGATCCCTACCCTAACATATGAAAGAGTACTTGAACTCCATCTATATATGGGGGACCATGCTCTAAAAAGTGTATGTCACTAGGGGAGTATCAAAACCATATGTGAAGAGCCATTCCCGAAAACATAGTGGTACCTCACTCCATGTGTACTCTAAATGTCTCACCTATAAATTTTCATCACTTTAATAGAGATAATATCCTAGAATTTATTGAACCATAATTTTAATAGCCACCAAATTCTAATAATATTATACTTCCATTCTTTATATGAAAAGATTCTTAGAGAGGACAAATTATATGTCTAAAACTAGGGAGATAAATCAAGATGTATACTATAAATACCCCATTACATGACATGTCCAATGTGAAAAATGAAGTGTAGGACTCTCGATAAAGGAAGTTTTTGTACTATTATAGCTCAATTCATGATAATTAAACATACATGACATGTATAGCATGGGTACATAGATTTTACGGATAATAGGTATACAATATAAACCTTATGCACATAGAAGAAACTCTAAGTTATTCTCACATAGACACGTGATAAATCTATGTGATACATGATGTGAGGCACCTGGATGTACACAATGTCTCTATGGAATACTCAGTGTGTTTGAATAAAGTGGATTTTAGGAATATACTATTTTTACACTATGAACCATCCTTTTTGGTGGAAATAAAGTGTGTGACCTGGAATATGGAGTATGATCCCTTTGTGTAGGCTTCTCATATTGATGGAGTACATGCTGACCGAGACACATGGTGTGTGACATGGAGTCTCACAACATTTGATATTTTTGGGTTATCAAAACCCAAATGACTAAGCTCATAGACTACAAGATGTGTAATCAATAATGAAAAACCCATAGGGCATATAACTTCATGAAGTGGATCGATGCTTCTACCTATGGTTGTGCTATTATTGTGACTTGAATCCAATACCCATAAGGCCTCCATCACACATCAATAGGATTATTTTTAATCCACCATCATCTTTTGGTCTACTTTCATCCATTCGTTATTTGAAACACACTTGGAAATCACTACATCTTCGCTGGTATGCTCCCAAACCCATTAATTATTTGGTTGTCCTCTAATGTAGCATCATGAATCACAATCAAACACAAGAATGAAGAATAATATAGTGATGTTCAAGATGTTGGTGGATAGAGAAATACTTAACTACCCAAGTAGGAGCTCTTGTTCAGGTTCTTTAAAGAATTTGAGTATATGAAAAGATTATAATTTTACTATTTGAAATAGAAAAGTTTCTCAATGGATTATGATTACATGAATAACATTTTTTCCACAATGAAAAAAATTTATCATGTTTTTTTTATAAAATACAATTATTATTATAAATAATCATCATGAATAAAAAATAACATTATAGAAATAATCTACGAAAAATTATTGAGTAAAACAAATTTAGACAATCGTGGAGGCTTCATCCTAATGCTTTCCACAAAATAGAAATAAAAAATTTGAAAAAAAACGGGCATGATAGAAAGAGAATAATAACGAAAGTAAAAAATATATATTTTCTTCATTCATTGAAAAAATATTATAATTAAATTATTTAATCTTATTTCCATTAAAAACCTTATTGTTTAAATGATATAAAAAATCTTTAAATAATTAAATAAGTGTAAAAATATATTTGGGGCAAGATGGTATTCATTTTTCATGTCTTGAGAGTGGAAAAATAATTTATTTAAATATTATTATTTCTATATTTTCTAATTAAAATATTTTTCACATAAAAACATGTTAGTTGTTGATAATTATATTTTTAGAAGTAATGATTTTAGGATGGTGGAGAATGAGGAAAACATATAAAAAAATCCATACCTCATTGGAGATCCCCCAAAGTTGGATGACCAGTCCAGTATCCTCACTTATCGATGTCACCTCCATTATGAAGAACACCAAGAATAAAGATTGTGATGAACTACTTCTGTTGTGCAAAGAGATGGAGAGTAGAATTTCACTCAAAATGATTTTTCAACAGAGAATGAATTTGGTGAATTACCCATTTCCAATGGTGGTTAAGGGATAATTAGAGAGGGGTGAATTATTTTCATAATTTCACTGTTTAATTTCACCTCATTAAAATATGAATAAATATAGAGATCCATAATTTTCATACAAAGATATCACATCTTAATAAATGAGTATTCATTTCATAGTATAATGATCCATGCCAGAATCGTATAGATCTAGTACCTATGGAAACTTGGATACATAAAAAACTAGTTTGTATGTGAATTGCGTCATTTCATACTAATTTCTTCACAATTTTAACCCTTATTTTACATATCATACTTGATACCTTCATTTATAACCCATGAAAATAAAATATAAGAAATGGTGAGCTAAAATTCTCAATAAGAGTAAACAATGGAGATATCAATGATCACTAAAAATTAGCATGATAATAAGGGTATTATAACATGATAATAACTATTCAAAATCATACCCTATATATATAGATCATAATCCTGAGTCATGGAATAAAACTTGGTAGTTCATAAGACATAGATTATAAATGAATCATAGAATATAATCCACAAGAGCATAACATTGGCATAAGAAATAGATTTTTGGAAAACACATAAGAATAAAAAATCAATTCATTAGAATTCAAGGATCATTTAAAATACTATAAAATTGATTAGAGTTCACTCCCCAAACAATCATAGTAGTCTAGGTTGACTCTCAAGACTATCATAGTTGATAGAGTCCCTTTCTGAATTAGGTTCACTTTTTATTCTAGTCTTATTTTTCTCAAAATATATCCACATTTATGAAATAAATTGGAGGTCTATATAATTTCCAACCCACCAATCACATAATTAAAATCATACAGATATGTTCTATAAGATCCTAAACCATTCAACATATCATAACCTGTGAAAACAAAATGGGTTTCATAAACATTTCATCATGGAATAACCCATGGAAAAGAAATTCTATTCATAAAAATCTTGTCAACATAATCAAAAAATATCTAGGAAAATAACAAGGATGATATAATAAAATAATATCCCCATTAAAATTTTATGTAACATCTAATTATGTCATCATAAATGAAAGATTTATTTAAAATATCACTAGAAGCATGTCTTGAGTAAAATACCCTTTTATCTTTGAAATCACTTATTTAAAATATAAAAATTTCTCAAATAATAAGGAGAAATTTTTACTTGAAAAATAACTTGAAAACTTTTAAATTAATATTTAAATAATTTATTTGTCCTGATGTTGGAAATTTTATTCAAGTTGTATAAGTTAAAAGAAAACATTATTTTTGTAATTTTGTAAAAAAGTAAAAAAGTAACTCTTTTGGAAAATGAAATGAAGATTCCTTATAAAAAAAATTATAAAAAATAAATAATGGGTAAAAATGAATTTAAAAATTTATAGTTTAATATTAAAACATTCTTTGAAACATTTTTAGAAAACAAGGAAATCGAAGAAAAAATATTTTTGACAGAAGAGGTAAATAAGTTAGTTTTCCTTATAATATTTTTTGTATCTTGAGATATTAAAGAGAGGGAAATGAATTTAAATCATTTAATATCAAGAAATAACAATAGTTGATAACAATAATGAGTTTACTGAGAGGTATATAATGAAATTTCATCATCAGAAACGTAATAAAAAACAATTTTGATAAAAAAAATGAGATTGTAATATAAAACTCATACCTCGGGTCTAAATTCCTTTGTACATGTTCAAACATGTATAATAAATATATATCTATTATTCTTATATTCCATAACCATAATCATATATATCATACCATATATTACTTATAACCATTTATCATCTGTTCGTTCACAATTCTTTATTAAAATAACTGCCTCGGGTAATAACTACTTCATTTTTCATGTATGTTTTGGTTCAGTGGTTTTGTTCCTTCAAAAATATTATATGATATAGGTTTTAAATATGTCCATAAAATATAATTTATAATTTCATTTATAATTAATCCCACAAGCATGATGAAATTTTGTTTTCTAAATAAAATGTTTTCCTAAGTATAAAAGTTTTTTATATAAATATTCAACATAAAATATATTTAATTGACCTAAATTGAAAAAATAATAATATAATAGAAATAATTTTACTTTTAAAACCATTTTAAAAGAAAATTTTACATTTTAAATTCTTTAAATGAAAATATAATTTTTAATAAAAATTAGTATTTTTCACTATTCATTGAAAATGTAATATTATCTGAGAATTCTCAAAAAGTCACTCTAAGATAATTTTGAAATATTTATTTTAAAAATTAAGTTATTTTTTTCAAATATATTTTATAAATATTGAAAACAAATTTTTTTATATTATTTTCTCAAAAAAATACAAGCCATTTTAAAGAAAATGTATCTTTTTGAAATATACAAAATCTTTACTAAAAAATTATTTATCAAAATACTTTATACATATTTTTAAAATGTGATTATTAATATTAATACCACCAATTAAATGGATAGGTTATAAATTTATATTATATTATGGTTCATTTAGACTCCGGGTTGTGTGTATCATAAGCTATTGAAGAGATTAAATTTATTTAAAAATAAATATATCATAAAATCTCATGGTGTTATATTTTACCCCTATTAAAATTAATTTCAAACTATAAATTATGTCACTCTGATACAAAAAATAAGGATATATCTATTTCATTACATTATTGGGTTCCCAATTAACTACTTATAATTTATGATTTCTCCAAATAAAACTAAGCAGGTGGTTAGTCATGTTCCACAACAGTTTCTCTATATAATCCTAGATTATAACCAATTTTTCTTCATAAGAAAGATCATTCTCTAGTGGTATGACCAATGAGTTTAGTACATAAGAAAGATCAGGTATGTACTTCCTTGTGATAGATACATGGAACACATCATGAACTTGAGAGAAGTTTTATGGAAGTGCCAAGTAATAAGCTACCATACCCACTTGATCAAAAATCTTGAAGAGTCCAATATACCTAGGGCTCATATTTTCTTTCTTACCAAATATCATAACTTTATTCCTTAGATAAATTCATTGAAACAAATTTTCACCAACTTTGAACTCTATATCTTTCTGATGATTATCAGTATAACTTTTATATTAGCTCTAAGCTACCTTGATGTTCTTTTAAATGGATATGACTTTATCTGCCGCTGCTAGATTGGGTCCCGATAGCATTTTTTATCCAAATTCATCCAAACATTTAATAGTTTTGTACTTTATACAATTGATATCCTCATAATGGTCCATTTGAATACTCAAGTGAATGTTATTTTTTGTAAGAAATATTAACTAGGGGAAGGTTTTGATCCCAACCACCTTTGAATTATATTGAACAACATATCAACATTTTTTCTAGGGTTTGAATGATTATATTAGACTGACCTTCTATCTGAGGATGATAAGCTATACTAGAAGCCAACTTTTTATCTAGATTATGTTAAAGTCTTCACCAGAACATTGAGGTAAACCTCAGATCCCGATCAGATACAATAGAATGTGGTACTCAATGAAACTTTTCTACTTTATTAATTTATATTCTAGAAATATGATCAAGAGATAAATATTATTTTATAGAAATTAAATTTTATGACTTCTTAAGGCGGTTGACAACAACCCAAATAGTTATATGACCTTTATAAATTTTAAGGTGTCTGATGACAAAATCCATGGTGATGTTTTCCCATTTCCACTCTGGTATGGGTAATGGTTGTAACATGCCCTTAGACTTATATCTATTATCCTTAACTTGCTAACATATCAAGCATAGAGATACATACATAAAAATATCTCACTTAATACTATCCCACTATAAATACCCTTTTAGATCTCTATATATCTTCATACTTCCAAGATGAATAGAAAATGATGAATTATTATATGGAAAATCCTATCTTTATTAAACATTAATTAATGATTTATTACATAAGATTACACATAAGAAAACCTAAGAGATCACTAAGTCTAGTGTATTTGGAAATTAACTAAATTACATAAAAATTTAAAATAGGGGGTACATCGATATTATTGAAAACATCATTAGCATCCTCATAATATTCCATCATACTCAAAACCACTTGAGAAAACCTGGGGAAATACATAAGAAAGGGGTGAGATATAAAGACTTGCAAGGGAATAAATAAATAATAACATGTATAAGGTATTAAATTTTATACTATGTTCATTTAAATGGGACATAAAAGGGGTTAGAACCATAAATACGAATAATGAAGCATGATATAGCATGATAACATAATGGCGACATGGGAATGTGGAAACATCTTTAAACATGATATCAAATGAATAAGTCAAGTCTAACCACTAATAAACACAAACTAATGTGATTAGGATAACCTACCATGCACCATACAAGGAATATCATGAGACTAACTAATTACATGACGCATTGGAGCACTATTTGGGCACACCCATCATAATTATATCATGTGCATGCATAAGTGTGGTACTTATATGATATACATAAGAACATATTTTACCAAATTTAATCCCATGATAATAGATTGTTGATTACATACATGTAATTCCTCAATAAAATAATTATAAGTTCATAAATTTTAACACCCTTGATAGGAAATGGGTATGATTATTCACTGCAAAATTCTTTGGCATGTAAAATCACAGTGAAATCTCAAAAGCATAACAAGGGTACATGTCCATGGGATGGATTAATGAGAGATAAAGGGGTATATAATAATTTATAAATCATAAGGGTATTAAGGGGGTATTAAATAACATTTCCCAACATTAGGAATTGGGGATAAAATTCATAAGATAATGAAGATACTTGAATAAATAGGTTAAAGAGAGGATCCCATACTAAATTTCGGCATTGTAAAGTCTTAGGTAAATGTTATAATGAGAGGAAATAAATGATCTATCATTATTAGTAAATAAACATTAAATTATAGATATATTTATAAATTCATTAAAACATAACCAATTGAGATTAAAGATTCTATACACAAAGAAGGTGTTTAAATTGAAAAGAATAGAGATTAGTCCCTTACTTTTGGTATGAAAAATTGTAACATAATTTCAGCAGCATAATGGGTGTAAATAAAGGTTCATGGGAGAGAGAAATGGTAGTGAAAGGGGTATTTCATCACAAGGAAATAAAAATGGTAGTAATTGGGATGTAGAAAAATATACCCAAATAAGAACTAATGGAAATTAATATACATAACATAAAATGGGTTCTTGAATAAAAAGAAGAGAGGGAGACCCCTTACCTTGAGAGCATGATTCCAAAAGATTTGGAGGAGCTTCTTTAGATCTTGTAAGAAACTTGGGAAGAGTATATAGATGGAAGTAAATATTAAGGACATGATCCAAGGTTTTTGAGTGAATAGGAATGGGAGATTATGTGGGTTTATATAGGAAAAGAGCAGGGAGTTCTTTATTATTTTCCAAACTTAGGTTTTGGACTCTATATAATAAAGTAATCAAAACCAAAAACCTTGCCATGGTTTTTTACCATGGTTTCTAAAAAATAGAATTTTTTTAATTATTTTATAATTCCAAGGTCCAAACTCCTTAAAATATTACCCTTGGTGATGTGAAAGTGAGTCATGTTCTTAAAGAAATAATTTTAAAACATTAAAATATATTATAGGTTTTGGAGGATTGATAAAGTCATTATAAAAATAATAAAATAACACAATAAATACATTATATTAATTTTTAAACATATATTTGGTATTTGATACCTTTTAGAGTATTTATTACATCACTTTTGGGTTGTTATGATGTCATAATACACAGTATATATTTATACCATATTTAATTTTTACCTAAAAATTCGACTGTCTTGGAAAATTATGAAAAATTCACCATTGAATAATTTAGAAAATACGATTATAAAAATAATATTTTTTTATATAAATAATTTCATAAATATTTAAATTTTCAATTTTAAAATAATAATTGTCATTTCTTGAGAAATGTTGGGTTTTTTGACAATACATGTTTTTAAACACTTATAAAAATTATTTTTGACTTAATAAAATTACATTATCAAATATAATTAATAAATATTATTTAATATTAAAATTTTATTAAAATATAATTTATTTCAAAAATTAATTAAATCAATTAAATTAATGTCTTAATTAAAATTACATATTACCCAAAAATAATAATTTTTGTTTTATTGAATCAAAATCCAAATCATTTATAAAGTAAAAATAATAAGAAGTAAATATAACCATTATTCTATTGAAAATAAAATATTGATAATCATATTATTAGGTTCTTGATATATATACTTTTATTACACTATAAAACACCCTAAGGGTAATGTGTGTAATAATGAAACTGTCATGGGGTGGTTCGGCGTACATGATTTGGGTCGTGATCTCGATGAGCTTGAAATTCTTCCATAAATGGTTTTACTCATGCTTTAGTTGTTGGATCATGGATTGGGTTTGGTCAAGATAAAATCCTAAAAAATCTATATAACTTATATTTTTTGATAAATGGGAATCATAGGGTACGATCCTACTGTTTGAGGTCATCACTTCCTTTGTCTATGTCAATTGGATTTCTCAAAACTATATATTTATAATAATCATATGATCACTATTCAATGACTATATTATCAATGCTTATGATGATTAATATTCTTTTAAATCATATAAGATATAATAAAACCAAGGAAGTTCATGTGTTTTCAATAACCATAATACATAATAAGATGTTTAATTTATCCACAAAGGGAATTTTATTTATAAAAGTTCTGTTCGTTATAATATCCCCCCCTTCAAAAATATCACCCTCAAAATTTTCATTTCACAGAGTAAAACATATGAGGGTAATTATTTTTCATCACATCCTCTAGTTCCCATGTCACTTCTTTAAACTTTTGGTTTCTCCAAAGTACTTTGACTACGTGTATTGTTATATTTCACAAAACCTTGTCTCTATCATATAAGATCTTCACCAGATACCTCTCATATAAAATATCATTAACCAATGGTACCAAATATGGATTTAGTACATGTGGGGGTTATGGTATGTACTTCCTCAATTGGGATACATGGAACACATCATGTACTTGAGATAGGTTAGGTGACATTACTAGTCAATAATCCACCACTCTGATGAGATCAAGGATCTCAAACAGGACTGATGTATCTTGGACTAAGCATTCCATTATTCAAAAATCTCATGAATTTATTCCATGAAAATATGAATATGAATACCTTATATATAAACTCAAACTCTAGGTCAGATTGATGATTGTCATTATAGATCTTCTATCTACTAAGATCAACCCTGATGTGTTGTTGAATTGTATTGACTTTTTCCACAATTTATTCAACCATTTCATGACCTCGAAATATGTGTTCCCCAACTTCTTTCTATTATACAGGTGTTCTATACCTCTTCCCATAAATGGATTCATAAGGATCCATTTGGATTCTTTATTGAAATCTGCTATTGTATGAGAACTCAAAAAGAGGAGGATTTTGGTCCCATCCTCCATTAAGTAAATTGACCATGCTCTCAGTATGTCCTAGAGTGTCTAGATAGTCCACATAGACTGGCCATCAGTTTTAGGGTGATAAGATGTGTTTAAGTTTAACTCAGTATTTAGAGCATGTGTTAGACTCTTCTATAACTTGGAGGTAAATCTTGGATCTCGATCAGATACAAAAATTAGTGGTGTTCTATGAAGCCTCACCACTTCTCTAATTTTTATCCTTTCAAGTTGATCGAGTGATAAGTAATCTCTAATTTCAATGAAGTGAGAAGTCTCTATAACACAGTCCACCACAACCCACATATAATTATTTCCTATTATTTTTTTAGAAAAATAGCAACAAATTCCATGGTTATGTTTTCCCATCTCCATATAGGTATGGGTAATGGTTTCATCATCCCCTTGGATTTTTTCCATTCCTCCTTCACTTACTGACATACAAAACATCTTGATATATATTCCATGATCTCCTACTTCATATTGTCCCACCAACAGTGCTCTCAGAGATATCAATACATCTTTGTACTCCCTTTATCGATGGGTAAGGTTGATTTATAAACATCATCCAACAATTCCGTTTTTACTCAATATTTGATGGTACACATATTCTTGACTGAAATCTTTCAACTCCTTCTTCATTAATTTAGAACTATAAGAATTTACCCTTTCTTATAGATTCATACTTATTTTGAATTCACAAATCATCTATTTGGGTATCCTATATATTATCTTTAAGGTATAGTTGAGAAATAATTTGTGAAATGATTGATGATATTTATTCCTTTATGATACCATTTCCTTCCTTTTCAAGTATATGATTACTGAATCCTTCTCAATTTTCCACAATGATGAAATTGTTGGATCCTTTCTACTTAGAACATTTACCACTTTATTTTATTTCCTAATATAGTAGTGGATTGATCTGTGATAGTTCTTTATCATCTCTAACCATCTTCATTGGTGTATATTCATCTATTTCTATGGGAATGTATACATGAGGCTATAATTATCAATATATATTTCACAATTCTCCCCAAACAGATAATCCCACCAGATTTTCAATGTGAATTTCACTGAAACAAATCCATAATCATGCATTGGGTAGTTCTATTAATTAACATCCAATTTCCTTGAGTCATAGGATATCAATTTTACATTGTAAATTAATACACTACCCAAACCCTTCTTCGTATCATCATTGTATACAACAAAAAGTTTCCCACTTGTGAAAAACATAAGTACAAGTGTAGTGATAAGAATATTTTTTAACTGTTTGAATCTCTCTTCACATTCATTATTCCAAACAAACTTGACTCCATTTTGACTTATTTTTATTATATGGTTTTAAAATCATGATAAATTTATCACAAATTTATGATAGTACCCAACTAATGCACGTAAACTATGAATTTATTTCATAGATGTTGGCCTCATCCATCCTTTAGTTTCTTATGTCTTTGAATTGTTCATTGATATCCCATTTATTATAATAATATTCCCCAAGAATGAGACTTCATTCAAATAGAACTCATATTTTTGTACTTTTCCTGAATATTATCCTTTCGTAAGGTCTTTATCACAGTGCTCATATGCTCCTCATGATCCTCCTTACTTTTGTAGTATATTAGAATATCATCTATAAATACTACCAGACATTTTTTAGGTATCCTTTAAAGACTCTATTTGTCAATTAAATGAATATAAGTATAGAATTAGTGAGTATAAATGGAATTATTATAAACTCATAGTGCATGTACATTGTATAGAATGTAGTCTTAGGGATATCCTCCTTCTTCACCCTTACTTGATAATACACTGACTGAAGATCCACCTTGGGTAATTATTGGAATCCACATTGTTGATAAAGAAAATTAATCAATTTGTGGAAAAGGATAATTTTTCTTTATCATGATATTATTGAGATCACAATAATCAATTAAAAGGTGAATTGACTCATATTTCTTCTTGACAGAGAGGATTAGTGCAACCCACAATAAAGCGCTTGTGCATATGACTTTTTTATCCAAATTAACCTATAATTTTTATTCATCTCCTCAAATTCCAAAAAATCTATTCTATATAAATTCTTAGAGAATGGAAACTCTCCATGTATAATATATATTTAAAATTAAACCTCTCAACTAGGAGGAAGACCATGAAATGATTTAGGAAACACTTAAGTGTATTTTATCACAATAGTCATGTCTTTAAGGAGTTTCTTGTCCTTAGAGTCAGTAATTTGAGTTAGATACACATTATCATAGGGAAATAATATCCGGTATTGAGATTTTTTATGCTAAATAAGATTCAACGTCCTCTTTCACTTATAATTAAGTGGGGGATGATTCATGAGACAAAGAGTGATTTCCGTTTCACAGAAATTTAGTTTGTCTTTTTAAATGGAAAATCAATCCATAACTAGGATAACATCTAATTACAGTAAATAGAGACTAATAATATTTTCAATAATAACATTCCAATAAACTTTAACATGTGATACAATAATCATTTAAGTTTTCCCCAATGATATAAAATCATTTTATGTGGTGACTTGATGTTCTTAGAAACTTATAAGATATGATAATATGGAATGAATTGGAATACAACATGAAATAAACTACTTAGAATTAGAGGTTACATGTAATTCAATAATTATGATCGATATTATCATATGACTTGTCTTGTTCCCTTTATTTTGGAGATTGTTGATACACATCATGCTTGTCAACCCTTGGAATAGAGCATTTTCTTGGATAATTCCCAACTTCTCCACATTTAAGACAAAGAACTGTATAAGGTACCTTAGATTGATATTTATTTTGATCCATCACATTATCTATTTTCCCATGGAAATTGGATAATTCATTCCATATCCTTTCATACTTAGAACATCTCTCATTTTTTGTGACCTTTCCATTGGTGCCTTTTTTACACTTTTTTCAAAAAGTAAATTGAGTCTTCTTTCCCTTATCGCCTTTATTATATTATCTTCCTTGATATTTAAACCTCCTCTTCCTTGAATTATTTTGGAATTCAAATAAGTTACTATTATTAATAGTTATTTTTTATAGTTATTTTTAAATAATTACAATATGTTCTACTTGGGTTACCATCATGTTAGGCATCTAATTTGGGAATTCATCACATTTCCTATCACATTGATTATTAACTTGATTCCTACTAGTTCTATCCATTGACTATAACGAAGGTAAAACTAGGGATGGGTATTTTTAAACTATTAAACACATAAATGGGAATACAAAAAACATTAAATGGATAATTTATAAATGACATACATTTCAGTAACTTAGGAATTTCTAGGTTTCAATTTATGTTATCCATGATCTATTTACTAACATATAATCTTATGGGAATTTTTCTCCCTTAAGAATGATTCATAATGAGATTTTTAATTTACAAGCATATCCATTAGGAGTGTAAAACTATGTGTGTAGTAAGTATCATTGTTGTGAACCAGTTTTCGATCGAGTCTACCTCAATGTGGTGTTTTGGGATTTTACCCCTAGGTACATCTATATCGAAGCCACATCCACTTGTATTATCTAGACAATGATGTATTTTCTTGGAAACCACTTAATCTATAATTTACCAAAATAAGGTATTCCTTATCATGTTTAGTGTTATCCTTACATATTTCTTGAATGTTTTCTAATCCTAATCCTAAAAATAACTAAACTTTTCTTTGATACTGAATATGAAAACCCTTTTCTTTATTACACATTGATTGATGATTTATTACATAAGAGTACACATAATACAAACTAAAAGATCAAGATTTCTAGTGAATTTGGGAATTAGTTACATTATATAACAACTCAAAATATGGGGTACATCATCATTATTGAAAACTTCCTTAACATACTCGTAATATTCTGTCATACTTAAAACTATATGGAATAACCTAGGGACATACATAAGAAATGGATGAGCTATAAAGGACAGTAATGTAATAAACAAAGAATAACTTGAATAACTTATTTCATGTTATAAAATAGGAAAATAAATGGGACATAAAAAGGGTGAGAACCATAAACATCAACAATGAGGCAAGCTATAGCATGATAACATAATGGAAACATGAGAATGTGGAAAAATCATTAAACATGACATCATAAGAATAAGTAAAATTTATCCACCAAGAAACAATAACATGGTGTTCTTATGATAACCTCTCATGAACCATACATGGAATACCATGATACTAAAACATTAACCAATGCATTGTTGAACTATTTGGGTTCACCCATCATAATCATATCATGTACATGTATAAGTGTGACACATATATCATATACATAAGAACATATTTCATCACATTTAATCCCATGATAATGGAGTGTGCACTATATAAATTTAATTCCAAAATCAAATAAGTATAATTTTATAATGGTGAACACCCTCTATAGTAAATGGGTGTGGGTATTCACTACACAATTTCTTGTCATGGAAAATCGTAGTGAAATTTCAACAGCATAACAGGGGAACATAAATGCTCATTAGAGGGATTAATGAGAGTGAAATGGGTCTCACATAATTTATAAATAATAAGTGTGGTAATGGGGTATGTAATAAAATATCTCAACATTAGTAATTGAATATAAAATGCATAAGATAATTAAAATACTTGAATAAAGAGGTGGTAGAGAGGATCCCTTGCCAAATTTCGGCATAGTAATGGCTTAAGTAAATTATATAATGAGAGGGGATAAATGATCTCATTGTTAGGAAATAAATTGAAACTTATGGGGATATTTATAAATTCATGAAAACAAAACCAATTTATATTCAATAGCATAGAAACAAAGAAGTTTTTTGAATTAAAAATAAGGGGGACTAGTCCCTTACTTTTGATACGAAAAATCACAGGACAATTTCAGCAATGTAACGGGTGTACATAATGGTTCATGGGGGGATAAATTATAGTTAAAGGGGTCTATAATCACATAAAAATAAAAACATTAGTAATTTTTATATATAAAAACATACTTAAGGAATAAAAAATGGAAATTAAGTTGAAAAACATAAAAGATGTTCTTGAATAAAAATAAGAGAGGGAGATCCCTTACCTTGAGTGAGTGATTCCAAATATTTGGAGGAGCTTCTAGAGAGCTTGGGGGAACCTTGGGAGAAATCTGGATAGGGGAATAAAGATTAAGGACATGCTCCAAGGTTTTTGAGTGAGGATGAATGTGTTCTTGGGAGGGTTTATATAGGAAAAGAGGGGGAGTTCTTATTATTTCTCAAACATAGGATTTGGAGTCTATTTAATAAAGTAAAAAAAACCATAAACCTTACCATGGTTTTTGATAGTGGTGTCTTCAAAAGATTAGTTTTTTTAATTATTTTATAAGGAAGAGGGCTGAAATAATTAAAATATTACCTTGGTTATGTGTAAGTGAGTCGTGTTCTTAAAGAAATGTTTTTAAAACCATTAAATATATTATAGGTTTTGGAGGATTCATAAAGAATTTATAAAAATAATAAAGTAACCTAAAAACATTATAATAAAGGAAAAAAAATATTTAGTCTTCGATACCTTTAATATAATTTATTACATCACTTTTGGATCGTTATGATGTCATGATACACACCGTATATTTATACTGCGTTTAATTTTTACCCAAAAATTCAAATTCCATGGAAGATTATGAAAAATTAACCATTGGATAATATCAACATTTTGATTCCAAAAATAATATTTATTTTATCCAAATAAATATCAAAATATGTGAATTTTCACTTTTAAAATAATAATTGACATTTTTTGAGAAATGTTGGGTTTTTTGACAGTAACAGTTTTCGAACCCTTATAAAATTTATTTTTGACTTCATACAGTTATATTATAAATTATACTTAATATATATTATTTAATATTAATATTTTATCAAAATATTATTTATCTTAAAAAATATAATTAATTTAACAAAAAGAATGTCTTAATTGAAATTACATATTACCCAAAAATATAATTTGTGTTTTATCAAATTAAAATCAAAATCATTTATAGAGTGGCAATAGTAAGAAGTAAATATTACCATTATTCTATTTAAAATAAAATATAAATAATAATATTATTAGGTTCTTGATAAAAAAACCTTTTATTACACCAAAAAACACCATGAAGGTAAGGTGTATGATGGTGAGACTTTCATGGGGTGGTTTAGCATACATGGTTTGGGTCGTGATCTCGATGAGATTCAAAATCTATAGTAATGTTTTCACTCATGCTATAGTTTTTGGATCTCAGATTGGGATTTGTCATGGGAAAATCTTAGTGATGTTATTTCCCTTGGAAGTTCCAATAAATCGTCTTTATAAGGTATGATCCTACTAGTTGAGGCTACCAATTCATTGGTCTATGTCAATTGGATTTTTCAAAACCCTATATTTATACTAATCATATGATCACTATTCAATAGATATATTATATATATTTATGATGCTTAAATGTATTTTAAATTTGATATTATATAATAAAACCAAGGAAGTTTATGTGTTTTCTATAACCATAATACTTAATTAAAAATTTAATTAAACTAAAAGGGGAATTTTATTTATAAAAGTATGAGTCGTTACATATAAGACCATAAAATATATCCTTCTTCAAATATGGTATGGAAAGAAACAAAAATACAGTTATTGAACCTTATTATTAAATTAAAATCAAGGAAAAACTTATAAATATTTCCTACTATCTTTTGTAGCTTTACATCTTCCTTTTGTGCCTCCTTAATCATCACTTGGATAAATGGTTAAACACTCATTTGAGGATGATAAAATTTATCCCATTCCTTTAATATTTATAAATCCATATTTTGAAAATCTAGAAACTTTCTATCCTTTTTTATCCTCATCATATATAATTTATAATGATCTATTTGACTCAAATCATCGACCACCTTGTTCTCTTTTTGAGAGTGGTAATGAATTGAGTATTCATAATCATTAATCAGCTCCAACCATCTTCACTAGAGTATAGTCAACTATTTATAAGTGAATATATACTTTAGACTTTTAGGATTAGTATATATGTCACAAATTTCACCATATTGATAATTCATCTATATCTTTAATGAAAAAATTACTATAGCTAACTCCAAATCACGTGTTAGGTAGTTTTTATCATGAATCTTCAATTTTTGTGATGCATTAGCTATAACCATATCATCCTCCAGGAGAAAAATACTATTTTATTCTTTTATGAATCATTATAGATTTCAAATCCATATTCATTGTAGGGTAATATAAGTACAGGTGAACTAACTAACCTTCTCTTTAGTTCCTTGAAATTTTATTCATATTCAGTCGTCCAAAAGAACATGTCTCCCTTCCAAGTTAACTTGTGGAGTGTATTAGATAGCTATGAGAAATGGTACATAAATAATTGGTAATATCCAACCAAACAGAGAATAATTTGGATATTAGTTATCGTGGTTGGTATTATATAATATTTAATAACTTTTTTCTTTGATGGATTTAAAAATATACCCTTATTTTAGATTAAATAAACCAAATATGAAAAATTTTATAGCCAAAATTCACACTTTGTAAATTTTTTATACAGATCATCCTTCCTTAGTTCCTTAGATACAACCCTTAATTAATATTAATGATCATAATTTCTCTTTGAATATATAATAATATCATCTAAAAATACCACCACAAACTGATAAAGGTAATCTCTAAAGACTATATTCATTAAATCCATAAAGATGGTAGAGTAATTAGTAAGAACAAATGATATAACTAGGTATTCGTAGTTTACATACCTTTTATGTAACACTATATTGGGTATATCCTCATTTTGGACCTTCAATTGATTATATCCATAATGAATATCAATCTTGAAAAATTATTAAGCTCCCCACAGTGGATCAAACAAGTCATCAATATGAGGTAGAGGATTCTTATTATTGATTGTGATCTTACTATGTTATTAATAATCAATGAAGAGTTTCATTGATCCATATTTATTTTTATGAAAAAGATTAAGTGCACCCCTAGGTGACACACTTGACCTAATAAATCCCTTATCAAGATTCTCCTATAGTTTCTTCTTTAATTCATGCAGCTCAATCAAGGTCATTCTATATGGATTATTTATAATAGATATAACACCATGTATGAGTTATATTGATAAATAACCTTCAATATTCAGGGAGAGACAAGGAAATTCTTTTGGAAAAAAATAAAAAAACTCCCACACAATAATAATATCATCAATGTTGAGTTTTTCCCATACCATCTGAGAAAAAAAACCTCATTTGAATAGGAATCAAGACCCATATAATGTATTTTATTTCTATTGGAAAATTATATTTATTTTCCCACTGATATATTATCATATGTGGGTTTTTAATATCAAATATAACTTACCTTACTTGGAAATTGTTGTGGGATTTATGTACAAAAATACAAACCATGCCTAAGATGAAAAAAATTCAACCAGAGGGATTATAATAATATTTGCAGAAGTGTATTCTCACAAACTTCAGTAGAAGAAGAATCATAGACTTGAGATGTGATAATCATAACATTAGGGGTTTTCACTACTAATTAAATATTTAATTGTTGTGGTGTAATTTTTATACCCTTAAAATATTCTTCAAATATAAAATAATGGGTAGATCAAGAGTCCAAAAATAAATTATCGGTTCTTGAGTTTATGGTTAGTGTACCTTTCACCACATCGTTATCATAACCCTCGTCATAAATAGTGATCATATGATATTTCCCTTTATCTTTGGTCTTAAGTGGTTTCTGATGTTGATCATCATCATTCACCTTTATATTTGAGTACTAGTTAGTATAATTACAATATGCCTTACATTTGAAACACTAGAGTGTGTGTGGTGAATTCTGTAGATATTTATCTCTATTCAAATCATTTTTTAACTTATTCTCATCACTTTGATTTCCAAATACCCTTCTTTTCCAAACATAAAATATTTACCATTCCCCTTAATACAATTTCCTCCATGTTTCCTTCCACACTTGGAGCATAAATGAAGTATTATATTTTCTCTCAATGGTTTTTAGAGTTTCCTTTGAACTATGTCTTTCTTTTCTTATAAAAACTATGAGATTTAAGGGTAACCCTAATATCCATTTCCACCTTCATAACACAATAAATGATTTATTCATAGTTATTGAAGCCCATTATGAATAATTCCTTTCTTATACTTGGTTTTAATCTTTCAAAGAATCAAACATCCTTATATTCAGGTTATATGGTAGAAATAGAATCATACCTCGCAAGTCTTTAAAAATTTTACTCATAGATACCAATAAATTAATCATAATTTTGTTTTAGATCAATGACTTCCTTCTCCATTTTTGTATAAATAATAAAAAGAGAGTACTTTCTAAAAAATAATCTTAAAATAATCCCACTCCATAGAGTCAATTTATTCCTGTTTCTTTTTATTATTGATAAGAGTCCTCCATTAACCCATTTCACCTTCTAAATGATAGAAATTAAAAATTAATTTTTCATGATCTGAAAAATAGATAATATAAAATAGAATTTCTAAGGTACTGATCCATTTATCAACTAATAGATCAGAAACCCCACTAAAATAAGGTGGAAATTTCCACATAAAGGACTCAACAGAACATTTTTTCCCTCTGTTCATTTAGAAGTTCATCATGATTCATAGCTTGAGAAAGTTACGTAAGCATATCAACAATATTTTTCATTATATCTTCCATAAGATATTGTTTCTTAGGGGTATAATCATTTCATTGTCTTTCACATTCATTATTAACATGGTTCCTTCAGGTTCCATCCATTGACTAAATCCAAAAAACATAGTATGATCCAAAATAATCATATTCAAAAACTATATAATCATGAAAAATCATTTATAGGATGTTGAAATCATGACACCTTATTTTTAATCTATGATTCTTTAGGTTTTACCTAGGTCATTCATGATCATTATCTATTTAAATCCTTGATTATAGTTGATAAATAAATTATAAATTAACCAAAGAATGTCCCCCAAGAGTTTCAAACCAAGTGCGTAATAAGGGAATACTCACCATGCACTATAATGATGATCAAGATATACCAAAAAAACTCTTTTTAGGGTTATTATTACTAGATAAATCTATGAAAAAACAACATCCACTTGTAGTATCTAGATGGGTATTTTTATCTAGGGAAACCACACTATTTTATTTAGAATCAATTAGGATATTATCATATACATAATATTATCCTAAGAGTTTTTAATAAAGTGTTCTCATAATAGTTACTAAAAGTAACTAAACCTTGCTCTTATACCAACTATTGTAGCCCATACTTTTCATGCATATATATCATATTTTAATATATGAGTATTCATTATATAGAATAATAATATATGCCAAATTTTTATAGGTCTAGTGATTTTGGAAACTTGGATAGATAAATAAATGGTTCATAAGTTAACTATATCATCTCCCACTAAGTTTTTCACAACTAGAACCCTTCTTATACTTATCATACTTACACCGCCTCTAATGTGGTGCATGTATAGGCGGTGTAGAGATGGAACGATGAGGATCATCACCTTTCCCTTTTTCCATAGATATGGGCTCTCATGAAATTTACCATTCCTTTGTTTCAACCCATTTAGTGTCATTATCCTTTAAATAATGTTGAATTAACCATGTGGGGAACTATTGGTCCCGGTGGGTGATTGTGGGGGGGTCAAGCAATGATGAAATAATTCCTCGGATAAAACATCCTCAGATGGTCTCCAACGGGTTTATTCATGGATCCAAGAATTCCCAGCGGCCCTGGTATCCATGATTCATGGACCTGCTTTCCAAAGGCGGGTGCTCGTCGGCTGACGATTTGGCCAACGACACTTAAGGACTACATTGGTCGAGAGGATGGGAGGTTAGTCTCACCGCACCCTTCTGGGGGAGGATTTTTTTCTTCTCTAGGACTCTCTTATAGATTAAATTCATGTTCATATGTTCATGAATCCTTGGTTCATTTCTGAAGAGTGTGTCCACAGGCTACCCTTGGTTTCCAAGATCGTCATGAGAATTTATATGTTTGATGCCATAGAGGGGATACTAACATAGCCATATTATAAGTCTCTCTGGTGTTTATCTTCTTCCAGGGGGGTGGAAGGTGAATTGATGTTGGGATCAGGCCCACATAGAGAGCTTCCTACATACCCTCGGGAGAGAAATCAGAACCCACATAGTTCAGATGTGTGGGGTTTAGGAATGGAAGATTCCCATATGATAGACATGATTGGGTGGACCCTTTTGGGATGGGCACCCTTTTGAGATCAGGCCTTATAGTAGGCATCCTATGTATCAAGAATTGGTTAGGAATCAGAGTTCTCATAGTTCATAAGTGCGAGGCTTACACATGGAAGCTGCCCATTAGAGGAAACATGATTGGGTGGACCCT
The DNA here is from genome assembly GCA_963277665.1 of Viscum album. Classification (NCBI taxonomy): domain Eukaryota; kingdom Viridiplantae; phylum Streptophyta; class Magnoliopsida; order Santalales; family Viscaceae; genus Viscum; species Viscum album. The sequence goes on from OY728138.1 coordinate 766,586,391, forward strand.
TTTGGAATGGACAACCTTTTAAGCTTGGTACTTCTCGTAGGTGTCCCACATATCCTGATTTGGTCAAGAATCAGAGTTCGCATAGTTCAGAAGTGTTCTGATTTCATAATACTTACAAACCTCTAATCCCAGATGAGTCATGCTTGTTGTAATAAACAAGATGATTTTAAATATTCAACAATGCACATGCCTCTCCCCTGTTGGTGGGAGAGGGAGAGACCGTAGAGGAAGAGGTCGGGGAAACCGTGGGTGAGGGAACAGAGTGATGAACCTTTCCATTTAAAATGGCATTAAATGTCATGCATCCCTACCTCAGAAGATTGGGGACTTACCTTAGTGGGAGGGCCCCGAAGCACGTTCTGGGAAAAGGAGGAGTTTCTTCCTTACCAAAGGGGGGAGTGAACATAACCCCTTCGACTGATTATTGTTCCTCATTGAATGGAAAATCAAGTGATCACTCCTAATCCTAAGAATGGGGAGGTTCACATCATCACCCCAAGGTTGGACTCCAGGTTAATATGGGAATGTATCCTTACAGGCATTCCCGAATCCCACACCATTGTTGCGGGGGACTTCATGACTCTGCTTATTGTGGGTATGTAGACTCAATGGGCTTGTTGATGCACCTGATGGCCTGATCATATGAGTTTGGTATCTTTTGAGGATGCTTTGGCCTAGCGTCGGAGGACTGGTTAATGGAGGTATTATAGAGGACTGGATGATAATGGAGGGGTGAGGTTGAACTAGAGGGAACGATACCTGAAAACACCCCATTTTGTGTACCGGTTTCTCATGCGGGGTGGGGAAGGCTCCGCATACTGTAGTGGTATGCGGGAATGATTTCCATCCACATACTGGTGTGTTATGTGGGCATGGGTATCGCCAACTGCATACCAAAGTGGTATGCATCTTACCAGGCCATTTTGGGTAATATCTGTGTACCGATTGGGTACGCGACACCACGTTCAGTCCACATAGTGGTACACTATGTGGAGTGTCATATAGAAGGAGGGTCGGGGGAATTAACATTCATGGTAAATTCATCCATAATAAGTCTTTAGTTCGTGGTTTCCCAGTTGGGTTCATGGTTATTATTATTATTATTCAATTCCCCCATTTTTATGGTTCGTGGCTGGGTGTACCTGTGGAAGAAGTGGTTTGTGGTTTGTGCCTCACCGATTAAACAAGACAAATGCTGGAGTGCAACCTATGAGTTTTTCTCAAGATTTCATCACCTGTGATTCCCTCTATCTATCTCATATTTTTGTGTTTTCTTCTTTTGTGGTTCTCCTTTTATAGAGAATCAGAGCGATCATATCTACCGGGCACATGACACCATTTGTAGAGGCCCATTGAAGTAATTTTCTAACCCGTGGAAGACTTAGTCAACTAGGTTTTGCAGAGAATTCGGTTCGTGATAATGGTTTGTGTAACCCTTATCATCTGCTTAATCTATGAACTTAGGGGTTTGTGGCATGGTATGTGTACGGTCTTTCACATAGAACTCCTTCATTTGACATGATTTGTGGTTTTCACTGCTCGCTGGCCATCGTTTCGTGGGCCAGTTGTTTGCGGACCATCCCGCATACCTGGTGGTTTGTGATCCATCTTCTTTGCATACCATTCCCGGTGATGGTACGCGGGCCATTTGAAAACTTGAATTCCTTTAAGTTCCTTAAAAGATATACAACTCAATTTGAGTCCCTTCACCTTGATAAACTTATAGAAGTTCTTGATTCTTTATTCAAAGTGATTATGGGGGTATTACTTCTCATTGGAGGAATTTTCAGGACCCTACAAATGCCCCCCATCAAAATGGTGTTTGTTCGGAAGGAAAAGGGGACTATTCTGATGTAGAAGCAGTCCTAAACTAAAATAGTTCACGGTAGAATAGGCAGACCCAGTAGGAGGGGACCACACCTATATATATGGGCCCGTATCATTTATTTTTTACCGTTTCTCATGGTGAAATGCGCTCACAATTTCCCGGTCTCCTTCTCTTTTGCATACAGTGCTCCTTGTGAAAACTGCATTCGCAAACTTCTCTGTACGTTTCGCGAATCGATTTCCTTACCATTTCCCTTGTCTGCATACCACATTTTGGTTTCCACGAACATGACTATGGAAATTTAAAACTTAAAATCCAGATTTTGCATGACAGAAGGATACATGGATGACTTGTTCGCATACCAAACTTGAATCAGCGGACTGAACCTCAAAAATGTTAATAAAAACTTAAACTTTAATATTTCTACATTCCGGAAACCATTCTATTTGCCGACCAATGGTTCGCGGGCCTTCGCCTCACTGTCAATCTGCGTACCAAGGTTGTACGTGATGAATAATATCTGTGTACCATAGCTGTAATTTGAGCAGCTTCTACATGTTATGTTGTACATGGACTTCTCTTTCCATGTACCGCTTTTATGAATAGTATGTGGCACCTTTTGCAGACATGTTTTAAGTCCATTAGCCATTTTTTCAAAGCCTTTTCCTAACAATTCTTATCGAACCAACTTCTCATTGGGTTATAGATAATTCTATGCAGGTTACAGTGGATGATTCTCAAGCTACTTATAAATCGACGAAGACGAGGGCCTCCATGGAGAGGAACAGTGATGATAATCTTCAAACCCACATAATTCTTCATGACTGCTTTTTGATGGTGTTCTTGACACCATAGCTTCTAGCTTACCCATTGTTCGTACAACTACCACTTTACAGCTTTGGTATTCCTGCCAACATGCCTCTGTCGTTTCCTAAACCTGACATCCCTTTCATCATTTTAGAGGCACCATGAGATCATGATTGTGCTAACATTTCTCCAACCAGAGAATTCATTTCCGCTCATACTCAGGAAAAAAAATTCACATTGCGAGGTTAGAAATGGAATCAAGGCAACCACGAGTTCAAAAATGGTGTCCTGAGACTAGACATCTAAGAATACCCATCCATTATCAGAATTTATTGTGAAAATCCTAGTGGAAGGTGGAGTACCAAGTGGGATTTTCAGGTTGGAGGTTGTTTTTCTCATGAGTGGCCTTGGCGTTCTGGGTGCATCAGACCTGTCTGGAGTCCCCCGATCAGTTGGAAGTGGTGGGCTTTCACTAGGTAGTCTGGGTGTATTAGTTTACAACCTTCTCTCCAAGAAAAATCCTTCTGAAATTATTGATTCACTGGTGTTTGAGAACCATCACCTTTCATCTACTGCATGGAGATGTAGGGATCAGTTAGTGGGACTTCCACTAGCTTGGAGGTATCCCTATCCTTAGGGAGATGTACGACGAGTTTCTCCCAGCAGCCACCACATGGAATGATACTGATCACATGTCTCATTTGACAAAGAGTTTACTAGTCATGGTAGTGGGATCACTGGATCATCCCCTCAAAGCTCATTCCCTCATCCCATTCGAATCGTGGATAAGGTTATTATTGAAGACGAATGGGCCTATGCTGAAGGCACTCCGTAGTCAAACTCACCCAACCCATTAGTCCAGCAAAACACCAGGGTCATACTGTGCTACCGTTGAAGCGGGGCGGTATGCCACATGGGGATATGAGCTTCGGCCCAACATTTCACCTGCGTTTAGGCTAGCAAGTTTCTTCGCAATGTTCTTAAGTGGATGGGTCTTCCCATATCGTGATGTATACAACGGGGTTCATACGTACACCTTGATGATGGAAACAATGATAGAGGTGGGTCAACCCATTAATTTGGACCTTCCTACCCTCACCCGGCTTTACGAATTGTTAGGACCAATTCAGGAAGGCAGGTCTCTACATTGTCTTAGTGGACCGTTCCAATTCCTTTATGGGTGGATGGCGACACACTTACCTTGTTATGAATATCGACATACCGCTTTGGTTCTCTATTATGACTTCCATCCGGCTCTTCTCAGCATTTCTATTGTTCTTCCCTGGACTCTGACTATTACTGATGTGGTCAGGATGTTGAATAACACCTATTATTTCTCGTTTGTGCCATATCATACCCCTCATGGATCATTGAGAGGTGATAGTGGCAGTTCGTCAGAGGAATTTTCATACCTCGTCAATCTTTTGGACGGGATGCTTACTGATCGTGTAGACCGAGTAGTTATTTGTGAACCATACCTCCCCTACTGGTTTGATATGCAGTTTGGATGCCTTCAACAGACTACATTGCTTCCGATTGTTCGACTAAGGGGAGAATCTCATCATGTGGTTCTCCGTCAATTGTGTCTTATGATGATGTATGAAGGTGCTCCTAGAGATATTATCATTCCTAAAATTATGGGGCCCACCTTCCTATCGCTGGAGTATGCCCAACTATGGGTTTATTGTTACCCCACAGGGATGATAAAAGAACTAGTTCGGTGGGTATAGAAACCCCTGACCATTTCATGTCTCGTTCCTACCCCCAACAACAACACCACACATTCCCTTCATCATTGGAGGTGCAACAGCCATGCCTTCTACTTCTGTCCCTTCAGTAACCAAGATAGATACACCTCCTACTCCCTATCTTGTTGTGAGAAGGCACTCGATCCATCGTCAAAATCATTTGGGTGGGGTTTCATCAGTATAACCCATTTTGTTGGTGAGCGAGTCATACTACCCCCTCCTGTGGATATTTCCCAATATCTTGATGAGACGGACACCAGTCAAGCATCGTCAATCATCTTGGAGACCGTAGTTAGTCCTCTGCATCTGGCTCTAGTGGTTGGTCCATCTGAGGGAAAAGAGGGTCTCCCACCTTGGGTGACTAGCCTTAGGTCTTTCTTCACTCCTATGGCAACGCTTCCCTCTTACAAAAATGTGGTAGTAGGGGAGGATCGAAGTGTTAGTTTCATGAAGAGACACTAGGAAGTACGCAAAGAGGCATAGGGCAAATTATGTTTCTTTCCACAGAGACACATCTAGCCAATTTTGCCGATGAGGGTGACAATTTTCAGTGGTTATTTACTGAGATGAGTTTTGGAGGATTTTATTATTAACACCTTCACTTCCTTATTTACCAAATTTTCATTGCTTTAGATGACCTCGCCTCCTGTGAGGACAAGATGGAAAGGTTAAATTCTTCCCATCACCAGGTGGCAATCTTCTGAGATATTTTGAAATGATTTGATCATCTAACAAATGAGGAGGTGAAGGCCTGTGATTTGGTAGTGCCTCGAGAGGAGAAGATAAAGGAGTGTGAAGCCCATGCAGCCAAGTTGAGGGAGAAATTGGCCTCTTTGTGTTCCAATCATGAAATCATCCAGAATAAAGGGTGGGGACTTAAAGTTGTCCTAGAGAGGGTGTGCCCAACAGTCAAAGCCAAAACAGAGGAAAGAAATTCTTTGGAACAAACCATTGAAATCCCACAGCAATCACTCACAATTATTTTGTAAAGGTAGAAGCAGGTCCTATTATAGCACTGTCCTAAATTACGACATGTACCCTCCCCCCTTTTTTAGTCTAGAGAGACTCTAAATTGGGGTGTTCCACCATTTTTTATCAACCTAATGAACCATATTTGCATTTTAAATATATCTTCTCTTTCTATTCCTTTAAGAATTATTTCAATCAGGTGCTAATTTTATACCATGACTTGAAATCAAGAACTTGAGATAACCAAATTGAGCTCTAATTTTTTTCTAAGCATTGGGACTCAGTGAGTTTAGTTCAACTATTGCTAAGGTTGAATAGAATACCTCACAATCTTTTATGACTTTTTCATTATTACCCTAATATTTTACTAAGCCTTATTGACATGGGCTCAGTGGACATAACTTGGCTTTTGATTAGGCCTCCCTTTGTGGGTTTCCGACCTAACAATATTTTCACCTTTTCTGATGGATCAATGCATTTTTTTAGTGAAATGATACTGGACTTTTACCCAGATGTTCCTTCGACGGATTTTCCCTCTAGTGAGCATAACATCTCTTATTTATCTAGATGTCCCCAGTCCTACCATTAAAACTTATTACTGATGTTTTAGGTCGAACACCTTTGACCAAATTTAACAGGGTAAAGCCCCAACTCGGGACCGTTAGTTGGTAATGTTATGTTATCCTTTAGACATGGGTTAGGGATTTTTCTTGAACTTAGGTTTATGGATTCTGGACATGTATAAGGATCAAGAGCCACTTTAGGCATACATAGATAGAAAATGACTCTCCTAGGGATAAATTTTCCTTTGATTAATGTCCATTTTTGTGGGAAACATATGCAGATCCACCAGGGCATGATATGCATAGTCAATCAAAGGTGTCCACGGGACACTAGCCTTCCATTCCCAAAGGCTTGGTGGGATTTTCCACATTTTGGATTTATCATGATGTTGGGAGCCACAATAGGTGGCTTGCTTGAGTAGTGTTGTCTGAGAACATTAGGAACATTCACATCGGCCATGAGTGGTCAATCATTCCCGCACATTTCTTACTTTTGTGAGGGAGATCTAGAAAGTGGTCAGTTCAATTAAGAGTCCTTTCTATGTTAGGGGAACTTGGAAAGAAGGAGGTACATAATTCGTCGTTCATAATTTTTCTGAATCTTGGGCTGTGAAAAGACATGAATGTCATTTGAGCATACCGAGGCTGTAAAGGACTCTCCTAGAGATGGATTTTCCTTTTATTAATGTCCATTTTTGTGGGAAATGTTTGCAGATCCACTGGGGCATAATATGCATAGTCCAGAAAAGGTGTCCCCAGAACATTGGCCTTTCTCCTCCAATGGCCTTTTGAGGATTATGGAGATTTGGAAATTTTTGAATACAGTGCGTGACATTCGACCAGGGCTTCCCCGGGTCACAAGAGGAATCTTTTTTGCTGAAATTCTTTGGGGAAACCTGGAAACGATCAGTGGCAGTCTTCCTTTGCATGAGGATCAACTTCGTGCATGCAGATACAATATCTTTTAGAAACCTCAAATGAGACCAAAGGTGAATCAGGACCATATGTTCTGATATATCCAGGATGCGTGAAAGGAGGAAAAAGTAAACCATGAATTTGAGGGCCCTTGAATTAGGAGGGGTGTAATAAGGCTGGAAATCCATTGGGTGTACTGAGATAGGAGAGGACTCTCTTGGGGAAAAATTTTCCTTTGATTGATGGCCATTTTTGTGGCCGACGTATGCAAAGACACTAGGGCATGATATGCATAGTCAATCAATGGTGTCTGCAGGACACTAGACTTCCATACGAGATAGAATTTGACGATTATAGGGATTCAAGATCACTTAAAGAATGGATTTTGGAATATAGAAGGGGTATACCAAGACATATTGGAAACATTTGGGCTATGATTTACTCATGGAATAGTGTCCCTTATGTAGATTTTACCCATATGAAGGGTGAGGTATTCATTCTATATTTGGTATACCCGGTCGTTTAACATCACATGGCCAGGACATGGGGTTCCTCTCAGGGGAGGGAACTGTGACATGCCTTTTAGGTATATGATTCTAGGACTAAATTTTTGGGTTTTTTTCCATAATGTCACAGTGGATCTCTTTCTAATATCCCTAAGCTCACGTGAGCTATGCTCGGTGTGATAAACAAGGGATCACAAGGGTTTCATGTCACCATCTAAGAAGAGTGAATTCCACATTAGGGGGATTTTTTAGGTAAAAGTCATTGCTTTGCAGTTTATTGTCCTACAGTGACAATGATTTTCGCCTTGTATTTTAACGTAGTGTAGTGAGTACAATTTTATCCTTGCAATTTAATGTCGTGCAGTGAGGAAAATTTTGGCCTTGCAGTTTAATGTCATGCGTGAGGATGATTTTGGCCTTGCTGTTTAATGTTGTGTGGTGAGGACAGTTTTGGCCTTGGAGTTTAATGTTGTGCGGTGAGGAAGATTTTGGCCTCACATTTTAACATCGTGTGGTGAGGGTGATTTTTTCCATTTAGTTTAACATCATGTAGTGAGGACGATTTTGGCCTTGCAGTTTAACGTCATATAGTGAGGACGATTTTGGACTTGCAGTATAACGTCGTGTGGTGAGGACAATTTTGGCCTTTCAATTTAACGTCGTGTGGTAAGGATGATTTTGACCTTGCAGTTTAACTTTGTGCGGTGAGAATGATTTTATCCTTGTAATTTAACATTGTGCTGTGAGGATGATTTTGGCATTTCAGTTTAACATTGTGCGGTGAGGATGATTTTGGCCTTGTAGTTTAATGTCGTGTGGTGGGGATGATTTTAGCCTCATATTTTAACATTGCACGATGAGGATTATTTTGGCCTTACAGAGGTCTTCAAAAGTTTCAGGTTAATCGCAGTCATGGTGTTCCAACATTTCTTAGATGTGAGTGATGATAGAAGGTGTAAACCATAGTCCTGGGGGAGACTTGAATCAGGAGGGATTACATGGGGCTTGAAATCCATTGGGTGTACTGAGGTAGAAGAGGACTCTCCGAGGGAAAAATTTTCCTTTGATTTATGTCCATTTTTGTGGGCGATGTATGCCGAGCCACCGGGGCATGATATGCATAGTCAATCAAAGGTGTCCACAGGACACTGGCCTTCCATCCCAGATGGCCTTGGATGATTATAAGGATCCAAGTTTTCCCAAGGTATGGAGTGTGAAAAACAAGAAAGGTATTCCTAGTAATGTGAGAATAACCATACCATTATTAACCGTGACTTTCTTGGAGCTTCTACATAGGTCAGACCCACGCATGCAGGAAACATACATTTTTTGCTGGTGTCTAGGTCAAGATGTCGAATCTGAGTGTCAATATGTATCCTGTGAGAGTATGAATCAAGACATACATAGTTCTGGATGTTCCCTACAAAAATATGTTCTATTTTTAGGGAAACTTGAGGGCACTTTGGTTTTACATGATACAGGTTCCAGGCCTACCATACTCCTCTATGGTTTACTTGCGTAAGATAATTCATACCCTAGGTCCTAAACTCATGTGAGTTATACTCGATGTGAGAAATAATGAGTGGTAACAGAGTCTCCTTCTCAAGTGTGTGGCGACAGAGAATATGATGGAGGCCTTTTCATTTTCTTTCCCAGTGGGGCTAGGCTAGGATCGAAGATCAAGGTGTCGGTACGTATCCTATGAGGGTAGGAATCAAGTCGTACGTAGTTATTTTTGTACCCCGTACCGGTTTGGCTCGGTCTAACGGGTAGAGGCATTTTCATTCCACCAATCACTGTTGTTATGTCTGCCATGTTTCCACATAGTTGGCCTTCATAGGAGAATATCTATCACCATTCCTAAGCTCACAGGAGTTGTACTCGGTGTAAGAAACAAGGAGTGATAAGGGTATCCTTTACAAATATGGGTAGATAGGGGGCATGATGGAGGCATTTTTTAGGGGGGATGGTCCAAGATCGAAGATCAAGGCATCACTACATATCTTGTAAGAGAAGGAATCAAGCCACATGTTGTTCTATGAAAGATCATGTAGTTTATTATCATGAAATTAGGACATTTTATGCTACATATTTTAACATCTTACGATGAGGACATGTTCCTTACAGTTTAATGTCATGTGGAAAGGACAATAACTCTTAGTTTAAGGTCTTAGAGTTTGTACCATGACATGGGTGCATTTTTTTGTTCCTCACAGTTTAAGGTCTTAGAGATTAGATCTTAACATTAAGGATTTGTTGTTACTTATAGTTTAAGGTCTTAGAATTTGGATCATGGAATTGGGGGAAATTTTTACTCATAGTTTAGGGTAATATAGATTCTAATTATGATACAAGAGGGAATTTTTATGACTCATAGTTTAGGGTCGTATAGTTTGGACCATGATATGGAGACATTTTTATGACTCATAGTTTAGGGTCTTAGAGTTTGGACCTTAATATGGAGACATTTTTATGACTCATAGTTTAGGGTATTAGAGTTTGGATCTTATCATGGAATTTTTCATTACTCGGAGTTTAAGGTCTTTGAGTTTGGACCATGGCATGGGGTCATTTGTCGTTACTCATAGTTAAAGGTCTTAGAGTTTGGACCATGACATTGAGGATTTGTTGTTAACCATAGTTTAAGGTCGTGGAGTTTTTACCATGACATTGAGGCATTTTTATGTGAATTATTTATTCAAGAACTTCACATTTGTGGTAGTTGTGATGAGCTTTCTGTCCATTAATATCAGAGAATACACTCCATTGGAATAGACCCTGATGTATGACATATGGTCCTTCACACTTTGGTTCAAGTTTTGGGGGATTCTTCCCTAGTATTATCAGGGTTCTAAAGACTAACACCATTTCTCCTTTGAGAAAATATCGAAGGCAAACCTTTTTGGTGAAGCCTCGTGCAATCCGGTTATGGTAGATTTCCAAATGGTTCAGAGTGTGAATCCTTTTATCATATAACTACTCCAATTCTTTAAATCGTCAACGGGATTGATAGTCCATGGAAAATTGATCACAAATTTCCATACTAAGTGATGGAACTTGGATTTCTATGGGTAACACTGCCTCTGCCCCGTATACTAGTGAGTACAGGGTTATATGAGTGTCAGTGTGGGTCATGGTCTGGTAGGCCCACAAAGCATGAAGGAGCTTGTCTGGCCACGATTTCTTATTCTTTTTGACCATCTTTTGAAGTATATTGGACAGAGTCTTGTTGAATGCTTTTATCTTCCCATTGGTCACCGTGTGGTAACAGGATGATTGGTTGGCCTTGATTCCATATTCCCGGTACAGCTTATCCAGCTCAGTAGAGAAAAAGTTGGTGTTGTTTTCTGTCAGTATTGTATGAGGGACACCAAATATGGTGATGATGTTGGCCTTCACAAAGCTGATGATGTTTTTTCCCTGACTTCTTTAAGGGGTATGGATTCATCCCTTTTAGAAAAGAAGTCGATTGTTGTGAGAATGAACTTGAATTGTCTGGCTGTAGTGGGAGGATACTGTCCCACAACATCCATCCCCGAAGCGATGAATGGCCAAGAGTAATTAGCTGCATGAAGCAACTTCGGGGGGGGGGGGGGGGTGTATTAAATTAGCATGAAATTGTAAGGAATTTCACTTCTTAGTGAATATGGCGCAATCATGTATCATGGTGGGCCAGTAATACCCAAGCCTCTAGATTTGGTGAGATAGCTTGGTTACTGATAGGTGTTCTCCACAAGCTCCTACATGCACTTATTTCATGAAGACAGTAGTCTATTCTCTATCAATGCACCTGATAAGGACTCCGTCAGGTCTTTGTTTGTAGAGGAACTTCTTTTGTTTCACCCCATTTTGTAGGGTAAAATTGACTACCCGCCTTCAGACCTTCTCCCTTTCATCCCTAACTGGTGGGAGTTCCCCATTCCGAAGGAAATTTTTGATGGGTTTCATCCAACCAGTGGTATGACCATAAAGATCAAGAACGGGACTAATTTCATCAATTTCCTCCATATTTCTTTGGTTGAACGATAAGACCATTTGACAGTGAGCAATGAAAATGATTTTTTCATCACGGTCGAGATCAGCCAAGGCTATGGCTGCATTTTCCAAAGCGTCAACTTGATCATTTTGTGACTGGGGGACATGAGTAAATGTTGGTTCTGATGAGAATTTTGTCATCAGTGCTCAAACATGATTCATTAAGGGAACCAACACTTCTTTCTTGATATCATAGTCATTGTAGATCTGTTTGATGACTAATTCCGAATCAGCCATTATTTTTAGGTGTTTGGCTTGCACCTGGAGTGCCAATTCCAGGCCTTTAATGAGGGCTTGATACTCTGCTTCATTGTTCATACACCCTTCTGAAAGTAGGAAAGAGTAAGTCAAGATAGCCTTTTAGGGAGATATGAGTACGACTCCCAACCCCACTTTTTTAAGCTTGAGATCCTCCATCCTTTTCCTTGTCGGGCATTGGGAAGCACCATTGAAGCACATTTCCCACATCTGGGGGTTCTCCTGGACGAAAAACACTTCTTCATCAAGAGGATCATCATCCAATGGTGTTGTTTCTTCAGATGGGTGCTCGTCCAGGAAGTCTGCTAACTGCTGACCTTTGATGGCCTTTTGGGGCATGTACTGTATGTAAAACTATTGTAGGATGACCTCCCATTATGATAGGAACCCATTTAGAAAGGGACATTTGAGGATATACTAGAGCGGGTTGTAGCGGGAGACCAGGTGGATCTCATGGTGCTGCAGGTAATGCCTAAGTTTCTGAACTACGAAGATTAGGTCTAGGAAGATTTTTTCAATCTTCGAATACTGAGTTTCAGCATCAATCATTGTCTGGTTGTGGTAGTAGAGGTTTTTCTCACTACTGAAATCATTTTTTTTGCATGAGGAATGTTCCTAATGATCATTCTAGGGAAGTTATGTATAAAATGATTAGTCTCCCCTCAACTGGTGGCATGAACACTGGTGATCTTAGAAGATATATTTTTAGGTTGTCAAATGCTTCTTGAAAATCGTTATCCCATTCATACATAACTCATTTCTTCATGATATTCATGAAAGGTAAACATTTACCTACTAGGTTGGCTATGAAGTGCCAAATATAGGCGAGGTTCCCCTAGATACCTCTCAGCTCGGTGAGGTTGCAAGGTGGGTACATGCCAATAATGGCTTTCATCTTCTCGGGGTCGACTTCGATGCCATGATGGCATACGAAGAAGACGATAAATTTTCTCGAGGTAACGCCAAAGGTGCATTTCAGAGGATTCATCTTTAAATTGTGTTGTCACAATTTGTTTAAGATAGTTTCGTGTTCAGTTGGGTGGTTTGAATGTTGTAATTACTTAACCACCAGGTCATCCACATAACACTCGATGAATTTTCCCAAAAGTCTTGAAGATGTGATGCATGACATGCTGATATGTGGCACCGACATTCTTTAGACCAAAGTGAATCACTTTATAATAGAACACTCCCTGTGGGTCCCTAAAAGTGGTAGATTCTTCATCTCCTCAAGCCATCCGGATTTGATTATATCCAGAATACCCATCCATGAAGAAGAGGGATTTGTATATGGATATTGCATCGATCAACAATTATGTGATCAGGATCGAGAAGTCTTCTTTTGGTAAATGCCGATTAAGGTCCCTAAATTCGATGCAGATTCAAATTTGTTCATTCTTCTTTTTGATAGGGACTATGTTGGCCAGCCAAATAGGATATTGGACCTGCCGTATGAAGTTGGTTTAAATCATCTTTTCAACCTCAGCCTCTATTTTGGTAGCATGCATCGGGTGAGTCCCTCTAGCTGCTTGTTTATAGCCCATGTGATCTTCTGGTAAGCCTAAATAATGGGTGGTGACTTCAGGATCAAGGTCTGGCATCTCCGTGTAATTCCAAGAAAACACATCTCAATTATTCTTTATAAAGACGGTATATGCCTCATGTTCCTCAACAGGAATGGCCACACTGATTAAAGTGGGTTTGGGTTGATTTTAGTGCCCATATTTATCTCCTTAAGTTCATCGATGGTGGTGGAAACTCTTTCTTCAAATGTAGAGGGGGATCTTTGAGGTTTTCATCTTCCTCTTATTCTTCATCTTAGTCATCTTTCCCTTCTGACGGAGAAAGGATTTTTGAAATAAATTCTCAAATATTGGGAAAGAAATCATCTTTTTCCTTAGTGCGTGAGGCAAGGGAATTTTGATGACCCAAGGATGGTCTGGGGTATCTTCGACAGGGCTTTTCTTGAAAACATGGGAGTTGGCCTGTTCTTCTATGTCTTTGGACTTGGTGGTCGTAGAAGAGACCTTGCAGACAACTAAGTCTGTATCTGGGCTTGTAATTATGCATTCAACTTGGTTTATGGGTAGTAAATACTCCTCCCCAAGCTGTTGGAAGGGGTCGATGGAAGGCATCACCAATTCATTCAGGGCATTGATCCAGTCAACATCGTCGACCAAAAGTTGTTTTTCTTTAGACTCATATAACCCCATGTCGATGTAATACGACTCACAGAACTCAAACGGGTATTTATCAGCATGAAATGTCTCATTTTTTCCATTATTGAAATATTTGATGCACTGATGGTATGAGGATGAAATTTCATCATGTTGATACAGTCAAGGCCTCCCTAATAGAACATTGAAGGTTGTACTCTGCCACACCACCAAGAACTCAGAATATGATATGAGATCTTTCATCCAAGTTTTATGCTTGATTTTTCCCAAAGGTTTCTGCTCACTTTTTTTGTATCCCAGTAGATTTGTAGTGCAGGGTATCAAGATTTCTTCATCATATCTCATTCGACGAAGTGTTCTCAGTGGGAGGAGGTTAACTCCAGAAACTTTGTAGATGAAGATCTTTCGAAAATAAATTCCATTTATCTTTCCAGACACATATAAGGGTTTGATGTTCCCTTAAATGATGGCATCATTATTCCTCTCTGTGAAGGAGATGATAGAGTAACATTCTTTGGGACTAGTCTCCATTCAGTAGATTTCATCCGCTGCTACTCCAGCCTCGAACTCATGGGGACATAGAAAGGATTCAATGAGTGCCTCTCTAGGATCTGTGGACAAACTCAATGCATCTATGATTGATAGCTGTGTTGGTACTGAAGCCAACTGATTTGAAATTTCATAATCCTTATCTAAAGGTCGGTGCTTCATAGCTCGGGTTTTCTCTTTTACACACTCTTTAGGGGTTTGAGCTTTGGAAGTAGACTATTCGGCCTCTATAGTAGGAGATGACGGTGCTACAGTATTTTACACGTTTGGCTGAACTGGTCTACCTGTATACTCTGGGCAGTTCAGTACTTGTTACTCTCCTGATGGACACTCCAAGATGACTGGGCTTGGATTTCCTTCGGCGGGGGAGAAGGAGCATTTTGTTTCCTGTTGCGTCTATCGGAGAGTCCTTCCATGAGTTTCTGCAATGTTAATGGTTTGACTTGTGGCATGTCTAGGAATTTGACTCCTGCCACGACCATGCCTTTCGGGAAACCTCCACCCTCTACAGCCTCTTCCTCTAACTCTCCTGTTGGGTGAAGGGAATTCGGGTTCATTTCCATTGTCTTCATCAGAGAAGGGTTCCATCAAGTGAATGAAATTAATGGAGCTAAAGATCAGTTCTTAATCTGATATTGTTCCTATATGACTGCATCCTTCTGATGGTACCATTTGGCAGGGTAGCACTCGTTGTTTCATGTGACGGGGTGGTGCCTGTTGAACCAAGTATAATGAAATGAAATCTAAAAGTGTCAATGCTGACTTTGGATTTGGTACCAGCTCATCTTCTTGCTCTTTCTTTCTTCCCTTATGGCCTTTAGAGGACTGTGAGGATGAGGAGGATGGTTCTACTATATATGGATCTTCTAGGGGAATAGTAGGTTGATTCAAATATTTCTAGAGGATGTAATGGACTCATTTGTTGGTCTTTTAGATCATCTAGTTGTAAAACTTTTGCACCTTTCTAGTGATTTTCTTCAATTCTTCTTCCTCTCTTGAGTCAGAGATGGAAACATATGCCACTTGCGCTGGTGGCGGACCCAACTTGACTTTCCCAGAATCCACCATCATTTGTAGGATATCCTTGAAAAAAAATCATTCCTTGATGGTGTTTCCTAGTATCTGGTGATACAGAAAATAATTTTTCTTTTCATCGAGACCCTCTTCATCATCTCTCTTTGGCTCTAGAAGCCAGAGTAGATTGAAATTAATAGATTCTATGAAATAATCGCAGACCTAGTCATCTCATAATGAATAAACTCTATTCCTTCATTCTTAAAACTGATTTCTTTTAGAACCCCTTCTCTCATCCTACTGAGGTGGGGTGGCTGTTAGCATCCAGGGGGTCCCACACAGTTCATTGGGGGCCTTGCAACTAGGGTTGGTGACGGGGGTTCCTTAAGCATGAAAAAATCCACTTCAGCTTTTCCCATTCTCTTCCCAGGGATTTATGAGGCCAATCGGGACTTAAGGACAGTCCTTTGCAAGAAGTATTATATCCTTTGGGAAATTATAGAGAAGTCTCAAAACCCACTGGTGTAATTTACTAGGATGAGTGGCATTCATAATTCATCCCGAAGGTTATCGATGCACATGGAAAGCATCTCATCTTGGGGAGTGGCTGGTTCAGGGAATATGTTAGGAATTTACATCTGGAAATGAAGTCTGAAACTCTCTCATTCTCTCACTTCTTTCATTTCATGAGGACACTGACCATTATCTTGGGCAGCGTCAAACTGAATTGAAAGATAAACTGTCACCAGAGGTCCTCCCAGTATTTAATTGAATTAGCCGGTAGTCTAGTATACTATACAAAAGCTGATCTCTATAGGGTTCGTATGAAACACCTATGTTTTATGGCTTCTTACTGCTCTGGAGTGCCCATCATGCAGTCATAGTAAGAGGCATAGTGCATCAAATGTAGTTTTGGGTCCCCCATTCCGTTGAATACCAGGAATACGGGGTTCCTAAAGTTTGGTGGTTGTGGAACATTTCTCACCCACTCAGGGTAGGGTTTTATCTCTTGTTGTATCGAAGAGTGTCAACCCTCCATGGATTATAGTTGGGTTGTTATCTGTTTGATGGTGTTTAAGAGATATGGATTCATATCCTTTTGGGATTGAGCTTGAGCTGGTGTGGCAGAGGCCAAAATTGGGTGTGCTAGCACAATTGGAATTTGGGATGGATGCCCAGTTGGGGGCATCATTTGTGGGTTTACCTAGGTATATTCCGAATTCCTTCTCAATGGGGAAAGTCTTGATGTCCTTTTCGGTCCTAGTTGAATGACCCTCCAAACTTGGCTTCATTCAATGGGATGATTTCATGTGGTATGGACACCCCTTCTGGGAGCACCTGCTGACGTTCCGTAGAGGGAACACATCCGGTGAGATAACTCCCTCGACATAGCTCAACATTAATTTGTCTGAGATATTTCATTTCTTCCTCCTACTTGGAAAACCTTTCTCAAGGGTGAGGGACGCACTCTCATGGGGAGGAGGAGGTGGGACATAAATGACCTTGGATTTATTTTCCTCTTTGTAGGAGTTTCACGAGGGAGGTAATGTCGTATTGAATGAGGGTACACACAAATTTAGGGCCACCCTATAGTTCTATATATGCACACCATCAGGCTTAGTGTGGAATGCCTCTAGGAGGGAACCATCTTCCTTTGGGTCTTCTCCCCCTACGTCATTTACAGTGATATTTATGTGGTTTATGCTAACCATGTTCATTGAGGCATACCGCATTAAGGGTGGTGTACCCGGTGACGAATGGTAGGAAGGCTTCTTGCTCCCTTTATTGGACATTCTCCTTCCATTATGTGGTATTATTTAGGCTTCTTTACAAATATTGACCTGAAGGGATCCTTGTTCTAACATCGTAACACACCTTTGTCTCGGAGGGTGTAGACCACAAGAAGGATTGGAATGGGTATCTCATCTATCCATCGTTCTTCCTAGATGGTGGAAGACATGCATCCATTATGCAGGGATTTTAGGTTAAAATTCCACCAACCCTGTAGGTTGGGGTTGTTTCTGTTCTCCTTTCGATTCACTACAGCTTGAATTTGTTGGTCTTATAGGGGAATTTTGATTTAAAAATTCCCCCAGACCTGTGGGCTCAGGTTGTTCCTATATCGCGGTGGTAGTCGTTGATATTTCCACCCTTTCAATTTCACGTACTCTCGCACAAGTGTAATTAGAGTGAGGAATCGAGCCTACATGAGGTCTATGGTCTTTTAAAGACATGAGCACTACGTGCTGGTTGGCTTCCCTTAGGCAGGAAACCTGCAAAATGTTCCTAGTCACCTAATTCATAAGTTTTTCAATGGCATGATCTCTTCAGTCCTGTCACTTTTGAGACTTACCCTCGGCCAGTTTTTGTTGACTATCCCATATTTCCTAGGCATGGGTTTCATTTTATTTTTTCCTCTGGGTGATGACATTATAGGATGTCATTTCTATTAGGGCCTGCTGGACGGGTCATGGAGTGAAGTGTAAAGCTCCATGTTCTCCCCACCCCCAAATGTGAACTCTAGTCAGGGAATTTCCAATGAGGCAATGTAATTTATAAAGTTCATGGAGGCACTCCAATTCAAGGTTTTTCTTTCACCCTTATGATTTTGGTTGCCTTGCAGATAGGAGGGCTTCCAAGTTAATCAGAAGACAAAGCTCCCCTATTGTGCGGACATGGTCCGCGTACCCTTTGTTGGGTAGGAATTTTTCTTTCATCATTCAAAGAGTTGTCAATATATTGAGGTGAATGGAATGAGTTCATTCCCCCTAAAAATTCTCCTGGTATGTCAAACTGAGAATTGGTCTTATACCAATACATCAATGGTATATTATCCCTAGCTAGTTGTCTTCTCACAGGCAACATATCATGTTGTTATTCTTTTGGAGGCTCCTCTACTTGATATGACCAGCTCAACTTCTTCTTGATTATTTTATAGTGATATTATTTTCAATATTATTAATATTTTTTCAATGATTTAATCCCTCTAAATTATTCAATTTGAGTGAATTTGCATCATTTATGTGTTTTTTGGTGTTTTTTGGGCATAAGTGTGAAAATGGGGTAATTCTGTAAAATTGACATTTTTATATAGCTTCTGTTTTTTGGGAATAACTTTTAAAATATTGTCCCAATTGAATTGAATCCTTCTTTTTAGGATTTATATGATCGTGGGATTCAAATTTATCTTCTAGACCAAGACCCAATTCGAAACCCAATGGTATAACAAAATCAATGAAGTAGAGAACTTAGTCTGGTTTGCAGAATAGACCCCACCACATTAAATCAACAATATATCATTCTTCAGACCATATAATGAGGTTCTTCTAGCTGGTGTCTCCAGATAACATTCAAAGGACGGTTCAAAATAAATTTTATAAAATATTAAGCTCATCAAGGGATCTTTTTTGGCGCGTCTAAGTGAAGTGGGTGAAACAGTTTTTGGAGGCCAGGAAAAGTAATGGTCATTGATTAGACCATATAATTATTTAAACCATTAAAATGACTCTCAAATTTTGAGGGTTTATTTATAACTTCCTTTCCAACATTCTATAAGAAGGTACCTCAATGATTTTTGGCCGGATGTTGGTGATAATAGAGGCAAAATTCTGGAGTACAGATTCTAGAGCATCAAATTTATGTTCTTTCTTTTCTTTATTTTAATCTTCTTAGTCTTGTAATGTGTTCTTCTTGCCCCTTATTCACAATTACCCTTAACATGGTGGGGTAGGATTTTGTGTGATTGGGGAAGGAGAGTTTTTCCATTTTTTATTTCATGAGTTCTTTATATTATTGTTTTAAAGTCCTCTTTTCTGGTCTGCAAATCAGTTTCAATTTCTTATAACAATTTTTATTATCATGTACGATTGTATCTGATTTTAGATTCTATTGTTTATTTATATTTGATAAATGATCAATATATCCCTCCACTAGGTTTTGGTTTGTAAATGATGGAATATACCAGAATTTAGTGGTGTAGTACTCGGTGATCACCAGTATGTGTGTGAGGAGTAGTGAATGTTCTTGATTACTTGGGATAAACAAGACCTGATTGGGAATTGCCTATATAATTGGGGGTATTTTCTATAAATCTATTACACATTAGAAGGAGAGTAGACCAATATGAGGTTTTAGTAAGGTTTATTCTCAAATTTCTAATTTACCAAGGAAGTTAGAAGAAACGATTATGGATTCTCACTCTTACTGATTTAGTAGAAGAGAATTAGGTAAAGTGAACTATGATAGAATTACAATTAGAAAACCGATCCTAATCTGATCACCATTTCATATCAATAATTTAAATCACGTCATTTGTCAATTTTTTTTTAACTTTCACTTAATTACTTTACTTTATTTAGTTTCTTTCTTGTATTTTCAAAATCAAACAGTTTCAAAAACAACATCACTTCTTTCTCTTATTTTAAGTGACAAACACTATTGTTGAGCACTCCTCTCTAGAGAAAACCTAGGTAACCAAATATAATATATTTTATATTAGGTTATATCTATTTTTTCCAAAACCCATGATAGGCACGTGTCATTATTTCATCCCAAGTGATTGGGCTGGTGGGGGCCTTATCGATTTACAGACACCGCGGGGGTGGCTCAGAAGATGAGCGTGGCCCCGAGCCATCCTCTGGTTGAGAAAGAATATCACTCATTATAAACAGAGTGCTTGATGTGTACGAATCCTTTTCGATCACCTCAGCATAGTTGGGCTTTCTCATATTTATTCCAGGGAGGGGAGGAACTTCTTGCCAGTGTGTATTTTGGTTGCGAGGAGGACCTTCGCAAGTGGTGCTGCAATAGAGGGGACAACCCTGGCCACTTGATGCCCGACCGCGGAGATTTTCCTGACTGTGTGTACCCTAGGGAGGACCTTCAGGGTGGGATGTAGCAAGGTTAGGACCTTCTTACTACTTGACGTCAATGTGGGGAGGACCATAACAACAAATTTCATTGTGGGGAGGACCTTCGCAATGACAGTAATCATGATGAGGACTACCATTATGACTTGATATCTGAATGTAGAGAGAATTTATGTAATGTACATCCTGGGGAAGACCTTTGAGATATACTTCAATGAGGGGAGGACCTTATTGTTGCTTTGTATTACTATGGGGAGGACCTTCCCAACAACTTTCATTGTGGGGAGGGCCTTCGTAATGACCGTCATCATGGAAAGGACTACCATCATGACTTGATGTTTGACTATAGAGAGAAGCATATCTGCAGCGTATACCTTGGGGATGACCATCGGGGCAGATGAAAGAAAGGGGAGGACATTCTTACTATCTGATATTATGGTCGAGGGGAGGGTACCCCGACGTGCTTCAAGAGATAGGCTCTCATGATTAATCATTCTTGACCCATAGAGTAAGCCCCCGTGGGTGCTCTGTAGAGGACCTTTAGAGATGCTAGTAGTGACATTGTGGGGAGGACCTTCTTAAATGCTATTTCCACTTCCATAATTTGGTAATGGAATGAAATTTTATTGAGCCTTTGTTGATATATGTTTGAGAGCGTCGAGAACCCTAGCTTCCAGTAGAGTATGATAATGTATGTGCTCTTCATTTTCCAATTTCATTTGGTGCTTTTCATTTTTGGGCACACTCTTGCGGGTAACCAGGGCCATTCGCTATTGGTAATGGCCTTCATATATGGGTTCCCATCTTGTTGGGTCCTGTAATGTCTTTGGGATATGACTATGAGCATCTTGAGTTTTGGTAGGGATATATGCCTTCCTTGGAGTGGCCACCACGTTGGACCAGCATCCACCAGTTGGAACAGGTATTTTTTCCCAATATGGTTGTCCATATGTTGTGGGATATTGTCGTCGACCCACCTGGACTACATTTGGGATGCATAAATGCTTCGAAGTGACTAAATCATTTTGTGAGTGAGTCATTCTATTCGAGAGAATCGGTTCGTGGGCCTTATTTCTCACCTTTTCCGCCGATGTAATGATATCTTGGCATGTTTGGAGGATATAGTCTAGAATCAACATCTGATCTTCCATCATGGCCAGGATGTGCTGAGATACATCTTTGGTTGGAATGGGTATGAAGGCCCATTATGATGTCAGAGCAAGAGTTTGTGCCTGCTCTAGTCCTCCATGAGTTTCCAGTAGATACTGGCAGTTCTCCTATGTCGGGACAGAGGAACGAGTCTCTCACTAGTTATATTCTCCAGTTGCCATTGTATTTGACTGGAGGTCTTCATATTCAAGGGTGGGGATTTTCATCCGCTCTCTTGCTGCTGTATTTCTCTCACAGGCTTTGTATGAATTCGTAGTAATTTGACTCTGCTCATATTTGTTTTACACCATATTTAAATGGAGGTCTTGATATGCATTATCAGGTATTTGTGCTTGCGTATAACATGTTTATTTCCTATTTTGATGGAAGGCTTAAAGTGTATCATCATGCATTTATGCATATGTATAGCTGAGTGCCACCCTATTTGGATGGCAGGCTTGTTGTACGTTGGCAGATATTTGCATCTGCATGTAGTTTGATGCTCTTTCTGCACGACATGACCATCAAGTACTAATAGAAACATGCATGTGCACATATTATTCCACCCTACTTCTATGGTGGGCTTGAGTGGAGAGGGAAGAGTTGTGTGTCTGCCCTTTGAACTATGTCACGTTAGTACGATAGAGCTACTCCTTAGGAACCAGGGTGATAGCATGTACCTAGTTATATATTCACCACCCTTGGCAGGAATCCCAAGGATCCTGGGTCTCCTAGATTTTAGCAGGTTCCCTCGGTATAAGATTATCCTTGATTGGAGGAGTTTTGGTCATCTGGTGTCGGTGGTGACACTCTCTAGCGGGGGCTTGTGGGTAGGGTCCCTATGCAGTTGGGATGAAGTCGTTAGGATTGAATTCATATACCTCACTAAGGTAAGGTAGATTTTCATTGTCACGTTCTAGGGATAGGCTCTCGAAACAGTTTGAGATGACCACCAGGGCTGCCTGGTGTTGGGGTGTCGACAACGGCTGAAGAGGCGGCTGGCGGACCTTCATAGACTGGAGGTCTTGTCTTGCATCCTCCATCATGGGGAGAGTACCATTTTAGTGGGACTCTTTGATCATCATATTGGACACCCAGTGTTGAAGACTTTGGGTAGGCGAAGGGGTCATGCTCTTCGTTGAGTCCCCAACCGCACGCGGGATCACTAATTCATGCATCTTCATAGATCATAGGGATGTCATTTGGATCGAAGATCGATCTGCGGGAACCTACAATATATGTATAACATAAAGACCACAAAACATTGTCAAGGTATCATTCCTTTAAACATATGCATATTTGGTGATTCATCTTGGCCCCCTTCCCCTTTTCTTTTACTACAGGGTGAAGGGGCCTGAGTGGGGTGAGACCGCCACCTTGGTTAAGGATTCACGTCAGGTTCACCATTTTTGTTCCACCTCTAAGGTGGTGAATGTTGTGCATACCGGGGCAGAAAAAATGGTCTGACATGTAGTATCCTTTTTCTTTTATCATAGGGGTAGAACCGCCACCTTGGCTAAGGATTCACATCGGGTTCACCATTTTTGTTCCACCTCTGATGGGGTGCATGTTGTGCATACTAGGGAGGAAAAAATGGTCTTATGTGTAGTGTACTTTTCTCTTTTATCATTGGGTGTAGACCCGCCACCTTGGTTAAGGATTCACATCAGGTTCACCATTTTTGTTCCACCATCGAGGTGGCGCGTGTTGCGCATACCAGGGTGGACAAAATGGTCTAACATGCAGTATCCTTTTGTATTTTATCATTGGGGGTAGACCCGTCACCTTGGTTAAGGATTCATGTCATGTTCACCATTTTTGTTCCACCTCTGAGGTGGTGCGTGTTTCACGTACCAGGGCAGAAAAAATGGTCCGATGTGCAGTGTCCTTTTTTTCTTTTATTATTGGGGGTAGACCCACCACCTTGGATAAGGATTCATGTTTGGTTCACCATTTTTATTCTACCTCCAAGGTGGCGCATGTACTGGCGATGTAGAGATGTCACAAAAAGGATCATCACCTGTCCCTTTTTCCATAGAAATGGTCTCTCTTTGAATTTACCATTCCTTTGTTTTAACCCATTCAGCGTCATTATCCTTTAAAGAAGGTTGAAATAAACCTGTGGGGAACTGTTGGTCCCATCGATTGATTGTGTGGGGGTCAAGCACTCATGCAATTAGTACTTCTCAGATATAACTTCCTCGTATGGTATCCAACGAGTCTATTTGTGGATCCAATTATTCCCAACGGCCCTATTCATGGACCTGCTTTTCAAAGTCAGGCGCTCGTCAGCTGACGATTTGTCCAAAGATACTTGAGGACTCCATTGGTCGATAGGATGGGAGGTCAGGCTCACCGCACCCTTACGGGGGAGGATTGTTTCCTGTTCCAAGACTCTCTTATAGATTTAATTCATTTTCATATGTTCATGAATCCTTGGTTCATCCACGAATAGTGTGTCCACAGGCTACCCTTGGTTTGCAAGATTGTCGTGAGCAAGCATATGTTTGATGCCACAGAGGTGATGTTGACTTATCCATATTATAAGGTGCTCTGGAGTTTATCTTCATCCATGAGGGATAGAAGGTGACTTGATTTTGGGATCAGGCCCACAAAGAGGGATTCCAACTTACCATCGGGAGAGGAATCAGAACCCATGTAGTTTGGATATGTGGGGCTTACACATGGAATTTGCCCATCTGATTGACATGATTGGGTGGACCCTTATGGGATGGGAACTATTTTGAGATCAGGCCTTCTGGTAGGCATCCTACATATATTTATTTGGCTAGGAATCATAGTTATCATAGTTCAAGAGTGTGGGGATTATGCATGGAATCTTCCTATTTGAGGAAACATGATTGGGTGGACCCTTTTGGAATGGGCACCCTTTTGAGCTCGAGCCTTCTGGTAGGCGTCCTACATATCTTGATTTAGTTAGGGATTAGATTTATCATAGTTTAGAAGTGTGATAATGTTATAATACTTAAAAATTTCTAAGCCCATGCGAGTCATGCTCGGTTTGAGAAATAAGAGGATTTGAAAGATTCAACAATTCACATGCCTCCTCCCCTATTGGTGGGGGAGGGAGAGCCCATGGAGAAAGAGTTAGGGGTGACCATGGGTGAGGGTGTGGAGTGATGAACCTTTCCTTGTGAAATGGAATTAAATTTCATATTGCCCTGCCTTGAAAGATTGGGGACTTACCTCAGTGGGAGGGCCTCAGAGCACATTCTGGGAAAGGGATGAGTTTCGTACTCACCAAAGTGGGGAGCAAACATACCCCCTTTGACTGATCAATGTTACTCATTAAATAGAAAAGTAAGTGATCACCCCTAATCCTGAGAATGAGGAGGTTCAAGTTGGCACCCCAAGGTTGGACTCTAGGTTACTGTGGGAATGTGGCCTTATAGGCATTCCTGAATCCCACACAATTATTGGGAGGGCCTTCGTGACTTTGCTTCCAATGGGTATGTAGACTCAATGGGGCGCGTTGATGCACCTGATGGCCCGATCATACGAGTCTGGTGGCTTTGTAAAAGGCTTTTTCCTTGTACCGGAGAACTGGTTAATAGAGGGATTATGGAGTACTGGATGATAACGGAGGAGTGAGTTTGGAACTTGAGGGAACGATACCCGAAAACAACCCATTCTATATATTGTTTTCTCATGCGGGATGGGGAAGGCTCTGCATATCGTAGTGGTATGCGGGCAGGAGGACTATCCACGTACTGGTGTGGTACGCAGGCATGGGTATCTCCAACCACGTACCAAAGCGGCATGAGGCTTACCATTCCTCTTTGGGTTATATTCGCGTATCGATTGGGTATATGGAACTGGGTTTAGTCCACGTAGTAGTATGCTACGTGGAGCACCATATTGAAGAAGGGTCATGGGAATTACCATCCATGAGAAATTCATCCGCGAGAAGTCCTTAGTTCATATTTTACCAGTTATTTTTGTGGTTCTTATTATTATTATTATTATTTAATTACCCCATTTGTATGGTTCACGGTCGGTTGTACCTGCGGAAGAAGTGGTTCGCAGTTCGTGCTTCGCTAATTAAACAAGACGGAATCCAGAGTGAAACCTCTAAGTTTCTCTCAAGCTTTCATCACCCTTATTTCCCTCTATCTGTCTCCTCTTTTTTTGTTTTCTTCTTCTACTGTGCTCCTTTTATATAGCATTAGAGTGATCATATCTACTGGGCAGACGACATCATTTGGGGAGGCCCATTGAAGCAATTTTCTAACCTGTAGAAGACAAGGTTAAATGGTTTTTTTGGAGACTTTGGTTCACAATAATGGTTCGTGGAACCCTGTTCTTCTGCTTAATCTATGAAATGAGGGGTTCCCAGCATGGTATGAAAACGGTCTTCCACATAGAACTCCATGGGTTGATGTGGTTCACAGTTTTCCCTGCTCGCTGGCCATCATTTCACATGCCAGCAGTTTGCAGACCATCCTGCATACCTAGTAGTTCACAATCCATCTTCTTCACATACCATTCCTGGTGATGGTACATGGGCCATTTGAAAACTTTAATTCCATCAATTTCTTTCAAATAGATACAACTCAATTTGAGTCCCTTCACCTTGATAAATTTATATAAGTGCTTGATTTCTTCTGCAAAGCGATTACGGGGGTATTTCTTCTTATTGGAAGAATTTTCAGGACCCTATAATACTTAATACCTTTATTCATAACATGGGGAAAGGAAACATAAGAATGTGTGAGCTCAAATTCTCAATGAGGGTAAAAAAGGGAGATTTCAATGATCACTTAAGTAAAAATTGAGATTGAATGTTTGAGAACCTGAGAATAACATTTGAAAACAATATCTTTTATATCATAGATCATAATCTTGAGTTATGACATAAATCTTGGTAGTTCATAAGGCATGAATCATAAATGAATCAAAGAACATAAGCCATGAGAGCATAAAATTATCATAAGACATATATTTCTTACATAAAAATAATCTTATAAAATAATTTCCTTAGTATTTAAGGATCATTACTAATACAATACATTGGATTGAGTTCAGTCCCCAAACCATCATAGTTGTAAAGGTTCACTCCCAAGACTATCATAGGGGGAAGAGTCCCTTACTGAATTGGGTTCACTCACCATTTCATTCCTATTAATCTCATGATGTTTCCATCCTTACCAAATGTATTGGAGGGATATATAATTATAGTCCCATCCATCACATAATTAAAAAATAAAAATTTGTTCCACAAGATCATAAGGTATTCATCATATCATAACCTATGAATAATAAATGAGTTTCATAAACATTTCATCTTGGAATAACCCATGTAAAAGAAACAAGCTTCATTAACATATTATCATCATAATCAAAAAAAATATAGATAAATAATAAGGATGGTATCATTATATCATATCCCTAGTAAATATTTATATAATATCCAAGTATTTCATCATAAATGAAAAATTCCTTTAAAAGATCACATGGAACATCTCTTGGGAGAAAAAACCCTTTTTTCTTTAAAACAACTTATTTAAAATATAAAAAATTCTGAAATATTAAGGAAAACATTTTATTTGAAAAAAAACATGAAAAATTGTAATGGAATCTTTAAATCATTGAGGGTTCATGCCAATGGGAAATTCCATTCATGTAATCTAAATTAAAAGAAAACATTACTTTTACACTTTTATAAATAAAAGTCAAAAATTACCTCATTCAGAAAATAAAATGAATATTACTTTTAAACCATTTTGTAAAAATTAAATAATGGGTAAATTTTATTTTAAAAAATCATAGTATAATATTAAAATATTTATTAAATTTTTTTTAGTAATCTTCGATTTGTAAGAAAAATTATTTTCGGCCAAAGAGATAAATAAGTTGGTTTTTCATAAAAATATATTTTTGGTATCTTAAGTTATTAAGGAGAGGAAATGAAGAGAAAATTGTAATCTTGAGTAATAAATAGAGTATAAGAAAAAATGTTTCTTAAGATTTATATCATCAAATTTCATAATCAGAAATATAATCATAAACAATCCTAATAAAAAAAGATATTTGTAATATAAAACTCTTACCTCAGGACAAACTTCATCTATATATGTTTGAACCTACTATATAATAAATATGTATTTATTATAAATCTATTATTTAACCATAATCATATATATCATACCATATATGACTAACTTGTAACCTTTTATTATCTTTTTGTTGACAAATCTTTATTAAAATCCATGTTCTCAGTGATAACTGCTTTGTTTTTCATGTATATTTTGGTTTGGTAGTTTTTGTGCTAATAATTTTATCATGGTTCAATAATATAAAGAATATTAATTATTATATAAATATAATATATATTCATTATATACATATTTAGAGTCATCCATAAAATTTAGAGATATAAAAATAAATTACATAGTTCCTGGAGACGATAAGTCGTACGTACTCATGAACATTATTTTCATTTTTTGATGAATGAAATAAAAGAAAGTTAAATAATAATTCAACTTTATAGAATAATTATTATATCATATTTAACCACCCGGGTTATTCTATAAGGTATGTATATTTAAATTTTTGTTAAACCCTTGATAATTTGTCTTTTTAACTTATATCATGAGTCGTGCCTTTAGGCTGGTTAGTTAGTTTCTAGGAAGAAGGGAGAAGAGGGTAGGAGATGGATATAGGACAAAATACATGAAATTAATTCAATTCATGGTTTTAATTGTTTATTCCAACCCCCATTCAAGACATACATTCGTTTTTCCTGGGGGGACCCAATATTTACACGATGTGAAAAATATTCATTTCATGAATATCTCATGTATTTTTTTAAAGGTTAAGAACACTTATTTTATTATTTTCATGTAATCTATAGAGTAAATCTCCTCTCCTGAATCTTCCCTTGAGAATCAACCTATACTTTGAGGTAACTCCCTCATCCAGACTCTAGTCGGACAACCATTCATCACATTAGAAGCATGACGGTAAGGGATTCGATCTGCTTCTTTTTTTTCTCGATTTATCTCACTATTTTCAGCACTATTTTTAAGTGAAATAATATACCCTATTTTTTGGGAATATGTTTATTTCTATTTTTCTACTCATTATAGGATGAATCAAAAGTCGATATTGGATGAGTATTCTACTATAAGAATAAAGTAGGTGGTCTAGTGATTATCCCTTAGGTCTTGTTTCTTTATATTATGTTATTTGATTACACATGAAATATTTTACATGAGTTGATATAGAAAATCACTTAACCATTTTTTAATTTTTTATCCTTGATATTAATGACCTTGTTTTCCCTTATTCTTATTGAAATAGGTCCCCATCAACATTGACTCCCCTTGAGGGGTGACTGAGTAATTTCCCCTTGAAATTATAAATGTATATGTGACAAAACCATATCTTATATGGTTTTGGAATGAATACTAAATGTAATAAATGGAATTGATTAAATAAAAGGTGAGTGGTATGACCATGTGACATGATTTTTACATAGACAATGGTTTCACCCTTTTTTAAGTGGAACATTAATAAATCATTAAGCCTATTTGACTTCTTATACTTTTGATACTCAGGCATGAAATCCTATATAATTATGATACGTAGGCATCTCATCCCATATACTTATTATAATCAGGCATGGAGTCCCATATACTTGCGATAATCGGGGCATGGTATCCCATATACTTATGATACGCGAGCATGGAATCCCATATATCTATGATACTCGAGCATAGTGTCCCAAATTCATGTGATACTTTAGCATAGAATCCCATATACCTATGATACTTGGGCATGTGTTCCCTACTGAATTATGATACTCGGTCATGGAATCCCCTACTACTTTATGAGACTCAAGTGACTAGACATGGATTCATATGTTACGCCTTGAGTATTGGTGTAACGTCCCGGTTCTGGAAGCCACACAGAGGTGCCTTGTACCCGGTTGGTCACATGGCCTCAAGCACATTTCCATGAATTCCAGAGGCTGTCGACTAGCAGTGAGGGCCTTGGGTGTGATAGTGGGGAAACTATGCCCTCATTGGCAGAGTAACATAGTAGAAGTTAAACAAATATCATTAGTATAAGAAAGAATAATCGATAAAAAAGTAAATAGCAGAAGACTGGAAAATAATAAACTGGAGCACACGTATATATGAATGATGCATGATACATATGTCTAGGAAATCAGCCAAACAAATCACAATGCTAGAATACAAAACAGTACTAATCCAAAGTACAAAACAAAACAGATAAACAGCTCCTCAGCATCGCAAACCATATCTTGGTCCCATGCTCTCCAACTCCACAGAAAATCAAGTACCTGAAGTAGAAGGGAACTTTCCCTTATCTATACCTGCAGCAATATAATCTGTTTGGTCCCAAAAACATGGCCCAAACAGAGTGTGATACTAAATCCCTATGGGAAACCACCATGAGATCTGTGCCTAACAGTCAGTGAATATATGTCAGGAAACAAGAAAATAAATGCAGTAAACAAGGGAGTACCCAAGGTAAACAATTCATAGTTTCAATGCATTCAGTATCATATATCAAGAAACAACTAAACAAAGTAGGTAATCATAAATAGGTAACCCCCTGGGAAGTACTCACAGCCTATCCCCTCTGGTCCTACTTAGGAACACAAGCAACCATCTGGGAAGTACACTTAGTCTAACCCCTCGGGTTCAGCTTAAGTATAGACTCTTTAAGGAAGCACTCACCGTAAATTCCTCATATAGTCTCGTATCGGTAACTAAAGGCGCTCTAGGTAAGCACACAACGTCTATTCCCCCTATGACCCATGTCGAGGATCTACAGACACTTTGAGGAATCACTTACGTCAATTCCCCATATGGTCTTGCATCATAAGTAAAACAGACACTCTGGAGAAGCCCTTACGTCTATTCTCCATATGGTCTATACACCAGGTTCTCACAGCCCTGTGTAAGTCAAGAATGTATAGCAACGTGTATCGGCCAAAGTAAAACTCATGAACTACTTGACTAAAAGTCTACAACATATCAATATATTAGAACAATCACACCATCCTACAACTAGGCATGGGAAAGTAAACAGTAGCATAACAGGCAAACTAGACCCAATGGTCAAAACAGGTAATCATGCATGGGAAAAAATTTCCAAAGCATAGAAATTAACCCTATTCACATTCAATCAACCTCTACTCAATCATACAATCATAGAAGGTAAATAATAAGGCTAAAAAGGTAAACGCACAATACCCCATTCATGAGTATTGGGAAAAATCCCACATATAACTCAAAGACTTTTAACAAAAAGGAACAAACCACCAACCTCAGCGTTGGGAGATCACTATACATGAGTCTCAGGGCTTGAATCACCTTATAATGCTGAAGACCTAAAAAAAGTTCTAAAACCTTCAACAGAGTGTAACTTGAGAAATAATAGGAATTGGGAAACAAAGATCAAGGAGAAGAGAGAGCTTACCGAGGCGATCTGAATGCAATTGACGGTGGTCGAATCTTAGATCGGATGCTCAGTCGGGGGATTAGAGGAAGATCGAGGCTATTCTCTTTCTCTCGGACGAACCAAACCTAGAAGGAGGTGGTTCTATCTGTCAGACATGGCCCCAGTGTATTTAATGAAAAAAAATACATGGCGTGTACTTTGGAAGTACATGGTGTGTACTTTTCATTTACATACTTCACTTTAGGTGGCCTCTAGGTCACCCCCACATGGTTGTGTGCATGGCCGCTACATGGCCAGTGCACAGCTACCCACGATAACGGAGTACACGACGTGTACTCAGAAAGTACACGGCGTGTACTTTGAAAATTTCCATAAATTCTTCTTTTTCTCAAAACGACCAGAAAAGGAAAACATACCTGAAAAAGAAGATCTAGGTTCTTACAGACTTCCCCCCTTAAATATATTCATCCTCGAATTTCCCTATCAAGGTGGCGTAGAAGAAAAAACCCCAAACAGCTCCAGCCACTGTAATCGTACATGCGCCTCCCTCTCCCAAGTCTCATCCTGTAGTCACTCATGCTACCATAGCACTCGTATCAGAGGAACAAACTAGCCATGGAGAACCTTCACACTTCGATCGAAAATTTGGATATGATGCTCCTCAAAAGATGCACCCCCTTACAACTCAACCTCCTCAGGTTGGAAGACATGAGAGGGGTCTGAGAAGTAACGTCAATGTTGGGAAACGTGGAAGATGTCGTGCATAGCCCGATACCTCTGAGGAAACTGCAACCAATAGGCAACTAAACCAACTCTCTTTAACACCTCCAATGGCCCGACATACCTTAGTGAAATCTTACCCTATCTCCTAATCCATTTGTGTCCCAACCTCGATGTGACATGTAAGAAAACCCAATCCCTGACCTCGAACTCCAGAGGTCTTCTGTGTTGATCAGCATAAGAATTCTGTAGAGACTGCGCAATATCCATCCTCTTATAAATCAACTCAATCTACTCTGAGGTCTCCTGAACAAGACAAGGACCCAGCATAGCTTCCACTCCTGCCTCCAGCCAACATAAGGGTGATCGGCATGACCTACCGTACAAAGCCTCATAAGGTGCAATCTAAATAGTTTCTTGAAAACTATTATTATAGGAAAACTCCACAAGAGGTATGTCCTTCTCTCAAAAATATCCAAAATCCATAATACATTCTCAAAGCATGTCCTCAAGCACATGTATCGTACACTCAGACTGGCCATCTGTTTGGGGGTGGTAAGTTGTACTCAGAAGTACCTATGTACCCAAAGCCTTCTAAAGCCCCTACTAGACCTGAGAAGTAAAATGTACATCTCTGTCTGAAACAATGGAGTGTGGAACTCCATGTAAGATCAAAATCTATTAGATGTACAATCATCCCACCTCATCGACAATGAAGGTCTCCATGATCGGCAAGAAGTGAGAGACCTTCGTGAGTCTGTCAATGACAACCCAAACTGCATCTTTTATTCAAGGTGACCTCAGTAAACCTGTCACGAAATCTATCATGACATCATTCCACTTCCACTCGGGAATGGGTAACTGCTGTAAAAGCTCTTATGGTTGCTGATGCTTCACCTTCACCTACTGATAGGTGGAACACTTCATGACGAAACCAACAACATCTCTCTTCATACCTGGCCACCAATACTGACTGTGTAGATCACGATACATATTGGTGACACAGGGATGAACAGCCCAAACTGAGGAATGAAAGTCCCACATCAGCTCCTCGTGTATGTCTGTTGGAACCCATATATGCCCCTAAAAATGTAAGATCTTATCCTCACCTATGGTCCATCCAGGAATAGGGGCCTGTCCTGACGCACTTTCCCATATAACTAGGCCTTCTGAATCTGATAGCTGCCTAATTCGCACTCGATCAAGTAGAGTCGAGGTAAAAACTACAGAAGAAATAAATAGCTACCCATGTCTGTCATGCACCTCCAAATGCATCTTAGATAATAGAGCCATAAGCTTCCAGTCACTTCTATCATCCTGAACTACTTGTATCTGAGTCCACCTGCTGAACGCATCAGCCACTACATTGCCTTTCCCAGGCATATTGGCAAGATAAATTCAAAAGACAGAAGGTACTCAACCCACCTTCACTGTCTCAAATTCAGGTCACGTTGAGTGAAGATGTAATTGAGACTCTTGTGGTCAGTGAAACCCACAAAATGCTCTCCTAGAAGATAATGTCTCAAATAGTGCAAGGCATGAACAACTACAGCCAACTCGAGATCGTTCGTCAGGTAATTCTTCTCATGTGGCCTCAACTGCCTAGACCTGTATGCAAAAACTCTTTCTCCCTGCATAAGTACATCTCCCAACCCGATACCTGAAGAAGCATAGTACACAGTATAGCTCTTGCCTAGATCTGGTAAGACTAGTATCAGTGCTGAAGTTAACCTCGTTTTCATCTCTTGAAAGGCTGAATCACAAGAATCTGAGCACAAGAACTTTGAACCCTTCTTAGTCAGACCCATCAGTGGTGCTGCTAAGCATGAAAAGTCATGAATGAAACATCTATAGTATCCAACCATCCCTAGAAAACTTCTTACCTCAAAGAAATTCTTCGGTTTCTCCTAGGAAACTACTGCTCTCACTTTTTCTAGGTCGACTGATACTCTTGACTTAGAGATAACATTACCCAAGAAGTGAATCTGATCCATCCAAAAGTGGCATTTTGAGATCATAGAATATAACTGATTCTATCTCAGTGTACTCAAAACAATCTCAAGATAGGTAGCATAGTCGTGTCGAGTGTGAGAGTACACCAAGATATCATCCATGAAGACCACCACGAAAGAATCCAAGTATGGATGGAACACTCGGTTCATCAGTTCCATGAAAACTGCAGGCGTGTTTGTGAGACTGAACGGCATAACAATATACTCATATAGATGATAACTACTTTGAAAAGATGTAAGAGGTATATCAGATGGTCTAATAGGAAACTGATGGTAACCAAATCTCAAGTCAATATTTGAGAACACTCGGGCTCCTTGAAGCTGATCAAAGAGATCATAAATCCTTGGTAAGGGATATTAGTTCTTGACCATCAACTGGTTCAACTTTCGATAGTCCTCACAAAGTCTAAGGGTATTGTCTTCCTTCTTTGCAAACAGGACAGGCAAACCCAAAAGATAAGTACTGGGTCGGATGAAACCCTTTTCCTGCAACTCCTCCAACTGCCTCTTGAGCTCCTGTAACTCTGGTGTAACCATCCTATAAGGAGGAATGGACACTGGTGTTTCCCCTGGCCCAAGCTCAATAGAAAATTCTAAATCATGGTATAGAGTCAAACATAAAAATTATTCTGGGAAGACTTTTCTAAAACGATCCACCACTGGAGGAAAGTCCATTTGTGAAATCCCCTGGTCATCCAGATATAGACTAGCAATCTGGGATAAAACTCCTCCTAACCCATGATGCTTGGGTCCCACTCTTCTCGCCTGCACATCCCATTCTCCATTATAAAGAAAAGATTCACCCTCTGGTGATATGAAACTCACCCTACGGTGATAACAGTCGATGACTGCCTAGAAGGGAACTAACCAGTCCATTCTGAGAATGACATCATAGCCAGTCATCTCTAGGACATAGAGGTCCCATAAAAAGTGACACCCACCACCTCTAGAGGGAAATCCTTGCACTGACGTACACTCACCGTTCTATTCCCCAACAGAGTGTCTAGTGTCAGGATATCAGCAGAAGAAAAGATGCAGATCCAAAGGCTCTCCACAATCACAAAAGATATAAATATATGGGAAGCCCCTGCATAAAAAAGAACATAAGATAAAACAGAGGCAACTAAGATCATACCTCGAACTGTAGAGGGTCTGAGATCCTTCTCCTATTGGGTCTGCTCCACTGCAAAAGTGTAACTTTCACCATAGCCCAGTGACCCTGCTTGGACACCCTGATCTGATCCTCCCTATTTTCACTGAAAATTGGGTGGCTGGCTACCACGACCACAACCTCTACCTTGGACCGAATGGCCGGAAGAACTCTAGTTCCCAAACTGGTGAGAAACCGGTGGTGCTGCTCCAGAATAAGGAGTCATAGAGTAACCCCTTTCACCAGCTTCTAGTGAGAATATGTGATAGAAATGCTAAAGATGTCCCATCTTGCCGTAAGATTGACACTCCACTGGGTCTCTCAGGTAATGTGGCCTCGTATGCCCACTCTTCCTGCACTGGTAGCACACCACCTGGCTACCAGAAGAAGTGTCTCGCTTCCTTGGATCACCATGTGAAGACTCCCTACAGTGCTTCCTGCTGTTAGTAGGAGGAATACTAACCCCAGATATTGAGCCTCCAGGGATCACAACTCTAGAATCCCTCATATTGTGCTACGTGATTGATTCCTGGTTGACTATAGAAGTGATGGAAGTCAACCTGAACATTTTCACCTGTGATCGGATGTCGCGCCTCAGACCATCCTCGAACTTCTTTACTAGGAATAACTCATCACCTCTTAGGGTCCTCCATCCCCTGAGAAAGTGGGAGGATACTACTACAGAAAGACCCATTTCAATTCTTCCATCGATAGGGTAGGAGGCGGTGCCCCCTAAAAGGTCTGAATCATCCTCAAAAAGTCTTCCATGAACCATGCATCAGTACCTGCGTCAGGTATAATGGCTGGCACCAAGACTGGAACAACGGGAAGATCTACAAGTAGTCCCTGATCAGCCATATCTGGTGTCCGATCACTACCCTGCAACTGGCGTACAACTGGAGGATGTCTCGGTGGCATGACTCTACAAGGTCAAATGCAAACCTTAGATCAAGGTTATCAAGGAACAAAAACTGAAAATGTAAGAAGGGAATAGGATAAGGAAAGCATTCAAGTTTTACAAAACATGATTACACGGTGTGAATAACACCTACATGGTGTGTTCCCTTCAGTCATTCACATGGGCATATACTCCTACGAAAACTGGTCGTGTAACACCCCATACACACGACGTGTTCACCTAACACATGGCACGTACTTGAATCCTCTACCCCTACCTGAGTCCTTCTTCATGGCTAAGACACATGGTTCTCCTTAGAACGAGACTAAACGGCGTGTTGGTTCCAAACACGACATGTACTAGACGAACCTCACCGACCCATGTTGTTAGATACACGGTCTCTTACACGGCTCACATTACACGGCGTCTTCCAAGAGGAAACAGTGTGTACGAGAAAGGATAACACTGACCCATGTTGTTAGTTACATGGACAGGTACCTAGGTTACACCACACAGCGTGTTCCAGATGAACACGACATGTACTAAGAAGATTTTATCGAGCCATGTTGTTAGCGACACAACAGGTTACACGGTTCTACGACACAGTGTGTACATACTCTACATGGTGTGTCTTACCAAAGATTCCAAACCCCATGTACCCTCCCACATAGTCTGAGACATGGTTAGAGACTACATGGCGTGTATATATAGTACACAATGTGTACTTAAGAAAAATAGTTTCTTCCCGAACAAAAGAACACATGGCATGTAGTTAACATTACACACTGTGTATTTTGGTTTTTTCCAGATAGTAAGCCTCAGAAACTACTTTGTAGCCCAGAAAAACACTGAAACGAACATCAAAGTGCCAAATTCCGATCCATCGGGGCCCATACTCCTTGAAAATAAAATCTTGAAATCTTATTCATGTCATATACAAGGATAAAAGTGAAATGATCCATCAAATTATGGTCCATGAGGGCCCAAAAAACCTCAAGAACCAAATTTTGGTGTCCATTCAAGCAAAACCTTACACAAATGATACCCTATCAAACAACATTTATTTTATTAAGGCAACTATCACAACAACATGAATCTCTAGAACAAAATCTATCACAACAACATGAAATCGCTAATGCACCCAATATAGCATGGAAAGAATGCATGACATGTGATTTCTAATAAGTTCCTAAATGATGTATGAGATGGAATAACCTCATCTCATCAGGTTGCAACAGAAATAGAACCTGAATAACATCAACAATAATAGCACAATACATTTGAGTCACCCAACAGTGAAAATCAGATCAACTATAAACTTTGAAAACCATAAAAATTGCAATAAATGAGGTAGATTGGCTTTTCCCAGTACATAGGTTAGCTACTCCCGAGCGAAACTTATTACCAAGTACCTATTTTGTTCTATCCCTGACTATAGTCTCCAAACAATAAGTCAAGAAGAAAAAAAATTCCTCTGATACCACTTTGTAGCATCCCGGTTTCAGAAGCCACCCAGAGGCGCCCCGTACCCGGTTAGTCACATGGCCTCAAGCACATTTCCATGAATGTCAGAGGCTGCCGACTAGAAGCGAGGGAATTGGGTGTGATAGTGGGGAAACTATACCCTCATTGGTAGAGTAACATAGTGGAAGTAAAACAAATAGCAATAGTGGAAGAAGGAATAATCCATATAAAAGTAAATAGTGGAAGACTGGAAAATAATAAACTAGAGCACATGTATATATGAATGATGCATGACACATACGTCTAGAAAATCATAAAAAAATAACAATGATGGAATAAAAAACAATACTAAGCCAAATTAAAAAAGAAAACAGATAAAAATCTCCTCAGCATCACAAGCCATAGCTTGGTCCCATTCTCTCCAGCTGCATAGAAAATCAAGTACCTGAAGTAGAAGGACTCTTTCCCTTATCTATACCTGCAAAAATATAATCTATTTGGGCCCAAAATCATGGCCCAAATAGGGTGTGAGACTAAATCCCAGTAGGAAACCACCACGAGATCTGTTCCTAACAGTCAGTGAATATATGGAAAGTAGCAAGCAAATAAATGTGGTAAACAAGGAAGTACCCAAGGTAAAAAATTCATAGTTTCAATGAATTCAGTATCATATATAAAGAAACAGCTAAAAAAGCAGGTAATCACAAATAGGTAACCCTCTGGTAAGTACTCACAGCTTATCCCCTCTGGTCTTACCAAGAAACACAAGAAACCCTCTAGGAAGTACACTCAGTCTAACCCCGTGGTTCAGAATAAGCATAGACTCTCTGGGGAAGCACTCACTGTCAATTCCTCCTGTAGTCTCGTATCGGTAACTAAAGGTGCTATGGGGAAGCACTCAACTTCTATTTCCCATGTGTCCTGTGTTGAGGATCTACAGACACTCTGTGGAATCACTTACGTCAATTCCCCATGTGGTCTTACATTTTAAGTAAAACAGACACTCTGGAGAAGCCCTTACATCTATTCTCCCTATGATCTATACACCAGGTTCTCACGGCCCTGTGTAAGTCAAGAAAGTATAGAAATGAATATCATCCAAAGTAAACCTCAAGAACTACTTGGATAGCAGTATACATCATATCATTATATCAGAACAATCACTCCATCCTACAACTAGGCATGGGAAATTAAACAGCAGCCTAACAGTAAAACTAGACCCAACGATCAAAACAGGCAATCATGCATGGGTAAAAACTTCCAAAGCATATAAATTAACCCAATTCACATTCAATCAACCTCTACTCAAGCATACAATCATAGAAGTCAAATAATAAGGCTAAAATAGTAAACAAACAATACCCCATTCATGGGTATTGGGCGAAATTGCACATATAACTAAAATAATTTTAATGGAAAGGAACAAACCACCTACCTCAGCATTGAGGGATCAATATACTTGAGTCTTAGGGCTGAAATTGCATTAGAATTCTGAAGATCTACAAAAACGTATAAACTTTTCAATAGAGGATAACTTGAGAAAGAATAAGAATTGGGAAACGAAGCTCAATCAGAAGAGAGAGCTTACCGAGGTGATCCCAACGTAATTGACGGCGGTTGAATTAGAGATCGAATGCTCGGTCGGGGGCATAGAGGAAGATTGAGGTTGTTCTCTCTCTCTCGGATGAACCAAACCTAGAAAGAGGTGGTTCTGTCCGTCAGATGAAACCCCGATGTGTACTTTGGAAGTATATAGCATGTACTTTCCATTTCAGTACTCTGCTTTAGGCAGCCTCTAGGTCACCCCCACATGGTCGTGTGCATGGACACTACACGGCCAGCACACAGCTACTCGCGGTAACCGAGTACACGGCGTGTACTTCAAAAATTTCCAGAAATTCCTCTTTTTCTCAAAACGACCAGAAAAGGAAAACATACATGAAAAAGGAGATCTAGGTTTTTACAATTGGCTATCACTATGTATGTATGTGTGTATGTGTGTGTGTATATGGCTATAAAAATCACTTCATATATAGCGCATATATATACATATATAAATATTCACATATATGTATATATTCATGGAAACATATGTTCAGAGGTTTTCCTTGAATGGGGTGAAGCAAGTAGTGTTAGTCTGGTGTCCTTCAGGAACCAAAGTCGATCCTTTATAGTTTACATTACTACTTTTACCATTATTATACCCACACACTGGTCATATTATATGCCCCGTTTGGATAGTTTTATACACTGTTGGTGGTATTTTACTGAGTATATATCACACCCTATTTGAGCCACAGTTTGTTACCTGATAGACTTCGTGGATATAGATACATATAGGGGAAAGTTACCCGTTGTCGATTCTAGATTTTCTTGTAGCATGGGAGTGGGGAAGCATAAAACCAATCTATGGATCATGATTCTTTTTAGAGATAGTCTTTTTTCCTTTTTTGGGTTTTTTGATATACCTATAAATTTTTTTTGCTTCCATTTTTTCCTTTTTTTTTGTATAGAGACATGACATTGCATAATTTTGTATACGGTACTTGATATTTCTACTGATGAATATTTATTTTATCTGGATGATTTATCATCAACTATTAGTTGATATTATTCATACACCATTTATCGATTTATTACACCATTTTGTTATTTTGATCATGTGGTTATAGTCTTCCCATTTTACCGCATTATATGACTACTACTAATCAGTAACCTATGGCATATAGGGAGCTGCGATTAAGGTCATGTGACCGACCGAGTTTGGTTACATATGAGTGAACTAGGTTCAGGACGTTACAAATTGGTATCATAGGTTTTTTTCATGAATTATTATTTTGGGATGGTAGAAAGGAGATTATGAAGTGTCATAATTTTATATTGAGAATGTTCTTGGGAGTAGCTAACCCACATACAAAGAAAATTCAAATTACTAGGGATGGAATTTTTTTTATTCCTCTTATTATGGTTCTTTTGATTTCACCATTGTGTGACACAAAAGATGTTTGATGGTTATTATAATGATTGAGGATTCCATTTTACCCTTGTCCCAACATGGAAAATAATTGTTGACTCATGTGTCATCATAAGCATGTAGAGATTCATATTTCATGCATTATTCCATTCCATATAGGTGCATCTCATTGCTTGTATTGACTGTGATTACTATGAGTTCTGCGATTGATATGTGTGTGTGTGTGTGTGGAATTGATCTCAAGTTTCTTGTAGGGTAATGAGAAAGATAATTGGTTAATTAAAGTTCCTACATCAAACTAATAGTGTTTTCCAACATTGCTTAATGCTGACACCTTTAGTAGTCAATTATGGCATGTTGAGTCATGGACCATTGGTTACATGGTATGGAATGTGTTTATAGTTGTGATTAAATTAAAGTACTATTTCAATTTATAAAGTTTCTATGTGTTTATAAATTATAAATATTGATCTATGTAATTCAACCATAAAAAATATTGATATATATATATAAATTATTATGAACTTAACTACATTTAAATTATGAAATGAAATGATTGCCATTAAATGCGGATTCTAATTGAAATTTAAAGGGTGTTTTCCTCTATAAATTGCAAATGACACTCTATATAATAGGACCCCTGATGTATAACAGAGAACTTGACCCAGACCTGACCTCAGTAATGGGAATTAGGAAGTATCTCTTCTGTCTTTTAAAATTTGTATATTTCCCATACATGGATTTAAGAGTAGGCATAGGGGTGTGACTTTCATATAGATACTCTTTGTATCTGTTATTTTCTTATACCTGTGGATTATGCCATTATCAAATCTTATCTAAGGCATGTGATTGGTGTTTGTAGAGATATGACACCATGAAATCCTTGAGTTGTGTTCCAGGAGGGTGGTGAAGACCATGCTTCGGAGGTGGTGGGCCCTGAGCCACCAGTATTACCACCAGTAGTTCCCCATGTGGAACCTCATTTTATACCTAACATGGGTATTAATGCCTAGTTTTTGGAGGTATTCATATGTATTATGCATAATATGTAGGGAGCATCACGAACTGCCCCTACTATTATAGAGTTGATGTTAGAATTTCAGTAATAACATCCACCCAAATTTTTTGGGGAAGGTGGAACTCATGTTGTGGAGTCTTGGATAGATGTCATTTTTACTATCTTTGAGCACCTTAAGACGCCT
This sequence comes from Viscum album, assembly GCA_963277665.1. Classification (NCBI taxonomy): domain Eukaryota; kingdom Viridiplantae; phylum Streptophyta; class Magnoliopsida; order Santalales; family Viscaceae; genus Viscum; species Viscum album. The sequence goes on from OY728138.1 coordinate 766,627,653, forward strand.
CCTAAGAGGATATTGAAGCTCTCTAAAATATGGTGGGATTTTTTTACCCAGTAAGACCATCATTGGGGTATGGCCAGGGATAGTTTTCAAATAGTCCTCTATGAATATTTCTTTCCTTGGATGTAGAGAGAAAACTAGGATATAGAGTGTATACATCTATAATAGGGTACTATGTCTGTGATGGACTATTCTATCATGTTCACAGAGCTTCGACACTTCACACCGACTCTTTCTGGTGTCAAATTAGAAAGGGATATATGTTTTGATGATGGGATAGTATAACCATCTGATCTTAGGTAAATTTCTTTTGGTTGACCACCATTTCATAAATAATAAACCAAGTCCTCATTACTATATGGAACTAGAGGGAAGATGATATTGTGGGCTAGGGTGGTTCAGAGCCAAGATAGGGAAGTGGTTCAACTAGTAGTCAAAAACATCACTTTGAGACTACATGTGGGAGCAGTAGTAGCCATATGAAACCCATAGATAGTTAACTAGTTTTTCACTAGTGTGTAAAGATAGGGAATAAGAGTATATAATGTAATAGAGAGCCTGTTGAGTGATGAGGCTATAGAAAGTTGTTCAATTTTATTCATTTTTTAGGACCTTACCATCTGTGACTAGTGGGATAGGATCCATATCATCTCCACCTTCAAGAGAAGGATTGTTAACACCTATCCAAATAGGTAGGTGGAGTATTATCATCTATTCATGTAGAGGAGGTGGTCAGGGATGAAGTAGTCAAGCTTCAGATGTATAATTCCAGTAGGGTGTAACTTCTCAGTGTAGTTAAGTTATATCTCAAGGCCATAGATCTAGCCAAATCTATGCAGTGTATCCATTACAAAAAGAGTAGAGTTCTAAGACATATATAGTTTGAGGTACTACTCTAGTATCCACTACTATCATATCTTTCTTATTCGATATAGGAGCCTTATACTTCTTCATTTCTATATCTATTGTGGAAAGTCTTGGGAGATAGATTCAATGTTTCTATGGTGTGATGAAACTTGATACTCTATTGTTAATTCAATTAGAGAGTGTACATCAATGTAAGGAATGCCCCATTGGGGTAGGCAACTATCGTTTCTTATGGAAACTCTTTTTCCTCGAGATGATGGGATTTTATTTCATTCTTGGGGTGGAATGGTTGGTCATCTATCACACTTATGTGGACTTCTATCACCATAGGGTATTGTTAATACCTCCATAGGGGAATAGTTATCATAAAAAGGGTGAATGTGATTTCTAGGAAAGTAGAGCTAGACAATAGCATAGTGGGATGTGCAAAGTGATAGCCCAAATTTTGAGCCTTTATATGGAGGATCAAGGAATACATCAGAGTGATTTTCATCCTATAGTAGATTGTTTCAGGGATGTATTTCCTGATTAATTTTCTAGACTACCTTCTTTTAGAGAGGTAGAGTTTAATATTGAGATTTTATTTGGAGAAGAATATGTATCCATTCCTCTTTACATGATGACTACTACTAAGTTACAAGAGCTCAAGAGTCCACTTGAGTACATATAAGATAAGGGTTTTATACAAACCAATATTTCACCTTGGGGTTCACCTGTCCTTTTCACCATAAAGTAGTATGGTACCATCAATATTTTCATGTATTACTATTAGTTTAACTAGGTTATGGTTTATAACTAGTATCTATTTCCTCATATATATGAACTTTTTGACCAGATTTGAGGAGGAAGGGTTTTCTCCGATATTGATTTGAGGTCAGGTTATCGCCAGGTGTGTGTTAAACCTTAAAACATGCCTCATAAAACATTTCATTGTCGGTATGGTCATTATTAGTATCTATTTATGTTATTCGGTCTCATGAATGCACCAACTATTTTTATGTCTTTGATGAATCCAGTTTTCCACTCATATCTTGATTCATTCGTGGTAGTCTTTGTAGATGATATCTTAGTGTATTCTCATACTCAACACGATCATGTAAAATATCATGAGATCATTCTAAATACACTAAGAGATCACCATTTATATGTTAATCTCACAAAATGACACTTTTTGATCGAAAATTTCAATTATTGGGTCATATCATCTTAGGGGGAGGAGTTTCTATTGACCCAGATAAGGTGAGGGTCATAGTTTCCTGAGATTAGCCCAAGAATATCTATGACATTCAGATTTTCTTATGGACGGTTGGATATTAAATATTATTAATTTAGAAATTTTCATGCCTAGTGGCACCTATTATATTCTTGACTAAGAATGGTGTGAAATTCATATGGTCATAATCCTATGAGACGACCTTTTATGAGATAAAATGGATATGGAATTCTGCACTGATCATGATTCATCCAAAGATGGAAATAGGATATATGATGTTTTGTGATGAATCAATTATTGGTATATCTATAGTTTTGATGTCCGAAGATCTAGTTTTGGTGTATGGGTCTTGGAAGTTGAAGCCTCATGAGCATAACTACCGAACATATGATTTCGAGCTAGTGGCAGTTGTCCATGCCTTATGTTACTAGAGACATATTTGTTGGGAGAGAACTTTTTAGTGTATACAAACCACAAAACCCTCAATTATATCTTCTCATATAAAGAATTGAAACTTAGAAAGAGGAGGTGGGTTGAATACCTTTATTTTTTTGAATTTGAGATTTCCTATATGCCTGGAAAGGGAAATGTTGTAGGGGATAAATTAAATAGGAAGACTTAGGTACATGCAGTGAAGGCAGCCAGTAGTGAGTGGAATCATATGAATATATTATATAATATGCATTAATAGGTACAATTCCATCATACGTAGCCTACCCTTATAGCTTTAAAAGTGACCTATTCCCTTCTAGAGAAAGTAAATTGGAGGTGTTTATCATATACTAAGTACTTAGTCCTAAGGGAGAGTGTTTCGGGTGAGAACCCACTGCTAGGATGGATCATTGATAAGGATGTGGTCTTATGTATCCATGGATGTGTCTGAGTTACTATAAAAATCTAGGAGGAATTGTTGTGAGAGTCTCATGATTCTACTTGGGTAGTATACCCAAGGATTACAAAGATGTACTGTTATTTATGTCATCAATACTAGTATATTGTCATGAAAATGGGGATAGATTGGTTTGTTTGTAGGTATTCAACATATCTGAAGCTGAAATAAGGACACTAGAGACCAGTAGGGATTTTTTATAAATTTCCCATTCTTGAATGAAAATGGGATGATTTCACCATGGACCTTTGACTATATAACTGAGATCCATTTGAGGTAATGATGTAGTATGGGTGAACATAGATAGGCTCACAAATGTTTCTCACTTTTTAACTATTAAGGATACCTTTTTCAGTGGATGAACTTGGAAGGCTCTATGTACAAGAGATTATCTGACTTTATTGAGCCCCAAGGACTATTGTATCAAATAGGGACACTCATTTTATTTCTCGGTTCTGGAAAGGGTTGTAGAAGGTGTTAGGTATACAATTGCTTTTGAGTACAACCTACCACCCTTAGACCAACGGGTAGTCCAAGTGGGAAATACAGGTGTTATAGGAAATTCTTAGAGCATGCATCCTTTATTTCATAGGTTCTTTAGAGAAAGGTGTACCTGTATTTGAATTATCCTAAAATTATATATTTCAAGCAATAATACATATGGATACTTATAATTTCTTATATGGTAGGCCATTCTGATCACTTATGTACTAGTTAAAGGAAGGGGAGGAAGTGCTACTTGGACCTAATCTCATTTAGGAGACTTTAGAGTAGATCTAGTTGATCAATAAATGAATTTATATGGCCTATACAAAGAATATATCATATTCTAATTGTCATTGATGACCTCTCGATTTTGATTTTGAGCATTAGGTGTTATTATATATTTCAACTAGACTAGGTCCTCGATTGTTTAAGTGGAAAGGTAAGATTTTTCCTCATTTTTATGGACCTTTTTAGGTTTTGGATAGTGTTGGGATAGTTGCTTTTCTAATAACACTCCCTAAGAGAAATAGATTTATGCACGACATGTTCCATGTTTCTTAGTTACGTCATTAATACTTATACTTGTCTCATGTCTTTCATTTTGATGATATTGAGTTAGAGGTAGAGGAATACTTTGAGTATCACCCTATATGAATTGTTTACTGAAGAATGAAGTCTCTCTGAGATAGGTCAGCCCCTCTGGTACAGGTGGTGTAGTAGAATAAAAAATTTGAAGACAATACTTGGGAGAGATAGGCTAATATGTGTGCTCAGTGGTCATAGTTATTCTTGGATGATTCCTTACCACCCTCAGAAGACCAACTTGAGGATGAGTAACCTAAGAGGGAAAGTCTATAAAAACATGGGTTATTCTATCAGGTATGGGTCTTTAAATTTTGGTTAAACCATTGATAAGTTTGTATTTTTGGATTATACCATGAGTCATTCCTTTAGGTTGGTTAGTCTATTTCTGGGAAGAAGGGAGTAGAGGGATGAGTCTAGACGTAGGACCAAATTCATGACATGAACATGATTCACAAAGTGAATTTAATTCATGGTGTGAATTAGTAAGGTCAACCCCCATTCAAGATGTGCATTGGTTGTTCTTAATGGGGGTGATATTTACAAGATGTGAAAAATATTCATGTCAGGAATATCACATGGATTTTTAAAAAATGGGAATAAACCTTATTTTATTTGTTTCTTCTCCTCCAAATAATGCCTCTCCTTCCATGAAGCTCTCCTTGGGACTCAACCAAGGATTTGAGGTAAATCCCTCACCCAGACACTGATCGGACAAACATTCATGACGTTGGAAGCACACTGGTATGAGCTTCAATCTGATTCCCTCTTTTCTTGGTTTATCTCACCATCTTCAGCACTATTTTGGTGAAATATAATATTACCTATTTTCATGGTATTTTTATTTCTCTATTTCCTCTAATTCTTAGACAAATCATAAGATGATGGTGTATGATTACTCTACTATGGGCATAAGGTAGGTAACCTAATGATTATCCAATAGGTTTATTTCTTTATATTATGCATTTGATTCCATACACTGTATTTTATGCATATTTCTATAAAAACTCACTTAACCCTTGTTTAATTATCTGTACTTTCTAGAAATGACCTCATGCCACATTATTCTTATTGAGATAGGTCCCCATTGACTATGAAACCCCTTGAGGTGTACCTAAGGAATTTACCCTAGACATTATAAATGCATACGTGATCAAACCATATCTTATGTGGATTTTTATTGACTCATAAATGCAATAAATGGAATGAATTAAATGGGAGGTGAGTGGTACGACCATGTCACATGATTTTTACATAAAAAATGGTTACTACCTTGTTTAAGTAGAACATTAATAAATTATTGAGCCCATTTGAATGCTTATAATTTTGATACTTAGGTATGGAATCCCATATAATTGTGATACTCTAGTATATACTTCTGTATACTTGTGATACTTAGGCATTGAGTCTCATATACTTGTGATACTCAGGCATGAAATCTTGTAAACCTATGATACTTGGTCATAGTGTCCCATATACCTTTGATACTCGGTTATGAAATCTTGTGTACCTATTATACTCATTCATGGAATCCCATATACCTAGATACTCAGTCATGGCATACCTTTTGAATTATGATACTCATGCATGGTTCCCCCTACTACTTTATTAGAATCCAGTGACTAGACATGGATGCCTGAGTTACTACTTGGGTCATATCTAAAACTGCATATGTATATATGTGGCTATAAAAATCACTATGTATATAGATCATATAGAGATACATATATATGAAATTATATTTATATGTTCATGGAGACATATTTTCATAGTTTTTTCTAACATGGGCCAAAATAGGTGGTGTCAACCTGGTGTCCATAGAGAACTAGATCCAACCTTTTACAATTTATATTACTACTTTAACATTATTATATCCCCACAATTATCTTATTATATACACTATATGGATAGCTCTAAAAACTATTGGTGATGTCCTACTGAGTATATCTCACACCCCATTTTGGTTTCCTTCTAGTACCTAAACAAACTTAATGGATATAGGTTGGGATAGGGGAAAGTGCTCGGTTTATGATGCTTGGTTTGATTGTATCATGGGAATAGGGGAGTACAGGACTAAACAATGTCTCCTGATTCTATCTAGATAATGTATTTTTTCCTTTTTGGTTCTTTTGATATACCTATTTTTATGTGTTCCTCCTACCATGTTTTCCTATTCTTCTTGTATAGATACATGACATTACATCATTTTGTATATTGTGCTCAATATTGCTACGGATGAATGTTTATTTTATTTGGATGATTTATCTTCTAATATTAATTAATATTATCATTTTTTCCATTTATCCATTTATTTCACTAATTTGTTACTCTGATCATGAGGGTATATTCTTCCAACTATACCAAATTGGACCCTTGTTGCTTGTCGGTGGCCTCTAGCGTACAGAAAGGTGCACTTGAGGCATGTGACTGACCAGGTTCACTTAATTATGATTGAATCAGTTTAAGTAAGTTAAAACGTATATATAATATAAATTCCTTAGATATATCTTTATTACCATCCATGTCAATATAAATTGAAAAAACGAATCGCATCGCTTCATGGAGGTCTTAGTCCACATGTACGCACGAGCGACATTATCATTTTCCAAAAGATCAAAAGGTAAGAAGGTATACATGGTATAATAATTAAAAAAGTATAATTATTTCATAAATATTATATATATATATATATATATTCAATAAATCTTTATATCTATCTATGAGAGACGGTGTTGGAAAACAACTTACATCGGTTCGCGGGCGGTATTCCACCGTACATATGACCAACAGTTTCATTTAGCATTTGATGGAAGAGGATATGGATATATGTTATTCCATTAATGTAATAACATATCAATATATGGAATATAATAGTGTTATTATTTAATCATGGTTACATAATATTCGAATGAGGTTTAAGAATAAATAAAACAAAAATGCATAGTTAAGAATTATACCCCTTCTTTAAACAACCTCTTTAGGTTTATAACTAATGTCTTCCAAGGATAGTTTTCTGATTAAACAAAGGAATCTAGGTCATGGGATGGATTTAAGGAAGAGATCTAGGGAGGTATTTTTTTAAACAAAAGGTTCTTGAAGTGTATAGAGGAGAGAAGAGAGGTTCCCTTTTATAAGGGGGAGTGGACCCACTTGGAATTTCTGAAAATAAAATATACTATTGTATTATTCATACCAAATGGATCAAAAATAGACCATTATCAAATATTAGATGATATAGGGTCTAAATATTCCCATAAAATGGAATTTAGACAAGTTTTTAGGTCATTTTAACTTTTATCGCTTCAGTTTAAGCCATGGTAAACCTTCTTTATCCTTAACCATGGTAATAAAGTTTTTACTCATTTTACTATAAATTATGAGAAAAATTAAGTTGACCTTATTAAATAATATTAATTATTTTGGTTCCAAATATGGAATCAATTTTACCAAATTCAATTCATATAAGTGGTATAATTTAATTTAAAATTAAACCACCAAGTATGATGAAAAAAGGTTTTCCAAAGAAAAGGTTTTCTTAAATATAGAAGTGTTTATATCAAAATTCAACATAAAATAAATTCAAATAACCTAAATAATATTAATAATAATATAATTTAATTAAATTTACTTTTAAAACTATTTTAATTCAAAATTTAAGTTTTTAAATTCTTTAAATAAGAAGAAATGTTTTAATAAAAATCAGTATTTTAACTATTCATCAAAAAATTAATCATTTCATAAAATTCTAAAAAATTCACTCTAAGGTAATTTTGACATGTTGTTTTCAAAAATAAAGTTTAATTTGTCAAATAAATTCTCTAAATGTGGAAAAAATTATTTATATTATCTTATTGCAAAAAGAAATAGAACCCATTTTTAGAAAAAAGTATATTTTTGAAAAATATAATAAATTTACTAAAAAATATATTTTCTTTCTCTAAAACATTTATAAATATTATTTAATTTTTATTATTCTTATTTGTACCAATAATTTAATGGTTATGTTATGTTGTAATATTATATTATATTGTGGTTCATTTAAACCAAGTGTTGTGTGTATCACAAGTTATCAAATAGGTTAAATTTATTTTAAAAGAAATATATCATAAAATATTGTGGTTTTATAATAAATATCACTCATAAAATATTGAATTTTCCCCCTTTCTTAGTGGTGAAGGCATGATAAAAATGGGGGTTATAGGTTCTCCCTTTCTGCATCATCGCCACATGAAACCTACTTTACCATGTCACATGACACATCACCACCTCATCATTGTCCAGAGTAAATAACAATTTTAATTTATTTTTATTTAGTTTAAAGAAAAAAATTCTCAGTCTCAAGTTTTGAATATGTTCTATGAATATTATACATATCCTAAGAAAATAACCCTATTACAGACATTACTACAGTGTCAAAATTCAGATTCAGAACTCAATTTAGGAGTTATTAAAAGTTTACATGTGCATGGATAAAAAAATATTTAATATATTATTTATTTTTGGAAGCCTGCGATACTAAAATTAAAAAATCCAAATTCATGGACACCTCTAAAAAGATTATTTTAATTCTTCAAAAGAACATTTACAATAATCTTGGTCACTAAAAAACACTCATACGAAATCAATAAATAATGGAATGAACTAAATAAAACCAATCCATTCCAAGGGTGACATCCTATGATTATATATATAATAAGAAGAAATATCTTGATAACCGACGCTACCCCATAACCAGCTCACTTTTAACACACCCCAAATAATATATTTTGACCTTTGATTGGAATAGTTAACACTAAGGTCACTAGAAGTCTATCCACATTAAGTATGAGAGCTCAGACTATGGCAGGAATAATAATAGAGATCTTGAATTTACCATGACATAAACGGGGGAAGGATATAAAAAAACTGTAACTCAAATTATCTATGTCCTTACTGGCATTGGGAACTCTATAGCTTGCATTTGAACACATATTCCTCCTTTAGACCACTACATTTGATGATGTCCAACACCACAACTATGCTCAACCCTAGGTCCCTAAGGATAGAGAATATCATTGGGTTATCCTCTTCCTTCTCTATATCTTCTTTATTATCCAAAAGTCTTCTAACCTATTTACTATTAATAATACCTCAAAGGTAAATAAAATTGGGGCTATATCTGATATTATCCTCATGTATTGTGCTAACCACTAGGCAAGGTTAATCATTATAATTACTGATGGACTTAACCTACATAAGAAAAAAACCATTCTAAATCTCTTGATAGAGGATTTATAAATTTAGCTCCTTAGAAACTTAAATAATAAATCTAATATTGACTCCCTATTAGAAAAAACCTCAACTAACCAGATAAATGAAAAAAATCCATCAATAGCTCTACTCCAAAGGAAGTTATAACAACTTCACTCTTTGGAAAAAACCATTAATAGCAAATTCTTATTAATCACCTCAATATTTTTCAACACTTACAAATATGTCAGCATTATGAAAGGGGAGACATAACACTAGATATTTGGACAAAAATACTCTTTTGATTTTTAATCCATCACTTAATCATCTAGAATAAGATCATGAGAATAGTAAGGTAGATTCATGAAACTAACCTCAAACTCCCACACACACACATTACCCTACTAAAGAGTGGGAAATATTTCCATATCACTTCTTTCAATGTTAAAGAGAGGAACTCAATATGGAATTGATTATGGAACCTCTCCCAAGAAACCTCATACTCCACATGATTTCTTAAAAATAGGATCCACCGCTAATGAGTCACTCCCCTAAACATACTAACATCCAATAGAATCCAATATTCCTTCTTCACATAGATTAATCTTAAAGCAATATTGAGATCTTTTAACCCCCTCTATATCTTCTAATTAGAGACAGTCCTTCCATACTTTAGAAAACTCTGATGTTGAAACTCATGCAGTGCATTTCTCCAAGAATCATCATCCTTCATAGAATCAACCCTCCTCTGATCAACTAGAGAATTTTTCTTCACCTATCCCACCTGAACAATATAAAGATTCCTTCATAAAAAAAATATATAAAAACAACACAAAATCCTAAACTTGGGACATTGAATTCATTTTAATATTATTTAGTTAATTTAATTTAACTTTCCCAAAACCATCCCTAATTCAAATATAGGTAGAAACAAGTATGATGCATGCACCACACCTAGGTATTTATCCCACAATTAAAATAATATCACTTTTTTCTATAAGTTTAAGGTCTTTATATAAGATTTCAATATCTCTATCTACATACAATCTGGTATCCCCAGACTATATTAGGTACAAAATTTGAATAATGATGTTCCCTTATCAACCTAACAGAATCCTTACATATGCCTACCTCTAAAATCCACCCAAACTCTCGACAAAATTTTTAATACCACTTAATCACGATCTATCACCACAAGAAACCCTCTTGAGTATATAAAAAAGTTGATTTCCCCCTTAAATCCCACCTTTAATAATCCACAGGTTGAAAAATATAACTAAGGGTATAAGACATATATAATGTAATGAATTACACTCATAAATCTTTTGAATTATATAAAAAACAATTAATAAACTCCAACTAATATGAAATAAACCAATATCATAACAATATACATGTAATTTCATACAAAAAGAAAATTTAGTGTCTCTAAATAAAATAATACCAAAATTAACACCTATGACAACGACACCAACTACAACAAACAATACACCGTGAGCTAAGAAGGTCCAAACTAATCACCAAATATATCCTATAAATCAGTAAAACAATATATAAATGGTAGTGATGAGAATAAAAGTATACCTAGTAGCCTCCTTACCAAACTCTCTCATGTAAATATGAAAGAATCATACTAAATCCTTAGTGAATAAATAAAAAAATAGACCCAATTCTTATATCAGGTCAACTGCCACCCAACCTCACCAAGGATCACTCACTAAATTCCATACACAAGTATAATAATATAATAATGAAAATAATATATATATATATATATATATATATATATATATATATATATTTGTGTGTGTAAGTACCCCGCAACCACTTCCTCACTGAATTAGTCTTCCTCATTCCCCAAAAACATATATGTTGATGATCTCATCCCTTTCATATATATATATATATATATATATATATTATCACAACCTCAGGCCACATAAAATCTATATACCAAAAAACCATGTACCAAAACCACATGCCACAGATAACAGCCACATTCTACATATCATAGCCATATTCTTTATTCCACAACCATATATCACACACCACAATAACTCGCCACATAATAACCATATAACCAAATCATTACCACATCATTACTACACCAATACCATATAACCATAACCTCATGCCATCATAATATATACAACACCTAGAAGAGAGAGCGGGGAAGCAAGAGTAGTTATCCATATATATCAACCATATCTATGATTTTGGTGGTACACCTAGAACCCAAATCCATATATGTGTGTCATCTGTGTTACCTAACTCGGGTGGTGGTGTGTAAGAAATAAAAAAATATACAATGAATATAATATAAAAAATACAAAACCTAGGGTCCATAACCTATCAACCTCCTCTATGATATTCCATCACCTCACCACCACCATCACATATAAACAACTACAACCACTACCATATTTACCTCATACAAACTCTACAAATACGCAAAAACCATATAAAAACCACACAAACCCTTTTCATTTTATATGAAATTACCAATTCTGTTACATTTATTAAACATATTTATTTCCAGCTGCTTATTATTTATTATAATATGTAAATTACTACAACTCAAATATTTTATCACTCAATTACCATATTTATTTTTATACACCACTTTAATATTTCTTATTAAACACATCATTTATATCTTTACAACCCATTCCATGTATTCTTCACATTTCATAATGCCAGCATTATGCCTACCCCCAAACATCTAATACACAGGCCACTAAAACCTCACTGTACCACCACAAAAATAGCCACACAACCATAAAATCATTCTCCCCCGCATCAAATAAACTAAAAATGGATACCAATAATTCCATAATGAAAGTTTTAATAATAATAAATAACAACATAATAGCATCCACCTGAAAAAAACTACACTCTCATTCCCTAATCTCTTATTTACCAATTCACTGAAATAAATAACACAAAATCAATTCAAATAATAATAATTCAGCTTAAAAATTTATTTTTTTCATCCTATAATTATTAAATTAAATTATTACATGCTTAATCATCTCAATAATAATATTAATCATGGAATTAATTTAACAAAATATTAAAAATTAATCAAATCAATATAATGAAAATCAAGTAAAATATTCCCTCTATACTTACTTGTTATTTTATTTATCTCTATAATATTATCTTCATTAGTCAAATATTGTCTCATTTTCTAAATAAAGATAATGCAACACCCTAAGATTTCAGTTCATATTTTTATTTAAATAAATACTATTGTTAATAGCTTGCTTCATAGGCAATACTAGACTAAAACAAAAAAATAGTAAGATAAAATTACAAGTAGTAAATATAACTGTTAAAATGTAGTTGTTAAGTTAGTGGGTATAAATAGTGATGACCATATTATTAAATATATTTTTAATACTAATTCAATTAGTGTAGATAAATAATTAATAAAAATATTTTATGCACCAAAATATATTTTTATTAAAAATCACTTTTTTATGTGCTATGAATTTTATTATATTATGGATAAATAATGATTTAAATGAAATTTATTTGTAATATATACATTAAAATAATTTGAAATTCATGTAATAGTTATTACTAGGTAATTAATAAGAAATAATCTATTTTATGATTAATGGTTATATTTTCCCTAAAAGTATGTTGTGTGTTATGCATGTTTATATTAAAATTATTTTTTATCAACACTAGAAGTTGGGTATAATAAAATTATTTATATATTTTTAATTTAAATACCAAAATTATATAAAAATTTCACTTTCATATTTTGATAGAAAATATGTTAGCAAAGTAAATATTAGTTAACATTGAAAAAAACTTAATTTTTAAAGAATTATTTTTATAAAAGTTATACACTTTTATCAAAATAAATTAAATAGAAATATTTTAAATTATGAATCTAATTAAATTTATATATATACACATAAATATATTAACACTAATTTAATTAGTAATTTATCTGAAATTTGGTTAAGAACACATATTAAAAACTTAATTTTTCTATAAAAATAGTTTATATATATATATATATTATATGTTTTAATTAAAAATATGTTTTTCATATATTTAGTAATTAAATTAGGTTCAATGGAAGAAAAATTAAGATTTATCACATCCAAATTTGGTAAAAATTTTCATCTTTTATTTTTGGTAAAAAAATAAATACCATAGTTAATTTTTAATAAAGGTTATTAAGGGTTAAAATGGGAAAATGAAGTGGCCTAAATTTTATTAAGTATACATGACACTTAGACTGTATAGAAACCTTATTTTGGTTGTAAATTCATACATATATGTCGCACTAACCTTTACTCACCTAACTCCCATGAGATTCCATTATTAACTCTTACCTACCAATCAATTCTAAGAAAATATAGCATCCTGCCTTTTTATAACATAATCTTTCATTACATTACACAAAAATGAGGATCTTTAAGGTTTAGTGTCTTGGAAACTAGGAACTTAAAACATGAAAACATAATACATTCTTCCTAAACACTTGAAAGGCTTCTCCTCATGTTCATCCTAAGTTCATTACTACATCTCATAACCTGGGGACATACATCAAAAGAAAGGGTGAGCAGAAAGCCCAGTAAGAGAAACAAGAGAAACATTTTACATGTGAACTTGAGATACTTCAATAAGGTCATGAAATGAACTTAAAGGCACGAGAAAGAAATCATAAGATATATCATAATAAAAATAACATTTTTCATAACTTGAATATGTGGCTACAACATTTAATATTGACAATCATTTCATTTCACCAAGGTACATCCCCAAGGCATCATTAAAAATTACCAAGGTTATTCACCAAGGTATCAGTCTAAAAGGTCATCTCTAGAGATTAAGTCTATACCCAATGCATTGGAGCGCTATCTGGGCGCACCCTTGGCATGTATTTATTATCATGTGAGCCACATATATCATCATAAATCATTTCATAAACAACACATATAGCATAAAAGAAATGGTTTTCATTTCATAATCATAATGTTTTAAAAACTGCTTTAAAGACATGATCTTTATGTCACTTTAAACCCACGAAAAGGGAAAGTGGGTTTCATGTATGTAAATACCAGAATTTAAAATAGAAGATTTTGGTATATATGTGAATACCCATATAGAAGAGAGAGCTTTTATTATTCACTTAATAAAATAAAATAACTTTAGAAAAAGAGAGAGACATTTTGAGATGAAAATTCTGCAGCATAACGGCTATGTTATAAGGTTTTAGAAAACATTGAAAAGAGAGGGGACATGTGTCAAACAATCATAAATGACCCAAAAAATAGTATAGGGACATAATATAAGGGATTTAAGAACATGGTAATGAAATTTGAAAATACACCATATGAAACGAAGAACAAGAAAGGAAGACAAAAATAAGATTTCTCTTATGAAAATTCGGCAGCCTAACGGCGTCACATAAACTTCAACCAAAAATGAATTGCTGAGATAAAATAGGGTCTATCATCATATGAACATAAAATATCAGTATGATAGATATAGATATCATACCCCAACATAATAAAAAGAAACTTTCAAGACTTGACATGGAATTAGAACATTGAAAAAGGAGAAAGGTGAAAGGACCACTTAAAAATTCAGCAGCCTAACGGCGCCACTTAAAACTTCAAAATACTGAATTGAAGAGATCAAATGGGGTCTCTCATAATATGGTAATAAAATATCAGTATGATAGATATAGAGATCATACCCCAACATAATAAAAAGTAACTTGCAAGACTTGACATGGAATTAGAACATTGAAAAAGGAGAAAGGTGAAAGGACGACTTAAAAATTCGGCAGCCTAACGACGCCACTTAAAACTTGAAAATACTGAATTGAAGAGATCAAATGGGGTCTCTCATAATATGGTCATAAAAGATCAGTATTATAGATATAGAGATCAGAACCCAACATAATAAAAAGTAACTTTCAAGACTTTACATGAAAATAGATCTTGAAAAATGAGAAGGGAGAAAGAATCTGTTACAAAAATATCGGCAGCCTAACAACGCCACTTAAACATTCATAAAACGAAATAATGAGAGTAATAAGGGGCCTCTCATCATATGAACATGAAAATGGCAGTAAGGGGAATATAAAAGAAC
The DNA here is from genome assembly GCA_963277665.1 of Viscum album. NCBI lineage: Eukaryota > Viridiplantae > Streptophyta > Magnoliopsida > Santalales > Viscaceae > Viscum > Viscum album. The sequence continues at coordinate 766,643,039 of OY728138.1, forward strand.
ATCCTCCAACATAAGAGTGTGGATCATAAAAGAAATGACATAAAAGAGATTACTTGAAAAGAAAGAGGTCGAATCCCTTACCTTAAAACGTAACTCTTAAAACTCAAAGGTTTGGACCTTGAGGGCTTGGTGGAACCTTGGGATGACTCCTTGGGAGGTAAGGAGACCAGAAATTCGTTGATAATGATTTTGGAGTCCAAAGGATGAGAGAATGTCCTGGTATTTATAGGGAAAGTGAGGGGACATGGCATTAATGGCCAAGGGACACCTCATAATTGGGTTTCTCAAAACCATGTGCTCTCCCAAGATATTTCCCATGAAGTTAGGCCACATGGGGCCCCCAATACAATAATTCATCACCTTTGGTCGGCCAACCCATAAAATATCTCATTACATCATCATGACACAGTTATGATGTCATTGAACATACCAAAACCCTAAAACTGTATTTTTACTATTCACTGAAAATTCCACTTTCTCAGAAAAATCCAAAAATTTCACCTTAATCAAATATCAATGCTCTGATTTCAAAAATGAACTCCATTTTATAAAAATAATTTTCTAAATATTTTTAATTTATTTTTTAAATAAATACACTATTCACCGAAAATTCATTTTTTTCCATAAAAAACCCCAAAAATTACCTTAACATAATATCAATGCTCTAAGTTCAAAAATGAAATCCATTTTATAAAAATAATTTTCTAAATATTTTTAATTTAATTTTTAATTAAAAAACACTATTCACCCGAAAAAACTAATACTTGAATAATCATTTATGAAACCGTTATTTAACCATTTTATTGAATCTCATTACTTAATCAAGGTGTATAAATTATATTAAAACATTATTTAAGTGAGATTAATAATCCATTTGATCACATTACTAATCCTGAGCATAAAATCACTATTCATAATTTACTATTCATCAAAAATTAAGTTGATCTTATTGGACTCTAAATTTCGTACTGAACATAATTGTAGAAGTCCATTTTTCGAATATCATTACACATTTTTAATTATTTAAGGTTTACATAAACATTTTTAAAATATACTTTTTCTAAAATTCATAAAAATATGCATACTATATTTATCCGGTCATTTGAAAATTCATAAACTTCATCATAAGAAGAAATCCCAATTTTTATTTAAAATAAGGGATTACACAAGGTAGTTACGGTCTCCTTACATAGCCCCTTATCACACCAGCATAGGACCTAAGTGTAAGGTGCGCTAAGGTGAGAGAATCTGAGGGAGGCTCGGCCAACATCGCACGAGTAGTAATTTCTATCAGTTTGAACTTCTCACGAAGGCGATCCCGTTCTAGCTTCACACGATGAAGTTTAGCTTGGGTTTGGTCCAGAGAAAAGCCCAGTGGTGCTACCTCCTTCCCAAGTTCTATTAGATGGGCTTCGATCGGTCCAAGACTACTGGGTGAGGCCATCGAATCTTACTTCTATATTAATTAACCAAGATTACTTGTATTTAGAGATAATAATCAAAACGTTTAGTTTCCAGCGGTCATATCGACCAATGGTCATATAACAGTCAAAACCCAATGATCTCATTTTAATTATACTCATGTTATCAAATGAAAATTTTTTGTTGAGTATAAAAATAAAATAAAATAACACATAAAATTTGGAAATAATATTTATTCAAAATTTCGGGTCGTTACAATCTCCCCCCATTAAGAAATTGCGTCCTTGCAATTTTTAAAATTGGGTTTTGAAATTTCATTGAAATTCCCACATCGAAGAAAGAGTCAGTAAAACTATTACTTTAAAAGAAAGAAAGGGAAGTACAAAGGCCACCCAAGTTTACCCATACTAGGATTCCATGTAGGGAAACATGGACATGGAGGAGAAAACAAAGGTTCACATTCTAAAGGAGAGTGATAGAAAACATGATTAGGAGAAAGTTAACCACAAGAAAATCCCAAACTTATGATGTGTGTAAATGGTCTTTGATTAACTAGTAGGAAACGTAAACCAACAACATTTTTGTTTTACGTTCCTTTTCATAATTTTGAGGAATTCATTTACTACATAGAACAAAAACATAAGAAAATATACCTACCTTAATGTAGAGTTTCATCCTTTAATAAGTTTCTACCAAAACTAATCTTTCCTCCAAACGATGAGCATTCAAAACTACTTGGTCTCATCAAAACACAAGAATAATATTCTAGATAATCACATAATCCACAAATGATTAACTATCTATTTCTTCTATCTTTAAACATTATCCCAAAAATATAAAGGGTAAGGTAAAACAAGTCTTCAAAAAGAAAGAATCCCATAGGAATGGAAACTAATTTTAAATCTTTAATGTTCCATGGTACTACCCAAAGTTCATCATAGACCATTCCATAAATAACGGTCCTTAAAATTCCTCAAAATAAACCAAACTAAGATTCAAACCCAAATACAAGAAGGATTTGATAACATAGTCTTCTAAAATAAAATTCATTGTTCATCTCCAAACAACATCAACCACTCCTAACATCTTATAACAAAAGAAGCTAACCTAAACATATTTTAACCAATATAGGTTAATCATTCCCATAAGTAACCTAAATTACTATAATTCCACCTTAAATTCATTGATTCTTCAAAATATAAGTCAACCTTACTCCTCAATGAAAATACCGTAGTAATTTATTTACCTCGATCATATAGGGTCCCCAAAATAGTGAACGTCTTCAAAAATAATAACCATATTTTAATCCCCTAATCATCTCTGTCATATTAATATGGCAATCATCGCATTTCCTATCACATTTTTTGTTGGGAAATGTTCTTCCATTTCCCACCATTAACTAAGAAGAGAAAGTATAATTAGGGGCTTAAATACTTAGCCAACAATCATGAAAAGGAACTTAAAGCATATAAGGATAACTTGTAAGAGAAAAGTATACCCTAAATTGTGATCCCCTAGGTTCCCATCTAGGTTATCCATTTTCATATATTCTTATGTGAATCTTTATTTTATTTTATCTGTGTTCCTTTATCAATGGTTCATACTAAGCTTATGAATTTACCAAAACATATCCCCCGAGAGTGTCGTAACCAAGAGTGCAGCTAGGCCCATTGTCATGTACCAGTTCTCGTTTGAGTCTAGCTCAAAGCAGTGTTTTTGGGTTTTACCCCTACGTACATTTGTGCCAGAGCCACCTCTACCTGCTCGTATCCAGACAAGGATGTATTTGCTTGGAAACCCATTACTCAATAATCACCATAATACCAGGAAGATTTCCTATATTTAAACTTTTCCATAGGCTTCTTCCTAAAGTTTTCATATCCTAATTTCCAAAAATAACTAAACCATCCTTTAATACAAACTATAGCATCCCGCCTTTTTATAACAAAAACTTTCATTACATTACACAAAACTGATGATCTTTAAGGTTTAGTGTCTTGGAAACCAGGAACTTAAAACATGAAAGCATAAAACATTATTCTTAAAAACATGAAAGGCTTCTCCTCATGTTCATCCTAGGTTCATTACTGCATCTCATAACCTGGGGACATACATAAAAAGAAAGGATGAGCAGAAGGCCCAGAAAGGGAAACAAGAGAAACATTTTACATGTGAACTTGAGAAACTTCAATAAGGTCATGAAAAGAACTTTAAGGCATGAGAAAGAAATCATAAGATATATCGTAATAAAAATAACATTTTTCATAACTTTAAGATGTGGATACAACATTTAATATTGACAATCATTTCATTTCACCAAGGTCCATCCCTAAGGTTTCATTAAAAATTACCAAGGTTATTCACCAAGGTATCAGTCTAAAAGGTCATCTCTAGAGATTAAGTCTTTACCCAATGCATTGGAGCGCTATATGGGCGCACCCTTTACATGTCTTTATTATCATGTGAGCCACATATATAATCATCAATAATTTCATAAACAACCCATATAGCATAAAATAAATGGGTTTCATTTCATAATCATAACGTTTTAAAAACTGCTTTAAAGACATGATCTTTATGTCACTTTAAACCCACGAAAAGGGAAAGCGGGTTTCATGTATGTAAATCCCAGAATTTAAAATAGAAAATTTTGGTATATATGTGAATACCAATATAGAAGAGAGATCTTTTATTTTTCATTTAATAAAATAAAATAACTATAGAAAAAGAGAGAGACATTTTGAGACGAAAATTCTGCAGCATAATGGCTATGTTACAGGGTTTTAGAAAACATTGAAAAGAGAGGGTACATGTGTCAAACATTCATAAATGACCCATAAAATAGTAGAGGGACAGAATATAAGGGATTTAAGAACATGGTAATGAAATTTTAAAATATACCATATGAAATTAAGAACATGAAAGGAAGACAAAATAAGATTTTTCTTATGAAAATTCAGCAGCCTAACGGCGTCACATAAACATCAACCAAAAATGAATTGATGAGATAAAATAGGGTCTCTCATCATATGAACATAAAGTATCAGTATTATAGATATATATATCATACCCCAACATAATAAAAAAAACTTTCAAGACTTGACATGGAATTAGAACATTGAAAAAGGAGAAAGGTGAAAGGACCACTTAAAACTTCAAAATACAGAATTGAAGAGATCAAATGGGTTATATCATCATATGGTCATAAAAGATCAGTATGATAGATATAGAGATCATACCCCAACATAATAAAATGGAACTTTCAATACTTGACATGGAATTAGAACATTGAAAAAGGAGAAAGGTGAAAGGACGACTTAAAAATTCGGCAGCCTAACAACACCACTTAAAACTTCAAAATACTGAATTGAAGAGATCAAATGGGGTATCTCATCATATGTTCATAAAAGATCAGTATTATAGATATAGATATCATACCCAAACATAATAAAAATGAACTTTCAAGACTTTACATGAAAATAGATCTTGAAAAATTTGAAGGGAGAAAGAATCCGTTACAAAAAATTCGGCAGCCTAACGGCGCCACTTAAACATTAATAAAACGAAATAATGAGAGTAAGAGGGGGACTCTCATCATATGAACATGAAAATGGAAGTAATCAGAATATAAAAGAACATACTCCAACATAAGATAATGGAGCATAAAATAAATGACATAAAATGGATTACTTGAAAAGAAAGAGAGAGGTTGGATCCCTTACCTTAAAACGTAACTCTTAAAACTCAAAGGTTTGGACCTTGAGGTCTTGGGGGCACCTTGGGAGGAATCCTTGGGAGGTAAGGAGACCAGAACTTCGTTGAGAATGATTTTGGTGTCCAAAGGATGAGAGAATGGCATGGTATTTATAGGGAAAGTGAGGGGACAAGGCATTAATGGCCAAGGGACACCTCATCAGTGGGTTTCTCAAAACCATGTGCTCTCCAAAGATATTTCCCATGATGTTAGGCCACATGAGGCCCCAAATACAATAATTCATAACCTTTGGTCGGCCAACCCATAAAATATCTCATGACATCATCATGACATAGTTATGATGTCATTAAACATACTGAAACCCTAAAACTGTATTTTTACTATTCACTGAAAATTCTACTTTCTCAGAAATATCCCAATATTTCACCTTAACCAAATATTAATGCTCTGATTTGAAAAATGAACTCCATTTTATGAAAATAATTTTCTAAATTTTTTTAATTTATTTTTTAAATAAATACACTATTCACTGAAAATTCATTTTTTTCAGAAAAAACCTCAAAAATTACCTTAACATAATATCGATGCTCTGAGTTAAAAAATGAAATACATTTTATAAAAAAAAATTTCTAAATATTTTTAATTAAAAAATACTATTCACCTGAAAAAACAAATACTTGAATAATAATTTATGAAACTGTTATTTAACAATTTTATTGAATATCATTACTTAATCAAGGTGTCTAAATTATATTAAAACTTTCTTTAAGTGAGATTACTAATCCATTTGGTCACACTACTAATCGTAAGCATAAAATCACTATTCATGATTTTCTATTCATCAAAAATTAAGTTGATCTTATTAGACTCTAAATTTCGTACTGAACATAATTGTAGAAGACCATTTTTTGAATATCATTACACATTTTTAATTATTTAAGGTTTACATAAACATTTTTAAAATATAATTTTTCTAAAATTCATCAAAATATGCATACTATATTTATCCGATCATTTCAAAATTCATAAACTTCATCATAAGAAGCAATCCAAATTTTTATTTAAAATAAGGGATTACACAAGGCAGTTATGGTCTCCTTACATAGCCCCTTATCACACCAGCATAGGACCTAAGTGTAAGGTGTGCTAAGGTGAGAGAATCTGAGGGAGGCTCGGGCAACATCACACGAGTAGTAATTTCTATCAGTTTTAACTTCTCGCGAAGGCGATCCTGTTCTAGCTTCACACGATGAAGTTCAGCTTGGGTTTGGTCCATAGAAAAGCGCAGTGGTGCTACCTCCTTCCAAAGTTTTGTTATATGGGATTCGATCGGTCTAAGACTACTGGGTGAGGCCATCGAATATTCTTTCTATATTAATTAACCAAGATTGCTTATATTTAGAGACAATAATCAAAACGTTTAGTTTCTAGCGGTCATATTGACCAATGGTCATATGACAGTCAAAACCCAATGGTCTCATTTTAATTATACTCATGTTATCAAATGAAACATTTTTGATGAGTATAAAAATAAAATAAAATAACACATTAAATTAGGAAAAAATATTTATTCAAAATTTCGGTTCGTTACAGAAAAAGTCCCTCGTTTTCACCTATAAAAGGAGTCCAATTCCACCCACTTCAGTCCAAAATCCTAGTTGTAAATTATATTGGAAAACTACCCATTTTACCTCTCCTATAACCCCTCTTCATGTTTTATATCCATTGGTTACATTAAATTTCCCCAAGTCCTCTAATTCCAAGAAGTCTTTCGAGAGAAGACACAAATCCTCATTGTGAGTATTATCCACCCTTGGTATTTTCTTATTTATATTTCTCATCCATTATTTTCCTAACTGATCTTCTCCATTATAATATAATGACATAAGTATTATTCATATAATATAATGCTGTTATAATAAATAATCATTCTAATATAATTACATCGAGCTGATTATTATATAAGATAGATAAAGAGGTTGGATAATATAATGGAAGGTAAAAAGGTCCCAACTAAATCTTCACCCACACATAAATGCCTCAAATTCTAGAATTTTGGAAATTATTCAAATATATTTCATAACACAATGGCTAACAAGAATAATGGGTATGAGAAACCACCAAGGTAATATAGAAGAACCTATTCAATGACTACTAATGAAGTGAATCATGATAATTAAGGTACACTTATCCCCCACTATATACTTTAGGATGTCTTATTGGATAATAGTTTTATCCATTATAATATATCTATGACCTTTTTAAAATAATTATATATTTTTTTATTATTTCTTTTCTATTTAAATTTTATAAGAATATGCTTTGTGAAAATCTTATTATCCATCCTTTAGAAAAATTTGATGTGATTTTGGACATTAATTATCTCTCTCTATATAGATCACATATAAATTTCCAAAATAAGGAATTCACATTAAATATCCTAAAATAACCTATTATCATCTATCAATGAAAGTCTAACTGTGAATTCTATAGGAAAAATAATATTGTGATTAATAATACCCAATCATGGGGGGTTTAATCTCAAATTATTTGACAAAAACTAAATATTATGTATAAGTCGATTATGTGGGAAAAGATATGTTTCTTAATTTTGTAAGGTAATTATCTCTCTAAAAATTATATCTTCCATCATGAATATATTTTATATATAATTAGTTAATTTCATTAGTAAGTGAAAATTAAAATTAAAAGGATAATTTTTTTTAATATGTTAATAATGTAACAACCAAATATTTTAGTACCTATTTTCATTTAAATAAATACTATTTTTAATAACTTGATTTACACGCACCAAAAAACTAAAATAAAACATTTTGGTAAGATATGATTTTAAGTAGTAAATATAACCATTAGAATTTAGTTATTAAGTTATTGGGTATAAATACATGTAACCTCATTAAGAAATATATTTTTAATACTAATTAAATTAGTATATCTATATAATTAATAAAATTATTTTATGCGCAAAAATATATTTTATTAAAAATAACCTTTTCATGTGTTATGTATTTTATTATATTATGGATAAAAATGATTTAAGTTAAATTTCTTTATAATATATATATATTAAAATAATTTTAAATACATAAATTGGTTTTTACTAGGTAATTAATAAGAATTAATATATTTAATTCTTAAAATATACATTTTCCAGAAATGTATTTTGTATTATGCATGTTTATATTAAAATTAATTTTTATCAACACTGTAAGTTTAGTATAATTAAATTATTTTCATATTTTCAATACTCATATCCAAATTCAATAATAATTTTATTTATTTTTTTAATATAAAAATAATTTAGCAAAGTAAATATTAGTTAACATAGTAAAACAATTATTTCTGAAATAATTATTTCTATAAACATTGTGCACTCTTAAATAAAAAAACCAAATTGAACTAATATAAATTTTAACTTCAATAAAATTACTATATATAGATAAATAGATTAAAACCCATTTAATTATTAATTAATGTAAAATTAGGTTAAGAACACTTAAGGATTAAAAATAATTTTTTCCATAAAAATAATTTTTCTATATATTATATGTTTTAATTTAAAAGTTGATTTTATAATATTTAAAACATATATTAGGTCCAATGTAGTCCAAATTTATATTCATCACATCCAAATTTGGTAATATGGTTCATCTTAAATGTTTAGTAAAAAAAATAATTACCATAGTTAATTTTTAATTAAGGTCAATAAGGGTTAAAAATGGGCAACTTTAGTGGCTCAAATGTTATTAATTTTACCTAAAATTTAGTCCTTATAAAGGATGTTTTTTAGGTTTTAAAGACATAAGCACATGTCCCACAAACATTTACTCCCATAAATCACCTAAATTCCATGTGTTTCTATTCTTACCCCTTACCAACCATTCAATTCCAAGGAAAAGTCCCTATTTTTCACTTATAAAAGGAGGTCCCTTCCACCCACTTCAAGCCACACTACTAGTTATAAATTACATTAAAGCTATAACCATTTTAACTCTAATATAATCCTGTTCCTTGTTTATATACCTTGGATACATTAAATTTCCCCAAGTCCTACAATTATAAGAAGCATTTCAAGAGAATAATTAAATCCTCAATGTGAGTATTATCCACCCCAAGTATTTTCATCATTATCTTTCTCATCCATTATCTTCAAAAAAAATTATCTGTTATAATATAATTAAATATGTATTATTCATATAATTAAAAATATATAATAATGGTATAATAATTCCCCAACTTACCCCTTTATAAAAGTGAAAATGTCGTCCATGAGTATGTGCATACTACCGCCTTCATGAACAATGTGTTATATTTTTCATAACCACCTGACATGTATAGATAAATGGGTGTATTAAAAGAATAAATATGATATTCATAATATTATTAAGGTTATAAAATGATAAATTATACCTTCATTATATTATATAATACTATGATATTTAATGAATAAATATGATATTTATACTTTCCTTCCATTCTATAAAAAATGAAAATGTCACCCATGTGTACGCATTGAAAACTACCTCCATGAGTGACATGTTCTATTTTTCATCACTAACTTACATGTCCAATTATAAAACATATTTTGTGAATATTTATGATATCAAGGATTAATATATATATCATGAATATACTTCTGAAATTTTGACACAAAAAATAATGATCATTATGAAGTAATTTGTTGATTTCAGTAGATTTCCTAAAACAAGATCATCATGTATCTAGTTCTCATGAAACATGGCCATGATTTCCATAAAATGAACATGGGGATGTATAAATCAATAAAAAATTATTTAAATATCTTTTCTAATTTTTAAATTTTTAACTTAGTATCTATGAATGGGGTTTGATGTTGCCATTATGAAACATGTGTGAAGAAAATGGAATTACAACATTAGATAATGATTATAAGTAATAACTAACTAATAAATGTATAATAAGTGATTATAAAAAATATTTTAATATTTTTAGATATTAACAAGGTTATTAAGTGAGTTTTTAGTTAATTATTTTTATTATAAAATAATTTAATGTGTTTTGTGAATATTAAGAGTTAAGGTAAGGGTTTCCTCATATAAATTTTTCTTCATTGAGATATGCTTCATATTCACCACTAATTTTCTTTTATAGTGTATATACTGACCATGGATGTGTTTTTTAATATAATTATAATAAAATTCAAGGTATTAACCAATACATTTTATGTTCTACCTTTCATTGGTCTCCCATTTTAAAGGTAATGAAGTTATAAGCGGTTTCCTTGACTCAACTTTTTTTCATGAGTCATAATGATTACTTTTTTACTATGGTTTTATGTGATGGTTTTATTATATTATATTATGATATTATAATTAATTTCCCCCTTGTTTTTTGGAATTAAATATATGTATTTATTTATTCATAAAAGTTGATAATAATAAGAATAATTTTTATCCTCTCCAAATAAGCTTGTTTTCTTCCATATTCATGTTCAAACATCGTTACAATGTTCTAATTTCCTATTTTTAAATAAATATATGTTTTATTTATGATTATATTCAAATTTATCTTTAATTTTTATAAAATTAAATATTTATCACTCTTTTTATGATGTGGGTTTCAATAAAGTTATTTTTTATAATGTTAAAAATGTCTTCCTTTCCTTGTCTGTACATTTTATCTTCCACTCCACTTTTTTCTTTGAAATACCTTTTTATATTTTTCAAGGGTCCACTATTGAATATTATTTTTAAAATTAAAAGTTTTCTAAATTTTCCACTTCACCTTTTTGAAAATGACTTTTGAATGTACCTTTGACTTCATCTTTTATGAAAATGGAAAAGTTATTTTAGAGAAAATCTTACAATTTATTTTTCAATTATGAGCATTATTATTTATAAATATTATTTTATATGTTTTAAAATGGTTTTAAAAAATATTTTATTTTTTAATTATTTTTAAAATAAAAGTAAATATTGTTCTATTTTTCAAAATAAATGTTTCTTTTTGAAAATGAATTATTGATTTTATAAAGGAATTTTTATGGCTTGTGTTTTAATAAATAGATCTTTAGTGTTTTTATATCCTCTCAAAGAAGGTATTTAAAATAATATATATTTTATAAAAGTTATTTTTTAAAAATAATTTTTGGTTTTTAAGTATAATCTTTAAAAAAATTATCAAGATCAAAGTATTTCATTTTAAAGAAAACATTTTTAATGAGTTTTTAATCATAAAGGAATATTTCTTTTCAAAGTGATTTATATGATAATATTGAAATTGTTTTTTCATATATTTCAACATACTATTAAATTAATTATGCTTCTATTGTAATATGTTCTTATGATATCATCCGCATTCTTTCTATGGGTAGCTTATGATGATGATGTTTTAAGGAAATTTTCTTGAAACATGTTTCTTTACCATGAATTAATTAATTTATGATGAAATGATAAAAAAATTATGATATTCTGAAACATATATATAATTTTCATTATAATGTATTTTAGGTATGATAAATCTTTAATTGAAGGTTTGGGTATGATAAATCCCTAAGTGGTGATTGGGGTATGATAAATCCCTAAGTGACGGTTTGGGTCTAGCAAAGCCATGTGATGGTTTGGGTTCAATAAAACAATAAGACAAGTGGTCTCAAAATTATATATAAATCCAATTCATTGGATAAAGCATGATATATAACGAGATAATGTGAAAAGGGAATGGGGAGTGAAGCCAAACCATAAGGGACTATGTCCATTATATAATGGTTGGACCCAGAATTATACATCCCTCCAATGCATTTGGTAAATAATTATATATCATGAGATAACATTTAAGGTATTAGGGAGTGGAAAAATTCATTATGGAAAAATTTACACTATGTTTATGGAATTGGAGAGTGAAACCAATCAACTATGAGACTTTATCCACTTTGATTATGAGATCGGGGAGTGAATCCAATCCACTTTAGGAATTTGTCCACTATGTTTATGAGATCAGAGAGAGAAACCTATCCACTATGGGACTTTTTCTGCTATTTTTATTGGATTGGGAAGTAAACCTAATCTATTATAAGACTCTTTCCACTATATGATGATGGTCTTGGTTATGATCCTTGAAAACAGAAATGATTTTTTATTCTTATTTTTTGTGCCATAATCTAATGTCTTGTAATGATATCATGTTATGATAACTCATATCTTATGATATTCTCAAACTATTATTCCTATATTTATTATCGATGATCAATGTTTATTTGGGTATTATTTTCTCATGTAATATGAACCTTTACTATACTCTCATACCCACATGTTTATCTAATTCTCACTTAGGATCATCAATTATTGTCTCCTATGTTTAACCTTACTGAGCATATAAGCTCACCCATTTCTTATATTTATATTCCCTAGGTTATAAAGAAAATTATTGAGCATTATAAGTCTATAAATATTCCATATGAGAATAAATTTTGTTGTATATGTTGAATATTGTCCATAAAATAAGTTTCATATGCAGTTGGTCCTCAAAGACACAAAACCTTTATGATTATTGGGTTCGTGAGATATAATATTAATGTGAAATTTTTAAAGGTTATCTTCAGTTATCTAAATTTATATATAATCCCATTTTTTTAAAAAAAAATATCACTGGATCTGGGATTAAGGGTCTACGGAACCCCAGATAAGGCATATAAATTCTACATCAACATAGTAAAGAAAAGGAGAAAATTTAAATCACCTAGCTTGAAAAAAGATTTTATAATATAACATTTTAAATAAAAGGAAACAAATAATCAAGAAAAAAAACAAAGAAGGTCCTCCACCAAAGTGAAACCATATCATTCTCCAATAATCCAATACCTTCATTAAGACCAAAGAACCCCTAGAGATAGAAGGTATTGAAAAGAATAAAAAGAGGAAGAAGTAAGAATGATGGAAAATAATATAAAGAGAACCTTGAATCACAAGAACACTTATCACATGCAACCAAATGATTTATATCTATAAAAAATAATCCCTGGAGATTCCTAGGGTTTGAGAGTAGGCAAGTTAATTGAACAAAGAGAGAAACACACCTTGAATTTATAAAAAATGATTGGATAGATTCATGTTGCATCACCTAACATCATGATTCATTGTTTTTAGGTTAAATGAATCTCTAAAAATCATAATATAATTCCACCACAACCCCATTTTTATATGGTGAATAAAAGTTAAAAACTTATGATAAAAAGGACATAATAAAGTAACAGGCTTCATTACACCATAATACATGACCCTATGAATTTCATAGTGGAAACTTTATTAATAAATATGAAGAATATTTCAAATTATGATTCTTTACATCTTGAAGATGGAACTCTAAAATTTTGGATTTGAACATTATAGGAATATTACAGCTGCTGAAATCTGGTATAAGTAAGGTTATCCCAAATTTGATGTTATTTAACTAGGTGGATAAGTGGTCATAATCTAGATGATGTTGTTTGAAAATTATATCTAGTGTCAAAATCGTTATATTTAAGTTACGTTGGGTGTGCTCAGGACTCATTTTTGAGAAAATAGGGATTACTAAAGGCTCTGTATGAATCATTATATTAGTTGTGTGAGAATAATTTACATCTTTAGCAATATTAAATGGTTGTGGAAGAATTATCTATTTTAATCAAGGTTTATTGATACCTATGTTGGGTCATCCATAAATTTTTTACGGTGTTGGAATCAATTAACTAGACGACCTCTTCTATAAAGATGAGGTGGGACCACTTTATCAAGTGATTTTTTCTAACATAGCACAAAACAAGTAAAAAATTATTCTAGTGAGTGAGTGTATAGTGTGTGATCTAATATCAGTTATTTTTATGATTTTGATTATAATTGAAATCATTATATATTCTATTAAAATGAACGAAGTAGTGTAATATCTTGTATATAGGACTAAAAATCTGAACCAGATAAATTACCTTTTATCATTATTTGATATTAAATTCTATTTAGATGTTTTATTTATGTGAGTTTTTGTTTTTTAAGTATGTAAGAGAGTTTTTCATTCTAATTCGGTGATTTAGGGTTTAGATTAACCTCTTATGTTCTAGTACATCAGTGTGTGGTGATCTTTTTGTGACTCAATCTTTAAAGTTTTGTTTTGAACTTGAAACTTATGGAAGTTTTCTTCTAGTTATCAGTGGTTATGGATCTACAATAATTGGTATCATAGTTTATGGTTTAGAAAGGCTCAAAATAATTCTCTTCAGTTAATGTTTTTTTCTCTAATATTCTTATATTCAATGGGATTTAACTATTTAAGGAGGTATGGAATCAAAAGTTGGAAAGGTCTAGGTAGACAAATTTGATGGGTTGAACTTCAAATTGTAGATAATATAGAAGGAGGATTATCTATTTCAAAATGATATTGATATTATATTAAAAATATTCAAACCAAAATAAAATTATTAAATGGAATGAGAAAAGTTTGATTAGAATGCACTTTGATTGATTCAAATTTCATAGGCATGGAATGTTTCCTATAATATTTTGGAAGTGAATACCAAATTGGAGCTGATGAAGGATCTAAATGAAATGTATGATATTAAAAAAACAATAAAGAAAGTGTTCATGATGTATAGTTTATTTTTAATGAGGATGTTGGAAATAATACTAGTGGTTAATGTAACGACCCGACCCCAGCTGCCTGAAGTCGGTGCCTTAGTATATTACATTGGAAAGTTTACAAGAAAAGTCATATCCCAAAGGAATGAATAGTTTAGTAGATTTTGAAATCTAGATATATAAATATGTTCAATATTACATCTTGAAAGTAAAAAAAACAACACTAATTTATTTCATTAGAAATATACATGCCTCCTAGATTATGCCTCCAAGTCATTCATAATTTACTTATTCGTATCCAGTAAAAATGAAACATAAGAAAGGGGAGAGGTAAAATGCTCAGTAAGAGTAATAAATACAACAAAAGATAACATTAACACTTGTAATGGTGAATAATTGAAACCACATGACTTTTAAAAATAATAAACTTGAACATAATATGGAAGAAAAATGATTTGAGTAAACATTTCCATAATAAATCATAACCATGGGTATTATACTTGTTAAATAATCACATGAAATATGAATTTATATATTTATAGTGAGGGAAGTTCATATTCTAGACATTCTGAAACATACCATCAAGGCCTTTTCTAAGAAGTTTAAAAATGATTAAGGCCACAACCAAAACCATGTCTCAAAATGGGCAAGGCCTCGGCCAAGTTCATATCTATTTGTCTCATGAGACCTAACGATGCATAGATGGGATATAGTGGGCCCCACCCATCACATAATAAGTTCAATGAATTCATCATTTGAGTGGGGATAAACATTAAAAACATATACATTTATATTGAAACTAACATATGAAATGTATTTAACTCTCCCCAATCATTAAACATTAACACTATCCATTCAGCGTAATATAGTGAATGGTTTCAAGATATCACATCTATTGTCAAACTAATAATAAAACATTAAAAAAATATGTTAGATGATATCATAAAATATTAGTCTCATTTATACATAATAATCATTAATATTGTTGAAACAAATTAAAATACTCTTATAAAATCATCCACTAACTCTTGAGATGAAAACTCTTTTACTTTTAAAAAGAAGAGTTCTTTTGGAAAAATCTTTATCTAAAACCAGAAGTGAGATAATATAGTTTTTTCACAATAAAATTATTGTTTTTAGAAAATAATTTTTTTTAAAATAGATTATATAGTGCCCTTGAAAATAGGTAAGAGTTCAGGAAATTCCTTTGAAATGGGCTTCTATTTCGGGAAGAAATTTTGAAAGATCCTTTAAAAAACATATAAATCCCCATAAATGAAGGTATGATTATTTTTGGGAAAATATATATATAATTAAAATAGAAATTATGAGGATTTCCTATTAATTCATGAGAATTTTATTTAGGTTAGTAGATAATAAAAGTAACCCGAATGAAAAGGGAGGTTTGGGTAGAAAAACCCTTACCTTAAGTCTGAATGTTTCTATCATGAACTTATAGTCCTGGAATATAAAATTGGACTCATTAAAAACTTAATTAAGAACATATTAGACGTTTATTTATTTTATATTAATTTTTTTAGTTCATTTATGTCCTTATTGATAAGTTATAATAATGAATTTCATTGTTCCGGAGTGTATGTTTTCTTGATTTTCATAATCGGTTCACTTATCTTTATGTAATGGATATCATGTGGAATGGTTGTAAATATCCAGAATTTAATTGAAATATTATTTATAAAAAAATAGGTTTTAATTTTAATTTAAATAATTTTGTTACATGTCATGAGGATGAATCATTATAAGAAATATTAATGACAGTCACTTAGATTATTTTAACGGTATTTTGATTATTAGAAACTAGTTTGGTCATATGATTTAATATTATGTACATATACTAGTTCCTGAATATTAAATAGGTTATAATACATATATTATAGTCCATTTATAACATAAAAATGGTTTCATGACTAGTAATTAAGGAGAAATGAAATAATGAAACTTCGTCGTCCACGAAGGTTGTAAATTGGAACCTCACAGACGATGATTTTGTTTATAAAATAAAGGAGAGAGAGTAATGATATTGATGATGGTTATTACATTAAAATTATATAATTATAATATATATATGATACTGTAGTTATCATGGTCATTTTGACAGAGAAGGTGAGGATAGTATAACAATATAAAGGAACTTGAAATGAAAATGAAAGAAATAAAATGTGAATTTACCTCTTGAATCCACCTCCTTGATAATCTCTTTAAGGGAAGGGGTTTTTGTCTTTTGGAAAGAAAAAGAGCTCTTTAACATGGATATTGACTAGGTAAGGGTATTTGGTCATAAAGTTTAGAAGATTCATGGCTTAGAGGAGTGAAGAGAAGAGGGATTGATGGGTGGGTTTTATAGTGGAGGAGAGGAGTAATTTTTGAATATCTTAATCATTATTTTATTATTTCGACGAAGACAACCAATAGTATTGATTATTGTGACCAAGAATAGAAATATATTCATTTGAGTTTGAACCAATTATCCTTACATCATACTTACATCACCTATGACTCAATTAATCATTTATTTAGTATTTATAGTAAATTATCGTATTTTACTATTCATCAAAAATTCAAGTATTTCAGAAAAATCCCAAAAATTAACCCCAACCATTTTTTGACATGTATAATTAAAAAATGAAATCCATTTTTTGAAAACAATTTTTTAAATATTATTAATTTAATTTTTAAATAAAATCATAGTTTATTAAAAAAATAACAATTTTAAAACTATAATTCATTTTATATCACATTGAAAAATTAATCAAGATCTCATTATATTGTTACCTTAAGGAAATAAAATAATAATATTATTTACTTTTCATAAGGTTCATATTACTATTCATATTACTATTCATAAGGGTGTGTTACTATTCACCCAAAATTAAATTTTTCTCATCAGACTCTAAATATCTTACTAAATTTAACTTCTATGTCAGTTTTTTAAATTTCAAATCACATAGGTGGAAGGAATTATGTTTACTCGCTAGGTTATAATAAAGTGGTTTTTTGTAGAGACTATATGTTTCATGAATTCAATATTTATTTCCAAAACCTTGGGGTTTTATAGTTAATCATGTCGATGAATTTAACATGATTCAAATTCATCTTGATTTAGTTAAAGTAATGTTTGTGGATGATGTGTGGGATTTTTTACTATTTTCATTTATTATAGAATCATGGGACACGATGATGTATATTCTAAGTATTTATTATATAAATACTAACCTATTATTTGAGCGCATTCAAGATCTCATTATAAATTAATATATCAGGTATAAGGAAGTCCAAACACCTACTATAACCGCACACAATGAAGGAGGTAGAGGATGTTTCATTTAATATAAAGGTTGAAAAAAAAAGATATATCAAGGGATAAAATTCAAGGTAAATTGACCGGTCCTAGAATTGTATATCAACATTACAAGATGAAGGGGTTCTTGAATAAATGTTTCAAAGATTACAGGGTAAATTTATAAAGGGAAAATTACAAGAGTTCAAGTTCCACAAACATCATAGATAATGGTGATATTAGTTTACTACTAAGTTTTAATATTTCATTGGGATAACAAATAATTTATTTTTGGGCTTTATTTCATTCTATTGCTTATAGGGGTGCATAGTGAATTGTGTATCTAGAAGGTTTGGTAGGGTTAATTTAACTTATGATAAATATCTTGAGATCATGGGGAAGGGTGATGTTAAATTTCAAAAAAAATAGAATCTTCTTGGAGTAATAGGGAGTTCAAGAAAATGAAGGTATATGGAAGAATATAATTTCTAATGGTTAATTAGATGAAACGAATTTCAGAATAAGATTCAAAAATTGAGTATGGAAGATTAATCAAGGATTTATGGTTTTGGATAGAGGTGTTAAAGGTAGTTTTTTTTTGTATTAAATGGAATATTTCATGGAGAAAAATTACTAGAATTAAAACTTTTGAAATTACAGAGTTATGGAATTTTTTTCTCAAGAACCTTATTGAGAAGAACATGAGAGTTTTAGTGGCTACAAATATACTTAATACTGATCAAATTTATTTTAGATCATGTGGGAGTTATATAGTTAGAAAGTAAATAAAGGTATCATTTAATATAAATGGAAGGACACCTAAATCTTGAAAGTTAGAGCTCATGCACAAAAATGTTTGGGGGGGCCATGCTGGTCTATTCTCATGGTGTCTCTTTGTAATTTATTACAATAATTTATGATTCAACATTAAAAGTATATTTTTACTTACTTAAGCACAAATATGAAGTGTTCAAAGTGTATTAAATGGAGGACCACAGTGGAAAAAGATACAGGAAGTAAGATTAATTTCTTAAGGCCTTATAATGGTGGATAATAAGGTAGAACAAAACTCTAGAGGTTTTTATTGAGAAAGAAATTAGGTTTGAGAAAACTATCCTAAGAACACTATAAAAAATGTTTTAGTTGAGAAAAATGAATTGAATGATGACTGAGAAGGTTTAGAAAATGCGACTAAATTTTAGAATAACCAAGGAATTTTGAATTAAAGTAATTAATTGTGAAACTTCATTGATAAAAAAAATCCCTTATACACCTTTGGTGAAGGGGATTCCAAAATATTTTTCGTCTAGAAAACTAATATAAGTTACCCAAAGTTTTTAGTATTCTCCCATATGTTCATATAGATACCAAATATTGGTAAAAACTTGAAGAAAAGAATTAAACAAGTTTCATTGTTTGGTATGGAAAAGAAAAAATTTAGGTTCTGAATTTAGAATAATGATAATCTTAATATTATTAGAATAAAAAAATTTCTCTTGAAGGATAAGGTCTTTTGGATAGTATAAAACTTGGTGGAAGATGGTGTTGATAACAAAGAAACAATAGACTGTATCCAAGTTTATTTTAATATAAGTTCTTAAAGGATAGAATTTCCATAAAGTAAAGGGATCATATAAAGTCTATAGGATTCTTTAGGACTAGAAGATGTACCAGAGAGATCAATAACTACAAAATCTCATAGAAAAGACCTGGAAGGTGAAGTTATATAAGCAGTAGTTATAAAAATATTAAAATTTTATATTTAATTATATATGTCTATTAAAATTCAAATTTTTTTCAAAGGTTCATAACTAATTTATACTACATGATTTTTACAGATGGAGGAGATCCCGAGATCCCAAAAGAATCGATGAGGATTAGTATTTCCATAAAGTGGCATTTATATAAAAAATATTAATTAGAATTTTTACAAGGAAATGAAACTTGGGAGATAATGTAATTACCACATTGGAAGAAAGAACTATAGAACTAATGGGTATTTTGGTTAAAAGAAGAACATGGTATATGGTGGTTCAAATCTAGGATAGGTGTGAATGGGTTTTCGTGGAAGGAAGGAATAGATTTATATAAAATAATCTCAACTTTTTTCAAACATAAAACCATATGGGAAATGTTGTGTATGGTTGCTTCTTAAATTCTACATCTAGAACTTATGGATGTAAATATGGTGTTCCTTCATCCATATTTAGAGAAGGAAATCTAAATGAAGCAACTAGAAGGTTTAGTGGAAAAATAGAATGGGGGCCTATTTTATAAGCTGGAAAGAAGTATTTATGGATTGAAGTAATCACAAAGGAAATGAAACTAGAAGTTTGATTCCTTTATGGTTGAGAAGGGGTTTATCTTGATCAAATTGGATCATAGTTTCTACCAGAAGGTATTCAAGGATAGGAGTTACATCATATTACTCTTGTAGTTGGATGACATGTGCATGGAAGGTCTAGACAATAAACAGATTTGGGAGGTGTTGGATGATTTGTTTGAAAGTTTTGAGATGAAAGATATTGTGAAATTCAATAAGATTTTGGGGATATAGATTTATAGACACTAAAAAATTAAAACATTAATTTATCCATATAGAGAATATATTTTTATGGTCATTGAAATATTTTTAATAAATATATGTAAATTAGTGTCAACTCCATTGGCCAAACAATTTAAGTTATCTAAATATAAAACATAAAAAATGAAATATGAGGCTAAGTACACAATGAAGGTTATATTTTCAAATGTGGTAGGTAGATTTTTGAATGAAATGGTTTTTACTATGTTGAACATTGCACATACAGTGGAAGTTTTTAGTCACTTTATATAGAATCATGGAAAAGAACATGAGGATGTTGTTAAGTAGATTATTATATATCATAAAGGATTGGAAACAATAGAATTTTGTTTTAAAAAAATGTTCCATTAATGGGTTATGTGGATGTTGACTTTGGAATAGATAAGGATTCATGTAACAGTACAAATGTATTTTTTTTTACATTTAGAGGGAAAACCATAATTCATATGATGAGGTTTCATATGGTTATAGAACTATCCATAATAAAAATAGAGCATGTGTCCATCATAGAAGTCGGGAATGAATTTATCTAGCTTAAAGTTCATCGAAGGAACTTGAAAGGAGTTAAAAAAAATGAATATATCTTCTTTGAATGTTAGATCAGAATTCATTTGGATAAAAATCCAGTGGTTCACTCATAGAGAAAGCACATTGAGTTGAAATAAATTTTTATGTAGTAGATGTTGTAAGAAAGGATGTTGAAGCTACTTAATATTTATGGAAGTTTAAATCAAACTAATATGTTTTAAAAAGTCTTATTATAAGAAATTTTGAGATATTATTTCACTTTATTTGGAATAAGGTAACTAAAAGGTGGATGAAGACATTGTTTGGTTATTATGAAAGTTGGAATGATCAAAATTTTACCATGTGATAGTAGCTTCCATGTTTCCTTGAAAACAATCTTCAAGTGGGAGATTTTTAGGAAATGTGAAGAATATTTCAAGTTATGGTTCTATGTATCCTGAAGGATGAAATATATAATTTGGGTTTCATACATTATGGGAATCTAGTGGATGAATAAATCTAAAAGGAGTTAGGTTGGTCAAAAATTTGATGTTCCGAGACTAGGTGGATGAGTCGTATTAATCAAGATGATAGAGTGTAGAAGTTACAAATCACATTAGAATTACTCTTTTGAATTCATGTAAGGTGTTCTCTATAATTAATCTAGAGTAATTGGTTATTTAAAAATGTTTTGTATAAATCATCAGATGAACTATGTGAGAATAACTTATACATCCACTAGGAGTTAGTGGTTGAGGTATATTTTTCTATAGAAAATCATGGGTGGTTGAGACCTGTGGTGGGTCCTCTATGAATATCTGAAGGTGGTGGAACCAATTTACTAGTTTAAATCATATATAATGATGAGGTAGGACCACTTTGTTTGATGAATTTGGAAAATATGGAAAGAAACATGTAAAAACTTACACCAATTAGTGAGTGAAAAGCATGTGATCTAATATATCCTATTTTCTAATTGTTATTGTAATTGTAATATTTTTATATTCCATTGAAATAAAATATGCAGTGTACTGCCATGGATATATGTATTAAAGTCTGAACCATTTAAATTACTTATTCCAATTCTTTGATTTTAAATTCTTTTTTGATATTTTTTTTCTGAGAGTTTGTTCTTGTTTAAGTGTGTGAGAGAGAGTGACATTTCAATGTGGTGATTTAGGGTGTGAATTGAATTCCTAAGTTCTAGTACATTGGTGTGTGGGTATGTTCTAATTAAAAAAGTTCTGGATTTGTTTTCCACACTTGAAATATCTAAAGGTTTTATTCAGATGATCTATTGATCTAGATATCCAAAAATATTTTTCCCTTTATTTTATTCTATAACCAATTTGTACCCTAAAACCCAATATCCATAAAACCCCATCATGGATAAATGAATACCATTTGATATAAGTTTTTTCACTTTCAATTCCACAGACTGAAATCATGATGCAATAGAACTCCCGCACTAAGCATAAGCACACTAAAATATAATGTCTGAATCTTCATGGTGAAATATAAACTACCATGGCACAACAAATCAAACCATGAAACAATAGATAAGCCTCAACGAATGGTAAATTATATTCTCCTCTTTCTCTACTATCCAAAAAAAACTATGGCATAATGACAAGGTTCCCTAGTTTGATTTGTGTTCCAATATAAATTTTAGTCAAATTTCATCTCTATCCCCACCATCAACCTCCATACTCATCCCCAATGCCTATAAAAAATCAAAACCAAAAAGTAGAGGACTAGTA
This sequence comes from Viscum album, assembly GCA_963277665.1. Classification (NCBI taxonomy): domain Eukaryota; kingdom Viridiplantae; phylum Streptophyta; class Magnoliopsida; order Santalales; family Viscaceae; genus Viscum; species Viscum album. The sequence goes on from OY728138.1 coordinate 766,665,933, forward strand.
GAAATCTAGGCCACTATATGGGTTTTGATGGAGTTCCACTAAGGGAGAAATAGTTAGATAACCACCCAATGATTGATTTATATTAAGATATAGTATGAATAATGATTTTGGTTTGATATTTATTAGAAAGTAACCAAGATAGGGGTGACTAGTGAGATGGGAATGGAATTATAACATTAATTGATTATGCTCTTTAATGATTGTGAGAGAGAACATATCAAGGGTATATTATCATGTGTTTATCCTATAATAGGTTTACTCAATAATATAAATTGTTAATTTATGATTCATAGTAAAAGGGAATGATTTACTAGTGATTTGTTTCCAACATTTATTGACTCGACCTTAAAGGGTTGATCATTAATGAGTGTTTCAATTTATGTTATTCTTTTGATGTGATCACTAATGATAGTTGAGGTTTAAGAGATGGGGTTTATAGGATAAATTACACATGTGGTGAGAGGTGTTATAAATTATTACTAGAATTTAAGTAGGTAAATTCCATTATTGGGATTTTGTTTTTCATAAAACTTTTGGTATTGTGATGAATCAATCAACCCACGAGATGGATCAAAGTTGGGAATAATATTTGGTTGATCGCTAAGTGATTCAATACATGATATCATATCCACCAGTAGGATATTACTGGATGATAGAAGGATATATCCAAGCTAATAAATATTTCTTCAATTAACTAATGATTCTCTATTCACCACCTAGAGTGGAATATTCAAATCTCATAGTAAAGTGTTCTTTCTATTTGTAATTGGTGATCAATCATTCACCATGGGTGATATATTGTTCATTTGGTTTATTATTGGTGATACTCCTTTCACCATAGGTGATATCCCATTCACCCGACTTATTACTTTTGATACCACATTCACCACATGTAAAGACCCCAACCCCAGTAGCCCAGAGCTAGTGGTTACTTTATTACATTGGTACTAAAGACAAGATATCACATCCCAAAGGACTAAATAATTTAGTGGTGTTGGTAAAATAGATACAAGCTTGAATCACACATTACATTGGAAAACATAAAATAAAACATAGTATTTTCTTTGGGGCAATCTTTATTCCCTCTTGAATATCCATACATATCAATCATAAAACATTTCTTAGCATCCTAGGGAAAGAAAACATAAGAAAGGTGTGACCTCAAATGCTCGGTAAGGGAATGAATACAACATAAGTTAAATAAGGAGTGAATAATATGGATAGAATAAATAATGATAAAATAATTCCATATAAATAATCACATGAGCTAGTAACTTATCCATAGATATCATTAATAATCAAATGATCACATAGACATCAATAAATGATTTCATAATAATGGAATGTATATTACCAGACATGTAAACTTACTGTCAAGGCATTGTTCCATGGAATATAAAAATACTTTCAAGGACTCATTCCTAAATATATATATAAAAATGAGTAAGGTCTTATCCAAATACTCAATCTAGTTTGTCTCGTGAGTCCTACTGATGCATCAAGGGGCTATGTAATTCTGCGTGTAATGACTCAAAATTCTATCAATGAAATTTTCCTTCTTATAATTATGTTATATAGTATAAATCATAGAAAAATAACATAGATAACACAATATAAACTTTATAAATGAATAATTAATGAAATAATAGGTATTAATATAAATTAAGGAACCTAAACCAATGGAATAGTAACATAACCTTTGGAATAGTAATGTGACCATTAAGAATAGTACCTCGACCAATAGAATAGTAACATAACCTATGAAACTATAAAAAAAATTTAGGAATATTATAAATGAAAATATTATATATTTATATCCTGTTATAATTAAATAAATTTCTTAAAATGATAAATTAAGTTTTGGTATTTTTGGAAAACAAAAATGTTTATTTACAATTTTATAATTAATATTATGCTTTAAAATAAAATTTATTTACACAAAATAGATTAATAAATTAATATTTTTTTGTATTATTATTATAAGATAATTTTATAAAACCTTAATTACTTTTCCAAAGTTTCATAAAATTAGTTATAATTTTAAAATTGGTATTTTTTGAATAGATGATGATTTTAATTAAAAATTAAATTTATATTATTTAAAAAATTATTTTCATAAAATAGAGTCCATTTTTTAATTGTAAATGTCTAAAAATAGTTAGGGTTAATTTTTGGTGTTTTTCTAATATAGTTGAATTTTTGGTGAATAGTGAAATACGGTAATTTGCGGTGTAAGCTAAATACATAAATTATTGAGTCATGGATGATGTATAGACGATGTAAGCACTATTAGTTATAAATCACATGAAATATGTATTTTACTTAGTCACAATAATCCACACTATTCATAGTCTTGAGCCAAAATAATAAACAGATGAATAAAATAATCAAAAAACACTCCTCTCCTCCACTATAAATACCACCCCTCACAGCCCCTTCTCCTCACACCTCTAGAGCCTATAATCTTATCCAAATTCTAACCAATACTCTCCCAATACTCAACCTCCATTTCAAGGATCCATTGGTCTCAAAAAAAGACCAAACCCAACTTCCCTAAGGAGGTTCTCAAGGAGAAGAAGTTTAAGAGGTAACATCCTCTTTCATTTTCTTTTAATTCCCTTTAAATTTCTTTTCTTTCCTTATTATCTCCTCACATTCCTATCCAAAAGTGGCATGATAACTACATTGTATTTTATATACTATAATTTTATTATTTTAGTGGTATATCCACCATCAATTCTCTTCTCTTCCCACTCTTTGTCCTAAAAATGAAAACATTTCCCGTGATGTGTTGATTTATCGCCTTCAAGGATGACGAGTTTTCATTTTACATTACCACCTTCAAAGATGGTTATAAAACCATTTTAATGGTTTAAAAAGATTTTAAAATATATTTTATAACCTTTTTTATGTTCTATAACTAACATATATATATATATATATAATATTAAATAATAGAACAAAACTAGTTCTTGGTGATCAAAAAACCACCTGAATAATCTAAATAGCTATCATTAAAATTTTATCTAATGAATCATCCTCATATCTAGAAAAAAATAATATATAAGACCATTTTATATTATATATGTTTATTAATATAATATAATTTCAATTATGGATAAATATTCCTATTTTACATGATCTTTCACACATATATACAAGTGAACCAATCATGAAAACCAAGGAAATGAACACTCCCGAACAATGAAATTGTATCTTATAACTCGTCAAAAAGGCCATAAATTAACTTAATAAAATTATAATATATATAATAAATGTATAAAATTTTCTTAATTAATTAGTTAATTGATTTAATTTTATATCTAGGACATTAAGTACAAGTGTAGAATACTTTTAGATATAATGTATGGGATTCTCTCTGAACCCCCATTTTTCCTTCGAGTTACACTTTCTCTCTATTTACCCCAACATAATTCTGAATTATTCTTATTTAATAATACTAATTTATATTTTTATGTTCCAAAAATATGTACATAGCTCAATTATTCTTTCTTTTAATGGTAAATACATGTTTTATAAGGTTCCCTTATCAATTCCTCCTGATAAGCAAGCCCAATTAAATGGAACTTCCCAATTTCTTACCCATTTTCAAGTGAACTGCATAATCTATATTAAGCCAACATTATTTTTATAAAATCACTCATTTTATCATGTAAAACTATCTTGGTTAATTTATAATATTATAAAAACAATTATTCCTTTTCTATTTTAAAGAATCATTTAAATTTTCACGTAAACTGCACTAAAGTGGCTCATTTCTAAAATTTCTTAAACACTCTTTTTACATGTTTTCACTCCAGTTTTACATCACTTATCATGTTTTGTAAATATTTTCTTTATTAATTTCCATGTATTATTTAAATCCATTATTTCATGGATACCTTTATGATACACCCATTTGTTATGCCTTATGACATGATTAAGATACCCATTTTTCCATGGGTTACCCTTATGTTTATTCCATATGTATCATTCTTCATGTGGAACACATATTCATGAACATTTTATGATGTTTGTGCTTATATATCTCTCAAATTCATTGGTTAATGTTTATTCTCGTGAGATGTCATATTGGGAAAAGGTTTAAACCTGATTCCTTTATGGGACTTGGTCCACTATGTGAAATGGTCTTGGTAGTTAGCCTTGAATCATGCTCCTCTATATTAAATGGACTTTGTAGTTAGCCTTGACTCATTCTTATGTAATTTTGTATGTTGTTTCCACATTATTATTATGCCATGATTTCATGATTCCATGTTCAACATGTTATGCTTCCTTACGTTTATTCATGTTCCATGCCTTTTTATGTCATCATGTTATACTTCTAACCCATATTCTATACTTTACTTATATGTTTATTCCCTTACCAGGATTTGTAGCTCATACCTTTTTTCATGTATTACCCAGTTTATCCTATGATTATTTAATATCTTAAAGGAAGTTATATGCTCATTATTTATGATTAATATAAATATGTTTTGTTTTATTTTCTTATTTTTAGTTTTATATACTGAATCATCCAAATACACTAGACTTTACAATCCTTGTTTTGTATATGATGGTTAATTATGCTTAAAATCATGTAATAATATCTATAAAGTGCAATTGCTTCAATACTGAGCCCCACCCATAACTTAATAATTTCAATGCATTCATTATACGAATAAACAATGTAAATTAATTAATATGAATTAAAAATCAATAATTGTCCATATTGGAATAACTATAATATGGAATATCAATACTTTACCTAGTAAATATGATCATGAAACATCCAAATAAATATGGTTTATTGTATCATAATATTACAACCTTTGTAAATAATAATATTTAAAAAAGGGTTTTGATATAGATGAAAAATACTTTCAAAATATCATTGGAAATTTTATTGAGGAAAATACCTTTTTCAATTTAAAAACACTTATTTAAAATAAAAAAATTCCTAATTATTAAAGAAAAAAATTACTCAATTTTTTTTTCAAATTTTAAATTAATCTTCAAATAAATTATAGGACATTATGGTGGGAAATTTCATTCATGCCATATAAGTTAAAAAAACATCCCTTTCACACTTTTGTAAAAAATTTAAAAAGTACATCATTCAGAAAATGAAAATAAGATTAATTTTGAATATATTTTTTAAAAAATAAAACATGGGTAAAAATGAATTTAAAAAATAATTTTAGAATAGTAAAAAATTCTTGAAAACATTTTTAGAAAATATGTACATAGAAGAAATAGGATTTTCAACTGAAGAGAGAAATAAAATAATCTTTTCTTAAAAAAATCTCAATCATTCTAACCACCAAAGAGAGGAAAATGGTATTATTACATTAAATTTTCATGAATACCTAGAGTAAAATAAAATAAATTGGTTTAATGATATAAATATCAAACAATTACCTAATCTATTCTTAATCATAAATAATCTTGAATAATGATAAGATTTTGAAATAAACCATTACCTCAGGTTTGAATTCTTTCATATGTATATAAACCTCCTATATAATAAATATATATTTATAATAAAAGTTTTCTAGAAAAATAATGATATATATAGTATCATAATTTATTTACTTATAATCTTTTATCACAAATTTATTGAAAATTCTTTGTTAAAATTAATGTTTCGAGTAATAACTACTCTGTTTTTCCTTTTTTTTGTTGGGTGGTTTTGGTAATTTTACTTTTATCATGTTTCAACCAAATAAACAATATTAAAAATTATATAAATATCATATATATTCATTATATATTTATTTATATAAATCTATAAATAATAGTGATAGAAAAATGAATTAAATCGTTAATGGAGGCGGTAAGTCGTATATGCAAGAACGTTGTTTTCACTAATCAATGGATGGAATGAAATAAAGGTAAATAATAATTCACCTTTATATAATAACTATTATAACATATAAATAATATATATTCATTAAATCTACCCTTATTACCGTCCATATAAAACATAAATGAAAAACGGAACACATCGCTCCATGGAGGTGGTAATCCACACATATGCCCAAGCGACGTTATCATTTTCCAATGGATTGGAATTTAAGAAGGTATATGTGATAATATAATTATAGAATAATATTTATGTTATAAATTTCATATATATTCATTATTTTCATATTTATAAACATCAAAATAAAGTGGTGATGAAAAAAAATTACATTGCTACATGTAGATGGTAAGTTGTACGTACACATGAGCGATATTTTCAATTTTCATAGGATGGAAAATAGATGTTAAATGGTTTTAAAATAGTTATAATATCATATAATAATTATTTATTATATAGGGTTTATTATTTTTTCATGCATAAAAAACATTAATGGTAAGTATAATAAGAAATAAACATGAAAGACTCGATAAAGATGATTATCTCTTCTTCAGTAGACTTCATTTAGATATCTTCTTAAGTGACTTATATTTGGTCATTTAGAATGCCTAAAACCTTTATAATTTGGATAAATATGTTTATAAGAGTAATTTGTATGTTTTAGTCAAGCTATAGGACTCAAAGTGTTGTAAAGAAAAGAAAGGAGAGGTATCCTTTTATAATTGAGGTGAGGGGAATTCTTGGAATTTCTTAATGTATTAAATTAATATAAATTATTTTTCATTATAAAATAAATAAAAATTTATATAATTAGAATATAATATTATTATAATTTTAAATAATATCTTATAATAAATTTTGGACAAGTTTTGAGTATGTTTTAACCCGTAACTTTTTGTTTTAACCCTCGTTAACCCTTTAGACAATTACTGTAATATTAAAGTTTTCAACCCTTTAACTGTAAATTATGTTACTATAAAATTAAAAAATACTCATAAATGGAACATGGTTTACATTTATTGCCATGTTAAATTCATTTTTATGCATTTAATATTTTTATTAATTTTAAATCATTTAATAAAATATTATTTATTATAAAATATCATGAATGTCATTTCTAACACTATTAATTTAATTGGAATTCAAATACATCAATACAAAGGGTGAATTAGAATATAATGATTTAAATCACACCTAATATATTTTATATATCTAAAAAATCATGGTACACATTGAATCATTCAAATTATAGAAATTTTAGTATTTTTAAAATCATTTATTTTATTTTTTAGTTAATTGGATAAATATTGTATTAGCATTTCATATGAATATAAGGTAATTATTTAATTACTAAAATTATAAATAATTTACCATAATTAATATAATTTTATTATTCACAAAAATTTTATTAATATTCATTTACCACTTTATTTTTATCCTATGTGAACCCATAATAGATATTTAAAAATAAGAGAGTGACATTTTGTATTTTTCATTGCTTTAAATATTTTATAAGTAATTTTAATAAAAAAATATTCCATTAAACAAATATATTTACATTATAACGTGATAATAGTGTAATTTCCATAGTCCAATAAGAATTATGATAAAAAATTATGACTTTATCAATTATTTTTAACCTAGATTAACTCAATTTACCCATTACCAAAGTGATGAATTTTACCATGGTTGTTATTCATAATGCCTAAAAATAAAAGGGGGTTATTTACCAAATGTTAAACTACTAATTAATAATATGGAATCCATTTTATAAAATTCAACACTTATAATTGGTATAAATTAATTTTTCAATAATTGTGCAAAACATGAGGAAAAATGTTTTTTAGAAGAATACATTTTTCAGCATAAAACCTCATGTCTAACAAAAACATTATATGAATGTTAAAACATTTGATTAAATATATAACATATAAATTTAATTAAAATCATTCACCAATAGTAATTAATTTAATTTATTAATATAAAAACACGTTTCACACAAGAAAATCAGTAAAACGTTTCTTTTACTTTTAAATGATTTTCATTGATAACCATTGAATTCAATTTACACATTTTTCATAATTTAGTAAGTATTCTTCATAACAACTTATTTTAGAAACTATTTTATAATCATCACATGATATTTTTTTAGTATATCTCGGTTCATTTAAACTCAGTATTGCATGTAATGCAAGATATTGAAGAAATTAAATTTTATTTAAAAATAAATATATCATAAATTATTGAGATGTTACACCGCATGTGATATTATGTTAACCTGATTTATTATTATTGATACTTCATTCACAATAAATTATATCCCATTCACACAATTTATTATTAGTGATACCCTATTCATTGTAGGTTATATCCCATTTAACTGGTTTATTATTAGTGATACCTCATTCACCCTATATGATATCACATTAACCCGATTTATTATTGGTATTGAAATATTCACTGGAGGTGATATTCCATTCATAAAATTTATTATTGATGATACTTTATTCACCACATGTGATATCCTATTCACCTCATTGGTTATTTAGGATACTCCATTCACTGTAAGAGATATTCCATTCACCTGATTGTTGCTTAGTGATTCTTCATTGACCACCTGTTTGGAATAACCATCCAATATATATGATACATATTGGGAAACAATTTTATAGTGGAGGACCATCCATTTAATAGTGTCCATGCCTTATTATAAGATCAGATATTGGGAGTAACCAAACCATTTCTATCACTGATCAAAGTAGGTACGAGTCAAATGTTAGGGTGGCCTCTCAAGTAAACAATGGTGTGACATGTGTATGTATTTAATTGTTTTGGATTTAATTTAATTAAGTAAATCCATGCACACATATAATGGATATTATTAGAGACACCATTCATAGTGGCCTACTGTGTTTTATAATCACACCCTACACACACACACATTGGTGTATGCATAGGCCATGTGGTTGGAATATAGGTTAGGGAATGGGAAATAGCATGGGTGAGTAGGTTGGAGGAGCTTGGAAGGGTTATAGACATAAGACAAAGGTGGGGCCAATGATAGTCGTTATTCCCCTTTACTATTTTAAATTTTGTTTTGTTTCTATACTATATATGATCAACTCATTAGAAGATCCTAAATTGATTCATGGTTATATTCCATTTCATGGTTTCATTTTTTAACATGGCAGTGTTATTTATTTATGGTTCACTTTCCACTATAATTATATATGTTCCACTTTCATGTTATGTATGTTATAAATGTTTAAGTTATTTATTTTCTATTAAATATGATGATACTAAGGGTCTAGTCTCTCCACATGGTCTTATTTGGCACTCACCACTATTCAACAACCTCTTTAGTACATGGTGGAACACCTAAGGTGACATGTCATGTTGGTTCATGTTGTGCAGAAGATTACTTGGGGTGGAATATTACAAAGTGGTATCAATGATTTTTTTATTTTCTTTATAATCTAGAATATGGTAGAAGTATCTTGTACTGGTTAGAAAATTGGATAGAACTTGTGTTTTTACCTATCTAACATATGAGTGGGTGAAAATCCACATGGAAAGGGAGCAATGGATTGTTGTTCTTTCTTTTAAATATTATAATCAAGCATATTTTTTATAAAGTGTGATATTTGTAAGTTATGATTTATGGTTTTTCTCTTATCCTAGGGTGAAAATAGTCTTGCATTCATGCATTATATTTGGGATTTTGGTTCACATGACATGTACATGATTATGTGTGACTAGAATGTTCTTTTCTAAAAATGGGTATTAGTTATTTAAAGTGTAAATAGTAATTAATTTAATATTTCCCATATAACATATTAGTGGTGCTTTAATTAACTGAACAAGCCTATAATGAATTCTTTGATATGAATCATTTAATAGTGATATCATCCTGATATGAACATATATGTGATGAAGATAACCCTTGAGTCAATGAAATCATCATTAGGATGTTTGATATGGATGATATCCTTAAAATAGGGGTGATGAAATATGATTTTTCTAGAGTTATGTTATAAAAAATGAGTGACTACTTGATATGATATGACCTTATGGTTTATGGTTTATAGAATAGGAAGAGAAACCTAGATATGATGATATATCACTGTTTATGTTGGTGAGTCAAGTATGGTACTAGAGTAACATTGTGATTTTATTGAATTTTCTTAAGATGAGTAGTGTTTTGTGAGTGGTTATCATAATAACACAGATGATTTCATAGGTGGAAGCATGGGTAGATGATTTTGGAGGTAAGAATGACACATGGGTGAAATTTGATTGAGGGTTTGGTAGAAGCTTGTGGGATTCATTGGATTTTTATAAGGAATGGAATCTTGAATAGTACTATGTATAAGGAATGCAACTGACAAACATGGGAGGCATGTACAAATATTAGATTAGATAGTAATACTGGGCTATATTTAATACAACTCATGATGGAATGAATTTTTCATTACAATAGGGTGGTACTAGGGTGTATTCCTACTCAAGTATGAGTTTCGACAAAAAATGGTGGTAGTTTTGTACTATCATGAGAGTGATTCTTTGGATGATCTCTTGCCTTGGGGAAAATAGAGTGAGTGTTTACCCAAAATACATGGAATATAAGCCAAGATAACCAAATATCAACCTTATATGATGATATTTGTGATTATTTAGGTATGATTAGACTTGGATAAAATGTGAAACATGTAGATAAAGTAATGATAAGAAATTTATTGGAAAAACTGTTATGATGGAATCAAGGATTTTTTATCTTCCCTGACTTCTTGGAGTTAATTTGTGGGATTATAGTTGTGTTATGTGAATTATTAAACTAGAGTTGTGATTAAGTATGAGATAATCCATAGATTATGTGAGACACTATATTTTGTAAAGGAAATGGATCACATAGGTTTCCCTTTAATACTATAATAAGTGCAATAAAGAGTAATATCTACTATAATAATGGGCTGATATATATTGATCAGTGATAACCAATAGACCGATGTAAGACTGGTGTGGGGGGAGAGGTATCTATAGTGTTATTAGGAAATGACTGAGGGGTCATAAGTATAGTGGTTATACCAAGATGGCCAAATCATGTGAGGGTTAAGTTGTGGCCTTTATTAATATAAAATATGGTGACATAACTTCAATGTTTTATAAAATATCAAGGTATTGAGTGACGTGATAAGATTTTGGAAAATTGAGAGAGTTCATAAACATTAGTTAGTTAAACACTAGTAAATAGTGAAACTTATTATGGGATGTTGTGGATATCATAGTGTGTTGGAACATAAGAGTCATGTGTTAGCGAGTGAGCTCATTTACCCTAGGATGTATCAGTCAAGACATGGTTGTCATAGTGATGGATCATCAACGAAATTGGATTGTAGTGGATTAGAGCACTATAATGTAATAAATCTCATATCAAGAATCATGGGATGGGTCTATTAGGATGTAATAAGTGGGTGCTCATGAGAATCAACTTTCAGATAATGATGGAGTATGGTTAAGTATGTTCTCATTGATCAAGGATATGGGAAATCTTATGGTGGGTACAATGTCACCTATAGTTTAAGGGCTTAAAAGAATTATAGTGAATATTGTAATTAACATATAGGATAAACCTTTAATAAAAATGGTTTATGTTTTACATTTGAGATCAGATCTAGGTGGCCCATTTATATCTATTAGTTACGGAACACTATATTAGGTTATCATAATACAAAGATTATGAGAGATAAGCTAGTTTGGTGGATCACTATATGTAATACATAGATAATTTTATGATATAGTAATTGAGTCTAGAGAATTATAATACTTATGAGATAGTGTGAATATCTACTCAACTGAATAAAGATTCAAGTGATGGACTTATTCCAAGGTGTGTGACTATAGATTTTGTTATCAAAGATTAAGGATGTGTTTAGGTGTATATTCTAACAAAAAAATTTATGGTATATAATTTTGAAACAATCCATTAGATTATAAAATCAATAATTTCAAATTCATTATTGTTACCATGATTGGGGCATCATCATGGAGTTTGTGAATTTAGTCAGTTCCACGGTGCATATGTTATCTAGTTTTCAAAGATAGTATGTATAATTGGATATCTGTTAACATATTTTTCTCATGATTGAGTATACAGATTTAAATATGTATCAATTCATTTCATTAAAGAAATTATTATAATGTTTTATGTATTATAATAAGAGGAACATGAATATTATATAATTTTATTGGTTTATGTGTGATATAAGAATAACCATAGCTGGTGGAATTTTATATATTAGGAGTTTGCATTTGATATCAGTGGTCAACAAAAACTAATAAAGATGCATGATGATTCTATTCAAATATTTTAAATATTATGATATGGAGTTTATAATGACCCACATTGATAGGTATTAGTGGTATCGAGGGAGAATCAACTTTTAGTGGAACTGAATCCATAATAAATTTAATTCTTTGGATTTTAACGGAATTTTTTATGAGTAAACATTGAATGAGGTATGGGTGTGGATTTTTTTTAATTTTAGGAGGAGTTTTGGGGTTTGGGTATTTAACAAAATGCATGGTATAGTTTCTAGGGGTAATTGATACCATCGGGTACTCGGTGGTGGTGTACAAGGAGCCCAGTGTGGTCCTTTGTAGTTCTGAAGTAAAATGATGATACCATAGGGTATCTGATAGAATTGTACCAGATACCCATTATAGTAGCTATAATAGAGGATTTAATACCCTGATAATTTAAAATATCACTATGTTCGACAGCTTGTACAATATGCAACATCGAGCTTAAAAGAACCTAAAAATATTATTATATGATTGTTATAACCTAGGCGTTAAATCTGAAAGTGTGAATTAGATTAACCATATTATGAAATATATATAAAGATCATAATCAGTAAAAAAATTAATTCTTATGAAATAAACATTTAAGTTTCGGTAAATTCATTTTATATTTTTTTTCAAAAATGATTTTTATTACTTTTTATGAGAAAATAATATAAATAATTTTTTCCAATTTTATAAAATTTATTTGATAAAATTAAATTAATTTTTAAAAACATCATATCAAAATTATCTTTCGATGAAATTTTCCTATTTTTTATAAAATATTTATTGTCTAGTGAATAGTGAAAAAATACTGACTGTTATTGAAAATTATATTTTTATTTCAACTATTGCAAAGTTACATTTAATTTTAAAATGGTTTCAAAGTAATATTATTTGTATAATATTATTAATAATCAAATTATGTTCATTTGAATAAATTTTATGGTTTAATTAGGTATAAAAACATTTTTATAATTAAAAAGGGAATTTTCCTAAAAACAGATTATTATTGATTTTTTCCAGTTTAATTTTAAATTCAATTATGCCACTTCTATTTTTTTAATTTAAAAAAATGGAATAAAAATTATGATTCAAGTGTTCTAAATTTATTAAATATTTCACTTTTATTTTATTCCAATATAAATAGTGACTTTTGTAATTTTTGTTACCACGGTAATGGGTAAATTGGGTAAGTAAGGTTAAAAATAAAAATTTTAAGGACTGGAAAGTGACCCTAACACTTTCCCAAATATTATTAGATGAATTCATTTAATCTATAATCATCCAATATTCAATTATATGTAATTTTATGTCCACTAGGATGAGATTATGACCTTTATAGTATTTTATTTAATGAAAAGTCAAACATGTCACACTCATATTTTTAATAAGTGTAATATTCATAATATGGTGTTATCCAAGGGATATGTTTGACTATAAATGTTATTTTCAAATAAAATATATTTATATACATCATGATAATTTATTTTTAATTTTTAGGGAATAAATAATTAACTTAAATTATTACACAACACGTTGCAGTAATTATTTAATTGATTTAATAATCAAGAAAATTATATTAAAAATATCAAAAGTAACATAATTTTTGATATTTAAGGTTATCCATAAATTATATAGATTAAAATTAAATTTTTAGGATATAATAGAATTTTTTTTCTAATTTGAGTAGTTTTCTTGATGTTTTTAAAGTCAAAGTAATGAATAACATCAAAATTGAAAAAAAATGATATTTTATGGTATAAATATTTTATTAAATTATTTAAAAATCATAAAAATATTAAATTTGAACAAATATGATAATATAAGGTATAATATTTCATACCCTATGCATTTATAGGTCATTTGGAAGTATTTGTCTCTAGAATAGCCTTAATATATTTTAATCTTTTTGAGAGATTCCAAAAGTGACCCTCACTCTAATTATAACAGGGCACCTCCTCTCTCACTTATTTAAAAATAGGTTGAGGGTTAAGACCCATTTATTGAAAATAAAACATGAAATCCTATTTTGAAAAATGGGGTAAAAGGAAACCCATTACAATCACCGTGGAAAAGGCCAATAAAAACAAACCTGAAGGAGAAAAGTTGACCCAATTGATCAAAAGAAAGAAAATGTCAAGATAAGAAAGGGAAAAAAGTTCATTTCCCCCATCAATTGTGATGAAATAGTGAAATTTATCAAAGATAATGTGTCCCTCCTACTAAGAAGCTTCACCATTCTGGAAACACAATGAGGCAGATCACTCCTCCCATCCACAATAAGTGTATAGGAAGGACCAGATGATAGATTCTATCACATCTATATATCTTTAGAGCCACCCACCGGACAATTCATGTGAAAAAAATCAAAAGAATTAAACTTAATGAAACACAACTCAAGACCAATAACACTATGAAAAATAAAAAAAGGAACCCACCCATCCAAAAGTTTAGATGGCCGGATGATGGGTGTCAGCACACCTATCCCTCTTTCAAGGTTTCCCACCCAGCAGTACCTGCAAGAACTAGTACCACAACTTAACATGATGAGAAACAAGATCCCAAACTCATGGAGACATATGCTACTCAATCAATCAACCAAATAATAATCAGAGAAAAACAAAACCACTAGAGCATATTAAAATCCATAATAAAGTGTAGCAAAGGCATACCTGCATTCTAGCATCGGACCTAGCAACCAACCAATGACCAGGTTAAGTTTTTGTCCACCCCACCATCTTCAAGCCCCCAACCAAATACCAGTGGTAGAACAAATGTCAGAGAATAATCAATGCATGAAGACCTCCCCAACACTATTGTTGACATACCACCACCGTTTGAACCTCCTTCCTAAAACCATCGCCTCGCTCTGGTCAAGGTCAAGCCCAAACCATCGGTGACCACATAGTATCCTACCCCCAAAACACATAGTAAAAAGACCAGATCTGGATAGATCTGGAGAGAAGAAGTCCAGATCTTCAAAAAATCTAGAGATCCCACCAACCATCTCTACAAAAAGTGACACCGTCATCACCACAAGTTCAAGAAGTTGAATCAGAACATACAGTGGTGGTAGCAGAGGAGATCCGACGATGATGATCCAACTAATGGAGATGAATAAGAAACCATATCTAAAAAGAAACGGGTAAAAATATTCATTAATTAATTCCAAACTATCTCTGCCTAAACAACTTCTAGAAGGATAATGAACCAGCCACCATGGGATGAAAGGGAGAAACCCTAGAAAATCACCTTTCGGGCGAGTGTGGTGCCATCCATTTCAAGCTATGACCACCTCCTCTATCACTTCTTTACACCACTTAGATCCATATACATAGATCAAGTCCTACCCATTACTCTTTAAAAATTTCTTATCCAAGTTATAGAGGTTCTTATATCCTCAAAATACCAACCTTAAGTACCTTAAAAAAGGATCTAATGAAGTTCTCCTGAAGAAGAGATAATTATCTTACCCAAAATCTTTCAATTTATTTCTTCTTCTAATTCCTATTCATGTATTATTTCCATCCTAAATTAATGAATAAAGTTTCATATATATATATATATATATTATATTATTATTATTATTATTATACAACTATATTACACCTTTTATCCATCCTATGAAAAGTGAAAACATCGCTCGTGCGTATATAAGTCTTACCGCCTCCATGTAGCAGTGTAATTCATTTTTCATCACCGATTAACTTTGATGGTTATAAACTTAAAACAAATGAATATATATGATATATATGACATAATAATAATTATTTTAAGGTAAATTATTTTTTACCATTCTTTCATTTCTTCTATCGAAAAATGAAAGTGGTGTTCATGCGTACGTACGAGCTACCGTCTCTATGAATAGTGTAATTCATTTTTTTTATCTCTATATTTATGGATGAATATAAATATATATATATTTAATATATCATATATTTACACCATAAATAATATTCTATATATGGTAGAACTATGATAACATTATAAGTATCAGAACTACTGAATCAAAACATACATGAAAAATGAAGTTACTACCCGAAATAGTGATTTTAACAATGAATTGATAATAAGAGGGTGATGAAAAATTATAAGTAAATAATATAAGGTGTAATTTATATGAGTATTTTTATATAATATATGTATAATAAATCTCTATTTTTTATGCATGAGGTTCAAACACATAAAAATGAAATCAGACCTGAGGTTAGGGTTTCTCATCTCACTTTTACTTCATTGAGACATATTTCATATTCACCACTTATTTATTTTGTGTGGTGTATATAATGCCCCTTTAATTTTTAATATCATGAGTCTATTTATATTCATTGTATTTAAAGTTTAATTTTAGGTAATTTATTTCATGGGGCATACAAATCAAAAGAAACCCAAGTGGTAAGGGTTTATTTCACAATCTCTTAATTTTTTTGGATTTTTTATATTTAAGTCTCTATTGAGGGATATTTCTATTACATGTACATGTTTTATAAAAAATGTTTTAAAAAATGTTTTTAATATTATAAAATTATTTTTAAAATTTATTTTTACCCAATTTTTGCTTTTTTATAAAATGTTTTAAAAGGAATAGTTTTGTTATTTTCCAAAGGCAGTCTTTTTAAACAGTATGAAAGGAGTGTTTTTTTAAATTATAAAGTATGAACGGAATTTCCCAACATCATGAAACCACAATGATTTGTAGTTTCATTTAAAATTTTACAAGTTTATTTTTAAAATAAACTATTTTCTTTTATATTTGCATAGTTTTTTTAAAAATAAGTGATTTCAAAGTGAAAAGAGGTATTTTCCTTCAGAATTTCTCAAATGATCTTATTAAAGTATTTTTATCTATGTCAACATACTTTGATGAATCTTATGATTCATTGTGGTTAATTTATTATGATATCATATACCATATTTTATTGACTGTTTTATGATCAGTTTGACTGGGGATGTACTATCTTGATGTCATTCTCCATATTACTCTGGATGGTTTAAGATTATAGAAATTATTAAAATTTCATATGCTAGTTTCAATGAAAAATTTTATATTGATTATGTCTAAAACCTTTAATATTAGGAATTAATTGGACTTAGTAAGTGATGTGTGGGGCCTTCTATATCCCCTCAACGTTCGGTAGGTCTCATGAGATAAACTAGCATAGTTTTTGGATGAGGCCTGACCCATTTATCTATATGTCTTTTTTCGAGACCTTGAGAGTGTGTTTTAGATGTTTGGAACTATGTACTCCATCATTATGAATCATGTTATTGATGTTCCATGTTATTATTCAATTGGTTATAATATCCATGTATAATTTTCAAGATCATGTGATAATTTATATGGACATTTTTTACCATCATTCATTCCTGGAATATTATGTTATAGTTATTGATTAAATAGAATGTGTTTCAGTTATTTACCTTTAAATATTAATTTTGTCTTATTTAATAATAGATTTTTTTGTAAGTATATTCTTACTTAGTATCTAAGAATATGATCTCACCCTTTTTATTATGTTTATTTTTTTTTATTGATGCAAAGAAGTATATTATGACTGATATGATGGGATATGGTAGGAGAATAATGGTTCTCTCCAATTAAATACTATTTTGTATTTTATGTTTTCAATTATAATGAAATATTAAAGTATGTATCTAGTTTACCAATACTACTAAAATATTATTTCCTTTAGGATGTTATTCCTTGTATCCAGTGTCAATGTAATAAAGTATCCACATACTCTGGGCTACTAGGATTGGGGTCTTTATAGTTGGTATTAGTGGAATTTAGTAGAAACCTTGAGAAATTGATTTAGGAAATCATAGATTAGAGAAAATAATCCAAAAACTAACTTGTAGTTTGAGTCTAAGTATAGGATAATGTATTATAGTTTTGTTAAGGTATGGAACATGTGGTTTCCCACTATGATTATTGATTCTCGCACTATTATGTTTTGTTTTAGTCAATGGATAGAGCAAGAAGGAACTGTATTAACATTAAAGGTGATTGAAAATGTATTTATGAGAAACCAAATGGTATTATGAGTAGATTAAAGGATATTATGACTATACCTAATCAATTATTATGATATATTATTAACAAAATGAAACTTAACCAACTCTTAGACTCACAAAATAAGAGAATGATAGAGCTCATTGAGAGATCGTGTGGTGGAGGCCATGAAGGAAAGAAGATTCAGTTTTCTTATATGTAGAGAATGTGAGAAAACACACCCAAGTGGATATCTTAGAGGAATGAGAATATGGTTTGGGTGTGGAAAATAAGGACACAAATCAAGTAATTTATAAGAAAAAAATGAAAACTATGGTTAACAAAATGGATGAGAATAATGATCTCCCTAAGGAATCATCAATGGTTGAATGTGTTTAGATGTGTAATGTATGGGAATTATGAAAATCGTTTTCCTAGGGGAAAAATATCATGAAGATAATACACATGTTTATACTACTGATGATAAAGAGACTAAAAATGACATATCAAATAAATGAGGTATTATAAAGTAAGATGATGAGTCATAGTTAATAGTTTAAAAATAAAGTGGAATGATTAAAGTGCTAGTGTATTTGGATTCAATAATTATGACGTAAAGGTAATTTATAAATGATATTATGGTTATAAAAATCATGATATATATGTATGTATTTTACTACATTACTTCTTCTTTAAGTATTTAGAATCATATGATGAATATTACAGATAACCAAGAGAAGAGATTCTGTAGCAAGTTGATCTTTTGGAAAAAACATGATTAAGGGAAGATAACCTTAATAAGTTATTGATGTTGAGATAGTAATGATAAAGAGATATTTATGGTATAGTATTGGTGAATTTGAAATTGGTTAGTGATTTGATGGTTTATGTTATCTATTTTGGGTTTACAACATGTTTGGATTTAAGGAATATATTCGATAACCTGATATTTATATTTTGGAAGCATGCATGTATTCATTAAGGTTTTACAGTGATCAAGGTATTATTATATTTGGTATGTGACATTAAGAGTTATATTATTCTATTTGTGTAATCTAATGTTAAGTTGATTTTAGAAATTTAGTGACCTTACTTCTAAATTTTTGGACTTTGAATTTGGATATATGTATTTTGTATGAGTCTTAAGGTTAACTACTTATAGAATGGATTAAGTTGAACTTTTGATATTATTGTTTTTTGATTTATCATATTGTATAACTTATGCTAAAATTTTTTTTTAGTAAATATTTATATTCTAAAGGAATGACTTATGGATCTTTTGACTCATTAAAACTTCTTCAGGTATGAAAAATCCATCTCGAATATTCAATTTTTGGTGTAAGAGATGAAGTGGAAATAGATCAAAGCTCAAACAAAGGATGAGATTATTCTTATGTATTGGAAAGGATCAAGTAAGTTTATTATCTCAAGTAATTTATCTATATTTTGAAATAATACTTTGAATTCAAAAAGAAAAAATATATATTATTTGTTTACTTTTCTTACAGAGAAATCAATGGTCTTTTAACCCATCACAGATTTACGGTTCTGTAATGGTTAACTTTCCCATGACCATGTTCTCTTTCAATATCAATCAGTCCTTAGGAGATATTTTTCTCTAAAATATACATTTTTTCACTACCTGTTTATGTTCTCCTACATTAAAACCTATTATGTGTTATTTTAGATGACCTTTGTACTTTTATTTATCTCTAATTAAAAGGATGGTTTATTATCCCTTTTCGCGATGTGGGTTTTCCACAATGGTATTTTAAATTTTAAAACCATTTATTATTGATCACAATTTAAAATTACGAGAATAAAATTTATTTAAGTATGGTGGAATACAACACCATTATAATTTAAAAGAACACTATTCTTGATAGCTTATACAACACGCAACACCGATCTTAAAAAAACCTAAAAATATTACTATATAACCATTATAACGTAGTTTTTAGTGTTAATAAGATTAAAAATATTATTATATATATATATATATATATTAATCAATAAAAATTTATTGAATAATTATTAGGAAATAAACACTCAAATTTTTGTAAAGTCCTTTTATATATTTTCTTTAAAAATGAATTTTAAAAACAATTATGAGAAAATAATAATATTAAATTTTAAATTTTTTATATAAATGAATTTATAAAATGAAAGTAGTTTTTAAAATCTTAATACATAAATTATATTAGGGTGAATTTTTTGGATTTTTCTAAAAATATTTATTGTCCAATGAATAGTGAAAAATACCAATTTTTATTCAAAAATTGTATTTTTATTTCAACCATTTCAAAGATAAATTTAATTTTAAATGGTTTAAAATTAAAATTAGTTAAATTTTATTATCAATAATTCAATTAAGTTCATTGTAATAAATTTCATGGTTTAATTTGGTATAAAAAATTATACTTAAAAAGAACATTTTTTTAAAAAACAGTTTTTTGTTGCATTTTTTCAGTTTAATTTTGAATTAAATTCTATCACTTCAGTGTTTTTAAATTTTGAAAAATGAAATTCATATTTTTATTCATGAGGTAAAAATTTATTAAATAGTTCCCTTTTCTTTGTTAATATTAATAGTAACTTTAGTAATTTTGTTACCACGATAAAGGGTAAATCTGTTAAGGTTAAAAATAATATTATAAAGACTAAAAATTACCATAGCACTTTCCTAAATCTTATTTAATGATTAAATTTTATAATTAATCATTAAATATTATATTATATTTAATTTTATGGCTACTTGTATGATATTACAAACTTTATAGTATTTTATTTAGTGAAAAGTCAAACATTTCACACTCATGTTTTTAATAAATGTAATATTTTTAATATGGTGTTATCTATAGAATAAATTCGACTATAAATTGTATTTTTAAATCTAAAATATTTATATACATCATTATAATTTATTTTTAATTTTTAGTGAATAAATAATTAACTTAAATGCTTACACAATTCTAAAGGATTAATTATTTAATTAATGAAATAATCAAATAAATGATATTAAAAATATTAAAAGTAACATAATTTTAGATATTTAAGCTGATCCAAAAATTATCTAGATGAAAATAAAAATTTTATGATATATTAAAATAGTTTTTAATTTTAATTTTTTTCTTGATGTTTTAAAGTCAACATATTGAATAGTTTCAAAATTGATAATAATGACATTTTATAGAATTAATATTTTATTAAATTTTTTAAAAAACATAAAAATATTAAATAATAACAAAGGGGATAATATAAGGTATAAAATTGTATACATGTTTCATTTATAGTCCATTTTCTATCATTTGTCTCTAGAATAGTCTTAATATATTTTAATCTTTTGAGAAATTCCAAAAGTTCCCATCATTTCAATTATAGAAGGGAACCTTCTATATAACTTCATTACACCACTTGGAGACTTATATCTCAACCTATTCATGTAAATTCCTCTTCCCAGCTTTCTTATATAATTTTTATGTTTCTTTATCCTCAAAATACCAAAATTAAGTCCCTTAAGAAAGGATCTAAAGAAGGTCTCCTGAAGAAGAGGTTATTGTCTTGCCCAAACTCTTTCAAATTATTTCTATTTATACTTACTATAAATGTGTTTTTTAAATCCTAAATTAATAAATTCAGTATCATATATATACTTATATGTTATTATTATTATGATATAACCATATTCCACCTTTTATCCATCCTACTAAAAGCGAAAACATCGCTTGTGCGTACATACGGCTTACCATCTTCACGTAGCAGAGTAAATAATTTTTCATAACCACTTTAATTGGATGGTTATAAATATATAAATAATTAATATATATGATATATATTACATAACAATTATTATTTAATGTTTAATTATTCTTCACCATTATTTTGTTCCATCCATCGAAAGCTGAAAACAACGTTCCGGTGTACGTACGACCTACCATCTCTATGAACATTATTATTAATTTTTCTATATCTATATTTATAGATGGATATAAATATATATATTCAATATACATGATATTTAAACCATAAATAACAATTTTTATATGATGGAAATGTGATAAAATTGTAAGGACATGAACTACTGGGTCAAAACAAACATGAAAAACAAAGCAGTTACCACCCAAAATAGCGATTTTAACAATAAATTGATAATAAAACAGTGATGATATATTATAAGTAAATAGTATAACATGTAATATATATTATTATGGTTATATAATAAATGTATAATAAATATATGTTTATTATACTGGAGGTCAAAACATGTACAAAGTAAATCTAACACGGGGTAAGGATTTCTCATCTCACTTTTACTTTCATGAGACATATACCAAATTCACCATTTATTTATTTATTTTTGGTGTATGTAATGACCATTTAATTTTTAATATCATTAATCTCTTTATCTTCATGCTATTTTAAGTTTAATTTAAATTAATTTCTTTCATGGGGCATATTAATCCAAAGAAACCCAAATAGTAAGGGTTTATTTCACAATATCTTCATTATTTGGGGATGTTTATGTTCAAGTCTACATTGGGGAATATTTCTATTCAATGGCCATGTTTTCTAAAAAAAATCATAACTTTTTTTACTATTATAATTTTTTTAATTTCATTTTCACCCATGTTTTACTTTTTATAAAATGTTTTAAAATGAATCTTTTTATTGTTTTATTAACAAGGTACTTTTTAAACAATGTGAAAGAAATGTTTTTTTAATCTTGTACAGAATGAATGGAATTTGCCACCATCATTAAGCCTTAATGATTTGTATATTCCTTTACAATTTTATATGGTTATTTTCAAATAAATTTTTTTATTTTATAATTTCATAGTTTTTAAAAAATAAGTGATTTCAAAGTGAAAAGGGGTATTTTCCTCCATAATTTTTCAATTATATTATTAAAGTATTTTCATCTATGTAAAAATCATTTTTTTAATATTATGATTTGGTGAGGCTTATTTGTTATGATACCATCTTTCATATTTTATTTAAAGGTTTGTAATTATTTTGATTGTGGATGTACTATTTTGATTACATTCTCCATATTACTCTGGATGGTTTGTAGTTATAGAAATTATTAACATTTCAAATGTTATTTTAAATATAATTGTTTATGTTGATTATGTTTCACCACTTTCATATTATAAATGAATTGGACTTATTAAGTGATGGGTGGGACCTGCTATATTACCTCGATGCATCGGTAGGTCTCATGAGATAAACTACCTCGAATGTTGGCCAAGGCCTTACCCATTTATGTAGATATCTTGTCCAAGGCCATGATGGTATGTTTTAGATGACTAGAATTATGAATTACATAATTATTAATTCAATTATTGATGTTTAATGTGATTATTTTATTATTTATAATATCCACGAATAATTTTCAAGCTCGTGTGATTATATATATGTAAATTTTTTACCATCATTCATTCCTGACATATTATATTCTATTTATTGATTAAATGGAATGTGTTTCAGTTTTTTATATTTTCATATTCATTATTCCTTATTTACTCATAACTTCCATTGTATGAATATCCTTACTCATCACCTGATATCAATATTTTTCTTATGTTTATTTTTCCTAAGATTCCAAGAAGTATATTATGATTGATATAAACGGATAATCTAGGAGAATAATGGTGTTATCAAAGGAAATACTATGTTTTATTTTATGTTTTCAATTGTAATGAAAGATTCAAGTATGTTTCTATTTTACCAATACTATTAAACTATTCAGTCCTTTGGGATGTGATTCTTAATATCTAGTGTCAATGTAATAAAGTAACCACCTACTATAGGATACTGGGGTAGGGTATTTACCATGTAATTCCTTGGATAGGACATCATGTACCTGATGAGGGTGTACTAAGTACCTGGTCAGCCCAAGCCTTTTTTCTCAGTGAAGGTTTGTCTTTCCTAAATTCTCCATTAAAAACCCCTTTTGAGGTTTTCCTTTACCCAACCATCAAACAAGTATGCAAAAATTATCCTAACCTTATCTTCCTAACCTTTTTACACAATTATTTAGGGTGAATTTGGATGGGTTTCATTCATCAATTGAGTTTATAAATCATATCATCTCTCTCATTTTTATTTTACTCTTCCTTTATTCCTAATTTTAATGTGATGTATTGGTATTTGATCCATTATTAAACTAGATCATGGTGTAATTTCTTTGATGTGATATGGGTTTTGTTCATAGTATCTATAATAGTGTTGGGAGGGTTTGATACACATAGTTTCCTGTTGTTTCTATAGAGGTAAGTCACTACAATGGTTATTATTTTTATGTCCATAAATTTAAGGAAAAAATGATGGTTGAATTGGAATAAAAATTATATATTTTTCTCATGGAGTGGATAGGTGAATCTTGTGAGCCATATATCATTGGTTGATTGATATTTCTACAAGTATACTATACTTAGTGAAATTTTTACCTTTTACTCTTATATATATTAATTATGAAAATTAATTATAATATTTTTTTTGAAATTTATTTAATTTATTTCTTGGGTGAGTTAGGGACTCATGGATGGTGATTAAATTTAAGGATGATTCAATGGTGATGGATAATGATGGAAGAAAAATTACTTGAGTGGATAACCTCATGTTTTTAGTAATTAGTACCTAATTTTACCTAATTATATGTGATTATATATATTGTGGGAATTATAATTGTGTGTACGATAGTGATAATGACCTAATATGGAACCGTATGAGGGTTTTCTTATACAAGGAAAGTATATTGTGGTTAAAATCGTGGAAATTATTTTGGGTATTATGTTTCAATCTCATGACCATTGATAGTTTTTATGCCTATGATAGAGTATTAGTGGGTATGGAATTGGAACTACAAAGGATGTAAAACTTTAAGAGACATCTCTAGTAACCCAAGATGTTCTTGCATTTTTAAACATGATTATCACCTAGATAGTGGTTGAGGGTTATCTAAATGAATGGGTGTTCGAGATATCATATGGTTTATTGGTCGATAAAAAGTGGTGATCAATGGTTTTACCTTAGGATTTTTAAGATAAGCCTTAAGATTCCTAGATGGGTTGTGATAGAGTTCCAATAAGGGTGGAATAGTAAGCTAACTACCTAATTATTGGTTCATATTGGGCATCAGTATACGGTATTGAAAAGACACCCAATGATCAGCAGAGATCACTGAAAATGGGGGTGAATCAATTATTTAAATTATTATTAAATTTCCTTCTTAAAACAACCCTTACCACTTATTAAAGTGAATAAGATCATTACCAATCAAACACACACAAAGGGCGTGACATATTTACGAGGCTCACATCTCAAAATGGGTAGGCTAATCCCCAGAATGATTTAAATTTCAAAAAAACCATATGAACCACTAGTATCAACATGTAAGTATAACAATAAGGGAGTATTATTTTACTCATGTTACATTAATACTTATTTTTTATGTACATCTCACACAAATACAGTGATAAAATATTTTATTTCAACAAAAATAATGTCTTTTAAAGAACTAGACTTCTAAATTATTGTTTCAGTACTATTTCCTTTCTTCTGCATCAATATTTACTATCATAAGTTCTTTCCTTTCTCTTTGTAATATATTCACAACCCCTTATTCTTATTCTTTCTCTGAAAAATATTCTTGATAAAATCTATACAGAGTAGTCTCCTATTCCACTCACATTCATTTTCATACTAGATAATTTTTCTTTTTGTTGCACGCAAGAAGAAGAAAAATATGTTTGAATTTCAATTTGAAATTTAAATACAAATTCACAACATCTTAGTACATGTTTTCATATTCTTCTTCTTCATCATCCATTTTCTTCTTAATTTCAATACCTTCTCTCGTTAATTAGAGAGTTTTAACACTGGTTGTAATGCAACCAAATAGTTACAACAGTAACTGATTCTTATTCCTTCACAACACCTCTTTATTCATAGTGTGAATCTTATCCTCCCTTTGATTGGATCAAAAATACTATTTTGTGTTGTTTTCATCATACAAACCTGATTTAGCATCATCTAAAATTATATTTTCCTCAGAATAATTTAATATGAGAATTCTAATTTTATATAGTATAATTCTCAAAATTCTACAAAGTTTTAATCCTTATGAGGTACTTTTACCAACCTTACAGTGATAATGTCTCAACATTATGATGGAATGTTAGAAACTTAACAATAAATTTCTAAACCCTATGATGATATGTTCTAACCTTACAAATACATGTCTCAACCTTACCCTATGTAAATCCCAACCTTTCTAGGTTTTTGTTGGAATTTTATGGCAACTGGTTGTCCCAAATTTACAAGATATTGTCTAAAACTTATGGCCACTAGTTGCCCCAACCTTATGAGAGAATGTATAAACCTTAATATAGATAGTCCCTACTATACGAATATTATATGACTTTGACATTTTTTAGACAGAAACTCCAAATTCCATATTTTCTCCCAATGGTATCAAAACCACTTCCAACACTTCAAATCACTTTTCAAATTCCATAAATATTTCACTACACATATTATACTTAAAATTATTTGATATTGAACATGATTTATGTGTTGAAAACAAAATACAACACAACTATCATATCCACATTAAATTTATATAAAACATTTTCACTAAATAATTTCCATGATTTAGAGGAAACTTATTATCTCAACAATATATCAAGTATATAATAAAATAAAATCAACTCTTAGGATAAAAAATCTACCAAGTATAAAATAAAAACCAAACAACTTTTAGGATCAACAATCTTACCCTTTGGATTTTGTTGGAAACCAAAGAGCATAAATCACTATGAAACTCAAAACTCTTATAAATGAATCTACATGAAATAATATTAATCTTACTTGAGTGAACTAGGTCTAGGAAACAAGAATATATCATAATAATTCCATTTTGTCAATGAAAATAATCAATTATATCCATACCTATTCAAACATGATCATATTGATTCAAATTGATTAAATGATATTACTTGAAAATTTATTTGAGAATGGGTCACTTATTTTTAATCAATGCTTAATTATCTAGTCAAATATTCCCTAAAAATAAAAAAATCAAGCAATATATAATACACAAATTCTTACATACACTTTAAAAAGATATTAGAACCGTCCACACATTCATGTTTCTCAATTCATAGATTACCCATTTTAATAACTCTATGTAAATATATGCTCCCCATAATAGATCACTCCCCTAAAAAATTAATCACATGTTAATGGATTTGTAACAACTTTAGTTTTTTGGATTTAGTCCTTTGAATATTTCTATACATATTTCTAGATTTTTCATCAGAGTTGAAACTGTGTTTGGGTGTTACAATATCCTATAATTAATATATTAAAAACATTAATATATTTTGAAGGAATCATGTGTATAATTTATGAATAAATTATTTTCCCATTGTTTGATACCTTGGATGGGAAATATGAGATCATGGTTGACTCAAAAACACAAGATTTACCCTAGGAATGAGATAAAGTTGATCGACACTGTATGTTCAGTTGTGACGGTCATTGGCAGGTTTGTTAAGTGATTTAAGTAATTTATTTAATAACCCTAAACCTATAAACCCTCTATAAATATATTGGTGTGAGGTTTTTATAGGGTTAATTGTATAACCCTAGGAGAACTAGAGGAGGGGATAAAGTTCCTTATATTCATTAGTGGATCAAGGATCAATGATGAATGGGTCAAAATGGACCATGAAACATATGGTGAATGAAAAATATATTCTTCTCCATTTCTATAAAATAAATTCTTTACCAAATATCAATCCATAATCTAGTCAGGTCTCATTATTTTTAATTTTTTCACTTTCATTAAAAATTAATAATTGATTTATTATCTACTTTTGTTTTTAAGTGATTCTCATTCTTCACATTATCCCATAATTGATAAATAATATTGATTAATTTTATTTGTAATTATTATGCATGATTTCACCCCTTAGTTTCCAAATTATGTAATATTTTTCCAAGATCACATCAAACAATGGTGGATTCACTTTTTTATGTACATTTATCTCAATTGTTCTTTATGTTCTTTGTCGTTGGCCCATGGGGTCACGGTTCAACATTTCCAGGGTAGGTTTGAGTGTAATCTAACCCTTGAATTCATGGTATTTCACAAATGGATTATGGATCAAGGTTTTTTGGGATGGGATGGGGTGTGTTGTGGGGTTAGGATGATAGATTATGGATTTTAGATCCAAAGTGGTGATGTGATGTGTGATAGTTTCCGCATGGGTGATCAGATTTCTGATTTCTAACCACCAAAGGCCGGGAATTAGTGGTCAAAGGTGTTTCATTAAACCTTGGTATATTTTGAGTGGTAAAATAGGCATATCAAGTTTTTTAAAAGTAAAATATATAATTTATGTGAATAAACTTAGTTTCTGTAAAAATCTCTAATTACACATCGTGTATCCTGGAATAATACGTGTCATGTAGTACAGGTTCTCACAGTAGTTAGGGTTTTGTCTAAGTTAAGAATCACATGACATGTGGTCAGTTCTACACACCATGTGATTTACCTGGGTGGATAATCCATGTTCTAGATACAAATTCCTATAACCCCTTGTGGTCAAAAACATCATGTACGTGTAAATGGCCAGCCAAGCCATGTGTCAGGTGTACACACTCAAGACCTTGGGTAGACATACACACCATTTGCCTATGTGTACACACCATATAGTATGACATGGATTCCCAATCTACATCCAAGGGAGAAAATTCTCATGCAATGATTCAAGGTCACATTCTATGTGACCCCTAGTACACACCATGTACTTCTTCCAAGAACTTCTACCCTCTGTATCTCCTTTTTTGGGAGTCGAATTCGGGGTTGTGAGTAGCTTATACTAAGTAAATTTCTAGGTATAACGTGATGGTATCCTTCATTGTGTAATTATATATGTGATGTGAGGTTATCAAAGAATAAAAATTTGGTGAAACTTGAGTAATGGAAATGATCATCCATGAACATCAGAGAGATGCTGGTGTAGGAAACCCTCTATCGTGACAGGGTGTGGGTCCCCCATAATCTTCAATTAGATGGAGTGGTACCCCCTAACACACTAGTGTGTGTGTCCTCTATCTACCAAGTGGCACCCCCTTGATGTACTAGGGTGTGGGTCCTCAATCTATTAAATGACACCCCCTAAAACCCTAGAGTGTGGGTCTTCCATTGGAGATTCTTCCCCCTTGGCTATGGAGCATACCGGTGAGGCATGGACCCTCTACATGGATTCTTGTGTGCTTGTACATGATATTGGGAATTAGAAATGGACCATTGGAGCTACAATAAAAATAATCATTCTTAGCTAAGTTGTGATATGTAGATCCCCTTTCCCTATCATCTGGGTTTCTTTATGAGAATATACATTTGGTTTTCATTTTCGCTCTTGTTATGGGTTAAGTTAACTTCTATTTTATCTTAATATTTATCTATTTATAGTTTTTGGGGTGTCCTGCTAGGTATGTATAT
The DNA here is from genome assembly GCA_963277665.1 of Viscum album. NCBI lineage: Eukaryota > Viridiplantae > Streptophyta > Magnoliopsida > Santalales > Viscaceae > Viscum > Viscum album. The sequence continues at coordinate 766,695,651 of OY728138.1, forward strand.
ACTCACCCCTGTATGGTATTTTCCCATGCATGTCATGTATTATGCATACAACAGGTAGATCAGCGGTGACTTTGGTGGAGCATAGCGGTACTTGGGTATATTGACCGTGTTCGGTGGTCAGATTTAGAGATCAGGAGTCAGGATCTTCTTAGCTTTCCTTTTTTCAGTTATTGTCAGGTTGAGAATTCATTTATTGTTGGGCATGTATTTTTTCCCTTTTCACATTGGATTTATTTTTTCATACTCTGGTGTATTCCCTAGAGGTTATTACATGAATGGTTATCATATATATGTTACAGTTTTTTATTATTCCTCCACACATTGGCATGGATATGGTTGTGTTTATGAAAACAAGTACATTATTCTAAATCCTATCATTTCATTTATTTCCTTCTCATCACTTTTATCCTACCCCTAACCTACTAGAGGTGGGCTTGGGTGTCAGACGCAACCGGTCGCTGGTTATACGAGCCCCGGTGGGTCAAGTAATGACATGGTGGTATCAGATTTGTTCATCATCAGGTTAGTGTTTAGAGTTATACCCATGGAAATTATTGGTTTAGGAATTAGGGAAACCATATCAGATTTTATAGAGTGTAGATTTTAGGACAGGGAACCCAATGTTGGTGTGGTGTCTAATATATCTATTCACCACGACTCTGACTACTTTCTTGTTGAATCGGCATACTAAGACATTGGTTGTAAGAAAAAATTGTACATGCATCATATAGGATTGGGTCTTTGACTTTCATGTCATTGATTCGGCTCCCTGTATATGCTCATATAACTATGGTATATCTTTATACCCTTTATGTTTCCTCCATGAAGACAACCAGCTAGGATAACAATATAGTGTCATGATAATGATTATTTGAGTGATGAGGCCTCATTTCAAGGACTTTATAATGAGATGTTTCATCTAGTGGGGAATGGATTAGTGCCACTACCTAGAAAGTAGTGGATATTTCTAGTAGTTTAGGATGCTGATATGTGTAGGTTGAGAATATTACATGATTTTTAGTGATATATAATGATGAGGTTTCATAACAATCCCAACCCTTGGGTAGCAAAAGATTGTCTCAAGTTGGTGATCTAAGTCTTCAATCTTGTTCGGACCCTGATTTATTAGATGGTTGTGCTTGACATTAGTCTTCTTCATAGAGTAGTAGGGCACTGGTGGAATCGGATAAATCAGACACATGATGAGGTGATTCTCTTATGGATAGACTTATAGTTGTTATTCCATGATGAGTATTACCCTTATATATTATGCTCCATTTAAAATTTATATGTTTCTCAAGATGTGGTAGGGTGATGTGATGGATGTTGAGTATTTAATGAGGTTCATTGACCTTATGCATTACTCCCTTGATATGGTTTGATATGGATTCTTTAGAGCATGGAAGTTTGAGAAGATCCTTAACAGAGACATCATTTGGTCCCCCTATGTATTTCCACTTATGTTGGAGTGATGTAGCGGGCTCTAGTTACCAAGATATTTCTAGAAAAGGGGATCTAGGTGGATGGATCTAATAGTGTACATAATAGAGATGAGTCATCTACATCATCTAGAAAGTTCCAGTTGATAGGGTCTTAGTGCAGGATTCCTAATCATGATTGGAATTGGACTCATGGATCTTTGGGTAGGGTTCACATAGAGGATCTAGTAATCCCAAAGAGGGGTGATGTTATGATTTTGATGGGTGAGGTCACATAGCTCATGATTTCCTAACCAGATGTGCTAAGGAGGAAAGAAATACAATAGTTATACCCCCACAATAGAGGCAGCATCATGATCAGGGTTCTCCTAGGTGGGGTCTGGGCGGCTCTTAGGGAGTTGGTACTGAAAGTGGAGAAAGTAGATCTCTAGAGGGAGGATCTTCTAGTGAAGGATGATGCTATGAGATACTCCCACCACCACTACCAGGTGTCCCATGTCAGATATAGGGAGCTTCCAGTATGATGTGAGGTATGATATGTGTCTCTTCTACTCTTTCTATAGTACTTATAGACACAGGCATGAGTCATTACTTCATCTCTATATCCCTCATGTGAGATCTAAAGATACCAGTTGAGTCTTTATCCTAGTATCTATAGATATAGGTACCTATATGGAGTGATTCTTCTTCTATATCTCTCATCTGTTAGTAGTGTGAGTTGGCTCTCACTAGATAGAGTTTATTATGGGACCACTTGGTCATTGATATGAAACCAAATGACCTCATATTGGGTATGGACTAGTTATTTGTGGTTTTTTTTTCAAGATATATTGTCATTGTATGGGAGTTATACACATCTATACTGATGAAAGGAGATTCTCCTCTGTGGGAGAGAGAGATCTTGGTTGTGTAACTGGGGCTTGTGAGAAGGAAACTTTAACCTATCAGCTATCGGTTTGTGAGTTTTCTGATCTGTGTAGTAGGATATTTAGGAATATGGATTTCTTTAGTAGTGGTTGAATATATAGAAATCTTCCCTAAAAATATTTCGGGGCTACCTCTGAGGTGAGAGATCAACTTCTGCATTGAATTACACCCTGAGACCTCACTGATATCTTATACAACATATCAAATATCCACTACCAAGATCTGGAACCTAATTTTATAGTTGGAGAACCTTTGAGAGATACTTTTTATCAAACCTAGTGTGTCCCCTATGCAACTCCAGTTTTGTTCATGAAAAAGGAATAAGGGATCATGCGGTTTTGTGTTGATTATCATTGCCTAAATTAGGTAATGATAAAGAATAAGTACCTGTTTTTTTTAGGATTTATGAACTCTTTGACTAGTTTACAGATCTTTATTGGTTCTCAAAGATCTATCTCAGGTATGGATACCACCAGTTCAAGGGTCACAAGGTTGATATTCCAAAGAATAAATTATGATATTTCTATGGACACTATAAGTTCCTAGTGATTCCTTTCAGTGAGATAAATTCCACTTCTATATTCATATAACTTATGAATCATATATTCCATCCATACTTAGACAAATTCATGTTTATCTTCATCAATTACATGCTTTTTTACTCTGTGTTAGAGGAGAAGCATGCAAGGCATTTGAGGATGATCCTAGACTTACTTTTAAAGCCCCAGATTCATGGTATGATCTGGAATTATTAGCGTCAGATCTATGAGGTTCACTTTCAAGGGAAATTCCTTCTATAATAATGGTTTGGATATGGACCCAATGAATATTGATGTGGTTCTTTCTTGGGATCCACCCAATAGTGTGACAAAGGTGTGGAGATTTATTTGCCTAGCGGGGTACTACGTGACATTTCTATAAGACTTATTCAAGTTAGATTCTCCTTTGAATACCTTAACAGGATATTGTAAGTCATTTTCCTAGACTGAGAAGTTTAATATAGCCTTCTAGGAGCTAAGGTAGATGATGAATGGTGGTCCCATTTTGAGACTACCAGAGGAGGGTGTTGAGTACATAGTGTATTGAAATTCCTCTATATATAGGCTTGGTTTCATATTGATGCAGAGGAATAAATTGATTTATTATGGGTCGAGGTAGTTGATACCCCACAAGAATAACTATGCGACTCACGATCTAGAGTTGGAAGTATTATTCTTTTCTCTGAATATGTGGTAGGAATATCTTCTAGCTGAGAATTTACTCAAACCACCATAGTATTGGGTACATCTTCACTTAGAGAGAACTTAACCTAAGGTGTTAGTTGGAGTTCCTATAGGACTATGAATTTTTGATAGCCTATACACATAGTAAGGTTAATGTGGTGGGATATTCTCTGATCCAGAAGTCACATTCTCACCTGGTATGGGAGGCATTAGAGTAGTTGGCTTCGTTACAGCTGACCCTAGTATAGGAGAGGGGTGCATCTTTTCTTTAGTCAATAGTGGTGAATCCTCCACTTATTTAGCATGTGAGGGAAGATTGGTTGGGGAAAATCTAATATGATATTATACATGACTGTATATCCTTAGGAGATGCACCATATGAATTTTATAAAGGAGGGGAGCACTCATCCATTTCATGGGACAAATGGTGGTTTCGGTCACATTTTGAGAGGAGGCGATGAGGGAGTTTCACACTTCCCCTATTGGTTGTACATACATGTGTATAAAATATATACAAGGATCTTTAGTGGTGGTTTTGGTGGCTTCCCATGAGGTTAAGTGTCACTGAGTTCATGTCTTAGTGTCTCACATCTCATTAGGTAAAGGTTGAGCATTATGTTCTGGTAAGTTTGATGTAGCCTCTTGAGATCCCATTATGGAAGTGAGATGGTATATCTATGGACTTTATAATGAGGATTCAATAGATAGAGAGAGGATATGACTATATATGGTTGAGGAACTTCCTTTCTATTAGGGAGTTAAGCTTGGTTGAGATTCTAGGGTAGTTGTATGTGCAGGAGATCATCCATCATAATGGGGTACCCTCGATGATTCTCTCTAACCATGATGCTAGATTCATATCACAGTTGTGGAGAGGCTTGTAGGAGGCCTTCAGAACCCAATTGATGAGGAGTATAATATTTTACCCCTAGATGGATGGTAAAACCAAGCAAAATATATAGGTGTTGGAGGATATGTTGAGAGCTTTTATGTTGGATTTCGGATGGAGTTGGGAGGATCACCTTACTTTGAGGTAGTTTTCTTATAATAGCAGTTATCGCAATACTATTTAAGTGACGCCCTTTAAGGCCTTATACGAAAGACCCTACAGGTCACCCTTGTGTTTTATTGAGATTGATGAGACATCTCTTGTTGGGATAAAGATGATGCAGGTGAGGATGAAGAAAGTATAGGTGATCCATGTGCATATGAGGATAACCTCTAATAGAAATAAATCTTATACAGATCAATTCCATAGGCCTATAGAGTTCAGGAAGGGATACCATAAATTTTGAGAATCTCTCCATGATGAGGATTATAGAGATTTATCTAGGGAAGAAAGTTATCCCTGAGGTTCATTGGTCCATTCAAGATCCTACGTAGGGTTGAAAAGGTTTCTTATCGCTTGGATTTACCCCCACAGTCGGCCTAAGTTCACAATGTCTTCCATGTGTCATAGTTGGGGAGATACATGCATGACCCTATACATGTTATTGATTGGGGAGAGCTAGAAATCAAGGATGAAACCACCTTTGTGTAGTACCTAATGGTGATCGAGAATCGATATGAGAGGATCTTACATGGATGGAACATTCTTTTGGTTCTAGTACTTTGGCAGTATGAGAGTGTGCATGAGAGCTCATGAGATTATGAGATCTAGATACTAGCTTAGTACTCCATCCTTTTTGTGTAGATTATTCTTTTTGGGGAGAAAATACTTGAAGGAGTTGAGAATATAATGACTCTAGTCTTGTGGATTTAGACCTTTTAATATTTCTATATATATATATATATCTCTTTGGATTTTTTATTAGATTCGACACTGTGTTTGGGTGTCACGGGACCCCTAAATTAATATATTAAAAAAAATTATATGTTTTAAATTATTTTCATGAATCATTTCTGTATAAATAATTTTTTTTATCTTTTGGGGCCTTGGATAGGAAATTCATAAACACAGCTGTTCCAAAATATGAGGTTTACCATAAGCGTGACCTTAAGTTAGTTGGAACCAGATGTTCGATTGAGACAGTCCTTGGCGGGTATGTTAAGTGAATTAATTAATTTAAGTAATTTACTTATTTAATAATACTAAACCATTAACACCCCATAATTTCATAGTATATTATTTCTACAAAGTAATTCAATAACTTGCGCTACACGCAACACTGAGTCTGAGCGCACCACGACTTAGAAAACTAGCTGTTCAAAAAATGGTTATGAATAGTATTATCTACATTTTGAATTTTATATATTCCATATAAATTTTAACATCCATATTATGTGTTTCTTAGACATAATATAAGAACAAATTCATTTTTTCAGATAAAGGAATTATTTTTCCGAAAATGCAATTTTACCGCCTTTTAATGGAGAACCCTTTTTAAATCCAATATTTGACACTTTTATATATTCAATTTGAAAAAATAAACTTCTTCTTTATAATCAGAACATAGAAAGTTAGTTTTGATAAACATTTGGTGTTTTTCTGATAACTTTCATATTTGGGTGAATAGTGAAAAATACAAAATTTTAATTGAAAACAACTTTTTTAATCAAACTAATTTATAGTGTTTAATTATACATTTGAATGGTTTTTAAGTATAATTAGATTATATTGTTATCCTTTAATATAATTTAGGTCATTATAAGTAATTTCACATTTAAATTTGACATAAACACAAGTCAATATTTTGATAGTTTTTACTTTTTTAAAAACCCACTTTTTGGTTTTGACAACGGGAATTAATTTTATATTAATAACTTATATTTTTTTAATTTGGTAAAATGGGATTCATTTTTGTATTCGCAATATCAAAATTATCTTAGGGTAAATTTTTCGTATTTTTTTGAAAACATTCAATTTTTGATGAATAGTGAAAAACACATTGTTATTATTTAAAACCGACTTTTTATTTAAATAATTTTTTATTTTATTTAAATTTATTATAAGTAAAAATAGATATATAATACCTATATAAGTTCAATTTAATTCATTTGAGTCACTTTATAATAAAATTAGATGTATAAAATTTTATTGAACTTTTTAACGTTTTTTACCCACCTTCTAGGAGAATTTGCAAATTTGCATAAAACTGAAATTTACTGCTTTTGTGAGTTGAATTTTAAAAATCTGAGAAATACGGTTGACATTAGTAAGTAAAATGTGGTTCAATAAGATGAAAATAATTTTTTGTGAATAGTAACTTTTGACTTTTATTTACTGCGGTTAAAAGTGAATAGGGTAATTAAGGGTAAAGATGATATTATAATTACCCTAACACGTGTCCTAATTCTATTGGATAAGTTCAATTCTACCAAAAAAACTTAGGAATAAAATTTGATCCTCTTTGGTCCACTTGGATTAGATTAGGATATTTATTATTATCTTATTTAAAGAAAAGTTAAAACTGTTAAATTCAATGTTTAATAACTAAACCATTTTTTATATAGGGTTACACACAATATAAATTCTACTATAAATATTCATTATAAATCTAAAAACATTTCATACATAATGGTATTTTATTTATAATTTTTAGACATTTAATAATTTAATTTATTTATGACACAATGATGATGCAGTAATTACCTTATTAGAGAAATATTAAAATAATTGATATTATAAATATCCAAATAAATTTAAATTGAGACTTATGATGAATTAAACTAATTTACTTGGTTAATATGACATGTTATTTTTGATTAGATAATTTTTTTTCGAAGTGATAAGGTTGTTATGACTTTCAGAAAAACAAAATACCAAATAGTGTCAAAATTGACATAAATTAGTTTTAAATAAAAATACTATATTATTTGTTGATATAATATTCCTAAAAATATAAGTTTCATCCAAAGGGCTTAAATAATATTATATATGTCATTAATTAACCACTTTAGGTTCTCTTGGAATTTTAGAGTAAGTTTATTAACCATATAGTGTAAGAATACAAGAATACACAGTAAAAGTTAAACTATTTAACTAAGAGTTAAATCTAAAAGATAAGGTTAAAATGGTAACCTAAACTTGTATAAAACCTGTTGGTTGAGATTATTTAGACCCATAACCACATAAGACTCTAAATAAAATCATTTTGAGCCATTAGAAACCGAGAATTATTTTATTATAAAATAATATTTCTTGTTTTTCTTAAAATGACCCTCAACTCTCTTATAAAAGGGAACTTCCTATTCTCTTAATTTCACACCTCCAAATCCATTTGGATTGGCTAATCCCTGACCAAATATCCTCTAAATATACTCCCTTCAACCTAGATTCCTTACTTTGATCATAAATCTAACCTAAGGATCCCTTTTGATCAACTCAAAAGGAAACACCCGAAGAAGAGGTAATAATTTCACCACCCTCTTTCAAGTTCTTTTCTTCTTATACTTCCTCTTTCTTTGTTGTTTCCATACCAAAATAATAACTACAATACCTCTTACATACTATTATGTTATTATAAATATGTTAAAACTATATTCGTTATTCTACCCATCCTCTAAATGAAAAAGTCACCATACATGCGTGCGTACGGCTTACCGTCTCCACATCATGGTGTAGTTTGTTATTCAAACACTTCATTATTTGGTTGGGTATAATAATGAGTATAACTGATGTAAATAATAAATATAACATTTTAATTATTATGTATATATTATATACCATCAAATTACATATTATTTCACCATCAATATAATGATATTGTCGCTCGTGCGTACGTACGGATTACCGTCTCCACGACACGATGAGATTCATTCCCACGTTCACCATTCAACGATGATTATAAAAATATATATTATTAATAAGTATGTAATATATGACATAATAATTATACTGGAGATATATTTGTGTGTTTTTGTGTGTGTACTTACATATATCTTATTCACTTACTTCCGTTCAATGCGATATGAAAACAAAAACATCGTTTATGCGTACGTACGACCTACCGTCTCCATAAATGATGCCTTCCATTTCATATTTCTATCTATTATAAATATTTATATTCTAAATATATATGATATATAAATCAAGGATTATATTCTTTAAGTATTTAAATCATGGTCTAAATGATACGATCAAGAATAACAAGTTAAAACACGTACAATAAAGAAAGTGATTACTACCCAAAATGTTAATTTAACATGGAAATCATTATTAAATGGGTAGTATAAAGTCATAAATGAATCATGTATGATATAATAAATATGAATATGGTTCTGGTATAATTTAATAACAAACTATGGTCATTATACAGGAGACTAAACATACCCTCGACCAAAGGAAAGTGCAAGGTAAGGGTTAATTTCACAATCTATTTATTATTCGAGGTTTTTTTACGTAAGTATCTACTGGGAAATATTTATTATCCATGTCCATGTTTCATAAAATATTTTTCAAAAGGATTCTTTTTAAGATACTTTTTTTACTAAAACATCATCTTAAATGTTTTAAAGATTTATTCTTCTAAACCTTTCTCATTAATGTCCATGTTTTCAAAATGGTTTTAAAGATTTATTTATATGGACATGAATGTTTTAAAATGTTAATTCCTTTAATAAGTTTTAAATTGGTATGGGACACTTTGATTAAAAACTATGTTTTAAATGACTTCCTTTATAAATAATGTTACTTTTATGTGATTTCATGAAAAAGGTATATGTATTTTAAATATTTTTTACTGATCATTTTCAACTATGTAAAAATCATTTACGGGATATTATTCTTAATTGAGGTTGATTTATTATGATACAAATATTCCATATTGTATTGAAGATTTTGTGATATGTTTTATTGTGGATGTGTTATGTTTATACCATTCATGGTTTATGGATAAAGTATTGACATTTCGTATTCTATTTTTAATAAGAATGTTTATGTTATGTTTAAACCTTTTCATACGAGGAATGCATTGGACTTAGTAAGTGACGGGTGGAGCCCACTATAGCTCCTCAATGCATCAGTAGGTTTAATGAGACAAACTAGTGTCTTGGAACAAGGCCTTGAAAATATCTTATTTGTAGTATTCACACAAGGCCTTGACTATGTGGTTATGAAGTCTGAAATTATACATTCCATCATTATGAAATTGGATATGGATATTTCATGTGATTATTTGATGAGTAGAATATCCATGTGAATAAGTAAATGGAATTATTTGATGTATCTTTTCCATATTATGCTGAAGTTTAAGTTTAAAAGGCTTTTTTTAGTTTTATACATTGCCTTAAATGTTTATGCTTATTTATGAAGGTTTCTACTATATTGTTATCCTTACTGAGCATCTAAGCTCACCCCTTTCTTATGTTTTACTTTACCAGGATTCTAAGAACTGTATTATGATTGATAAGCAGGGTCAAGCTAGGGGATTAATGGCATTTTCAAAGGATCATTTATGTTGTGTTTTATTTTCTAATGTGTAATGTAACGTTAATGTATGTAATCTATTTTCCAAGACTGCTAAACTGATCGGTCCTTTAGGACTTGATTCCTTGTAATCATTCCAATGTATTAAAATAATGGACTGACTCTGGGTAACTGGGGTCGGGGCAATACAAATCCTATAAACCTTATATAAATAGATCGATATGATTTTTTTTCTAGGGTTAGCCACATAATCCTAGGAGAATCAGAGGATGAGAGAGTGTTCCTCATTTTTGTTGGTATATTTAGGATCGATGATGAATAGATTGAGGTGAACCATAAGATGGACGGTGAACATATTAGATCTTATTCTCCATCGTTGGTGGATACGTTATTCATAAATGATCAATCCATAATTGAGTTTGGTATCATTATTTACGGTTTCACCCCTTATATTAATGATTAATAATGGATTTATTATCTTTATTAATTTTCTAGAAATTTGTGTTCTTCACATGAGTTATGAATTGACAAATAATCTTGATTCAATTTAATTGTAAGTATTGTGCCTGATTTCATACCTTTGTTTATGAATTATGTAATCGTTGTCCAATATCACATTAGGTAATGGTGAATTCTCTTATTTTATATGAATTTTACCCCACCATTCTTCACATTCTTCACCGTTGGACCATGGTGTCTCAATTTGACATTTTTAGGATGGGTTTGAGTATGATTGAAACCTCATATTCAAGCAGGTAGTGAAAAAAACATATGGATTAGTGGTTTGGGGATATATTGAGGTGTGGTTCTGGATTTAGGTAATGGATTTGTGGATTTGAGATCCTAAGTATCAATATTATGTGTGATGGTTTCCACACAGTTGATCGGATTTCCAATTTTAGACCATCAATGGAAAAAAACCAGCAGCCAGAGGTATTTCCTTCAATCTTGGTAGATTTCGGGGGGTCAAATAGGCACAAATGATGGTGGATAAGGAAGACCTAAAATTCACATGAATAAACTCAGTACATGAAAAAAACCAACTACATGACATGTATCCTAGAGGAACACATGACATGTAGTCCAAGTTCTCATGGTGGCTAGGGGTTTGGTTGAGTTAAGGATCACACGACATATGGTAAGGCCCACAATTCATGTGATCCTACCTGGGTGGATAAGCCATGTGCCAGTTTCACACACCTAGAATCCCATGGGGTTAGAAATTCTGTGTACCCTAAGGGATATGTTGTGTATATATACATGTACATCTGAGCCATATGCTAGGTGTACACTCCTAGGACCCTGGGTATACATACACATCATTTTCCCATATAGACACATTGTGTTTTATGACATGGAATATAAATTTTTGTCTGGGGGAGAACATGCCTAGGCAATGAGGAAAGTTCATGCATTGTGTGACCCCTCATACACATCTTTTAATTCCCCTAGGAACTTATTCCCTTCATATCTCCTTCTTCAATACTCATATTTTCTCCCAAGAACAGGCTATCCTAAGTGGTTTCCTATATAGAACATGATGGTCGAATTCATTATGGAATGAGAGATAAAATGTGAGGTGATCAGAGCATGAAAATTTTTATGGTGATGCTTGATATATGGTAGTGATAATTAAGGATCATCATAGATATGATGGGGTTATAAATCCCCATGTCGTTGTTGGGCATAGGTCTCCCATACTCTTCACTCAAGTGGAGTGGTACCCCCTAACACAATAGGGTACATGTCCTATTTCTACTTAGTGGAACCCCCTAATGTACTAGGGTGTGAGTCCTCTATCTACTAAGTGTCACCCACCTAACCCTCCAAGGTGTGGGTCCTCCATCATATATTGTTATCTCTAAGATGTGGATTATAGTGGTTAGGTGCAGGTCCTCCACACAGAATCATTTGTGGTTTCATGTGATGTTGGGAATCAAAGATAGATCTTTGAAGTAATAGGAAGACTCGTCATTATTAGTTAGACTGTAAGATAGAGATCCCCTTTCTCTCTCATCTAGGTTTCTTTATGAGCATATACATTTGGCTTTTTTTCATCTTTCTATGGGTTGAGATGACTTTTGTTGTGTCTTTTTATTACTCCCTGTATAGGTTTTGGGGTATCCTACTTGTTATGTATATACTCACCCGTACATGGGGTTTTCCCACACATGTCATGTCTTATGAAGATTACATTAATATCAGTGGTGAATTTTGAGGGGCGTAGTGGTACATGGATGCGTTGAACTCATTCATCAGTTGAATTTAGAGATCAGGAGTTGCGCTCTCTTTAGCTTTCATTTTTCCTTTTGTTATTAGGTTAGGACTTCATTTTGGGATGGGTGTGTATTTTTCCCTTTTTACTTTGGATTTATTTTTTAATACTCTGATATATTTCCTATAGGTTATTTAATTTATGGATATTCTCAATATTTTTTGTCTTTCACTATTCTTATACACTTTTTCAAGGAGATGGGTGTGTGTGTACATACAGGTATATTAGGCTAAGGCCTCCCATTTTAGTTCCTGCCTTCTCAGTTCTTGTATCTATCCCTTATCCTATTGGAGGCAAACTTGGGGTATCACACTCATCTTTCTACTGGATAGGAAGGCATCAGTTTATTGGGTCGTTAGTTGATTACTCCTCTTATTTAGTTTTCTCCCCATTTGTGAATAAATTAAGAGAGTAAACAAAAAGGTATTTATGTTGTCATGTTTTCTTTCTATTTGAAAATAATAATTCAAACAAAAGGATGAGAGAGGTTACTTAATAATTATACCTTGTCCTTGATATAAGTGAGTTTTAAATCCCATCATTAACCTCAATATATAATAAGTATCCTTCAGTGATGGTTTAGTGAAAATATCATCAACTTTCTCCTTTATATGAATAAATTACAGCTATAACCCATTATTTTCCATAATATATTTAATAAAGTGATATATTATATCAATATGCTTTGAACTTGAATTTTTAAATAGATTTCATGAAATATCAAAAGTAGTCAAATTATCACATCCCATGAGAAGTGGTAACTTCACCTCCACATTAAGATATTCCAACTACATTATCATACATATAAGTTCATTTTTAGCTTTAGTGGCATCCATATATTGTACTCTAATAGTACTCAGAGTCACATAAGTTTACTACTTAGTCTGATAACAAACAAACATGTCTCATAGGAATAAAAATATATTAGATTTACACCTCCTAACATCAATATTTCCTACCCAATTTGCATCTGAAAATCCAAACAAATTAAGGAACCCTTTGCTACCATATTTCAAATTGAAGTTAATGGTGACTTTTATATACCTAAGAATAATTTTTACAGACATGAAATGAGACTATTTTTTTGTAATTTAATACCTGGTATAGAAAGTAACAACATAGACAATATTCATCCTTGAATTTTTCAAGTATAGAAAACTCATAATAAACTTCTAGAATTCTCTTGGATCCACTTTGTTTCCATCCATATCTTTAGAAAAATTAGTTATCAATGAAATGATAATTTAAATAAGATTTTAATCCTCAATTCCATATTTCTTTAGAATCTCCCAAGCATAATAGTCTTGAGAAATAAAATTTTGATCCGCCTCTTGGGATATTTGTGAACAAAGAAAATATCTCATCTCACAAAGTGTAGGCATTTCAAAAAACTTATTATTCTTTGATTAATTTTTTTCCCAAACTCTTTATTCATTTCTAGTAAATATAATATCGTATATATAAACAATAACAATTATAAATACTTATTTTTTATATTTGATGTAGAGGTTTTTGTCCACTCTTCCCTTTTTAAACTTCAATTTCTTCAAGAATACATCTAGCTTGGAATACCATGATATTATGGATTATTAAGACCTATATAGACTTATTTTACCTAAAAAATAATTCTATTCTTCACCAAGAAAGAATCAATAAGTTTTTTCAATATATACCTCTTCTTCAAAGTCACCATTGAGGAAGGAATACTTTAAACCCATATGGAATATCTTCTATTTTCAATTTGATGCAATATCAAGAAATATCCTTATAGTTTTTAGTCTTGACACCAGTTTAAAGGTATCATAAAAATCAATTCCTTCCACTTTAGAATACCCTTTACACATAAGTCTTTCTTTTTTCCTACAACATCACCCTTTTCATTAAAATTGTTTCAAAATACCCATGTAGTTCCAATAACATTTTTATTTTCTAAATTAGGTACCTACTCCCAAGTTCCATTCCTCTTTATCTGATCCAATATTTAATCATAACATTAAATGACTATTGATTCTCTAAATATTATTTCAAACCTCTTGGTAAAACTTGAGAAAACAGTGATTTTTGTGATGTTGTCTTCAAGGTTATTCTTATTTAAACCTTTTTCCCTATTATCCTATGATATTTTACACCTAAACTTGATTTATATTCCTTGGATGAGATTAAAAAGTTTCTTCCTCATCACTTTAATAGTCTGAATCAACTTCCTCAGCATGAACATCTTCTCCACTTTTATCATTTTTTAAAAATTATTTAGGTGGTTTGTGAAAAAAACTGTATAAACTCTTTTGGATCACAATTCTTTATGTTTATATTCTTAATTTGTATGTTTTAGTAACTTTACATCATCTATTTCAAGAATATTCCTTGTCACTTTTTTTCAACACTAGTATCCTCTTCTATTTATAGGATAACCAAGAAAATTTTCATCAATACATTTCTACAAAAACTTCCCAATACTTTTCCTCTTAGCGTAGATCAAACAAGGAATTGCAAACACAATTAGATACTTCAAACTTGAGTTATTATAATGAATCTCATATAGGTAAATGTATGAATATTCCTTTTATATTCAATTATTTTTAATATAACCACTCCTCCAATGGATTGTCTCTCAAAAATACTAAGATGTGTCCTACTTTATCAACATATTCCAATCCATTTCCACCAAGATTTTATTTTTTTAATTTAGTTTCACCATTCTATTACGGTGTGTATTGTTCACATATTTCATAGTTAATAATATACTTCTCAAGATAATCATCAAATATTTCACATATGTACTCAAAAAACTATCTATTCAAATATTTTGTAAAGAAATACCACATTTATTATCTATATTTATTATGAAATTATTAAAAATTATTAGAACCTATAATTTATATTACATAAAAACAATTTAAGTAGTCTAATTAAATTCATTAATAAATAAAAAAAATACATATATCTATTTATTGATTACTTCCCAATGAGATCAAAAATTTCTGAATAGATAAGATCCAATGGATGTGTCGATTGAATCTCTACCTTCTTGTGTGAATAAGTAACAATATTTCACTTTTTTGGTGTTGATCACATCCAATTACCCTCTCTTTAGAGTAAAGGTACAACATGAACATTTTCTCCTCTGGTGAGCTTACTCATGCTCTTTTTTCCAAGATATCCAAACCTTATATTCCATGGTTTATTTTCTTCTTTCATGATTCAGTAAAATTATTCTCCATCATCACCATTGTTCAATGAACTCTTGTAAAAATAAATTTATCTTTTAAGATCTTTACCAAAAATACATAATTTTTAAGCATCATTTCATTTCCTTCATCACATTACTGAGACACAATGACCATATTGTGTTTCAGTCCTTCAAAAAATAAAATATACTTATATTTAAATTGATTTTCCCAATCACGGTAGATCTGAAACCTTTTATTTTTATTTAATGGTTGTTTCCAAAGGTCACTAAGCATTCCTTGAACTTTTCAATATTTTTTAGAAGATTTAAATCTTCTATCATGTGAGAGGAATATCCATTATCCAAAATTCATGGATTATCCACCTTTAATGATTTATGTTCCACTTCCACAATGAATGATTTCTCTTTACCATTGATCTTATTCTTTTTTTGGATATTGAGTGTTGAAAATAATATTTTTTTGAGGTAGTATAAGGATGAGTCATTAATTTTTATAGCGACCATGTTGGCCACACCTTTTACATACTTATTCAATAACTTCAAACTTTTTTAGTGTTTTTTGTCCATAATTTATAAAAAAAAATTGAAAAATGTCCTCCCAAACCTCTTATAATCATTATTATATTGTTTATTAGGAAACAACGTCTTTTATATATATGTGAAGCCACCACAATACCAACAAAATCCATAGAAATCATAATTTACATTATAAATAGCATGTTTTTTAAAATTTATGCATGACTTAAAACCATCTTTAAGTCACTAAAATTGGATAATTTTTGTGAAATTAAATTATCATGGAATCTTAACAAAATTTTCTTCAATGTAGGATTATTTTTAACCTTTTTAGATTCACCAATTGTAGTAGTTTTTCACTTCAAGTTGGAGTTCCTAGAATTTAATGATTTTTTATATTCATTTGATTTTTCCACAAACTTGGTCTTCTTGACTTTATTATTATTCTCAAACAATTAACCAAATTTTTTAGGCTTTTACACTCTTATTGAGTGATATTTTTTGGCCTTAATAAGACTAATTCTTCTTTGATAATTCTCCAAACTCCAAAATAGAATTTTGTAGGTTGTATTTAGGATTTTTCGGTTCTTCTTATTCCTTAACCTATTTTTATTAAATATGACTAGGAACTTTCTCTTTATCCTTCACTATTTTATTAATATTAATGTTAAGAGTCTTCTAATAATCAATAATCCTATTCATATCTTCAATATCCTTTAATAAATTTTCATTGTCTTCAATATAGAGAGATTCTTTTTTGTTGAAAGATTGACTATCTTTATTCAATCCTCAAATCCATTTCTAAAATTTAGATATATTTGAGATACATTATTTTAACTCCCACTTTAGAATAAATTCCATATAATTCTATTAATATTCACTTCTAGAACTAATTCTCTCATCTCTAGTGATATTTTTATCATTCACTTTTTCATCGACTAGTTTTTTTTATAAAATTTTTCATCCGAAGTGTCAACTTCTTCTTCATATTCACAACCTTCTCTTTCTTAAAACATGAAATTGATTATTTTTATATTTATAAAATTTATTAACCCTCTATTTAGAAGAAAAATTTGACTTATTGTCTTTATTATTTATAGAATCTTATAGGATTTTCTTTTTCTTCATCATTATCTTCTTCAACATTAAATTTTGGTATGTTTTATATGAAGTTACCAATAGATCAACACATAAAACATTTTAACAATAAATTTTACTTAAACCTTAGATTACATATTTTAACATTTCTAAAAATAAGATACATCATTTTTTCAACTTTAAATCTATATCTAAATTTGAATATGAACAGTCAACTTTATCTTCATCAACCTTCTTTTTATACTTCTCTTTCTTAAAGTATTTAAAAGTTATTTATTTTTCATTCATAACATTATTCCTGAAAATATTATCTTTTATCATATCATAGTAAATTAAAACGTTCTGTAAGTCATTTATAGGAAGTTTTTATGGATCTTTATCTTCCAAATATATGACTTTCACATAAAATTTGTTTATTAGAATGAAAAAAAATATTTTATACCAATATAGAATATTATAACTTATTACCAAATTCTCTAATTATGCTCATAGTATTATTTACCCATGTAAATAATCCATTTATAATTTCATTATCATTCATCCTAAGGTATTTATACTTCAACATACATATATGTATCTTCACCCACTTCACTTTGGTATTACCTTCATAGATATTCTCAAGATTGTCTCATATACCTTTTTCCATTTTGATTCTTTTGAATTTCCTAAATAATTATCTAAAAGGGATGAAGGTATATAATTTCAATCACATTAATAATTTTTAAGATTATTCTTATTTGTCATTGTCATGGAAACACCTTCAGTATGGGGAATAAATCCATAAATTATGAGTTCAAAACAACAAAACTGATAGATAATAGGTAAGAAAACATGATGTTATTAAAAATATGATAATACTTACCATAAATCATGTTAATAACCTTTTTATTCACCAAATTATGGTTATCCATTATATACACCAAAAATTCACTGACAAACTCTTAAACTAAAGAGAAACTCAAATCCTCTAAGCTCTAAAAAATATATTACAGTTGAGGAAAACCATAGCTCTGATGCAAATTTAAAAGACACCCACTAATCAATTTAAATCACTAAAATGAGGGGAGATCCGTGATCTAAATTTAATTTATGTTTTGTTATTGAAATAACCCTCACCACCTATTCATGTAAATAATATTACGACCAAAGACACACATACATAAAGGAACAATATATTTATATGGTTCACCTCACAAAATGAGAAGGAAAATACTTTTCATTATCTGGATTTCACTGAGACCATAAAACCCACTAGTATCAACATGTTGGTACAAAAATTAGGGAATATCCTTGTAATCATGCTACATGTCTCTTGATTGTGTTTAATTTATTCCTATACTGATACAATGATAAAATATTTTCTTTCAGAAATTGAAAATTATTTGGTAGAACTGAACTTCCAAAGTGTTATTGTATTGTTACTTCCTTTCTTCTCCCTCAACTTGTACTATTGTAACTTCCTTCCTTTCACTATATAAAAAATTCACAACCTATTATTCTTTTTATTTTTGTCAAAAATATTCTTGATAAAATTTATAGAGAGCAGTCACCTCTTCCACTCAGATTAATTTTCATGCACAATACGTATTATTTTTATCACACACAAGTATTAGAAAAAATATTTTTAAATTAAAATTAAACTGGTAAAATCCCATTAAATGTTTTATAACTTATTATTATTCTTTCTGATTTTTATTCTTCATTTATAAAACTTCTCTAGGTCATTATAAAGTAGCAACACTGGTTGCAATGTGGACAACCAGTTATATTAGTAACTTCTTCTTCTTCCTTCACCACACATTTTTCTTCATAATATAAACCCTTTTATCCATTTTCTTGGATCAAAAAACTATTTTATAATTTTTAAATCCATATGTAATAGAATTAGAAACATTTAAAATCATATTTTCTTTAAAATCATTTATTCTAAAAATTTTGATTTTCATACACTAGAATTATTGAAATTATGCTTAGTGTTGAACCATTATAGGTACTTGTACCAACCTTACAATGATAATGTATCAAACTTTCGATGACATGTTCGAACATTATGATTCTTTGTTCCAACCTTATGAGGACATTTCTCAACCTTACACTGACATGTTTGAACCTTATGAGGACATGCCTCAACCATACACACATGTTGGCTCAATATTACAAGGTGTATATCTGAATCGTGAAGCCATTGGTTATACCAAGCTTATGAGAGATTGTATAAACCTTACAAATACTGGTTTTCACAACCTTATGAGAGCTTGTCTAAACATTATGATAGATAGTTCTAACTTTTCAAAGATTATAGGAATTATCTTTTCTTAGATAGAAAATCCAAATTCCATATTTCCTTCTGATGGACTCAAAACTTCTTCCAAAACTATAAATAACTTTATAAAATTATGAAAATCCTTGACCAAGCATGTTATACTTTAAATTACATGAGTTTGAACATGATTTATGTGTTCAAAAAAAAATACATCATAACCATCATATCCACTTCAAAAATCTCCAAAACTTCTTCTCTAGATAATTTCCATGTTATAAAGGAAATTTCTTATCTCAAAAATATCCCAAGTACACAAAAATATATAAATAACTATTAATCTCAAAATATATATTTTTTAATTAAACTTCATAAGCAAGTCACTAACCTAGGGATGATTAGTAAGATCATAATGGGATTACATTATCGACTAATAAGTGTCTTATATAATTGGGTCTGAGGACCTAAAATGGTACAGTATTTTATTAATATCATATGATGGGTCTACACTATGACCTAAGGTATGGATTTATAAGTTATGGAATAAAGGACTATTTTATATTTGACTTGTTTCTAAGATTAATGGGTTGATCATGAGGGATGAGTATCGATTATTTTATTGATTTATGTGATGTTTGTGATGAAATCATCAATGGTATCCAAGATATAAGAGACAGGGTTGTCAAGACAAATTATGCATGAGGTGTGAGGGGTTATAGAAAAGAGATGGTATTCAAGAATCGTAATCCTATGATTGTGATTATGATTTTACTAATGTTTTTGATATAGTGATGCACTAATAAACTCAAGGGATAGATGGAAGTTGGTCTTGCTATTTGGGTGATCATAAGAGGATATGATACATGATGTCGCAACCATCAAGAGGAAATTATTATATGGTATGAGTCTATACCCAAGACTTTAAATATTTATCCCATAGGATGGTGATACTTTGTTCACCACCTAAAGATGTAAGTGTTTTCCTCATAGAAGAGGATAAATTATTCATGGAATTATTGATCACTCATTCAACTCATGCGATGTATCATTCACCCGATTTATTATTGGTGATAATCTATTAATTAGAGGTGATATCCCATTGACTTGATTTATTATTAGTGACACTATAGCCATTACAGGTGATATTTTTTCACCTAATTTCTTATTTTTGATATTTCATTCATCACAAGTTATATTTCATTCACTTAATTTATTATTAGTGATATTATTCTCATCGAAGGTGATATATCATTCACCTTATTTATTATTGATGATACCCCATTTATCATACATGATATCATATTTTTTTATTTAATATTTGTGATATCCCATTCACCTCATTTGATACCCCATTCACATGATTTATTATTCATGACACTTTTTTCACCTTAGATGATATCCCATTCACCTGATTCATTATTGGTGATACTCCATTCACCATAGGTGATATTCTATTCACAAGATTGATGTTTAGTGATGTTCAGTTTTCCACCTATTGAGAATAATCATCACACTTTTATGATGTGTTTGGGTAAACTTCATGAAATTAGAGGACCATCAACTTCATAGTGGCACTTCCTTATTATGAGATCAGAAATTGGGAGTACCCATTCCATTTTTTGGTATTAGTTAAAGCAGGCATGACTTGACCATCAGAGTGGTTTCTCAAGTACTCAACAGTGCACTGGGTATATGCATGTGATTGCTTATGGAATTCATCTTATTAATTATATGCATGCAAATATATGTTAGTTATTATTAGAGATACCTTTGGTGGTATCCTATTGTGTTTTATGATCACACCCTATATGTAAGAACCTGGTTCTTATTTTGAGGTGTGGGCTTCTTATTTTCTCTTTTCCTTAAGTGTTTTTGAGAAAATATGGAAAATGGTGAAAAATCTTAAATTTTGGAACTACACGCTGTGTACTTTTCCACACGTCGTGTACTTTTGGACGTGTGGGATGGGTACACGAGGTGTGTAGCCATGTCGGCGACGAAGGGTGTAGGAACCGACTACACGCCATGTAGTGGTACTTTACACACCGTGTAGTCAGTCAGTAGGCCGAAACAGTAAGGCGGTGGAGCAGCTGCCAGCTGGGTGAAAGTACACGCCATGTACTCAGAAGTACATGTCGTGTACTCAAGTTGACAGATGAACATTATGGCGGTGCCGCCTGAGGAACAGTTAAATGAAGGAAGTACACGCCGTGTACATGGAATTACACACCGTGTACTTTTTTTCCGCTTAAATCGGCAGTAGCATCCCCTGTTCACAGGGAAGGTTTAGAACTAGAGGAAGGAGCTCGGGAGAAAGGGCGGATCTTCGTGGATCAACCGATCGAGCATTGGGAGTCCGTTTTCACCTCGGACGATCTTGTTGGAACCACGCAGGTAAGCCCTCTCTTCTCCTAGCGTGTTTCTGACCAATTCTTCTCCTAACATGAATTATTTAAGGTTGAATGAAAGTTTTCTTACCTCAGATATACGCTGTTATTGGGTGTTTCTGGGATCTACGATTGTGTATACTTCTCATTGACATATAAGGTAGGTGGCTTGGGGTTAATTTTTTCAATTGTCGTGTGTTTTGTGAATTTTTGTGCCACAAACCCATGTTGGGGTGTCATGTGGATGATTCCATTGCTATATTAAATACCTAGAATTGATTAGGTTATTTAAACGTGATATTAAAATGTTTGTTGGGATTGTTGCTTGGATCCGGAACCACCCCGAGGGTGTGTTCCACTGTTTAGCCGTTTGGCCAGGATACCCGAGGGTATGCCTTTAAAGTAGTAATTTTAGAATTTCCTTGAGCGGAATTTCTTGTTTACTGCTTATTTACATGTTGGGCATGACTCGGTTACCTGTTTAGCCCGAGGGAATTGTTGTGATTAGCCTGTGGGCACTGCACTATTTAGCCTGTGGGTAGTAGTTATTTCGGCCTGAGGGAAACTTCTTTCGTGCCTGTGGGCAGCTAATTCTGTTCCTGTGGGTGACACTACCTACTCCTGAGGGAAAAATCTGTTATGTATGAGGGAAGATTCTTGTGTTGGATACTCTTTACCTGAGGGTAGGGGTTTACATGTCTGAGTACATTAGTTGGTTGCTTAGAATATTCACTATGGTGATATTTTAAATTAAATGATTAAAAAGAATATTAAAATGGCAATATAACTGGGTAAGTTAGTTAATTCTTAGTACTACTTACTTTATTTCATTTTACTACTGCACACTGTTGTTTCATGCTTACACGCAGTTGGGCACGGGCCTTTGGTGGGTGCCTACTGAGATATATTTCTCACACCTTGTTTGGGTCATGCTTTTCAGCCCAAACAGATTACGTTTCTGCAGGAGTGGATAAGGGAAAGGGTCCATATATATGTACGTGAATGTTGTTGAGGAGTAGGAGGGCATGGGACCGAATCTAGGCTCGCGATTCCGCTGCCAGTTGTTTTTCTTTATTTTGTTGTACTTTCTATTTTGTTGTTTTGTATTCATGTATAACATGTTCTAGATATTTTCTTATAACTTGATACATGTTGCATCATTATTTATAACTAGTTGGTTACCCTTTTACTGCACTTGTTTACTTTAAATGTGCATGGATTATTGCTTCTGCTGTCCTTGTATGATTTATTTCATATTTATTCTATGCTAAACTTTGACAAATGAGGGCATAGTTTCCCCACTATCAGACCTAGGCCCTCACTGCTAGTCGGCAGCCTCTGGCATTTGGGGAAATGCGCTTGAGGTCACGTGGAGAACCTGGTTTGGGGCACCCGTTGCATGACACCCGGGTCTGAGACGTTACAAAGTGGTATCAGAGGATTTCTTTTCTTTGAATTACTATTTGGAGCCGTAGTCAGGGATAGGACGAACAGTAGTTGGTAATAAGATGTGCCTGGGCGTAGCTACCCCGCGTACATGGAAAACCCAATTTACCTCATGATTGCAATTTTATTGATTTTTCAATTTACATTTGATTTGATTTCACCGTTGGGGGACGCACTTGAGATTGTGCTGGTTATATTTTATCTGTGGGTTCTATTTAGTTACAGCCCGATGAGATGAGGGTATTCCATCTCATGCATCATATAGGCACATGCTAGATATCACATGCCATGCATAGTTTCCATACCATGTAGGTGCATTAGAATTTATCATGTTTTTGTGATAGTTGTTGTGCTAGTAAAGCATGTTGTTGTGATAGCTGCTCTGATAAAATACTTGCGGTGTGATAGGGTAATTTTATTTGAGCATGTTTATAGAATGAATGCCAAAAAATTTTCTCTGGGGAGTATGGGCCCCCATTGACTGGAAATTGGTGGATCATTAGCTATTTGTTAGTTATGTCACAGATAAGACGTCCAAATATTATTCATGGGAAGTATGGGCCCTCACAGGTCAGAATTTGACACTTAGGTGTTGTTTTTCGGTATTTTCTGGGTTCTGGGGAAGTTTCTGAGGCCTACTGTCCGGAAACCCAGTATACACGCCGTGTAGTACTTTATACACTCCGTGTATGTTCTTCTATTCGGGAAGAAAAATAAACTTTTTGAGTACACGCCGTGTACCCTAAGTACATGTCGTATAGTCTCTTCCCGTGCCACAAACTGTGTGGGAAGCGACACGGGGAAGGGAAGATCATGGGGTGAACATGTCGTGTAGCTTTTGTACACGCCGTGTAGTGTTGACCCGGAGTCTGTCCGTGTAATTAACAACATGGGTCGGTGAAATCCTTCATAGAACACGTCGTGTCAATGATGCACATGCCGTGTAGTGTGACCTGGGGACTCGGCCATGTAACTAACAACACGGGCCGGTGTCACCTCTCCTTGAACACGCCATGTACCTGTGGGACACGCCGTGTAGTCTTGTCTGAGGATAGACCGTGTGGTGTTAGCCGTGTGGCTGGGGAGGCGGGGTAGTGTACACGCCCTGTGCGGGTGTAACACGCTGTGTAGTTGCAAGCCAAGTAGTCGGCTGTGTCACAAATGACATGGGAAGTTGGAAAATAAAACCATATACACCATGTATATTATGTACATGTAGTGTAGTTTTGTTCAACGGGAGCCGTGTGGCTCAGCCGTGTAGAAGGACCCGGGCAGAGGAGGAGAAGTCAAGTACATGCCGTGTAGTCAGTATACATGTCGTGTAGTCTTGATTTGCAAATCTTGAAATTCCTTCTTCCTCTTTTTTCCTTTTTGGTTCCTTCTCTTTTTGGTCTTAATAATCTTGAATCTAAGGCATGATTTTGACCTTGTAGTGTCATGCCGCCTAGACGACGACGCGTTGTTTTCCAGGAGAGCAGCGAAGACTATACTCCAGAAATGGTGGACCATGGGCTACCAGGGGATCCTCTAGTAGAGCAAGATGTGGCGCCATCTGTTATACTAGACACAGGCGCAGAGGCGTTGTTCCATAAAGGATTTATGCGGTTCATGCAGACCTTTCAGGGAGCACCACAGGATGGCACATCTATGACCGAGCTGACTCGTATTTTCCAGCAGTAGCATCCACCTATGTTTTTAGGGGATGGCAGACCACAGGCTGCGAAGTCTCGGCTGGGGTCGATGCAGACTATTTTCAAGCATATTGAGATGCCTCCAGGGCATAGGGTCAAGATCGCGACATATATGTTGCGTGATTCCTCCAAGAGGTGGTGGCATGTTACCACCTAGTCAGAGAATCACAGAGACATGGTGTGGGAAGATTTTCAGGCAGTCTTCTATGACTTCTTTTTCCCGGAGACGCTGAGGGTTGATAGAGCTCGAGATTTCATGAATCTGCAGTAGGGCACTATGTTGGTGATGGACTATTCTTCTCGTTTCACAGAGCTTCAGCGCTTTGCACCCGTGCTGGTGGGTGATGAGACGTTGAGAGCCAGACTTTTTCAGGATGGCCTTCGTTGTGACATTCGAGCACTGGTAAATGTTTTTAGGTTGCCTATTGTCCACTCTATTGTAAACCAGGCACTGATTATAGAGAGGAACCTATGGGAATCTAGTGATGTGGGCCAGGGCGGTTCAGCACTAGTTACTGGTATTATTTTGGTTGGCAAGAGGAAGAGACATATGGACTTCTCTCAGGGTGGTAGTACCATTCATAAGAATGCTTCAAGTAGCCAAGTCATGTGCTACCAGTGTGGTAGAGAGGGGCAGAAGAGGCCACAGTGTCCACGAGACCCAGTGGAGTGTCGATCTTGCGGCAAGATGGGTCATCTGCAGTGCTTTTGTAGGGCATTTCCACCAGTGGCTAGTTAGAGGGGTTCTGTGCAGACTCCGCATGCGGGAGAAGGACCAGTGGCTTCTTACCAGTCGGGGAACTGGAATACAACAGGGTGTGTAGGGAGAGATGGTGGTTGTGGATGTGGTAGCCAGACACCAGGATCACTGAGGTAGTAGGACGGGACAGCTCAGGGTAGCCAGGCTGTGTCGCAGGGCCGCAACACTGGGCAGGTATATGCAGTGCAACAGACCCAGCAGAAGAAGGATCCCAGACCTTCTACAGTCAGAGGTACTATTCTAGTAGCTTATGTATTATCTTCTATACTTTTCAATACAAGTTCTACACATAGTTTCATATCTTTACCCGTTGTGGAGAGCCATGGGCTCTATGTTTCTACTTCATCTGATATCATGACTCTAGACACTCCGTTGGGGACTAGAATGGCTGGTGTGTGTTAGTGCAAGGAGTTACCCCTTGAGGTTGGTTGGTGTCACTTTCTATGGGACCTCTATGTCTTAGAGATGACATATTATGACGTCATTCTCGGGATGGACTGGTTGGTTCCCTTCCGAGCCTTTGTAGACTATTATCGTCCCAGGGTGCGTTTCACATCACCAGAGGGCAGAGAGTTTCTATACAAAGGTGAATGGGATGTTTAGGAGATTCAAGATGGACCAGAGCATCATGGGCAAGGTGGAGTCACAACACAGATTGAGAGTTTGTATCTGGATGATCAGGGTATTTCTCAGACGTATTTCCCTCCAGTTGTTGATCGTTTCAAGGATGTCTTCCTGGACGACTTTTCAGGTCTACCTCCGAAGCGAGAGGTGGATTTCTCTATTGAACTTGTGCTAGGAATAGTACCGGTGTCCATTCCTCCTTATAGGATGGCTACACCTGAGTTGCAGGAGCTCAAGAGGTAGTTAGAGGAGTTAGAGTCAAAGGGTTTTATCTGACCCAGTACTTCACCATGGGGTTCGCCAATCCTTTTTGCGAAGAAGGCGGATGGTACCCTCCGACATTTCGTGGATTATCAGAAGCTGAACCATTTGATAGTTAAGAACCGATATCCCTTGCCGAGGATTGATGATTTGTTTGATCATCTTCGAGGAGCACGAGTGTTCTCGAAGATTGACTTGAGATCCGGATATCATCATCTGCACGTGAGACCATCAGATATACCGCTTATGGATTTTCGGAGCAGATATGGTTTGTACGAGTACTTGGTTGTGTCGTTCAGACTCACGAACATGCCAGCAGTTTTCATGGCTCTGATGAATCGTTAGTTCCATCCGTATCTTGATTCTTTTTTGGTATTATTTGTGAAATACATGTTGGTGTACTCTCACACTCGACACGACCATTCCACCCATCTTGAGATCGTATTGAGTACACTGAGAGAGCATCGACTATATTCTAAGCTCTCGAAGTGACACTTTTGGATGGACCAGATTCACTTCCTGGGTCACATTATCTCAGAGGCAGGAGTTGTAGTAGACCCAAAGAAGGTGAGGGCAGTAGTTTCCTGGGAGCATCCTAAGAACGTTTTTTAGATAAAGAGTTTCTTAGGGCTGGTTGGTGACTATAAACGCTTCATAAAGGACTTCTCCCGCTTAGAAGCATCGTTGAAAGGTCTGACTAAGAAGGGTGTGAAGTTCGTTTGGTCAGAATCTTGCAAGACAGCTTTTTAGGACCTCAATAGAAGGAGGACTTCAACACCGATCCTGATACTCCCAAAGCAGGGGAAGAGCTATGCAGTTTACTATGATGCATCATGTATTGGGATGGGAGCAGTGTTGATGCAGGGTGATTGAGTCATTGCGTACGAGTCTCGGCATTTGAGGCCACATGAGAGGAATTACCCGACACATGATCTCAAGTTAGATGCAGTTGTTCATGTGTTACGCTATTGGAGACATTATCTTTTGGGAGAGAATTTTGTGGTTTTCACCAACCACAAAAGCCTCAAGTATATATTTACTCAGCGTGACCTGAATCTGAGGCAGAGGAGGTGGGTTGAGTACCTACAGTCCTTCGATTTTGAGCTTGCCTATACACCTGGTAAGGGTAATGCAGTAGCTGATGCACTGAGTAAGAAGACTCAGATACAGGCAGTTTAGGAGGCCAGTGGTGAGTGGCAGCTTATGGCCTAGTTCTCTGAGATGCATCTGGAGGTGCATGATAGAAATGGGTAGTCCTATCTTTCATCTTTAGTTGTGACATCTACCCTCATGGACAGAGTGGGGATCAGACAGATATCTGATTCGGAAGGCCTAGTTCTATGGGAGTCGGTGGCAAGTGAGGACCCTCCTCCCGGTTGGGCGATAGGTGATGATGAGGTTCTGCATTTCCATGTAAAAGTATGGGTTCTAGGGGATATATGTGATAGGATAATGCGAGAGTTTCATGCTTCAGCTTGGGCAGTTCATCCCGGGGTTAAAAAGATGTACCGAGACTTGAGATGTCAGTATTGGTGGTCGGGTATGAAGAGAGATATAGCTGGGTTTGTTACGAGGTGTTCCACCTGTCAGCAGGTGATGGCTGAGCACCAGAGGCCAGCCAGACTGTTACAGCAGTTACCCATTCCAGAGTGGAAATGAGATGATGTCACGATGGATTTCATGATGAGATTTCCGAGGTCACCTCGAAGCAATGACGTTGTGTGGGTTTTTGTGGATAGACTCATGAAGGTAGCTCACTTTTTTCCGATCAAGGAGACAAACGGGGTTGACAATCTCAGAAATTTGTATATCCCAGAGATCGTTCGTCATCATGGGGTCCCCCGTTCTATCGTTTTATATAGGGACGCCCGCTTTAAGTATCATTTCGGGCAGAGTTTTCAGAGGTCATTGGGTACACAGGAGCTTCGGAGCACAACATACCACCCTCAGACCGATGGACAGTTAGAGCGTACGATACAGGTTCTAGAGGACATGTTGTGTGCATGCGTCCTGGACTTGGGGGGCTCTTGGAAGAAGCATATACCCCTAGTAAAGTTTGCATATAACAATAGTTTTTAGGCGACTATTGAGATGACACCATACGAGGCTTTATATGGTAGGCCATTATGTTCACCTTTGTGCTGGTTAGAGGAAGGTGAGGCAGCTTCACTAGGACCACAACTCATGTAGGAGACTTCTGAGCAGGTCCAGTTGATTCAGAAGCGGATGGCTACCGCGCAGTCTCGACAGAAGTCATATGTTGATCACCACAGATGACCTTTGGAGTTAGTGGTTAGGGATCAGGTTTTCTTGTGTGTTTCACCGAGGCTGGGACACAAGCAGATCAGGAGACAGGGTAAGATTTCACCAAGGTATGTGGGTCCATTCAAGATTCTGGAGAGAGTCGGGCTGGTTTCCTATCGGTTGCGGTTACCGCAGTGGTACCAAGCCATGAACGACGTCTTCCACGTATCTTAGTTGTGCGGCTATCATTCAGACCCATATCACATATTTTAGCCCGAGGAGGTTGAGCTGGAGGTAGATGTGTCCTTTGAGGAGCATCTGATTCGTATCATTGATAGGAGCACGATGGTTCTCCGAGGCTGGTCAGTTCCTATCGTGCGGTTGATATGGCAGCATGGCCGAGTGAAGGATGAAATCTGGGAGCGGGAGACCGATGTACGTGCTCAATGGACAGATTTGTTCATGGCTATATCTTCTCCACCCTTGGAAGGGCAATTCGGGGACGAATTTCTATAAGGGGGGAAGTTTGTAAGAACCCCGGTTCTTATTTTGAGGTACATGCTTCTTCTTTTCTCTTTTCCTTAAGTATTTTTTAGAAAATATGGAAAATGGGGAAAATCCTAAATTTTGGAACTACACACCCTGTACTTTTCCACACACCGTGTACTTTTGTCCATGTGGGATGGGTACACGAGGCATGTAGCCATGTCGGCGAGGAAGGGTGTATGAACTGACTACAAGACGTGTAGTGGTACTTTACACGTCGTGTAGTCAGTCGGCAGGCCAAAATAGTAAGGCGGTGGAGTAGCCGCCAGTTGGCCGACAGTACACACTGTGTACTCAGGAGTACATGCTATGTACTCAAGTCTATGGATGAAGAGTATGGTGGTGCCGCCAAAGGAACAGTTAAATGAAGGAAGTACACGTCATGTACTTAGAAATACATGTCGTGTACTTTGTTTTTTTCTCTTAAATTGGTAGTACCCTCCCCTCTTCACAGGGAAGGTTTATAACTGGAGGAAGGAGCTCGGGAGGAAGGTCGGATCTTCTTGGATCAACTGATCGAGCATCGAGAATCCGTTTCTGCCTTAGAAGATCTTGTTGGAACCATGCGGGTATTTCCTCTCTTCTCCTAGCGTTTTTCTGACCAATTCTTCTCTTAACAGGATTTATTTAAGGTTTAATTAATGTTTTCTTACCTCATATCTACGCCGTTCTTGGGTGTTTCTGGGATCGATGATCGTGTACACCGCTCGTTGACGTATAAGGTAGGTGTCTTGGTGTTAATTTTTCCAACTGTCATGTGTTTTGTGCGTTTTTGTGCCACGAACCCATGTTAGGGTGTTGTGTGGCTAAGGACATTGCTATATTAAATACCTATAATTTATTAGGTAATTTAAATGTGATTTTAAAATGTTGGTTGGGATCTTTTCTTGGATCCGGATCCACCCAGGGGGTGTGTTTCACTGTTTAGCCGTTTGGCCAGGATACCCAAGATTATGCCTTTAAAGTAGTAATTTTAGAATTTCATTGAGAGGAATTACTTGTTTACTTCTTATTTACATGTTGGACATGGCTCGGTTACCTGTTTTGCCTGAGGGTGTTGTTGTGATTAGCCTGTGGGCACTGCACTATTTATCCTATGGGTAGTAGTTATTTCGGCCTAAGGGAAACTTCTTCCGTGCCTGTGGGCAGCTGATTCTATGCCTGTGGGTGAAACTACCTACGCCTGAGGGAAAACTCTATTATTCCTAATGGAAGATTCTTATGTTGGATACTCTTTAACTAAGGGTAGGGGTTTACGTGTCTGAGGACATTATTCGGATTCTTATAATATTCACTGTGGTTATATTTTAAATTAAATGATTAAAAAGAATATTAAAATGGAAATATAATTGGTTAAGTTAGTTACCTCTTAGTACTGCTTACTTTATTGCATTTTACTACTGCACACTATTTTTGCATGCTTACACGCAGTTGGGCACGGGCCTTTGGTGGGTGCCTACTGAGATATATTTCTCACACCCTGTTTGGGTCATGCTTTTCGGCCCAAACATATTACTTTTCTGCAGAAGTGAATAGGGTAAAGGGTCCCTATATAGGTAATTGACTGTTACTCAGGAGTAGGAGGGCATATGACTGAGCCTAGGCTCGCGATTCCATTTCCAGTTGTTTTGCTTTGTTTTGTTGTACTCTGCATTTTGTTGTACGGTATTGATGTATAACATGTTTTGACTATTTTCATAGAACATGGGACATGTTGCATCATTATTTATATCTGGTTGGTTACCCTTTTACTGCACTTGTTTACTTTAAATGTGCATAGATTATTTCTTCTGCAGTCGTTGTATGATTTATTTCGTATTTCCGCTGTGCTACACTTTGACAAATGAGGGAATAGTTTCCCCACTATCAGACCTAGGCCTTCTCTGCTAGTCGGCAGCCTCTGGTATTTGGGGAAATGCACTTGAGGTCACATGGAAAACCTGGTTCGGGGCACCCGTTGCGTGGCACCCGGGTCCGGGACGTTACAAAGTGGTATCATAGGCTTTCTTTTCTTTGACATACTATTTGGAGCCGTAGTCAGGGATAAGACGAATGGTAGTTGGTAATAAGTTGTGCCCAGGCGTAGCTAACCCGCATATAGGGAAAATCCAATTTACCTTGTGATTGCAATTTTATTGATTTTTTAATTTACATTTGAATTGACTTCACCGTTGGGTGATGCACTTGAGATTGTTATGGTAATATTTTATCTGTGGGTTCTATTTAGTTGTAGCCTGATGAGATGAGGGTATGCCATCTCATGCATCATATAGGCACATCATAGATATTACATGCCATGCATAGTTTCCATGCCATGTAGGTGCATTAGAATTTAGCATGTTTTTGTGATAGTTGTTGTGCTAGTGAAGCATGCTGTTGTGATAGATGCTCTGATAAAATACTTGCGGTGTGATAGGGTAATTTTATTTGAGCCAGTTTATAGAATGAACACCAAACTTTGGTCTTTGGGGAGTATGGGCCCCCATTGACCGGAAATTGGTGGATCATTAGATTTTTATTAGTTATGGCACAGATAAGATGTCGAACTTTGATTCGTGGTGAGTATGGGCCCTCACAGGTCGAAATTTGACACTTATGTGTTGTTTTTAGGTACTTTCTGGGTTCTGGGGAAGTTTTTGAGGCATACTGTCCAAGAACCCAGTATACACGCCGTGTATGTTCTTCTGTTTGGGAAGAAAAATAAACTTTTTTAGTACACTCCATGTACCCTAAGTACACACCGTGTAGTCTCTTCCCGTGTCACAAACCATGTGGGCGGCGACACGGGGAAGGGAAGAGCTTGGGGAGAACACGTCGTGTACCTTTTGTACACATCGTGTAGTGTTGACCCAAAGCCTATCCGTGTAACTAAAAACACGGGTCGATGAACTCCTTCACAAAACACGGCGTTTCAATGATGCACACGCCATGTAGTGTGACCTGGGGACTCGGACGTGTAACTAACAACACGGGCCGATGTCACCTCTCCTTGAACACGCAGTGTACCTATATGACACGCCATGTAGTCTTGTCCGAGGACAGATCGTGTGGTGTTATCCATGTGGCTGGGGAGGTGGGGTAGTGTACACGCCGTGTGTGGGTGTAACATGCCGTGTAGTTGCTAGGCGAGTAGTTTACCATTTTAGAAATGACATGGGCAGTTGGAAAATAACCCCATACACACCGTGTAGATTATGTACACGCCATGTAGTTTTGTTCAATGGGAGCTGTGTGGCTTAGCCGTGTAGAGGGACCCGGGCAGAGGAGAAAAAGTCAAGTACACGTCGTGTAGTCAGTATACATGTCGTGTAGTCTTGCTTTGAAAATCTTGAAATACCTTCTTCCTCTTGTTTCCTTTGTGGTTCCTTCAATTTTTGGTCTTAAAAATCTTGAATCTATGGTGTTATTTTGACCTTGTAGTGTCATGACGCCTTGACGACCACACGTTGTTCTCCAAGAGAGCGGCGATGACTATACTCCAGAAATGGTGGGACATGGGCTACCAGTGGATACTCCAGCAGAGCCAGATGCGGCGCCAGCTGTTATACCGGACACAGGAGAAGAGGTGTAGTTCCGTTAAGGCTTTATGCGGTTCATGCAGACCTTTTAGGGAGCACCGTAGGCTACCACATCTATGGCCGAGTTGACTCGTATTTTCCAGCAGCAGCATCCGCCAACATTTTCAGGGGATGGAGCACCACGGGATGCGGAGTCTTGGCTGGGGTTGATGCAAACTATTTTCGAGCATCTTGAGATGCCTCTAGGGTGGAGGGTCAAGCTCGCGACATATATGCTGTGTGATTCCTCCAAGAGGTGGTGGGATGTTACCACCCAGTCAGAGCATCACAGATACATGGCGTGGGGAGATTTTCAGGAAGTCTTCTATGAATTCTTTTTCCCAGAGATGCTGAGGGCAGATAGAGATTGAGAGTTCATGAATCTGAAGTAGAGCACTATGTCGGTGATGGAATATTCTGCTCGTTTCACCGAGCTTTAGCGCTTTTCACCCGTGCTGGTGGGTGATGAGACATTGAGAGCCAGACGTTTTGAGGATGGTCTTCGTTATGACATCCGAGCACTGGTAAATGTTTTCAAGTTGCCTATTGTACACGCTATTGTGAACCAGGAACTGATTATAGAGAGGAACCTACAGTAATCTAGTGATGTGGGCCAGGCCGGTTCAGCACCTGTTACTGGTATTATTTCTGTTGGAAAGAGGAAGAGACAGATGGACTTCTCTCAGGGTGGCAGTACCAGTCAGAAGAATGCTTCAGGTGGCTAGGTCATGTGCTACCAGTGTGGTAGAGAGGGGAACAAGAGGCGACAATGTCCATGAGACCCAGTGGAGTGCCGAGCTTGTGTCAAGATGGGTCATCTAAAGTGCTTTTGTAGGGCGTTTCCACCAGTGGCTAGTGAGAGGGGTTCTGTGCAGACTCTGCATGCGGGAGCAGGACCAGTGGCTTCTTACCATTTGGGGAACTAGAATACGACAAGGAATGCACACAGAGATGGTAGTCATGGTCGTGGTATCCAGACACCAGGATCTCAGAGGCAGCAGGGCGGGACAGCTCAGGGTAGCCAGGCTGTGTCACAGGCCTGCGGCACTAGGCAAACATAAGCAGTGAAACAGACCCAGCAGGATCAGGATCCCGAACCTTCTATAGTCAGAGGTACTATTCTAGTAGCTTCTGTCTTATCTTATGTACTTTTCGATATGGGTGCTATATATAGTTTCGTATCTTTACCCGTTATGGAGAGCCTTGGGCTCTGTGTTTCTACTTAATCTGATATCATGACGCTAGACACTCCATTGGTGACTAGAATGGCTGGTGTGCGTCAGTGCAAGGAGTGCCCCCTTAAGGTTGGTGGGTGTCACTTTATATGGGACCTCTATGTCTTAGAGATGAAATCTTATGATGTCATTCTCGGGATGGACTGGTTGGTTTCCTTCTGAGCCTTTGTAGACTACTATCTTCGCAGGGTGCGTTTCACGTCACTAGTGGGGGGAGAGTTTCTATACAAAGGCGAATGGGATGTTTAGGCGAGTCGAGCTGGACCAGAGCATCATGGGAGAGTTGGAGTCACATCCCAGATTTTGAGTTTGTATCTGGATGATCAGGGGACTTGTCAGACGGATTTCCCTCCGGTTTTTGATCGTTTCAGGCATGTCTTCCCGGATGACTTTTTAGGTCTACCTCCAGAGTGAGAGGTGGATTTCTCTATTGAACTTATGCCAGGTGCAGCACCGGTTTCCATTCCTCCTTATCGGATGGCTACACCTGAGTTTCAAGAGCTCAAGAGGCAGTTAGAGGAGTTATAGTCGAAGGGTTTTATCTGACCCAGTACTTCACCGTGGGGTTTGCCGGTCCTTTTTGCGAAGAAGGCGGACGGTACCCTCAGACTTTGCGTGGATTATCGGAAGTTGAACTAGTTTACGGTTAAGAACTGATATCCCTTTCCAAGGATTGATGATCTTTTTGATCAGCTTCGAGGAGCATGAGTGTTATCAAAGATTGAATTTAGATCTGGATATCATCAGCTACACGTGAGACCATCAGATATACCGCTTACGGCTTTTCGGAGCAGATATGGTCTGTACGAGTACTTGGTTATGCCATTCGGACTCACGAACACGCCATTAGTTTTCATGGCTCTGATGAATTGTGTGTATCTTGATTCTTTTTTGGTAGTATTCATGGACGAAATCTTGGTGTACTCTCACACTCAACACGACCATGCCACCCATCTTGAGATCGTATTGAGTACACTGAGAGAGCATTGGCTATATGCTAAGCTCTCGAAGTGCCACTTTTGGATGGACCAGATTCACTTCCTGGGTCACATTATCTCATAGGAAGGAGTTGCAGTAGACCCAAAGAAGGTGAGGGAAGTAGTTTCCTGGGAGCATCCTAAGAACGTGTTTGAGATACGGAGTTTCTTAGGGCTGGCTGGTTACTACAGATGCTTCATACAGGACTTCTCTTGCTTAGAAGCACCATTGACAGGTCTGAATAAGAAGGGTGTGAAGTTCTTTTGGTCAGAAGCTTACAAGACAGCTTTTCAAGACCTGAAGGGAAGGTTGACTTCATCACCGATCCGGATACTCCCAGAGAATTGGAAGATCTATGCAGTTTACTGTGATGCATCAGGTATTGGGCTGGGAGAAGTGTTGATGCAGGGCGATAGAGTTGTTGTGTATGGGTCTCGGCAGTTGAGGACACATGATAGGAATTACCCGATGCATGATCTCTAGTTATCTGTAGTTGTTCATGCATTATGCTGTTGGAGACATTATCTTTTGGGAGAGAATTTTGTGGTTTTCACCAACCACAAAAGCCTCAAGTATATTTTTACTCAGCGTGACCTGAATCTGAGTCAGAGGAGGTGGGTCGAGTACCTATGGTCCTTTGGTTTTG
The DNA here is from genome assembly GCA_963277665.1 of Viscum album. Taxonomy (NCBI): domain Eukaryota; kingdom Viridiplantae; phylum Streptophyta; class Magnoliopsida; order Santalales; family Viscaceae; genus Viscum; species Viscum album. Next base: position 766,731,321 of record OY728138.1, read on the forward strand.
AGCTTGCCTATACACCTGGTAAGGGTAATGCAGTAGCTGATGCACTGAGCAGGAAGACTCAGATATAGGTAGTGTAGGAGGCCAGTGGTGAGTGGAAGCTTATGGCCTTGTTCTCTAAGATGCATCTGGAGGTGCATGACAGACAGGGGCAGTCTTATCTTTCATCTTTAGCTATGACATCTACCCTCCTGGACATAGTGAGGATGATACAACTATCTGATTCGGAAGGCCTAGTTCTACGGGAGTCAGTGGCAAGTGAGGAACCTCCTCCCAGTTGGGCGATAGGCGATGATGAGGTTCTGCATTTCCATGGACGAGTATGGGTTCTAGGGGATATATGCGAGGAGCTGATGCGGGAGTTTCATGCTTCAGCTTGGGCAGTTCATCCCGGGGTTACCAAGATGTAACGAGACTTGAGACGTCAGTACTGTTGGCCGGGTATGAAGAGAGATATAACTGGGTTTTTTATGATGTGTTCCACCTGTCAGCAGGTGAAGGCGGAGCACTAGAGGCCAACCGGACTGTTACAGCAGTTACCCATTCCAGAGTGGAAATGGAATGATGTCGCGATGGATTTCATGACGTGATTTCCGAGGTCACCTCAAATAAATGACGATGTGTGGCTTGTTTTGGATAGACTCATGAAGGTAGATCACTTTTTTCTGATCAAGGAGACCTTCGGGGTTGACGAGCTTAGAAATTTTGTATATCCGAGAGATCATTCATCATCATGGGGTCCCTCATTCTATCGTTTCAGTTAGGGATGCCCACTTTACGTCTTGTTTTTGGCAGATTTCTCAGAGGGAACTGGGTACACGGGTGCTTCTGAGCACAACATACCACCCTCAGACCGATGGCCAGTCAGAGCGTACGATACAGGTTCTAGAGGACATGTTGCATGCATGCGTCCTGGACTTGGGGGGCTATGGGGAGAAGCATATATCCCTAGTTGGGTTTTCATATAACAATAGTTTTAAGGAGACTATTGAGATGGCACCATACGAGGATTTATATGGTAGGCCATTCCATTCACCTTTGTGATGGTTAGAGGCAGGTGAGGCAGCTTCACTAGGACCACAACTCGTGTAGGAGACTTCTGAGTAGGTCCAGTTGATTCGGAAGCGGATGGCTACCGCGCAGTCTCGACAGAAGTCATATGTTAATCACCACAGACGACCTTTGGAGTTCGTGGTCGGGGATCAGTTTTTCTTGTGTGTTTTTGTGAGTCTGGGACACAAGCGGATCAGGAGATAGGGTAAGCTTTCACCAAGGTATGTGGGGCCATTCGAGATTCTGGAGAGAGTCGGGTTGGTTGCCTATCGGTTGTGGTTACCGCAGTGGTACTAATCCATGCACAACGTCTTCCACGTATCTCAGTTGCGCCGCTATCATTCAGATCCGTATCACATCTTTCAGCCCGAGGAGGTTGATCTGAAGGAAGATGCGTCCTTTGAGGAGCATCTGATTCGTATCGTTGACAGGAGCATGAAGGTTCTCTGACGCCGGTGAGTTCCTCTCATGCGGGTGCTATGGCAGCATGGCCGAGTGTAGAATGAAACCTGGGAGAGGGAGACCGATGTACGTGCTCAGTGGCCAGATTTGTTCACGGTTATATCTTCTCCACCCTTGGAAGGGAAATTCGGGGACGAATTGCTATAAGGGGGGAAGTTTGTAAGAACCCAGTTCTTATTTGGAAGTACATGCTTCTTCTTTTCTCTTTTCCTTAAGTGTTTTTGAGAAAATATGGAAAATGGGGGAAAATCCTAAATTTTGGAACTACACGCCCTGTACTTTTCCACACAACGTGTACTTTTGTCCGTGTGGGATGGGTACACGAGGCATGTAGCCATGTCGGCGATGAAGGGTGTATGAACTGACTACACGCCGTGTAGTGGTACTTTACATGCAGTGTAGTTAGTCGGCAGGCTGAAACAGTAAGGCAGTGGATCAGCCGCCAGCTGGGTGACAGTACACATCGTGTACTCAGGAGTACATGTCGTGTACTCAAGTCGACGGATGAACAGTATGGCAATGCCGCCAGAGGAATAGTTAAAAGGAGGAAGTGCATGCCGTGTAATTTTTTTTTCTCTTAAATCAGCAGTAGCCTCCCCTGTTCACAGGGAAGGTTTAGAATCAGAGGAATGAGCTTAAAAGGAAGGTTGGATCTTTGTGGATCAACCGATCAAGCGTTGGGAATCCGTTTACACCTCAGATGATCTTGTTGGAACTGCGCGGGTAAGCCCTCTCTTCTCCTAGCATGTTTCTGACCAATTCTTCTCATAACGGGAGTTATTTAATGTTGAATGAATGTTTTATTACCTCAGGTCTATGTCGTTCTTGGGTGTTTCTAGGATTGAGGATCGTGTATACCACTCGTTGACGTATAAGGTAGGTGGCTTGGTGTTAATTTTTTCAACTATCGTGTGTTTTGTTAATTTTTGTGCCATGAACCCATGTTGTGGTGTCGTGTGGCTAAGGCCATTGCTATATTAAATACATAGAATTGATTAGGTAATTTAAATGTGATATTAAAATGCTGGTTGGGATCATTTCTTGGATCTGGAACCACCCCGGGGGTGTGTTCCACTGTTTAGACGTTTGGCCAGGATACCCAAGGGTATGCCTTTAAAGTAGTAATTTTAGAATTTCCTTGAGAGGAATTGCTTGTTTACTGCTTATTTACATGTTGGGAATGGCCCGGTTACCTGTTTAGCCTAAGGGCGTTGTTGTGATTAGCCTGTGGGCACTGCACTATTTAGCTTGTGGGAAGTAGTTATTTCGGCCTGAGGGAAACTTCTTTCATGCCTGTGGGCAGCTGATTTTGTGCCTGTAGGCGACACTACCTACGCCTGAGGGAAAACACTGTTATGCCTGAGGGCAGATTCTTGTGTTGAATACTCTTTACCTGAGGGTAGGGGTTTACATGTCTGAGTACATTAGTTGGTTGCTTAGAATATTTACTGTGGTGATATTTTAAATTAAATGATTTAAAAGAATATTAAAATGTCAATATAACTGATTAAGTTAGTTACTTCTTAGTACTGTTTGATTTATTGCATTTTACTACTTCATACTATTGTTTCATTCTTACATGTAGTTGGGCATGGGCCTTTGGTGGGTGCCTTCTGAGATATATTTCTCACGCCCTGTTTTGGTCATACTTTTCAGCCCAAACAGATTTCGTTTTTGTAGGAGTGGATAGGGGAAAGGGTCCCTATACAGGTACTTGACTGTTGCTGAGGAGTAGAAGGGCATGAGACCGAGCCTAAGCTCGCGATGCTGCTACCATTTGTTTTTCTTTGTTTTGCTGTAATCTACATTTTGTTGTACTGTATTGATGTAAAACATGTTCTGGCTGTTTTCTTAGAACTTGAGACATGTTGCATCATTATTTATATATAGTTGGTTACCCTTTTACTGCACTTGTTTACTTTAAATGTGCATGGATTACTTCTTCCACTATCGTTGTATGATTTATTTTGTATTTCCGCTGCGCTACACTTTGAAAAATGAGGGCATAGTTTCACCACTATCAGACCTAGGCCCTCGCTGCTAGTCGGCAGCCTCTGGCATTTGGGGAAATGTGCTTGAGGTCACATGGTGAACCGGGTTCGGGGCACCCGTTGCATGGCACTCGGGTCTAGGACGTTACACTATATATATTCCTTAGTGGACACGAAGACCTTGTGGTCGTCATGAAGGTCAGCACATAGTCCCTAACACTGGTGAGCTGGCTTGAGGAGCTCGACATGGTTATATAAAACTTAATGAAATTCATCCTTTTGTGAAGGGGAATTTCCAAAAAACTTAAATTTCATGAAAAATAGTTCTTTAGAAGGTATTTTTTATGATATAATAATCTTTTAATCACAAAAAAATATTTTTAATGGTGAACTTTTGTGATGGAAAAGGAATATGTTGCTCATTGTTTTGGAAGAAATGAGTACGCTGTTGTGGGAGATACTTTTTTGTGATGGATGCTTAATTCCATCACAATTAAGTCATTCATGAAAAGATTACTTGTGACATACTATGAAATCTGTCACAAATAACCTTGATGCAAAGGATTATTTGTGACAAAATGAAGAATATATCACAAATAAGCTTGGTTCAAGGTTAATTTATGATAGACTATCCATTCTATCACAAATAACCTTGGTGAAAAGGCTTATTTGCGATGGAATGAAGAATATATCATAAATAGGTTTGGCATGAGTCTTATTGAAGACATATTATTCATTCTTCTACAAATAACCCTAGCATAGATGACTTAATTAGGAAAAAATGGAGAGTCCATCTCAAACCTCATGCCAGGATTATTTACAACTGACCTGTCACAAATAGGGTGGTGAAAAAATATTTTTATGATCTTTATACATTGAAAATAAATTTCAAATAAGTGAAAAAAATATCTATGGTGGCTACTTTTTGTGATGGATAGTCACTCCATCGCAAATACTCATCAAAAAAACTTATTTCGTTACAAATATATATTGTAAATTGTTCAAATAATGAACTTTTTATGATAGAGTCATCTATTGAAAAAATTTCATTTCAAAAAAAGTAAACAATAAATAGAATTTCCCCCACCAACACGAAACTCCCTTTCCTCTACTCCAAAACTCTCTCAAATATATGTGTTTTTAGGAAATTGATTCCTACATTGCAGATCTGATATTTGCAATCAAAGCATCAATTTGAAGGGTATTTAATAATTTTTTTATTTTTTTTAATTCTATATATTGATTCTCTTTACAAGCGTTTAATTATCTTTGAATGTCACATTATTAATTGAAAATATGCTATTTGAAAAGAAAGTATCAATTTGAAGGTATTTATTAAATTTATCTTTAAATAGTTATTAATTTCATGGATTTTTTTTAAATTAGGGTCTAGTTATCTTTGCATTATGTATTATTATTATTTTTTAATTGGTTTGTTCTTTTAAAATTTATTAAAAAAATTAATATAAAAAATTTAAAAATTAAAATAATCTCAAATTTCTGTGAGAATTGATTATTAAATCAATGTTTTAGTTAATTAATAATAATTTTCTTATAAATTATTTTTATTTTATTTTATAAATAATAAAATGATTAAATATTTTTATTAAATATTAATTATAGTATTTTTTAAGATTATAATAAAAAATAATTTCTAATATATTAATAAAATGTAGTTTAGTAAAAAAAATTAATCTAAAATAATAAATGTCGGCTACAACTAGAAAAAAATAATAAAAATGAAATTAATTTAATATAAATAAAAATAAATAAATAAGAATAATCATTATCATAAATCAGTATAAATTAATAAAAAATAAAATAAAAAAATAAAAAAAATGTAATAGTGTAATACTTATTAGTGAGTAAAAAACTAAAAAATATACTTCTCGATTATTATTATTTAGGTAGTTTAATTAATAAATCGTAATATTATTAAAAATTACAAAAAAATAATAATTTATACCCACTAAAATTATTAAAAATAATGTTTTTAATATATAAGAATATAATTATATAATAAATATCATTTTTAATTAATTAAAAGTCGTTATTTATTTATAAAGTCTAAAAAAATTATTATAGAACTATAATTAATAATAATTCATAATAATGTAATAAAACTAGTAAATTAATAAAAATAATCTGAAATAATAAATATTAGTTAAAATTTATTAAAATTTATTAAAGAAAATAAAAACTTATAATAAGAAATTAAAAAAACTAATAAATATTAGAAAATGTTTTATTAAATTATTAGAGAAATATTAGTAATGAAAACTAATAAATTATTAGAAAAATATTATTAAAATTAATTTGAATTTAAGTAATACATTTATAAAAGATTACAAATATTAAATTAATATAATTCACTACAATTACTTATTATAATAAACTTGTTGTTAGTCAAAAATAATTTCAAGTAGGAAAAACTTATATGTGTTGAAAAAATTAATGGTTATCGCAATATGTATTATTTGCGATGGGTTTATGAATTTGTAATAATTACTTATTTTACAACCCATTGAAAATAGTTCAATGTGTGAAATAATTATTTGTGATGTAAAAATTAAGGAAAAATAATTTCAAATTACTATGATTTTAATAATCAATAATTAAAATCAAATAAAAATAAGAAATTAAATAAATAATAAAAACCAATTAATAGGAAAAAATAGTATTTTTAAATATATAAGAATACTTTCACATTAGTATTTTATAAAATATTTTTTATTTTATAATTACTAATTTAAAACAAATGATACAAAAATGAAAAATAATAATTAATAATATATTACAAATAATAATTAACTGTTCATTAATAAAAGTATATTTCATAATACTTTTAAAAAAAATTATATAATAACCTAATTACTATTTTTTAGAAAATTATTGATCTAGTAAATATAAAAAAAAGTTATTATGAGGTCGTGATTAGATAAATCACCATATAAATCCACATGTTCTTCTATAAATAATGTATACATTAAGGGTGTTGGAATGTTTATGTCATTTGCATCATCAAAATTAGAATTTTTTTCAAAAGGGATAATTAAGTGTCTATGTAAGAAATGAAATCTCATGAGATTTGAAATTTTTAATAATTTTGGGGTTCATCTATTATATTTTGGTTTTTATAAAGATTTTAGTTTTTGGAATCAAGATAGTGAACATAATTCAAAAGAAAATACAAATTTTTTTATTCTAGATCCATCAAAATTTAAAAATTTAGTACATGAGGTTGTTGGTCCATCTTTTCAACAAATAATAACATAGAATTGTGATTCTAATTCTTAATTAGAACCATCTCAATTTTATGATTTTCTAAAATCTATTGAGGAGGCCTTATATATCATATACAGTATAAAAAATTTGAATCTATTAAATTTATGGTTATTAAATTAGAATTTGGAATGTCAAATAGTTGTTTTGATTAGATATTTTCATTGGTTAAATCATTAATTCCCAAGGAAAATACAATGCATGCAAATTTATATGAAAGAAAATAGTTGATCCATAATTTGGGTATAAGTTATCAAAATATCCATGCATGTTAAAATGATTACATATTGTATTATGATGAATTTGAGTCATTAGTTAATTGTATAGCATGTGGACAATCGAGGTATAAATAGGTACAATAAGAATAGTATGTATTTGTTCCTATTAAACAATTGAGGTATTTTCTTATTAAACTTAGACTGTAGCAACAATTTATGTCTTGAAAAACAACCACATTTATTAAATGACATAAATTCAATATTTCTATCAGTTAAAGCTTAAAATCATCCTTGTAATAGTGATTCTTGGAAACACTTTTGTTTGGTGCATCTGTCTTTTTCTTCAAAACCTCTTAACATGGGATTTGGCCTTTCTACTAATGGTTTTTATCCATTTAATGCTTATAACAGTTAATATTCTTATTGAATCATTTTTATAACTCTATACAACTCACCACTGTTGATTTTGATCAAGTAGCCATTGTTCTGCCTAGGAGGTGGCACATTTCTAGGTGGTGAAGAAATGGTATGATTAGGATCATCATCCGTCCTTTTTATGGGGATGGTTTCTCATCAAGTTCACCATTTCTTTTGTTTCGACCCTTTCCGAATCATTATCCTTTAAAGAAGGTTGGGTTAACCCCATGGGGACTGGGAAATTCACCCCTTTCGCATTATGAAGGAAGTTCCACAGTCATATGATCCCAGTGTGTGATTGAATGGGGTCAAGTACTTGTGCAATCGGTCCTCCTCAGATATAACTTTCTCAGATGGTCTCCAACGAGTTTATTCATGGAGCCAAAAATGCCCAACGGCCCTGGTATCCATGATTCATGGACCTTCTTTCCAAATGAAGGTGCTCATTGATTGATGGTTCATCCAACGACACTTAAGTACTCCATTGGTTGAGAGGATGGGACGTTAGGCTCACCGCACCCTTATGGGAGAGGATTTTTACCTATTCTAGGACTCTTTTATAGATTTAAGTCATGTTCATATGTTTGTGAATCCATGGTTCATTCCCAAAGAGTGTGTCCATGGGATACCCTTGATTTGCAAGATCGTCATAGGCATGCATATGTTTGATGCTACAGAGGTGATGTTGACTTGAGCCATATATTAAGGCACTCTAGAGTTTATCATCATCCGGGGGGGGACGGAAGGTGACTTGGTGTTGGGATCAGATCTATAAGATGGGTTACCTACGTATCTTCAAGAGAGGAATAAGAACCCACATAGTTCGGATTTTTCAGGATTACGCAGAGGATCTACCCATTTATGGAGATAGGATTGTATGGACCCTTTATGGGAGGGAAACCTTTTGAGCTCGGGCCTTCAGGTAGGCATCCTACGTATCCAGGTTTTATGTGGAATTAATGTTCTTGTAGTTCATAATCATGTGTATTTTTTAATCCTCAGAAACCTCTAAGCCCACGTGAGTCATGCTTGGTGTGGGAAACAAGAGGATGTGAAAGATTCAATAAATCACATGCCTCCTCCCCTGATGGTGGGGGTGGGAGAGCCTATGGTGGAAGAGTTTGGGGAGATGGTGCTCAAGAACATAGAGAGATGAAAATTTCCATGTGAAATGACATTGAAGGTCATACAGCCCAGCCTCACAAGATTGTGGACTTACCTCAGTGGGAGGGCCCTAGAGCACATTCTGGGAAGGGGAGGAGTTTCTTCCTTATCCAAGGGGGAGAAAACATAACCCCTTTAACTGATCACTATTCCTCATTCAATGGAAAAGCGAGTGATCACCCTTAATCTCTAGAATAGGGAGGTTCACGTCGGCATCCCATGGTTGGACTCTGGGTTACCAAGGGAATGTAGACCCACAGGAATTCCCGAATCCCAAACCATTGTGGGGAGAGCCTTCATGACTCCACTTACCATGGGTATGTAGACTCAAAGGAGCACACTGATGCACCTGATGGTCCAATCATACGGGTCTGGTGGCTTTGGAGGAGGCTTTATCTGGAACTTTGAGGAATGGCTATTGGAGGGATTAAGGAGGACAGAATGTTAATGGAAGGGTGAGGTTAGAATTGGAGGAAATAATACCCGAAAACACCCAATTCCACATACTGGTTTCTTATACGGGATGGGGGAGGCTCCGCATATTTTAGTGGTATGCGGGAAGAGAGGCCATCAACATATCGATGTGGTACGCGGGCATGGATATAGACCACCGCATACCATAGTGGTATGCATCCCACCATACCGCATTGGGTTCCATCCGCATACTGATGAAATATGCGGCGCTGGGTTCAGTTTGCGTAGCGGTACACTACCCGAAGCACCATATTGAAGGGGGGTCTGGGGGATTATCATTCGTGGGGAGTTCATCTGTGAGAAGTCTTCAGTTCGCAGTTCACCAGTTAGTTTTTTAGTTTTATTATTATTATTGAATTCCCTCATTTTATGGTTCGAAGATGGCTATACCTGCGGAGAGTGTGGTTCATGATTCGGGATTTGTTGATAAATCGAGACTGAAGTTGGAGTCTTCCCTGAACTCTTTCTTCCAACCTCTGAGTCTCCTTAAATATTTTGGTCATTTGTCTCATCATATTCCTTTGTACTAATTCTCTATTCATTCTGTGCTCCTTTTCTAGAGCATTGGGTCTATTGTATCAATGGGCATGAGGCACCATTTGTAGTGGCCCATTAAGAGATATCTTGACCTGTAGTAGACTCGGCCAACCAGGGTTTATAGAGGCTTTGGTTCGCGATCATGGTTCACATAACCCTACTGGTTTGCTTCTTTGGCAAACTGATGTGTTCTCAAAATGGTATGTGGATGGCCTTCATGCACATGAGCCCTTCGGCTACATGGTTCGCAGTCTGTTTTGTTCGTTGGCCATCGCTCCACAGTCCAGCGATTCACAGATCGTTTTGTGTACCTAGTGGTTCGTGATCTAGGTGGTCCGCAGACCTTTCCCGGTGATGCTATGTGGCCAGGAAAGATTCCTTTGAAATTTTTTATTTATTCAATTTTCTTATAAAAATTTCAATCAAACATGAATCCATCTTCTCTGCCAAACTTTTTGGAGTATTTACCTTCCCTTTACATAATTTTTGGGACCCTGCAAATTCCCCCCATCAGAATGGGCTCCGATTGGGATGAAAATGAGGTTATAATGATGTAGAAGCGGTCCCGGATTGAATGATCAGATAATTCTCTAATTGTTTCCTAAGCTAAGGGACTCAACGATCGCAGTTTGACTATTTCTGAGGTTTTACGGAACACCTCATGAACTTTTATGTATTTTTCATTATTAACCTAATTTTTTCCTAAGCCTTCTTGGCATGGGCTTAGCCGGTATAACTTGACTTTTTCTTAGGCTTCCCTTTACAGGTTTTCTACCTAACAAGATTTATGCCTTTTTTATGGCTCAATGTTTTTTTAACGAATTGATACTTGACTTTTACCCAGAGTTTCCTTCTGTGTATTGTACCTATGGAAAGTATGGTGTCCTTTTCCTTGTTAGTTCACAGTTCTTACAATCAAACTTATTAATGTTGTTTTAGGTCAAACAGCTTTGGCCAAACTTAATGGGGCAGGGCCCTGACTTGGGACTGCTAGCCAGGAATGTTCTAATATCCTTCAGACATGGACTAGAAATTTTTCTTGACCCTATATTTGTGATTTTGGACATGCATGAGGATCAGGAGCCACTTTAGGCTTACGGTAGTAGGAGAGGACTCTCTTGAGAATGAATTTTCCTTTAATCGATGGCCATTTTTTTGGGAAACATATGCAGAGCCACTGGGGCATGATGTGCATAGTCAAAAAAAGGTGTCAATAGGACATTGGCCTTTTATTTTTGATGTCATAGTAGGGTTATGCAACATTTTGAATTTATTTTGATGTTAGGAGCCATAGTGGGTTGCAGGCCTAAGGAATGGTGTATAAAACATCAGGGACATTCATATCAGCTTTGAGTGGGAAACTATTTCCGCATGGTTCCTAATTGCATGAGGGAGAGCTGGAAAATGGTTGGTTCAGTTAGAATTCTTTCTCACGTTAGGGGAATTTAGAAATAAGAAGGTATGTAAGTCGTTATCCATAAGTTTTCCAAATCCGAGGTGTTACGGAACCTGATTTTCATTTGAGCATATGAAAGTTGGAAAGGACTCTCCTATGGACGAATTTTCCTTCGATTGATAACCATTTTTTTGGGAAGAATATGTAGATCCATCGAGGCATGATGTGCATAGTCAAACAAAGGTGTTTGTAGGACACTCGCCTTCTATTTCTGATGGCCAGGTAGGGTTAGGTAACATTTTGAATTTATTTTGATGTTAGGAGCCACATTGGGTGGGTGGCCTGAGGAATGGTGTCTGAAAACATTAGGGACATTCATATCAGTTTTTAGTGGACAACTGTTCCCACACGGTTCTTACTTGCGTGAGGGAGATCAAGTGAATGGTTGGTTTAGTTATAAGTCTTTCTCACATCAGGGGAATTTGGAAAGAAGAAGGTATGTAAGCCGTTATCTAGAAGCTTTCAAAATCTAGGGTGTGACAGCACATGATTTTTATTTGAGCGTACGAATGTTTGAAATGACTCTCCTAGGGACGAATTTGCCTTTTATTGACAGCCATTTTTTGGGAAACGTATGTAGAGCCACCAGGGCATGATGTGCATAGTTAATCAAAAGCATCCAAAGGACACTGGGATTTCATTATCCGATGGATATGGAAGATTATGGAGATTGGTAACTTTATTAATATGGTATGTGACCTTTGACAAGGGTTCACCTGAACACAAAAAGAGAATTTTAACTGAACTTCTTTGGGGAAACCCAGAAATGAGCGGGGGAACTCTTATTTTGTATGCTGATCAACTTCACACATACAGATGGGGTATCTTTAGAACCCTCAAAAGGGGGCCAGAGATGAATCAAGTCTGCATGCTCTAATATATCTGGGATGTGTTTAGGGAGGAAAATATAAACCATGAATTTGAGGGCCCTTGAATTAGTAAGGGTGGAATAAGGCTGGGAATCCATTGGGTGTACTAATATAGAATAGGACTCTCCTGGGTAAAAATTTTACTTTCATTAATGGCCATTTTTGTGGGTAACATATGTAGAGCCACCGGGGCATGATGTGCATAGTCAAACAAAGGTGTCTTCAAGACACTTTCCTTCCATATCAGATGGCCTTGGAGGGTTATGTAGATTCAGGATCACTCAAAACATAGATTTTGGAGTATGGCAGGAATATATCTCAACATATTAAGGACATTTGGCTTGCGATTTACTCATGGAATTAGGTGTCCCTTACGTAGATCTGACTCATATGTAGGGTGAGGTATTTTTTCATCTTTGGGATGCCTATACATTTAAAGTCACATGGACAAGATGTGGGGTTCCTCTCTAGGAAGGGAACCATGACATGCCTTTTAGGGTCGTGCTGCTAGGACCAAATTTTTGGACTATTTTTTCATAAAGTCACATTTTATCTCTCTCTAAGATCCCTAAGCTCATGTGATCTATGCTCAGTGTGATAAAAAATGGACTACAAGGATTTCGTGGCATTACCTAGGAGTATAAAAATCAACATCGGAGGAAAATTTAGGCTTAAACCATTTATATATAGTTGAACGTTGTGCAGCAAGGATTCTTTTGGCCTCACAATTTAATGTTGTTCAGTGAGGACATGAAATTATGTAGTTTAGAGTCATGCAGTGAGGATAGTTATATTGTCATAATGATCTTTAATAGTTAGGGGTTGATCTCAATCAGGATGTTCTAGAGTTCCTTAGACATGAGTGATGGTAGAAGGTGTAAACCATAGTCCTGGGGGAAACTTGAATTAGGATAAATGACATGGGGATTGGAAGACATTGGGTGTACTGAGATAGGAAAGTACTCTCATAGGGATGAATTTTTCTTTTATTTATGACCATTTTTTTGTGGGCAACATATGTAGAGCCACCGGGGCATGATGTGTATAGTCCAAAAAAGGTGTCTGCAGGACACTGGCCTTACTTCTCAGATGGCCTTGAATGATTATGGGGATCCAATTTTTTATGGATTATGGAGTTTTAAAAATAGGAAATATGAATCTGGGAATGGAGGGAATATCCAAATCATGATTACCTATGAACAATTGGAACTTCCACATAGATCTGACTCATATGTGTAGGGGGGAGCAGGATCTTTTGACTTCTCATGATTGGGGGGTGTGTGGGATCTCGTAACACCGAGGAATAGACCACACATAACTCTTGAAGAATTTTTCTATTTATTTTCATGTTATTAGGACCTTTCATGGGATCCCCATACTATTCTAACCTTCACACATGGAGAGGGGCATTTTTTATGGTGGCTAAGCCGGGATGCCAAATCTGGGCATCACTATGTATCCTGTGAGGGCAGGAATCAAGCCATATGTAGTTCGGAATGTTCCTTAAACTAATATATCTCAGTCCATGTTTAAGAACATGTGAGGAAATTTTTTATATATATATTAGGTTGGTCTTGGATTCTAAATCTGGGAAATACTACGTATCCTATGAGTGTAGAAATTAAACCGTACATAGTTCTGAATGTTCCCTAACAATGTTTTCTCGATGAGTAGGGACATTTGAGAGAATTTTTTTTTGGTGATGGTGATTGGTTGGGTCGAGATGCCAAATCTAGGTATCACTACATATCCTTCAAGGGTAGGAATCAATCCATAAGTAGTTCTGAAAGTTCCCTATACCAATCTGGATTGATCCATATACAAGGAAATGTGAGGGCGTATTTTGATGATGATGGTTGGACCGGGATGCCAATTCTGGGCATCACTACATATCCTGTGAGGGTAGGAATCAATCTATATGGAGTTCTAAAATTTCCCTATACCGATCTGTCTTGGTCTATTTACAGAGAATTTTTTTTCTATTCATCGCAGTTTCAAGGTCTACCATGTTACTCTATATTTTTTCTTTCGTAAGAGAATTCCTACCACTGATCCTAAGCTCACGTGAGTTATACTCGATGTGAGAAACAAGGATTGATAAGGGTTTACCTTACAGATATAGGTAGATAGGGGTCTTGATGGAGGCATTTTTTTATGGTGGGGGATGGGCCAAGATCAATGATCAAGGCGTCGCTATGTATCCTGCAAGGGTAGGAATCAATTCGTACGTAGTTCTGTGAGAGATCATGCGGTTTATTGTCATGCGATTAGGATGCTTTGTTCCATGAATTTTGACATATTATTATGAGTAAATGAATCACAATTTAATTTCATGTTTCAGGGATGAGTTCCTTGCAGTTTAACGTTATGTTGAAAGGACAATGACTCGTAGTTTAAGGTCATAGAGTCTGGAACAGGGCATTTCAGTTTAATGTCGTGTTGCATGGACTAATACCGCACAGTTTAACGTCATGTGTCCAAGACTATGACTCATTGTTTAAGGTCATATATTTTGTACCATGGAATTTGGGTATTATAACTCATAGTTTAGGGTTATGGATCTCGTACCATAGCATGGGGTTTCTATTATGTGAAGTATTTCTTCAAGAACTTCGCATTTGTAGGATCCGTGATGATTTTTCAATCCATCGATATCAGGGAGTATGCTCTATTGGAAAAGAACCTATGTACAAAATATAGTCCTTACCACTTTGGTTCAAGCTTTGGGGGATTCTTCCTGAGTGTCATCAGGGTTCTGAGGAATAACACCATTTCTCCTTTGAGTAAAGATAGAAAAAAAACCTTTTTGTTGAAGGCTCGTGCAATCTGATTTTGGTAGATTTCCAAATGGTGCAGAGTGTGCAATATTATTCATCTAGCTGCTCCAACTCATCAATCCATCTCTGTGATTTCTCATCCATGGAAAGTTGATTGTAAATTGCACACTGAGTGAGGGAACTTGGATTTCGATAGGAAAAACCACTTCTTCCCTGTATACCAGTGAGTATGGGGTTGCCTGGGTGGCGGTGCAGGTCGTGGTTTGGTAAGCCCACAACGCATGGAGAAGATTATATGGCCACAATTTCTTATCATTATCAACTATATTTTGGATTATGTTAGAAAAATTATTGTTAAAAGACTTTATATGCCCATTATCCGCCATGTAATAAGGTGACGAATGATTGGATTTAATTCCATACTCCTGATATAACTTGTCCAACTCAGTAGAGTAGAAGTTAGTGCTGGTGTCCATCAATATTGTATGAAAGACACCAAATTTGGTGATGATGTTGGCCTTCATAAAGCTAATGATGTTTTTCACTCTGAATTCTTTAAGGGGTATGGATTCGGACCATTTGTAAAATAAGATAGTCGTTGTGAGTATGAACTTGAATTGTCTGGATGTGGCAGGAGGGTATTGTCCCACAACATCTATCCCCCAGGTGGAAAATGGCCAAGAGTACTTATTTGTATGAAGTAAATTTGGGGTTAGTGTATGAAATTGGAATTAATTTTGCAATAATGGAACTTCTTAGTGAATATGGAACAATCATGTATCATAGTGGGTCAATAATACCCAAGCCTTCAGATCTGATGAGAGAGCTTAGTTACTGATTGGTGTGCTTCACAAGCTTTGGCGTGCACTTATTTCATGAAGGTAATATTCTCTTATCCATCAATTCACCTGAGGAGGACTCTGTCAAGGCCTCATTTTTAGAGAACCTTTTCTTGGTTTACCCCATTGTATAAGAAAAAATTGATTTCCCATCTTCAGACCTTCTCCCTTCCATCCCTATCAAGTTAGAGTTCCCCATTCTGAAGGTAATTTTTAATGGTCTTCATCCAACCAGTGGTGTGACCATAAGGCTCAAAGACGAGGATAATTTCATCGATTTACTCCATATTTCTCTGGATAAATAGCAAGACCATCCAGCAGTGGGAAATGCTAATAACTGTTTCATCTTAGTCTGGATCAGCCAAGGTTGTGGCTACATTTTCCAAAGTGTCAGCTTGAGCATTTTGTGACTGGGGGACATAGACCAGCATTGGTTCTGATGGTAATTCTGCCATCATTTCTCAAACATGGTTCGTCAAGGGGACCAATACTTCTTTCTTAATGGAATAGTCTCCATTGACCTATTTGATGATTATATCTGAATCACCCTTTATTTTTAGCTATTTGGATTGCACATGAAGTGTCAGTTCTAGGTCAGCAATGAGGGCCTGATACTCCGCTTCATTATTTGTAAACCCTTCTAAAAGCAAGAAAGAGTAAGGCAATATGGCCTTTTTAGTGGATATGAGTTTAGCTCCCAGGCCTACTTTTCTGAGCTTGGGATCCTCCATCCTTTTCCCTGTTGGGCTTCGGGAAGCACCATCAAAGTAAATTTCCCATGTCTGGGGGTCCTTCTGAACGGAAAACACTTCTTCATCCAGAAGTTCAGAATCTAACGGTGTTGTCTCTTCCCAAGGGTGCTTTTCCAAGAAGTCTGCTAATGTTTGGACTTTGATGGTATTTTAGGTCATGTACCATATATTAAACTGTTCTAAGATGACCACCCATCGTGATAGGCACCCATTTAGCATGGGAAGATTGGTGATATATTTGAGTGGGTTGCAGCGGGAGACCAGGTAGACCTTATGGTGCAGCAGGTAATTCCTGAGTTTCTGAACCATGAAGATTAGGGATAGGTAGTTCTTTTCAATTTTTTAATACTAAGTTTCAGCATCGATCATTGTCCAGCTGAGTTAATAGAGGTTGTTATCACTACCGGCATCATTTTTTGTGCGAGGAAGGTGCCTAATGGTCGTTCTAGGACGGTTATGTAAAAAATGAGTGGTCTCCCATCAACTGGTTGAATCATCACTGGCGGGATTAGGATATATCTTTTGATATTGTCAAATTCTTCTTGGAAATCATTATCCCACTCATACATAACAACTTTCTTCATGAGCCTAGTGAAAGGTAAACATTTACCCGCCAAGTTGCCTATGAAGTGTTGAATGTAGGAGAGGTACCCCTGGAGACCTCTCAACTCAGTGAGGTTGCAAGGTGGGGACATGCCAAGGATGGATTTTTTCTTCTCGGGGTCGACTTCGATGTTGCGATGGCGTATGAAAAAGCTGAGGAATTTCCGTGAGGTAACATCAAATGTGCATTTTAGGGGATTTATCTTTAAATTGTTCTGTCTCAATTTGTTGAAGACAGTTTCAAGATTGACTAGGTGGCTTGCGAACTGTAGTGATTTAACCACCAGATCATTGACATAACACTTGATGAACTTTTCCAATAAGGGCTTAAATATGAAATTCATGTCACGCTGATATGTGGCGTCGACATTCTTTAGACCAAAGGGCATCACTTTATAGAATAAAACTCCCTAAGGTTCCCTAAAAGCGATAGCTTAATCATCTCCTCAGTCCATCTATATTTGATTGTATCCAGAATAGTCGTCCATGAAGAAGAGGGATTCATATACAACTATTGCATCGATCAAAAATCATGTGACTGGGACCAGGAAATTGTCTTTTGGGTAGTACTGATTAAGATCCCTAAAGTCAATATAGATTCTAATCTATTCATTATTATTTTTGACATGGACTATGTTTTCAAGCTAGATCGGATATTGGAACTCCTGTATGAAGTTGGATTTGATCATCTTGTCAACCTCAACCTCTATTTTGGCAGAATGCATCGGTTCGGTCCTTTTGGTTGTCTACTTATAGCCCCTGTGATCTTATGGTAAGCCCAGATGATGAGTGGTAACCTCAGGATCGAGGCATGGAATTTCTGTGTAGTTCCAAGAAATCATATCTTGATTCTTCTTTAGGAAGGAGGTGTGTGCCTCCTATTTCTCAACAGGCATATCCACACTGATTAGAGTGGGTCGTGGATCATTTTTGGTGCCCAGATTTATCTTCCTAAGTTCATAGATTATGGTGGAGACACCTTCTTCGAATTTTGGAGGGGAATATTTGAGTTCATCTTCCTCTTCTTCTTCTTCATCATCATCTTCATATTATTCCTCTTTTGATGGAGAGATGATTTTTTAGAGAAACTCTCCAATTTTGGGAGAGAAATCGTCTTTTACCTTAGTGTGTGAGTAAATGGTGGTTTGATGTCCCGAGGACAGGTCAGGAGCATCTTTGATAGGGTGTTTCCTGACATCATGGGAGTCATCTCGCTCTTTCGTATCTTTAGAATCAGTGGTCGCAGAATAGATCATGCAGATAATTGAGTCTACATCTGTACTTTCAATTATGCATTCAACTTGGTTGATGTGTAGTACGTAATCTTCCCCAAGTTGTTGGAGGGGGTCGGCGGGATCCATTTCTAATCCATTCGGGGCATTGATCCAATCAATGTCGTTGGCTGAAAGGTATTTTTATTCTGATTCATATAACCCTATGTCGATATAATGAAACTCACATGACTCAAACGGGGATTTATCAGTGTGAAATGTTCTATTTTTCCCATTAATGCAACATTTGATGCACTGATGGTATGATGATGGAATTGCAGCATGGTGATGTAGCCAAGGCCTCACCAGTAGGACATTAAAGGTTGTGCTTTTCCGTACAACTAGGAACTCGAAATCTGACATGAGATCTATGAGCCAAGTTTTAATCTTGATTCATCCCAATAGTTTCTTCTCTCTTTTGTCATATCCCAGTATATTTTTGGTACATGGTGTCAAGTTGTCTTCATCATATCCCAACCGGCGAAGCATCCACAGTGGGAGGAGGTTAACTTCAGATCCATTGTCGATGAAGATCTGTTGGACATAAATTCCATTTATCTTTCTGTACACATATAAAGGTTTGATGTGACCTTTCATGATGGTATCTTTATCCCTGCCTATGAAGGAGATGACGGTGTGACATTCTTCCGGACTGGTCTCTGTTTGGTAGACTTCAGCTACTGCTAATTCATCCTTGAACTCCTGGGGACTTAGTAAGGCTTTAATGATTTCCTCCCTAAGATATGAAGATAGTATTAATGCATCCAGTATTGACAGCTATGTTGGTACTAAAACTAGCTACTTTAGAATATCATACTTCTACTCTAAAGGTCGGTGCTTCCCGGCTTGGGTTTACTCTTTCACAGACACTTTAGGGGTTTCAGCTTTGGACATAGATGGTTCTTCTTCTATTATTGGATCTGGTGGTGTTGTGTCCTTTTTTGGGTTTGTCCAAACTAGTCCATCTATATTCCTTGGATGATATGACACGTTTTCTTCCCTTGATGGATATTCCAATATAACCAGGCTTGGATTTCTTCCGATGGGGGCGGAGGAGCATTTTGGTTCCTATTGCGTCTGTTGAAGGGTCCTTCTGTGAATTTCCACAATGTTAATGTCTTGATTCATGGCGTGGCCAGGAATTTGACTCCTACCATGATCATGTCTTCTAGGATACCTTCGGCCTCTACGGCCTCTTCATATGGCTCTCTGTTTGGGCATGGAGAACTTGGGTTTTTGGTCGTAGTCTCCATCCAAGAAGGGTTCTATTAAGTGAATGGCATTAATGGAGTTGAAGATCAATTCTTGATCCAAAAATGTCTTTATATGACTGTCTCCTTATGATGGTACTATTTGGTGGGGTGGTGCCCATTGTACTATTTTGAGGGGCAGTGCTCGTTGTACCAAGTCTGCTAGCATGAAGTCCGAAAGAATCAACACTGACTTCGGCTTTGGTGTCAGCCCATCTTCTTGATCTTGATTTATGCCCTTCCATCCTTTAGAGGGTGGTGTGGCCAAAGAGGATGGTTTTGTTATATTAGGATCTTTTGGGGGTGTAGTTGGTTGTTTCAACTGCACCTAGAGGATGATATGGACTTGGTTGACTATTTTCCAGGTAATCCAATTGTCAAATTTTTTTCCTTCTTACTGGTGATTGTTTTCCATTCCTCTTCCTCTCTCGATTCTGAGGTGGAAACATACGCCACTTGTGCTAATGGCGGGACCAACTTGACTTTCCTGGAATCCACCATATTTTGTAGGAGATTCTTGAAAATGAAGCATTCTTGGATAGTGTGTCCCAATATTCGGTGATAGGGACAATAATCAGAATGGTCATCAAGACCCACTTCATCAGCTCTCTTTGGCTCTGTTATTCATAGAAAATTGAAATTCATGGCGGCTATGAAATAGCCGCTGACCTAGTCATCTCATAATGAATATACTTTATTTCTTCATTCTTTGAATTGATTTCTTTTAGCACCTCATCGTTCATCTTACCACAGTGGGGGTGGTTTTTGGAATCTATGGGGTCTTGCACGGTTTTGTGGGGGCTTCGCAACTAGAGATGGTTCCAGTGGTGTCTTAAGCATGACAGAAGTCGCTTTGGATTTTCCCATTATTTTTTAAGTGGCTGATGGGTCCAATCAGGACTTACGATTGGTATATAGCAAGGAGTCTTTTATTCTTTGGGAAATGGTAGAGAAGTCACTAAACCCGCTTGTGTACTTCACCAGGATGAGAGGTGTTTGCAATTCATCCCAAAGGTTACCGATGCACATGGAAAGCACCTCATCCTAGGGGAGTGCCCAGTTCAAGTAATAAATTAGGCCTTTCTTTCTGGAAATGAAGTTTGAGACTCTTTCGTTCTCTTTCTATTTGCAGTTTATGAGATCACTGACCATCGTATTAGGAAAGTTTGAAATGAACTAGAAGAGAAAGTATCACTGGAGGTTTTCCCAGACTGTGATTAAATTGGATGGTTGGCTATTATACCATACGAAGGCCAAACCTTGCAAGGTTCATACAAAGCATCTGAGTTTTACTACTTCTTGCTGCTATGGAGTTCCCATCATGGGGTCACAGTAAGAGGTGTAGTGCATTAAATGCTGTTCAAGGTCCCCAGAGCCATTGAATACTAGGAATATGGGGTTCCTGAAGTTTAGAAGTGGTGGAACATTTCCCACCCACTCGGGGTAGGGTTTTCTCTCTAGATATATCAGAGCATGCCTCCCCTCCATGGCATCCAGTAGAGATGTTAATTTCTTGAAGGTATTCAAGATCCCTTGATGCATATCCTTTCAAACTTGAGCTTGAGCTGGTGCAGTAGTGGCTAAGACTAGGCGTGATGATACTGCTAGAATTTGGGGTTGATACCCAATTGGGGTATCATTTGTGAGTTTACCTGAATATATTTTGGATGCCTTTCCAATAGGGGGAAGTCTTGATGTCCTTCCGAGTTTGGGTTGAACAGACCTCTGATCTTGGATTCATTCACTGAGATAAGTGTATGTGGTATGGTAACCTCTTCTAGGGAACCGGTTGATGTTCTGCAGGGGGAACACATTCGGTGAGGTAGCTCCCTCAACGCAACTCAGCATTAATTCTGTTGAGCTATTTAATTTCTTCCTCTTATTTGGTGAACCTTTCCTCGAGGGTGAGGGATGCATTATCAGGGGTAGGAGGAGGTAGGCCATAAACAAACTTGGATTTATTCTTCTCTTTGTTGGAGTTTCACGGGGGAGGTAGTGACGAATTAGCTTAGGGGGCACCAAAATTTAGCACCACTCTCTAGTTTCAAGTATGCACACCATCAGGCATGGTGTGGGATGCCTCTAGGAGGAAACCATCTTCCATCCCATACCCCCCCTCCATGTCATTTCCTGTGAGATCCATGGAATTTACGTCTACCACATTCACCAAGTCATACCACATCGAGGGTGGTGTATCTGGTGCCGAATGTTAGGAAGTCTTTATACATCCTTTGTTGGACTTTATCCTTCCATTATGCGGTATTATTCGGGTTTCTTAGTGAAGATTGACCTGAAGGGATCCCTGGTTTGATCTTGTAAGGCGCTTTTGTCTCTGATGGTGTGAACCACGAGAAGGGGTGGAATGGGTAACTCCTCTATCCATTGTTCTTCCTAGATGAGAGAAGATGGATGTTTGATGTGTGGGGACTTGAGTAAAAATGCCCCCAGCCCGACGGGCTGGGGTTATTCCTATTCCTCCATTGATGCAATATGTCCTGGATTTGTTGGTCTTATAGGGGAATTTTGATTTAAAAATTCCCCTAGCCCTATGGGCTGGGGTGGTTACCGTATTATGGTGGTAGTCACCGCTATTGCCACCATTTCAATTTTACATAATCCCATGCGGGTGTGATCTGAGTATGGAATTTTTCTTCCACAGAGTCTATGGTATTTTCAAGACATGAGCACTTTTTGATGGTTGGATTCCCTTAGGAGGGAATCCTGCTGGATGTTCCCGGTTGCCTAACTCTGAAGCTTTTTGATGGCTTGATCTCTTTGGCCCTAATGCTTTTGAGACTTACTCTAGGATGGTTTTTTTGAGTATCTTATCTTTCCTGAGTAGGAATTTCATTTTGATGATGACTCTGGGTGATGAAATTGTAGGATGTCATTTCCAATGGGGCCTGCTAGATGGGATGTGGGGTGAAGTGAAAAGTTCCATATTCTCCCCATCCCCATATATAAACACCGGTCAGGGCATCACCAATGAGGTGACGCAACTTATGTTGTGCATGGAGGCTAGCTAGTTTAAGGTTTTTCTTCTACCTTTCTAACTATGGTTGTCATGGAGATAGGAGGGCTTCCAAGTTGATTAGATGGTGAAGCTCCTATAACGTATTGACGTGGTCCACATACCCTTCGTAGGGTAGGAACTTTTCTTTTAGCTGACGAAGAGTCATCCATATATTTAGGCGAATGTCATGTGTGAATTCCACAGACAACTCTCCTAGTATGTAAAAGTGAGAAGTGGTCATAGGACAATACATCACTGGTATACTACCCCTAGCTAGTTGTCTTATCACAAGCAACATATCATGTTTTTGTTCTTCTAGAGGCTTCTCTACTTGATATGCCCAGATCAACTACTTCTTAATGATTTCGTTCCAATAAATTGGAATGGTAGAAGCCTCATTGATATACGAATAGTGAGGGGTGGCTCAGACAATGAGTGTGGCCCCGGGACATCCTCTGGTTGAGAAAGAATATCACTCATTATAGACGAAGTGCCCATTGTTTGTGACCCCATATTTCAGAGCGCCTCATCATAGGAGGGATTTATCACATTTTTTCCGATGAGGGGAGTACCTTCTTACCAGTATGAATTTTTATTGCGAGGATGAACTTTTCTAGTGGTGTTGCAATGGAGATGGATACTATTGAAACATGATGCCCGACTGTGGGAATTTTCTTTGCAGCATATACCCTGGGGAGGGACTTCAGGGCGGGCTGTAGTAAGGGGAGGACCTTCTTGCTGCTTGACATTACTATGGGGAGTACCTTCATAGAAACCTTCATTGTAGGTAGGTCCTTCTCAATGATTGTCATCATGGAGAGGACTAACCTCAAGAATTGATGCCTGACTGCAGGGAGAATTTTTGAAGTGTAAATCTTAGGGAGGGCCTTTAGTATGTACTGCAATGATGGGAGCATCTTCTCTTTGCTTAACGTTACTATGTGGAGGACCTTCACAGCAACTGCCATTGCGGGGAGGGTCTTTGCAATTATTTTCATCATGGCGAGGACTACCATCATGACTTGATGTCTGACTACAGGGAGAAGCATGTCTACTATGTATACCCTAGCGAGGACCATCAGGGCGGACAACATAAAGGCGAGGATCTTCTTGTTGTCTGATCTTCAAGTCGATGGGAGGGATACCCCGACGTGCATCAGGAGATATTCTCTCATGATCGATCATTCTTGACCCATGGAGTCAGCCCTCATGGATTCTCTAGGGAGGACCTTTAGAGGTTCCTGTAGCAATATTATGGGGAGGGCCTTCGCAACTGCTACTGTCGCTTCCATAATTTGGTAATGGACCAGTAGATTCTTGAGATTTTATTAATATATGTTTGAGGGTTTCAAGAACCCCAACTTCCAACAGAGCAGGATTACGCATGTTCTCTTCATTTTCCAATTTCCTTTGGTGCGTTTCATTTTTGGGTGCTCTCTTGCGGGTAACTGGGGCCATCTATTGCTAGTAATGGCATTCATATATGGGACCCTATATTTTTGGGTCTCGTGATGTCATTAGGATACGCTGATGAACATCTTGATTTTCACTGGGGATATATGTCTGCCCTGGGGTGGCCACCATGTTGGACCGGAATCCCCTAGTTAGAATGGGTATTTGTTCCTGATCTGGTTGTCCATGTATCACAAGATATTGTCGTCGACCCTCTTGGACTAAAGCAGAGATGCATAACTTATCTAGAGTGACTAACTCATTTTGCGAGTGAGTCATTCCATTTGAGGAAACCGGGTCGTGGGCCCAATTTCTCATCTTTGTTGTCGATGCAATGATATCTTGGCATGTTTGGATGATATGGTTTGAGATCGAAATCTGATCTTCCATCATTTTCAGGATGTTCTAGGATACATCTTTGGTTGGAACAGGTATAAAGTCCCATTTAGATATAGGAGTAGGATTTTGTGTCTTCTCCAATTCTCCATGAGTTTCTAGTAGATACTGGAAGTTATCATGTGTCGAGATAGAGGAATGAGTATATCACCATTTTTCTTCTCCAGTTTCCACTATATTTGACTGGTGGGCTTCATATTCACGAGTGGGGATTTTCATCCACTCTCATTCCACTGTATTTGTTTCACGGTCTGTGTATGCATCTGTAGGAATTTGAATCTGGTCATATTTGGTTGCCTCCCTATTTAGATGGCGGGCTTTATATGCATCAGTAGGTATTTGTGCTTGCATATAGCCTGTTGTTTCCCTATTTAGATGGTAGGCTTGAAATGTGTCAATAGGTGTTTGTTCCTGCGTGTAGCCGAGTGCCTCTCTATTTGGTTGACGGGCTTGTTGTGTATCGGTAGATATCTACATCTGACTATATTTTTCCACTCTGTCTGCACGGAAAGACCAAAAATCACTAGCAGGAATTTTCATATGCTCTTATTATGCCACCCTATTTCTGTTGTGGGCTTGAGTAGAGGTGGTGGAGTCATATGTCTTCTTGTTGAATGCTACCACCTTAGTATGAAGAAGTTTCTCCTTAGAAACCAGGGTGATATCATGTTCCTAATTATATATTTTATACCCTTGGCGGGCAGCCCGAGTGGCCTAGTTCTCATAGAATTTAGCAGGTGCACTGGACATAAGGTCCTCTTTGGTAGGAGGAGGCCTAGTCGTCTGTTATCGACGCCAATGCTCTCTGGCAAGGGCCTGTGGGTAAGACCCCTGTGCAGTTGAGATGGATTTTTCATCATCAACTTCATATTCCTCCCTGAGATAATTGAAGTGCTCATTGTCATGTTATGGGGACAAGATCCTGAAATAGTTTGAGATGACCACTAGGTCCACCTTGTGTTGTGGTGCCGGTAGTGGTCGAAGAGGTGGTTGGTAGACCTTTGCAGACTGAAGATCTTGTCTCATAGCCTCCAGCGTGGGGAGAGTACCATTTCATTGGTACTTCCTGATCAGTGTGTTGGATACCTGATTATCCAATAAAAACACATATGTTAATTACATTTTAATGGTATTAAATTTTCATTTTTGATCTTATGGGTCTGATTTAGTGGATTTTGATTTTGAACATCCATTCTCATCATTTGTGCACTTCATGCCCAATGTACAACAATTTAGACCCAATAAGTCATCTGATTCTAAGGAATGTAATTATCTATATTTTAATTTTATATTTTTTGAAATGGATATTAACTTCAATTTAAACATTTTTCATTCAGGTATCAAAGGATGATTCATAAAGTATGATGGAGATATTTGGCGATGAAAAGAAACAATTCTGGAGAAGGCAGATTAAACATCATCCTACTGATGAGAATGTGTGGCCCACAATACAGGACCAATGAATCCCAAATTTCGTGGGATTCTGGAATAAATATATAGTAACAAATCATTCTTCAGTATCTAGTGCTAATTCGGCCTCCATGATAGTTATTTAAGCGGCCCAAATAGTATATCAAAATCTGGGCCAGAATCTACGGCCCAGAAAAATAGCCCACAAATTAAACCATATCTCGAAAACCATAACTCCTTTTGGGATGATATTTTACAGGCTGTTATGGGACATCAGGATATTAATTTACGTCTTCTATGTACCACCTAAATTCGGCCATCTAGAAGTTGTTTTATGCGCCTTTGTTTGGTGGATGCAAGCTGGATACCTTTTCGGGTCAAGGGTGGAAAGTCTTCTTTCCACAAACTTTCCACCACCCTAGACCTACCATACTCAAGTGAGATGACTTGTACTATTGGAGGCTCGACCCAAGGGATCAAAAATTCCTATTTAAGTCAATGGTGTTGGAGTATTTAAGGATCTTTGGTGTTTGGTTTAATTGTAATGTTATGCTTCCACTTTGTGTTTGTAATCGCATTTCAATTTCCATGTAAGATTCCTTTTTGTACTTCTTTTTTATTAATCAACATATTTCTATTCTATTCTTCCCATTTCTTCCATTAAAACATTATAATCACAAAGCACAGTGATATCTCATTTTTGTGCTGAATTAGTTCACACATAGGTGTGAATTTCATTCACACACACGGAAGAGTGCTCGTTATTTCCGCGGTTTTAATTTCTTCAATCGAATTCTTAGAAGCCATCTTCCGCCCACCATTGAGAGTATACCATAAATGGAGGGATAACACTCTAATGTGTTGATCTTAGGAATATTCAAAGGCTAGATTGAATGTTATTTTATGAAGTAATTTTTGTTAATTGGTTAACTAATTTAAGACTTCCATTCTTCGATTATTTCCACTCTTCATCTTCACTGTGTTTGAGGAAGCTAAATCCAATTACTAAAATGACCATATACCTTGGAGACATCATGAATTTGGTTCTATAAGTGTGTAGGGGATTATTAATTGATTTTAGTTGCATCAAACCATAAAATGATGAATATAGTGTTATTTTGAAGAATGGATTCATCAAGAATTAATTAAACCAAAATTGTTTAAAGAAGTAAAATTCATTCAATGCACCCCTAGAATAATCTTAAGATCAACCCATTTTCATTTAATTGAATTCACTTAGGTTTATTAGTGTTCTTTAAAACCATCCAAAATCAAAACCATGTTGGCCACTTCATAGCCAAAAATCCACCTCATAGGTTGTGTGTCTTAGGTATCTTCTTAGGTCTCAGTGGATTGGATAACCCAATCAAGACTACAAGGACCATTCTACCTTCATATCTTGGGTAAATTTGAGTGTGAATCAAATTTTGGTTCCGTCGTCGGGGACTAAGTAAGTACCATAGACCAACAAAATTATTTCCTCACCTCCATTCTTCTATTCTCACCCAAGATCTCTTATCTTGTCCCTTTCTTGTTTTTTTTGGCGCATGTCCACCTACACCCATGATAATTCAAATAGACTAGTTAGGATGGAAAGTCCTAGGATAGGGGAGACAAGTGAACATAGGGGATTGTATCCATTTGATCCTAATCTTAATAATACTCAAGAATCAAAAATTGAACCAATTCTAATGGAGGGTTTTCCAAGAAATAAAATTGTAAATCCTGGGGGAAATCAAATGGGGAACCAAAACAAAGAATCTCGATGTCACGACCCGTCCTCGGGGCCCGTGCCGTGACTACCCCAATCCCGCCTTCCATAGGCCAGGGGCTGGCGACTAGCACCAAGGCGTAAAATCCCAGTAAACAGGGAAGGCATTGCCTTTATAAGTAACAACCACACAGAGTCAGCAAGCGGAAAGTAAAGTGCAGAAAAGTAAAGGGGGCCGGAAATACAAGCCCAACTGTAAAGTACAACTGAAAAGTAAAGTACAACAACTGAAGAAAAGACGGAGGCCTCGTGTCGTCCACTGGCAATCCCACCTGAAGGGTGGGTACAGATAGCCTCCAGGCTCCTCGGGTCCCACGTCCGCTCCGAGTACGTTCCGCCCAGTGGTCCACCTCCAGGTACCGTCCTGCTCCACGCCCCAACCGTGATCAGCGCTGTCCGTCGTCTGCAACCAACACAACAAGGTGCGGGCATAGCCCGTGCAGGGGTGAGTACAAGCTACTCAGTAAGGACCCCGAGACCCCCGAAGGTCTCCCGAAATCCACAAAGGATATATCACAAAAGAAAGATGCAATCACGAAGTAACATCTGACTCGACTTAGGTATATGCCCATACATTTACCTAAGTCCCCACTTCTAGCTCTGCTCACGAGCTCAAGAACAACTCAATCCACATAGGAAAGCAAGACTCAAATCCACAAAGGAGAGTAAACAGTAAATCCACAAAGGATAGTTCAACACAATCCACAAAGGAGAGTAACATAAGATTCAGCTCAACCAGGTATACTTTTTCAGATGACGTCAAAGATGATCACTGATCCATCTAAGTCGTCGGACCCACGAAGGATCGATAGGTACTAACCCCCGCAAAAGACCCACACAGGATCGGGCTCACACAGAACCTGTAGGCAGTGGCTCACACAGAACCGGTAGTAAGGACCCACATAGGATCGGGCTCACACAGAACCTGTAGGCAGAGGCTCACACAGAACCGGTAGCACTGATCCACGTAGGATCGCTGAGTGCAGTAGTCGACGCAGTCCACTGAGGATCTCTGCTCTGTCGTCGCCGCAGTCCACGAAGGATCTCTGCTCTGTCGTCGTCGCAGTCCACGGAGGATCTCTGCTCTGCCGTCGTCGCAGTCCACGGAGGATCTCTGCTCTGTCGTCGAAGTCACAGCCAGCGCTAGGGTTCCCGCACAAAGCGAGCTCGTTTAGGAGGGTCCGCTCCACGAGCCGAGAGGCTGATACATCAACTGACACGTAGTCCGAAGTTGATGTATCCAAAAGTTCTGTATCGACAACAGGATCTCAACGCGACAGACGGCGCGTCAATCGGACGCCCGGTCTGAGAGTTATTGGCATTTTCGTCCCAGGGGCCCGGTTGGTTTTTAGGGCAAAACCAACCCGACCGTACTCCGCCTGTATCCGATCCTCGGGCGGAGTATGCCAAAAGTTCCGTCTCACTTAGAGGAAACTACCACAGCTGACGGTACGTCGTTCGGACGTCCGTAGCTCAAGTTATGAGCGTTTCCGCTCCGAGGGCCCGGTTGGTTTCGTGTACGAACCAACCCGGCCGAACCCAAAGTCTTCCGAAACCTTGAGTATAATATACCGAAACGACCGTCTCGATCCAAGGATCGCGTAGCCGCTGACGGTTCGTCAATCGGAGGTCCCTGGCCCAAGATATGGGCGAAAGACCGAAGAAGGCCTGAAACGGGGGTTCTGGGCCCCGGGCGACCCGGCCCGAACCCCCCCTGGGGTCGGCCGAACCGGGTCGGCCCGAACTGGGTCGGCCCGACCCGGCCCGGCCGTCTCGGCTTCGGCCGAGCGGCTGAAGGAGGGTGCCGCGGGCTTGACCCGCGGCTCAAACGAAACGCGGCCCCGCGGGGGGCCGCCTGTCACGCGGACGCGGCCGGGCCGCCGCGTCCGTTCCCGGTTCCGCGCGGCCGCGGAACCGGCCGCCGCCGCCACCGCCGCCGCCGCCGCCTTCCGCGGGCCGCCGAAGATGCTCTGGTGGCCCGATTCCTTTCCCGTCTGCGCCGTTGCTCCTCCCGGGGGCCGACCTTCACTGCGGGATCAAAAGATCGCCCCTGCCGCGCGGTTCGTCGTCGTCCGCCAAATCCGCACAAAAAGGGAAGACCGGCGGAGGGTTTCCGGGTCTTGTTCGTTAGACCCGCACCCTCCGCGTTAGTCATAATCAACGGGAGAAACAAGGAAGAAACCAATCAACAATTTTAAATAAATTAAAATTGTTTCGTGATCGGGTTCTTTATTTCAAAAGAATAAACACGGGATTTTAAAAAGAATTCCAACAACCCTTACCTTGTCGTCGTCGTCGGACGAGAGGTCGTCGCGGAATCGCTCGTCGCGGAAGAAGGGGGATCGTCGCGTCGTCGCGGTATCCGGCGTCGCGTCGCCAATCTCCGGATCAAGAACAAACGGATTTAATTAATTTAAATCCGTTGTTATTGAAATTTAAAAAGGGAGAAATAAAAGATTCGATTCTCACCTTTGTTGCCGAACGAGGATCGGCCGCGGAAGAAGAGGCGTCGCCGAAGAACGTCGCGGGTAGAGCTCGTCGACGTCGCAGATCTCGGTGTGCGTCGTCGAATTCCGGTCGCCGGCGTTCTTCGCGTTCTTCGCGTTCTTCGCGTTCTTCGCGGGGAGAGTGGAGGTTCAGAGGAATTGCACAACGATAACAATCCTCCCAAATAGACAAGTTGTCTATTTTATTATTTTGCCAACAAACGCAAAACGCGTAAGTAACGACCCGTTTAATTCGTTGAATTAATTCAACGAATAAAACAGCTCATTTAATTCACGAAATAAACCGCCCAATTAAATGGTCTGTTAAGAATTAAAGAAAACGCGTCGGTTGACTTTTAGGTTACTTTGACGGGTTTTCGCGGGTGCGTTACTTAGCGAAAGAAACGGCGGGGCTCGTGCGGGCCCTGCCTCACAAATATCCTACCAAGGGGTAGGATATTTCTGGATAGCATCCTATCCAGTTCAACTCAGTTCAAGCCGCCTTTAAGTGACTTCAAGTGGCTTCCAAGCAGCTTAAGTGAAATAAAATAAAGTTGTCGCACAAACTTTATTTTATTCTGACTTAAAGCCGCAAAATTTAAAAACCACGTCTGAGCAAACGCAACTCCGGAAGAGGCGTTTCTAAGCAAAAACCGGCGCTGCGATTTCATCGGTGCCCTCAGAATTCGATTCCGGGCACCGGTTCAAAAGATAGAAAAACCCGCTCGTCCGTTCACTGAACGTACCCGAGCCAAACTTCGGAAATTGATTCCGGGCACACCGGGCCTCGGAATCAGGTGCCGTCTGAAGCTGCGCTCTTGTAAAATTCCAAAGAAAATTAAGAAAAAAATTTCCTTGAAATTTGCGGGTCTTTACATCACTCCCACCTCAGGGCTTTACGTCCCCGTAAAGATACATCAAAAACTAGGGGAACAAATGGGGGTACTGAGCACGCATCTGAGCCTCCCGCTCCCAAGTGCTCTCCTGGAGGTTCCCGTGCTGCCATCTGACGCGCACAAGAGGAATCGACCGCCCACGTAGGACCCGCTCCTGTCGATCCTCGATCTCCACTGGGACCTCCGCAAAAGTCGCCCCATCGTCCACGTCCAGCTCCCCAAAGTCGATGATGTGCGTCGGGTCGTGCACGTATCTCCTCAGCTGAGACACGTGGAAGACGTCGTGCACCCGGTGCAACTGAGGTGGTAGAGCCAGGCGATAAGCCACCTCTCCCATCCTGCTGAGGACCTGGAAAGGCCCGATGAAGCGTGGAGACAACTTGCCGCCTCGGTCAAATCTCCGTAAACCACGTCGAGGTGAGACACGCAAAAAGACGCGGTCGCCATCCTCGAACTCTAGTGGCCTCCGCCTCCTGTCAGCATATGACTTCTGCCGGCTCTGAGCTGTCCTCATCCTCTCCTGGATGATCTGGACCTTCTCTGTCGTGGCTCGGACCATCTCTGGTCCCACGAGTGCTGACTCCCCAGGGTCTGTCGAGCACAACGGTGATCTGCAGGGTCTGTCGTACAACGCCTCGTATGGTGCCATCCCGATGGTGGAGTGGTAGCTGTTGTTGTACGCGAACTCCACCAAGGGTAGGTGGTCCTCCCAGCTGCGACCAAAGTCGAGAACACATGCATGGAGCATGTCCTCGAGTGTCTGTATGGTCCTCTCCGTCTGACCATCCGTCTGAGGGTGGAAGGCTGTGCTCAGATGGAGCCGCGTCCCGAACGCCTCCTGCAACCCCTTCCAAAGCCGGGAAGTGAAACGAGCATCTCGATCGGAGACGATAGACGATGGCACACCGTGAAGCCGTACGATCTCCTGGACGTAAAGACGTCCTAAGCTCTCCACTGAGCCCTGCTCTCTGATGGGTAAGAAGTGTGCCGACTTGGTAAGTCGGTCGACAATCACCCAAATGGAGTCGTGACCTCTGGAAGTGCGTGGAAGTCCAGTCACGAAGTCCATAGATATGTCGTCCCACTTCCACTCCGGGACCTCCAAGGGCTGTACCAAGCCTGCTGGTACCTGATGCTCTGCCTTCACCTGCTGGCAGGTGAGGCATCGTGAAACGAACTCTGCCACAGCTTTCTTCATGCCCGGCCACCAGTGCTGTCGCCTGAGATCCTGGTACATCTTCGCCACTCCAGGATGTACCACCAAGGGAGAAGTGTGAAACTCTCTCAGCACCTCCTCTCGTAAAGCGACTGGTACGAAGGTACGTCCTCTGAAAAGGATGTCGTGCTCTGCTCCAAGGGAGAAGCCATCAGGCGCCTGACCTGAAGATATCAGTGCACGCCGGGTCTCACAGTCAGCGTCCCCACGCTGAGCCTCTCTGACCCGCTGTAGAAGTGGAGGAGAGACTGTGAGTGACTGAAGAAAGGCTGCTCCGTCTCTATCCACGAAGGATATCTGTAAGGAGGCTAGCTGCTCCGTCGCCTCCTCAAGTAGCTGAATGCCCGTCCTCCTGCTGAGGGCATCGGCTACCACGTTCCCCTTCCCAGGAGTATAGACTATCTCAAAGTCATAGTCCTGGAGGAACTCAAGCCATCTCCGCTGTCTCAGGTTCAGGTCCTTCTGAGAGAAGATATACCTGAGACTCTGGTGGTCAGAAAAGACTGTGAAGCGCTCGCCCATCAGATAGTTCCGCCAAGTCTTCAGAGCGAAGACCACTGCTGCTAACTCCAGGTCATGAGTGGCGTAGTTCTGCTCATGCGGCCTCAACTGACGTGATCCGTAGGCGATCACGGCCCGCTCCTGCATCAGGACGCACCCGAGTCTAGTCCCTGATGCATCGCAGTAAACTACGTACCCAACTCCCTCCTCAGGCAACCTCAAGATAGGTGCGCTGGTCAATCTCTGTCTCAGCTCCTGGAAGCTCTGCTGACATCTGTCTGACCATACGAAGGGTTTCCCCTTCTTCGTCAACGCTGGGAGTGGTGCCGCAACTCTGGAGAAGTCTGGCACGAATCTCCGATAGTATCCGGCTAGGCCCAAGAAGCTCCGCACCTCCGTCACGCTCCTGGGTGGCTCCCAAGCTAGTACTGCCTCGATCTTCGCGGGATCCACTGCAACTCCCGCCTCAGAGATGACGTGCCCCAAGAAGTGGACCTCACGTAACCAGAACTGGCATTTTGAGAGCTTGCCATAAAGCTGGTGCTCTCGGAGTGTGTCTAGAACAACTCGCAGGTGGTAGGCATGCTCCTCCTCAGTCGTCGAGTATACCAAAATGTCGTCAATGAAGACCACGACAAATCGGTCGAGGTATGGCTGGAAGATCCTGTTCATGAGGCTCATGAACACTGCTGGAGCATTGGTTACGCCGAATGGCATAACCAAGAACTCATAGTGGCCATACCGACATCTGAAGGTCGTCTTCTGCACGTCCTCGTCTCGAACTCTGAGCTGATGATAGCCTGACCGGAGGTCTATCTTCGAGAACCACCGCGCTCCCTTGAGCTGATCGAAGAGGTCATCAATCCGTGGCAACGGATACTTGTTCCTCACTGTCACCTGGTTCAGGCGACGATAGTCGACACACAGTCGCAAGCTCTCGTCCGCCTTCTTGGCGAACAAAACCGGGGAAGCCCAGGGTGAAACACTGGGTCGGATAAACCCCTTGCTCTGCAAGTCCTCCAACTGTACCCGCAGCTCCCGAAGCTCGGCGGGGGCCATCCGATATGCTGGAGTAGATATCGGGGCTGTCCCGGGGTACAAGTCGATGTAAAAGTCTACCTCTCTACGAGGAGGTATCCCTAGAACGTCGTCGGGAAAGACGTCCACGTACTGGTCCACCACTGCAGGAAAAACTGGACTCCGCACGTCCACTGCTCCTAGGATGAGGCTAGCCAACTAATGAGAGATGGGCTGCACTCTCCTCCGCGGAAGTCCATCCTGTGCTGCAAAGGTTCCCTTCTCGCCGGTGAAGGTAAACCTGCTCCCGTCGGTGCGAACACATCGCACCTTGCGCCTAAAACAGTCGATCTGGGCATGAACTGTGGATAGCCAATCCATGCCCAAGATGACGTCGTAAGGCCTCGACGCCGCTACAAGGAGATCCCAGCCGAAGCTCTCACCTCCTAGAGTAAGCTCACACTGCCGGCACCAGTGCGTAATCGTCGAGTCTGCTCCCGTAGGAGTCTCTAGCCGTAAGGATTGAGCCAACGGCTCAGTCGGAATCTCCGAGCTCCGAACAAGGGCAGAGGCTATGAAAGAGTGACTCGCTCCTGTGTCTATAAGTACTGCAGCAAGGGTGGAATAGACACAGATCGTACCTCGAATCATCTCTGGCATGTCGGGGTCGTAGGCCTCCACTGCCTGGAGCTGGGCCTGCCCCTGCCTGCCAGCTCCCTGTGGTCGAGGTGGCCCTCCTGGTGGTGGTGGGGGTAGAGCCTGGAAGCGTCGCCCACCACCCGCTGCTCGGCCAGCTCCTCTGCCTCGTCCGCCTCCTCCCTGCAGACCGCCACGGTCGACCCTCTGCCTCTGCCTGGGTGGCCCCTCTACCGTCTGCTGCTCCTCTGATCGGCGAGTCGGGCAGTCACGAGCCATGTGACCCTGCCCGCCGCAGGTGTAGCACAACCTGCCTCTCGGAAGGCTGGCACTCCGCTGTGTGCCCTGCACTGCTGAGCCAGTGTCCCGGGGTCGCCTGCCGGAAGATCTGGTCCGCCTGGAATCCTGGGTCATCCGTCGGCTACCTGCTGCCGAAGACTCAGCTACCTGCCGCCCTGCGCTAGGTCTCGCCGCTGAAGAAGGCTCTGCCAGGAAGCTCTCGATCAGGAGGGCTCGCTCCAGCACTCCCGCCTGGGTCGGAATGCTGAGGGAGATCAGCGACGCCCGAATCTCCTGTCGCAAGCCCTGCTCGAAGGTCCGGGCCCGGAAGAAGGGGTCCCGTACCATGTCGGTCGAGTAGCGAGATAGGTCCGTGAACCTCGCCGCGTACTGAGCGACCGTCATGCTGCCCTGGCGCAGCTGGAGAAGCTCCTGGATGCGCACCGCTCGGAGGGTGGCCGGGACGAACTCAGAGCGGAAGAGGCTCTCGAAGTCCGCCCAGAGCAAGGATGCCTCATCGTGAACCTGGAGCATCAGGCTCCACCATCGTCCTGTCGCCGCCTGCAGGAGGCTCGCTGCGAGAATCACCATGAGATCCGCTGGTGTCCTCACTAGCCTAAAGATCCGTACCACCGCCTCTAGCCAGTCCTCGGCGGCCTGGGGGTCCGCCTCACCGCGAAACCTGGGCGGTCGCTGGCTCTGAAACTCATGCAGTGCCCTGAGGCGACGTGCATCGTCAGCGTCTGGTACTGGTAGCATCGGTGGCTCGGCGGGTAAAGCTACTGCCGGTTCCACTGCTGGCAAAGGGCCCTGCACCGAGGCCTCATCGCTCGGTGGGCTGCCATCGCGCCCTACACTCGGAACCCTAGCTGGCTGTCGTCGTGGGGCCATCCTGAAAAGGAGAACAAGAGCACCATAGTCAGAGTAGTATACCTGGTGAGCTGGCACAAGTAATCACAAGGAAAACTTGAGACTTTCATAAGCAGATCAGTATACCCGGTGAGCTGACACAAGTAACCACAAAGAAGACTTGAAACACACACGCAATCAATGTTTTCATGCATTAAGTCGGAAATCAGGGGTCAGGGTCCTAGTGTACGGATACGTCGGCCGCCGCACCAACACTGGGCTCCCTGAACTGATAACCACACTCAATACACTAAACACTATTGCTTCATATAGAAAGAAAGGACGATCAGAGTCTGCGGTAGAACCGACCACCTTTGATACCAATTTGTCACGACCCGTCCTCGGGGCCCGTGCCGTGACTACCCCAAGCCCGCCTTCCATAGGCCAGGGGCTGGCGACTAGCACCAAGGCGTAAAATCCCAGTAAACAGGGAAGGCATTGCCTTTATAAGTAACAACCACACAGAGTCAGCAAGCGGAAAGTAAAGTGCAGAAAAGTAAAGGGGGCCGGAAATACAAGCCCAACTGTAAAGTACAACTGAAAAGTAAAGTACAGAAACTGAAGAAAAGACGGCGGCCTCGTGTCGTCCACTGGCAATCCCACCTGAAGGGTGGGTACAGATAGCCTCCAGGCTCCTCGGGTCCCACGTCCGCTCCGAGTACGTTCCGCCCAGTGGTCCACCTCCAGGTACCGTCCTGCTCCACGCCCCAACCGTGATCAGCGCTGTCCGTCGTCTGCAACCAACACAACAAGGTGCGGGCATAGCCCGTGCAGGGGTGAGTACAAGCTACTCAGTAAGGACCCCGAGACCCCCGAAGGTCTCCCAAAATCCACAAAGGATATATCACAAAAGAAAGATGCAATCACGAAGTAACATCTGACTCGACTTAGGTATATGCCCATACATATACCTAAGTCCCCACTTCTAGCTCTGCTCACGAGCTCAAGAACAACTCAATCCACATAGGAAAGCAAGACTCAAATCCACAAAGGAGAGTAAACAGTAAATCCACAAAGGATAGTTCAACACAATCCACAAAGGAGAGTAACATAAGATTCAGCTCAACCAGGTATACTTTTTCAGATGACGTCAAAGATGATCACTGATCCATCTAAGTCGTCGGACCCACGAAGGATCGATAGGTACTAACCCCCGCAAAAGACCCACACAGGATCGGGCTCACACAGAACCTGTAGGCAGTGGATCACACAGAACCGGTAGTAAGGACCCACATAGGATCGGGCTCACACAGAACCTGTAGGCAGAGGCTCACACAGAACCGGTAGCACTGATCCACGTAGGATCGCTGAGTGCAGTAGTCGACGCAGTCCACTGAGGATCTCTGCTCTGTCGTCGCCGCAGTCCACGAAGGATCTCTGCTCTGCCGTCGTCGCAGTCCACGGAGGATCTCTGCTCTGCCGTCGTCGCAGTCCACGGAGGATCTCTGCTCTGTCGTCGAAGTCACAGCCAGCGCTAGGGTTCCCGCACAAAGCGAGCTCGTTTAGGAGGGTCCGCTCCACGAGCCGAGAGGCTGATACATCAACTGACACGTAGTCCGAAGTTGATGTATCCAAAAGTTCCGTATCGACAACAGGATCTCAACGCGACAGACGGCGCGTCAATCGGACGCCCGGTCTGAGAGTTATTGGCATTTTCGTCCCAGGGGCCCGATTGGTTTTTAGGGCAAAACCAACCCGACCGTACTCCGCCTGTATCCGATCCTCGGGCGGAGTATGCCAAAAGTTCCGTCTCACTTAGAGGAAACTACCACAGCTGACGGTACGTCGTTCGGACGTCCGTAGCTCAAGTTATGAGCGTTTCCGCTCCGAGGGCCCGGTTGGTTTCGTGTACGAACCAACCCGGACGAACCCAAAGTCTTCCGAAACCTTGAGTATAATATACCGAAACGACCGTCTCGATCCAAGGATCGCGTAGCCGCTGACAGTTCGTCAATCGGAGGTCCCTGGCCCAAGATATGGGCAAAAGACCGAAGAAGGCCCGAAACGGGGGTTCTGGGCCCCGGGCGACCCGGCCCGAACCCCCCCTGGGGTCGGCCGCACCGGGTCGGCCCGACCCGGCCCGACCCGGCTAGGCCGGGTCCGGTCCGGCCTGGGCGCGGCCCGGCCGGCTCGGCTTCGGCCGAGCGGCCGAAGGAGGGCGCCGCGGGCTTGACCCGCGGCTCAAACGAAACGCGGCCCCGCGGGGGGCCGCCTGTCACGCGGACGCGGCCGGGCCGCCGCCGCCGCCGCCGCCGCCGCCTTCCGCGGGCCGCCGTAGATGCTCCGGTGGCCCGATTCCTTTCCCGTCTGCGCCGTTGCTCCTCCCGGGGGCCGACCTTCACTGCGGGATCAACAGATCGCCCCTGCCGCGCGGTTCGTCGTCGTCCGCCAAATCCGCACAAAAAGGGAAGACCGGCGGAGGGTTACCGGGTCTTGTTCGTTAGACCCGCACCCTCCGCGTTAGTCATAATCAACGGGAGAAACAAGGAAGAAACCAATCAACAATTTTAAATAAATTAAAATTGTTTCGTGATCGGGTTCTTTATTTCAAAAGAATAAACACGGGATTTTAAAAAGAATTCCAACAACCCTTACCTTGTCGTCGTCGTCGGACGAGAGGTCGTCGCGGAATCGCTCGTCGCGGAAGAAGGGGGATCGTCGCGTCGTCGCGGTATCCGGCGTCGCGTCGCCAATCTCCGGATCACGAACAAACGGATTTAATTAATTTAAATCCGTTGTTATTGAAATTTAAAAAGGGAGAAATAAAAGATTCGATTCTCACCTTTGTTGCCGAACGAGGATCGGCCGCGAAAGAAGAGGCGTCGCCGAAGAACGTCGCGGGTAGAGCTCGTCGACGTCGCAGATCTCGGTGTGCGTCGTCGAATTCCGGTCGCCGGCGTTCTTCGCGTTCTTCGCGTTCTTCGCGTTCTTCGCGGGGAGAGTGGAGGTTCAGAGGAATTGCACAACGATAGCAATCCTCCCAAATAGACAAGTTGTCTATTTTATTATTTTGCCAACAAATGCAAAACGCGTAAGTAACGACCCGTTTAATTCGTTGAATTAATTCAACGAATAAAACAGCCCATTTAATTCACGAAATAAACCGCCCAATTAAATGGTCTGTTAAGAATTAAAGAAAACGCGTCGGTTGACTTTTCAGTTACTTTGACGGGTTTTCGCGGGTGCGTTACTTAGCGAAAGAAACGGCGGGGCTCGTGCGGGCCCTGCCTCACAAATATCCTACCAAGGGGTAGGATATTTCTGGATAGCATCCTATCCAGTTCAACTCAGTTCAAGCCGCCTTTAAGTGACTTCAAGTGGCTTCCAAGCAGCTTAAGTGAAATAAAATAAAGTTGTCGCACAAACTTTATTTTATTCTGACTTAAAGCCGCAAAATTTAAAAACCACGTCTGAGCAAACGCAACTCCGGAAGAGGCATTTCTAAGCAAAAACCGGCGCTGCGATTTCATCGGTGCCCTCAGAATTCGATTCCGGGCACCGGTTCAAAAGATAGAAAAACCCGCTCGTCCGTTCACTGAACGTACCCGAGCCAAACTTCGGAAATTGATTCCGGGCACACCGGGCCTCGGAATCAGGTGCCGTCTGAAGCTGCGCTCTTGTAAAATTCCAAAGAAAATTAAGAAAAAAATTTCCTTGAAATTTGCGGGTCTTTACACTCGAAACCTAGGGAATGTAGTTGATCATACCATGAATTACTAACTCACTACATCTTGGACCAATTCCCCCTTATACATTAGACAAAATTCCCTAGGATATGCCAATTACATCTTTAAACCCTATGTTCTAAACCACCTTTCAACCTTTCACGGGATGGAGTCTGAGATGCACTACCTTCATGTTAAGGAGTTCAATGAAATTGTAGAAACCATGTGTCCCCCACATCAACTAGAATCAGATAAAATGAGTCTCTTTCCATTTTCATTGAAGGATCGAGATAAAAATTGGCTAAAAAACTTGAGACCTGCATCAATCCCCTCATGGGACCAATTACAAAGAGAATTCTACAGAAAATACTTTCCCCACCACAAAACAATTGCACTTAAAAAGAGTATACAAAACTTTTTTGAAAAAGAGGGAGAGTCATTCTATGAAACATGGGAGAGGTTCAAAGACACTCTAAACATGGCTCCACACCATGGTTTTTCTATACCTGAACAGGTGATAATTTTCTATGAAGGTTTGGGTCTGGGGAACAAACAATTCATTGACATGATGTGTAATGGAACCTTTAAAAACAAAGCCCCAAATGATGCTTACGAGTATCTAAAAAGTCTTTCTGAACAAAACCAAACATGAGGAACTTCACATTATTCTAAAAATCCACAAAGAAATACTGGAATTCATACACTTAGAGAAGAGGAAAGCCTTAGGACTAAACTCACAGCACTCTCTAGGAAGGTTGAAGAGATAGACCTTAGGAAAGTCTATGAAATCCAAACTGTTGACCCTATTTGCAAAATTTGTGAAAAACATAACCATAAGACAGAAAACTACCCAACCATTCCATCCATAAATGATGTTCTCTTAGGAGGACCCCCAGAGGAAGTAAATGCTTTGAACTTTCAAAATCCTCAATACCAAAACAACTTCAACCCAAGGTATAATGACCACCCAGGCTTCCGCTAGAAAGATAACCAACAACCTAGCCAACCACAGGGACAAAATACTTACCCCCATCAGAACTACCAATCCCATAACTAGTTCCAAACCCAACCTATCCAATACCAATAGCCACCAGTACATTTTCAACAAACCATCCCAACTCAAAAATATCCCCCTGGGATAAACCAATCTACTCAAGCACCAACCCAGACTATTCCACAAAACCTACTAGAACAATTGTGCAAAAAAATGGAGAGGAAGAAATCAGAAGTCTCTTCCCTAAAACAAGAACTTCAAACCATAAAAACTAGAAAGGCACCCATGCCTACTCAGGCGGTGCCATCCTCAACTTCAAGGGGAGAGTTAAGTTTCACTCAAACAACTCATGAAAAACTAAAGGATGTGACTGTTTTAAGAAGTGGGATATCAATTGAGAAACCTGAACAACTAATTAAAAACCCACGTGAAGATTCAAAATTGGATGAAAATTCAAATGAAACAAATGATCAAATTGAAAAACATGATAACATTATCAAAGAAACAACTCTTCAACGAACATCCCCACAACCTGCACCATTTACTCAACGCATGAGGGGGAAAACCAAGCCTGAATTGAGTGAAACATTGAGGGAAATCTTCTCACAAGTCAAGTTGAACATTCCTCTTATCGATTCAATCCAAACCATACCTTCCTACTCAAAGTACCTTAAGGACCTGTTCACTTTTAAAAGAAAATTTTCACATGAAAACCATGTCCTTTTGGCTGCTAATGTGAGTACCACCATTTAAGGGACCATTCCTCCTAAGTTGAAAGACCCAGGTTGCCCTTACATCAATGTTAAAATAGGAGAGAGAAAAGTTTTCAAGGCCTTGTGTGGCCTAGGTGCTAGTTTCAATCTCATCCCATGTGCTGTGTACTGCCAGTTAGGCCTAGAAGATCTCTTACCCACATCTGTCACACTTCAACTTTCTGATCATAGCATTAGGGTTCCAAATGGTATTTTAAATGAAGTTCTAGTAAAGGTTGAAAACTTCATCTACCATGATGACTTCATTGTCCTTGACAACCATCCAAACTTAAGAAATAAGGAACAAACCCCAATAATCCTTAGTCGTCTTTTCCTTGCAACAATCAACTCTGTTATCCGAGTCTGAAATGGGAACATGACCATCACCTTTGGGAACATGATTCTAGACTTAAACATCTATAATGAGAGCTCACAAATTGGGGATGATGAGGATATTCATGAAGTAAACATGATAAGAATCATTTATAATGAATCCATAGAACATCAAGGAATATTTGATGGATGTTTAAGTCAGGATGAGATTTATTTCCTTTGTTCACATGAAGGAAGTTTATCTCCTTGGCTTGAATCATTTTAAAATTGCTCTTATGATGAAGTATTAGGTCCAAAAATTAGTGGAAACTTTCAAACTTCCTTCCCTAAATATGATCAAACCAATCTTGTAGCTGAAACTTCTATATGTTTGGAATCAAACCTATCTGAAACTCTAAAAAAAGAAATTGATATTGATCCAATGTCCCAATATTCTGCTGAAATTATGAACCAACCTGATCGTGAATTGAAGGAACTTCCCACTGCACTCAAGTATGCCTTCCGAGGGTACAATCAAACACATCCTATTGTCATTTCTTATTCTCTTGAATCCAATCATGATAGGATGCTTCTAGATGTCCTTAGGAAACATAAGAAAGCCATTGTTTGGAACCTGTCTGATATTCCTGGGATTATCCCACTTATCAGGACTCATAGGATAGTTCTAGATTCTGATTCAAATCCATGTCATCAACCTCAACGACGAATCAATCCTAATCTCATGGAGGTAGTAAGGAAGGAACTTCTAAAATTGTTAAAAACTGGTATCATCTATCCCATAGCTGAGAGTGAGTGGGTGAGCCCAATTCAAGTGGTTCCAAAAAAGGCTAGAATCACTGTGATAACCAATGAGGATGGAGAGATTCTTCCAACTAGGGTAAGTAGTGGTTGGAGGGTCTGCATTGACTATAGGAAGCTAAACTCATTCACCAAGAAGGACCATTTCTCCTTACCATTCATTGACCAAGTCCTTGAGAGAGTGGAAGGTCATACCTTCTACTGTTTCTTAGATGGGTACTTGGGGTACAATCAGATTGAGGTATCCCTAGAGGATCAAGGTAAGACTACATTCACATGTCCATTTGGCACCTTTTCTTTCAAAAGCATGCCCTTCGGGTTATGCAATGCCCCTGGAACCTTCCAGTGGTGCATGATGGGAATCTTATTAGACATGGTAGGGGATTTTCTTGAGGTATACATGGATGACTTCTCTGTGTTTGGGGATACTTTTGAGGGATGTCTGCAAAATGTGGAGAGAGTCTTGTCAAGATGTGAAGAAAAAAATCTGGTCCTAAACTGGGAAAAATGCCATTTCATGGTTAAAGAGGGACTAGTTCTAGGCCATCTGGTCTCAGGTAGGGGGATTGAAGTTGATAAAGCAAAGGTTGACATCATTATTCACATTACATCACCCAAAACTGTCAAGGAAGTGAGGTATTTCTTAGGACATGCTGGTTTCTATAGAAGATTCATCAAGGACTTTAGTTCAATCTCCCATCCCCATTGTTCTCTCTTAGTAAAGGATGATCCTTTTGTTTGGAAAAAAAGATGTGAGGGTTCATTCTCAACCCTCAAATCCTCTCTCACCTCTCCTCCCATTATGAAATCTCCAAATTGGAACATTACTTTTGAACTTATGTGTGATGCCAGTGACTTTTCTATTGGAGCTGTGTTAGGACAACATTGTGATAAAACTCCTTATGTCATTGCTTAGGAAAGAAAATCCTTAAATGATTCCCAAATAAACACACCACTACTGAGAAGGAGTTACTTGCTATTGTGTTTACCTTAGAGAAGTTTAGGTCCTACCTCTTAGGATCTGCCATCACTGTGTTCACTGACCATTCTGCACTAAAATACATCTTCCAAAAACAAGATGATAAGGCTAGACTGATTAGGTGGGTCCTTCTCTTACAAGAATTTGACCTCACAATCAAGGATAAAAAGGGTGTTGAAAATGTTGTAGCTAATAACCTCTCTAGGATGGAATTCAAAGACAACTCAAATCACCTTTCTGTGTTTGATTCATTTCCTGATGAACACGTATACTCCGTGAGTGACTGCCCTTGGTACGCTGACATAGACAACTTCTTAGTTACGGGAGTAATTCAAAAATTCTTAGGGACTCAAGTTCTAAGTAAATTCCTTTCTGATGTTAGGAACTATGTGTTTGATGATCCATACCTCTATAAGTTCTGACCTGACTAAGTAATTAAGAGGTGTGTCCCAGAATCAGAACAAGAGTCCATCCTTAAATTCTGTCATAGTGAGGCCTGTGGAGGTCACTTTTCCTCTAAAAAAACTTCTGATAAGGTTCTTCAGTGTGGTCTCTTCTGGACCACCCTCTCAAGGGACTCTTACACATTTTGTCAAAGTTGTCCTAGGTGTCAACAAGTAGGGTTCATCACAAAAAGGAGTCAAAATCCACTCACTCCCATCTTAGTGGTTGAAATATTGGAATATTGGGGAATTGACTTCATGGGTCTCTTCATAAACTCTAGGGGATACCTCTACATACTCTTAGCTATTGATTATGTCTCAAAATGGGTTGATTCCATTCCCACTATGTCCAATGATCATCAAGTTGTGATTCTATTTGTGAAAGAGAACATATTTTCTCGATTTGGAATTCCTAGGGCTATAATCAGTGATCGAGGAACCCATTTCTGCAACCGCCCATTCTCTTCACTCATGTATAAGTATGGTATTTCTCATAAAGCATCCACCACATACCATCCTCAAACCAATGGTCAAGCTGAGTTAGCGAATAGGGATATTAAGAAAATTCTTGAAAAAAATGTCAACCCCTCTGGGAAAGACTGGTATGAGAAACTCTTAGATGCTCTTTGGGCTACCGAAACGCTTATAAAACTATTTTAGGAATGTCCCCATATAGGTTGGTTTATATAAAATCATTCCATTTACCTGTTGAAATTGAGCATAAGGCATTTTGGGCAGTCAAAAAAATGAATTTCAACATTTCTTTAGCCGAAGAAAAGATGAAATTAGATCTTAATGAACTTGGGGAACTTAGGATGGAGGCTTATGAAAATTCAAGGATAAATAAAGATAGAGTTCAAGCCTACCAATCTAGGAATATCAAAGTCAAACATTTTGAACCGGGAAAATTTGTTCTCTTATATAGTTAAAAACTTCATTTACACTTGGAAAAGTTAAGGTCTAGATGGTCAGGTCCTTTCATAGTGCATCATGTGTACCGCCATGGGGCAGTAGAGATTCAATATCCCACTAGTGGTCACATTTTCAAGGTCAATGGTCATAGTTTAAAACCATTCATTGAATTATTCAATAAACAGGAAATAGAGGTTGAGTTAACTGAGCCAACCTATGAACCGGAAAAAAATTGATAGATTTAGGATCTATGTCGAGCTAGCGACGTTAAACAAAAGAGCTGCACGGGAGGCAACCAGTGGTTTTCATGTTTCTAATATTTCTGAATCATATTTATTTTTCAAATAATATTAATTAATCATTTTTATATTTAAAAAAAATAATAATAATAAATAATAATAAAAAATAGACTTTTGACATGTTCTTCTATTATGAGTATGGATGGGCATGAAAGAGGAGCACCATATTCATCTGTGTCACGTGGTGTGATCCTTGAGTAATACCTTATCCAGAAATTTAAAAATAAGACAATGTATTATCAGTTTATTTTATTTATATACTTATATTTTACTTATATATATATATATATACAGTTTTTTTGTTTGTTTGTTTTCCTTTTTCCACTAGGGAACTCTGCAAG
Source organism: Viscum album (assembly GCA_963277665.1). NCBI lineage: Eukaryota > Viridiplantae > Streptophyta > Magnoliopsida > Santalales > Viscaceae > Viscum > Viscum album. The sequence goes on from OY728138.1 coordinate 766,776,231, forward strand.
AGAAATGGATATCAAAGGACTAAATTGGAGTGGAAATAACTTCAAACTTCAACCACTAGGTGACTTCATTCCATGATCATAATATTTTAATTTCCTTATTGAACTCTCCTTTTATTCCTCTACCCCATTCTAAATTTTCTTTTTACGAAACTAGAGACAATTTCATTCTAATTTGGGGGTGTGGAAACAAAATGTTTGTTAAAAAAACAATGATAAAAAAGAAGTAAAATTCCTTTATCGTTCATATAATAACGTATTTACTCACTTTAAAAATACATAGTGAATAATATTTATTTCCTTGGCTCTTAATTTAATTCATGATTAATTTTAAAAGCATTGATTTTGTATGTTTGGTTGTCCAATGAGAATTTTCATCATTTTTATTTTCATCTATTAAATCAAAATGCCACAATTCACGTCCTCTAGATCATGGGATAATAATTTGAATTCTCAGGGTCCCATAATAAATAGCATAACCTGGTTTTATTTTTATGAATAATATGAGTATTCAAAAAAAATAAAAAAATAAAAAATAAAAATTTGCGTGTAGAGCAATGGATTGATAAAATGCGAGGCTTTCAGCACTTGGGGATCATGACTCCAGAGTTTTATAGCCCTCAGTTTTTCACTCTATCTCTATTTTTGGTAATATGATTTTGTTTTTGATCAAGTTAACTCTAGATGATGCCCGAGTATGTGGGCATCACTTGGTGCCCTAAGGCCTTTGAGCCTGGGAGTCATCAGTAAAGTCTCGCTACATGGGTTAATTTGATTAACTGCAATCGCAATAACTATGACAACATTTCAAAATAAAAAAAAGCCAAAAAATAAAAAAAATGAATACTCATATTAGGATTAAATGTGATTCCATCTAATTCTTCCATGATTTCCCCTTGAATTAAAATGAACCCTCGTATCTATTGTGATTCACAACACATCATTACACTTAATTGAGTTGGATGAATTATGATGATGGATTTGATAAAAGGAATGGGCTTGGGATTGAGATATTCTTTTAAATTTATCTTGTTTTACATTATTTTTATAGGTTATAAAGATATATTTGTGTGCAGTTTACATTGTTGGCACTGTTTGTTATAATGTGTTTGAAGAAAGAAATTCAAATAAAATCATTGAATTATTTGCTCGGGACTAGAAAATATAAAGTTGGGGGTGTGATTAGCCAATAAAAACACATATGTTAATTACATTTTAATGGTATTAAATGTTAATTTTTGATCTTATGGGCCTGATTTAGTGGATTTTGATTTTGAACATCCATTCTCATCATTTGTGCACTTCATGCCTAATGTACACCAATTTAGGCCCAATAGGTCATCTGTTTCTAAGGAATGTAATTATACATATTTTAATTTTATATTTTTTGAAATGGATATTCACTTAAATTTAAACATTTTATATTTAGGGATCAATGTATGATTCATAAAGGATGATAGAGATATTTGGCGATGAAAAGAAACAATTCTGGAGAAGGCAGATTGGACACTTTCCCACTGATGAGAATGTGGGGCCCACAATAAAGGCCCAATTAAGCCCAACTTTAGTGTGATGCTAGAAGAAATATGTATTAACAAATACATCTTCACGATCTAGTGCTAATTCAGCCTCCATGATAGTTATTTAGGCGGTCTAAATAGTATATCAAAATCTGGGCCAGAATCTGCGGCCCAGAAAAACAGCCCCCCAATTAAACCATATCACTAAAATCATAACTCCTTTTAGGCTGATATTTTACAGTATGTTATGGGACATATGGATATTAATTTAATTCTTCTATGGACCACAAAAATTCGTCCATCTAGAAGGTGTTTTATGCACCTCTGTTTGGTGGATGCAAGCTGGATGCCTTTTCGGGTCAATGGTGGAAAGTCATCTTTCCACAAACTTTCCACCATCCTAGACCTACCATACTCAAGTGAGATGACTTGTACTATTGGAGGCTCTACCCAAGTGATCAAAAATTCCTATTTAAGGCATTGGTGTTGGAGGATTTAAGGATCTTGGGTGTTTGGTTTAATTATAATGTTATACTGCCACTTTGTGTTTGTAATCGCATTTCAATTTCCATGTAAGTTTCCGTTTTGTAATTATTTGTTCTTAATCAACATATTTATCTTCTATTCTTCCCATTTCTTCCATTAAAAATTTATAATCACAAAGCACAGTGATATCTCTTTGTTGTGCTGAATTAGTTCACACATAGGTGTGAATTTCATTCACACATACGAAGGAGTGCTTGTTATTTCCGCGGTTTTAATTTCATCAATATAATTCTTATAAGCCATCTTCCACCCACCATTGAGATTATACCATCAATAGAGGGATAACCCTTTAATGGGTATATCTTAGGAAGATGAAAAGGATAGATTGAATGTTATTTTATGAACGAATCGTTGTTAATTGGTTAACTAATTTAAGACTTCCATTCTTGAGTTATTTCCACTCTTCATCTTCACTGTGTTTGAGGAAGCTAAATCCAATTACTAAAATAACCATATACCTTGGAGACATCATTAATTTGTTTCTCTAAGTGTTTAGGATATTATTAATTGATTTTAGTTTCATCAAACTAGAAAATGATGAAGGTAGTGTTATTTTGAAGAATGGATTCATCAAGAATTAATTAAACCAAAATTGTCTAAAGAAGTAAAATTCATTCAATCCACCCCTAGAATAATCTTAAGATCAACCCATTTTAATTTAATTGAATTCACTTAGGTTTATTAGTGTTATTTAAAACCATCAAAAATCAAAACCAAGTTTTCCACTTCATATCCAAAAATCCACCTCATAGTTTGTGTGTCTTAGGTATCTTCTTAGGTCTCAGTGGATTTGACAACCCAATATAGACTAAAAGGACCATTTTACCTTCATATCTTGGGTAAATTTGAGCGTGAATCAATACCCAGCGTTGAATACTTTGGGTAGGAAAGGGGGACCAACTCTTCGTTGGGGACCCGACCACCTACTGGATTGCTGAAGCACGTGGATGCACTACTCTTCGAGATGTCATTTGGATCGAAGGTTGCTCTGTGGGAACCTATGATATACATATATGACATACATACAACAAAACCCCATCAATGTATAATCCCTTTAAACATATGCATATTTAAGGATTTTTCTTGTCCCCCTTCCCTTTTTTATTTTTTTGGGGGTGAAGAGGATTGAGTGGGGTTAGACCACCACCTTGGTTAAGGATTCACGTTGGATTCACCATTTTTGTTCCACCTCTGAGGTGGCGTGTTTTCAGGTGGTGCGGAAATGGTATGATGAGGATCATCATCCATCCCTTTTTTATGGGGATGGGTTCTCATCAAGTTCACCATTTCTTCTATTTTGACCCATTCGACACCATTATCCTTTAAATAATGTTGTATTAACCTCATGGGGACTAGGTAATTCACCCCTTTCGCATTACAAAGGAGGTTCTGCCATCATATAATCCCAGCGGGCGATTGCATGGGGTTAAGTACTTGTGAAATCGGTCATCCTCGGATATAAATTCCTCATATGGTCTCCAATAGGTTTATTTGTGGAGCCAAGAATTCCCAAAAGCCCTAGTATCCATGATTCATGGACCTTCTTTCCAAAGGTAGGCGCTCGTTGATTTATGGTTCATCCAAAGACACTTAAGGACTCCATTGGTCGAGAGGATGGGATTTCAGGCTCACTGCACCCTTCTAGAAGAGGATTGTTGCATGTTCCATGAATCTATTATAAATTTAAGTTGTGTTCATATGTTTGTAAATACTTGGTTCATTTTCAAATACAGTTTCTATGGTCTACCCTTGATTTGCAAGATCGTTGTAGGCATGCATATGTTTGATGCTACGAAGGTGATGCTGACTTGAGCCATATAATAAGGCGCTCTGGATTTTATCATCATCCAGGGGGACAGAAGGTGACCTGGTGTTGGGATTAAACCCAAAAGATGGTTTCCTATATATCCTAGAGAGAGGAATCAAAACCCATGTTGTTCAGATTTTTGGGGATTATACATGAGATCTTCCCATTTATGGAGACATGATTGGGTGGAACCTTTATGGGAGGTCACCCTTTTGAGATCGGGCCTTTAGGTAGGCATCCAACGTATCCTGGTTTTATCAGGAATCATAGTTCTCGTAGTTCAGAATCACGTTTATGTTGTAATACTCACAAACCTCTAAGCCCACATGAGTCATGATCGGTATGAGAAACAATAGGATATGAAAGATTCAACAAATCACATGACTCCTCCCCTGTTGGTGGGGGAGGAAGTGCCTATGGCGGAAGAGGTCAGGGAAACAATGCTTGAGGGTGAAGAGCAATGAACCTTTCTATGTGAAATGACATTGAAGGTCGTATATCCCGACCTTAGAAGATTGGGGACTTACGTCAGTGGGAGGGCCCCAGACCACGTTCTAGGAAGGGGAGGAGTTTCTTCCTCATCAAAGGGGAGAGAAAACATAACCCCTTTAACTTATCAATATTCCTCATTGAATAGAAAAGTGAGTGATCACCCTTAGTTTCTATAATGGGAAGGTTCACATCAGCATCCCAAGGTTGGACTCTAGGTTACCATGGGAATGTAGACCCAGAGGCATTCCTGAAGCCTAAACCATTGTGGGGAGAGACTTCATGACTCCACTTACCAAGGGTATGTAGACTCAAAGGGGTGCACTGATACACCCGATGGTCCAATCATACAGGTCTAGTGGATTTGGAGGAGGCTTTGGCCTGATGTTGGAGGACTGGCTAGAAGAGGTATCATGGAGTCTGGATGGTAATGGAGGGGTGAGGTTGGAAATAGAGGAGATAATACCAAAAAACACCCCATTCTGCGTACTGGTTTCTTATGTGGGATGGGGGAGGCTCCACATACCATGGTGGTATGCGAGCAGAGAGGTCGTCTGCATACCAATGCGATATGAAGGCATGGGTATAAATCAACGCGTACAATAGTGGTACACAGCCCACCATGCCACTTTGGGTTCCATCTGTGTACTGATGCAGTATGAGGCAATGGGTTTAGTTCGCGTAGCAGTGAACTATGCAAATCACCATGTTGAAGGAGGGGTTGGGGGATTATCGTTCGTGGGGAGTTCATCCATGAGAAGTATGTGGTTCACAGTTCACCAGTTAGTTTTGTGGTTATATTATTATTAATATTCAATTCCCTTATTTTATGGTTCATGGATGGATGTACCTATGGAGACTGTGGTTCACGATTCGGGCTTAATCAATAAGTCTAGACTGAATATGGAGTCTTCTATGAACTCTTTCTTCCAACCTCTGACTATCCTTCAATATTTTGTCGTCCGACTCATCGTCATCCTCCATACCACTTCTATATTCATTTTGCGCTCCTTTTGTAGAGCATCGGGTCCATCGTATCTATGGATATGCAGCACCATTTGTAGAGTCCCATGAGGAGATATCCTGACCCGTAAAAGACTGGGTTAACCAAGGTTTGTGGAGGCTTCGATTCACGATCATGGTTCGTGGAACCCTACTGGTTTGCTTCTTCCGTGAACTGATGGGTTTGCAGAATGGTATGTGGATGGCCTTCACGCACATGAGACCTTCGGCAACACAGTTCATATTCTTCCTTGTTCGATGTCCATCGCTCTGTGGGCCAGCAGTTCGCAGATCATTTCACATACCTAGTGGTTTGCGATCCAACTAGTCCACGGACCTTTCCCGGTGATGGTACGTGGCTAGGACGAATTCCTTTTCAAAATTTGATTTCTTCAAGTTTATTCTCAAATTTTTAATCAAACATGCATCCATCTTTTTTACCAAACTTTTTGGAGTATTTACCTTCCATTTCCAGAATTTTCAATACCCTACAACCATATATATCTTTAGCATTACTAATTCCAAGACATACATAAAATAATATTGATGTTTATTTGAAGACACTAGTTAATGAGTTAATCATAATATATAGTGAAAATGTAACTTTATATGATATAGTTATAGAACATAATTTCACACTGAAAGTTTCATTAATGTAGAAAATCGGGGAATTTATAGATTATTTTATGTTATTTGGATGGAGTACACATGTTCTAAAATACTTTCTATATTTAATGGGTGATAGTAAAGCATTTATTATTGTATACAAAAGAAAACCTTGTTTTGAAGAACCAACTTAAGACAAACCATAAACTAAGTAGCTGAGTAAGCCCATTCCATACCCAAGGATTATTCCTCATCTCTTTAGGCTTACAATTAGTGTCATGAATTCAAAGTATAACCGGTGAGAACAATTTCACCCTCGATATAAATAATAAAACACATCCAATCAAATTACATAATAATATAAAGGAGGAATACCATAAAATGAAAATAAATAGAAAAAAATCACATAACTAAAGAATAAATAAATAAGGAAAAAACTCATACATACAGAGAAAAGATCTAAATTGAGAGGCTAATATATATATATCCCAATATATTATAAGATAAAATCACAAACAGAACCACTACAAAAATCTTCATGTAACCCTTAGTTGCACTCTACATTCCATTCCAACCACTGTGAATGACCCGAATAGGAAGAAAAAATCCATGCCAATTGAAATAAATCCATAATAAATACATAAATTGAGTGGTGTATGCAAGGTGTAAGAAAAATATATCATAGTAAGATTTTACAAAATAATTTTTTCAATTCCTAGATTTTGAAATTTCATTTTATGCTAGTTTGAAATACAATACCAAAATTACGGTATTTCCCCAATTTTCATAAATAGGTATATATAGTCCAACCACAAATACATTGTTATTTATAAATTTCCATTTATTTGTCTTAAATTAATGAAAATCAGTTAAAAACCATTTCCCAATCCTCAACCCTTTTTTAATAAAAAACATCATCCACTTTCAAAAGTCACTTTATTAATACCATTTTTTTCAAAACTCTTTAGAAACATTTTAAACAATAAAAATAAACATGGACAGAAAAATTAAAAAACCAAGGCATCATGTCATAAGGTAACATGTATAAAGAAATAATGAAAGAGAGTCATGGTGATACACATGCTAATAGATTTATAAAACAAAAAATAAAGATACCCCCCTTAAAAAGTCATCAAGTAAACATGGGAAATTTATGATAATATAGTGAGGTGATCCTACATATATGAAGTTTGGATCCATCTATAATCCTATCAATGCATTCTTAAGTCTATAACCAACTAGTATCCCTCAACCAACCTCACTGATGGAACCCCACTATGTCCTTTTCATAAAATAGTATATCTAGCCTATCTAATTAGGGTTAGTTAGTAACCATATATCATCCCTCACTAAGATTCCTAGGATCCTCATGTATATAATTAAGCAATATGATGTGACCAATACAATCAATCAAGGATAAAAACATGAATCAAAATAAAAATTGGTAAATCTCATATTATCTCCCACACCCTCATAAGAAACAACCCCTTTACATATATCATTCATGTCAAAAAATAATAATCATTACCCTTAGAACATAATTTTATATCACATAAATAAATGATATCCCCCCCTAGGGGTTCAATGTTCAATAATGGATCAAGAGGTTTTCACACACTCACACTATTTAAAACCTATTAAAAGTGAAAAATGGTTCTTTATTGAAAGGACTCATAATTCAAATTCATTTATAGATTTTTGAAATTCAATTTCAAAAAAATATTTATAATCAAATCATTGAAATACACTTCACAAAATATTTCAAAAAACAAATTCATCAAAACCATTTAAAAACCCATTAAAGAATCAACTTGTATTTTTTATTAAAACCCCACAAAGCTCAAAAACCACTTTCAAATTCAATTCATTACCTCAATAGGGTAAAAAAATTTAAACATCACATTTTATTTCAAATAATCATTTAAAAATTTTATCAACACTTGAAATTTCAAGTACCACTTGAAATGCCATGTTTAAATATATTGAAAAATGGAAATAAAATTTTAAATCTTATTAAAATTTAACCAAAATATAATATATACAATTAATCTTACAATTAAATTATTTGAAACAATCAAGAACATAATTTTATACAGAATAAAGTAATATCACAAAATCAATAACCTTGGTTCAATGACAATCAAGCTAAAATTCCTCACCAATGTTGGTGGATGCTCAAATAATCCTCAAGAAGTCCCCCACATGCTGTAGAAACCAAAAGTTATTTAATAATGACACCATGAACAAACAATCCAAACCTCGAATCCCATAGGGTTCATAGTAAAGGGAAGAAACCTAAGAGTAAAGGAATAAAGGAAGGAAAAAAGAAGAAAAAAGAAGAAAATAGGGAGGATTTCCTTAAGAAATCATAATAAACAAGGTCGTAGGAGTCTTGAATCAGAAAATGAGAGAGGTAGATTCATCCTATCATGAATAATAGATAATAATAAGGAATATAAAAGAAAATGGGACAAAAAACCCTTAAATATCAATATTGAAAATAGGGAAACCCCTATTTTTAGCCACCTAGACAGTCCACATGGTTAGACCATATAGTTTGCAAAACTATGCGTCAACCTTGATGGATTCAATAGAGGGTTAAGACACATTCATATGGTTTTTCTATATGGATTTCCAAACCATGTTCCAACCATTAAAAACCTCATAGTCAAATTGTAGATCCATATTGCATTCTTGTTGCATTGTTTTCCTAACTGTGTGAAAGACGTGCACTAGGAAACTCCCCACTGAATGATAAATCCACACATTTTATACTAGGATTAAATCCAATCATGTAATACCAATGAATTTAAAACTGTACATATTCAAAATAAATTGGAAAGGAATTTATGCTAGGTCATTATATAGTTTCTCCTAAACTATCCTAGCAAAAATGTTCACATAGGGAAAAATCCATAAAAATGTAAAATAAAGCATAAAACTTATGAAAAATTAAAATGACCAAAAATTAATTAAAATAACAAAAAATAAATATTTCTATATTAACATGCAGTGTGAAAAAAAATTTAACTTCCAGTTTATATTTATTTCTACATATCATCCTTTTCGAAGGAATATAAATAATTTTACAAAAGTTATAATTAAAATACATGGACCACCGGAAATTTTCTAAAGTATTCACATAAAATATATCATCAATTTATTAAATCCTATTATATTTATAACAACTATAAACTAAAATAAGTAGGTAGTTTTTGTAGAAATATCAATTGGATAAAGTGAAGTATTTTTTAAGACCTATCATATTCATCTGGTTTGTTATTTCATCACATGTTAAATGTAATGTATGTTGAGAAGAATTATTTTGATAACATATTTTATACAATGCTGTAAATATATATCAAGAATAAATATACTATAAAATCATAGTTATATATTTCCCAAATTTACTAGAATCCCAAACTTGAGTTATTTAAAAATGACAGAGCACAAGTTTTAATTAATACAAAGGAAGATTACATACTTTCAAAATAAATTATCATTATATTAGTGGATTGTTTATTTGAGGATACTAGATGTTTATGCTTCTAATCTGTCTCACTATGTTATAAATATTCATATTACCATATTAAAAATTCATAATTTCCATGTTGGATGTCTCAGGAGAGATTTTATGTGATGATGAAAAGCTTGACTAAGGATGAGATACCTGGTGATGATCCCCCTTTTTCATTAGCTTAGGGTGTTGACGTGACACCTTCTACTAAGAGGGTTTGAGGCCTTTTTTTATTAATGATTATGGATCTTATTCTTGAGCGACATCCATCTCTTGACTTTTATCTTCATCAAAACATGTAAGTTTAAATATGAATGTTATTTAGTTTTAATATGATTTATATTATTTATTAATTATATTACTAATTATTATTATATTAATAGTCTTTCACATCTAATCATTATCCAGGATAGTTTTATTCCAAGGAACTATTTTTATCCTCCTTGGGTGTTTATGGATTAGGTCCCCAACGATGTGAATTGTCACATGTTTGAGCACTGGATAGTACAGAGATAAATAATGTATTTTATTTTAAATTTATGAAATTTTTAGTAAATATATTATTAAATATATTCAAGTTTTGTGGTCTCCTATTGATGACAGCATGAGACCCTCTATTTTTGAGACATAGGAGGCTTGAATGTGTGGTAGTTTTTTTTAGTTTTTATATAACCTTCATAAGAGAGATTTAGAGAGAAAATCTGTGACTATATTTTAGGAATCTTGTGTGTTCCATTGACCTAATAATTTATCCACCCAAGCTTGGGAGGGATTTTTCACATACTATATAGGGGATACATTTAGGTGGAAATCATTTTCTGGTTGAAAGAATTTAGCGAGATAGGATTTCACACACAGAGATGGGATTCATAATTTTAGTAAATATCATCTATAGTTGGTAAGTAATATTATCTAATAGTTTTTATATATATATATAATACTAAATGTATAAGATAAATTTATATAGTCTATAGTTGTTCTAACCATTACGGATTTTTATGTGTACAATAGGATTTACACTAATAGTAGTAAATGAAATATTTTTTGTGAGAGGCACTGACATATTGTGGTTAACATTTCTTCTTTAGTTTTTTAAATTTACATAATATAATTTTCTTTTATATTTTTAATATCTATTTAAACATTTGTAGAAGAAAAATGAGATAGAGATTTCTCAAATGCGGGAGAGTCAGGTTGAGACTGATGGTGGAGATGAAGCCTAATACGAGTCATATTTTGATGAGGTGTCTTGGTTGTGGGTGATGATGAGTGGTATTGATAAATGATGAGTGATCAATATTGTTTCACAATCAAAATCATCTAGTTAGTATGGTACTGAAGTGATTCCATTATTTAGCTTGAAGCGTGCTCATGTGGGATCATCATCCTTCACTACTACAGAGCATGAGGGCAAACTATGAGCTCAGGAAGTGATTATAAAAATATTGAACAAAGAGAAGGAAAAGTAGTGATGGTATCAAGTGTATTATCATGAGAATATTTTGGAGTATATGTGATTATTTTCACATAGTTTAGGAATAGAGCTCCCTCCTCCTGATGGAACTGGTCACTCTCCCCCTCAGTAACATTATTATTATATTTCTTTTATGAACATTTTTTGTATTATATGTGTTTTAAATTTATAATGAATGTTTATTTATATTTTTTTCAGTGAATTTTAATTATTATTATTATTTATTTATAGTTATTTGTGATGGATTTACAAGCCTTTCCCAAACATTATTTGTGATAGATTTGTAGATCCATCATAAATAAGTGAGGAAAATACTATCTGTGATGGATCTACAATCCCCATTGCAAATAATATTTTTGAAAGTAATAAATTTCAAATGAAAATACTATTGATGATGATAATTATAGAACTAAAATAAATATTATTTGTTATGTATAACCATTTATTCCATAAATATTATAAACCTCATGTTAATTGTGATGAACAATCAAAATTAATAGTAATTACAACATGATATTGAGAGACATGTTATTTACGATGGATTTCCATTGCAAGTAACTTTCTTAATGGGAATCCATCACAAATGAACAATCATGAATAAGAATTGTTTTCATAGTGGAAACAAGATCGAGGTGAGGTTGAGGAAAGTGGTTAGGCCTCCTTGTGATTTTATTTTTGTTTTTGTTTATATATTCTATATGAGCATACCATTGGGTGATCTAAACTGATGTATGATTGTATTAAATTTTAATGGTTCATGGTTTGGAATGGAAATTTTATTTATTTAAGGTATGTTTTTCATTGTAATTCCATATGGTACTTTGGTGTTATATTCTCTATAGATGTTTTATTTATTTATTTATCATTTCTTACAGTGATACTGAGGGTATATTTTCCACATGATGTAGAAACCATACCCTAGAAAGACTTATGATGGTGTCTACTACTATTATATTGGCATGATTACAAGGAATAGAATCATTAAGTACTGAAGAGTTTAGTAGTCTTGGTAAATTAGATACATACATGAGTCTTGTATTATAAATAAATACACTATTTGCAACATAATTTTTTTATTTCAAGGGTAATAACTTTATTCCAACTAGAATATCCATGAATATATTTCTTAGTACACTTATTTAATTCTTGGGGAGAAGAAACAAAATAAGGGTGATATCAAATTCTTAGTAAGGGTCAAGTATAGTAGAACCAATAATGAATCAATTAGAATAGTCAATATGACAAGGTAATAACTAAAGAAACATTCCATGTAATCATTAAACTGAGAAGGAAGAGGTTAAATAATATGGCAAGGTAAATAACTGAGAACACATGCCATTTAAAATAATTAGATACAGAAAAAATCAATATATAAAGGTATGAAACTGAAAACACATGTCATTTAATAAATAAACTAATAATTAAATTCATCCATAAACTTTTTCATGGTGAAAGTATCATGGGTAATAAATACTGAATCAAAATGAAGTTAATGATTAATTATTGGATTCCATGTATAAGGCACATGAAAACCTATACCATTAATAAATTTTACAAAATAGTTCAAAAATAAGTATAAACCTATTTAATTTGTACAACTTCTTTGTCTCATGAGAACCTATTGATGCATCGAGGGGATATATAAAGTTTGGGCCCCACCCATCACTGTTTATCCAAAACATTCCACATATCGAATAATCGATTAAATTAATAAACAATATTCCTTACCAAATATTCATAATGAATAAAGAATAATTATTTATCAATATTTCCTCAGTGTATGATAAGTAACTACAAGGGCTGTTGTCATCGATGAATATAAATACTATAAAAAGGAATTTTAAAAACATTCTTGAGGAAAATATCCTTTTTATTTTAAAAAAAATTAAAAATCATTTTCTTTGAAAATAAATTTAAAAAATGATTTCTTTAAAAGTAACCTTTTAAAATTTCAAAGTAATATTTTAAGAAGTGATGGCAGGTTAATCTATACACGTCGTACAAGGTAAAAAGAACATTCCTTTTGCATGGTAAAAAGGTTATAAAAATTCATTATTCTAAAAGAGACAAGAAAATTCCATTGAAAACATTTGTTAATTAAAAAAATGGGAAAATATTATTTAATAAATCATTTTGATATGGTTCAAAAAAATTGAAAACCTTTTTAGAAAAATGGGTTTTTAAAAGAAAATAGGTTCTCTAACTAAAGAGAGAAATGAAGTTGGGATTTCTTGAAAATATTTTATAAAATATTTTAAGTACCAAAGAGTGGAAAATGGTAATGTTACTTGAAAAAAATCATCAATAACCACTAAAGAATAAAATTAAGGGGTTTACTAAACAATGATTCAATAATTTTTCGGAAGGAAATTCAAGTCTAAATAATCCTGATCAAAATGATATTGGGAGGTGAACCCTTGGAAAGACCATAAAATTTATTTGAGAATCAATCTAAAAATATATTATGTGTGTCAAATGTAAATCAACATATAAAACAATTGTAAGTAAAATAATATATAGTAAAAATTTATTACACAAATATTCTTATAATATTAACAATAATGAAGAAGTAATATAACCCAATGAAAAGAAATTGGGTTATGAATTTATTTTTCACTTGGTAACACTTAATTAAAATCCACTTTGATGAAATAATTCAATTTGAAACTAAAAATATCATGAATAATGAATTAATAATGATTTTATATGTCAAATTTGAATTATCTACAACATATATTAGAAATTAGGTTCACAAAAACAAAATATTTCTCAAAGAATGGAAATTGTGATAAAGTCCCTTACTACTTGGTAACTTTTGAATTATAATACCCCTGAAATAAATAATTTTAAATGAAACTATAAATACCATTAATATGAATGTATTAATGATATAAAATACAATAGGGGTAGTATATACACCACACAAAATAAATAAGCGGTGAAAATGGTGTATGCTTGACAGAAAGAAAAGTGAGACAAGAATCCATTACCTTGTGTTTCCTTTTGGATGAACATCCTTCAACCACTTGTATAATGGTGTTAACAATGTCAATAACTTATACTAGAACCATACTCTTCTTTACAATATCCCATATGATCTTATTATAATATTTTATTACATGTTTGTTAACAACCTTTCATTACTTTCACTATTTTGGGTGTTAATTGCCTAGGTTGTCGGGTATGTTTTGACTTGTTACTTGTGGTTCATATTAATTAGATCATTATTTTATCAACTTTATAATGTAAACACTGATTTAATTATCATATATATCAAGTATTTATGTATTTATAATAATCCATAAAATTTGGAGATAGTAAATGAAATGCATCATTCATGAAAACGGTAGGTTGTACGTACACATTAATGCTACTTTCATTTCTATCATCAACCATCCAGGGTACCCTAGTAACCCGATAATTGAGTTAGTTCTGTAATTTCTTAAATGGAGTTCATGATCCCCATGGGTTGGCGACTAGCACCTAACATCATAAAAAATGAAAGTGGGAATGAATTTTCCACAAACATCATGGAAGCAAGATAAACAAGTCAGCATGCATATAAAGGAACTATATAGGGAGAAGTGTACCATAAGTAAAAATATTATAAAAACCCAAATTACTACATAAAAGTACTAAATAACTGAAATAACTACCCAATACCCAATGGAATCAACTCTCAAAACCCAAGGATCCACAACTAGAACCACCTCCAAGTGGTGCTTTTCCCCTGCTCGAACCTGGAAGGAGATAATCTTCAAACACTCTAAGGCATAGGTAGGGTGTGAGATAAAATCTTTGTAGGGTCTCACCAAAGATTCCATAATAAGATTATAATATTTAATTAACCAAATAAATCTTTCATCTTTAAATAAACATGTTTGGAATTTCAAAAGCATATTTAAAGAAATCATGCTTTATATTTCAAATGATGGAAATACTTTAAACTAATTTATTAATAAAATTTTTATATAAAATAGTTTATAGAAATTAATAATGCATGTAAAATAGTTTACAACAATGGAATATATTTATTTAAAATACAAATTAGTGAGTAGCATGGTCATGTGTCTGAAGGTATGATAGTTCCAAGCTATAATGCCCCGACCCCAGTTACCCAGAGTCGGTGATTTATTACATAACATTGGCATGATACAATAAATCATGTCCCGAAAGACCGATCATTTTATTATTATTGGAAACAATATACATACATAAGTTTAACATTACAACTTGAAAAGAAATACTACACTATTTTATTCCATTAGAAACATACAAGACTACTAGATTATGCCTGCAATTCACTCATAACTAACTTCTTCATATCCTGGGAAAATGAAACATAAGAAATTGGTGAGCTCAAACGCTCAGTAAGGGTAAGTGATACAATGGAATATAACATAAACATTAGGAATGATGAATAATTCAAAACACATTCCTTTACAAATAATAAACATGAACACTTTATGGAAGGAATATGAGATGAGTAAATAATGTCATAATAAAACATAGTCATGGGTATTCTACTAGTTGAATAACCACATGAACCATAATTATTATTTTCATAATGAGGGAATGTATAATGTCAGAAATTCTGAAACATTTTTCAAGGCCTCAACCAAGAAGTTTAAAAATGATTAAGGCCTCGGCCAAAACCATATATCAAATTGGGAAAGGCCTCAGCCAATTCCATGTCTAATTGTCTCATGAGACCTACCGATGCACCGAGGATCTATAGCATGCTCCACCCATCACATACTAAGTCCAATACATTCCTCATATAAAAAGGTTGAAACATAACATAAACATTCATATTAAAACTAGCATAATAAATGTCAATACTTTAACCATAAACCATGAATGATATAAAAATAACACATCCACAGCCAAACATGTCACAAAACCTTCAATACAATATGGAAGATTTGTATCATAATAAATCAACTTCAAACAAGTTTAAAATCCATCAAAGGATGTTGACATAGATGAAATGAAAAATATTTTATAGAAATATCTCTTTCTATTTTGAAACCATTTAAGTGTAACATAATTATAAAATAAAAAATTTATTTTGAAAATATTCTTATAATATTGTAAGGGAAGCTTCGATGATGTTATAATGGAAAAAAATAGCCGCACCCGCTGTATAAGTTAAAAACTTATTCTTACCAAAATTTTGTCGAAAAGGTCATAAATTACCTTGTTTGGAAAAAGATGTAAAGATTCCTTTCAAAACATATAAGGTCAAATAAGGGTATAAATGACTTTAACCCATAGTCTAGTAAATAGTAAAAATGTTTTGAAATAAATTTTTAAGAAAACATGGATGGGTATGGTAAAGAGATCCCAGTAGATACTTATGTAAAAACAACCTCGGATAATAAAGAAATTGTGAAATTAACCCTTACCTTGTACTTTTCCTTGATCTAGGGTACGTTATCCTCCTGTATAATAGTAAAATCATTGTTATTAAATTATACAAAAACTATATACATAAATATGATATCATATATGATCCTCTAATATTGCTTTTTTAATAATATTTTAGCAATCCGTACGTACGCACGAGCGAAAATATCATTATATTGATGGTGAAATCGTATGTAATTGGATTTTAGATCAAATATAAAGAATAAATAACTTGTTATATTTATTATTTACATCAGTTATACACATTATTATACCCATCTAAATATTGAAGTGCTTGAATAACAAACTACACCACGATGTGGAGACAGTAAGTCGTACGCACACACGTATAGTGACTTTGTCATTCATATGATGGATAGAATAATGAATATAGTTGTTAAATTATTATAATAACATCATAGTATACATAAGATACTGGAGTTATTATTTTATAATGGAAATAACAAAGAAATAGAAAGTGGAAGAAGAAAATAACTTGAAAGAGGTGATGAAATATTAACCTCTTCTTCGGGTTCTTCCTTTTGATTTAATCAAAAGGGATACTTAGGTTGGATTTATGACCAAAGGAAGGACTCTAGGATGAAATTAGGAAATTTTGGAGGATATTTGGGCAAGGTTTTACTGATCCAAATGGCTTGGAGGTGTGAAATTAAGAGAAGGGGAAGTTCCCTTTTATAAGAGAGGTGAGGGTCACTTTAGGAAAATCTTGAAATATTATTTTATAATAAAATAATTTTAGATTTCTAATGGCTCAAAAATGAATTATTTAAAGTCTAAGGTGGGTATGGGTCTAAAAACTCTCAACTAATAGGTTATTTACAGGTTTAGGTCATCATATTAACCTTATATTTTAGATTTAACTCTTAGTTAAATAGTTTGACATTTACCATGTCTCTTTGTATTTTTATATTATATGGTTATTAAAATTACTATAACAAGCCAAAAAAACCCCATGTGATTAATTATTAATAAATATAAACTTATATAAGTCCTTTGGTAGAACCTTATATTTTTATTAATATTATATCAATTAATAATATAATATTTTTCTTAAAAACTCAATTATGTCAATTTTGACACTATTTAGTATTTGTTTTTTTTGACACCCATAAAAACTTTATCACTTAGAATAAGAATTATTTAAACAACCATAACATGTCATATTAACCTATAAAATTAGTTGAATTCATCATAAGTCTCAACTTACATTTATTTGGATATTTATAATATCAATTATTTTAATATTTCATTAATAAGGTAATTATTGCATCATCATTGTGTCATAAATAAATTAAATTTTTTAATGTCTAAAAATTATAAATAATATAAAATTATGTAGTAAATATTTTTAAATTTCTAATGAATATTTATAGTTGTATTTATATTTTTTGTAACCCTATATTAAAAATGCTTTAGTTATTAAACTTTGAATTCAACTCTTTTAACTCTTCTCTAAATAAAATAATAATAAATGTGCTAATATAATCCAAGTGGACCAAAGTGGGTCATATTTTATTCCTAAGGTTGTTTTTTTGTTGAATTACACTTATCCAATATAATTAGGACATGTGTTAGGGTAATTATGATATCATTTTTACCCTTAATTACCCTATTTTATTTTAACCGTAGTAAATAAGTCAAAAGTTACTTTTCACCAAAAATTATTTTCATCTTATTGAACCAAATTTTACTTACTAATATTAACCATGTTTCTTTTATTTTTGAAATTCAACTCACAGAAGCGGTAAAATTAAGTTTTATGCAAGTTTGCAAATGCTCCTAGGAGGTGGGTAAAAGACGGTAAAAAGTTCAATAAAATTTTTATATATCTAAACTTATTATAAAATGACTCAAATGAATTAAATTAAACTTATATAGGTATTATGTATCTATTTTTACCTAAAATAAATTTAAATAAAATAAAAAACTATTTAAATAAAAAGCCGGTTTTAACCAATAACGTAGTGTTTTCACTATTCATCAAAAATTGAACATTTTCAAAAAAAATACCAAAAATTCACCCTAAGCTAATTTCGATATTCCTAATTCAAAAATTAAGTCCATTTTGAGAAATAAAATTTTTAAAATCTCAAAAATGGGGTATTACTATTCATAACGGCTAGTTTGATTGCTTGTGGTGTGTTCGAATCTTGAAGTTGCGTACAATAAAATTTATTGAATTATTTAAAGGAAAACATATCGTGAAAGCTTGGGGTGTTACATTCATCCCTCCTTAAAATAATTGTGTCCTAGAAATTTCTAGAATACTACCGAAAAAAAAGATTCGGGTGGTTCTTCATCATAAGTTCCTCTGGTTCCCACGTTGCCTCTTTCATCTTATGGTTTCTCCATAGAACTTTTAACAGACGAGTCATACGGTTTCTCAACACTTGTTCTCTAGTATCAAGAATATTGACAAGCTCTTCATAATAAGAAAAATCAGGTTCTAGTTCAATTTCCTTATAGGTGAGTACATGCGTTGGGTCAGGCAAGTATTTTCTCAATAGTGATACGTGGAACACATCATGAACTTTGGAGAGACTTGGTGGCATTGCTAAACGGTAAGTTATAGCCCCAATTAGTTCTAGAATTTCAAAAGGTATGATGTAACTCGGACTTAATTTACCCTTCTTATCGAGTCATATAACTCCCTTCCATGGAGATACCTTCAAGAAAACATGATCTCCTACTTGAAATTCCAAATCCTTCCTTCAGTTATCGGCATAGCTCTTCTTCCTACATTGATCTGCTTTGATGTGGGTTTGGATAATCTTCACTTTTTACATTTTTTCCTCAACACATTCTGGGCCTATGAGTTTTCTTTCACCAACATCATCCCAACAAGTTTGTGTGGGACATCGCTTTCCATATAAAGCTTCATATGGTGCCATCTGAATACTTGAATGTAAGCTATTATTATAAGAAAATTCTACCCGAGGTAAATATTGATCCCACATACCTTGAAAGTCAAGGGAGAAAGATCTCAACATGTCTTCTAAGGTTTGAATAGTCCGTTTTGATTTTCCATCAGTTTGAGGGTGGTAGGCAGTGCTCAAACAAAGTTCAGTATCCAATGCTTTCTAAAGACTTTTCTATAATCTTGATGTAAAATGGGGATCACGATCAGAAACAATCAATAGGGGTACTCCATGAAGTCTTACAACTTCATTAATATACAGTCTTGCTAAACGTTCAAGTGTTAAATCTTCTCTTATAGTAAGAAAATGTGCTGACTTGGTAAGACAATCAACAATGACCCATATTGCATCATTCCTTCTAGGAGTATTTGGTATCCCCATGACAAATTCCATTGTAATATCATCCCATTTCCACTCAGGTATGGGAAGAGGTTGCATGACTCCTCTTTGATTTTTCCTTTCAGCTTTCACTTGTTGGAAAACCATACATCTTGACACAAAATCAGCAATCTCTTTTTTCATGTTGTCCCACGAAAAATGTTCCTTCAAATCTCTATACATCTTGGTGCTCCCAAGGTGTATAGAGAAATTGGAGCTATGATCATCATACAACAATTCCATTTGTAGATCAGGTATATCAGGAATACAAAGTCTCTTCCCAACTTTCAAAATTCTGTCTTCATGTATGAAGTCACTCAATCTTCAATCATTTATAACTTAAATCTTCTTTTGAAACTCCTCATCATCAGTCTGAGAACTCTTTATCCTTTCTAGTAAATATGGTTTGGAAACCATTCGAAAAAATTATTTATGTTTCACCTTCCATGGTTATTTCCATATCCATCATTACTAGATCCATGAAAATAGGATCCTTTTCAACTCTCATCTTGTTCAAAAATCCATGGTTCTTTCTAATCAAAGCATCTGCCACCTTATTTTCCTTCCCTGGGTGGTAGTGTATAGTGCAATCATAATCCTTGAGTAGTTCAAGCCATCGTATTTTCCTTATGTTGAGTTCTTTCTATGAGAAAATATACTTCAAACTCTTGTGATCAGTGTAAATCTCACATTTTTCACCATAGTGATAGTGTCTCCATATCTTCAGAGTGAATATTACAGTTGCTAACTCAAGATCATGAGTGGGATAGTTTTTCTCATTAATTTTTAGCTGTCGTGATGCATAGGGAATAACTCTATCATTTTTCATAAGGACACAACTAATTCCTTTCTTTGAAGCATCACTATAAATAACTAACCCATCGTTCCCTGATGGTAGAGTAAATATAGAATCATTAACTAATTTTCTATTTAGTTCTTCAAAAAATTCTTCACACTCTTTTGTCCAAACAAATTTAACACCTTTACGTGTGATCTTGGTTAATGGGTTAGCCAACTGGGCAAAATTCTGGACGAAAAGTCGATAATAACCTGCTAAATCAATAAAACCGCATACCTCAGTTATACTAGTCAGTGCTCGACATTCTTGGATTGACTTGGTCTTTGAAGGATCAACATAGATTCTATCCTTAGAGACAATATGTCCATGAAAATAAATCTCCTGAAGCTAGAATTCACACTTTCTAAACTTCCCATATAATTAATTTCTTCTAAGAGTCTTCAGAATAATGCACAAGTTATTTTCTTGATTTTCGTAGATTTAGGAGTATACCAAGATATCATCAATAGATACCACTAAAAATTCATCAGTATATTCCCTGAAAACTCTATTCATTAGATCCATAAAGACATAGGGTTCATTAGTCAATCCAAAAGGCATTACTGTAAACTCATAATGCCCGTACCCGGTTCGAAATGTTGTTTTCGGAATGTCTTCCTTCTTCACACAAAACTGATGATATCCATATCAAAGGTGAATATTTGAAAAATATTGAGCTCCATGAAGTTGGTCGAATAAATCATTAATGTGATGTAGGGGATACTTGTTCTTTATTATTATAGCATTGATCTCCCTGTAGTTAATGCACAACCTCATAGATTCATCTTTCTTCTTAACAAAAAGGACAGGGGATCCCCATGGAGAAACACTAGGGTGAATAAATCCCTTATTACTCAATTATTCTAGTTGTTTCTTTAGTTCCACTAATTCCATAGTGTCCATTATATAAGGGGTCTTTGATATGGGCCTTGAACTAGAAATTAAATCAATGGAAAACTCAATTTCTTATTCTGGAGGATGTCTAGGTAAATCCTCTGGAAACACATCAACATATTCTTTCACAATAAGTACGTCCTATATTTGAACATTCTTTTCCTCACCCATAATTATTTCATTCTCATACTCCCCAATAATTGAATTTAGTAAATCTACTAGGGGTGGATCTAGATAACAATCAGATGGTGAAGTTTCTTCTCTAAAGATAAGGTACTCCTTATCATCATCGAGAATTGTAACCTCCATCTTCTTACAATAAATTTTCACATCATGGTCTAAAATCCAATCCATACCAAGGATTATATCAAATTCAATCATGGGTATGATGATTAGATCAGTAGATAAATATCATTTATGTGCTTTAATGGGGACCGATTCACAAAACTTTATTGCAATGGTACTTCCCTTAGAAGTTTTGACTAACAACTCCCTTGTTAAATCAAATTAGAAATATCTAATTTTCGTAGAAAACTAGGAAGATATGAAATAATTCGATGATCCAGAATCAAATAAAGCATTGGCTAAACTTGAAAAAACCATTAAATTACCAACTACCATGTATTTCGGAGCTTGAACCTCAGTAGTAGTGATTGAATAAGCTTGGACTTGATCCCTTGACCTTTTTTGAGGTGAGTTTTCCTGACGCTTAGGAAATTCATTTGAATAATGTCCCATATACCTAAAATTGTAGCATTGAACATTGGTAGCTTCTTTCTTCCCCTTACAATCACTAGAAAGATGGTCTTTATGTCCACATTTGTAGCATACCCCTTTTCCTTTTAGATAAGCACCAGGGTGCTTCCTTCCACAATTATCATAGGTTGGAAATTAAACTCTTCCCTTATTATTGGTTTCTTTATTTCATTTCCTAGAGTTTTCAGCAGATCTCTTCTTCTCTTGCTTTTCTTTAAAGTCGTAAGACTTAGAGAATTCTTTTTCTTTTTTGATAGAACATGAGACAATATCTTCATACGATGAGAAGGATTGCGAGACTAATGCTCGATGGAGAAATGGTTTTAACCCATAAAAGAAATGATCAATCTTACTTCTTGGGTTATGTATATAATCTGCATCATGCCTTTCTAACCTTGTAAAGTTAGCTTCATAATTTGTGACATTCTTATCCTCCTTTTGTCTCAAACTCAAAAATTTCCTTTCCATATCTGCTCGATGGTCACGAGGAAAGTATTTTTATGAGAAAATCTCTTTAAAATACCTCCATTCCATACTTGATACTTATTCATCCTCATTTGTATTTTGAATTAATGACCACCATTGATATGTATCTCCGGTGAGGTGATAAACTGCCATGACAAATTTTTCTCTTTCGCTACTCCGCAAAGCATGAAATATTTTCTCTAAGGAACTTATGAATTGTTCAGCTACAAATGGAGTTGTAGACCCATTTAATTTTGGTGGTTATTACCTCATGAAGCGATCTAACATTGATCCTCCGTGTTGTGGATCAAGGTGCTCTATATGGGTAAGGTTATTATTCATAACCTATGTGAGTTGTCCCAGTATGGTGATAAGTTGATCCGCACTAGTTTCATCACCAGCTCCGCTATAATTATCTTGAGCAGGAGGGAAATCCCTACATGGATTATGTACATTGATACAGTTTCCATTTCTTCCACTAGGAGCCATTTCTAAATAATGGCATAAAGTATATTAGTTTATGAACTGCAATACATAATTCTGAACTTGTAAAACACTTAACATAAATTGAACCATTTATGGATATAATCCATAATTGTAAAAATGTTTCATTTGAGGAGGTATATACTCATAAACTCTTCATAATGGTTTTTAAATTAAAGGATAATTATCCTAAGCATATCCCCTGGGAGTGTCATAACCAAGAGTGAAACATGGCCCATTGTCGTACACCAGTTCTCGTTCGAGTCTACCTCAAAGCGGTGTTTTCAGGTTTTACCCCTAGGTACATCTATGCCAGAGCTACCTCTATCTGCTCGTATCCAGATAGGGATGTATTTCTTGGAAAACTCACAAAATCTCTACAGTACCAAAATTCTAGGAAGTCCTTCTATACTAATCCTCAAATTCTATCTTAGGGTAATGTTCTCTAATTAGAGTCTTTCTAAATCTTGTTTCCAAGGTTTGTATTAAACTTCCTATGATACCAACTATAATGACTTGACCTCAGTTACCCAGAGTCGGTGCTTTATTATATAACATTGGCATGATACAAGGAATCATGTCCCGAAAGACCGATCAGTTTAGTATTATTGGAAACAATATACATACATAAGTTCAATATTACAACTTGAAAAGAAATACAACACTAATTTATTCCATTAGAAACATACAAGCCTCCTAGATTATGCCTCCAAGTCACTCATAAATGAATTCTTCATATCGTGGTAAAATGAAACTTAAGAAAGGGGTGAGATCAAAAGCTCATTAAGGGAAAGCAATACATTGGAAGATAACATAAACATTAGGCATGATGAATAATTCAAAACACATGCCTTTACAAATAATAAACATAAACACTTTATGGCAGGAATATGAGCTGAGAAAATAATGTCATTATAAAACATAGTCATGGGTATTCTACTAGTCGAATAACCACATGAACCATCATTATTGTTTTCATAATGAGGGAATGTATAATGCCAGACATTCTGAAACATTTTTTCAAGGCCTCGGCCAAGACGTCTAAAAATGATTAAGGCCTCAGCCAAAACCATATATCAAATTGGGAAAGGCCTTGGCAAATTCCATATCTAATTGTCTCATAAGACCTACCAATTCACCTAGGAGCTATAGCAGGCTTCACCCGTCACATACTAAGTCCAATACATTCCTCATATAAGAAGGTTGAAACATAACAAAAACATTATTATTAAAACTAGCATATGGAATATCAATACTTTTACCATAAAACATGAATAGTATAAAAATAACACATCCACAGTCAAACATATCACAAAACCTTCTATACAACATGGAAGATTCGTATCATAATAAATTAACTTCAAACAAGTTTAAAATCCATCAAAGGATGTTAACATAGATGAAATGAAAACTAATTGAAAGAAATTTCGCTTTCTATTTTGAAACCATTTAAGAGTAACATAATTATAAAATGAAACATTTATTTTGAAAATATTTATATAAGCTTATCAGGGAAGCATCAATGATTTTATAACACTGTAAAATAGCTGCACCCTCCGTATAAGTTAAAAAATATATTCTTACCTTAATTTTGTCAAAAAGGTCATAAAGTACCTTGTTCGAAAAACGATGGAAAGATTCCTTTAAAAAAATATAAGGTAAAATTAGGGTATAAATGACTTTAACCCATAGTATAGTAAATAGTAAAAATATTTTGAAATATATTTTTAAGAAAACATGGATGTGGATGTTAAAGAGGTCCTAGTAGATACTTACATAAAAACAACCTCAGATAATAAAGAGATTGTGAAATTAACCCTTACCTTTTAATTTTCATTGGCCGAGGGTACATTAATCTCCTGTATAATAGTTAAATCATTGTTATTAAATTATAAAAAAACTATATACATAAATATGATATCATATATGATCCTATAATATTTTTTTTAATAATATTTTAGTAATATCATCGTTTCGGGTGTCAAATGATCTGTTTTCCTTTAAATGATCAGTTACATAAGCCATGTTTGTTATGGATAGGATGTATTTTATTCGTATCCAGAATGATATTAAGTTCTTAAACATTATTTTTAATCATAAAATGAAAATTATTCTTGAATGATTACGATGGGGAATGAATCTCATCACGTTCGTGGAGATGGTAATCTGTACGTACGCATGAGCGACAATACCATTATATTGATAGTGAAATCGTATATAATTGGATGGTATATAATATATTCATAATCAATAACATGTTATATTTATTATTTACATCAGTTATACTCATTATTATACCCATCCAAATAATTAAGTGTTTGAATAACAAACTACACCACAACATGGAGACGGTAAGCCGTACATACGCACGTAAGGTGACTTTGTCATTAATATGATGGATAGATTAATGAATATGGTTATAAAATTTTTTATAATAACATCAAAGTTTAAAGAAGATACGAGTGTTATTATTTTATAATGTAAACAAAAAATAAAGAGGTAGTGGAAGAAGAAAAGAACTTGAAAGAGGTGATGAAATATTTACCTCTTCTTCAGGTTCTTCCTTTTATTTGATAAAAAAGGATCCTTAGGTTGGATTTATGACCAAAGGAAGGCCTATAGGATGAAGTTAGAAAATTTGGGAGGATATTTGGTCAGGGTTTTGCCGAGCCAAATGGATTGGAGGTGTGAAATTAAGAGAAGGGGAAGTGCCCTTTTATAAGAGAGGTGAGGGTCACTTTAGGAAAATCATGAAATATTATTTTATAATAAAATAATTTTAGGTTTATAATGGCTCAAAAATAAAATATTTAAAAGATAAGGTGTGTATGGGTCTAAAACCTCTCAACCAATAGGTTTTATATAGGTTTAGGTCATCATATTAACCTTATCTTTTAGATTTAACTCTTTGTTAAATAGTTTGGTATTTACCATGTCTCTTTGTATTTTTATATTATATGGTTAATAAACTTTATATAATAAGCCAAGGGAATACCATGTGGTTCATTATTAATAAATATAACATTATATAAGTCTTTTGTCTGAACCTTAGATTTTTATAAATATTATATCAATTAATAATATAATATTTTTTTTAAAAACTCAATTATGACAATTTTGGCACTATTTAGTATTTGATTTTTTTGATAGCCATAAAAACTTTATCGCTTCAAATAAATTTATTTAACCAACCCTAAAATTTCATATTAACCTATAAAATAAGTTTAATTCATCATAAGTCTCAATTTATATTTATTTGGATATTTATAATATCAATTATTTTTATATTTCATTAATAAAGTAATTACTGCATCATCATTGTGTCATAAATAAATTAAATTATTTAATGTATAAAAATTATAAATAAAATACCATTATGTAGGAAATCTTTTTATATTTATAATTAATATTTATAGTTGAATTTATATTGTGTGTAACTCTATATTAAAAATGTTTTATTTATTAAACTTTGAATTCAGCTCTTTTAACTCTTCTTTAAATAAAATAATAATAAATGTCCTAATCTAATAAAAGTAGACCAAAGTGGATCATATTTTATTCCTAAGGTTGTTTTTGGTTGAATTAAACTTATAAAATAGAATTATTACATGTGTTGGGGTAATTATGATATCATTTTTACCCTTAATTACCCTATTTACTTTTAACCATAGTAAATAAAAGTCAAAAGTCATTATTCACCAAAAATAATTTTCAACTTATTGAACCATATTTTACTTACTGATATTAACCAGGTCTCTCATATTTTTTAAATTCAACTCATAGAAGCGGTAAAATTATGTTTTATGAAAATTTTCAAATGCCCCTAGGTGGTGGGTAAAAGACGGTAAAAAGTTCAATAAAATTTTTATATATCTAAACATATTATAAAATGAATCCAATGAATTGCATTGAACTTATATAGGTATTATGTATCTATTTTTACATAAAATAAATTTAAATAAAATAAATAATTATTTAAATAAAAAGTTAGTTTTAACCAATAACGCAATGTTTTTCACTATTCATCAAAAATTGAAAGTTTTTAGAAAAATACCAAAAATTCACTCTAAGATAACTTTGATATTCCGAATTCAAAGATGAAGTCCATTTTGAAAAATAAAATTTATAAAATCTCAAAAATTGGGTATTACTATTCATAACGGCTAGTTTGATTGGTCGCGGTGTGTTAGAATCTCGAAGTTGTGTACAATGCAAGCTATTGCATTTTTCAAAGGGAAATGTATTGTGGAAGCTTGGGGTGTTACACAAGATATAACACTACACACACTTAATGTGTCATAGTAATATGTGTATAAACACACCCCCTTTGGTACATCTAAATAGAATTCATCACTATCCTGTTAGGGACGTGATGTGCTGCATTTATGTTTTGGAACATCTTAAATCATAGATTGATATCCAAATAACTCATTAACTACCTAAGGATTTAATGTTCTCTGGCACAAAAATAATTATGGGAAATTTATCTTAAGACTGTTTAAAATACAGGTCATACCATTATCCATTTAAAATATGTCAATTTCCATTTAAAAACCAACACATGGGTTTTTAATAAAAAACATGTCTTTTTACTAGATAAAATCCAAAGGTTTATATCAAAATAATTTAAGCCATTTTTCTCATACAATAATTTGAAATCAATTCACAATTCAATTTCACAATTCAATTTCACAATTTAAATTCAACATTTTAAATTTTACAAAAATTCCCTCAATTTTAAAATAAATCCCTAATTCAATGGAATTGGGATTTTCCCCAATTTTGACCCAAAATCCAATTTCACAAATCAAATCCCCCAATTCAATGGAATTTTTTTAATCAAATAATTGATATAAATTTCAAGAAATTAGATTCAAATAAAAAAATTGAAATTAAATCAAGAAATTTAGGGTTAATTAAATTTTCCAATCAAAATGGAACCACCTACCTTGGGATCTCTAGATATAAAAACTCCAAACCCTTACCAGGATTCTCCAAGGAAGAACAATGACAATGGAAACCAGGAATCAAACCTAAGTTTAAGATCCAAAACAAAGGTTATTAGATATTTTAATAGCATATAGATCCATGAAACCCTACGAAAGAGAATAGATATAGCAGGATATAGAGAACGAGAAGATAAAACCCACCAGGAGAAGATTGAACATCATTTTCCTAGCTTAGATTCACTTCTAAAGGGGTGTAGAGGGGTCAAAAACTGCTCTTGGGAGCCTCGAAGGAGAATAAATATTTATGGGTTGTACAAGACCATCGGGGACCTAAAAGGTGGGTTTTGGGATTTTAAAATATAATTTCAGATTAAAAAACCATCACACGCAGTTAGTTTGGTAGGACCTCATGGTTTTGACCAAACTATGTGCCCTAGATATGTTCCCCTTTTAACGGGTTGTATAGTTTCTTCTAAGTGGGAACATGTTTTTTGAAACCATGAAAAACCTCATTGTTTGGGTTTGCACAGTTTTACTTAAGAGGGTGCATAGTTTAGGAAAACCATGTTCCCACCGTGCATAGCCCATTAATTTTTAAAATTTCTAAAATTCTCACCCAAAACAACCCTAAACAAAACCCAACCAAAGATTTATTAAAAGAGGGTCTTAAGAATACTTGAAAATAGTAACAGGATGTTACAACCTCCCTAACATGGAAACTTTATATCCCCAAAAAGATTATAAAGAAGATTTCTTGCCAAGATGATGGGGTCACTTATCTCTCATTAGTTCCTCCCTATCCCATGTCTCATGACTATCATAATCGTGTTTTCATAGCACACGAACCAAAGGTATCATCCTCCAATGAAGTACCTTGGTTTTAGAATCAACTATTCTGGTTAGTCGTTTAGTCACGGATAAATCAGGTTCAATCTTAAGATCACTCTAGCTCAGAACATGAGATAGATTAGATAGATACTTCCATAGTTGATATACATAGAACACTTTATGTATCTAAGTTATCTACAGTCAAATTTTTAACCAATAATTAAATTTTCCCACCTGCTCCACAACCTCAAAAGGTCCCAAAAAATAAGGAGCAAGATTCCCTTGCCTATAAATCCCTCAATGACCCAAACAAGGTGAAACTTTTAAGAATAACTATTCACTAACGAATAATTACAATGGCCTCACTACTACAAAGAAGGCCTTTAAAAGCATTAAAAATGGCCTTTATCAGTGCTAGAAAAGTGATGACTACTGGAGCAAGAATAATATTCCAAGTTTTTTATCAGCACTAAAAAAAGTTCTAATAAAGGATTTGTTTATGATTGATTTTAAAAACACTGATAAAGGGGTGTTTTATCCGTGCTTATAGAAGTAATGATAAAAAGTTCCTTTTTCAACACTTTTATAAGCACTGATAAAGATGTCCTTTATCATGGCTTATAGAATAGATAATAAATAAAACCTTTATTAATGATTTTTTAAGTGCTGATAAAGGACCATTTTATCATCACTTCTATAAACATTGATAAAGAGAAATACTAGAGTGTGATCTTACAGAACACTATAGCACTGGTGCAGTGTGCTATAACAGCACTCTATGGCACCAAAAACACCACAAAATCAGCAAAATCAAATGCAAATACAGAAATTAAATGAAATAAAATTTACAACATAAATATAAGAAAAAATACTATATTATAAAAATTTCAAACATTGGTTTATAAAATTACATAGGTAAAAATTATTACATGTCTTAAATGAATAATGGATCATTTTTCTAAAGTATCAATAATAATCTGAATGAGTTTTCTTAGTTTTGAGTACATTTCTTTTCTTTTTTACTAAAATATAATGTTGAACTAGAAACACACACTTTGACTCATACCGCTCACATCATGTGTCAGTTTGACATGAAACAAATTCCTACAAGTCACAAATGACTTATGGATCATTTTTCTAAATTATAAATACAATCCGAGTGTGTCTACTCAGTTTTCAGTGAGTCACCCTTTTTGAACTAAAATATCAATTTTAAACTCGTAATGAACACATTGAGCCATACTAGACATGCCATATATCATATTGAGGTGTTTAATATTTATAAATGTCAAAAATGACTTATGGATCATTATCCTAAAGTATCAAAAACAATCTGAATGTGTTTTCCCAGTTTTGAGTAAGTCAGTTGTCCTTTTTACTAAAATTGATACCAATTTTAAATAAAAAGACGCATTTGGAGTCATACCGGTCACATCGTGCATCAGATTGAGGTGAGGATAACTCCTACACATCCCAAATGGATTATGGATCATTTTCATAAAGTATCAAAACAATATGAATGTGTTTACTTGGTTTGGAGTATGTTACTTATCTTTTTTACTAAATTGTCATTTTAAACAAGAAACATGCACTTTGACAAATACCAATCACATAATATATCATTTTTATGTGAAAATGATTCCTAAACATTAAAAATTACTTATGAATCAATTTCCTAAATTATCAAGAAAATCAGAGTGTGTTTTCT
Source organism: Viscum album (assembly GCA_963277665.1). Classification (NCBI taxonomy): domain Eukaryota; kingdom Viridiplantae; phylum Streptophyta; class Magnoliopsida; order Santalales; family Viscaceae; genus Viscum; species Viscum album. The sequence continues at coordinate 766,806,836 of OY728138.1, forward strand.
CAGTTTTCATTGAGTGGAAGTTTTTGAACTAAACTATCGATTTTAAACTGATAATGGACACATTGAGTTATACCAAGCACACATCATGTATCAGATTGAGGTTTGGTTGATTAATACACATCACAAATGACTTATAAATCATTTACCTAAAGTATAAAAATAATAATAATGTTCTTTCGCTATTTGTAGTAGGTCATTTGTCGTTCTTACTAAAATGTATGTCAGTTTTAAATAAAAAGATGCACTTGGAGTCATATAGGTCACACCATGTGTCAGATTAAGGTGATACTAATTACTAAACATCAAAAATAAAATATGGATAATTTTCTGAAATTATCAAAACATTATAAATGAATTTTCTTAGTTTTGACTATATCACTTGCATTTTTACTAAAATGTCACTTTAAACTAGAAACACACACTTTGACTCATAATAATCACATCATGTATCGGTTTGACATGAGATCGACTCCTATACATCAAAAATGACTTATGAATCAATTTAATAAATTATCAAGAAAATTAGAGAATTTTTTATTTGTTTTTAGTGAGTGAAATATTTTGAACTAAACTATCAATTTTAAATTGATAATGGACACATTGAGTTATAGCAGTCACACCATGTGTTGAATTGATATGCGGTTGATTCTTACATGTCAAAAATTACTTATGGATCATTTCTCTAAAGTGTAAAAAAATGGAATATTTTTATTTGATTTTGAGTATGTCAGTTTTCCTTTTTACTAAAATTAATGTAAATTTTAATAAAATAAGAACTTTGAGTCATACTGGTCACACCGTGTATCGGACTGAGGTGTAGTTGATTCATACACACCCCAATGTCTCAAAATATCCTAACTACCAATGTAACCATGTTTCCATTGTTTTTTTATATCGAACTGCCAATACTACATATTGACTCGATGTTCTTAGCTGAAAAACGTTTCTCGTTGTTGAAAGTTAGAAGAGCAGAGGAAGCTCATGTGCCAAATATATCACGATAAGTCACTATAATTGGAACATGATCTTCCTATACTCTTATGGATTTCAATAATGATAAAGGCTTTTTACCCATGAACATCGAATCAATATGCAGTTTAAGAAATTCGACAAAGAAAGACAATTAATTTTGAAAACATGGTAACATTGGCATAAAGAATCATTTTATCTCTTTTCTGACTTTTTGCAGATAGTTTAAAGCAAAATATAACTTCCCAAAAGATCTGTGAAAAAAAAACTAAATCAATATTAGATAAAAATGATAAGGAAATTAAATTACATATAGTAGATAAAATGATGACAAAATTAATTTAATAAGTAGTAGGAATTCCTCTTTTCCTGATGGTTTTATGCATTCTTGACGCATTTCCTTATTTTCATTATCTCAGTTACAGGCTCGAAGTCCAATCATCATAAGCATGAGCAGTTCCAAACAAACCACCCCAACTCGAACAAAAGAATCCACTTTTACAAGAAACTAATTATTATATGATTAATAATAAAAATAAATAAATCAAACATAAATGTGAACCAATACATTAATTCTATGGATAATGATTTTACCGTGAAAACATTTTTTACCACAACTATATACTAACAGTAAAGCAAGAATGATGATAAAAAACACAAATAGATTTCACCAAACAATCAATCAATGAGTGAAGAGGATAGGGAGAATATAAGATACATTAGATTGAAGCTTTGAATCATTTGAGAGAACATAAAGATATCCTATTGGGTTTATAAAATATTCATTTTTTACAATAAATAAATAAATAAAAGATATTCATTATCAAAGCTGAAAGTTATAAATAATTATAATAAGGGAAACTCAATATTTGATTATTTTAAATAATTTTAGTATGATTTGAAGAAAATGGGTAATTTAATTTAAGAAATGAATTACTCTATTATGGTAGGTGTTATCTTATGAATTCATACAAAGGTAAAAGTTATAGACAATTTTCATCCTCATCAGCTCATCTTCTAAACTAGCATTACATTTTGTTGTTTGGCACTCATCCTCCATCTCTTATGGGCATGAACCTATGTTGCTCGAAATACTCAAATAAGTAGTCATACATATGATTAATACTGCTCTGAGTAGTACAAGAAACATAAAAGAGATGGGGGATGAGTCCCAAGAAACAAATCGGAATAATTGTTCGAGTGATGAAAATGATGAGGATGACAGTTGTACTCCATTGTGTTCTCTAAAAGGGAAAATTTCTTCCATTTGTGATAATTACATGGATGGTAATTAGATATTTTTAAGGGTGGAACCAAAAGGAAATGTTAAATAATGATTTGTTTTTATATGGATTAAAGTAAAACAAACATAGTTTTTATTAGATGTGTGATGAAATAAATGAAGTGATTTTTAAGAAGTATCAGTGAGTGGGTTATCATTTCAAAGATGGATATATTTTTATCAACTACAAGGATGATAAATCATTTGGAGAGGCTGACAAGGCTGATAATTGGATCAAATATATTAATGATGAGATTGATCTGAATAAGAACAATGTGACATGAAAAATTGTTCCAAGGATGGAAGACAAAAATGTTATCTGAACCAAGTGGTTGTTCAGTAATAGACTAATTGACTATAGAAAAGTGGATCAAAATAAATAATGGATAGTGTTCAAGGGGAACTCTTAGATCAAAGGAATTTATATTTATAATACATTTACTCCCAAATCCTAACTAGAAACTATTTGAATTTGTTGACTATTTTAGTGAAAATGTATTTAAAAGTATACCAAATGGATGTCAAATCTATGTTCCTCAATGGAGTTCTTAAGGGGGGTATAAATTGAGAAACCAAATGGGTTTATTATGGATGAAAATGAGATAAAGGGGTTCCATTTGAAGAATTATTTGTATAAGATAAATAAATCATTGTGGACCTGGTACTTGAGGTTGGATCAATACCTAAGAAATCTTGTTTTTAGCGAGGTAGATTTGATCACTCCCTCTACATCAAGAAGGAGAATGATCAGATGATGTTGGTACTAATATATGTATAAGAAATAATATTTGAGTATTGCAATAAGAAAAATGATTTTTTTTGGATCATATGTGGTGTGATATTGAGATATCTAATTGGTGAAGCATTTTCCTTGGTTTATAGGTGAATCAAGGAAATAATAGCACATTAATTTCTCAATAAAAATATGAAAAGAGGTTCCCAAGTGATTTTCAATGGAATAATCAAAACCGATGACAACATCGACCACTACATGGATGAGTTTTTTAAAATTAATGATTTCAAAGAGGTAGATGTCATGGTATATAGGTATTGAGATCTTATTATACCTCACAACAACATGACCCAAAATTAGGTTTGATGTATTTCAACTCGCACAGTACCAATGTTTCCCCAAGGAGAGCCACATGATTTCATGGAAGACAATACTTCAATACATCTAAAAAACAATAAATTTTGGGTTATTTTATTATAGGATAGTGCAACCAGACTTGTTGGGATACTTCAATATAACTGAGGAAAATTAGAGATATCAAAAAATCTAGATTTCATTCAAGGAGCATCAATAGCAGGTCATGATGGTTAGGGTTAAATCACTCGAGCCTTAGATTCAAGCCTTGAAATAGTTAGAGACTTGATTCTAGCCAAGATTCAAGCTTGGATTCGACAAAAAGGAGTGTCGACAGTAGGTCTCTTCTATGGAGAGCTTCAGATCGCAAAATGGTTCGTGATGGTTAGGGTTCTTAAAATGGGTCAGGAGATTTTTATCAATGATAAGTTAAAAGGTGATGATAAAATGATTCTTTATCAGCACTTTTTTACTTCTCATAAAAGTAGAGATTTAACAGTGCTAAAAAAGCACTGATAAAATCAATCTTTATCAGCGTTAGAACTTTAGACCTAATAAAGATCGATTTTATAAACCCTTTTTAGTGTGGATAAATCTATACTTTCATCAGTGCTATAAAAGCACTGATAAAGACTTATAATACCTTTTTTTAAAAATAATACTTTTGAAAAAAAAGTATAATTATTATATATAATTATAATAATTATAAAAACATTTTTTATAAAATAATAATTTTATGATTCTTTGAATATATAATTAATTATTTATAATTATATAAATAATTTTTTTTTGAAATAATATAAATATCATTGTATATATTTATATAATTATATATATATATAAAGTAAATATATTAATTATTGAAATAAATTTATTGTAACTTTATAATTATTTATTTATAATTATATAAATACTTTTTAAACAAATATTATTTATTTATTTATAATTATAAATGTCTAAAAATAGTAAATATACATTTATAAATATATTTATTTATAAATAATTTTTTACAAATGTATTTTTAACGTTATTAATGAATGTTTAATCTTAAGTGCATGCATATTAAAAAATGAGTAAAATTGATTAATTAAAAGAGTATAATATTGAAAATTTGGATAAGTTTGATTAATATAAATCATTAAAAAATGGATATATATTGAAATAAAGATGAATACATATTGAAAATATTAAGATATAGTAAATAAATATATATATATATATATATTAATTGATTAAATTCCCAATAAAAATATTTGTGTGTGTGTATGTATATAAAAATGCACTAATATAATATGTATGTTTGATCTATATTAAATTGAAAAATTAAATGACATTCAATTATGTCCATTACTTAATGAAATTGGTCAACATTTTTAATTCATATTAATTTTTAATTATAAACCATTATTCACTAAATATATTATTATTTAATGTAAGAATTAATAATATTTTGTATTATATAAATTATATTTCTAAATTCATATATATCTATAAATTTAATATATAATATTTACTAAATTATCAATAATTAGTTGATTAATAAAATGTTTAATATTTTTCTCAATTTACTTATTTTTAATTTTTGTTTGTTTAATTTTTTTTACATATATCTATATATTTAATATATACTATTTATAATTTATATATAGTCTAATCAATTTATTCATTTTTACCGATAATTATTTAATTAATAAAAATTTTAATATTATTTTAATAAAATTAATTTTATTTTTTATTTATTTCATTATTTTATTTTATTCATACTTTTATCAGTGCTAAAAAAGTGTTGATAAATGATTTGTTTATGGGCATTGTAAATAAAGTGTTGCTAAAGGGTTAGCTTTATTAGCACTAAACATAAAGTGATGATAAAATACACCATTTATCAACACTAAAATAATTGCATTGATAAAGGTTTTATTTTATCAGTGCTAAAAAAATGGGTTGATAAAGGGAGCCTTTTATCAGTGCTAAAAAACACTAATAAAATGTACCCTTTATCAGTGCTTGTTTTAGCACTAATAAAGGGTGCCTTTATCACTGCTTTTTTTATCACTGATAAAATCCAACATTATTAAAGGCCTATTTTATATTAGTGCTTATGAAGAATATCAGTATAATACTTATACCTGCTTCATGACTTCAACATCCTTTGAAAATCAATTAAATATTTTTTTCATCTCTTAAACCAAGCTTGGTCCAACCATGTAACTTTCACCAATCTCTGACCAACATAAAGGATATCTACAAGGTTGGCCATAAAAGGCCTTAAAAGAATCCATTCTGGTCCCAGACTTGTAACTATTGTTATAAGAAAACTCCACCAACCCCAAATGATCATCCCAAGCCCCACTATAGTCGAGAACACAAGCACATAGCATATCCTCAAGAATATATATAGCTCTTTCTCTCTATCCATATAACTACCGATGGTAATCCATACTCAAACAAAACTGGGATCTTAGTTCCTCCTGAAGTCCTCACCAAAAGAGAGAAGTGAACCAAGGATCCCTAGCAGAAACTATAGCCGATGGAACTTTATACAAGTGAACAATCTCTTTCACATAGAGATTTCCCAACTCCACAACTTTGGTTGTATCACGAATGGGGATAAAGTGATCTAATTTTGTCATCCATAAAATCAAATCCCATATCACATTCGTTTTCCTCTAGGTTTGTGGTAACCTAACCATAAATTTCATTGAGATCTCATCCCACTTCCAAGTCAGAACTAGAAATGGTTGAAGAAAACCTAAAGGTTTCTGGTGCTCGACCTTGACCTATTGGAACATATAATAATGAGAGAAAAATTCATCAATGCCCTGTCTCATACCTAGACACCAGAATCTATGCAGCATTTCATAGAACATCATCATGGTTCTTGGGTGCACAACACACTGGGGGTTATGAAAATTCCCCATCACATCTTTCCTTACCTCTAATGGCACAAAAAATGATTCTAATAACATAGAATGCCCTTGGTAGAGAATGATCAATCAGACATAGTCTACCCACCATAAAGAGATTCTTTAATGCTATGTAACTCATCATCAAGCTGTTGTTCCTAAAGAATCATCTCAAGAAGAGAAATGTTCAAATGAACACTAGCTAAATAAACCTCTGCCCTTAATTCCTAGACTCTTAAATGCAATTGTGTAAAAAGACCCATCAAGTTTTAGTCATCTAAATATTCTTTCATAGCCTGAGTTAGAGGTTTCCTACTCTAATCATATGTGATGAAATTCTCTTTCCTCAGGGTATAGGTGACTTCAAAGTTGAAAGATTTCATGTATTCCACAAAATGACTATGGAAAATATTTAAATATTTTTTTGAGAAGATATAACTCAAGTTCTTGTGGTATAAAAATATGGTAAAAATTTCTCTGAAAAGTTAGTTCCACTGACTCTTAAGTGTGTGTATCATAGCTACGAGTTCAAGGCCATGGGTTGGGTAATTCTTCTTATGTGGCCTAAGATGACAAGATCTGTAATAAATGACATGATCACCCTACATAAGAACACAACCCAAAGTTGAACCTGATGCATCATAGAATACCACATAACCCTGCCCAGCCTATAGAAGAGTCAACATTGGCACAGTAGTCAAAATGAATTTCATATCAACAAAATAATGATGACATTTTTAATTCCAAGAAAACATTACTCCCTTTAGAGTTAGATCATTCATTATAGAATCCAACTTTAAGAAGTATTTAAAAAATTGGTGATAATACCCAGCTAGACCCAAGAAGATTTGAATATCAAAAACATTTTGTGGATGTTTCCATGTCATAATAGCTTTCACCTTATCAGGGTCAACTGATATAACATGTTCCAAAACCACATTCCCCAAAAACATCACTCCTTGAATCCTGAAATAACATTTTAAAAGCTTGGTAAAAATTTGGTGATATATCAATAATTTCAAAACTACTCTTAGATAATGCACATGATCCTCCTTAGACTTAGAGTAAACCAGGATTTCATCCATAAAGGTATCAAGATACTCATGGAAAATCTTATTCATTAACTCCATAAATACTTTATGATCATTAGTTAAACCAAATGGAACGAAAAGGTACTCATAATGGTCATACCTAGTCTAAAAGGTGGTTTTCTAAACTTTAGATTTTTTTATTCTCAACTGATGGTAACCAGACTGAAGATCAATCTTACAAAACCATTTCTCCCCTTTAAAATGATAAAATAGACCATTAATCTGTGTCAATAGATAATTTTTCTTTTTTGTGACTCTATTGAGTTTTCAGTAATCAATGAAAATGCAGAGGGAACCATCATATTTCTTAGCAAAGAGAACTAACACCACCCAAGGTGACACACTCGGGCATATAAATCTTTTCTCTATAAGATCATCCAACTAAGTCTTCAATTCCTTCATTTTAGCTGGTTCCATGCGGTAAGATGGAATATACATTGGTTGGGTACATGTGACTGAATCGACAGAAAAATCTACATCCCTAACTTATGTAAGACTGTAGAAATAATAAAGGAAAACATTGGGAAACTCAACAACAACTGGAGGGAGATCACCACTCAAATATTCCCACTACAGTTCAAAAGCAAGCACATATATCACTTTCCCCAACTTTGGATAAGAAGTTAACACTCTACTTGACCTTGGGTCTCATTCTCCTTGGAAGACATAACACACACCATTGGGTGTATTGAATAAGACTCATTGAATTTAACAATCAACTTAGGCTTTATTGGCAATGAGATAATCCATCCTGAATATGGCGTCAAGAGATTTCATGTTAAGAACTAGAAAAATCCAAGAAAGATCGACATTTACCAGAGTTAAAACACAAACAGGACTACAGATACCCTTCTCTCTCTTCGTTCAAAAGGGTTTATTAATATCCATCACATAAAACAAAATCTCTATAGGAATATTTATAATATTAACAATACGGGTTGAAATAGATGAATGAGATGCACCAAAATCAAAAAAAAAATCAGTCACTAATGATGAATCTATAGTGATGGTACATCTCATAGTCTCTAGACCCATATCCTATTCCTTTAGAGACTCTTACATAGTATGAATAATATTTTTTCGAGATTCATGTGGTTATAACCCTTTTATACATGAATCATATGATTTATTCATGGTTTTGGTAGGTGTTAATGATCTTATGCCACTATGTAAAGTATAATAAACATGGAAGAACTTATAAAAATGACCTGAGTGTCCATAGGAACCGCATATCTTTGGTGAATCAGTGAACACCTAGTTATAATACCCAATATTTCCACACTAGTAATAAAACAAAGGACCTATTCCAGGCATTGAAGGAGGTTTAGAAAAACCCTTCTCTCGAGAACCACCATAAAAATAACCACGATTCCTCTTTCCCTTATAGGAATTAACACGACCACTGGGAAAAAATGAACTCCCAACAAACATGACTTTCAATCCATCTCCATTTAGACCATCAATGATCTATCCAACACATCAGCATAAGAAGGAATCTTCATCAAGAAAACCTAAGAATGGATATCTGGTCAAAGTCCCAACTGGAACTGTCAAGTATTTATCTTCTCATTTGATACTATCTTAGGTGAAAACTACACAAGATCAGTAAACTGATTTTCATACTCTGTCATGGTCTTTTTAGGCTGCTCAAGCATGAAAAACTCACAAGACTTAGCCAACACCATTGAATCTAGATAGAACTGGTCAATGAAAAAACATTAAAGTCCTTCCACTCAAACCCCTTGTGTTTTCTCATCATCAACATTGTATCTCACCATCTCCTGCTATATCCTACCAGCGCGAAGGCGGCACACCTAACCTTGATTTCGTCAGGTGTCTCCAAGATCCCAAGAAAAGGCTCTATCCTACTCAACCATTACATAGACTCTTGAGGATCATTTGAGACTTTGAATGATGCTGGATTATAGAGAAGTAATTCTTGATAAATAATCTGAATATCATCCCTTCTAGGTTCCACAACTGGAGCCTGAACGGGAGCTGGTGGTGGTTTATATCCCAGATAATGGATAATACACATGATCACCTCAACCAAATTCAGGTCCACAATCGAATTTTATCATTGAGGTTTGGTATCATCTTCCTCCTGGATCGGATTAACATGTCTTCTGAGAGGCATGATTATACATAACATTATAAAATAACATTGAAGACATCATATTAACAATCATACAGAGAAAAAAGGTTAAATTAATCCTGATAAATAGACAAAAAATATTTGGATTTCAATCTACCCAAATCAAAATTAGGGAAAATAACAGAACTAATCATCAATATGTATTTCCCAAAACCACCCCTGGTAACTTAAGGTTCACTGTGGTGAGATATGGCTAGGAACTTAATCGAAAATACCACCTAATTCCTAATAAGAAAACACAATTGTATACTGACATCAAGACAATATGAAAAACATGAACCTTTAATACCAATTTATCACAAACCAGCCCGGGTTCCCTAGTAACCTGATAGCTAATCCAGTGCTCACATAGCCCGAAGAGTGTTCTCGATCCCTATGGGTTAGAGACTAGCACCTAGAATCATAAAAAATGAAATTGGGAATGAATTTTCCACAAACATCGTGGAATAAAGATAAACAAGTCATTATGCTTACAAAGGAACACCATAGGGAGAAGTGTAATATAAGTCAAACTTGTATAAACTACCCAAATTACTACAAAAAAAGTGCCAAAAAACTGAAAGAACAGCCCAATCCCCATCATACTCAACACTCCAAGTCCATGGATCAGTAGTTAGAACCACCTCCAAGTGGTGCTTTTCCCCTGCTCAAACCTGGAAGAAGATAATGTAAAAACTCATGAAGTTACATGTAGGGTGTGAGTTAAAAGTCTAGTGGGTTCTTTCCAAGTATTATATAATATTACAGAATTTAATTAACCAAATAAATATTTTAACTTTAAATAAGCAACTTTGGAATTTCAAAAGCATATTTAAACAAATCATGCTTTACATTTAAAATGATAGAAATACTTTAAACAAATGTCTTAATAAACATTTTATATAAAATAGTTTATATAACTTTAAAAGTTTTTTAAAATAGTTTACAACAAAGGCATATATTCACTTCAAATATAAATAAGTGAGAAGCATGGCAATATGCCTAAAGGTATGATAGTTCCAGGATATAGGACTCCACACACTCAAGGTTTCAGGGAAATATGTGTATACACACACCCCCTTGGGTACGGACAAAGAAAAATTCTTCACCATCCCTTTGGGGATGTGATGTGATGCATTTATGTTTTGGAATATTGTAAATTATAGAGTACTTTCCAAATAACTGACTAACTACTTAAGGATTTCATATTCCTCATAGAAAAATAATGGTGATAAATTTATCTTAAGACTTCTTAAAATACAATTCATCCCATTATCCATTTCAAAATGTCAATTTCTATTTAAAAACCAACACATGCGTTTTTAATAAAAAACATACCTTTTCCGAGATAAAACCCAAATGTTTCTATCAAAACCATTTTAAGACATTTTTCTCATACAAGAATTTTAAATCAATTCACATTTCACTTTCACAATTTAAATTTCACAAAAAAATCATCAATTTCACAATAAATCTCCAATTCAATGTAATTGGGGTTTTCCCCCAATTTTGTTCCAAAAATCAATTTAAAAAATCAAATCCCCTAATTGAATGGAATTGTGTTTTTAATCAAACAATTAAAATCAATTTCAAGTAATTAGACTCAAATAAAATAGTTGAAATTAAATCACGCAATTTAGGGTTAATTATATTATCCAATCAAAAAGGAACATTCTTCCTCGGGATATCTATATCTTAAAACTCCAAACCCTAACCATGATTCACCAAGGAAGAGTGATGACAATGTAAACCAAGAATCAAAAGTAATTTTAAGATCCAAAACAAAGGTTATTAGATATTCCAATAGCATGGTGATCCACAAAACCCTAGGTAGGAGAAAAGAGATAGTGGGATATAGAGAATGGGAAGAGGAAACCTACTAGTAGAAGATCAAACATCATTTTTCTAGCTTTGATTCACTTATTTAAGGGTTTATAGGGGCCACAAACTTCTCTTGGGTCCTCCAATGAAGAAGAACTTTCTATGGAGTGGTACAAGCCTGTCAGGGACCTAAAAGGTGAGTTTCAGGATTTTAAAACAAAATTTTAGATAAAAATGGAATCATGCACATAGTTATCTAGGAATATCCACATAGTTAGTCCAAACTATGAACCCTATCCATGCACCCCTTTTAATGGATTTCATGGTTTCTCCTAAGTGGGCGCATGGTTTATCAAATTGTGTGCCAACCATGAAAAAACCCCATTGTTTAGGTTTGCATGATTTTTCTTGAGAGGGAACACAGTTAGGGAAAACCATGTTCCAATCATACACAACCCATTAATTTTGAAAATTTCTAAAATTCTCAACCCAAACAACACCGAACGAAACCCAAACAAATCATGATTTAAAGAGGGGTTCATGAATACCTTAAAATAGTAAGAGGATGTTACAATTTCATTTTCATATTTAAACTAATGAAAATTAAATGATATATATGTATATTATAATTAAATTATCATATATATTTCATATATGTTACATATTTTTATTAAAACCATCCTTTATACATTACATGTATAGTGTGAATGAATCACATCTCTTTGAGGAGACGATAGTCCACACTTCCACAAACGATGTTATCGTATTCTCGAAAAATGGAAAGCCTGAAGATACATTTTATATAAATATTCCAGAAGAATAAGTACATAATAAATATCATATATAAATAATTATCCCACCATAAATCCCAACCATGAGATGTTTTAAAGGAAAAAATCAACAGCATCGATTTTCGAGATGGTAGTTCGCCGTACACATAAACGGTAAGTTCATTCCCCATTAGATAGAAGTGTGTGTAAGTATAGGTTTAACCCTTAGAATAAAAAATTATTAGTATATTTAGGTTACTAATTTTATTATATAATAATTTAATATTAAGATATTAGGGGGTGGATAATGAAATAAAATGAAAGTGATCGTTAAAGAATGTTACCTTGTTTCCAGGTAACTCCTTTTGGTTTATACCAAAAGACTTAATTGGTTAGATATATGAATAAGGTGAGGATTATATGATGAGTGGATATATATTTGGAACTTGTTTTATTAGATTTTGGGTGATTCAAATCGTTTTATATGTGTTAATAAGTGGGAGGGGTGAGTGCTTTTTTATAGTGGAGGAGTGGCATTCTTGTAAATTTCTAAAAAGGGAATTCGACCCATATTTTTCCTATGAAAAGTGGATCCAATAATAATCCAAATTCTATAAAAGGGATTATATGGTCTATATTTGAACATAAAATGTATTTTTTACAATTTTCTAGGTTATTTTCTCCCTTAAGTTTAAGGTTTAGTCCCTTGTTAAGCTAATTTTTATATTAATCGTTGTAATTAATTTTAATCACTTTCACTAATATTTTTTGTAAAAAAAAAATTTGAACATATTTTGATATTATAAATTATTATTATTTCAAATATTTAATCAATTTTTAAAAATTAAAATTATATAATTGTTATAAATTAATTTAAATTTAATCTCACAGGCAGGATAACAAAGCGGGTTTTTAAAGTAAAAATATTCAAAAGTTTGCTATGTTTTTATATTCAATTTCAAAGTGAAATTTATTCCAATGAAATAAATTTAATTAATTGATTTATAATTTATCTATATAAACTTTAAAACCAATAAAAAATATAATTTAACCTTATGAATAAATTAGATGAAAAAGCAGTTTTGAATTAAAATTCAGTATTTTCACTATTCATCAAAAAATGAAACCTCATAGAAAAATACTAAAAAATTACCATAGGATAATTTTGATGTTATTATTTAAAAAATTAAGTTTATTTGGACATATAAATTTATAAAAATTCCAAAAAATTGTATTTAAAATAGGTTCTCTATTAAAAGGTGGTAAAACTATCTTTAGAAAAATATAGGTTTTTGTGCTTAAAATTGGGTTTGTTCATATATTATGTCGATCAAATATATTGGATTAATATAAAAAAATTTGATTTAATATATATTATATATATTCAATTAATATAATTCAATAATTTTAATTAATTTAATTTATTAAGATAGCATGCCTTCAGGAGCATAAAAATAAAAAAAAATCTTTTATATTTCATTAGTTCTTATATTAATTTCTAATTAATTTATAACCAGTGAATTCAACCATATATTTTCATAAGTTAGTTAATACTATTCATAAACTATAATTTAAAATCAAATTTAATTCTTATTATATTAAATAATAATATTTAAATAATATATCGTTGTTTGGTAAAACTCAGTCTTGCATGTAACACAAGCCATTGAAGAAACTCGTTGTTGCATGTAACACAACCTAACTTAGTGTTGTGTGCATTAAAAGATATATAATATGTTAAATTTATTTAAAATAGTAAATATATTTCAAAGTATCAGGATATTATGTTCCCTTATGTTCTTGGTGGTGCATGCCATACACGATATCGAATACAATGTTCTTACTTTACAATTTTGGGGTGTTACATTCTCCCGACCTTAATTAAATTGCATCCTTGCAATTTAAACTCGACCTTGGTAATAATTTTTTTGATATTTAATATGTTTAAATCCCACATCATGATAAGGTTTCATAAAAAATCTTCTAGAAAAGTGAAAATGGGAGGTACAAAGGTCACGTGGACTAACATATAACTATGTCTCTAAGTAGGAGAACATTTGTGGAAAGTGGAGATACATATATGGAGTAAAAGTGTAAATATTTATAGGGTTGATTGAGATCATCGATCAAAAACAAGTAAATGATCAATGGAAATTTTAGGGCATTAAATACATAAATCTATGATGATTTAAAATATCATCATTTCTATAGAAATTAAGGTATTGGGATAACATTTTTTTGATCATTTTCCAAATGTTGAGGAATTATTTTACTACCTAAGTATATAAGGAAATATACTTACTTGATATATTTATATATAATTTTCATCCTTTTTGTGCTTCGATCTATTTTAAATTCATCCATTACTTAAAGAAATGGATATCCAAAAATTAACTTTGATGCCTGAAGCACTAATATACACTTTCAACATACCATAAGGCCCATAAAAGAGTGAAAAGTCTTTTCATTTGTCTCTAATTATTATCCAAAGATGAAATGTCTAATATATTAATCTATAGACTTAAAAATAAACACTGTAGGTTCATCATTAATATTTATTCATCAAATTGTTTCACTAAAAACAATGATATATTTACCAGGTTATTATGTAGGTCAGTGGTTAGAATTAAACCCTTATTGTCCTTTGATCATGGGTTCAAACCCCACCACCTTGCCAGATTTTATGGTTTGTCACCCAGAATATAAGTTTTCATTTTCTAAAAACATATTAATATAATTTTCAAAATAAATATGTTATAAATACTGTAAATAATGTTAATCACTAAATATAATTTTAACTAAGTTTTTCAATAAAACCTCAATACATAAATACTTCATCCATTTATTTCAACATAGGTTCTTACTTAGTATGAGGTTTAACCTTTATAATAGGGAATTTCCTAAAACCAAAAACAATTGTTTGAGAATCAATTATCATATTGTAAAAACCATATAATAATTTTTAGTATGTCTAAATCTTAACACATTATTTTCAATATAAGACACCTCAGGTTTAACCAAGGTCATTCATTTTCATTATACATTAAAATCCCTCATAATGGTTGGTAAATAAAATCTGAATTATCCTAATAATATCCCCTAGAAGTGTCGAACCAGGTGTATAGTAAGATGCATTATCGTGTACCATGTTACGCTCGAGTTAGGCCCAGCACGCCATTTTGGAGTTGTTACCCCTAGGTATATTTGTGCTAGAACCAAATCTACTTGTAGTATTCAGATAAGGATGTATCTCTATGAATACCCACATAATATATACATTACCAAAATTCTAGGATTTTATTCTATAATTATCCTCAAAGGCTATCTTAGGGTTATGTTTCCAAATTTAAGTTTTCCAAAATCCAATTCCCAAGGTTTCCAATTGTATAAAACTAACCCCCATAAATCTCATAACCATTGCATGATTATAAGGAATCTAATCCTAAAGGACCAAAGAGTTTAGTAGTCTTGTTAAACCAGATACATGCATGATTCTTATATTAAAAATTTATACACTAATTATAACATAATTTGTTTCTTTTGAGGATATTTACTTTATTCCAATTAGTATATCCTTGCATATCTTTCTTAGAATTCTTCTTGGATTCTTGGGGAAAGGAAAAAATAAGGGTGATCTAAAATTCTTATTAAGGGTCAAGTATAGTAGAATAAACAATGAATTAATGAGAATATTCAATATGGAATGGTAATAACTGAAGAAACATGTCATGTAATCAATAAATTGAGAAGAAAGTGCATAAACAATATGCTAAGGTAAATAACTGAGAACAAACGCCATTTAAAATAATTGTATAAGGAAAAATTAATATGGTAAGTTAATAAACTGAAAACACATTCCATTTAATCAATAAACTGAGAATGAAATGAATCCATAAAATTTTTCATAGTGAAAATATCATGGATAATAAATACTAAATCAAAATAAAGTTAATGCTTAATTATTATGTGTCATATATGATTCACATGAAAACTTATACCATCAAGATATTTCATTAGATGGTTTAAAACTACAAGTAGAAACATGTTTAATTTTTGTAACTTATTTATTTCATGAGAAATTGTCAATGCATTGAGGGGCTATATAAAGTTTGGGGCCCACCCATCACTTCCTATCCAAGGAATTCCTCATATCAAATAATAGATTCGATTAATTAATAATATAACTTACCATGTATCTTTATTGAATAAATAATACATAATTATCAATATTTCCTCAATGGAGGATAAGTAACAATAAGTGTTGTTGATATTGATTAATAAAAATACTATAAAAATATCCTTTAAAACATTCTTGAGGAAAATATAATTTTTATTTAAAAAAATGAAAATCATTTTCTTTGAAAATAACTTTGAAAATAAAATTATTTAAAAATTAACCTTTTAAACTTGAAAATGAATCTTTAAATAAGTGACAGTGGGTAAATCCATACATGTTGTACAAGGTAAAAATGGCATACCTTTTGCATGATAAAAAGGTTAGAAAAATGCCTTGTTCAGAAAGAGATAAGAATATTCCTTTAAAAACATTTGTAAAATAACTAAAGGGTAAAATTTTCTTTAATAATTCATTTTATATGGATAAAAACATTTTTTAAAACCTTTTTATAAAAATGGGATTTTAGAAGAAAACAGGTTCTCAAACTAAAGAGAAAAATGAATTTGGGTTTTCTCAAAAATATTTTCTAAAATAATTTAAGTAAAAAAGAGTGGAAAATGGTGATATTACTTGAAAAAATTCTTGAATAACAATATAATAAGAAAATTAAATGTTTTAGTGAACAATGATCCAATAATATCCTCTTATGAAAATTCAAGTATAAATAATCCCGAACAAAATAAGATTGTGAAGAGAACCCTTAGAAGGACCATAAAATTGATGTGAGAATCAAAAAATGAAAAGATTATGTGTGTAAAATGTAAATCCAAATATAAAAATTTTAAATACAATAATATATCATAAAAATTTATTACACACATAATCTTATAATATTAATAATAATGAGGATGTAATGTAACCTAATGAAAAGAAATTGGGTTATGAAATTATTTTCCACTTGGTAACACTTAATTAAAATCCTCTTTAATGAAATAATTAAATTTAAAACTCAAAATATCATGAATAATTAATGAATCATGATATTATACATAAAAGTGTAAGTATTTACACCATATATAATAAATTATGTGCACAATAATAAAATATGTCTCAAAGAATTGAAATTGAGATGAAGTCCCTTACTACTTGGTAACATTTGAATTATAATACCCACAAAATAAATACCTTAAAATTAAAATATAAATACCATGAAGATAAATTTATTCATAATATAAAATAAAATAGGTTTAGTATATACACCACACAAAATAAATAATCGGTGAAAATGGTGCATGCCTCACAGAAATAAAAGTGAGACAAGAATCCATTACCTTGTGTTTCCTTTCAAATGAAAGTTTTTTAACCTTATGTATAATAGTTTTAACTATTTAAATAACTTATAATAGAACCATTATAATATTTATAATATCACATATTATCTTATTATAACATATTATTACCCGTTGGTTAACAACCTTTCATTACTTTCACTATTTCGGGTGTTAATTGCCTAGGATGTCGAGTATGTTTTGATTTCTAACTTGTTGTTCCTATTACTTAGATATTGATTTAATCATATGAATAATTTAAAACATGATTTAATTATAAAATATATCCATTATATATGTATTTATAATAATCCTTAAAATTTTGAGATAGGAAATAAAATGCACTATTCATGGAGACGATAGGTCGTATGTACGCATGGACGCTACTCATGTTTCTTTGTCATATTTAAAAGAATGAAAATGAAAATTATATATATTTATATTATAATTAAATTATCATATATATTTCATATATGTTACATATTTTTATTAAAATCATCCTTTATAAATTCCATGTATAGCGTGAACGAATCGCATTGCTTTGTGGAGGTGGTAGTCCACACATCCACAAACGATGTTATCGTATTCCAAAAAAATGGAAAGCATGAAGGTGTGTTTTATATAAATATTATAGAAAAATAAGGAAATAATAAATATAATAAATATAATATGTAAATAATTTTCCCATAATTATTTCAAACCATGAGAGGTGGTAAAGGAAAAATGAACACCATCGTTTTGCGAGGTGATAGTTCTTCGTACACATAAATAGTAAGTTCGTTACCCATTAAATGGAAGTGTGTGTAAGTGTTGGTATAACCCCTAGAATAAAAAAATATAATTATATTTATTATACTTATTTTATTATATAATTATGTAATAAGAATATTTTATAGGTGGATAAGTAAATAAAATGAAAGTGATCGTTGAAGAATGTTACCTCGTTTTCAGGTAACTTCTTTTAGTTTATACCAAAAAAATCCTTGGTTGACTTTATGCCCAAGGTAAAGCTTATAGGATTAGGGTATTCATGTATAGAGATAGTTTTATTTGATTTTTTCAATACAAATTTTTTGATAGGTGTGAATAAGTGGGAGGGGTTAATGCCTTTTTATAGTAGAGGAGTGGCATTCTTGTAAATTTTTGAAAAAGGAATTACACCAATGTTTTTTCTATGAAAAGTGATTACCGTAATGAAAAAAATTATATAAAATGGAGTATATTTTCTAAATATTAACATTAAATGTTTTCTGGACAAGTTTCTAGATCATTTTGGCTATTAAACGTAAGGTTTAGTCCCTTGTTAAGCTAATTTTTCTCTTAATCGTTGTAATTAATTTTAATCACTTTCACTAATATTTTTTTGTAAAAAACTAAGTTTTACTTATTATAAAATATAAATTATTATTATTCCAAATATTTAATCCATTATTTTAAATTATAATCATATAATTAGAAGAAATTAATTTAAATTTAATCCTGCAGACAGGATGACAAAGTGGGTTTTTAAAGAAAAAATGTTCAAAAGTTTGTTATGTTTTTATATTAAATTTCAAAGTTAAATTGATTAAAATGAACCAAATTGTATTAATTTATTTATAATTGATCTAAATAAACTTTACAACCAGTCTAAAATATAATTTAGCCTTATAAATAAATATAATAAAAAGCATTATTGAATTAAAATTCAATATTTCATTATTCATCAAAAAATGAAACCTCACAGAAAAATACCAACAAATCACCATAAGATAATTTTGATGTTCTTATTTTAAAAATTAATTTTATTTTCAAATATAAAATTTATAAAATTTTCTAAAATTGGATTTAAAATAGGTTCACCATTAAAATGTGGTAAAACTGTTTTTCAAAAAATATAGGTTTTTATGCGTAAAATTGGGTTTTTTCTTATTTTATGCCCATAAAATATATTGGATGAATATAAAAATTATTTTATTGAATATATATCATATATATTTCATTAATATAATTCTCTAATTTTAATTAATTTAATTTATTAAGACAAGATGCCTTTGAGAGTATAAAAATAAAAATATTTCTTTTATACTCAATTGGTTCTTCTATTCATTTATAATTAATTTTTAGCCAATTAATTCAACCATATATTTTAATAAGTTATTTAATAATATTCATAACCACTAATTCAATGTCTAGGTTAAGTCTTATTATATTAAATAATAATATTTTAATAATATATTGTTATTCGGTAAAACTTGATCTTGCGTGTAACACAAGCCATTAAAGAAACTTGTTGTTGTGTGTTACACAATAAAACTTAATGTTGAAATATTTTAAAGCTAAGGAATATATTAAATTTATTTAAAATATTAAATATACTGTAAATCCCCAGGATATTATATTTCCTTGTGATATTGGTGTTATGTGTCATACATGTTATCAAATACAATGTTCTTACTTTAAAATTTAAGGGCATTGCACATGATGTCTTGTCTCACCCTTTCCACTAGTAGAAAACCTATATTATATGTGGACTAATACTTGAGGTGATATATAGTTCTAATTTGGGTTACATGGGTAGTTACCCTATATAGGTAGTTTCCTGCCTTTTCTTTTAAATTATTTATCAAAAAATATCAAAATTAATAGTCCTTCCAACCATTAATTTTTTTTAAATACTTCAATACATTCAAGATAATTTTAACACAACTATACCTTATAATTGTTAAATTAATTTTAATACCATCACACTTTGCATTATTAATATTTTTATAAAGTTAAATCACTTATTTTAAATCCTAAAGAACCCATGGAATTGTTAAATATATTTTCTATTTGTTGTCAACCATGAGTATGCATTTTGGTTTAAGTATTGATAATATTTTTTAGGATAATTAAGTGGATTGAAATTTTAGAACATAGCATCTAAAAGATACACTTATGGCAGAAGAGTTACAAATTCAGGTATAAGAGTATTTATAAGATGAAATACCAAGAAGATATGTTGAGTCTATGTTTATTAATAAATACATATAAAATTCAATAAAGTAATTTTAGAAAAGTATTGTTTTGAAAGATGTTATGTTGAACGAATTTATAAGAATTTTGGATCTAAGTTCGAATAGAAATTTTTCTAAAGATCACAAGTGCATGGTTGATGAATTAATGTCGTATTTATTTTAAATATATTATAAATTAAATATATGAGGAATAATTAAATGAATATTTGATGATTCTTATCGGATTGTTATGGATCCATGCAAGTGTACAATTTGATTGAGTTGTTTTCATGATTAACGGTAATGGAAAATTTTTTAGGGTACTATCTTGAATATTTCAAGTGGATAAGGTCAAGACATAGTGGAAATTAGTGAAAATTATTATTGTGATAATTATTAAACTATTCTTAAATTCTAATCACATGTGAAAATTTAATTTTAAGAAGTGGACATTGTTTACTTTGGTGAAATATGTTTGAGAGGAAAACTATGAAAATGTCTATTTTAATGAATAAATATATATTTTTTGTGGAATAATTTTTAAGACCATGAAAAATAATTTTTTTCATGATGAATTATTTAGAATATTACTTGTTAATACATTTGAGTTTCCAGGCATTTAATTAGTTTTTTATAAGTAAATTTGTGTTGTCCTTATACTAAAAAATTGGTCATCCCTTGTACAACCAAATCCCACCTCAAACACATATGTGGGACTTAGGTATACCAAATGAAAGGCATAAAAACCTAGTCATTCATGGATACATGTGAGTATAAGTCCATGCATAGGACCCATATGGGGTACATGGTGGAGCATATTATGCACATAGGGAATATAGGTGAGTTTCTGGGTGGACCGTACCATGGGGTGGTGCGGCCTATGTTGGGCATGTGTGAATTTTATCTGGGTGTAGAACTTGATGCCAACTCGAGTGGCTGATGAAGAAGAGTGTATTATTAATTATTTCTCATACAACCACAAGATCAATGTCGGATCTCGTGGTACCAAGATATTGTTAATGTGTTAAAAGGTTATTCATAAAAATTTGTATGTCCAGTAAATTTGATTATGGTTGTATGATCATCACCAAATAATCTCATACCTCCTAGTGAGGGTTTTCTACACTATCTGAGACTATAGTTTTATTTTTATCATACCAACCATATCTAGTGATCAAACTGATAGAACGAGACATTCTCGATCATCTCAAAGTGGAACATGCAATCTTCATATAGCATTCATGAGTTTGTTCAAAGAATATGATATTGTCAAAGAATAATATGATGTTACAAAATATTATTCATAAATATGAATACATTCATGTGTTAAAGTTCAATATTAAGAAGAATCGTTAATCACATGCACACAATATCATTCCTATGATACATCACATGAATAACCTCAGTCATGTGAAGACTTTAGTATTAAGCAATCACATATCTTTGAGGCATCATGTGATGAAAAATGACTACGAGAAGGTACCATCATGAACAAACTTAGTCTCATGAATCATTAGTTATTACATGATCTTGTGTCCACTTAAGCATCACATGAGTTTGAAAAAATATGAGAGTTTTAGTATTCGAAATATTTGAGATTTTATGAAATATTTTGAGCATTGAAGAAGGTATTTCCTTGAAATAAAAAAAACTGATATGGATTATCCTTATATATAAATACCATGGGATATATGAGGGGTTTATTTTATTTGGTTCATGTTTGAGAGATGTAATTTTTTCACTGAAAAATAGAGCATATGCATATCCCTCTTGATCATGTGGAGAATAACAAATCCACAATCTCATTAGTGTGAAGGATAAGTGAGGTACTATGAGCCTCCTTGGCTTTGCAAAGCTTGATGTCTATTCAAAAGATAACTAACTTCACATAATAGGTATATGTATACATAGAAATAGTAATATAAATTTGATGAGAAAACATATAAATTCTATTCATATTTAACTAGATCTTCAGATGATGATTTAATTTCCCTACTAAAGTTGAAACAAACTCTAATTTATCAAGTAGTGATGATGGTGGAGAAGATAGGATAAATATGGAATGGTAGTTGAAATTTTATTTAGAAATATGTATTGAAAAGATAATAAATATGCGAAAAATAAAATAATACATTACTAAAAGAGAAGAATAGTGCTTCTATAGAAAAGTAAGACCTTATCAAAAAAGAAGAATCTTATGTTGATGATATCAAGAATCACAAGCTTAGAAAACCTGAATAAGAAAAGATTATTAGTTTTCATGGGGAAAACTAATTGAAAGGGAATAAGAACTAGGTGAGACATAATAAATGTGTATTTTTGTTCAAAATGAGCGAAAAAATTTCAATGAAGACTATAGTAAGTCCATTGAAGATAAAGGATAATCTTTCCATGTTAGTGAGATGAAGGGTTCCTACAGACAAGGTGCATCGACTCTTAAATAGTATTAAAAAAAATATGTTATTACTAACAGTTTTGGTGAATCTGTATGGAAAAATAATTTAAGAGATATGCATTCTATCACATAAAATGATGTAATTAATTTTCTAGGAAGACTATTGACCCCATTTAAAGCATGTATGGTTTATATAAATATGAAATCATGAATTTTACAGACAAGTTTTTCAAAAAAAATAGAATATAGAATTTTAGATGATTTTACTGGTGTTGTGGAAAACATGGACATAAAGCCTACTCTTGCTGGTATAACATGTCATTTTTAGGAAACAGACATAAACTAAGGGGGTTTCATGATGAACATGTTAGAATATATTATCAAACAAATAAATTAGTAACCAAAAATACATCAAATATACCAATAAAAATAGGTATGTATTCTTAAAATAAGTGTGTGGTAGATGTGGATTATAAGGTCATAGATATTGGGTATACATGAAAAAACTATTTGGAGAGGTTTCTAATAATATAAAAGGGAAGTAAACTCATAAAACAAAAGATAATAAGGCATGTGCATCTAAGAAGCAATGTGAGACACCTAAAAAGGATGAACATAAAAATATGGAATGTTTGACAATTTATCCAAATCAAATGAAAATGGATAAAAAATGAAAAAATATCAAATATATTTTTCATTTGAGGATGATAAGGTGATTTCAAAAAAATCAAAAGAAATCATATATTGGTGATGATCTGGAGATTAAAATGAATCAATGTGAAAGGTGTGGAAAAAGTGGGAATGATGTAAATAATTGCATGTCAATATAACCAACCCAATAAGAGAGTATGAGGAGTATGATGCAAGAAAAAGTCAAATAAATTGCCTTGACATTTTAGATATAGAAAACCACTCCACAAGAGGAAGTTGGTCTTGATAAGAATGTAAACATGAAATAAGTGAAGGATAATAATATAAATAGAAGTAATTCACAATATGAGATTAAAAGGAATAAGAACAAAGTGAGGTTTAAAGGAAAATGTAATCATGATTGATATTTCTAATGAAAAAATAGGTAACTCCTTATTCAATAATATTTATTCTTTTATACTAACATGTAAGGAATTAAAGGAGATGGATGTATCCCACGAGTATGGTCATTAATGATTTGAAGATGTTAAATATTCACTACATATTGAATAAGGATATTTTGAATAGTTTTATCAAATTAGAATATGGGGTATGAAAATAAATCCCATATCCCTATTATTAATTAATTGATAGTTATTATCAAGGGGGTTAATATTGAACTAATAAGGGGTGTTATATCTTTTTTCTTGAATTTTTTGATGTGTTTGTGGATATATGTGCAGGATAAAATGATTTTCTTGATAGATATTTTTGAGAATCCCCAAAAACATGAACAAGTTAATTATCTGAGTTTAGTATCACATGATGCATAATTTATGGACAACATTGAACACCTTGGTTATACTCTCTTTTTTTCTATAAAGGGTTTTCCCAAAAAAATATGATTTTTCTAGCTAATAGATCTTTGCTAAGAAAAACATGTGATTTCATCCTTATCTCATAAGTGGATAAAGTTATAGCCTTAAATGAATGAACTAGAAGAGGGTTCCCTGATGGACTGAGAAGATTAAAGAGATGAGAAGGCCCTTTTATACCCTTTCTTTTATTTTCAGTAAGGGGAGAAGAATATTGACTTTAAAAAGTGAATAAGTATCAACAAAAAATTAAAAGGAGGAGATTAAAGAGCACTGGTGCATGGTTGAAGAATGAATTTTGTATTTATTTTTAGTATATTATAAAGTCAATATATGAGGAAGAATTAAATGAGGATCTGATAATTCTTGAAAGATTATTATGGATTCATGAAATCCCTAAGTTGATTGAGGTGTTGTCATGATTAATCGAAATAGAGATGTTTGAGGTTACTAGCTTGAAGATTTCAAGTAGAGGAGTCCAAGACATAATGGAAATTATTATTTTGATGATTTTTGAACTATTCTTAAATTTTAATGACATGTAAAAATGTAATTTGAAGAAGTGAACATTTTTTACTTTAATGAAATATGTTTGAGGTAAAGATTATGAAAATATTTATTTGTATGAGGAAATATACATTGTTTGTAGAAGAATTTTGAAGACCATACACAATACTATTTTGAATGATGAATTTTCAAGAATATTACTTTTAAATACATTTGAATTTCTTGTAATTTACATATTTTTTAATAAATAAATTTTATTTTCCCTTATAATAGAAAAATTATTCAGCCCTTGGCCAACCAAATACCCACCTCAACCACACATGTGGGACCTTATTCTATCTTGTGGGAGGTAGATCAACCTGGCCATCCATAGTGGAAGGTGAGTATAAGGGCATGAATAAATCCTATTGAGTGTTCATAAGGGAGAATAGTGTATAAAAATGGTGTACAGGTGAGTGCCTTGGTGGACCGCACAATGGGGTGGCATGGCCCGTGATGGTCATGTATGAAGTGTATCCAAGTGATGACCTCCGTGCCAGGTCGATTGATTGATGAAGTAGGAAGTATAATTAATTATTACTCATACAAGTTCAAGATTGATGTGGGATCTCATGGAACTACGACACTATCACTATGTGAAAATGTTACACCTAGAATGTTGGTCATCTGATCAAATCGATCATGTATCCCAATCATGACTACATCATCTCTTATCTTATAAAGAGAATTTTCTTCACTATTTGAGACTAGTGTTAAACATCTCTCATCACATCCATCAATAGTAATAAAACTGAGAGAATGATATATGCTCGATCATCATGAAACCGTGCATGCAATCTCTATCTTTCATGCATGATTCTGTTCAAAGAATATGAAACTGTCAATGCATGATACAAAGTTACAAAATTTTATTCATGCATATGGATGCATGTATGAGTTTGGGTTCAATAGTAATAAGAAGCTTTGTCACATGCATGCAAGAAAATTCCACTGAGATTTCACATGAATAGCCTCATTCGTTTGAAGCCTTAGATATTAAGAGATCATGTATCTTTGAGGAATCATGTGAAGAACAATGTCCATGATAAGGTCATATCATGAACATCATAAATCACATAAATTATTAGATATTTTGAGATTGTGTGTCCACTTCAGAATTTTATGTGTTTGAAAAAAATTGAGAGTTTCATCATTCAAAATATTTGAGATTTTTCAAGATCATCAAACCATTAAAGAAGGTCCTGAATCAATATGAAAACCAGAGCTAATATATAGGATCCTTAGTTATAAATACCATGGTATAAATGAGAGGCTTAACTAATATAATTTGAGTTTGATATCTCTCATTTTTTTTCAAATAAAAATAGAGTATCTACATATACCTCTTGGTCACATAAAGAATATATAGTACATTCTCTCATAAATGTGAAGAAGAATTGAAGTCTTATGAGACTCCTAGGATTCAAAAATCTTGATTTGTTTTCATGAATCACTCATAGGAAAAATATATGAAACTAAGAATATAGATCTTGTGAAGAACACTGCCTCACGTGATATTTCTTTCACAAAGTAACTAAGATCTCAGGTGATCCTTCTTTCATAAAGGAACTAAGATACCTCATATATATATATTCATATTATGAAAAGTTAGTGAACTTTATAAAATACCTCAAACATTCAAAAAGAATAAGACTGAGATATCATATATCTATTTTGGTTTAAGAAATGACTAAATTGCATCACTATTGTTTTGTAAACGTGAAGAATTAGAGGAGTACACATGTGATTGTTTGTGTTTTTTAAATAATATAAAAGTATTTAAAATATAAGAGAATAAATTTTGTGTGTACATTTTCACATATATTTACTAAAAAATACATTCATATGAACATTTATCATGTATATTCATTAAAATACTCAAGGAATTTATATGAAGAGTTGAGTTTGATATAACATAGTAAAAACAATATATATAGTAAAAAAAATGTTAAAAAAAACATAAAATAATAAGAATAATATTTTATATGTTTTAGGGTTTACACCAATATTATACACCATAAAATACTATATTATTTTATGAAGTGAATTTGGTGTGATTGAGCTGAGAGTTAGAAGATATATTATTTTTAGAATGGTAAAAAACTAAATATAGTAATTCATTATCATAAGTAGAACATTTTACCTGAGAATTTGATTGAATAAGGAAGTCCTGGTCATTCACTAAAGATCAGATGTTTTTGAGCAAGATCAAAAAACTTATTCTATGAAACTTTTTAACATCTTGAAGGTGTACGTGATAAATATTGTTCCTATAGGCTCATAGAGGAATATAAATCTGAATAAAAAAATATATCTTTCTACTAATTGATAAAAAACATAGAGAAAAAGAAGGATCTTATGACTGGGGTGTCTAACCGGTTACTGAAGAGGCTCGAGGTTGGGGTGT
Source organism: Viscum album (assembly GCA_963277665.1). Lineage (NCBI taxonomy): Eukaryota > Viridiplantae > Streptophyta > Magnoliopsida > Santalales > Viscaceae > Viscum > Viscum album. Next base: position 766,834,172 of record OY728138.1, read on the forward strand.
ATAACCAGTCAAGAAAGAGGATGATGGTTGGTTTGTCTAACTAATCGAGGAAGAAGAGTTGTTTTATGGGGTGTATAACTATGATCAATAAAATGATTGAATATTACTTGATCCATTTTAATTGATGATAAAATTATAGTAGAGAATCCACATTGGGGCATCTAACCAACAAGGCAAGGAGTATGTATTAGTACCAAACCTTGTAAATGTTGTGTGTGGTGATCTCTAATATTATTTATACATATGAATTGAAGTTATGATACAAAATTCTGTTGATATATAACATTTATAATTTCAATGGGTTTAATTAAAATAAAATTATTTTTAAAATTGGACCTTTGATTCACCCCACTCACAGTGGCATCTGGCCGGAGGCTTTACATTTTTAAAAGTTATAAGTATAATAGAAGAAATATGAAGCTTGATATAAAAGAATCTAAGTGAAAATGTTTTGAAATTTTAGAAATTTATTCTATAAGAAGCATCATGAGGAATAAATTCATTGAATCTATTAGTACTGAGGATCATTTTTTCCAATGTTAAAGTTTGAATGTTTACGAATATTGAAAGGGGTAATGATTTTTTAGATTATTCTAAAGTCTATAATATGATTTAGAAAGTGATAAGTAGGATAATATAGATGTTCATAATTGAAATTGAAGGTGAATGAAGCATAATCTAGATAATTTATAATTTTGGAAGTTTAAGTGAAATGTGTTTATACACTAATAATGAATATTAACTTTGGGTGATCTCGAGTCATAGAAGAATAACTCTAGTGGTAGTATAAGAATAACCATATTTTTTCTTTTTATATTTCAAATTAACTTTAGAAGATATAATTCCATGTAAGAGTAACACTACTCTCATGTAATATTATCCTAAATATTTTAGAAGGTCAACTTGTAGATGATGATGAATTATTTGTTGTCTCAAAAAATCAAGTGTAATGATGTTGTGATGTTCTTCTTGAAATAAATATCACATTGAATATTTGTGATTCAATCTAAAACATGAGGAATAAGGATTTTTAGGTCTAAAATTAAATTTCTTCCTTGTTGAGAAAGTGGTAAATTCAAAAGTGAGAAATTTTCATAGCCCATGTTACCACATTTCATGAAATCACCATGCTCAATATTGGGTATAAAAGTGGGAGTGCTAAGTCAAAGTTGATATTGATGAGACCAAGAGAGACCAAACTACATATTTTTAAAATACAATGTATCACAGAGGAGGAATTTGGGGTTACATAAATTGAAATTATGGATGTTGAGACGAAGTGATCATGCACTCATTTAGGATATTTTTAAGTATTAGAAGATGATTATTCATTTAGTGTAGAAAAAACCTAGAGATAATGAATCTTTATCATTCCAATTTAGTTACTTTCTAAACCTAAGGGATCTGGTATAATCACAGTTCAGAGAATACTATCTGGAGATAATTTTGGTAAAATATTATACCTTCCCACCTTTGTAAATGTTGATTTAAGGATGAAACATTATTACTTTTTATAATAATTTTATTATATTAGTGATACAATATGTGTCTCAGACTTGACCTGAACACAAAAATGAAATATTCACCCACATTGGGGGTGAAATTTGTAAAAATACTATATAACTTGTGTTTCTTTATATTTATATTGCATGCAGGTAAAGTTGATACTTAAATATTGAGAGGATTCATACTCTAACAACTCATAAAGATTAATTTCATAAAGGAAATTGTAAAAAAAAGTAACGGTGATTTAACCCAACTTATTTGTGTTTCATCATACTCATAGTAACTTTAAATACCACATTCATATTTGATTCATTAAACTAATTATTTTTCAGATAAAAATTTACCAATAAAATAATTTCCATAGAATACACTATTTAATATCCAATTCATTTTTTATCAATAAAAATCCACTTTCCAAAAAATAAATAATTTATTAAAATTAACTAACAAACATTTTAGGAATTACCTTATAATGAAATCATAATTATCTAATATTACATGAACCAATGATCAATAAATCATTCCCCTTAATATGAAAAAATATAATACACCTACCTTATATTAATTTTTGGAAATCAAAAAAATGTTCAATATGTTGATATTTTCTATCCCACAATGTACCATGACCTAAAATCAAAATCTAAAAAACAATTTAAAAAATATCATCCTACATGATCAAAATATCCATGATAGGGTTTCCAAGAAATGTGAAAATATAATAATGAGATAACAAAATATATTGTGCCTAACTCACCTTAGATTTGATTGTGAATCATCTTAATGACTGGAGAGAAACATCTAGGGATATATAAAATGCTTCCAAATCACCTAAATAAGATATTAGGAGTCATTAAAGATGTAATTTTTATAATGGAGATGACTTTTAAATAGAAAACATGTGGGTTTTAACTTATGGAACCATTAGTTTTCATGTTTAGTAAATAGTTAACCTTAACCAGGTGTAACCTCTATCCAGATTTTCATGGTTCATATGATTAGGGTACATGTTTTAGTATACTATGCACTTAAATTGTAACATCCTACCCATCACCATTAGCTTGGGAAGAGATAGTGGAATCACTAGGCCTTAGGTGACATCCCCAACACACCAAAGGCTAGAAATAAATTCCAAGGGAATCACAAATAGTTGAAGGACAATATTCACTTTGAAAAAAAACAACCAAACCAATATAAACAAAGCCAAAAAAATATATATGATGCATGAGAATGATGTAATACAACTCAAAGTAAACCAACTGACAAAAAAACTATACTACAACCATGAACCATATCAGAGTAAAAAATAGAAACTAAACCCAACAAAACTAAAATATGTATAAGACAAAAACACAGAAACTCCCAACAAGCTCCAAGATCCAACTCCGCAATCCATGTCCAAGGTATCATGATGAATCACTAAATAAATTAGATGCCTTTAAATTACCTATGTCTCGATATACAATATCAAAAAATGCACCAAAGTTCCCAAGCAGGGGTGAGTATAAAACTTAGTAGGATTTCCCCAAATTACCTCCCTACTCAAGACACTAATATAGAACATGTTAGAACATTTATATAAAACAATTTATATAAAAAAATTAAAAAAATTCAACATTTTATATCAAAACAAAATCAGTTCCAAGGAAAGAAACTAAACAATTCTTTAAAACCATTTATCAAATCCTATTTTGGCATAAACCATTCCATTCCACATTTTCACACATCCACCCATGCATGAAACCATGGAACTTTGTATACTCACAAGTGGTGAGTCATCATTTCACCAAGTCATCACTTGGTGAACCATCTTTATGGGGGAAATTTCATACCCTTATCCATCCCACTTTTGGTGGGGAAACTTCATACCCTTATCTGTCCCAAATGCACATGAACACATATCAAATATTTGTGCCAAAAAACTATGCCAAACCAACCATTTCAATCCATTTCAATAAAAAAATTAATTTTATTGAAAACCTTTCTATCAAACCATTTCCATAATTCAAAACAAAGTCTTATTTTAAAACCATCATTTTAAAATTTTGATAATAAATCACTTTTCACAACAACCAACTTTCCATAATTTTATAAAATATCACTAAAGAGGGTTTCCAAAAAGATTTGCACAATAATTTCACAATTAAATTCAATAAATTAAATCAATTTGAAAAAAAAACCTTCAGTTCTAATAAGAGGAGTTGATAGTGAAGACACCTACCTTGAAAACATAGGTGAAAATGAAGAATGACACAAAAACTCCAAAAAAACAGATTGAAACTCCAAAAACCCCACCTTAGATATTGTTCCCTATCAACCATAAAATCATAACCCAAAATTATATTCACAAACCAACATATATCTGTCCCCAATGAATTATATATATGAATCAAAGATAGGAAAGAAGAAAAAAACTAAGGGAAACCATCAAGAACGGGCACCTACAAAGCAATTCAGGCCTCCAACACACCAAGAATCACCAACAGATCACTCCCAAATTAAGGGAAAGGGTATCTCCAGCCTTTGGGAGGTGTGGAATTCATGTTATGGAATAATAAGGGGGGAAATATTAATTAAGGGGTAAATTCAGATTAGATCCATAATTATCGGATCTAATTTTTAATGGTGCACAGTTATGGTACATGGTTAAGAAAACCATGTGCAAACCATGAGCCAGCCACTACCTCCAAACACCACTCACATGGTTATTAAAACTATTCATCAACCATAACCATCCCATCTGTTCACACTTGCATGGTTTCTTCTGGGTGGCCACACAGTTTTTCAAATTTGTGTGCCAACCATGCACCTACCCAGTGACCTTTGTTTCCCTTTTCATGGTTTCCTAGAGGTGTTGAACAGTTTCTACTAACCATACTCAAACTCTTCACCTCTATAAAATCATTAAAAACTTACCAAAACTCTTCCAAACCTTCTCAAACTTAACCCAATAACTTTATATACTTAAAATACATAACCAAAAGTTTAATTACCTAAAACTGGGGGTGTTTCATAAATCATTCATAAATAAAAAATATCTCCCCAAATTTCCATTTAAAAAATCATTAAAAAAATAAATTAACCAATTGTCCATAAAAATGATGGCCTCACACACAACTCCTCCATCCTTGCCATAAAATTCCCATGCACTACCATCCTATTAATGAATTATATTTTCTCTTATTTAAAAAAATTCATCATATTTATCCATTAAAATAAGTCATATCCATTAAAATAATTAAATACCTATCTGTAACAAAATAAGTTAACCCCACTCACTGTTAAAATAATTAAGCATCTCTTTCCATTAAAATAAGTAAATCTATATCTATATATAAAAAATTAAATATCTCATTTCCTTAAAATAAGTCAACAGGGACCAAACTTATATCAATTGACTAATTAAAACTCCTACATATAAAATCCAAATAAAGGCCCCATATTTAAACATTCGTTAAGTCCTTCCTTTAATTCCCTTCACCACCCATTCTATAAATAGATCAAAACATTAAAATAAATATTACTAACTTTAACATATTCATCCACCACATAATAGTATTAATATATCCTAACATATTAATTCTTAAGAAGTAATTAAATAATAGCCCATTATATTTATATCATGCCCATTACAAGTATTCATCCTTACATAAAAACTTGAAGTAAAACTTTTCATTAGTAATATTATATTTACTCCATAAAAACATTTAAACATATAGATAATTAAGTATGTAATTTATTAAAATATAATTCATCTTTATTCCACCATAAATATATCATGATAAATTAATTTGACCAAGAAACCTTATATTTACATAATTCTATAATTTCACCACCACCAAAATAATAGATATTTTTTATATTAATTAATTAAATAAATAAATAATGGTATATCCCCATATATATCTAAGTTATCAAATAATTAATATATTAAACCATGATTTTAGCATGAAAATAATTAAAATAATGTAAATAACCACTCATTATTTTTTTACCAACATCATTCATTAAATCAATCATTTCCATAAATACCATTTTTTATTAAAAAAACACATTTTTATCCACTGAAAGTCACATAGAAAATACACTTTAATTTAAAGAATAATCTAACACTAAAAAATATATATAATAATATCACATCACACATAACAATTACAATAGCATTATATAATTATTTATTAAACTCATAATAAATTATTCACCATATTAACACCATAAATAATATTATAATCTTATTTTATCCACGTTAATTACTCCATAATTCATAAAACCATATTTAATGTATTTCAAAATATGAATTTCATAAATGAAATTATTATATGAATAATTTTACCATAACTAATGACTCAATAACCATAAAAAATAAATATTTATAAAATATTTAATAAAATTTATCCAATTACTCTATTAAAACAAACTTAACATTTCTCCCTCTATAGTTTAGCAAAGTAAAAAATAGAAATTTTTTAGGTTAGTAAATTCTCCCAAACTTCAAAGGATAATGTGAATCTTTAATTTTTTTTTCATGATCCAATCAATTATATATTTTTAAACTAGGAATTTCATTCCTAGTGAGTAATATTTCATTGGTATCTAGCAATGAAATATAATAATGCCACATAATCTGATTATATACACAAAGATCATCTCAATTTTGAATAAATATTTCCACTTATATTGAATCTGTTAATCCTATATTCCAACTACTATAATAATTTCTCAAGTCCATATATGGATTTTTTTAGATTATAAATATTTATATTATTCTATGAATTTGAAAAACTCCAAGTCCATAATTTGTACACATCACTGAGTTATTTTCCATTAAGAAATGTTGCTTTGATTTACATTTGATAGATTTCAAAATCATAGAATATTTTAATTTATAGGATTTTTATAGTGGATTTAAGTATTGAAAAAGGTGAAAAGTTTTCTTAATAGTTAATATAATGAATTTTCTTGAAACATTTCACTAATAAACTTGTTTTATAAAAAGAAATTCTACCATCTATGTATGTATTTATTTTAAAGATCCATTTTACACTTTATAGGTTTTCCCCATTTAGTAAATCTACTGAATTCTGAACATGGTTTGTGTATATTCATTCTATCTCATACATCATAGATCTGATCCATTTCTCTAAATTTGAATTAGGAATACCTTCCTTTATAGGTGATTGGTTCATCATCAATGAATATATCACACCATCATTTTCTGTAAGAATTCTATATCATTCAATATAGTGATAAATCCTTATCAACCTTCTTGGTTCATGTGTATATCTATTGGTTATTCCTTGCCAACCTATTATGTAACCAACTTAGCTATATCAAAAATTAATTCATCTTATTGGTCTTTAACTTCAATAAAACCTAGTTTCCTCCCACTATTTTTCATATAAGGGGATTCATTTTCCATAAAAATAGCATGTTGAGCCATAATCACATTTTTCATTGATGGGTTATAAAATAATAACCCATTATTTAATTAGGATAACAAAAAAAGTGAAAATTATCATATTTGAGTTTGTGTTTGGTAGAATGTGAATGTTTCATGTATACTTCACAACCATATATTGGTATTGAAGAAAAATTATTTAATTTCTTAATCCATATCTTATATGGTGTCTTTTTAATAATCTTTAATGGAAAAAATATTTAGTTTTAAGAATGATATATCCATATCATATCACAAAAATGATGGAGGTGGGTAAGAGAGACCCAAAATTGATCAAAAAATATCAACTGAAGTCTAATTTTTTCTATTAAACACACTATTCTACTGTGATATTTCAATACTAGTGAGTTGTGATGCAATACCACACTCTTAGAGATAGTCACAAAATGTTTTGGATTAAGAATTATCTTCTTTGATTTGATTGAATGGTTTTGATTTTTTTTCTAATATGAATTATTCTAAATTATAAACCAAATTTTCAAGAAATATAAAGGTTAAAATATTCAAAATTATTTCACCATCATAATTGATTAATATTTTTTATTAACTACAAATGAAAATATTTATTATATAAATAAGAAATATAAATAAAAAATCAATTAATGTTAGATATATGGAAATAATTATCTAACATGAGAAGTATTTTTAATGGAATAGGTATCTCATAAACTCAAATATATAATTTTGTAATCACTAATACATTTTTAGGCTATGGTCATGGCCTATTATCATGGTTTATAGAATAGCGATGCTATATTTATATTATTACAATTTCATAAAACCATAGAAAAATATTATCACTATTATGGTTTTATAAAACTATAAAAATATATCATCTAATTTTACAGATTTATAAAATTGTAACAATATATTATCTATTATTATGGTTTTCTTAAACTATAACAATATATAAACCATTATTATAGTTTTACAAACTGTAATAATAGAGTTAAGAAAAACATTACATGGTTGAATCCCCCCATTTTTATTTCATTCCTCGTCGTGTACACTTATGTGGTCTATGTTATAAATTCCATCCCTTACCGACCTCCTCCCACACTATAGTCACCCCTCCAAACAATGGACATCACTGATCCATTCTTCAGTCATCGCCTCTCTGTTCTTTGGTTGTCGCCCCTCCATTCTCCTTCCTTTCAACCTCACCATCCCTTTATTTTATTTTTTAGTTGAGGTATATTATTATTGATATGTTTAGTTATTTTCATATTTATTTATAGTATTTGGGTGTTTATTAAGGTTTGAAAATTCACATATATTTTTTTTCTCAATTATTGGTTCTAAATTATTTTTTCTAAAAATAGGTGGTATTTGGGGATGATAATTAGGGATTTAATATGATTTTATAAATACCAATCAATAATTTTATAAATTTATTAATATTAATCAATTTAAAATTTTAATTTATGAATAGAATTTTATATATATATACTTTTTATGTTTTATATACTGTTATAAATTATATTGTATATTTTATTAAAATTTTATAATCTATATGATTTTATAAATTTATAAATATTAATCAATATAAATATATAATATTTATAAAGTTAATTTTATATTTTTATACCCTTATATATATTATAGTTTTATTTATGTTTAAAAATATATATATTATATTGTACTATAGTTTTATAAATTATATATTAACTTTTATAAATTATTTATACATTTATAGTTATATACTTATATAAATTTATATGATTCTATAAATTTTACTTTTATGTGAACTTTTTTTAAATTATAATTTTATAATTTTATAAATATTAATCAATATCTTTTTATACTTTATAATTATGTATAGTTTTTAAAAATTATATAATCTTTGATACTTTTGTATATACTTTATATACGTTTACATATACTTTATATTGTAAACTATATACCTATTATAAATTGATATACAATTAATAATATATATTCATTTTTTCTTTCATATTATATTGGATTATGAACATATTATAAGCTGAGTGGTAAATGAAAAAAATCAATATATTTTTGATAAGGTAATGAACCCACACAACATCCCAATGAGTTTATTTTTTTTATATTCATAAAATAATTCATTTGTATATGAATTTATATTTCATAATTAATATTTTTTAGGACATGATGAAACAATGACCTCCTTATACCCCTCCACATTCTATTAGTTTATCAGTTTTGTCTAATACATCGCATCCCTTGACTTGTCCACCTTGCCGAGATAATCTAAAACCATTTCATTCTTATGTTATAGGAGAAAGTTTTATTTCACTAGGTCCTTGATTCCCTTAGTATCCATATTCTATGATTCTTGGACCATCATACCAACTTCCACATACTTCTGCATTATCAATCCCTAGTTACTTTACCCCTTCTCTAATGATTCCTCCTCCTACCACCCTTGAGGTCACTACAATTATCCCTGATACAACTTTCCCTCATGCCTTAGGTGAATGATTATTTCTTTTATTAATGTTATAAATTTGTTTTCTTTTATTATTTATTCATTAAATTATTCTTATCTATAGGTAGTTTTGATACTGGTTTGTCTACCATATATCATGTTCATACACTGATGTGGTCTATTTTAAATAGAAAGATACATATCATAGTGGGGTATAATAAAGATCAATAAATTATTGTTAATAATAAGAAAGAATATAAAATTTTCATGGGTACTATTGTAAGATACAATGATATCTTACCCATGTATCTAGTTCCATGGCATAAAGTAGATGTAATAGTAAAATATTGAGAGTGGAATGGGATTTGGGTACAATTTTTTCTTTATTTTTTCTACGGCATTAATATATAATGGAATAAAAATTCAATTTTCTAATTCGTGTAGTGGAGTTGCAATTTTCCTGATAGAGAGAATGCAAGGATGAATCACATTGTGGAGGTAAGAGAGCTTTTTTAGTCCTATAAATTTTTCATGTATCAAGGCTAGATGAACAGAAATGGGACTCCCTATGAGCGTGTTCTTTAATGAAATGATTGTTCAATTAGAAAATATTCTATGATGGTTTTATACCAGAACAATCTTACATTTCATGTATAGATATATATTATTTCTCAATTACTATATGAACTAATTAATATGATTTCATAAAAATTATTTATTTAATTAATATTTCAATGTAGGAATCATCATAGAAGAATAAAAAAATAAGTTAGGAATGCAATATTTTCACACCCCAGAGCATGATAGCATGCATGTCTATGAGCATAATCAAGTAAATATTTATTTATTTTATTTTATAGAAACACACACACACACATTATTAATATTTTTTATCATGTTATTAAAATTTAATTTAAAAAAAGTATTGAATATTGATTGTCGGGTACCGCATTCCCAACTATTTTTCTTTAACTGGAAATCCTATTGTGAGAGAAAATTTGTAAGGAAGTTAATATTTTCAATAAATATAAATAATTAATAAAGAATTTATTTTTTATTTTCTAAATAATTTAATAGTTTATTTTGGAGACACTTTAAAAAGAGGCCGAGGACCATTTAGGTCCTAATGATCATTTCAGTTAGGTTTTTATTCATGAGAACCTAAGTAAGGTTCAATATAGTCCTATGAAGAAAATTGTTCCCATGAAGTATTAAACATAAATGAGAACTATTTTTTCATACATTATATATGCTATAGAGAATTCCTTAATATAAATATAAAAACTAATGGATATTATTTGTATGTAGGTGTCCATTGGATTCAAGTTTATATGATCCATGATTCTAGGAGACATATTATCACAGCCAAATGCTTGTATGGCTATGTAGGCATCATTTTCTATGAGTAGTTCAGATAATGACATTAACTGATATCCTAGTAATGATGATTATAATGATGTCGATAGTGGTTATAGTGGTCATGATGTTGCAAATGTCGATGTTGGTGTAATGCAAAATAAAAATAATGATGATGATGTTGGTGATGGTAGTGGTGGTAGTGATGGAGATGACCATACTCAACATTTCTGACCAATAATAATATGCATTAGTAAATAATGTCTATTTAAAATATTATTTCATTATATGTTCAATTTTAATTAGAATTATATAAATAATTTTAACAATTAATTTCTTTTTAGATGAATTTTTAATTTTTTTATGCAGGATTACTTTACTAAGATACATTGTTCATGTAGTGGAGTTACAAACTAAACTTGTTCTATAATACTAAAATTTTGAGTAGATTTACAAATAAAACCTGCTGCTACTAATTTATTTTTATAAATGTTGATTGAATGTAATATTTTATTTTGATTATATGTTATTAATGAATGTGCATATTAGTTACTGATAATCAAGTTTCTAGTATTGATCAATGAGTACGTGAAAGTTGGAGAATTTTATTGGTTAATGGATAAGTATATTTTTTATCCCTTAACTTTAAATATAATATTTATTTACAATTAAATTTATAAATTTACTTGTTTGATTTATTTTATTTTTATATAGATATTAAAAGAAAATTATTTGAGAAGTAATGGATTTTAAAATTTAAAAATAGAAAAAAAAAATTGTTTATAGTATTTATGTTGTAAGTAAAATGAATTTAAACTAAAATTAAATTTCAAGCATTTATTTATGATAATGAATTTTCAATTTAATTTATATATTAACAATATTTATTTTCCATAGAGGTTTACAAGTTAAAATTTTGATAGATAATGAACTTTAAATAGAATCATTTTATATTGGGTAGCCATGTTGTTATTAATATTTGTTGTATACAGTTTTAGTTATTTTTTTACTATTTTTTCAAAATAATCAAACCAAAGATGAATCCAAATGGATATGTAATCCTTTATATAAACTCATCACTCATTATTATGATAGTTGATAAATTCTTTTATTATAATGAACCCAAATTTTATCAATGTAATTTCCCTTCTAATTATATAATTATGTTATATTTAGTAAAATGGTATTATATATAGTAGACACAAAAAATAATGGAAACTATAGAAAATTTTTTTTGAATATGAAATTACATTTAGATAATAAATATGGACATAATAATTGAAATTATTACAATGGGAAAAAATATAAAAATATATATAATTATAATACAAAAATTTGGATCTGCTTAATCCCATGGAATAATTGCACTCATGAATAACACTGTAGAAATAAAATAGTCCATTAGTAATGAAATATTCATTCTGAAAAAAAAATATCTGTAAAATTTAGAAAAAAATATAATTAAATAAATTATTAATGAAATATTAGGTATTTATATAAATTAGGGAACCCATATGACTATTACAAATAATATTGTTTGAATAGTAATCTGACTATTGGAATAGTAATCTGACAGTTAGGAATAGTAACCTCACTTTTAGAATAGTAACCTCTACTATGTGATTTTAAAATAATATTTAGGTATCTTATAAAATGAAAAGATGACATATTTATATCATGATAAAAGTAAATAAAAGTTTAAAAATGATAAAATAAGTGTTTATATTTTTGTAAAACATATATGTTTTATTTGTTTTTTAATAAAAATAGAGTTTTAAAATAGAATTTATTTTCATAAAATATATCTATAAAATTATATTAAGTTTCATTATAACAGTAATGTAATTTTATGAGACATAAATAAATTTACAAAGGGTTAGAGAAATGATTATAATATTAAAATTGGTATTTTTCAAATAAATAAGAGTTTTATTTAAAAATTAAATTTCTCATATTTAGAAAATTATTATCATAAATTAGATTTCATTTTTTTAATTTACACATCAAAAAATGTTTTGGGTGAATTTTTTGTATTTTGTTTAAATAATTTAATTTCTAAGGAATAGTGAAATATAGTAAAATAAGGTATTTAACATTATCAGTTAAATACATGATTTATTGCATAAGGGTTGATGTAAGAACCCTTAATTTCAAACTCAAATTTTATAATTACTATATATAGTCACAAGAATCAACACTATTGATATTCTTGAGAAAAAATAAAAAACTAATGAATATAATATTCAAAAAAACACTCCTCCCATCCCCTTATAAAGACCTCCCCTCAACAACCATTATCCTAACACATTTTAAGCCATAGATCTTACTTAAAATATATCCAAATATACCCTAATATATATCACCCTTTACCTAGAGGTTTTTTTCTCCTAAAAAGACCAATCCTAAGGTTTCTTAAGTGGAAGCCTAAGAGGAGACATCCAAAGGAGAAGGTAACACTCTCAACCAATAATTCTTTATTTCTTTCCTACTTCTACCTACTCAATACCTCCTTATCCATGATGTTATTAAAATATAAGTATTTTTAATATCATGAATTTTTATTATATCATAGTAATATCCCCTTCCACTCTTCTAATATTCTAAAAATTAGAACATCGTTCATATTATGTTGGTTTACCACCTCAGTGGGCGATGAGTTTTTTGTTTTCCATTACCACCTTTATGGCATGTTTAAATTCACTTATAATAGTTTAGGATGACCTAAATATTTATATTGTATATTTTTTCATATTATGGAATGAATATATTTCCATAATATTAAATTAAATGAATCTAGTTCATGATGGTTAGTAAAACCACCAAAATGAATTGATTGTATAATGTTAACATTTTTTATAAATAAACCATCCCTATATCCGAAAATATATAAATATTTGGGACCATTTCAATTTCTTTAAGGGAATGAATATAATTTCATTTCACTTCTATAGTTGTAGTCCGGTTTGAAATGGAGTTCGATAATTATCCATAAGTGATCCAACCTTGGAACCATGAACCGAACGCCCTATAAACAATGAAAGTAAAATTTATATCACATTAGAATGGTTTAAAATGAATATAATATAATTATAGTAAATAAAATATAGATTATTAAGGGTCTCAATTAAGTAATTAATTAATCTACTTTTATTATTTAGGATGTTAAGTGAAAGTGAAAAATGATTCTGGACCTAAGGTAAGAGATCTATCTGAACTAACCCAGTTTCTTTGGGTTGCGGTTTCTTTATCTTTACCGTAATTTATCTCCCTCTTATTCTTATTTAATTCTTATATATATTTTATATATGTTCCAGAAATATATACGTAGTTTAATTCACATTTCCCTGATGAAGATATACATGTTTCAAAGGTTCCCTACTCAATTTCGTCCATTAAGCAGAGTCTATTAAAGGGAACATCTCTATATTATTTCTTCATTTCAAGTACCACCCAATGAAATGTATTTAACCTTCAATGGTTTCTAAAAATAATAATTTTATTATGTAAAATCATTTTATTTCATTTTTGGTTTTATGTAAATTATTATTCACTTACCCTATTTATTGATTCTTGACCCTTTTTCTGAAAACCCACTTAAAAGGAATATTTTTAAAATTATATCTCCACTCCTTTTTATGTCCTCAGATCATTTGGACTTAAGTTCCACGTCCTATGATTATTTTTTTATCTATGAATTCCCAATAGTGATTTAATCCCTTGTTTCATGGGATTCATTATGATATTCCATTTAGTCATGTTATAAGACATGATTATGTAATCCATTTTCTTTCTATGGGTATTTATTATGATTGTGCCTTATGTTTCATTTCATTATGTGGAACACATATGCATGTATAGGTTATGATGGATTCACTCAGATATAACTCTTATTCATTGGGTAATTTTTATTACTCATGAGAAAATATGTATGGGATTAGGGAGTAAATCTAATCCATGATGGGACTCTCTCTACCATGTGATGTTCTCTTGGTGGTTAGCCTTGATTATGCTTGTGTATTATTTTATGTTATTTCCATATTACTATATTTACATGATCTTATGATGACATATTATTTATGTCATGATTCTATATGATTATTCATGAGCCTTTCCTTTTGTGATCCCATGTTATTCCATTTATCTCATATTCTATGCTTCATTATCATGTTTATTCCCTTACTTGGATTTTTAGTTCATCCCTTTTGTTTATGTATTCCCCAGGTTATCCTATGTAGTTTTAAGAGATAAAAAACATTTAGGAGTGCATTATTGAAAATAAAATAAATATTTTTTCTTTCGTTATCATTTTTATTTACTATGAACTTTGTCATCTGAATGCAATAGGAATACAATGACCCAAATATTTATTCCCTTTTGAATGAATCAGTGCCCTATCAAGTAATGTAGTTATAAAAAACACATGCACTACTTCAGAAATTTTGGATTTTTATAGTCTATTGGATTTCAAAGACCATTAATATTCATAAACTTTGATAATATAGTCATTGAAAACTGACTATTAAGATTATTATATTAAGGGTTATGGTAAATTTGAATTAACATGGATGGAAGGAGTGATAACCTCGACCAATAAGATCATACTCCATTAAGCCCATTTATCAAAGCCTACAAGGGAGATAAAATCATTGGGATTTTACCTTAACCAACCCCAATATGTGATTCAAAAACTAAAGTATGAATGAAATTTTTTATGGGATAATTTCAAGATCATCGAGATCATAACCCAAACCATGTTCACCGAATCACCCTAAGAAAATATCACCATCTTACACCTTAACCTTATGGAATTATCTAGTATAATAAATGAATATGTATCTAGACCTTAATAGTATGAATTCATATATTTTCTATAAATAAAGTAATTATTATATTTATTTCTTTTTATTATTACTCTTTAAATGATTAGATAATGAGTTTAATAAAAATTAGATTTTGATATGATGAAACACAAATTGTATTTTTGGGGAATATATTCTTTTAATAAAGATTCACTTTTTGGTGAATTAGATAATTTTAAAAATAAATGAAATTTTTAATAAAATATTATTATTAAATAACATTTATTAAATATAAATGATAATGTAATTTTATGAAGTCAAACGGAATTTTTATAAGGGTCAGAAAACTGTTATTGTTAAAAACCTAATATTTTTCAATAAATAGGTATTTTTTATTTAAATAGGTAAATTATAATATTTATAGAATAATTTTGATAAAAATAAAAATTATTTTTGAAATCATAATTTTGAAATTATACAACGGTGAATTTTTCATAATTTTTTGAGATAGTCAAATTTTTGGGTAAAAAATAAATATGTTATAAATATATGGTGTGTATTATGACATCATAAAATCCAAAAAGTGATGTAAAAAATAGTATAAATATTACCCAAAACTAAAATTATGTTTCCCATTTAAAATAATTTTTAAATTTAATTTAATAAATTTTATAAACCCTTAATGAATCCTCCAAAACCTATATTATATTTCAAAGGTTTAAAAATTGGTTCTTTATAAACATGACTCACTTCAACATCACCAAGGGTGTTATTTTAAGTAATTAGGTTATTATCCCTATAATATATTTAAATACACTCCTATTTTATAGAAACCATGGAAAAAACCATGGGATGGTCTACGTTTTGTATTAATTAATCATATAGATTTCAAAGCCTATGTTTAGAAATTATTTAAAAATTTCCCTCTATTTTTCTATATAAACCCATCCAAACTTCCATTACTATTTAATAAATATCCTTTGAGCATGAAGTTACTCTACCATTTCCTCTCTAGATCCCTACTAAGCTTCACCTAAGCTCTTAAGAAGATCCTCTCAAGATTTTAGAATCACCCTCTCAAGGTATGAGATTTTCTCCTTCTCCTATTTATTCAAAAACCTTCTTTATATGATACCATTTTATTTCCAATTATTCATGTCATTATGTTTTTTAATACATATATGTTACTTTATTTATTATTTCCAAGTGCTTGGATACACCTTTCACTCTCATTTTACCTTTCCATGAATCTTCATGTACCCCCTTTATGCTGTCAAAATTATCCTACGATTTTTCCATGCCAAACATTTCTATAGTTAATACCCATCCCTACCTAGATATACCTATCCTTAATTTATTAGGGACATATATTTATGTAACCCATACTTCTTAATCATGGTATTGAGAGTTATGAAATATTCTCTTATGTTTTATGATCTATGTGACACACTTATGGATGTACATTATATGAATATGATGGGTGGGACCAAAATTATATAGCCCTCTAATGCATGGGGTAATGTTTTTGTCTCATGATACATCATTTATGGGATTAGGGAGTGAACCTAATCCATTATGGGACTCTATAAACCATGTTATTTTGTCTTTGAAATCAGCATTAAATTATGTTTAGGTCATGTTTTATGTTGTTTCCACATTCCTATGTTTCTTCATGTTATCATCATTTATCATGATTTAATGTTGATTTTTATGATTCTTAACCATTTTATGTCTCATTGATATTCCTATTGAATAATATTTATTTTTTTATCATATAATACTTTGATTATTCCATTACTGGTATTTATATCTCACCTCTATCTTATGCACATCCTTAGGTTAACCCATGCAGTTTTAGAAGATCAAGCAAACTTAAGGGAATATTGTGGGATTTTAGTTTATGTCATTATATTTATTTTGTAAGTTTTTATGATATATACCTAATTACCCAAAGAAACTAGGCCTCATGATCTTCTGGTGGTTTTATTAATTGTATCATTATGTATTAAATAATGAAATAAATTGTAATAAAGATATGGGTTTTCGTTGTTGGTATTATAGAAAAATCTAGTTATTTTTGGGGATTATGATTAGAAAGCCCTAGTGAAAGCCTTTTGTATAAGACTAAACATATGAAAATATCCCTAAATTTTGTTAAAGTATGGAGTTGGTGGTTTCCAAGAAAATAAATCCCTATATGGATACTATAAGTGGATGTGGCACTATCACAATTGTACCTTGGGGTAAACACCACCAAAAGGTAACATTGATCTATACTTGATCATCACCAAGTGCACAAAAATGGGTCTTGTTGCACACCTAGTTTGAAACTCCTGAGGGATATGATTTGGTAAAATCCCAAGTTGATGGGAACAAGAATCATGAATTTTGTGACAATATTATCTCAATTAACTTATGTTTTAAATAGAAACCCAAATCAATAGGAACACCCAAATCCCCATAATAAAGTTAAAGTTGGAATTGAGACCATTATGCGACAAATGACTCCAACTTTTAGTGGATATTTGGATCCATTACTCATGTAACAATAGATAAAATTTATTGATAGGATCTTCTTCAACCTTCAATGCTCTAATAAAGAGATTTTAATGATTTATATTTATCATATGAAAGGATAATCTAATAAATGGTTGACATTGATAAAAAAATATGAAGCCCAATGAGGAGATCAAAGCAATGGAGCAGAAGGAATTCCAAAAAACGTTTTCTAACAAATATTTTTCCCAAACTCTCCAACATAAAATTGATAGGGACTTTCTTAGCCTCAAGAAAAATGATGATGGATACATTGGGGAGTATGAAGTGAAGATCACAATTCTTGAAAGATACAACTCTCACTTTATCATATCCCTTGAAATTAAAGTTTATTGATTCCTTTGTGGGATAAAACTGTGTCTATGAAAATATTTAACAATTCAAGACTTTGAAAATTATGATTAATTTTTCTGATATTCCCTCAAAGTGAAAATAGAGATCATTGAATCTCCAGGGTCACATGAGTTTGAAGATAAGAAGTAGAGAATGGATTTTAATCCTAGTGGAGTGATGGAAAAATCTCATGGGGGGAAGAAAGTTCAACATCTCACTTCTCAAAAGTGTGGTAAGAATCTTCCCAAAAGTTTCCAGAAGGGGACAAGGAAATTCTTTAGGTATGGTAAGGAATGAAACCTAGATATCAATTTATAATGGGAGAAACCCACCAATGAGATGAAATAAAATAATTCTTCAATAAACCCATGGCGTATTTTCTAAGTTTTAAATTAAAAAGAGAAATTAAACTATAAAAATCAATACACTAATCCAAGGGTTTTTTATGACAATAAAGGAAAAAAACCTACAATACCTAGAGATTAATGATGATCTTATATCATTACCACTACTAAGGTGGATCCCGATAATGAAGTGG
The DNA here is from genome assembly GCA_963277665.1 of Viscum album. Lineage (NCBI taxonomy): Eukaryota > Viridiplantae > Streptophyta > Magnoliopsida > Santalales > Viscaceae > Viscum > Viscum album. Next base: position 766,853,122 of record OY728138.1, read on the forward strand.
TGAAAGGTATGATAGTTATTCATTCAAGTATAAAAAATTTAATATCTGATTTTGGTTTTATAAATTCTTTTATATCACTCAAGTTTAGTAGAAAAATTCAAACACCACCTAAAAAATGGAATTTGAGTTATTGGTGAAGATGGAAAATGGGTCAATTATTACATCCCAAGCTTATAATTCATCCCCTATCCATATTTATAGGTTAAACTTCCCAGAAAACCTTATGATACTCCATTTAATATAATTTTATGCAATTATGGCATGGATTGTATTTCCTTATATAGAGACAAAAAAATTACGAGGGAAGGAAATTACCCTTTGTGTCATGAATCGACCTCTGATTCTATACAAGTACAAGGAAAAGAATGAATCTTATTTGGTATCATTATCTCAAGAAAGGATATTATTTCCCTATGAGTTATATTTTCTTTCTTAAATGATTAATACTAAGTAAAATATCATCCCTGGAGACATTCCCATTGGTAGGGAATTCACTGACACGCTTCCTAAAGCATTTTATGGTCTTCTTCCAATCCGATAGGTTGATTTCTAAATTGAACTTATACCCATAGCTTTTCCCATATCCAATAATCTATATAAAATGGCCACTTTTGAACTTAAATATGTAAATAATCAACTATGGGGGAATCTAGATAAAGGGTTTATACATCTAAGTGCTTCACCGTGGGGCGCACCATTCCTCTTCGTCAAGAATAATCATGGGTCAATGTGCCCCTACATTGATTTTTATGATATCAACAAGATAATGATAAAGAACACATATCCTTTTACATAGATTGATAACTTATTTGATCAGATACATTGATCATAATACTTCTTTAAGGTGGATCTTCGGTTAGGATATTATTAAGTAACTATGACGAAGGGGGATATCCCCAAGGCTTCTTTTCATATAAGATAAAAGCACTATAAGTTTATAGTGATTTCATTTAGACTCTCTAATTCTCTAGTGATATTCATGTACTTGATTAATAGAGTATTTAGGAATTACCTCAAAAAATTTGTGATAGTCTTTATAAATGATATTCTTATCTACTCTAAAAGAATAGAGGACCGTTATGAGCATTTGAATTCTATACTAAATACTTTTTTAATGGAAAAGTTATTTGTGAATTATAGAAAATGTGTATTCTAGATGGATAGAGTAAATTTTCTGAGGAATTTTATCACTAAAAAATGGTTATTTATGGATCCTTCAAAAACCAAGGTAATTGATGGGTGGATAAGACCAACATCTATGACAAAAATCCGTAGTTTCATTATATTAGTTGGGTAATATCATTGATTTTTTAGAATATTCTCATGATTTTCAAACCCACTAACCAAGATAACTTATAATGGAGTTAAGTTTATTTTTACTGATGAATATGAAGAGATATTTAAATAGTTAAAGAAGAGCCTAATCACTGCACTTTTTCTCACATTCCTCACTAGTAGGGAAGTATCTGTAAGCTATAACGATGAATCCAAAAATGGATTGGGTTGTATAATAATACAAGGTGATAAAGTTATATCTTATACCTCCCTCCAATTAAATATCCTTGATTAGAACTACCCAAACCATGATCTATAAGTGGATGAAATTATCTTTGCATTGAAGATTTCAAGATATTATCTCTATAGAGGAAAGTGTGACATATATATGGATCATAAAATTATAAAGTATATATTCACACAAAATAATATTAATATGTACCAACTAATGTGGTTAGATCTGAGCAAGTATTATGATTCTTCAATATATTACCATCCTAGTAAAGTAAAAAAATTAGAAGATGCTCTGAATATAAAGGATCTTGCAACCCTATCCATGATAAGGATTGTAAGGAATCCAATATTCCTTTACATGAAAAGGATGGGAATGGGAATAAAAAAAATATTCATCCTACCTTACTCAAATATCTAATCAACCATACATTCTTGAGAGGATCAAGTTATCCCATAAGGATGATGCATTTCTATAAAAAAAAGCTAGCAAATATTTTAGATTTAAACATTTCTAAATATGGAGTTATAAGGTTTGGAACCTGGATTAGTGTCCCATCAAAACGAAAACTAAAGTGGGAACTTTTGGATGATGTGAATTTATCATCCTTCTCTATTCATCTAGGAAGCACTAAAATGTATACATATTTAAATAGAAACTTATGGTGGTATAACATGAATATGGAGATTATAGAGCTTGTATCACAATGCTTGGTATGCCAACAAGTCAAGGTTAAATGACATATGTCTAAGGGTATGATATAACCATTCCCTATACTAGTGTGTAAATGGGAAAACATAACCATATATTTTTTCATAGGACTCACGGGGATACATAAAAGAAATAATGAAATCTAGGTGGTATTCGATCACTTTACCAAGTCAATACATTTCATTACTATCAAGGAAAATTTCTCTCTAGACTAGCTCACTGAGATATACATAATTAAAGTCACAAAAATACAGGTAGTTCCACTCTCTAGGTTCACCTAATGGTTATGGATAATCCTTTAACAATCATTGGATATAGGGTCGAGATTCTTTACTACTTATCACCCTCGAATAGATGGACAGTTTGAAAGAACCATTCAAACTTTAGGGTATATACTGAGATCATGTTTAATGGATTTCTAAGGATATTGGGATCAACACCTTCCCCTAATGGAGTTCTTATATACAAAAATTTCCATTATATAATTGAAATGGAACCTTATGAGGGTATATATGGGAATAGGTGTCAGACTCCAACATGCTGGGATGAAGTTGGAGAGCAAAAACTGATGGGAAATGATCTTATCTAGGAGATAATAGAGAAGGTTCAAACAGTTCAATGTCATATAAAATCTACAAAATGTTAACAGAATATCTATACAGACAATCATTGATGAGACCTAGAGTTTGAGTTTAGAGATAAAGTGTTCCTTCATATTTCTATATGAAACAAAGTCATGAGGTTTTGGAATAATGGAAAGCTTAGTCCTAGATACATCATCCCCTTTGACATCATTGATCACATTGGAGTGGTGACCTATTGAATAAAACTCCCACCTAACCTCTCTCAAGTACATTATTTGTTACAAATATCCCTATCGAGAAAAAACATACCAAACCCATCACATATACTAAATCTAGAGGTGGTACCATTAAAGAATGATATTTCATACGAGGAGCAGTCAGTGAAGACCTTAGATCATAGAGATAATGTTCTACAAAACAATACAACTCACCTGGTCAAATTGTTGTTGCGGAACCACAAGTTTGAGGAAGCGACATAGAAACCAAAAGAGGTGATCAAAAGTACCCTCATCCGATTTAGTTTATGAAATGAAAATTTCATAGGTGGTATTTTTAAAAGGGGGAACAATGTAATGACCCAAACTTTTATTCCCTTTTGAATGAATAAATGCCTTATCAAGTAATGTAGTTCTAAAAAAAATGAACTACTTTGTATATTTTGGATAGGTATATTCTGTTGGATTTAAAAGACCATTAATAATCATAATTTTTTATAATATAGTCATTGTGTACTGATCATTATGATTATTATATTAACTATTAATATAAAGTCTGATTGACACAGACAAAATGAGCGATAACCTAAACCAGTAGGATTATACCCTATGAATCCCATTTATTAGAGACTTTAAGGGAGATAACATAACTATGATTTTCTATTAACCAATATAAAGTTGAGATTCAAAAAATAAATCATGAGAAAAACCGTTTATGGGAAAAGTTCAAGCACATCAAGATCATGACCCAAACCATGTTTTCTGAACCACCCCAATAAAATTTCACCATCACACACCCTACCCTTAGGAAATTATCTAGTTTAATAAGGGTACATGTATCTAGAACTTAAAAGTATGAATTTTTATATTTCATTTCAATAAAATAATGGTTATACTCATTCTTTTTTATTACGAATTTTTTAAATGATTAGATAATGAGTTTAATAAAAATTATACTTTTGTACAATGAAACATAAATTTTATTTTTGAAAATATATAGTTTAAATCAAGACACTATTTTTGATTAATTTAATAAATTTTTAAATAAATTATATTTTAATAAAATATTATTATTAAATATAAATTATAATTTAATTTTACTGAGTCGTGTTTAATTTTTATAAGGGTCAGAAAAAGTTATTGTAAAAAACCATTATTTTTTAATAAATAGTTATTTTTTATTTAAAAGTGTAAATTGTCATATTTAGTGACTTATTTTGATAAAATAAATATTATTTTTAAAATCATCAAATTGAAATCATTTAATAGTGAATTTTTCATAATTTTCTGATACAGCAGAATTTTTGGTTAAAAAATAAATATGGTATAAATATACTGTGTGTATTATAATATCATAAAAGCCAAAAAGTGATGTAATAAATACTATAAAGAGTACTAAAAACATAAAATATGTTTCCCCTTTAAAATAAAGTGTTTTTATGTTGTATGATTAATTTTATAAACCCTTAATGAATCCTCCAAAACATATATTATATTTTATGTTTTAAAAATATATTCTTTATAAAAATGGATAACTTCCACATCACCATGGGTATTAATTTATGTATTTAGGTTATTAACCTTTTAAAAAAATTAAATACACTCCTACTTGGTAGAAACCATGGTAAAACCCATGGGATGGTTTGTGGTTTGGGTTAATTTATCATATACAGTCCAAAACCTATGTTTAGAAATTAATAATGAATCCTCCTCTCTTTTGCAATATAAACCCACCCAATATCCCATTAATCTTCACTAAAAAACCTTGTAGCATGAATTTAGTCTACCCTTACCTCTATATAGCCCTCCCAAGGTTCCCCCAATCCCTTCCTCCCATGATTTTAGAAGCACCCTCTCAAGGTAAGGGGTCCTCTCATTCTCCTCTTTATTCAAGTACCTTATTTATATTATACCTTTTTATTTTAAATTTTTCATGATGTTATATGTTTTAAGAAATTCCTATTACTATAATTATGATTTGAAAGTGATTATAGACCCCTTTCACTTTCATTTAATCCTTCCATGAATCTTTATATACCCCTATTATGCTACCAAAATTATCCTGCACTTTTTCCTTGCCAAAAAAATTATAGTGAATACCCATCCCTAATTATACTCGAAGGTATTAACCTAGATGTACATATCCTTAATTTATTGAGGAATTACATTTATGTAACAAAAAATCCTTAATTATGGGATTTAAAGTGATGAAATACACCCCTATGTTGTATGATATATGTGGACCACTTATACATATACATAATATGAATGTGATGAGTGGGACAAGAATTATCTAGTCCTCAAATGCATCGGGTAATGTTTTTAACCCATGAAAAATCATGTATGGGGTTAGGGAGTGAACCTAATCCAGTATAGGACTTTTTCCACCATGTGATTTTGTCTTGGTAGTTATCCTTGACTTATGATATTGTCATGATTATGTTGTTGCCACATTCCTATGTCTCCTTAATGTTATCATCATATATCATGATTTGATGTTCATGTTTATTATTATCACCCCTTTTATGTCTCATTGATATTCCTATTGACTCACATGTATTACTTTCATAATTTTATTCTTTGATTATTCCCTTACTAATCTTTATATCTCACCTCATTCTTATGTACATTATCAGGTTACCTCGTTTAGTTTTAAAAGATAAAGGGAAATTAAGGTAATTTTATGAAGTTTTAGTTTATGTCATTATATATATTTTAAAAAAATTATTCTTTGTACCTAATGATCCAAATAAACTAGGTCTCATAATATTCTAGGGTTTCATTAATTTTATATTTATGTAATAAATCATGTAATAATGTGTAATAAAGATATGGGTTGCATAAGGCCTCTCAATCGTTGGGTTGTGTTAATTTGATATTTATATTAAAAATCATGTAATAATACATATAATAGGTTTCAGTTTCTATAGTTTGTGTCATATAATGGTCTAGTTATTTATGTGTATTAGGATAAGAATATTTTAGTAAAAACCCTAGGGATAAATCTAAGTATAGGAAAACAACTTGAAATTTTAGTGAAGTATAGGGTGATTGATTTTAAATAAATTAAATTTCTTTCTAGATAATACAAGTGATTGTGGATCTATAATATATGTACCTAGTGGTAATAACTGTGAAAGGTATCCATTAGTATTAACTTGACATGTACCCAGTGCATGACAAAGAGGTCTTAATGCACGCCTAGTTTGACACTCCTAGGGGATATGCTTTGGTAAATCCAAAACTATTTATGAACCATTATGAAGGGATTGAATATATTATTATCATAGAAAACTTAATAAGTAAATTACCATAGATAAACTAGATTTAAACGTAGTGACTCATAATTTAGGATGTATATGTAATTTATAAGTTATTCCTTCCAACTTTATAGTTTCCCTTTTATATGATTCTTAGTTTGAGTAACTTAATCCTTAATTTAATTTCCTTTATTAAATATAATGATAGAAAATGGGAGGAATCATGCCAAAAACCATTGTTATAGGAAATGTGATGATTTCACTAATAAGATGCCTAATCTAACACTAGTAAAAAATAGGGTTTTCATATTGTTTTTTTAATATTGGTTACCTCATGAAGTTATTGTAGAAGATTTTGTAAATAAGTTTTTCACATTGGTTATTATTAACACGTTTTATAAATGTTATATATTTAGAGGTTTTTTTTCATGTTGGTGTTTTCAAAAACGATGTGGAAACCCATTTATCATGTTGGTTTTTAAAAAAAATGTGATAAACACCTTATCATATTGGTTTTTACATAACTGACATGATAAATCCTCTTTTAAAATTTTTTACATTGATTATAATTTTTTTAACATTATATTTATATAAAATGTCATAGAAAACATCATATAAGTACATATTTGGAGGTGGTTTTTCAAAAATATTATATCCAAACTGATGTGGAAATCCATTTATCAAAACTGTTTTTTGAAAAAACCAATATTATGAATATATTATCACATCTTTTTTTACATAGCAGGTGTGATAAATCCTCTTTCAAAAATTTCACATTGGTTATAAAATAACCAACATGAAAATAGTTTTTTTGAATTTAAAATCTATATAGTTTACCCATCCGAGTAGTACAACAGTATACCAGAAATTAAAAAACAGCATCAGCATAACCAAAATACATTATAAAAAATCAATTCATTTTAACATTACAATTTGAAATTTAATCTTTATAATGTACATTAAAAATAAACTAAAACTCAATTATTCATGTAAAATAATTCATCCATTCTCTTTATAAGTGTCTTAGCTATTATCTAGTATAAGGCCAAGGTACATTAAAAACTAAAAAATATATTTTAAATATATTTTAAATATAATAAAAGAAAGAGTAAATGAAATGTTATACTAAAATCTAACCTTATAGAATTTTGAAACTGTCCTGATTAAAATTATTTCAAACATAAATCTTAAACCATAGTATCCACATTCCTTTACTCCTTCATGGAGATGAAAAGTCTATTTAAAAATATTTTTCAACTCAAAATAACATTTTATATACTTTCCACTAAAATATAGTAATTATAAATAAGAATACACATTTACTTTTACATATTTGATTTTTTCATCTTCTTTCTTGTTATAAATCTAAATTAATCTCATTACCGATTTGAAAATAATATGTATGAAATAGATTTAAATGTAATTATAACATATACAAGTATTAAAATTATCAAACTCACATGATCAAAAAATTATTAAAATTATCTCACACATCACCATTTATAGAGAGAAAGCCAGTAAGTTGTCTTCTTTATTGAATAAAAAACATACAACATCCAATGGAAACTAATAAAAAATAATGTGAGCAGTTATTTAGTTCATAGATATAACTATTTATGAAATATATGTTATACAATCTTGATGATAAGGAAGAATCCTATATTGAATTAAATTATTTTGAAATATTTTAGTGATTTAAATTATTCTTTCTATATATCTAATTGTCATTGTTGTAGGTGAAATATATTGTGATTCTATAAATCCATATACTATTGTTCTGGCATTCTACATACAAAGTGTATAAAGATACCCAATACAAAAAAACATAATTTTTAATTTTTAATAAATTAAAATAACTGGAAGATATATGATAATCATATTACATATAAAATACTTTCATCATGTTGATTCCTAATTGATCTCTAGTTAAAACTTCTATGATATCTTTTTTTAAATCATCAAATTAATTTCACTCCCACAAATATTAGTATTCATTTGAAGTTTATAAACTTACAATAATAAATATAAATATGTTGATAATCTATCAAGTCCATAAGAAGTTATATCTGAAATCATAATATCATGTAATTGTTGTTGTCTATACGTATTTATTTACCTTTAAATTATTCCTATAAAAAATATAGAAATATATAAATTTTAAAATGTTAAAAAAAATAACATTGGTATAAAATTAAGTATATAATCTACACATATATCAGTGGTAATTTATCAGATAAGTATATACGTCCAAACTAAAAAATGGTCAATAATTTATCCAACTATAGTCACCTCATCTGTAAGAAATGGTATTCTTTCTGATCTATCTATAATATCTTTTATAGTGACTATAATCTTCTTTATCTCTATCTATTTATGGTGAAATATATCCCCAATATAATATATAATCCCAATAATATGATGTTGTGGATCCTCAACATATAACTAATAATAAATGGGAAGATGTGGAGGAGGAGGTGTATAAGTTGGATAAGTTAGAGGAGGTAAAAGAGTGAGATCTGTAGGCAGATGTGGAGGAGTGGGATCTATAGCCTAAAACCATATTTTTATGTATTCAAATATCGACTATAATTAATCCATGGTCCTTCCCTCTATCATCTAACACATATCCTATACATTATCTTATAAATATTCTATTTTTCTTTTTTATACACCCTCCATTGAAGAATATTTAGAACAACCAAACACTTTTTTTACTGATACACCAACTCGGTGTCTTTATACATGACCCAAATGTCTGATATTTTCCAATACAGTAGCTAAAATATCTTTCCTACCCCCAGCTATGAAGTTATTTTGTGTTCCCTTCTCTTTAAGGGAATATTGTATATAATATTTGAAAATTTCATTAGTGAATCAAAATATATAATGATTTGATTTAACTTAAATAACATAAATAAATTTAATAACATCTTAAAATCCTCTCAGTGATAAGACTCAATTATTCCATAATATATTTTTCCTTTTTCTCATACATTCCCTCTTTTATGTTTCATGTCTAGCTGGGGGGAGGAGGGTCAAAATCTGTGGATCCTAAAAACTCATCTCTCAGTTTAAAAAAAATCAGCTATCATTTTTTCTTCAAATAACGTATACCCTCCATGAGATAAAGTATAAGGGTGTACATTTTTGTATTAAATATCATAATGATATCTCATAATTTTCTATAAATTAATAAAAAAATAATTAAAATAAAAAAACTTCTAAAAGATATCATTTCACTTACCAAAAATACTTATTTTTGTCTACATTCAACAAACTACTTCCATGTATCTTCATCAAGAAATGTTTATATATCACATGGATTTTTATTTTTTTTATCCCAAAAAATTAAATTTGATGTGAGGGTTGATTTAAAATCCCTCCATCTCTTATAATTCAAAGCTAAACATTTCTTATTAGCTCCTCCAGTATCAGGTATATCATATGTCATCTGATAAGAAGGGGAAAACCTATATTAGTAAAAAAAATCATGACAAGTAAAATAATAAAAATGATATTATCAAAATTTTCTCCCATAATTGAGATATTATTACTTTTCCAACACTTATCCACTCAAAAATAAAAATGATGAATTTTCTCCGATCTTGAACTATAATAAAATTCTTAAATTGTTTTGAATTTGAATGCCTAGGAATATCATTATCATCAAAACCAACTAGTATCCTCTGGTCATGGATATGGGAAAATGATAATATTGGTGAATGTGTGATTATACGTTTACCAGCCCTCAAAGTCTTCTTTTCCCTTATGGAAATAGATGGACCATGTATAGAAGGATGAGGAGTCTCCTTAGCAAGAGAATGTGTACGGACCTCCCCAGAAGTATGTGTATGGTCCTCCCTAGAAGCTCATAGTGAATCTGATGTTTGATATTCAATTATCCCTTAATTCAAAGTAACAAAAAATAAGTACAAAAATATAAAAATCCCACTATTACATGTAAAATTAAATAAAAAATGACAAATGATCCAACAAAAAGTTAACTAAGCTAAACACATTTTTATTCATATTTGTTAAAGTAGTTAACTAAAATAATAACAAAAATAATTAAATATAAAATAACATAAACAAATGAAAAAAATAAAACTATTACATACATATTTGAATAACAATTTTAAGATGATACAAATAAAAAACAATACTAAAAAAACCACTATTTATCATATTTGTTAGAGAATCCTCAATATAATACACCATTTTAGAGTACAGTTCCTCTAAAATGTGGAGTGAATAGTAAAATTTATCTAATGAATTACACTATTTTTTTCTTAAAAATAACATTCCTTGAATATAATATTTTTTACATTTTTTTATTTTTATTTAACATATTTAATTATATTTAATTTTTTTACAGAAAATCGACAAATAAAAAGGTTATATAAGGGTAAACATAAGTTGATTAAGGGAAAACTAAACAAAACTTAGCTAATTTAAACAAAAAAATTAAATTATTTGTTATAATATGTGTTTTAATAAAAAAAATATAAAACTAATATATCTAAAATTTTATTAAATTTTGAAAATTAAACATGAAATAAACACGTGTTACCTAAAATATTAGAAAATTAGTAAAGTATTTTTTTTTCCTAAATTTCTTCCTCATGATTGTTCTGTATGGCACAAACCATGTCTATGACATGATCATCAATATTATCTATTAATATTTCCATGTAAGTAGTGATCTCACATAAATAAGCATCTTAATCAAGTTTTTCATCACAAACACATTGTTTTTCCCTTATAAAATAATTAACCACTATATATTGGATGGATTAAGAAAATATAATCTTTTTTCATTTGTTTCCATGATAAAAGGATCATATATGTATTCCAATCTATTTAGATTAACTAATGTCATACGGAATTCATCATGTATGACACTATTTTTGTTGATAAATCATTTTCAATTAAACATTAGAACTTAAAATTTAATATAATCATCCTCTTATATTTATTAAATGACTCTGTAATATTTACTTAATATGGATATTGGGTTTTTGTCTTTGTAACTCGAAAAATTAATTGCTTCTGATAACATCAATACACTACTATTCTGAATTTCACTTCTATTATCTTGATCTTTCGTGTGAAATGTATAGCCATTAATATCATACCTAGAACATGTTATCAAATTTAAACTTGGACCACCCACTACTCATCTCAATGTTTCAGATTCCTTTGATCTACCATGCACGATCTCTTTAAACCATGTAAAAAAAATTTATGTGCATTCAAAATACACATATTTTTTTCTTTGGATAACATTGTTTTAACACATTAATATGCATTGTTAAATATGGATGAGCCTCATTTATATTATTAAATGTGTATAACTTTATCTACTTTATGTGCTCATTTATCATCGACTTTACTTTCAAGCCATATGTCCCCTTTCCCCTATAATTGAATCATTCATGGAATGATGTAATCAAACCAATGTTCTCCAGAGAAAATAAGTATCTTGTTCAAAAAAATTCAACCTCCATGGAAATATACTTCTCAACACTGGAGGCTTTAGGTCGATATGTATTCTTAATATATCCCTTCAATATATTAATATACCTTTCAAAAGGATATATCAATCTTAAATATAGATGTCCTCAAATATTTATTTCTTGCACCAAATGAACCATTAAACGCTCCATGATATCAAAAAATATGGAAGAAAATACATTTATAGATAACAAAGTATAGAAACTACATCATTCTTCAAATCGTTCAATGAATTCAAATCAATCACTTTATTACAAATTAAATTGAAAAAATAACACACATTTATGATAATCCTTTTTACGTGGATGTGAAATATTCCATGAAATGAAACTAGTGAGTGTTTTTACATCATGAAGTGACTATCATGAGATTTCATACCTGTCAACTTCAAATATTTTAGTGACATAAAATTTTGTACATTTGAAGAATAACCCTGTGGAACTTTGATACCATAGAGACACCGATGAAAGATAATTTTCTCCCTATTGGATAATGTATAAAAATCCTAAGGCATGTGTGTTTATCTTCCATTAGGAGTCAGATCTAAATCTAAATGTATTCCCATTGGGAGTAAGTAAAATATTACATTTAACCCATTTTTATTCTTTCCTTTAATATCTAACAATATTTCAATCATATTATCACATATATTATTCTCACATGCATGAAATCAATTTTATGTTTTACCTCATGAAATATCTAATATATAATCTCAAAAAAAATTGATAGTTCATTCCAAATATTTCTATCATTACCGTATTTTTGTGTCTTTTTGAATGTGACATCAATGTTTTTTACCCTCTCAAAATATGGATTAGTGGACAAAGTTTTTGAAGAAATATCAAATTCTTGTAAGCCATAGAATGCCTTTTTAAATATTTAATAAGAATTATCTATAGAAAAAAAAACCTATGATGACCCATGTATACTATTTTCTCCCATGTTATAGTTGATAATATAAAGTATGTTGTTCAAAAATTAGATAAGATCTTTTTCCCTTAACATTGTATCCATAAAAATATCCATATTTTTGGGATTCATTTATAGTGAACATAATCATTATATGCAGTTTAAGATGTTTTATTTTATAAGAATTATACACTCTAATACCTTTCTCCCATAAAAGTTTCAAATCATTAATTAATGGTTATAACATAACATCAATATATTTTCCATACTATTTTGGTCTATAAATCATTAAATCCAACATGATATTTTTTCAATTCATAAAAATTTTAGTATATAAGTTGAAAATTACCAATAAAATAAGCTATGAAATATGTTTTCTACTAAGGATTTGATATGGATTCATTTCTGTTGAGCAAGTGTTGTTTTCAACAATACATAATATTGTTATTTAAAGGGAGAGTTTATATTAATACTCTATCTCTTTATGATAATTTTGATGCTCACAAATACCCTTAATTATTTTCTAATGATTTTATTTGTTAAGAATTTTTCAGGAATTTATTATTTTATTTTACTCTTGAAATTATGGGAATTTATTACTAAAGTATTCGTATTTAGCATGTTCTGTAAACACTATTCATGTGCTACTTATTAAGAATCTGCTTTAGCATATTCTAAAAACACTGTTCATACCCTATGAGGATAAACGTAGCATCAGGATAAAAACTATGTATACTTTTTGAGATAAGGAAAAAGTATGGTTAAACAATCATACGTTATTGGTAAAGTATGGAAGAAGAACCCTATGTTAGGAAGGAACCCTACGTTTGGGATATCAGAAAAGTATGGAAGGAGAACCGTACGTAAATATTAAATGTTAAGTTTGCTTCTCAAAAGTATGGTTCATCAACCTTACTTTTTTAAACAACCATATGTTCTTGGAAAAGTATGGATCAAGTAAAAGTATGGATCTTTTACCGTATGTTTGAAAGTTGAAGAGAAAAGTATGGATGACCAAACCTACGTTTGGAATGAACCTTACGTTGTCAACCTTACTTTGTGAACCTTATGTTTGAAGGCTACGTCATCAACCTTACATTCAGAGGATACATATAGTTCAACTCAACCTTACGTTTCGCATCAGAGAATTTAAAGTCAATTTTTTAATACAACGGTCAATACGCTTATTATTAGGTAGATTTCAAGCTAGATTTCAAGATGATTTAAAAGTATGATTTTGACTGATTCAAAACCATTACATCAATGATTTGATAATCGAATTAAAAAGATAATTTTTTGCCGAGTCTTTAGGGAAGTTATGAATACTCTGTAAATTCAAATGTTTGAATATCGCGAGTAAAAATGTGAATTTTGTGGTTCTAATTTTTCAGGAAAAGTTCTTATCGTTATTTTATTTATATGGTATTTTTAAAACTGTATCATGGATTATTGATCGTATGTGATCTTTTGATTATTAAAAGGAAATAAAGGAAAAATAGAGTAAAAAACAACATATAAAGATCTTCTGATTCAAAAGGAGCGTAAAAAGCTCTGATTTAAAAGGAAGAAGGATCGTGATAGAAGATTCACTTGTTCTACAATGAAGATCTACTATGAATTTGCTACCGATGAAGTTTTGAATTATATTTCTATATCTACTACAATGGGATCGACTCAGAATGTATCTTATGTGAAGATTATTATTTCTGACAGCGACGATCCATCTACTGTCAATTGCATGCTGCTGCAATTGTGAAGAACATCTGGAAAGTATTTTTAAAATACAAAAATATTTTTTTTATTCTTGAGTGATTGGCTTCTCGTACTAATCTGTGTAAAGTTCTGTAAGTGAACCAAAAGGCTTTGTTTTGACTTGGATTGTAAATGCGTCAACTGCTTGTACTCAGTTGTGAACCGATCTGTTGAGATAGGGACCAAATAGTGAAAATCACCAAGCTCGTGGAGTAGAGCGTTGGTGGAGTGGACTAGGGGCCTTCTGTTCCCCAAACTACTATACATCTTGTGTTTCTGCTATTTAAATTTCCGCTGCATCATTTTATCTGATTAAAGTTAAAAGGCAGAACAAAATCTCGTAAATATTTTTTAAAAGACACAATTCACCCCCCCTCTTGTGTATATTTTGTGTAATCCGATCCAACAATTGGTATCAGAGGTTGAGCTTTCTGATAAATCTTTAACAAGATGAAATTGATTATACACAGAGCAATATGACTGATACAAGAGAGGGAATGTCTATGGTCAGAGCATCGTACTTCAATGGAGAAAACTATGGTTGCTGGAAGTCTCGAATGATTATCTATCTGAAAAATCTTGGATACAGAGTATATTCTAAGATTATGACTCCATATGAAATACCAGAAAAACCTGAAACATGGAGTGTAGATACTGAAGCAGATTATGACATGAACTCAAAGGCAATGAATGTAATTATATGTGGTCTAGGACTTGATCAGTTTAACAGGGTATCTCAATGCCCAACAGCATATGAAATGTGGCAAACTATTGTTGTTGCTTACGAAGGAACTAACAATATCAAGGAAATGAGATATGAAACTGCTAAGATTAAATTTGATACATTCAGAATGGTTGAAGGTGAGAGTATTAATCAAATGAATAGAATATTGACAGAGATTTTCAACAACATAACTGCCTTGGGAGATCCCATTAAGCAAGATGATTAAGCTTTAAAAGTATTGAGAGTACTACCTAAAAAATGGAATGGAATCTCTTCAGCAATTAGACAGTCAACACCTGTCAAAAATTTAACCATGAGATAACTGATTGGAACACTAATGATGTATGAAGCTGAAATGGAGGATGAATCTAATGAACATAAAGTTATTATCAAAAGAGATGACACTGCCTTGAAAGTATCATCACAGAGCAAAAGCAAAAAGATGAAGAAAAATGTAAAAGAGAAGTCAGAGAGTTCTGATTTATCTAATTATGATATGGGATTGGCTCAGCTAGCCTGAAGATTCACAAAATTCTATATAAAGAATAAGGGCTTCAGAAAATCCTTTAAAAATTATGACAATGAAATCAGATGCTATGAATGCAAGAAAATGGGGCATATCATACCTGACTGTCCTCAGCAAAAAGAAGACAAGAGAAAGAAATTTTTCAAAAGAAATGACTATGAGCATAAGGACAAGAAATCCATGAAATCTATATAGAGTGTATCTGAAGACTCCAGTAGTACTTTTCAATTAGACTCAGAGAATGAGGAAGCAAATCTGAAAGCCAACATGTGTTTTATGGCAGAGACAAATGAGGTACAATCTTAATACTCTTCTGATTCTAGTTCTGAATCTAATTACTCTAATGAAAAACTTGCAGCCTACTAAAATATGCTTGAAGAAAAATTTGACTCTCAATTTAAGAAGCATAATTCTTTAAATAATATTCATAAGGTCATTTCTGATGAAATAGATACAATTCTGACAAAATATAAGGAGTTAACTGAAAAATTTGATTCAATTAATTCTAACAATACAGATTCTGAATCAAAGATAAAATAACTGTAAACTGAAGTATAAACTTATAAAACTGCAGCCCTAGTTTTTACTAAAGGAGAAAATACTTTAAATAAAATCCTTGGGAAAAATGTCATTAAAAAGAGATATTTGGAATTGGTGGTAAAGGTGAAAAAACCCAAGCTGTACAAAAACTATTTTATTCCAAGTGAAAAAAGACTAAATTATAATTACTGTTGAATAAGGGGATATATTTCTAAAAACCTTTTCTTAATACAACCCCAAATAAGTGTCATTAATAAAGCTTTTGTATCAAATTATCTATTTGACTCATGTGAAATTAGAAAAACAAAGCAAGTCTGGATTCCCAGATCCTTGCTAGCTAACACTACTGGACCCAACAAAATATGGGTACCAATGAAATCTGTGTAAATGTCTTTTCAGGGAGCATGTCACAAGAGTAAAAAGGACATATGGTATATGGACAGTGGTTGCTCAAGACATATGAGTGGAAACTCATTAAATTTCTCTATACTCACTCAAAAAGATGGTGGACTTGTCACTTTTGGTGACAATGCCAAAGGAAAAATCATTGGTATTGGAACAGTTGGAGATCCAGAAGCTGTCTAAATTAATAAAGTACTTTATATACAAGGATTGAAACACAATATGATAAGTATCTCTCAACTATGTGATGATGGTTATGCTGTTTATTTTTTTAAAAATTGTTTTTTTGTTTTCAAAAATAAATTGCTTAAATTTAGAGCACCAAGAACTCATAATGTGTATACCCTGGATTTAAATTCCTTGTGTAAACAAGTAAATTTCTTAACTGCTAAAATTAATGAATCCTGAATCTGGCATAGGAGACTTAGACATTGTAATTTATATGTTTTAAATAATTTATCTAAGAAACATTTAGTTTCTGATTTTCCTAGTCACAAATTTGAAAGTGACAGATTCTATGATGCATGTCAACTTGGCAATCAACACAAATCATCCTTCAAATCTATTAACAAAATTTCTACATATAAACCTCTATAACTTATTCATATAGATTTTTTTGGACCTTCAAGAGTATCAATCTTGGCTGATAAATTATATGTATATGTTTTAGTTGATGACTATTCTAGATTTACATGGATTTTCTTTTTAAAATTTAAAAATGAATCTTTTACTTTATTTGAAAGTTTTTGTAAATATATTCAAAATGAAAAAGGTTTTAAAATAATTTCATTAAGAAGTGATCATGGTGGAGAATTTGAGAATCATGAATTTAATTCCTTTTGCTCAAATATGGTTATTAAACACACCTTCACTGCACCTAGAACACCTCAACAAAATGGAATTTTTGAAAGAAGAAATAGGAATATTCAGGAAATGTCTAGGACTATGCTAAATGAATACATCCTTCCTACCTACTTTTTGGTAGAATCTGTAAGCACAAACTTCTATATAATGAATAGAGTTTTAATTATACCTCTTTTGAAAAAGACACCCTATGAACTTTGGAATAACAGAAAACCTAAAGTTAACTACTTTAAAGTTTTTGGATGCAAGGTTTACATCTTAAACACCAAGGATAATCTTGGTAAGTTCGATCCAAAATCTGATGAAAAAATTTTCTTAGGATATTCAGCTACCTACAAATCTTAAAGAATCTATAATAAGAAGTCAAGGATTGTTGAAGAATCAGTTCATGTGAAATTTGATGAATCGGATCCCTTTGAGAAAAGGACAGAACAAATGGATGAATCTGACTCTAATGATAACATGAGGCTTGGGAACTTGAAAAATGATTTTGAAAAAGATATAAATAAAATTTAGTTCATTTTAGAAGAACATGATACTGAAGAACCTATAAGTGTGTTTCCTAGACAGACTAGAAACCTAAAGAATCACCCTTTAGAAACTATAATAGGTGACTTAGATATAGGAATAAAAACTAGAAGAAATATAGGAAATCTTGTAGAATTCTCTGCCTTTCTATCCCAATTAGAAACCAAGACTATAGAAGAAGCTTTAGATGATGAAAAATGGATGATAGAAATGCAATAAAAATTAAACCAGTTCAAAAGAAATGAAGTCTGGGAATTAGTTGAAAGACCACATAACTATCCAGTGATAAGAACCAAATGGGTCTTTAGAAATAAGCAAGATGGTCAAGGAATAATAACTAGAAATAAAGCTAGACTTGTAGCCAAAGAATATAATCAAGAAGAAGGTATAGATTATGATGAGACCTTTGCACCTATAGCTAGACTAGAATCCATTTGAATCCTCTTAGCCTATGCATCTCATATGAACTTTAAATTATTTCAGATGTATGTTAAGTCTTCCTTTTTAAATGGTTATTTAATAGAGGAAGTTTATGTTGAGCAACCTCCTGGTTTTGAAAATTCTCAAAAACCAGATTCTATTTCTAAACTTACTGAAGCTCTCTATGGCCTTAAATAAGCACCTAGAGCTTGGTATGAAAGATTGAGCTCTTTTCTTTTGAAAAATGATTTTACTATTGTAATGGCAGATCCAACACTATTTAAGAAAACTGTTAATTCTAATATTTTATTGGTTCAAATTTATTTTGATGATGTAATTTTTGGATCAACTAATAAAACCCTTTGTCATGAGTTTTCAAATTTAATGAAAAAAGAATTTGAAATGAGTATTATGGGAGAACTAAATTTCTTTTTAGGAATTCAAATTTATCAAAAGGATTTTGGAAATGTTTTGAATCAAAGAAAATACATTACTTATTTATTGAAGAAATTTGGACTTGAAAATAGCAAGACATATACAAATCATATGATTACTAATATAAATCTTGATTTGGATTAAACTATAAAATCAGTTGACAATAAGTTATATAGAGGTATGATTGGTAGTTTATTATATATTACTTCTAGTAGGCCAGATATAATGTATTCAGTATGTCTTTGTGTAATATTTCAATCAAATCCTAAAGAATCTCATCTAACTGTTGTTAAAAAAAATTAGATATTTAAAAGGAATTGTTTTTCAATATCTTCTTTATCCCAAAACTTCTGATTTCAATTTGATTTCATATTCATATGCAGACTTTGAGAGTTGTAGATTAGATAGGAAAAGCACTTCAGGAACTTGTCACGTTGTAGGAAGATCTTTAGTGTCATGGTCAAGTAAGAAACAACATTCAGTTTCCCTATCAACAGCTGAGTTAGAGTATGTTTCTGCTGGTAGTTGTTGTGCACAGGTGTTGTGGATGAAAAACACTCTTATGGACTTTGGACTAAATTTTAATAATACACCTATTTTATTTGATAATACTAGTGATATAAATATTTCAAAAAATCATATTAATCATTCTAGAACTAAGCATATTGGTATCAGACATCGTTTTCTAAGAGATCATGTTCTTAAAATGGATATATATTTAGAATTTATAAGTAATGAAATTAAATTAGCTGATATTTTTACTAAACCTCTTACCACTTCAAGGTTTGATTTTATTAAGGGGGAGCTAGGTTTATTTGATTTTAAATAAAATTTTATTTTACAATGGTAGTTCTTTATTTTAATTCTGCTTAAAATAATTTAGCTATTTTGTTTTTCAAATAGAATAAGTTTCTTTTCCCTGCATAATCTATTTTATTTATTTTTAAAAATATGTAATGATTATTAAAAACACGGGAATCAAGGTTTTCAGAAACCCTTTGAACTTCTAAACCATTTCATTTCTATCGAAACCTTTTCGAACCCGCAAACCGCACCTCTGCTCGTCAACCCTAATCTTCGAACCTCTAAAATCCTAACCTTAAAACCTTCATAGATTCTCATAGATATGGCAAGGACTAAAAGAGTCATTGAAGCTGAGACAAGAAATTCCAAGAGACAATGCTCTGAAGGAAGAAAAATCTTACAGGGAAAGGTAATCGATATCGACTAGTTATTTCAGACAAATCTACTGTTGAAACAAGCACTGTCATTTCAGAACCTTGAACAAACATTCAAAAGTGAAAATACGGAATTTCAGTATGAGGTAGAACTTAGATACTTCTTAAAATCTGTACAATTTATTCTTGGAGATACTGAGACAGTATGATGGCTAAGATAGAGGATAGAGATTTCTCAATCTGGTTAGTAGAAATTTATCAGATTCTCAACTTCCCTCGTGAGGAAGTTTTTCATTTCGATTTGAAAAATATTGGAGATTATATGCATAAATCAGAGGATATAATGTCGTTTCTCTTTGGTATTAATACTATAAAGAGAATTTTTATCAAGGATTTAGAGCCTGATCAGAAAATTTTGGTCAAATTTGTGCAAAAAGGGATTGCACCGAGGATGTCTGAGATAGAAAAGATATTATATCTCGATATGTATATAATGTATCTTTTTCTCAATGATTTCAAACTCAATTTTCCTAGGTATATGGTTAGATACCTAAGATATTTTTGTCAGAGTGATGCCTGAATGAACTTTTATCCTTTTGGTCGATTCATTTCCAAGTTTTTTCTTAAGAAGGATATGGTGAGACTACTGGATTCCAGAGTACACTGTCATCACAGTAATGTGTTTAATGCTTGAACATTAAGGAAGATTGGCTATTTTTGGATTACTATCAAAGGAAAACTTTTTCCAGTAGGAGAAGATAATGAATCAGAGAGTGCTCAAGCTTAATCTACTAAGTCAAAGGAGGAACAAGCTGAATCGAGAGTCAGCACTGCGACAAGGAGAATCAGATTTGAAGTGGTAGAAACTGAGGAAGAAAGAAGTCAGGAGGGAATTCAAACTAAGAAGAAAAGACGTGTAACTGAGGAACTTAATTCTCCTCACTTAACTATAAGATATTTACCCTCTTACAGATTTTTTAGAGAAAAGGTTGTTGAACAACCTCAAGAACAGAATGTCACTGTTACAGATCCTGGTCATGAAAGGATTGTAGTTGAAAGATCTGAACAACAGGCTGTAGCTAATGTTTCTATTGTACTTCAATAAGAAAAGGAGGCAGAGCCTGGAGAGGAAGTGGCCAGACCTCAGGAAACTCCATAGGATATCATTTTAGATATTTCATTAGACGACCAAATTGCATATGTTCATAATGAGCATGCTTCTGAAGATCACACAGAAGTTCTTCAAGAGGATTTTTCTATGGAAGAGTCTTAAAAGGAATCTGAGGAAAAATCTGCAGACCAACCTACCCAGGACAAGGAGAAAGAAAAATCTAATGCTGAATCGTTATCTTTAGTACTAATATATCACATAGAGCATGAGAATTAGAATCAAGCACAAAGTGCTTCTAATTCAAGGAATAGGGAAGTCGAAGAATTGTACAGAAATCTATCTCAACTACAATGTGAGAAGGATTCTCTGAGAAGCACCTTAGCATCCGAATAGTTGAAATTTCAAAAGCATAAGGAGATTATTGTTTCAAGACAAGAAGTTGAAATTTTTAAATAGGATATGCTAAATGTAATTTCCAAATTGAAATCTGAAATGGTTATGAAGTCAGATTTCTCAGATCTTAAGTTGTTTCTGGAGATAAAATTTGCATCAGTTGGAAATCATGTTGATAGTGGATCAGGTATTTCACCTGATTTAATCATAAGATTTCAAGCTATCACAGCTGTAATGAGAAATATGAATGACAGGTTGCAAGATATTCAGTGCAATAGTGCTCCATTATCTTTTCTCTTACATAATCAGAAATTCTTAGTGGATCAGTTGACATCCAGTGAGCCAGGAATCCGCTCTGTCTTAGGTAAATTCACAGAGAAGTTGTCTTTGTTTATGGAGAAAGAATAAAGGCTTCACAAGTTTTTCATATTCAATCTCATTGAAGATATTCATATGACTCAAGAGGCCAGAGATCTTATTATTCATCTTGGTGATGGATTAATGAAAATGTTGAGAGAACAGTTAGCATAAATAAAGTCTATAGTCCAGATAATATAAACCCTACCAGTTCACTGCAAAAAACCGTGATTCCTATGTTTATCATCATTGTATCTATTTTTGACTTTTAATGAAAATCTGTTTCATTCTTTCAATTTGTTTTACTGTCTTTAATTTGATATGCCAGTACTCCAGATTTAATTATTGATAAATAGTTAATAATAGTCTTTACTTATGTTCAGTTCTACATTAATCTATGTTCTATTCCATATTCTATCATTATTTTTTATTTCACAAAAGGGGGAGAAATTTGGATATAAACACAACAGTTTTTTTACTGGGAGAAATTTGGATAAATACAAAATCTTTTAGTTTGGGGGAGTAATTAATTTTATTGGGGGAGAAATTAAAACATGGATAAATTAAAGGGAGACATCAATATTGTATTTATCTTTTCAAAATTTCAAAACTTTATGTAATTAATTTTACGTTAAGTTAATTTCATTAATTATTTCTTATGGGTTTTGTGATCATCAAAAAGGGGGATATTTTTGAGCAAGTGTTATTTTCAACAATACATAATAATGTTATTTAAAGGGGGAGTTTATATTAATACTCTATCTCTTTATGATAATTTTTATGCTCACAAATACCCTTAATTATTTTCTAATGATTTTATTTTTTAAGCATTTTTAAAGAATTTATTATTTTATTTTACTCTTGAAATTACGGGAATTTATTACTAAATTATTCGTATTTAGCGTGTTCTGGAAACACTGTTCATGTGCTACTTTTTAGGAATCTGCTTTAGCGTGTTTTGGAAACACTGTTCATACCCTACAAGGATAAACATAGTGTAAGGATAAAAACCATGTATACTTTTTGAGATAAGGAAAAAGTATGGTTAAACAATCATATTTTATCGGCAAAGTATGGAAGAAGAACCCTACGTTAGGAAGAAACCCTACGTTTGGGATATCAGAAAAGTATGGAAGGAGAATCGTATGTAATTATTAAACATTACGTTTTTTTATCAAAAGTATGGTTCATCAACCTTACTTTTATAAACAACCATGAATTCTTGGAAAAGTATGGATCAAGTAAAATTATGGATCTTTTACTGTATGTTTGAAAGTTGAAGAGAAAAGTATGGATGACCAACCCTACGTTTGGAATGAACCTTACATTTTCAACCTTATATTGTGAACCTTACGTTTGAAGGCTACATCATCAACCTTACGTTCAGAGGATGCATACAGGTCAACTCAACCTTACGTTTGGCGTCGGAGAATTTAAGGTCAATTTTTTAATACAACGGTCAATACGCTGATTATTTGGTGGATTTCAAGCCAGATTTAAAGCTAATTTCAAAGTACGATTTTGACTGATTCAAAATCGTTTCATCAATGATTTGATAATCTAATTAAAAGGAGATTTTTATGTTGAGTCTTCAGGGAAGCTATGACTACTCTGTAAATTCAAATGTTTGAATATCGTGAGTAAAAAGGTGAATTTTGTGGTTCTAATTTTTTATGAAAAGTTCTTATCGTTATTTTATTTATATGGGCATTTTAAAAATGTATCATGGATTATTGATCGTATGTGATCTTTTTATTATTAAAAGGAAAGAAAGTAAAAAACAACATATACAGATCTGCTGATTCAAAAAGAATGTAATAATCTCTGCTTTAAAAGGAAGAAGGACCGCGATAGAAGATTCACTTGTTCTTAAACGAATATCTACTGTGAATTTTCTACTGCTGAAGTTGTGAATTATATTTCTATATCTACTGCAACGAGATCGACTCGGAACGTCTCTTATGTGAAGATTATTATTTCTGAAGGTGATTATCCATCTACTGTCAATTGCATGCTGTTGCAATTGTGTAGAACATCTGGAAAGTATTTTCAAAATACGAAAATCTTGTTTTTTATTCTTGAGTGATCGACTTCTCGTACTAAGCTTTGTAAAGTTCTATAAGTGAACCAGAAGGCTTTTTTCCTTGGACTGTAAAGGTGTCAACTACCTGTACTCAGTTGTGAACCAGTCTGTTGAAATGAGGACCAGATAGTCTAAATCACCAAGCTCGTGGAGTAGAGCATTGGTGGAGTGTACTAGGGGCCTTTTGTTCCCCAAACCACTATACATCTTGTGTTTCTGCTATTTAAATTTCTACTGCATCATTTCATCTGATTAAAGTTAAAAGGCATAACACAATCTCGTAAAGATTTTTGAAAAGACACAATTCACCCCCCTCTTGTGTATATTTGGTGTAATCCGATCCAACAATTCCATTTGTGTATAGTTCATGTTTGAGATTTCAACTTCATTTCTGAATATATAAAACTTTTGATCAAATTTTTTCCACTATAGCAAACCAGCTAGATGATGTAATTTTACACCAGATATTTTCTCATCTACGTGTTATCTTAAAATTTTTAAATCATTTGAATTTGAAAATAAAAAATTCAAATGATAAATTATAGGAAGATAAAAAATTTACTTGGCAAGAGTTTATATAACTTCTAAATCAACCCGTGGGTTTTCTTTCAACTTATACCATGATGTCCTATATTTATGACACTCTAAAAGACCTTTTTATTCCTTCCTATATAGAACATTTTTATTCAGATAGGCATGTATATTCTTGTACCCTAAACCCATCATGCATAATATTTGCTTCACATTATAATGTGAATCTAGAATGTTGTGGTCTTTAATAAGTATGTCTTTCAACATTTGTAGCTACTCTATAAAACTATTGTCACTCCATCTTTTTTTTCCTTCGAGTCAATCAATATTAACACCATTGATAAAACCATAAATCCCATAAAACCTAGATACAATGGTTTTTCAAAATCATTATAGAGATTTTTAATTACCAGTTCTTTCCAAAATTCTTATAATTTAATATTACAAATCATTTCTTCAATTTGATCACACTTATCATCTTGATCATCATCAATAGATTTTTAATTCTACCTAGTTTCACCATGCCAAATCCAAGGGTTATAACTCAGATTAAAACCATGAATAATTAAATGATATTTTATTTATATACTTTTAAACTTCTTTATATTTAAATATTCAAGCATGGATAAAAAAACAAGTCATTGTTTGGAACGTTTTATTTATCAAATTCCAAAAAAGCATCAACACCTTTATCATATTCATCACTTGTTCACAGTGAGAAAATCCAACTACAAATCATTATTACCTATAACAAATATCATGACTTGAAAATACATTATTATATTTTTAAATTTAATTTGAAATTTACTTTTATAAATAATAATAATAATATCATAAAATATCTCAATTATAAAAGAGGGACAACATATTTGATAAAAAATGTCACTTTGAACATATTTAATTATCATTTCTTCATAAACATAAAAATTTGTCATGAAATCATCATGATCACCGAAATATATATTATAAATACTTCGTATTCAGTGTCTATAATCCATTATACCTTAAAAACTATTGTTCACAATGTAGGAAAAAATATACCATAGACACGCATTAATAAGTAAACAAACATTATTTCTAGTACAAATTAATAAAATAATCATTTAATCAAACCTAAATCTAAAAAAATAATTCATCGGTTGAAAAATACCTTAAATAATGAATAATGGGAACTAAAAATAAAAATATTGAATATAAGGCACAACAATAGAAAATTGAAACTACAATTACAAATAAAAATACCCAAGAATCATAGAAACCATAAACAATAAATACAAACTACAAATTGATATCAGAAAGGTGAATATTCATATGATTAATCTAATGGGATAATGATGTGGAGAGAGTGAAACTAGTAGCTGAAAATGACTGAGGGTTGAAGATGGTGGTCAATGCCAACGGAAAGAGAGTCAAGGCCAACAGATCATAGAAAGAAGGGTTAGGGTTTTCTATGTGAATAAAAAATTAATAGTTTCCATGAAAATGAATTTTATTTTATAGATGATGTGAAAAAATGAATTTTCAAGGTTGGTTATCAAATAACCGGTGTTGAAAATATACTTCTCAAATTATTCACGTCAGTTATAAAATAACCGATGTGGAAAAAATCATGTCAATTATAAATAACTAATTTGAAAAACATGTCATCGAAAATGTATTTTGTACTAGTTTTTTGGGAGTGGGATCCTATAAATTCATATAAACACTAGAACAACGTAATCAAGTTGTGAATAATAAATTGAATCATGTAGAACTCCCTCCATATCCTAAAAAATAGAAAGGTATGATTGAGTCCTTTATGTGACAAAGGCTTCCTACCTTTAGTGGATATTCTGATATATTCATCATATAATAATATATTAACTCCATTGAGAAGATATTATATATCCTCCAATTCTCAAAAAAAGGGAAATTCATACCGTTCGTTTATTGCCTAGAGGGGGAAGCTGATTAGTGGGGCACTAATCGAGAATATGAATCCCAATGAGGAAATAAATTCCGTGGAATGGGTTGGATTCAAAAAAATATTTTTTAATAAATAATTTCCTTAAATTTTCTATATTAAAATAGATAGGGAGTTCCTTAGACCAAAGAAAAAGGAAGACTAGACTATCGGGGCATATGAGGCACAATTTACAAGGCTTGTGTGGTACTCCTCTAACTTTTACATTTAAACCAAAAGGAAGGTGAGATGCTTCTTTATTGGATTAAAGTTGAGTCTATGAAAAGCATTGGTTATTAGAGACTTCAATATCTATGAAGATATTTTTTTGTGCCCTTGATGTAAAAATGGAGATTAGTGACTCTCAGTGGCCTCATGGGATAGGAGATAAAAGAATAAAATGAAGTTTAATTTTGGGGTCAAGGGATAAATCCCATGGAGAAAATAAAACCCAACAACTACCCATATATCAAAAATGTGGGAAGAAGCATCCTAGAAATTATCTCAAGGGAATAGGTAGATACTTCAAGTGTGAACAATAGAGGCATCAAGCTAATCAATGCTGAAGGTAAAATGAAGAATCCCACTAACACGGTGGAAGAAAAGAAGGTTATTATCAACACTTAACCTATAGTCTAGTGTTTAAACTACATAGAACATGGGAATTATATAATATAGTTCCCTAATCCAAGGGTTATTTGAGACAATAAATGATAACAACCTCTAATTACTAGAGAGAAAGGAAGGGAATATGTTATCACTACTATTGAGGTGGATCCCAATAATAATGTGGATATAGGTAGGCGGGTTATTCATTCAAAAATAGTGATTCGGCTATTTGATTCTAGTTCTATACATTCTTTCATATCATGAAAGTATAGTATAACTATTCAAAAACAACATTTAAACATGGGGGTTGAGTTATCTATGAGAATAAAAATGGGATAAATTATTGTATCCCAAGTATATAGCTCCTCCTTAGTTAATGTTTGTAGACTAAACCTCCCATAAAATATTTTCATACTTCCTTTAGTGTCATTTTATTCTATATTGGGCATGGATTGATTATCCTAATATAAATCCAACATCATATTTCAGGAGAGGGAGATAACTCTTAACATCCCAAGTCATCCTTTGATTATGTACAAGTGTAAGGAGGATAATGAAACTTCTTTGGAATATTCATCTCAAGCATGGATATTATTGCCTTACAGGAAAATATATCTAGCTAAAATGATTGATACAAAGGAGAGGATCATGCTCAAATACATTCCCATTGTGATGAACTGTACTAATGTATTCCATGAAGAGTTTAATGTTCTTCCATATAGCTGATAGGTTGAGTTCTTAGTTTAACTTATACCTAGATCTTTACCCATATCCAAGACTCCCTATATAATGACCACCATTGAGTTGGAAGAACTAAATAGGTAATTACAATATAATTTGGACGAAGGTTTTATACACCTGAGTGCTTCACCATGCAGTTAACCAGCCCTGTTTTTCAAGAATAATGATGGGTCAATGCGCCTTTGCATTGATTATCGTGAACTCAACAAGATCGCGATAAAGAAAAAGTATCTACTTCCACAGATTGATGATTCATTCAATCAAAAAATGGGGCCCAGTGTGTCTTTAATGTGGATCTTATGTTGAGGTATCACTAATTAAAGGTGAAGAAGGGAGACATTACCAAGACTACATTTTGAACAATGTATAGACATAATGAGTTAATATTTATTCCGTTCAGACTCAATAATTCTCTAGTAATATTTATAGAATTAATGAATAGAGTCTTTAGATATTACCTTGAAAATTTATGATATTCTTTAAATATGATATTTTGATATACTCAAAAAGTAATTTGGGACATGAGGAGCATTTAAATACTATACTAAATACTTTTCCAAGGGATAAACTATATGAAAAGTACAATAAATATAGTTTTTGGATGGAGGAAGTACAATTATTGGGGAATTTTATCACCAGCAAAGGGATATTTGTAGACCCTTCAAAGATTAAGGAAAATGAGGAGTTGCCCAAACCAACATCTGTAATAGAAATCTATAGTTTCCTTTGACTAGATATGTATTACTGATGATTTGTGAGAAACTTATCATTATTTTAAAACCCACTAACCAAGATGAATAGAAAGAGATTAAAGTTTCTATGGACTGATGAATGCAAAGGAAGTTTCAAGTAGTTAAAAAGGAGGCTTATCACTACATTGGTTCTCACACTACCCATAAGTGGGGAACTATTCATGTATATATAGATGTTTTAAAAAGGGTATTGGGTTGTGTATTGATGAAAAATTAAAAAGTGATGGCATATGATTTAAGGTAGTTTAAATTTCATGCGTAGAACTATCTGAGTTTTGATCTGTATTTGGGTGTAGTAATATTCAAATTAAAAATTTAGCAGTGTTATCTCTATGGGGAGAAGTGTGTAATATATATTAATCATAAGTGCCTCAAATATATATTAATAAAGAAGGTGCTTATTATACACCAGTGAAGATGGTTAGATCTGATCAAGAACTATGGATGCTTAATCCATTACCTTCCTGGGAAGGAAAATAAAGTTGCAGATGCTTTAAGTAGAAAGGATCATGTAATATTTTCCATGATGAGTGTTGAGAGGTACTTGATTATCTTGAACATGAAAAGGATGTAAATGGGAATCATAAAGTAAGGGACATCATCATTCATTTATCTAATTATTGTTTAAACATCCCTACTATAGAAGATAAAGGATACTTAAAGGGATGATATATAAATTCATAAGAAGGTAGAAGCTATAAGAAAAATTAAATCTTAGGAGTTAAAAATTAATGGAGAATGAGTTATAAGATTTGGGTCACGAATCAATGTACCATAAAATCATGAGATAAATAATGATCTATTGAATGATGCACATACCTCGCCCTTCTTTATCCACTCAGGGAGCATGTATATGTATTAAGATCTTCAAGGGCGCTATTGGTGGGATGACATGAATAAGGAGATTGAGGAATATAAATCAAAGTGTCTGGTATGTCATCAAGTGAAGGAAGAAAGGAAAAAGTCCATGGGGATGATGTAAATATTACCCAAACCTATATGGAAATGGAAAAACATCACCATAGAACTTTTCACTGGTATTTCAAAGTCATGTAAAGGAAACAATTCTATTTGGGTTTTAGAAGATCGTCTTAACTCATTTCATTACTATTTGAGAGGAATTATCACTTGATAAACATGCAAGGATATAAATTAGATGAGTGGTGAGGCTATATGGAACACATATATCAATTGTATCTGATTGAGATACAATGTAAAGGTCCAAAATATTCTCGAGCCTTCCTTTTCCATTCTAGTGTGTCCGATGGGTCGGGCATAATTTCTTAAATTATATAAGTTGTTTTAAAAATATTTTGGAATCTATAAAGTATTTTTAAAAGTTTTTTATAAATTATAAATTTAATTTCAAAATTTTAAAATTTTATTTGAAAAACTAATTGAAAGTCTTAAAATGATTCAAATGTTTTAAAAGTGTTTAAGAAATTTTAAAATGATTTTAATATTTTTAGAAGTGTTTTTAGGATTTTGGAGGTAATTATAAACCCTCTTATTAAATATTAATAAGTTTGATTTATAAAAATATAGTTCTTATTAAAAATGTTTTTACCCTTATATAGGATCTTGTCACCGTGTATGGGTAACCATATTTTTAAAGAGTTGCATAAAGGTATATCGGTTTCATTACTGGTTGTGTAAGGGTAGCCTAGATTTTAAACAGGTTTTGTAAGGGTAATATTCTAGTTTTTTAAGGGTAAGTAGTGTTTTCCTCTGTCCTCAAAAGGGTAATCCTTTCTCACATAATAGTACCCCTCATATCATGTAAAGGTAAAGTCTCTCCATGGATAGATTAAGGGGGTTCTCCCATGCGCTGCCTAAAGGTCTTAGAAGATTGTGGAAGGGTTAAATAGTTTTCTCAAAACAAGTGTAAAGGTAATGTGTGACGTGCATAAGGGTAGGATAAAATATATAAAGGGTGAGTAAGTGTAAAGTAGTTTTCATAAGGGTAATACAAATCTCATGTAAGGGTAACCATGTAATCTTAAAGGGTGTGTAAGGGTACTCACGTGAGGGTGGAGTTCTATAAGGGTATTAGCATAAAGCTCTTTTCAAATCTATGTAAGGGTAAAATCACATTATACTTATGCAGTTCATGATTCTCAAATAAGGGTAGCATATTTCTACCACTATATAAGGGTAAAAAAATTACCCTTACGCAGTACTATACTATCTTGTATGGGTAACAAAAATCATTTTAAAAATCCAATTTTCTTCTAGAAACATCATGAAATTCATTTTTCATGATTTAAAAGATGAAAATAATTGTTTTAATTAATTTGAATAATTCAAATTATATCTAACATTTTCAAAGGCTTTAAATGGATCACAATTATGATTTGATTTAAATGAAAATTAAACAGTGAATGAAATATGGAATGTTTTAAGGAGTATGAAACACCCTGTGATTTTTTGAAATAAATATTTTTTTAATAAACTTAATTTCTTTGATAGTTTTCATTACACACAACACTGGGTTTATCATGCATTACATATGACATCGAGTTTTAATAAATAGTGAGATATTATTAATATTATTATTTAGAAATAGTTGTTATAACCTATCCTTTAAACTTAGAAGTTTGAATAATAATTTTTACTTTTTAATTATTAAGTATGATTTTTTTTATAAATAAAACATTTTGATAAAATGTATTTAATTTTTATAAAAGTCTTTATATGTTTCAAAAATACTATTTTCTAAAAAAATGTTTTTATTTCATTTTTGAACAAATAAGAGAAGTAATTTTCATCAATTTTAGAAAATTAATTTTAAAAAATAAACATTATGTTTTTAAATATTCATATCAATATCATCTTGGGGTGAATTTTTTAGAATTTTTTGAAAAGTTAAATATTTCATTGAAGAGTGAAAATCCTAATTTTTATTAATAATTTTCTTTTCATTTACAACATTTAAAAACATAAAAATTGCTTTTAGATGATTTTAAAAGTAAAATTAGCTCAATTATATATTTATTAATTCAATTTAGTTAATTTGAATAAATTCCATATTGAATTGGGATATTAAAACTTTCTATACTTATGAGAATTTTTACTTTGGAAAATGACTTTTTCATCACGTTTGCAAGTTTAATTTTAAATTAAATTATGGCACTCCTGTAAGTTGAATTTATAAAAATGGATTCAAAATTTTGAATCATCATAATTTATATTGTATAATAAGTTCATCTTAATTTTTGACCATTATGAATAGTAAAATAAGTAAAAATTAATTATCACGGTTAAGGTGAAAATGAGTTTACCAAGGGTTAAACTAAAATGATAAGGGGTAAAATGACTTAGAAACTTGTCCAAAGCCTATTTTATGGCCATATTTCGACCTTATATCTTTTAGGATAGATAATGGTCCATTTTGGAGAATTTTTTGATGAGAAAAATGTGGGTACACCTTTTTCTTTTCAAAAATTACAAGTGTGTCACTCACCTCGCTTATAAAAGGTCACCCCCTCTCCTATCCTCCTCACACTTCCAAACCCATTTTTTTGGACAATTACTACCCAAAATCCCTTAATCCCCTAATTTCATCCTATAATTCTTAGTTTTTATATAAATACAACCTATGAAGGATTTTAGTGCAAACTAAAATAAATTGTTCCAAAAAGTGGTAACATCCCTAACTGAGCATTTTATTTTATTTATTCCTCCACCACCTTCGATTCTTATTAAACCATATTGATATAATAACCTCATTTTCTTCTATATACTGAGATTTTTTTATGTTAAGGGAATGACCTATAACCATCTCCTCTTCCCTTAAATGAGAAACGATAACGTCGCTTGTGTGTACAACGAAAAACCGCCTTGCGAACCGATGTGCCATGACTTCCATCAACACCTCTCGCGGTTGGGTATGATGATGGATATAATGTATATATATGATATTTTTAATGTAAATATACTTCTAGTAATATATTATCACATATATCTTTTTACATTCCATTGTGTTCACTACTACAAAATAGGTCTTTAACAATGCTAGCCTTTATCACTAGTAGAAAAAAGTGATGATAAATGTTAGCCTTTATCAGCAAATTTTTTTAGCACTGATAAAGGATGACACTTATCAGCTCTTTTCTTTGGTACCGATTAATGGTACCTTTTATCAACACTTTATTTTTAGTGCTGATAAAGGGTATTCTTTGTCAACGCTAAAAATAGCACTGATAAAGGTCCCCAATAAAATGAAATAATTAAACAAATAAAAAATAAAAATAAGTATATTAAAAAAATATTAAAAATATTATTAATTAAATAATTATTGATAAAAATGAATAAATTTAATATATATATATATATTATAAATATTAATAAATAGTATATATTAAATATATAGATATGAAAAATGAATGAAGTGAAATAGTTAAACAAATAAAAATTAAAAATGAGTAAATTAAGAAAAATATTAAACATTAATTAATTAATTAATTATTGATAAAAATGAATAAATTTAATATACATATATATAGATTATATATTGGGTAGAAACTTGGGGGTACTATGACATCAAATACACACACACACACATGTTAGGATCAGACCGGTTCTATAGCCCCCCAGGGATAGATCAGGAATACCCTCAACTTATTTATACATATTATATATATTCTATAAGTAATGGGGCAGTTGTATGATAACCCCATCAGAACATCGCCCCCAACCATCAGGTGGAGTCCTCAATTCACCATTTATCCTTACAGGGTCCATTACTTTTTAATAATCTATCCATGCCACCATAATTTTCCATCATTCAGGGCACCATCATACTGCGATCTGCAAGACCGTCGTGCCACATGCGGACTCTACCGCACCTCCAGACCGACATTGTTACATTGCCATGACCACGCCACCTAACATTATGCACCATCTGTTGTCGTGATCACCACCAGTGTCGTCATCAAAGGAGCTCTACCCACAATAATGGAGATGTCGCTGCCATCATTCAAAGGTCAATCGAAGACATGCGCCTGCATCATCAGTAAAGAAGAACCGCTCATCCTATGTCCACCTCTTTGTCGTCCCACATGTTCGCCATCATCCATGAAACTGATCACCCAATAGCCGTAGTGCCCAAACCGAGCCCACCAATGTCCCATTCCGTTATCGGTGACCATCACTTCAGCATTCATGCCCCCATTGATAGGAAGAAAACCATATGAGAACCAAGCTCGCGCAAAGTACCAGCCACCAAACCATGTCGTAAAGCGGCCCCAAATAAACTCGATAAAATTAAAAAAAATGAGAGAGGATGGGAATTTGATCCCACGTCGCTCCACATTGATGTCATATAGGGGAAATCAGATCACCACTTGATCGGAACCCCATTGGAATGTATATAGATTATAAATATTAATAAATATTATATATTAAATATAGATATATAAAATAAAATGTAATAACTAAACAAAAAAAATAAAATTTAAAATATTAAAAAAATATTAAAAAATATTAATGAAACAATTATTAATGAAAATGATTAAGTTTAATATATATATATTAATTATAATTAGTAATAAACAATATATATTATATATAAATATAGAAAAAGAATAAAATGTAATAATTAAAAACATATTAATGTCTAATTCTTTTTTAATGGGTTTTATATATAATTATTCATTAATACATTTAATATAGAAATATATTCATATATATATTTATATATATATCAATGTATATAATATTTCCTAAAATATGATTTATATAATAAAAAATATTTATGCTTTCATTAAATAAGTCTTCTATTTAATGAAGAATGGTTTATAATTAAAAATTATTATTAATTAAAAATAATGACTAATTGCATAGAGTAATGGATATAATTGAATGTCGTTTGATTTTTCAATTTAACATAAATCAAACATGTGTTACATTGATTTCACATACATATGTAATTGATTCATTTTTATTTACAACGTGCACACAAAAACTATTTGTGTAATTAATGAAATATTATATAGAAACACATACATCTAATATTTATGTAATTTATTCAAATTTTAGTATTCATTTTATAATTTTATTATAACATGACACATTAAATATATTATGTTTTTAATTGGTAAATTTTATTTATTTATTTTTAATATTATAATAGTTAGGTATTATTTATTCATTTTTAATAATTTTAATAATTTTAATATTTTATTTTGTTACTTTTTAGAATTTAATCATTTTCTATTATTTATTTAAATATATTTATTTACTATCTTTTAATATTTTAAATATGTTTTCGTATTTATTTCAATATATATCCATGTTTTTTAATAATTTATATTTAATTAATAAAACTTATCCAATTTTTTAATATTTTTAAAGCGTACTCATTTTTAATTATTCAATTTCACTCATTTTTAACATGCATTCATTTAAGGTTATATATTCATTGATAATGTTAAAAATATATTTGTAAATAAATATATTTATAGATGTATATTTACAATATTTATTAATTTATATATTTATAATTATAAATATATTTACTATATTCATCTTTATTAAATATATATATATGTAAAATGAATAAAATGAAATAATAAAAATAATAAAAATTAAAAATGATTAAACTACAAAAATATTAAACATTTTATTAATTAAATAATTATTGATAAAATTGAATAAATTTAAGATACATATATATTGATTATAAATATTAATAAATAGTATATATTAAATATAAATATATAAAATGAATTAATTTTAATAATTAATCAAATCGAATTAAAAATGAATAAATTGTAATAATTAAACAAAAAATAAAAAATGAATAAATTACAAAATTATATAAAAAATTATTAATGAAACAATTATTAATAAAAATGAATAAGTTTAATATATATATATATTAATTATAAATAGTAATAAATGATATATATTAAATATAAATAGAGTAAATGAATAAAATGTAATAATTAAAAGCATATTAATGTCTTATTCATTTTTTATGTTTTTTATACATAATTATTTTTTAACACATTTAATATAGAAATGTATTCATATATATTTCTATATATATATCAATGTATATAATATTCCTTAAAATATGGTTTATATAATACCAAATATTTATATTTACATTAAATAAGTATATATTTAATAAAGAATTATTTATAATTAAAAACTAATATTAATTAAAAATATTGGCTAATTGAATCAAGTAATTCACATAATTGAATGTCGTTTGATTTTTCAATTTTTATATATATCAAATTTGTGTTACATTGATTTCACATGCATATAAGTAATTAATGCATTTTTATATACAACACACACACAAATATTTATGTAATTAATGAAATCTTATATAGAAACATATACACATAATGTTTATGTAATTTATTCAAGTTTTAGTATTCATTTTATAATTTCATTATAACATGATACATTTAATACATTATGTTTTTAATAGGTAATTTTTTTTAATATTATTAAAGTTAGGTATTCTTTATTCATTTTTAATTGTTTTGGAATTTAATCATTTTCTATTATTTATTTATATATATTTATTTATTATGTTTTAATATGTTTAATATTTATTCATCTTTATTTCAATATATATATCTTTATTTTTTGAATAACTAATATTTAATTAATAAAACTTATCATTTTTTTAATATTTTTAAAGTGTACTCATTTTTTATTATTCAATTTCGCTCATTTTTAACATGCATTCATTTAAGATTATATATTCATTAATAATGTTAAAATTATATTTGTAAATAAATATTTATAAATAAAAACATTTATAAATGTAAATTTACTATATTTATAAATTTATATATTTGTAATTATAAATAAATAAATATTATTTTTTAAAAAAGTATTAATATAATTATAAATAAATAATTATAAAATTATAAAAAATTTATTCAAATAAAAAATATATTTTATGTATTTATATTTATATTTATGTTTATATTTATATTTATTTATTATATATATAAATATATAAATATATATAATGATATAAATATATAAATATTTTTAAAAAAATTATAATAAATATATTTAAATAATGAATATATTTACTATATTTATATATATTTATTATATATATAATTATATATAATGATATAAATATATTTATAATTATAATGTATATAATGATATAAATATATTTATAATTATAAAATTATAATAAATATATTTAAATAATGAATATATTTATTATATTTATATTTATATTTATTTATTAAATATATATATATATAATTAGATAAATATATATAATGATATTAGTATATTTATAATTACAAAATTATAATAAATATATTTAAATAATGAATATATTTAATATATTTATATTTATATTTATTTATTAAATATATATAATTATATAAATATATATAATGATATAAATATATTTATAATTATAAATAATTAATTATAAATATATTTAAAAATATATATATTTATAAAACTATTTATAAATGTATACTTAGAATATTTATAAAATTATATATTTATAACTATAAAAAATATATAATTGTTTTAAAATTATTAATATAATTATAAATAAATAATTATATATTTAAATAATTATAAATTTATAATAAATAAAAATATAATTATATAGAGCTATTTACAAATTTTTTATTTATAATTATAATTATAAATCCTCTATCAGCACTTCTTTTGTATTGATAAAGATAGAGCTTTATCAATCCTTATTAATTTAGCACTGATAAAAGGTATATTTATCAATGATTTTTTGGAAG
This sequence comes from Viscum album, assembly GCA_963277665.1. Classification (NCBI taxonomy): domain Eukaryota; kingdom Viridiplantae; phylum Streptophyta; class Magnoliopsida; order Santalales; family Viscaceae; genus Viscum; species Viscum album. The sequence continues at coordinate 766,890,463 of OY728138.1, forward strand.
TATTGATAAAGCTCTCTCCAATCTATTTAAAAGAACCCTAATCACGACTGATTCAGTTGTAATTCTGAAGCTTTCATGGAACTCCCCTAGTGTTAGTGCTCCTCTACATTCTCTCAGATGAATAAAGGCTAGGATTCAAGGTATGTTATTTTCTCCTCCTCCTAACTCATTGATTGCTTGTTCGAGTTCCATAGTTTTCATTATTTTAGTGTTCTTAACAATGACGTACCCTACTCTTCTTCTCTTATAACTCTAGTCGTGATTGGTCTCTCTCATTCTTCCTTGTTGTTTTCATTCTTATTTCCACCTTCACTCATGGATCTTACCATAGTTAGCGTTAATTATCATTGTCACCATCACCACCACCATCATCAACTTCTCATTTTTCGTCATCATTTACCACTGCTTCTCTTTGATAGTTCTACATGGTTTTTAATCGTAGTTTTGATTTTTTTCACACATCCAAGGCCTGTTTTATATGATAAATTTTTTTGGGTCTTGTGGTTTTCTGGTATGATTATTTTATGAATGGGTGTTATAAATCATGTTGATTTACTTATAAATGGGTGTCTAGGGTATGTTTAGTAGGTTTTATCTTTGACTAAATGATTATTTAATGAGTGATGGGACAACTAAGGTATGTTTAATTTTCTTTAATGATTATTTAACTAGTGTTATATTTGAGGAATCATTTTTTTATGAATTGGTGTCTTGTAAATATTCTATCAATTTTTCATGAAATTTAAAGTATGCTTAATTTACCTATTAATATTTTTATAGCATATAAGGTATGTTTAATTTTCCAAATTAGTGTTTAGATGATTAATAAAGGTTTTTTTCTTGCATTGTGAGTGGGAATTTTGAATGTATAATAGATTATATAGTTTGAATAAGGAGTATTGATAATATATATTTAAATGATCATCCTAGGAAAGTTTTGATGGTGCCGATTGTGTAATTTCATTATAGGGGAAGTTAGTTTATAATTCATTTTGAGTAACACAAGAATAATATAAGAGTTTTTTAGAGTTATCCCTCCTTTATATTCCATTCTATAGTTTAATATTTATATACTATTCCTCTAGGAATTTTTCAACATAACCCTCATCTGGTACTATAACTATTTCATCAAAAAACATCATCACTTCCCTAATGTTACTTTCTACCTCATCTCTAGTCATAGAGTACATTAATATTTATCATTCTAAAATGATATGATAAAGATAAGACAATTGAAATTTATTTTTAATATAATTAGGAAATAAATTAGAATCACATTATCTCCCTATTTAATCATGTTTATAGTATATATCACTTTATTTTTACTATATGAAGTGAAATTTTAATTTTCAATTTGATGTATGAAATTATATGCCTCCTTTCAGATCCTTATCACTATCAAAATAGTTTTCATCGCTAATATAGTATTCCTAATTTTATTTTATGGTTTGTATTTTATATACATTTTTAAAATAATAATTACCAATTTATATAATGAAAAGAAAAAAAAATTGAGTTTTATTTGTGGTCAAACTTTTAAAATAAATGTTATTATTATTATTTTTTTTGTAATTTTTTCTGAATTGATTATAATTGAATAAGTCTAAGGTGAAACCCTTTTTTTAATTTGTTACCTTTATTTTATTTATGAAATATTTTTCATTTATTTGATTTTATTTTTATTTATAAAGGTAAATTTGAATTTATTTTTTCAAAAATATATATATTTAGTACTTGAAATTTATTATAGGTGGTAATGAATTGATGTGGCCTTTAAATCTACTGATTTTACACATATTTTCATTAAGTATTTAAGGATTTAATTATTTAATTTTTACTCTTTTTGTTAATTAATTTCACTTTGGTAATTTTATAATTAAATTTATTAATTTACCACATTTTATAATTAATATTGTATTTTTAGCCTCAAAAATCATTATTTATGTTTTACTTATTTAATTTTTTTATATACTTTTTAAATTTTAATTTTACTTCACTTTTTAATTTTATGTTAGGTTTGTTTTTATTAATTAAATAGTCTTTCATAGTGTCATCATTTAATTAAATTAATCTTTACTTTATTTTTAATCTTTTATGATTTGTTTGCATAATATAATTAAATTTTATTAATTAAATTTTAATTTGTAGTGTAATTACAATAATTAATTTAACTCTATTAAATTTATTGTTTTAATTTAATGTTTATATTTCAATTGTTTTAATCTCTCTATTTACTAAAAAATTTCAATTAGTTTTTAATGCAAGTTTTGTTTTCAATTTTTAGATTTCTATTTGTGAATTTTATTAATTTTTCAAATAATTTATGTTTTATTTAATTCAAATATTAATTAAGATTAATTTTTATTTTATTAATTGATTCTCTTATTATTAATCTTTATATTTTATTTTGATTTTATTTTATTAATGTTTGATTTATTATAGCCAACTTTTATTTAACATTCTATTATTATTTTTGTTTTTTTGTGAGGTGAGTCACCGCTATTTAATTAAGTCATTGTCACATTTTCCACATCCAAAAGCGACTCATCCTTTACCAAAAAACACAAAGTCACCATTGAGCGGATTTAAATCCTCTCAGGTTGGGAACCTGAACCTGACCCTCAGGTTGGGGTTTTGGACGAAAATGCCTCCATTATGCATTTTGGGGGTTTTTTACATTGTCGTTGCTGGAAATTCCCATCGAAATTTCCACTGGAAATTCCTGGGTAAATTCCACTAGTAATTTCTTTTGTAAATTTCCACTAGAAATATCATATGCAAATTTCGACATGAAATTTACATTTCAAATTCTCTCTTAAAATTACAATGAAAATATATTAATACATAAGTAAAAAAATCAATTTTTTACTAAATATTTGTATTCGAAATTTGCATTAAAAAATTCTCGTGTAAAATTTAGGGATTCCTAAGGGTCTATAAACACTTCATAAATCGTGAATTTCCTAGGGAAGTATTCATTACAAACATTCCCTGAAAATTTCTAGTGCAAACTTCCACTAGAAATTTCCAGTGAAAAATTCAAATAGCAGTTCAAATTTATACATTAAATTACAATGAAGATATACTGATACATAAATAAAAAATATAAATTTTAATCAGAAATTTTCATTAGAAATTTACACTAAAATAATTAGTGAAAATTTCAACAAATTTCCACTAGAAACTTTTATTACCAATATCTATTCAAATTTCCAGTGGAAATTTTCAATGTATATTTTCTAGTATAATTTCTTTTAAAATTCGAATTGCAAATTTTTACTGAAAATTTACAATACTATTTCAATGTATGATGAAAATTTTCAATGAAAACAAAAAAAACACAATGACAAACATACAAATACAAATAAACATGGTAATATTCAATTATAAACTTCAAGTAAAAATTTACAGTGGAAATATTCAGTACGTATATACAAACATCAATGTAAATTTGAATTTGAATTTTTAGTTTTACCTTTACACTATAAATCCCCACTAATATAAATCTATAGTAAAAAAATTTAGAGCAAATTTATAGTAAAAAATTTGAATGCATGTACATATACATACATACATATGTATATATACATACGTACATGTGTATATATAAAAATATAAATATACAATATAATTTTAAGTACAAATTTACATAGGAAAGTCAAAAAATCCCATTGAAAATTCTCAGTTGGAGACTGACATTAAAAGTTGAATGTAATCAGTGGAATCTATGTTTATTGCGGAAACTGTGTTCTAGGTATGATTTTGTTTTTGGTGTAAGTTATTCCTAGCATGGTGATTCTATTTATGATAGATTTTACATTTATTTTAGTTTGACTTCACTTCATCGGATCATAGGATAAAAATTTTCATCACAAATTTTCAATTTAAATGTCCACTTAAATTACACGTGAAAATATATTAATACATAAATAAACAATGAAAATTTTCACTGGAAATTTACAGTTGAAATTTCAAAAGAAAATTGTCATCTTAAATTTTCCATTTGGATTTTCACTTAAATTATAAGTGAGAGTATATAAATTTATAAATAAACAGCGCAAAATTCCAGTGGAAATTTCCACTGAAAATTTCCTATGAAAACTTTCACTGTAATTTTCCAGTGTTTATTTCCATACATAATATATTTCCTATTATAAATATAAAATGATTTTTTTTAGCCGGAATTTTTAATACAAATTTTCTATACGTATACATAATATATTAATATATAAAAAACAATGTAAAATTTCAATGCAAATTTACACCGACAAATTTAGAGTGAATAAATATAAAAAATGTATATAATTAAAAAAAATAATGAGTAATTATATATTTATAAACACAAAACATATTATTAATTATTGTTATATATTTATAAACATAAAAAATTATTAATTATTGTTATATATTATTGTTATAAACATAAAACAAATTATTAATTATTGTTATATATTTATAAACATAAAACAAATTATTAATGATGAGTAGTTATAATATATTTATAAACATAAAAACATTATTAATTATTGGTATACTTTTAGTCGTACTTACTATTATTATATATTTATTATTGTTTTATATTTCCATTTGTATTTATTACTAATTAATTATTATTATATATTTTGTTTTGATTTAATGTTTTTGAGTTTGAGTTTTTTTTGTAATTGGATCCCAGCAGGATTGAAGGATATTTAAGTCCACTCCATTCAAATAAATCAATTTTTTTTAAAAAAATCAATATTAATTAAAATTTTGATCTTTCTCCAAATCATTTTTTGGACACGTGGAGTCAATCCCGTGTGGACGTGACCCTTAGGTTGGAACAACCAACCTGAGACGATAATTTTGGCCATTGAGCATTGATGACTCTATCATGGTTAGCCTTCACTTTGTCACCTGTAGACATCATTCCCCTGTACCATCCCACTCACTATTGAGCCTTCCGCAAGCCATTTTCCTCTGTTTCCTCCTTCAATAGTGACTCGAAGTCACGATTCCCTTATTTTCACAACCCACCACTCTCTCCTAACATCACTACTCTAGAAAACCATTGAGACCGTCAAAAATCCTTCCACTTTTGCATCTACAACGATGAATGGGATTCACCGATGCCGCAACTCCCCTCCCTCAATGGTGACTTGGGGTCACCGTTGCCACTGTTTCATCGTTGCACAAGGAAACTGATTTCAAGTCATTGGCCAATCATCTGCCCACCTTTTTAGCACTTCCTTAACACACTGTTGTTCACATATTTCCACCAACCCAACCTCATCCTACCAGACAAGAATAACAAAATCAAAATCATCATCCACTTAAAACAAACCCTTATTTCCTAGATCTAATGAACCCGAAGACCTAACTAGATCTTAGTTGAAGCCACACCGTTGGATCCAGGACTTTCCGATATTATTGGTCATCACTAGTTACCGCACCAAACTGATGCCACCACTGAAGAAGAGGAGAGGCCAACCACCTGGAACACCCGAGTCATTGGTACAAGAGTAAGGTCGTCGTTGTGGAGATCCACGAGGGGAGTCGCTGCGGTCGAACCCGCTTGGAGGAGGAGTTGTGATGTCGTTCCACATGAAGAGTCGTTGTAGTCGTGTGATGGTAGTCACTGCCGTAGGATCGCCGCCACGGAGGAGGAGCAGGATAGGGTCTCCGCCGACTGTGGCTTCTCTAAGAATTCACACAACTATAATAAATTGTTGGGGTGAAGCAGAGGTTTGTGGTACCTTAAACACGCAAAAGAAGAATCAAATGGAGCAACACAGGATTTTTACATGGTTCGTCTATTTGCCTACATCCACAGGACAATCAGAAGGGCGTCACTATATTTCTCTCTTCTCCGAATCTCATCGGAGGATTACACCATACCACACACACCCAGATTACACCCCATATTACACAAGGGATCCATTTTAAATAGAGAAGGAAAATCATCCTTCTAATTCGATTGGTGGGTAGTTCATCTACCCATGCGATTTCTCTCACCGCTGGCTGTTGTCCACTGTGTTTGCTGCCCACCATCAAAGACCCGTTTTAGTGGTTTTACGATAAAGGAGACTTCTGTTGTAGCCGACGAAAACATCTCCCTTGATTCCTTCCCATATTGGGAGTGGCCCCCAAAAATATCCCCCTCATGACCAATTTGGGGTAGAAGCTTGACCTGCAGTATCCTTGAAGGTGTTGAAAACTTCATCGGAAAATCAAACACGCTTCTTCACGCCAGATGATGTGGCGCTTCCACCATCTTCACTCGGTCTCGGGCTGACTGCGGTCTCCATCTAATGATACAACCCTTGGGACTCCTTCCCAGTAAGCTTCGTTGTATCCCCGTATGAGACTTACAACACTCCACCATCTATGGAAATCTTGTATCCTCTCGCATCGAGCCTACTCAATGATATCAAGTTCTGCCTCGTCCTCAGAATGAATTTCACGTCAGCCTGTTTTCGAATTCCTCCATTGGGTGTCTTCCATTTCATAGTCCCAACACCTCGAATCTCACATGTTGACCCATCACCAAGTCTCACCGAGTCTCACACCTTCTGAAAAGTATAAAATGTACCTCTCATCATACATATGTGTGTCGAGATCCCTGAATCCAGAACCCATCCGTCTTCCTTTGGATTTTGAGCCTGTTCATTCTTCCTCTTTAGAAAAAGACATTCCCGCTTCATGTGCCTAAATCTTTTGCAGTAATGACACTGCACCTCTACCCGTTCAACTTGCTCATCTGAGTGAACGCTTCCCATTGTCACGTATATTTCATCATCTGTTGATAAACCTGTGATGTTCGTATCCTCCTCTTCAACTTGCTTCTTCCCAGCAACGTACCGTTTGTGATCTCCATAATCACTTTTATAGTGACCCTTCTTCTCGCACCAAAAACACGTGATTTTTCTAGGATCACGTCCCCTAGATTTTGGTCACCATTCTTTACCTTCTGACTTCTGATATCGGCTCCTCCCACGTTGATCATCTCGCATCGCCATGATTTGATCGCTTGAATGCATCACGGGTCTTCGGACTGCCTCCGAATCTTAAAGTGACGCCATCACCTCATCCAACTTCAATGACTCCTTCCCCACGAGAAATGCAGTCACAATCCCATCAAATGATCTTGGTAGGGATGATGAAAGAAAAAGTGTTTTGTCTTCCTCTCCAACCTTCACACCGAGCCCCAATAACTGTGTCAGGATTTTGTTGAATTCATTGGTATGATCCAACAAATTTTCTCCCTCGTCCATGCACAACTGGTACAGTTTCTTCTTTAAGAACAATTTTTTGGTGAGAGACTTCGCCATATACTACTGCTCCAACTTCTTCCAGATCTCCTTCGGTGATGTCTCGTTCAACACCGAGTACTTTACCTCATTCGCCAGAAATAGCCGAATTGTGCTGACGACCCGCATCTCGAGCTCTTCCCAATTATCAGCACTAGTTGTCTCGGTCTTTTCTCCGATCAATGGTCTGATCATGCCCTATTGCACCAAAATATCTTTCACCGTGCTTTTCCATGAGCTGAAATTGTTTCTACCATCGAACTTCTTGATCTCAAATCTTGGTAGTGCTCTGCCACCAGCCATCATCGTTGTCGCAAAACACGATCACCACCGTCGATGTCATGCCTTTCTGAAACCAACTTATTTAGTGAGAATTTTAAAAAACTAACCATACGGATGCATCTGTAATGGTCGTTATATTCAGAATCAACTCTTGGATCGCCGAAATCGAACACCAATTGACCGAAATATGGTCAAAACACGTTCAACGGTTCAGATCACCCGCTGACGTGGCACGCCGAAGTTCCCAACGGAATCTCGCCGGAATTTTTTTCGGTGGCATAAACAATGTCGTCTTCTCCGGTACGAGAGTACTTTTCACCCGCAAGTTTGACTAAACTTTGACCGAGCCTACCGAACTCGTTTCAACTCCATTTTCATCGCCGCTTGCGCTGTTGGAATCATCTCGCCACCCTCTTCACGGATCTGGCCTTGAAAAAATTTTCCGACCACTTTCAATTTTCCAGTCACTGGAAAATTCACCTTCGCAGTGTCATTTCACCTCCGTTCTCTCCAAATCACCTATGATACCAATTTTTGGGGCACAACGGAGGTGTGTGGTACCTCAAACACACAAAATAAGAATCAAACAGAACAACACATGATTTTTATGTGGTTTGGATATTTGCCTACATCCACAGGAGAATCGGCAGGGCGTCACTATATTTCTCTCTTCTCCGAATCTCGTCAGAGGATTACACCATACCACACACACCCAGATTACACCCCATATTACACAAGGGATCCCTTTTAAATAGAGAAGGAAACCCATACTTCTCCTTCAGTTGGTGGGTAGTTCATCTACCCATGAGATTTCTCTCACCGCCGGCTATTTTCCACTGCGTCGGCAACCCACCATCAAAGACCCGCTGTAGTGGTTTGCCGACAAAGGAGACTTCCGCTGCAGCCGACGAATACATCTCCCTTGATTCCTTCCCATATTGGGAGTGGCCCCCACATAAATTACTAAAATTAAAATAAAATAAATAATTATATTAACAACTATAATAAATTATATTAACAACTATAATTAATTATATTAACAACTATAATTAATTAAATTAATTAACTATATAAAATTGTTTAAAATAAATAAATAATTATATTAATAAATTACTAAAATTAAAATAAAATAAATAATTATATTAACAACTATAATTAATTAAATTAATAAACTATATAAAATTGTTTAAATAAAATAATTTTCAATTACAATTAATAATTTTTATTAAATTTGTTATAAATTAATCAACTTAATAACATTTAATCCTTTAAAATAATCATATTTTATAAATTTAGTAAAATATTAACCTTAATAATAATAATTAAAAAAATTAATAATTAATAACTATTAATAATTTTAAATAAATTAAAACAAAATAATCAATTAAAATATTTATTAATAAATTAATTTAATAACTATAAATAATATTTAATAGTAATTTAACATTGATCTAATAAAAATATTAACTAAGTTATACATGTAAATATTTATTTAATATTTTATTTATGCTTAAATTCATATTAATCCTTCTATGTTTTCATTGTGCATATATACGCAGGAGACGATTTCATGTCCAGGTGCATCCCAACAACCAAGTTGTAGTTCATTACAAGGGAAAAACTAAAGTGACATGGGTGGTATAAGAAAAATGTGTGTGTGCGGTGCAAAAGAGAAAGACTTACCTAAGTCTGTGCGTGTAGGGGGTGACAAAGTAGTAACAGACCAACAACAACATGGGAAAGTGATCAATCCATTCATTCATTCGATAGACATCTCATTCATTCAAGATGAGACCTGGAGAGTAGCAACAAGACTTCGAGGATTCTTCCATTCAACACCTCTCGGAGACTGAGACCTAGAGAGCATGAGCAATAGGGGAGTTCTTTATTCCTCTTTTGTTCTAAATTTCTAAACTTGTAATGAAATGTTTTCAATCTCTATATTGAATATGATTGTAGGATAATCTTTAAAGTTGTGGAATTTAATTTTTGATGGTTACATTATTTTTCTTCTTCTCTAAATTCTTTCAATAAATAATTCGACTCAACTGGCGAAGTTGATTCAGATTCTTAAAACTTAATTTTGATTTACACCTCTCATACTCAATTTCAAAACTCCATGATCTCTCAACAAGAAAGATCATGGATTCATCTTTAAAGATGCTAATTTCTAGATTCTTGGATATAATTGGCGATATTACTCCATTAACTTTTACTCAATTTCATCTTCTTTTAGGTGGTTCTAGAAGTGGTGAACTACATTGAATAACTTAACTGCTTGATTACTCTTATGGTGAGGGAGACTAATCAAATAATTTTATAGGTTGTGAATTAAATAACAATTCTAGTGAATAATTTATTTTTACAACCAATATAATTAGATTCCCTAAGCTTTCTTCTTGATTAGAATTTTCTCGGTTTTAATTCTTGTCTCGTGTCTCCTGTTATTTTTAATGCTCATCATCCCTTCAGTTTTCAATTTGTTCTATTAAAAATTATTATCTCATTTATTATTTATATTAAAAAATGTAAGTAAAGAAATTAAAAAGGAAAATTTACCCATTGTTAACAACAGTGGGTTGGTATAGAAAACTGTGGTCACTCAAACCCCTTTTTGTCATCCTTATGGTTCGACCATTCACTACTATACTAGTACAAGTTATAAATTTAATTTTTCGGTCATAATGACATCTGTTCATAAAAAAATTTGGCATCGTTGTTGGGGAAGGATTCAAGAAACCATTTTTTCAATTATAAAAAAAACTTCCAAAAAAATTCACATAAAAAAATAAAATAAAAATTTAAAAATCTGCTAAAAAAATATGTTTCTTTTGTTGAACTTAAAAGTTTTGTTATTTGAATTTGAACATGTGTGTTTAATCTGATTCTTTAAAAAAAATGGAATCGTGTTAAGGTTTTAATAATGTTAATGAACTTTACTGTGAATATTGTGGTTATTATGGACACACTGCATGGCAGTGTGTCTACAATTAACCACAAAAATTTAATCACTTTGAAGAAAATGAACTTCACTTTGATCCTAGACCAAAATTCCCAGAAAAAATTAACCAAATTATATCTATGATAAATGTTAATATGGATACTATGATTGACTTCTTGTTCAACCAAAACCATGAACTTGAAATTAAAAATTCTCAAGAGTAATATCAAAAACTTAAGAAGTTAGAAATCAAACTCTTAGAATTACAAGAAGGTTTAATGAAGAAGAAAGAATTTTAATAAATGAAGAAGAATCTATTGTAGGATAAATTTAAAAACAAAGTGAAGTGAATTGTGAGGACAAATCTATGGAAGGTAAATACACTTTCAATGAAGAATCTGATTCTGAAGAACCAAATATGGAAATAACCAACTCACTGGATAAAGAAAAGAGTTCTGATGAATATGTTAAGAACTTAAATGGAGTTTAGTTAGAAAATTTATGAAATAATTAAAATAGATTTTAGAAGAATTTTTTATCCTGTACATGGTCCCTAGTATTGAAAAAATAATAATTTTTTTAGGAATTTTGATAATGTAATCACTCAGGTTAAGGAGAATACGAATAATGAGAACTTGAATGTTAAAAACCCTTTACCCAAATTTTCTAAAATTCTGACTCATGAACCTGAACATGAATGTGGGTATACTTTGGAATAGAATAGTAATTTAAAAATCATAGAATCGTGAATTCTTGAACCTGTGTTGAAAACTTATCTTCCCTATTTTGAAATTTTAAACCCAAAAATCACTGAAATGTGGATTGAGGACAATGATGAGGGAATAATATTTGAATAAATATTAACAGATGATATCTCATTTCCTTGTTCTCACAATAATCATTTTTCTAAACCTTTGTGTACTAAAATAGAAAACAGTGGTGGGTATAATTTTTTTAATTTAAAAATTCTAGATTCTCAATTTATTAAAGTTGAATTGAACAATTCTTCCCCTGAAATTAAACTGGAACAGTCAACAGTCTTTGATTTTGAGAGTGAACTTTTTTATTTTGTACATTTTGGTATGGTTGAACGCACACATGATGATTCAAGAAAAGTTAATTCTGAAAAATAATTTGATGTTAATTTTGTTGTTTTCTGATGAGTAATTATTGGAAGAGATTTATAATATTGTAAAACCTGAAATTTTGGATGAACAAAAATTAACACTTCCCTATTTTTTACATCAAACCTCAACTAAGTTGGTTGATGAACCTTTCTTTGTAACTTTGAGTCAATTGGAATAGGAATTGTTTTTAGTGTTAATTTAGAAACTGCATCTTTTTATCTTGAAACCCCTCTTTATAAACCTTTTTTTACAAAACTCATCCCTAAGCACCCATAATCCTAATCTTGTTGTGGATGTGAATGAGTTGGAGAGTTTTGAATATAATGAAATTCCATTAGAATCACCTAGTTCACTATTTTCCCTTCATGAAAATTTAAATTTTTTAAAATCTGAACATAACTTAGAAGTGAAGAAAACTACTTCCAAGAGTAACTTTGATGTGTCTAATCTTAAACTATTTTTGGAGGAGCTCCAGGGAGTCAAATAATTTTCACCTAAATCTAAGTGTCTTGAAAATACTAAAAAGTTGAATTTGGGTGAATATTTTTCTTCACAATTTAAAAACTCCCTTGAGCATGTTATTAATATTAAAAGATGTTTCTTATGGATTTTTACAGATTATCAGAGTTTAGTTTTTGTTATCTTAAGTCATGGTGCCCATATATTTAATTTTTCTATTAAAAATAATTGTTAAAAACACATGTGGTGGTTCTTACTTAGGAAACCACACCCACCTAGTGACTTCAGTTAGTTTCTAGGGGAGTTCATCTAGGGACTATAAATCCAGCACTACATGGGAGGCAACCCATGATTTATTTTGTTTTCAATAAATTTGTTTCTATTTTTTCTAGTTTTTAGAATTTTTAATAAAGACTAGTTGAAGACTTAAAACTTAGTACTTCATGGGATTCAACCCATGCCTTCTATTTGTCTTTACTTTTGTTTCTATTTTGTTTTTGAATAAAGTAATTATTGCTACTGTCCTTTAATTCTATATATATTCTATATATTTCTTCTTGGTCTTGTTTTTTCTTATTTTTAGGATAAAAATTATGATTTTTTTGGTGTAAATGAGGATCCTAACATCCTTTTGTTCTTTAATTCACATGGAGTTTCATTCTTGAGTATCTTCGAACAAAATTTAACTCAGGGAAGTGCCTTCTTTAAATTTAATTCTTCATTTTTCTTCTCTTTTATACTTAAAAAATGATATTCAACATTCGTTGTTTATTTATTATCTATTGATTCACCATTCATTATTGGTGGTGATTCACCTCAATGGTGACTCGCTAGTATGTTAGTGGCAGTGATTTAGTGATATTTTGTTGTTGTTGGAAACTTTTTGCTGCGTTTCTTCGTTGTTGGAAATTTTTACTACATGTTTTGGAGTTTTGAAAATTTAGTGAAATAATGTTTTTAGATTCACTCACTATTAGAACTTAAGTGTGGGGGAGTAATACCCAATTTCTATCTGACTTAATATGGTTGTGCATTAATTTTATCAGTGTTTAGCATACTTTTTTATGCTCTACTCTACATCTTTTTTAACCAAATTTTTGAAATTGCTACACCCACTTCACTACACTAAATTTATTCACATGTAATTGTTTTAATCTAATTGAAAAATTTTATCACTGGATTAAATGATAATGAATTTAATCCTATTGTAAAATATTTTTGTGACAAACATTATTTTTGAGTTTCAATGAGACCCTTTAACATGTCATCAATCCACTTTAATGAAAATCTACTTTGAGATTTAATAGTCTAATTGTTTTCTCCATATTTAAATTCTACTTCAAGGACAAATTTAAGTTTCAAGTGTGGGGGATGGGGTCAACTTATGTTGAACTAATCTGTGCCTTGATGGAAGCCTATAAAATCCCATTACTTTTAAACTTTTTGTTAAAGACTTCACACTATATTTAAATTAAGTCTTGCCTAAGGACAATACCATATTGGTAGTTAAGAGTTGATCTGAATTTGAAATTTTTTATGTTTAATGATTACTGAGTGAATTTTCTTAGTGATTTTTTTAATATTTGGTTTATAAACTATTTTTAAGAGTGATATAAGACACTTTTTTATGGAATTATCATCATAACTTTAGTAACTAGAAGTTTGAATTTTTTCATAGGGGAATAAATTTTTAATTATTAAAAAATAACCACCTTAGTGAACCAATTTAAATGGTATTCATATAAATCTTTTGAAACTAAAGTAAAATGGGCACTTGGGAACCCACAGTGAACCTATGAGACTCTAGGCACTGGGTGTGTTTCTGTTAACTAAATCCATATTCAATTTGAATAATTACTATTCACAGTTCTTTTCATAAGAAATATGGCTGGAAAAAATAATATAAATTTCCAAGGGTCAAAAATGATTTCATTAAGGTGATAGGAATAATGAACTCCAGATGAACAAGGAGACAATCAATTTATATGGAATCATTTAAATTGTATCAATAAGGTGATTAAAAAAAATTAAATTTTTACTTTTGGAACCTAGGAATTATTCAAAGAATAAATTTCCTATGGTTAAGTTCTTAATCCCACTGATTTTTAACCTATTATCACTCTTGGATTTAGAACTTAGATTTGATTTGAAGTAAAGCTTTAAGAAAATTCATATATGAGGTGTGACATTGTCGTTGGTAGATGATTATTTATTTCTCTTGATTACCTATAGGAATTTGATTTTGGGAAAGACTTTTTTGAAATATTTCATTTTAAAGCCTATTTCACAATTTCTTGTCATCTATCTTCTAAACTGGTGTACATGATTCAATTGGAGTTTCTTAATAAAAACATTTTTTTACTTTTCAAAATATACTAAAGCATGGAATTGATTGAGGAAAATCAATGATTAAGTGTGGGGGAATTTAATGTGGCTTTTAAATCTACTGATTTTTTACATATTTTCATTAGGTTTTTAATGATTTGATTAATTAATTTTACTCTTTTGGATAATTAATTTCAATTTTTTAATTTTATAATTAAATTTATTAATTATCCATTTTTTATAATATTTTATTTTTATCCTTTAAAATTATTATTTGTGTTTTAATTATTTAATTTTTCAATTTACTTTTCAAATTTTAATTTTGATTCACTTTTTAAGTTAATGTCGGGTTTGTTTTTATAAATTAAACAAACTTTCATAGTGTCTTCATTTAATTAAATTAATATTTACTTTATTTTTAATCTGTTATGTTTTTTTAATTTAATTTAATTAAATTGTAATTTCTAGTGAAATTCCAATAATTAATTAACTCTTTTAAATTTATTGTTTTAATTTAATGTTTTTGTTTCAATTGTTTTAATCTCTCTATTTAAAAAAAAAATCAATTAGTTTTTAATACAAGTTTTGTTTTCAATTCTTAGATTTCTATTTGTAAATTTTACTAATTTTTAAAATAATTTATGTTTTATTTAATTAAAATTTTAATTAAGATTAATTTTTATTTTATTAATTGATTCTCTTATTATTAATCTTTATATTTCATTTTGATTTGATTTTATTAATGTTTTATTTATTATATCCAACTTTTATTTAAAATTCTATTTTTTTTGTCTGGTGAGTCATCGATAGTTAATTAAGTCACCATTAAATTTACAACATCCAATATAGACTCATCCTTTACTGAAAAAACACAAGTCACCATTGATGAGCGGTGAATCCCTTTTCCCACGCACCGTTAGCCTTCACTCTGTCACCCGCAGACACCGTTCCCCTGTAACAGCCCACTCACCATTGAGCCTTCTACAAGCCACTATCCTCTATTTCTTCCTTCAACGGTGACTCAGAGTCATTGTTTCCCTATTTTTACAACCCACAGCTCCCTCCTAACACCATCGCTTCAGCAAACTAGTGAGATTGTCATAACTCCTCCCATTGTTGCATCTGCAATAGTGACTCAGACTCAATGGTGTCTCACCTCTCCTTCCTCAATGGTGACTCAGGGTCACCGTTACCACTATTTCATTATTCCACGAGCAAACTAATTTCACACCATCGACCAATCATCCACCCACCATTATATCACTTCCTCAAAGTTTTTTATATGTTTTCTGAAGAATTTTTTTTAAACAGCATAGGTTAATTTTTTTTTAAAAAAATACGCTACAAAGGCAGCATCACCAATGCCATCATTGCTCCCCTGCGCTGCCTTTTCCCCAAATCGATGACATAGAAAATGAGACAGGAGGGATGCCACCTTTCGTCTCTGGGTAAGGCCAAATGTGGAACCGCTGATGCTGCCTTTGGCCTTACCGAGAGGAAAAATGAGGCATCGGTGATGCCACCTTTTCCTTAGCTCCCTATAAAAGGGAACCCCCCCCCCCACATTCTCCTCACTCAGTTTATGCCTTAATCTCTCTTAAATCCTCTCTATCTCTCTCTAAAAAATTCATTTTTTGTGCGGGTTTTTGCGAAGAATCATTTAGAGGTATTTTTATTTATTTAATTTAATGTTTTTTATTTATTTAATTGAATTGTTTTTAGTTTTAAATATTTAATTTTTAAGTAGTTTAGATAGTTATTAATATTTTTTTGTCACAAACCTTCCCCTAAGGCCCATTCCATTACTACCCCAAGCCTGCATTCCATAGGCCAGGGACTGGCGACTAGCACCGGAAAGGCGTATCCCTAAAACCAGGAAGACATTGCATTTATAACATGTAATCTCACACAACCAAGAACTCAGCAAGATATAAGAACAAAGTAAACTATATAGTAAACATTGTGAGTATAGTAAGTAAAGTGGGCTAGAATACAAGCCCAACTAGAAAGTACAAGTAAAACTGGAAAGTACAAGTAAAACTGAAAAACAGCTTCTGTGAACACCCACCAAGGATCCTACCTGAAGGGTAGGTAAAGCTCTAGAATGGTCGTCTCTACGATACGCCTCGTCTAAGGTCCACCTCTGAGTGGCCTCTAGTCCTGGTACCCCCATTCTCAATCAACGTTGTCTTTCATCTGTAAAAGAAACAATAAGGTGTTGGCATATCCCGTTCAGGGATGAATATAAAAATTCTCAGTAGGGACCCCGAGACCCCTGAAGGTCTCTCAAAATTTACAAAGGATAAACCAAAAATCATGGAAAAAACAGTCAACCCTACTTAGGTATATGCCCATACATATACCTAAGTTATCATGTATACCCATCTCATCCATGAGGAAACACAAAGCCCAACTCATTAGCCCAAATCTCAACTGTTCCAAGAAGGAAAGAATACTAGAAGGTAACACCACAAAGTTAAGTACCACAAACGTACGCCACATAGAAGAATACCACAAAGGTAAAGACTCATCTCACACCATGTATTAGTGAAGTATAAAAGTACAGATGATTAGTCATGAAGCTAGATCATCGTATTCTATCAAGAGGCACTACTGCTGATTATATGGAGTCTGACCCACACAGGATCGATAGGTACTAACCCCTGAAATGACCCACATAGGATATGACCCACACATGATCGGTATGCACTGACCCACATAGGATCGTTGAGCACTGACCCACGCAGGATCTGACCCACACATGATCGATGAGCACTGACCCACATAGGATCTGACCCACATAGGATCGGTATGGCCTAACCCACACAGGATTGTTGAGTGTTGATCCACAAAGGATCTGACCCACACAGATCATTCGGTATTGACCTCCGTATGATCTATCTCCAACCTCCGTCTCACTGACGGCCACTGGATTCCCACTAATTTCACATTTGGGAGAACTTTTACTCAAGACAATAATCAAAACACAACTACCATGAAGTTCCAAGAAGAAGTATCCCAAAGGTTTTTCGTGTCATAAGGGACCCAACGCAACAGACGGTGCGTCGATCAGACATCTAGTCTGTAAGTTATTAGTGTTTTCGTTCCGAGGGCCCAGTTGGATTCAGGTTCGATCCAACCTGGCCATGCTCCAACATTATCCCAAAACTCAATTGGAGTATACCAAAATGACCATCTCTATCCAAGGATTCCAGCACCGTAGACGGTTCATCAAACAGACACATGAATCACAGGTTATGGAAAAAAAGGTGAAACTAGGACCGGATGGGCCCGGGTCCGGTCCGACCCGGTCGGACCGACCTGGCTCGACCCATGCTGGCCCGACCCGATCGGGTTTGGGTCGACCCGACCCGATCTGGGTCCGGCCTAGTTGGTCTGGGCCGCGGCGGGCCTGGCCCGCTTGGTTGTGGTCCGGCCCGGCCCACGAAGGGGGCAGCCCGGCCCGATGGCACGGTCCATTGGCGCGGCCCAGTGGTGCGGCCTGGTGGCATGGCCCAGTGGCGCGGCCCACGATTTGGTGCACCGCCATGGCGGGGTCCACCCTAGCTGACGCCCAGGAGGGGGGTGCCTCCCAGGTCACCCGAATGACCAAAGGGCCATTTTTTTTTTTGGAAGCAGGGCCTGCCAGAGCGGGTCCTTCTTAGTGCACCATGACCAGCCGGTTCGCCGCCTGGTCCTCCTCCTAGTGGTGCGACGGAGCAACTATCCTCTGTGACCGGTCGAGTTCAAGCTGCCCTTCGGCCTCTGTCACGGGTCTCCTACTCAACCGATGGTGCGGACGTGTGCCGCCGCTTCACCATGCGGCCGGCCGGCGTGCCGGCTGCCACCGTACTCCATCGCGGCCAACAGGTCACAGCCTCTTGCTCATACAGCAGCGCAGATGCATTCCGCCCTACCTCTGCGCAGCTGGCCGGTGTGCCGGCCATCCTCCTCTTCTACGGGTCACTGTAACTTCATTCTAAGCCCAAAAAATATGACAACTGCATATTCGTGATCCTCAGGTCGAGGGATCCACGTCCATATGTCGCACTTAACAAAATATTGTTTTTTCAACGCGCTTAATTATTTGGCATTGAAGAATGTAGGAAGAATGTGTGAAGAAAAAAAATAAAGAGGCAAGGTATAAGTGTGGAGTGATGGCCATGTTTGTTTGGACATTGTTGTTGTGAATCCAGAGTATGATGAATCAACAAATAAATTCAACCATGTTTCAAAAAAAATCCCTACTTCGATCGTCCGTTGGAGGTGTCGTGAGGAGGATGACGGTGAAGGTGATGTTGACGTTCTTTGGTCCCATAATATTCTTCTGATACGGGCTTGAGCATCATCCTCATTTTTCGTTGGAGGATGTTCTTCCTTCATGAGTTATCCACCCAAGCTCTCCCAAAACCCTCCTCTTTTCCAACTATTTTTCCAATCCTCTAGCAAGGTGAGGAGCCAACTTAATAAATTAAGTTTATTAATTAAAAAAGTTAAGTTGTTTCTTTATGTTAGGAGTATTCCAAGTGTTTCCCTTCATTAATTGGGAGAGTTAAGGTGGTCCCCACAACCATGAATTCAATTGGGAGGTTTCAATATCAAAAATAAAATAAAATAAAGCATGTTTATTTTATTTTCTCCCACGAAAAGTCCAAAAACTAAATTCCACCCTCGACCTATTGTGGTTGAGGTGATGGTCCCCTTAAGAAAATATCGGCGCTACGAGTTCAACAGTGCCCTCATATTTCAATTCTGAGCACCGATTCTAAAGTTAAAAAATGCCACTCATGCATTTACTGAACGTACCTGAAAAAAAGTTTAGAAATTCATTCTAGGAACATAGGGCCTCGGAATCACATTCCATCAATTTTCATGGGCTCATAATAATTCTATATAATTAAAAAAAATACATGGAAAATTCTGGGTGTTTACATTCTCCCCACCTCAAGGCTTTGCATCCCTGAAAGCCACAACACAAACTAGGGAAACAAGTGGGGGTACTGAGCACAAATTTGAGACTCTCGCTCCCATGTGCTCTTCTGGAGGTTCTCGTGCTACCAACGAACACACACCATAGTTATAAACCACACACGAAGGAATCGCTCCTGTCAATCCTCAATCTCTACTAGAACCTCTGAAAACGTCACCCCATTGTCGATGTCCAGCTCACTGTGGTCGATGACGTGAGATGGTTCATGCACGTATCTCCTCAGTTGGGATACGTGAAAGACGTCGTGCACCTTCTCCAACTGTGGTGGGAGGGCTATGAGTTATGCCACCTCGCCAACTCTGCTAAAGACCTGAAATAGCCCGATGAACCTCGGAGATTACTTGTCACCCCAACCAAATCTCCACAAACCTCTTCATGGTAACACCCATAGAAAGACATGGTCACCATCCTAGAACACCAGAGGTATCTGTATCCTATCAGCATAAGACTTATATCTACTTTGTGCAGTCTTTATCCACTCATGTATGATCTTCACCTTCTCTGTGGTAGCTCGTACCATCTCTGGTCCCATGAGTGATGACTCCCCAGGGTCAGTTCATCATAAAGATGATATGCAAGGTCAACTGTACAATGCCTCAAATGGTGCCATTCCAATGGTGGAGTGGTATCTTTTGTTGTACAAAAAATCCACCAAAGTCAAGTGATACTCCTAGCTATGGATGAAATCTAGGACGCATGCATGAAGCATGTCCTCCAGGGTCTGAATGATCCGCTCAGTCTGACCATCCGTCTGAGGATGGAAGGCGGTGCTCAACTGAAGTTGTATCCTGAATGCCTCCTACAACCCCTTAAATAGCTAGGAAGTAAAACTTGCATCACGATCAAAGAAAATTGTATATGGAACCCCATGAAGCCGCACAATCTCCTACACATAGAGGCGTCCCAATCCCTTTACTAAACCATGCTCTCTGATAGGTAGGAAGTGGGATGACTTGGTGAGTCAGTCAAAAATCACCCATATGGAATCATGCCCTTTGGATGTGTGTGTAAGTTCTATTATGAAGTCCATGGAGATTCCATCCCACTTCCACTCTGAAACCTCTAGTGGATGAGCTAAGCCTGCTGGAACCTGCTTCCTTCACTTGCTGACAAGTGAGGCACCGTGAGACAAACTCTGTCATTACTTTCTTCATTCCCATCCACCAGTGTTGATGTCGAAGGTCCTAGTGTATCTTTTCCACTCCTGGATGTACCACTATAGGGGATGTATGGAAATCCCTCATCACTTGTTCCCATAGAGACACTAGTACCATAATACGTCCTATGAAGAGGATGACGTGCTCCCTACCTTCAGAAAATCCATCAGGTGCATGTCCTGTGGATATTTGAGTGCGTCGAGCCTCTTAGTCAGGGCCCCCAATTTGCGCCTCCCTAACTCGCTGAAGGAGTGGGGGAGTGACTGTCAGAGACTGAAGATAAGATGCACTATCTCGATCCATGTAGGATATCTACAAAGAGGCTAACTATTCTGTTGCCTCACTCAAAAACTATATACCAGACCTCCAGCTAAGTGCATCTGCTACTACGTTCCCCTTCCTAAGAGTATAAACTATCTCTAAGTCATAGTCTTGGAGGAACTCAAGTCAACGTCATTGTCTCAGGTTTAGGTCCTTCTAAGAGAAGATATACCCGAGACTCTTGTGATCAGAGTAAGCTATAAAACGTTCATCCATAAAGTAATGTTGCCAAATCTTCAAGGTGAAGACCACTACAACTAACTCTAGGTCATGGGTATCTTAGTTCTTCTCATATTGTCTCAGCTGTCAAGAACCATATGCGATCACTACTCACTCCTGCATTAGGACACATCCAAGTCTGGTTCCTGACGCGTCGTAGTAGACTACGTACCCAACACCCTCGTCTGATAGCCTCAAGATGGGGGAACTCATCAGCCTTAGCCTCAACTCCTGGAAACTCTTCTGGAATCTCTCCGACCACACAAAGGATTTCCCCTTCTTTTTCAAAGATAATAAAGGTGCTGCAACTTTAGAAAAGTTAGGCACAAACCTCCAATAGTAACCGACCAAACCTAGGAAACTCCGCACCTCCATCACACTCCTGGGTGGCTCCCAAGCAAGAACAACATCAATCTTCACTGAATCCACCACAACTCTAGCCTCTGAGATAATGTGTCCCAATAAGTGAACCTATCGGATCCAAAAACTGGCACTTCGAGAGCATACCATAAAGCTGGTGATCTTGGAGTTTATCCAGAACTATCCGCAAAAGATAGGTAGGCTCCTCCTTAGTAGCTGAGTATATCATGATTTCGTTGATGAAGACTACTACAAAGCAATCAAGGTATGGCTAGAAGATCCTATTCATGAGTCCCATGAACACTGCTGGGGCGTTGGTCACACCAAATAGAATAACCAAGTACTCATAGTGGCCATACCTAAATATGAAGGTCATCTTCTGCACATCCTCATCTCATACCCTGAGTTGATGATAGCCTGATATGAGGTCTATCTTCGAAAACCACTGTGCTCCCTTCAGCTGATCAAAGAGATCTTCAATCCTTGGGAGTGGGTACTTGTTCTTCACAGTCACCTAGTTCAGACGTCGATAGTCCACACATAGTCTCAAAATCCCATACACCTTCATGGAGAACAAAATTGAGGCTGCCCAAGGAGAAACACTGGGCCAAATAAACCCCCTGCTCTATAAGTCCTCCAGCTGTACTCGCAGATCTCGTAGCTCTACAGAAGCCATATGATATGCTGGTGTATATATCGGTAACATCTTTGGGTACAAGTTAATGTAGAAGTCCACATCTCTGCAAGGAGGTAGACTCGAAACATCATCAGGGAAAACATAAATGTACTGGTCCACCACTACAGGATAGCTCAGACTCAAAACATCAACCGCACTGAGGGTAAGGCTAGCCAACTGACATGTGATCGGTTTCACCCTCCTCTGGGTAAGTCTATCCTATACTGCAAAGGTTCCCTTCTCACCAATGAAGTAAAACCTAGTCCCATAAATGCGGACACACCGCACTTTGTTCCTAATATAGTCGATCTAAGCATGGACTATAGATAACCAGTCCATACCCAAGATGACATCATAAGGTCTCGACGCCACTACTAGAAGATCCCAGACGAAGCTCTCGCCTCCTAGAGTAAGCTCACACTGCTGGCACCAGTGTTTAATCATCGAATCTAATTCTGTAGGTGTCTCTAACAATAAGGATCGAGCCAATGCCTCCACCGGTATCTCCGAGCTCTGAACGAGGGTCATGGTAATAAAAGAGTGACTAAAACTTGTGTCTATAAGTACTGCATCTAGGGTGGAGTTGACACAGATCATACCTCATATCATCTCTAGAGTGTCGTGGTTGTAAGCCTTAGCTGCCTAGAGCTAAGCTCGCCCCTGTCCACCTACTCCCTATGGTCGGGGTGGACCACCAGGAGGTGGTGGCGGTAGAACCTCGAATCACTGCCCACTGCCTGATGTACGGCCTGCTCCTCTGCCACGTCCGTCTCCTGCCTTCAGACCTCCTTGATCAAATATTTGTCTCTACCCAGGCGGTCCTTCGACTGTCTGCTGGTCGTCCGTACGGAGGGTTAGGCAGTCGTGAGCCATGTAACCCTGACTGCTACGCGAGTAACACTACCTAATCCTCTCATGTCCTGCTCCATCTCGAGAACCTCGCACCACCGACTTTCTATCCTACGGTCGTCCACCTGTAGGTCTGGTCCTCTTGGACCTCTGCTTCATCTGTCTGCTGCTAGCTACCGATGACTCTAATACGTGTCGTCCAGTGGTGGGTCTCGCTTCTTGTGACTAATCAGTAAGTAATCTCTCTACTAAGAGTGCTCGCTCTAACACCCCCACCTGCATCGGGATGCTGAGAGAAACCATTGAATCTATAATCTCATGTCTGAGCCCCTGCTCAAAGGTCTGAGCCCTGAAGAAAGGGTCCTACACCATGTTAGTGGAGTAGCATGAGAGGTTAGTGAACCTCACTGAATACTGAGCTACAGTCATGCTACCCTGCTGCAAGTGGAGAAGCTCATGTATACGCTTTGAGTGTAGGGTTGCTGGGAAGAACTCTGCCCTGAAAAGGCTCTCAAAGTCTTCCCAGATGAGAGCAACCTCATCGTGAACTTGGAGCATAAATCTCCACCATCTTCCCGTTGCTTCCTGAAGAAGACTACCGGTAAGGATCACTATGAGATCAGCTGGTGTCCCTACCAGTCAAAAAACTCAAACCATGGCCTCCATCCAATCCTCAACTGCCTATGGATCCATCTCACCTCAGAACCTCGGTGGCCTCTGGCACTGGAACTCATGCAATGTGATCAAGTGGTGTGCACCCTCTTCTATTGGGGCTAGTGGCACCAGCTGCCCAACGGGTAGTGGTGCTACTAGTACACCACCCAATGGTACAAATGATGTAAGGGGGCCCTGCACCGAAGCCTCATCGCTCGGTGGGCTAGCATCACATACTCTACCTGGAACCCTGGCTGGATGTCTACATAGAGGCATCCTAAAAAGAAACAGGTGCACCACAGTCATTATGTTATACCTGGTGATCTGACTCAAAGTGATCACAAAGAAAATTTTTCAAAAACACAAACGCAATCAGTGTTTTCATGCACTGAGTCAGGAATCAGAATTTAGGGTCCTGGTGTATGGATATGTTGACCACTGCACCAACACTGGATTCCCCAAACTGAAAACCACACTCATCACACTTAACACTATTACCGAAACAAAATATCATAGTTCTAGTTCTTTGGTAGAACTGAACTCCTTTGATACCAATTTTTCACAACCCGTCCCTTGGAGCCCATACCGTGACTACCCCAAGCATGCCTTCCATAGTCCAGAGGCTGGTGACTAGCACTAGAAAGGCATATCCCTAAAACCGGGAAGGCATTGACTTTATAACCTGTAATCTCACACAAACAAGCACTCAGAAAGATATAATCACAAAGTAAACTATATAGTAAACATAGTGAGTACAATAAGTAAAGGGGGCCATAATACAAGCCCAACTGGAAAGTACAAGTAAAACTGGAAAGTACAAGTAAAACTGAAAAACATCTTCTGTGAACACCCACCAAGGATCCTACCTGAAGGGTAGGTACAGCTCCCGAATGGTCATCTCTACGATATGCCTCATCTAAGTTCCACCTCCAAGTAGCCTCCAGTCCTGGTACCCTCATCCTCAGTCAACGTTGTCTGTCATCTACACAAGACACAACAAGGTGCGGGTATAGACCGTGAAGGGGTGAGTATAACAATACTCAGTAGAAACCCCGAGACCCCTAAAGGTCTCTCAAAATCCACAAAGGATAAACCAAAAAGCATGGAAACAATAGTCAACCCTACTTAGGTATATTCCCATACATATACCTAAGTTATCAAGTATACTCATCTCATCCATGAGGAAACACAAGGCCCGACTCATTAGCCCAGAGCTCAACTGTTCCACGAAGGAAAGAATACCAGAAGGTAACACCACAAAGGTAAGTAACAAAAAGGTATTCCACACAGAAGAATACCACAAAGGTAAATACTCACCTCACACCAGGTATTAGTGAAGTATAGAAGTACAGATGATCAATCACAAAGATAGATCATCATATTCTGTCAAGAGGAACTGATGCTGATTATACGAAGTCTGACCCACATAGGATCGATAGGTAATAACCACTGCAATTCCCCACATATGATCGGTATGCGCTGACCCACACAGGATCACTGAGCGCTGACCCACACAGGATATGACCCAAATAAGATCAGTATGTGCTAACCCACACAGGATCGCTGAGCATTGAACCACAAAGGATCTAACCCACATAGGATCGGTATAAGATGACCCACACAGGATCACTGAGCGCTGACCCACACAAGATTTGACCCACACAAGATCACTCGGTACTAACCTCCGTATGATTTATCTCTAACCTCCGCCTCACTGTTAGCCACTGGATTCCCGCTAATAGCACGTTTGGGAGAACCTCTCCTCAAGACAATGGTCAAAACTCAATTGTTATGATGTTCCATGAAAAAGAATCCCAAAGGTTCGTCACGTCATAAGGGACCCAATGAAACAGAGGGTCACTACTACAACCTGCCCCTTTATCAGCGCTAAAAACTAGCATTAACAGCGCTAGAAAAGCGTTGTTAATTCCGACGTAGATAAAGGGGGGGGGTCCCCTTTATCAGCGTGTCGTGGAGTGCTGATAAAGGTTGCCTATATCAGCACTTCTCGGAGCGCTGCTAAAGGGTCCCTTTATCATCACTTCTCGGAGCGCTGATAAAGGGTCCCTTTATCAGTGCTCCTCTAGCACTGTTGAAGGTGTACTTTATCAGCGCTAAAAGCACTGATAAAGGCCCCAGCGCTTGCACCTAAAAAACAGTACCTGCACACCTGCACACCAGAATACCTGCACAAAGTAGCACATGCATACCTGCACACCATAGCACCTGCACCCAATATTTTGACTGACAACGGTATATACATTTACTTAACATCATGAATACAAAAAAATGCATTGCTATATACATTTCAAACATTGTTTTACATGGTTACATTTACAATTATTCAACAATAGTTATAAACATTCATGTTTCATCCTTTGATATCCGTGATCCGCTCTCGATGGTATTTGTTGCCGAACAAAGCATCCGAACTCAAGGAAAAAAATTCACCTATATAAGAAAACAAATATTATGTTAGTAATGCAATAATGAAAGAAATTAAAATAGTAATATGAAAGAATACATTAATATGGAAATGTGAAACTAAAATATTAAATTTTAAACTCAAAAGTTTTCATTTTCATAACAATGAAAGGGAATAATGTAAAATCAATATGTTTTTTATTGATTTATCTCATTTAATAAATACTGATTCTTTATCTAATGAAAAGATTTACCGGTCACACCATGCATTGGATTGAGGTGTGGTCAATATGTACACGTCACAAATGATTCGTGGATCATTGTCCTAAAGTATCAAAACAATCCGAACGCGTTTTCTCAGTTTGGCGTATGTCATTGGTGTTGTTTTCCAAAGTTTATGTCATTTTCAAACTGATATCAGACAATTTTAGCCATACCGGTCACACCGTGTGTCGGATTGAGGTGCAGTCGTTTCTTACACGTCACAAATGACTCGTGGATCGTTGTCATAAAGTATTAAAACAATCCGAATGCGTTTTCTCGGTTTGGCGTATGTCATTGGTGTTGTTTTCCAAAGTTTATCTCAATTTGAAACTGATATCAGACACTTTTAGCCATACCGGTCACACCGTGCGTCAGATTGAGGTGCAGTCGATTCGTACACGTCACAAATGACTCATGGATCGTTTTCCTAAAGTATCAAACCAATCCGAATGCGTTTTCTTGGTTTGGCGTATGTCATTGGTGTTGTTTTCCAAAGTTTATCTCAATTTGAAATTGATATCAGACACTTTAAGCCATACCGGTCACACCGTGCGTCAGATTGAGCTGCGGTCGATTCGTACACGTCACAAATAAGTCGGGGATCGTTTCCCTAAAGTATCAAAACAATCTGAACGCGTTTTCTCGGTTTGGCACATGTCATTGGTGTTGTTTTTCAAAGTTTATGTCATTTTCAAACTGATATCAGACAATTTTAGCCATACCGGTCACACCATGCGTTGGATTGAGGTGTGGTCGGTTCGTACACATCAAAAATGACTTGTGGATCGTTTTACTAAAGTATCAAAACAATCCGAATGCGTTTTCTCGGTTTAGCGTATGTCATTGGTGTTGTTTTCTAAAGTTTATGTCATTTTCAAACTGATATCAGACAATTTTATCCATACCAGTCACACCGTGCGTCAGATTGAGGTGTGGTCGATTCGTACACGTCAGAAATGACTCGTGGATCGTTGTCCTAAATTATCAAAACAATCCGAACGCATTTTCTTGGTTTGGAGTATGTCATTGGTGTTGTTTTCCAAAGTTTATGTCATTTTCAAACTGATATCAGACACTTTTATCCATACCCATCACACCGTGCGTCAGATTGAGGTGAGATCAATTCGTACACGTCAAAAATGACTCATGGATCGTTGTACAAAAGTATCAAAACAATCTGAATGCATTTGTTCAGTTTGGCGTATGTCATTGGTGTTGTTTTCCAAAGTTTATCTCAATTTGAAACTGATATCAGACACTTTTATCCATACCGGTCACACCGTGCGTCGGATTGAGGTGAGGTTGATTTGTACACGTCACAAATGACTCGTGGATCATTTTCCTAAAGTATCAAAACAATCCAAAGGTGTTTTATCGGTTTTCCGTGTGTCATTGGTGTTGTTTTCCAAAGTTTATATCATTTTCAAACTGATATCAGACAATTTTAGCCATACCGGTCACACCGTGCATCGGATTGAGGTGTGGTTGATTCGTACACATCACAAATGACTTGTGGATCATTTTACTAAAGTATAAAAACAATCCGAATGCGTTTGATTGGTTTTTCGTGTGTCATTGGTGTTGTTTTCCAAAGTTTATCTCAATTTGAAACTGATATCAGACACTTTTACCCATACCGGTCACACCGTGCGTCGGATTGAGGTGCGGTCAATTCTTACACGTCAAAAATGACTTGTGGATCATTTTCCTAAAGTATCAAAACAATACGAACGTTTTTGCTCAGTTTTCCGTATGTCATTGGTGTTGTTTTCCAAAGTTTATCTCAATTTGAAACTGATATCAAACACTTTTAGCCATACCGGTCACACCGTGCGTCGGATTGAGGTGCGATCAATTCTTACACGTCACAAATGACTCATGGATCGTTTTCCTAAAGTATAAAAACAATCAGATGGCGTTTACTCAGTTTGGCGTATGTCATTGGTTTTGTTTTCCAAAGTTTATGTCATTTTCAAACTGATATCAGACAATTTTATCCATACTGGTCACATAATGCATCGGATTGAGGTGCAGTCGATTCGTACATGTCACAAATGACACTTGGATCGTTTTCCTAAAGTATCAAAACAATACGAAGGAATTTGCTCGGTTTTCCGTGTGTCATTGGTGTTGTTTTCCAAAGTTTATGTCATTTTCAAACTGATATCAGACAATTTTAGCCATACCGGTCACACCGTGCGTCGGATTGAGGTGTGGTTGATTCGTACACGTCACAAATGACTCCTGGATCGTTGTCCTAAAGTATAAAAACAATCCTAACACGTTTGCTCGGTTTGGCGTATGTCATTGGTGTTGTTTTCCAAAGTTTATCTCAATTTGAAACTGATATCAGACACTTTTAGCCATACCGGTCACATTGTGCGTCGGATTGAGGTGCGGTCGATTCTTACACGTCACAAATGACTCGTGGATCATTTTCCTAAAGTATCAAAACTATCTGAATGCATTTGCTCAGTTTTCCGTATGTCATTGGTGTAGTTTTCTAAAGTTTATCTCAATTTGAAACTGATATCAGACACTTTTAGCCATACCGGTCACACCGTGCGTCGGATTGAGGTGCAGTCGATTTTTAAACGTCACAAATGACTCGTGGATCGTTTTCCTAAAGTATCAAAACAATATGAATGCGTTTGATCATTTTGGAGTATGTCATTTGTGTTGTTTTCCAAAGTTTATCTCAATTTGAAACTGATATCAGACACTTTTAGCCATAACGGTCACACCGTGCGTCGGATTGAGGTGCGGTCGATTCGTACATGTCACAAATGACTCGTGGATCGTTTTCCTAAAGTATCAAAACAATCCTAATGCGTTTTCTCAGTTTGGCGTATGTCATTGGTGTTGTTTTCCAAAGTTTATGTCATTTTCAAACTGATATCAGACAATTTTAGCCATACCGGTCACACCGTGTGTTGGATTGAGGTGTGGTTGATTCGTACACGTCACAAATGACACGTGGATCATTTTCCAAAAGTATCAAAACAATCCGAAGGCATTTGCTCGGTTTGACGTGTGTCATTGGTGTTGTTTTCCAAAGTTTATGTCATTTTCAAACTGATGTCAGACGATTTTAGCCATACCGGTCACACCGTGCATCGGATTGAGGTGTGGTCAATTTGTACACGTCACAAATGACTTGTGGATCGTTTTCCTAAAGTATCAAAACAATCCGAAGGAGTTTTCGCGGTTTTCCGTGTGTCATTGGTGTTGTTTTCCAAAGTTTATGTCATTTTCAAACTAATATCAGACAATTTTAGCCATACCAGTCACACCGTGTGTCGGATTGAGGTTCGGTCGATTCGTACACATCACAAATGACTCGTGGATCGTTTTCCTAAAGTATCAAAACAATCCGAACGCGTTTTCTTGGTTTTCCGTGTGTCATTGATGTTGTTTTCCAAAGTTTATGTCATTTTCAAACTGATATCAGACAATTTTAGCCATACCGGTCCCACTGTGCGTCGGATTAAGGTGCGGTTGATTCGTACACGTCACAAATGACTCGTGGATCGTTGTCCTAAAGTATCAAAAAAATCCGAACGCGTTTTCTCGGTTTGTTGTATGTCATTGGTGTTGTTTTCCAAAGTTTAACTCAATTTGAAACTGATATCAGAAACTTTTAGCCATACCGGTCACACCGTGCGTTGGATTGAGGTGCTGTTGATTCGTACATATCACAAATGACTCGTGGATCATTGTCCTAAAGTATCAAAACAATCCGAACGTGTTTGCTCAGTTTGGAGTATGTCATTGGTGTTGTTTTCCAAAGTTTATCTCAATTTGAAACTAAGTAGTAGGAATTCACTAATCTAAGGATATGAAACATAAGAAAGGGAGATCATAGATGCTCAATAAGTGTAAAGTGAGATATCAATGACCATATAAAGATAAAATAAGTATTGGGAATTCACCTTCATTGTCCTATTTGTTTACATTCTTCAATCAGGTACACTGCCCATTCGTTTCTAAAGACATTTATAACATCTTCTGAATAAGAGTTTTTGCGACAGTCATAGTAGTACTGAAAAAATATAAATACACAAAGGACTAATAATTATTTTAAATAAAGTAGTAATTATTTTCAAAAATACCTCTTCAGGGATGCTAGTTTGTTCATGAAATATGATCTCTTTCATAAATTTACAAACATAATAACCGCAGTCCTTGTCATTTGTTTGTTTCGGACACTGCAAAAACATCGAGAAAAATAAGTAATTTGTTTTGATATGTATTTGGATAGTGAAATATAATTATATATACCCAGATACTTCTCCATTTTTAGATCTTGTGGGCATTGTCGTCCTTATGCCCTGGATTCATTCCAGCCTTTAGATGATATTCATACACCGCCCTATCATAACAAAATCCCCATTAAAAGATAATATAAATTATATAACTAGATATTTAGTTCTAAAATGTTGGATCTAGCGTATTAAAAATTGACAATCGCTATCATGTGTGGTCGGTTAGTTGGATATCCATGCAGTGAATCCAGAAAATAAATCTTTGGAGTATCCAAATTGAATGCAATGAGCATCCAATGTTCCCTAAAAACACAAAAAGAAATAATTACTGATAGAAATGAAAATATAATTGATATGATTAAAATGTAGAGTTTTACCCTTCCATCGTTGGTATTAAAAAGAGCCTGTCAGTCATAATTCTTCTTTGAAACGTTCTGAGCAGATTTAACATCAATTCAGCCTGAAAATTAGAATCTATTTATGTTCGTTTTGTAGAAATGGTGTGAGGACTAACGAGTCCAAATTTGTATTCATGGGAAAATACCTTCAATTGTTTTTCATATATATGCCTGTGAAAAATATGAGATGTATTTATCGATAATTATTAAAGTATATTAGCTTCTGTAAAATCAAATCATGAAAACATACCTCATGTATACATTTATAACTGAGGTGCCTAGCCAGTCATATGTGATGATCTCAGAAACAGAGTCTGCACTAACGAAATCTATTGTTTCCTCTCCGTACATATATTTTTCACAAACAATTGTATGACTCTTTCCATCTTTCATTTTCGTATCCACATGATCTTGCAATGATATTAAATGTGGATATAGAACGGGCGGGGTGAACGCGCTCTCAGTAGATCGTTTTGATCGGTTGGTTGATCCAATCTTGGAGATGCTCTTTCGTTTTAGCTTTTCCATTTTATCCTTCTGTAATAACATTCATCGGTTCAGCCATTTTCTAATTTAATGTTAAAGGTTCTACTTGAAAAATGAACTGGAAATGAATACCTCCTGCTCGACGTGTTTTTTTACAAGATTCGACGGCCATGCAACGAATGCTCCAATAGATTTTTCCACCATATGAATGTCGTCATCGTCATTTGGCACGGGTAGCTCGGCGCTCGGCTCATGAGCTACGTTAATCGACACTTTGACATGACCGGTTGGAAGTGGTCTGGAGTGTAGTGTGTCATTCTGCATATTGAACACCGTAGCCCTCGCTACAAGGCGATGGGTGGGAGTTGACAGATATAAATCACAGTCATTTTCACCCTGTAGAATATCATTAAATGAAAGTTATCAGTGTCTATGTGATTCATATCTCACAAAAACGAATATTATAACATTGATTACCTCGGTTAATTCAGGTCTTTGAGGGGAATGGCTCTCCTCAAAACTGGTGAGGGGTGGATCTTCTCACGAGGGTTGTTCTTGAGTTGTTTGTTCTCTTCGCCTCTCCTCCATCAAACTCTTTAGCATCTCTCCCTGAGTTTGGATTAGTTCTTCAAGGGTAGCTACTCTATCTCTCATTACATGAAATTCTTTAGTTTGTTCGTCCTCTTGTTTTTTTTTTCTTAAAATATGTCTTGGGTGACACCCCAAAACCCACACCTATGACGCGACCATACTGTTCTGGCTTTTTCAAGGCCGTTGAAAGTATGTCTGAATCTGGTGCGGGTGTTGTTGATTCCTGTGACTATGTCAAATAGAAAATATGAAAAAATAAGTAAGCATCGTTATGTAATAGTGATTTAAAGCAAAACAAGTTTATATTATGTCATACTTACACATGTTTCTCACACTTTTTGTGTGTTTTCATCTATCAGTTTCCCCTCTTTATTAACACAAGCCTCCTTCCATAGCACATGGCGTGGAATGGAAGTGACTTGAGATTTTGCTTCATCAATCTGCATATAAACAGAGAAACATGGTTAAAGTGTTGTTTTATGTCACATAAAATTATTACAGTACTTTTAAAATACATACCAATTGTTTTTCAATTGAAGCATACCCCAACCTTACTTTACGGTAGGGGTACGCTGGTTTTGCTACCCATTCTTCATTTTCAGCACTCAGTTACTGTTTCATAAATAAAAACCTATCAATCAATGTGATGAATACAAGCAACGTTACACAATGTGTAACCAAACACAATGTACCTGAAAATTATTTTCCACACGACGGTTTCAAAACGCATCCCACGTTCCTTGGGATATCAAGTGTGTATAAAGAGGAGGCGGGTGCGGCTTGATTTTCCCTTCAGCATCATTCAGATAATTTTTCGTTAAAATGGTGCGAAAGCCTCTATGAATCCTTCCTGCCAGTCTGAAAACATATTCTTTGTGCGAAACATCTACTATAAATGCACTCTGCAAGAGATGATGAAGGGTTAGTCAATATTTTAATATTTTGTTTTATTTTAATAAATTAAATAGATGATATCGTAATGTTACCAAAATCTCTTCCCACATTAATGTTTTCAACCCGCTGACAACATGGTGCCACGACTCTACATCAATCGGAATGCGTTGTCGAGTGACGATTCCAATGTAGCTACTAAACATGGCTTTGTTGGGGTTTACATGCTGGCCTAGCTTATTCCATCCCACCTCATATTTGATGCCTTTTGCGTTTGCCTTAAGGATTTTTGCTAAAATTGTCAAACTACGGCGCACCTGTTTTTTTTGTGTCGCTGGGGTTTCATCGCCTACCATTTCCTCAGTTTCTGCATCATCATTATGTTTCTCCGAAGCGCTAGCTTCGGCACTGACACCAGCTGCAATAGGTTGAGAGACCTATTGTACGTCAGTAGTGGGACCAGCTGCAATAGGTTGAGAGACCTGTTGTCTCTCAGCAGTGGGACCAGCTGCAACAGGTTGAGAGACATGTTGTACGTCAGTAGTGGGACCAGCTGCAACAGGTTGAGAGGCCTGTTGTCTCTCAGCAGTGGGACCAAATGCAACAGGTTGAGAGACGTGTTGTGTCTCAGGATTGGGTGCATCAGTAGGTGAAGAAGTCATTATCTGCAGAACTGGTTTAAAATTTAAGTTAGATCACATAAAAGCAGCAGCGAACAGATAATAACATAATGTAACACAATCTATATTACAATAAAAATCAATAACCTGATTATTGAACTCCATTTTTTTAAAAGGCTGAAGGGATTTGACCCCTCTATCAACTATCCATATCCCTTCATTGTGGTCTCCTCTGACATAAAAAACATCGTCTACATTGGGACCACAGAGAAATGATTGCAAAATCCCAATGAAAGGGTCATCTTCCGTTGAATTTTCATCTGACCCTTCAGTTGTTTTGGTCGATAACAGAACAATTAACCAGTTTCGGTTTGTGGGATCAGGAACATAAAATACTTGCACTGCCTGTGATGCCATTATAAATGGTTCGTCTTTCTCCCCTTCCTTACTGAAATCAACTTTCACAAATCCCGAATCATCTATTTTAACAGCACTCATGTTATCAACCCACTTGCATTGAAATATCGGAACTTGAAATTCCGTATAATCCAACACCCATATTTGTTTGATGATGCCAAAGTATGACATATTCACATTAATTGGATTTCTATCCTTAGCACTAGAAACATGCATCGCTTCAGCCACAAGTGTAACCCCACTATTCTGCATGGTACTGTCTTCATCATGTTCATTAGTATAAAATGTATAACCATTAACTATATAAGCATTGTAAGATAATGCATACACACTTGGTCCTCCGGCTAGCCATCAAAGTCATTCCGAAATAGACTTTGGATTTTCATCTGACTTCTAAAAAATATGATCTTGAAACCATCCTATAAACTATCGATTATGTGTATCTGATATCCATTTTTCATCCCTTGATGGATTCAATTGCCTAATAATTTCTTTGTGGATTTCAACATATGGGTCAACGTCCAAACTGTTATGCAAAACATAAAGGTGGGACTGCTCCCGATCTGTAATATTGATTATGACAACCTTTCTTCCAGAAATTCATTCACCCTCTAGCCTCCCAGTGTGACGAGATTTTGGTAAGCCAATGCTTTCCACACCAGACAAGTATTTGGTACAGAATTCAATGGCTTCCTCAACAATATATTGCTTTACAATACAACCCTCTGGCCGACTTCGATTTTTGACATACCCTTTCAAAATCTTCATATACCGTTCAATGGGGTACATCCATCTGTAATGTACAGGACCACATAGTCAAATCTCTCTCACCAAGTGGACCATCAAATTAACCATCATATCAAAAAATGAAGGCGGGAAGAACATTTCTAATTCACATAATATGATGGTGATTTCTTTTTCCATAGCTGGAAATTTCGCCAGGTCTATAACTTTGCTGCATATAGCTTTGAAGAAGAAACACAATTTCGTTAATGTATGGCGGACATTCTTGGGAAAAATGCAACGTAAAGAAATTGGAATGAGATTTTGCATCAAAACATGACAGTCATGTGATTTTAGACCTTTTAACTTCAAGTCACTCATTGACACAAGGTTACTGATATTTGACGAATACCCATCTGGAACCTTTACGTCATTCAAGAAGTTGCAAAACTGATATCTCTCCTACCTGGAAAGAGTGTAAGCAGCAGGAGGAAGAAATGTTCATTTTTCACCCTTTACTGGTGCCAACTCTTCTCGTATTCCCATCTCAACCATGTCCAACCTAGCCTTAATTCCATCTTTTATTTTGCCAGATGTATTTAGAAACGTTCCGATAACACTGTGAAATACATTTTTTTCTACATGCATAACATCAATAAAATGTCTTACATACAGACAATTCCAGTATTGTAATTCAAAAAAAAAATTGATCTCTTTTTCCAACTGATTTTCGTATGGTTTTTCGAAGCTGGTTTACCAAAAGTAGTGTCCAAATTTTTAGATTTCTCAATCAATTGATCGCCTGTTAGTGGAGACGGTGTTGTATGTTCTTCTGAACTTCCATTGAATGATGTCTTCCAAGAACGATACTTATTTTGTCGCGGTAGAAATCTGCGATGTCCTAGAAACACGGTTTTTTATGAATGTTTCAACCTACTTGATTGTGTACCTTCTTCGCAAATGGGACAGCCTTGAGTTCCTTTAATGCTATATCCTGAAAAATTTCCATAAGCTGGGAAGTCATTTATCGTCCCATACAACATGACTCTCAAAGTGAAATATTCCTTTCTGTAAGCATCATACAATGTAACACCTGAATCCCACAATAATTTCAAATCTTCGATCAATGGAGCTAAATAAACATCAATATCATTACCCGGTTGTTTTGGTCCTGATATAAGCATAGATAACATGATGTATTTTCGTTTCATGCATAACCACGGTGGTAAGTTATAATTTATCAACATAACCGGCCATGTACTGTGACTGTTGCTTTGAAAACCAAAAGGATTCACTCCATCTATAGATAACGCAAGATGAAGGTTTCTCGAATCGTTTCCAAATTTAGGATACTCATGATCGATTCTCTTCCACTGAGGAGAGTCTACCGGGTGACGTAGTATCCCATCTTTAATTCTTGTATCTGCATGCCATGTTAATTGTTCTAAAGTCTCCTCACTTCCATATAGGCGTCTAAACCTTGGAATTATTGGAAAGTACCATACAACTTTAGTAGGACTGGATTCATATTTCTTGTATCGAGAATCACCACACTTTGGGCATTCTTTAAGTGATTTGTGGTCCTTGCGAAATAGTATACAATTATTCGTGTAGGCGTGTATTCTTTCAGAGATCATACCCATAGAGCGTAGCATTCGTTTGGAATCGTATGTTCGGCTCGGGAGCTCATTGTCTTCTGGGAGCATGCCATTCAAGAGGGCAAGTAGTTTCATAAAACTGTCATCACTCCACCTGTTATCTGCTTTCAAATTATACAGCTTCAGTACGGCTGACAATGCTGTATATTTAGTGCAACCAGCATACAATGGCATCTTTGCACAGCTTTTTAACTTCTCAAACAATTTTGGGCAATCACGAAGTTCATCTTCAAAGGTCCTTGTCATTTTCTCAATACGACCTCCATCATCATTCACATCTGTAATCACATCCTCCATATGATTATCTTCATTATTCATGTTTTTAATCATATTAGATGATCCATAAAATGCAGTGTCACCCCAGTCACTACCTACATTCGTTGTTTCCCCATGTTTATTCCAACATGTATAACTTTGATCTATTCTGTGATAGATAAAGTGTTCTTCCAACTCATCTGGACTAATTTTTTTTGAATAAAAACAGCGTAAACACGGACAAAGGATTTGAGAAGAGTCACATGCATGATCTTTTGCAAACTTGATAAATTCTTTCACACCTTCTTCATACTCTTTTGTCAACCGATTGGCATTCATTCATTATTTATTTATATTCATCCTATTTAAAATCCATAGGATAAGTATATAGGTTAATGGAGAAGGAATATGAGTATAATTTAGATAAAAAACAAGATACTTCAAGGAAATAAAGGAATAAATAAATACCAAAATAAAAAATATATTGGGAACCACTACAATCCCCAAGCCTCACATCATCTAGATCTCTAAAACCCATCCAAGTTACTCCAACTCGATCTGGAAACACTGGGACCCAATTCTACCTGAACTTCAATACATGAGGATTTCTTGGGTACTCAGTAGGGAACCACCAATGTGGTTTCATAAATTCTAATTTTTAGTTATATGTGCATGTTTCATGCTTTGAATAAATAAATAATATCTAAAAATAAATAAATAAATCATCATTGATCCTCAGGTTCGTATCCTCGATCATCCATACCAACTTTGGTTAGTGCCAAAGTGTATTTGAGAACATTGTGATGACTATACCAACCATAACAATAATCATGAGGTCTTTCACCCTAGTATACATTGATAATTACCCTAGA
The DNA here is from genome assembly GCA_963277665.1 of Viscum album. Lineage (NCBI taxonomy): Eukaryota > Viridiplantae > Streptophyta > Magnoliopsida > Santalales > Viscaceae > Viscum > Viscum album. The sequence goes on from OY728138.1 coordinate 766,927,976, forward strand.
TATAAACTCACCCTGGTGAATATGATAATAACCTGGAAAACCTCCATCCCATTATCACAACTTGAGTCGTATCCATACTAGTATAAAATTATTCCCAACAACTTAACCCCAGTAGTGCAGGACACTCAACCAAATAGGACAAATACACAATAAGGTAGGAAAACACCCCCATCAAATCAATATGATACCACCATGCTCCAGTTGAATCACCCATAAAACCTAATCTAGATAAATAAAAAATCAATAGAAACTAAATATAAAGAATAAAATGGTAAGGAATATGGTGAAATCACTTAGAATTGTTGAATAAATCCACTAAAAAACTCCCCATGGAAAGGGGAATCAAAGAGGAATAAGGGGGTGGGTCGATTGGGCATTGCATAAGAGGGAGGATGAGAAATGGGGGCTTCCCCTATTGTAATTTCAGAGGGAAAAAGATGAAAATATAATTTTAATTTTCTACACAATTTTCCAAACCATATATTAATAATGTGGTGGCACTGTACAAGAAAACCCCTTCAAATATTTGGTCAACATAGTTTACCAAACTATGCATTAATTATGTAAATTGGAACTACCTCAGTCTACAAAATTTCACATGTTTTGTATGAAATCATGAAAAAATGGTATGTTAATCCCTAACTAAAATCCACCTCACATGGTTTCCTCTAAGATATCCCATGGTTAACCTTCACTAACCATGAATGTCAACTATGTGATTTAGAAAGAGGACTGAAAACCTCCTCATGATCAAGGTTCTACATTGTTTCTCAAAAAATATGAACACAAAACCATGTTTCATTTGAAAAATCTCCAAAAAAACATCATATAAAACTAAAATAAAGCTTGTGAGACTCACCTGAGTACTTGAGGCACCTCTCAAACTGCGGTGGAGGAGGAGGCAGTAGAGTAGGCAGAGGAGGAGGAGGAGGAGGTGCCGGTGGAGGAGGAGGATGAGGCAGCGGACTAGGAGGAGGAGGAGGAAGCACTGGTGGAGGAGGAGGAGGATGAGGCTGCGGTGGAGGAGGAGGAGGAGGAGCAGAGGAGGAGGAGGAGGCGACGGTCGGAGGAGGATAAGAAGGAGGAGGCGGCGGCCGGAGGAGGAGGCGGCGGCTGGAGGAGGAGAAGGAGGAGGAGGCGGTGGCCGGAGGAGGAGGCGGCGGCCGGAGGAGGAGGAGTAGGAGGACGTGGTGGCTACGGTGGAGGAGGAGGAGGCAGTGGCAGCGGTGTAGAGGAGGGCTTCCGCGAGAGCATGACCGGGTGCATGGAGGAGGAAGAGGACCCGCGGGTTTTTAACAAATCTGTGTGATCCTTTATCAGCACTAGTAAAAAGTGCTGATAAAGGATGTATTTATCAGCACTAAAATGAAAAGCACTGATAAATACAACCTTTATCAGTTCTTTTCCATTAGTGCTGATAAAGGCAGGCACATGCCTTGCCCAGTTTTGTGGTAGTGGGTGCGTTAATCGGACGCCCGATCTGTAAGTTATTAGTATTTCCGTTCTAAGGGCCCAGTTGGATTCAGGTTTGATCCAACCCATTTTTGCTCCAAATTTATCCCAAAAATCAAGTGGAGTATACCAAAAGGACCGTATCGATCCAAGGATTTCTGCGCCATAGACGGTTCATTAAACAGACGCATGTATCACAAGTTATGGAAAAAAAGGTGAAACTGGGTCCAGATGGGTCCGGGTCTAGTCTGACCCAGCCCGACCCAGCCTGGGCCAACCCAATCCGGTTTAGGTCGACCCGGCCCGGTCCGGGTCTTGCCCGGTTTTCCTAGGCCGCGGTGGTACCGGCCTGCTGGGCCGTGGTCCGGCCCAGCCCGTGAAGGGGCGGCCCGGCCCGACATGATGGCACGGCCCGCTGGTCACCGCAACTTCGTGCTAAGCCTAAAAAATATGATGACCACATATTCACAATCCTCGGGTCGAGGGATCTCCATCTATATGTTGCACTCAAAAAAATATTTTTTTTTCATCACACATAATTATTTGGCATTAAAGAATGTATGAAAAACGTGTGAAGAACAAAAAGAAAGAGGAAAGGTATAAGTGCGAAAAAATGGCCATGTTTTTTTGGCCATCGTCATTGTGAATCTAGAATATGATGAATCAACAAATAAATTCAATCATGTTTAAAAAAAATAAACCCCTAATTCGATCATCCGTTGGAGGTGTCGTGAGGAGGATGATGACGAAGGTGATGTCAGTGTTTGTTGCTCCCGTAATATGCTTCTGATGCGGGCTCGAACATCGTCCTCATTCTTCATTAAAGGATGTTCTTCCTTAGAGAGTTCTCCACCCAAGCTCTCCCTAAACCCTCCTCTTTTCCAATTATTTTTCCAATCCTCCAGCAAGGTGAGGAGCCAACTTAATAAATTAATTTTATTAATTAAACAAGTTAAGTTGGCTCATTAAGTTGGGAGGATTCCAATGGTTTCCCCTCATTAATTGGGAGAGTTTGGGTGGTCCCCACAACCATGAATTCAAATGGGAGGTTTCAATTTCAAAAATAAAATAAAGCATGTTTATTTTATTTTCTCCCACAAAAATTCCGAAAACTAAATTCCACCCTTGACCTAATACGGTCGAGGTGAAGGTCTCCTTAAGATAATATCGGCATTGCGAGTTCAATGGTGCCCTTGGATTTTAATTCCAAACACCAGTTCAAAAGTTACAAAATTCTACTTGTGCGTTTACTGAACGTACCCAAAAAAAAGTTCAAAAATTCATTCTGGCCACACCAGGCCTTAGAATAGTGCGCCGTCAAAATTTGCAGACTCTTAATAATTCCATATAATTAAAAAAATTACATGGAAAATTCTAGGTCTTTACATTTTTTTATTAGGTTGTGTAATTTGAAATAATTATTGTTAATAGTATAGATTAAGTATAGATAAAGCATAGATTAATTATAGATTAACTTAGGATTAACTTAGGATTAAGTATTGTGAAATTTTAGTAGCATAAAGATTATGTGGTTATCTAAGAAATAAAATCTATGTCTGGATACAAACAAGTGGATGTGGCTCTGGCATAGATGTACCTAGGAGTGAAAACTCCGACAAGGAGTTTCGAGCTTGACCCGGGGTATCCCGGTACACAACAATAGGCCTTACTTCACTTCTGGTTTGATACTCCCAGGGGATATGCTTAAGATGATTCATATTTTCTTTATAAACTACTAAAATACAGAGAAAAAAATAAAATTAGTATATTTATCAATGATAAAATGATATTTATGATGTTATAGAATGAAATAAAAACAAAAGCATTAACGACTGAAAGTTATTATTAGCAATTAAATCTGTTTAAGTAGTTTTATTAGTTATATATAGTTTAGAAATAATACTTATTGTAAGTAATGACTAATTATAGACTAAATAATGATAATTTAGGATTAAAAATTAATACATATGATTAGTTAATCATAAATAACTAATGAATATAATATGATTAAGGATTAAAGAATAAATAATTAAAGAATAACTTAATATTGATTAACTAGTGATTAAAAAATGAGTGATTAGTTAAAAAAGTTATTATTAGTAATTAAATATGTTGTGTATTAAGTAGTTTAATTAGTTATATATAGTTTAGAAATAATATTTATTATTAGTATTGATTAATTATATATTAATTAATGATAATTTAATATTAAAAATTGATACATATGATTAGTTAATTATAATTAACTATTAATATTTGTTACAGTATCATAATTCTGATGAAAGAAACATTTTTGATGTAGAGAGTCATGTTTTCCTGTGTGTACTACTATGGGGAGGTTATTCAAAATGAGTAAGGAGATTCATATAGTACACAACCAATAACGGTGGTTAGTACAGCTAATTGTGTAACAATAAGTGACCTTAAAGAGAGAATTTGTGGTTTCTTAAATCTAGGACCTAATCAAGAGATCAAGTCTATGAGATATAGACATTTGAAATTCTCGGCAACACTGTGGCATTTATCATGTCTATTGGTTACTGATACACAGTGGGTCCAAGAAATTAATTTATTTTCTCAACGGTCTGATGGTACCATGATGAAGTTATACATTGATGTTGCTATTGTACAACAATAACGTCTAGTTGTACGAAGATGTAGAATTACAAGAGTGGTTGAAGACAGTCCACCCCATGAAATTGTGCCTAATCCAAATGATGTAGCAGAAGAGGACAACCTAGATGGTCTCCTAGATATACATGCCAATCCTACTTCCAATGAGGAGTTTTGTAATGACGGATCAGATGGTGACAACAGTGCTAATGATGAGGGATCAGCTCAAGTTAGGAAGAAGGATTCGAGAAATGCATTAGTTGTACATTAACCTAGACCTATAATAAATCATCCACCACTCCTTTCATCTTGGTCAGAAGTAATGAAACATGTTCCTGAATTCGACAATAGTGTTCTCACACCGGCAACTGAGTTTCTCAGAGTTGTACTAGATAGGTTTAGTGAGTTGGTAAAAACCTTATATATTGGAAGTAATTTTACAAGTAAAGATGCATTAAAAATCATGCTAAAGAGATTTCATATTGAGAGGCACTGCAGCTATATAGTTCATGAATCATGTCATAGTAAATATTTCATACGGTGTGAGAAGTATGGGGATGATTGTAAATTTCACTTGAGGGTGATTTTGGACATTACATTTGGTGGTTGGAGAATCGTGACGATTGAGGCCGCTCATACTTGCATTCATCCAAGCCTCTCACAAGATCATACCTCATTGGATGCAGAATTTGTGTCATCTATTGTTGTTGAGATGATTAGGACATTTCAAGATGTTCCAATAGCCCTTGTGCAAGAGAGGATTAAACAAACATTCAGTTATAAGATTTTCTATAATAAGGCATGGATGGAGAAATATAAGGCAATTGTGAAGGTATATGATGATTGGGAGGACTCATATCGGGTGTTGCCACAATTTCTAGACATACTGAGGCATCATAACCAAGTTGTATTCCATCTAGATACAAAAAAAACATGTGTCTCATGATAACCAATTTGATCCATCTCGTGTTCAATTTCATTGGTTGTTCTGGGCATTCCTTCCTTGTATCTCCGTATTTCATTTCAGCAAACAGTTTATTCATATTGATGGAACATTTCTATTTGGAAAATACAAGTACGTATTATTGATTGCAGCAACCCAAGATAGAAAACATTCACCTCTTCCACTTTCCTTTTCCATTGTATAGAAAGAAAACTATGAATCATGGAGTTGGTTTCTGGCATGTATTAGCAACCATTTCACCAATATTCAGGGTTTTTGTTTGATATATGGTCACCATCGGGAAATTAATGAGGAAATAAATGTTGATCATGATACATGGAGATACCGAAATGCACATCATCAGTTCTGCATTAGACACATTTCTAGTAATGTGCATAAAAAATTCCACAACGAACCGATGAAGAAGGCAATCACGAGGCTTGGTACGCATTGTATTTGTTATTTTTTACTATTTCAACATAAAGATAAAATCAAATTATGTAAAATATCATCTATTATGTGTATCATATGAGTTGGGCCAATGGAGGTTTGAAGAAAATTTTGAAAAAAATCCTCCAGTCTAATCAAGAAGTTTATGATTAATATGATGTGGATTCCAAAAGAGAAATGGACATTGGAATATGGAGGGGGGAAGAGGTATGGACACATGATGAAAAAATTTGTATAGTGCATCAATGGTTTCTTAAAAGGGATTAAAAAGCTACCTATAACCACCCTAGTTCAGAAGACATTATATCGATGCATGAAGTACTTTGTTGATAGACAAAAACTAGCATCAGATGGGATACAACAGGGGCTAAGATACAGAAGACACTTTCAACGAGACATTGAAAAGAATTTTGAGGAAGCTTCTAGTTATCATGTCTGCCTTTTTTGATGATAAGACCCCTGATTTGAAGTTCAAGAGCATTCGGACCCCATCAAAAATCACATCGGTGAAAAAATGTTGGTATTACTGGAAACAAGGCAATGCCAATGTGGAAACTTTTAGGCCATACAGTTTCCATGCACACACACCATCGTAGCATGTGCCTCTAGGAACAAATCATGGGAAGCATATGTTGATCCAGTGTATCAGATGGATACAATTTCTAACTTTTATGTTGCACCATGGACACCTATTGGGGAGTATCATTATTTCTCAATGCCTGAAGGCCAGCCGATAGTGATACCTGACATAAATCGGTTGCATCCTTGTGGGAGACTGAAGGCCAATAGGATGCTTAATGAGATGGACTAGCCTTAAGAACAAGGGAAGAGTTTGTGATTCACGATATTTCATAAAGAAGGTCATAACTAGAAATTATTCCCTAACGTTGTTGGGTTGAGTTCACATTCTCATCCAGAATGATGTATTGTCTTCATTGTGACATTCTCATATTGTAAATTAAATGTTATTATCTCTTCTTTTTTTCTCGGTTTTCTAAACCCCAAAACCCAAAAGCAGAACACTTAACCTAGAAACATCTTTCCTAAACCTTAATATCAAAATTTGAAACCCTAAACCCTCAAACCTAAACCCCAACCCAAAAAAAATATTCCATTTACCATGGTTTTTGATAACATTATGTGTGATATTTTAATAAAATTTTATATAATGAAATAATAGTATCATAATGATTAGCATAAGTTATTCAATATATATAATTAGATAAATTCATAAAACAACATTAGTAATTGACATGGTTTATCTTAATCCAATCCATAATTATTTAATCATAAATCTCCTCTAAAATATGTCTAACCAAATTCAAGACCCAGTAATTTAGAAATATTGTCTTTATGATTCTAAAAATTAGTATCCCATTATTCCAAAAATGTATATCTTAGTGACACTTACCTAATATCTAAATACCCTATTAATCTTAACCCAAAAACATCTTTCCTAAATCTTAATATCAAAATTTGAAACCCTAAACCCTCAAACCTAAACCCCAACCCAAAAACATCTTTCCTTTACGATGTTTTTTGATAACATTATGTGTGATATCTTAATAAACTTTTATATAATGAAATAATATTATCATAATGATTATCATAAGTTATTCAATATAGATAATTAGATAAATTCCTAAAACATCATTAGTAATTGACATGGTTTATCTTAATGCAATCCATAATTAGTTAATCATAAAGCTCCTCCAAAATATGTCTAACCAAATTCTAGACCCAATAATTTAGAAATATTGTCTCTATGATTCTAGAAATTAGTATTCTATTATTCCAAAAATGTATATCTTAGTGAAACATAATTAATATCTAAATACACTATTAATCTTAACCCAGAAAAATCTTTCCTAAACCTTAATATCAAAATTTGAAACCCTAAACCCTCAAACCTAAACCCCAACCCAAAAACATCTTCCCTTTACCATGGTTTTTGATAACATTATGTGTGATATTTTAATAAAATTTTATATAACGAAATAATAATATCATAATGATTTGAATAATTGATTCAATATAGATAATTAGATAAATTCCTAAAACATAATTAGTAATTGACATGGTTTATCTTAATCAAATCCATAATTAGTTAATCATAAAGCTCCTCCAAAATATGTCTAACCAAATTCAAGACTCAATAATTAAGAAATATTGTCTCTATGATTCTAAAAATTTATATTCCATTATTCCAAAAATGTATATCTTAGTGACACATACCTAATATCTAAATACCCTATTAATCTTAACCCAAAAAAATCTTTCCTAAACCTTAATATCAAAATTCGAAATCCTAAACCCTTAAACATAAACCCTAACCCAAAAATTATATACCTAAACCCTAAAACCTTACAAAAAATCCAAAAACCTAGATATATTCCCTTAAAGAATGTATCAATTAATAAAATTTTTACAAAGATATTTTCATTAATAAAATTATTTCACGACATAATTTTTTCCATATATTTTTTTCACTAATTTCCTCTTGTTATCTTTATTTCATTCAGAACCAAAACACATGGAGAATTATAATTATTTTGGTAAAAATAACTTCATAAAACAATGTGAATAAACATGTCATGTCTTCCATTCTACGAGTCATAACATTATGCTAACCATAACATTATATTTACATTTTACACTTATGAATCATTTCGTTTGTTTATATGGAGGTGGATGATTCCATACTACTCACTCCGCAGCCTACCCATATTTCATAGGACATGTTAGAGGGTAGTGCAGATCGATCGATCAGGGTGCGTTGAGCGCACCATTTTCATCACAGGGAGCCTCCACATGCCATTAGACCATACTTGTACCATTCAAGCTTCTATGTCATTGCCATATTAGATTTCACATTTTAGATCATTACCTACTTGCTACCCTTATTGAGAGGTGGAGACCAGAGACACACACATTCCACCTACCTGAGGGAGAGATGACCATCACCCTCAAGGATGTATCAGTACTTATCAGTCTTCCTATCCAGGGGAGACTCATTATTGGACTCACTCGTGCAGCTTGGCCAGACCTTTCTTAGCGCTTGTTAGGCATTGATATTTTGTCCAACCATAGGGATATAGATAGAGAGTTCATATCTATGCCTTGATTGGAGTCGCAGATTTTACATTTACAGGATTATGATGACAAGAAGACTAATGTGTTACGCCTATGAATATATATTACGGCTCATTGGTAGGACCATGTGTATTGATTACTCGAGGATGCACGTGAACATGATGTATCTACCCCTACTAGAGAACTTTGATCGGGATAGGATGTACAACTAGGGATAAGACTGATTGGAATACATGTACATAACATTATGCAGGCTATCCCATAGGGACTACATAGGTCTCGGGGGATGCGTCATCCTTATTCAGATGTGGGCATGGGAGCACATCCCAACATTTCACCCTGAGCTTGTTGTTCTGCCGATTGAGATGGAGGTGCTTCATGATGATCCAATGGTCATTGGTATGATCAGTCATTTCTATTGGTTTCTGATGCTACTATGAGATATTGACTTTAATTTATGATTATTTTTCACTATCGATGATGTATTTTACAGGTGGTGTCAGTGACACAGTTTTGATACAATTACAAGACATCATTTGGGTGTATATCGGCTATAGTTGGATTGTCTCTTACCTGATCAGGTGTGTATATAAAATCTATCATTGTCTAATATATTTAATAATAGTATCAATTTTGGTTTTTAGTTATGTAATTTTTTTTCAAAAATCACTTGTCATTTCAGATTTTATGGCTTTCATACTGGAGTATTACGGGCCAGTTTCCAGCATACTGCACTTATGGGCTTGAGGATGCTATGGCTATAGTTCCCCTCATTCACTTCCATATTATTGAGTGGCAGCAGCTTGACTAAGTCATGTGCTAGTTTTTCCATACTCATCTGATTCCATTGTCATCGAGACAGATAGAGCGGCTTCATGGGATGAAGCTGACAGGGAGGCATGATGATGATTGGTCCCAAGTACGTGTTAGCTTTATCAACTAATAGCACAGACGTGCAGAGTTTCATATTCATGGTGTTCCTACGAATCGATTCTCTATTTCGAAGCAGGTTGAGTATGATCCATGGTATAGACTAAAGTCTATATTTAATCTTACTGAACCTGACATAGAGATGCAGAGGATGGTAAGTCAATAAATTTCCAATAGTTTTTTTATTGAACTATTTTCTAATTCAATTTGAATCTCTCTACAGGTCAGTCATATAGAGCAGTTTTTTCTCATGGGTGATGAAGAGGAGGAGGGGATATTTAGTTGGGCAGCCGTCTATGCTACAGCTCTGGAGGTGAGAGCATATTTTCATGCACTTTCCAGGAGCATCTTCGTACATCTGGCCTGGAGATAGGAGATTCCTGCCTCTGAGGAACATCTTGCAGCTACTGCTGGTGCTGAGGAGGCATGACCATGGTGACATAGACAACATCGTGCTGCATGTGAGGCCTCACCTATTCCACAAGCAGAGGTTATCCCTCTTGTATTCCAAGATCATCTGATTCAGGATGTGCCTCAGGTGGCATGGGATCCATCTTTCCTGACAAGATATCCACAGTTCTCTCCATCTTGGGTTCCAGATCCATCACAACCTTGGGATCCATCACAGCCTTGGGTTTCAGATCCATCGCCGTATTGGGGTATAGCTCCATCGCAGGCTTGGTTCCCCACTATGATGGAGGCAGGTCCTTCTACCACCCTAGTGGGAGAAGGATCCAGAGGGTAGTACGAGATGCAGTTGACAACTCCTCCCACTGACACACAGATGGAGGATGTGCTAATTGACATTCTAGTGCCCAAGGATCAGCCTTCTCCAGGTCATCAAAATCTACTATGCACTCAACACGGATGTCCTATTCACATACCACCATGTGGGAAATAATCTTCTCTCCACAGATATAGACATTGATTTTACATGTTTATTTACATATTTTATGTTTATTGAAATCAAAATACTATTATTACTATTATCTATTCTTATATGTCTATCTGGTATTTCATCTTTCATTTCTATTTTAGGCATAATTTATATTGGATAGATTTCAAAGTCGACTACTTGAAACATAGAAATAATTATTAAATTTCAAGTAAATAACTTTAATATATTAAAAAATATACAGTATAAAAACAATGTAAATAAAATTTAATAGATAGTCTAATCATCTAAATTTTTTTGAAAATAAAGAGTTTCATAAATAAAATAAATAAATTATAATGAAAGAATTTAAGAAATGTAACTAAGAAGTGAGAGTGAAAAGAATGAATGTCGAGGAGTATCCTAAGCCACCTACTTGACTTTGAAAGTCTATAAAATATAAAATATAAGACCCATATAAATAAAAATTAAAAATTCAACTACTAGTTATATGTTTAAGCAATGTTTAAAATTTCATTCAAATATGTCTTACAATTTATATTATATAGGCTAGAAAATCCCCGTACTTGAAACATTTTTAAGTTTCAAGTAGGTGGATTAGAAATCTTATAAATGATTTTTCACCAACATTTTTTAAGAAATTATTTTTATTTTGGACCATTGGTTATATTTTTAAGCAATGTTTACAATTTCATTCATATTGGTCTTATAGATTATATTATATAGGCTAGAAAAGTCACATACTTGAAACATTTTTAAGTTTCCAGTAGGTAGATTAGAAATATTATAAATAATCCTTCACCAACATTTTTTAATAAATTATTTTTATTTTGGACAACTTGTTATATGTTTAAGAAATGTTTAAAATTTCATTCATATCTATCGTACGGTTTATATTATATAGGCTAGAAAAGTCACGTACTTGAAACATTTTTAATTTTCAAGTAGGTGGATTAGAAAGATTATAAATAATTTTTCACCAATATTTTTTAAGAAATTATTTTTATTTTAGACTACTTGTTATATGTTTAATCAGTGTTTAAAATTTCATTCATATCGGTCTTATAGTTTATATTTTATAGGTTAGCAAAGTCTGGAACTTGAATAAAAGATAAATTATGTTGAAACATTAAGTTTTATTTATATATATATATATATATATATATAACCATATGAACATAATAATAAAACATTAAAATTTTAAATATATAAAAAACATAATTAAAATAGAAAAAAAAATTAATGTTTTAGGGAAAAGTCGGTATCACAGATGTTGCCTTTAAGCGGTATTTTTTTTTTAAAATTAACCTCCGACGTTTTAAAAAAACCAGAAAGAGTATAAAAAACTCTAATTTCTCAACTCATAATTGTTTAGATATTGTCACCAACCCAACCTAATCGAAATAGACTATAAGAACAAAATAAAAAATCATTAGCCACTAAAAATGAACCCTTCTTTCCCAGAACTAATGAATCTGAAGGCAGAACCAGATCTGAGTTGAAGTCGCATCGCTGGATCTAGAACTTTCTGATATTTCTGGTCATCACTGGTTGCTTCTCTGAACCAATTCCACCACCGAATAAAAGGAGAGGCCGACTTCCTGGAACACCCGATTCGTCACTACAAGAGGAAGGTCACCACTATGGAGATCTGTGAGGGGAGTCGTTGTTGTCGAACCCTCTTGGAGGAGGAGTTGTGATACCATTCCACATGAAGAGTCTTTGTCATTGTGTGATGGTAGTATCCACCATAGGACAGGGTCGCCACTGACCATGGCTTCTCTAGGAAGCCACCCCCCCCCCCCCCGCATGGTGTAGAAGAAAAGGGTGGAAGAAGAAAGAAAAAAATAAAAAGAATAATAAATAAAGTAAAACCAAAACCATAATAATAATAATTATTATAAATTAATAAATTACTAAAATTAAAATAAAATAAATAATTATATTAAAAACTATAATTAATTAAATTAATAAATTATATAAAATAATTTAAATAAAATAATTTTTAATTAAAATGAATAATATTTAATAAATTTCTTATAAATTAATCAACTTAATAACATTTAATCCTTTAAAATAATCATCTTTTAAAATGTTATTAAAATAATAACTTTAATACTAATAATTTAATAATCAATAATTAATAATAGTTTTAAATCAAATAAAATAAAATAATCAATTAAAATATTTATTAATAAATTAATTTAATAACTAAAAATAATATAAAATAGTAATTTTTCATTGATCTGATAATAATAATAACTAAATTATATAATTAAATATTTATTTAATCTTTTATTTATGTTAAAATTTTTATTAATCAATCTATATTTTCATTGTGCAGATACAGAAAAAAGATGAGTTCACATCTAGGTGCATCCCAACCACCAAGTTGCAGTTCATTACAAGGGATAAACTGAATTGACATGGGTGGTAGAAGAAAAATGCATGTGTGTGGTGAAAAGAGAAAGACTTACCTAAGTCAGTGCATGTAGGGGGTGACAAAGTAGTAGATGATGCAGGGTATTAAAAATAGATCAATAATAGCATGGGAAAGTGATTGATCCATTTATTCATTCGACATACATCTCATTCATTTGAGACAATACCTGGAGAGAAGTAGCAAGAATTCAAGGATTTATCCCTTTAACACTTCTCAGAGACTGAGACCCGGAGAGCAGGAGCACTAGGGGAGTTCTACCTTCCTACTTTGTTCTAAATTTCTCAACTTCTAATGAAATGTTTTCAATATCTGTAAGGAATATGATCGTATGATAATCTTTAAAGTTGGGGAATTTAATTTCTACTTGTTACTTTATTTTCCTTCTTCTCTAAATTCTTTCAATAAAGATTTTTTCTCAACTGGCGAAGTTGATTCAGATTCTTAAAAATTAACATTGATTTTCCCCTCTCATACTCAATTTCAAAACTCCATGATCTCTTGGTGTGAAAGATCATGGATGAATCTCTAAAAATCTTAATTTTGATTTTGTTGGATATAATTGGCGTGATTACTCCAGCAACTTTTACTCAATTTCATCTACTTTTAGGTGGTTTTAGTTGTGGTGAACTACATTGAATCACTTAACTACTTGATTAATCTTTTGGAAAGGGAGACTAATCTGTTAATTTTAGAGGTTTTTAATTTAATATCAATTCAAGAGAGGAAGTTATCTTTACAACCAGTAGAATTATATTCCCTAAGCTTGCTTCTTGATTGGAATCTATTTAGTTTTAATTCATGTCTCTTATCTCCTATTATTTTTATTTCTCATTATCACTTCAGTTTTTGATTTGTTCTATTAAAAATTACTTTCTTATTTCTAATTTAAAGTAAAAAAAGTTAAGTAAAAAAATAAAAATTAAGAAAGAAAATTTACCCATTGTTAACAATAGTGTGTTGGTATAGAAAATTGTGTTCACTCAAACTCCTTTTTTCCTTCTATATGGTGTGCCCATTCACTACTATACTAGTGTTGGTTGTAAATTTAATTTTGAGGTTTGTGATATCCTCCAGTCATATCATGAATCATAGTTGGATTACAACACTATGAACAAGTGATGAAAATGAGGAAGTGATTGATGATTATTTAAAATTTTTAAAATAGAATATTCTAAAAATGACCTATTTTTCTATATTTGGTTGAAATTTTTAAATAAACTAGAGTTGTAAAGTATAGAAATTAAAGATCATTTAATTTTTTATGGTTCTAATTCATATTATAGTCCTTGGATTAGGTATGGTGAAATTGGATAGTATTCAAGATCTATTAATGGTGAAGATTATCAAGTTGATAAGTTTGATCAAATTGAAGAAATTATTTTTGATATTAAAGTAGTGGAAATTGAGAAGATTCCAATTATTACACACTTATATGGTGATACTGGAAAACCATTGTTTCTAGGTTCTAGAAAATTTATGGTTTCATTAATGAATTTATAAATAAATATGTGGTTAATTTATTAGCTAAGGTATTAGGTTATTTATTAAATCATATTTTATTCCCTTGCATGATCCAAACTAGGATATTTCAAGGGAAGGATCCCAATATAATTGGAATAAAGTAAAATATGACTAATAGTTTGATCTATTTTCCAATTTTTTAGTTTCACCTAATGTGTCTGGACTGGAAACCACATCTAGACCAAATATTGATTACTAATCTAGGTGTATCTAATTTTTTAGACTAAACATATGATATCTATATTCCATTATAGGTATTAAAATTATTTAGAGATTATAAAATTTTTAAGCATGAACTTATATAAATGAAAGTATGTAAATAATTAAATAACACAAGTCCAAACTATAATTTCATAGAATAAATAATTTTAAAATAATTAAACATGTTTAGTAGACTTTACACAATAAACTGAGAAAAATATATAATGTGAACAACATGTGCAATGTGTTTTCCATCTCACCATACCCAATCTCATGAAAAAACATTATTTGATCCTCCTCTACCTAAAATTTCACTAAAAATTCTTAGTTTCACTCATCGGCGTGCTATATCATAACTCTGTCACAATTTATAAACAACCAAAATCATCTCATGATCTTTTAAACACCCACAACAATGTACAAAATCAAAACATGGTATAACTTCATGGTTGGTTCCTTGACAAGAAAACTAAATCCTCTATCGTTCTCTCACCCTGGTTACTATAACACCTTCAATTTGACTCATAGTCATATTTATTCAAATAAAAACTAAGATCGATATCACACATGGACTCCGTCTAACACCTCATGATCTTTTGGGAAATAGTTTTTAATTTCATGAATATTTTTAAAACCTTCTTGATGTTGATTCTTGAATAAATTGTATGGAATTTGAAATCTTGGATTTGTGGCTTCTTGTGTGATATTTGATGAAACTGGTTTTTGATAAATGAATAGTCTATTGATTTAATTTTGATATAATACCATGGGAACCTTGGTATTTATGTGGGTATTCTAGGATAATCACATTAGGATTTAAATTTTTAATTTACTATTATATTATGAATTTTTTTTACTCATGTTAACTTTATAAATTTTTTATGAAATATTTAATAATCATACTTTTATTTAGACAGGGTGGTGGCCTACTTAGAATTTTTATGGTCATGCCTATTTTAAATTTCAGTTTTAAATAAGGAAACTTGGTTTTAAATGTTAAATTGGGTTTTGAAATGAAAAAATGACATTTTCCTTAAAATGAACTAAAATGGATTCAGTGTTTTGAAACACATTAAGTGATTTCAAAGTGAACCTATAAAGTTATAACCATTTCAAAGTGTATGTATTTCCATGAAAATATTTTTAAACTTTTAATTTATTGTTAATGGTTTTTTAATATGATTTTAGAAAAATTCACTTGATGATAACATTTTTCATAGAAAAGGAGTTCGTCTCCCATTATGTGTTTTGAAAACAATTGGTCAATTTTCATGTGAAATGTTAAAAAAATGGATTTCAAGTGAGGTTTTCAAAATTCAAAAAGAATACTTTTAAATTTTTAAAGTGGTTTTGAGATGAGATTAGAAATTCTAAATTAATATGTGGAAATTTAGAAATTTTTAAGGAGAAAACTTTTGTCCTCATCAGATTCATCTCGAGGATAGTTATTATTTCATTTTTTTTCTTAATACTCATCCCCCATCTCTTTTGGTCATGAACACTAGTGGAAAAAACATTTAACACGTCGACATTTTTCACGTCAGTTCTATATAACCTACATGAAAAGCTTTAATAATCGATATATCACAACGTTTATTTTATAACCGATGTGATATATCAACCAGGATCCATTTTTCACATTGGTTATTTTATAACCGACGTAAAATATACTAAGATTAGCTTTTTTATGTCGGTTATTGTATAACTGGCGTGAAAATTGAATCGGGTGCGCTTTATCAGATCGATTATAAAAAAACCGACGTGATAAAGATAATCTCAGCAATTTATCACATTAGTTATCAAAATACCGTCATGATAAAGTGACATTTATCATGTCATTTATTTTATTTTATCACATTGTTTTCTATATCGGTTAGTAAATAATAGAAATTATAAAAATTTAAAAAAATAGTTTAGCACATCGGTTATTAAATAACTGACATGATAAATCTTTTAAATGATTTATTGCACCCCGTATTTAGTCATTCTGTTTTATTCGATCAGGAGACCTGTGACTCGTCTCTCTCGCGTGGAAAACCTAGAAATTATTCTTCAAGGTCGTTCCCTCCAGCCTTATTTTTCCAACATCATTCTTCATATTTATTATCATCAGATCTATCAGGTCAACTCACAACACTCATGTAAGCCTCACACAACTCATTTTCAGTTTTTATTTTCTGTGATGCCCTAAACTAATTTTTTGAGATGTTATTTTTCTTTTTTCTTGATATCATGGTAAGTTTCATAGTGTTCATTTATACCATGCTAAATTATTCTATGGTAAAATAAACCTATGGAAGTGATATCATGCAAGTTTACAATTTTTTTGTGTTATATCATGTGTGTGTGCGCGTATAGGGGGTTTCCAAGGGGGTGGGGGGCTGTGCAAGTGGGTGGGGGTGTCCAGGGGGTGTCAAAGGGGGTGGGGGTGATGTCCATGGTGGTGCAGGGGCTTTCCAAGGGGGTTGGGGTGTCCAAGGGGGTGTGGGGGATGTCAAAGGGGGTAGGGGTGGTTTCCAGGGGGTGTAGGGGATATCCAAGGTGGTTGGGGTATCCAAGGGGGTGTCCAGGGGGTGAGGGGGTTTTCTAAGGAGATAGGGGTGTCTAGGGGGTGGGGGTGGTGTCTAGGGAGGTGAGTGGGTTGTCCAAGGGGGTAGGGGTGTCCAGGGGGTGGGGGTTGTCTTAAGGGGTGGGGGATGTACAGGGGGTGGGTGCTGTCCAGAGGGGTGGGGGCCATCCAGAGGGTTTGGGGGCGCTGTCTAGATGGTTGGGGGTGTCCAGGGTGTCCATGGAGGTGGGGGTGGGGGGCAGTCCAGGGGTGTGGGGGGGGGGGTCCAAGGGGGTGGGGTGTCGAAGGGGGTGGGGGCTGTCCAAGGGGGTGGGGGCCTGTCCAAGGGGGTGGGGGCCTTTCCAGAGGGTTTGGGACTGTACAGGGGGGGGTTGTCCATAGGGTTGGGGTGTCCAAGGGGGTAGGGGGTGGGGTGGTGTCTAGGAGGGGTGGGGGTGTCCAAGGGGTGGGGTGGGGGATGTCCAAGGGGTGGGGGGCTGTTCAGAGGGGTGGGGGCTGTCCAAGGGGGGGTGTCCATGGGGTGTCCAAGGGGGTGGGGGTGGTGTCCAGGGGGTGGGGCTGTCCAAGGGGGTGGTGGTGTCCAGGGGTTGTCCAAGGGGGTGGGGGTGGTGTCCAAGGGGGTGGGGGTGTCCAGGGGGTGTCCAAGGGGGTGGGGGCTTATCCAGAGGGTTTGGGGGGCTATCTGGGGGGGGGGGGGGTTGTCCAGAGGGTTGGGGTGTCTAGGGGGTGTCCAAGGGGGTAAGGGGTGGGGGTGGTGTCCAATAGGGGTGGTGGGTGTCCAAGGGGGTGGGGGCTGTCTAGAGGTGTGGGGTTGTCCAGGGGGTGGGGGATGCCTAGAGGGGTATGGGGCCTATCCAAGGGGGTGGTGGTGTCCAGGGGGTGTCCAAGGGGTGGGGATAGTGTCCAGGGGGTGGGGGATTTCCAAGGGGGTGGTGGTGTCCAGGGGGTTTCCAAGGGGGTGGGGGTGGTGTTCAAGGTGGTGGGGGTGGTGTCCAAGGGGGTGGGGGTGTTTTCCAAGGGGGTAGGGGTGTCCAAGAGGTTGGGGTGGTGTCCAAGGGGGTGGGGGTGGTGTCCAGAGGGTGGGGGGCTGTCCAGAGGGGGGGCTTTCCAGAGGTTTCAAATCATTAGGATCTATGTAATTTTAAGTAGTGAATGTATACATATTTTAATATTTATACTTCATATTTATTTTTTACATAATGGTGAATTTGGTATCCAGTTGCACTAGGATGTATTCTTTGTGAACCTTAATAATAAAGGATCCAAAATGATTTTAAAACTGTTATATCTAACTATGTTTTCTTTTTAAAATCATTTTTAAGCATATTTTTTTTAAATATGCATAGATTTGATTTATATTTCAAAAAAAAATTACATTAAAATTATGATATTTTTTATATAAACATATATTTTTATTATCTTAAAAAGATGTATAATTTTGATATTTGTTATAGGTAATAATGAGTCGAAGTTGGATTACGGCACATTGAATGAGTAATGAATATGAGGAAGTTGTTTATGCCTTTTTTTGGAATTTTCTAAATGAAATGTTCCAAGAAGTTTCATTTTCTCTGTCCATGCCTAAAATGTTTGAATATGAAGAAGTTGAAAAGTAGAGAGATAAAAGATCCTCTGATTTTTCATGGTTTTAATCTGAGTTACGACCCTTGGATTTGTCATGGTGAAACTGGACAGAATTTCAGATATACTGATGATGATGATTCGCAAGATGGTAACTCCGATGGAATTGAAGAAATTATTCGTGATATTGAAGCAGAATAAATTGAGATAGAACTGACATTTGGGCGTCTATATGGTGATGATAAAAAACCATTGTATCTTGGTTGTAAAGATTTTACGGTTTTGTCAGTGCTGTTAAGATTGATTAACCTGAAGGCAAAACATGGATTTAGGGACAGAAGTTTTACAGAGCTGCTATAATTGATAAAATACATTCTTACAAAAGATAACAATCTTCTAGATTCACATTATAAGGCCAAGAAAATATTATGCCCGATGGGATTGGGATACAAGAAAATACATGTCTTTTAGAATGACTGTATGATATATAGGAAGGAATATGAATTTCTGTCAGAGTTTCCTAAATGTGGGACATCATAGTATAAGGTGAAAGAGAAATCACAGGCTGATGTAGAGATTACAAAGATCCCTTCCAAGGTATTTTGGTATCTTTCTAAAATTCATTGTTTGAAACGTTTATTTTCTAATTCACATGATGCAAAAAGGTTAAGATGGCATGATTATGAGTGGATATGTGATGGAAAAATAATTCATCTAGCTGATTGTCCACAATGGAAGAAAATTGATGAACAATATCCTACATTTGGAAATGAAATTAGAAATCTCAGACTAGGTTTGTGCACAGATGGAATGAATCCATACCAAACCCTCAGTAGCACACATAGTTCATGGCATGTTTTATTGGTAATTTACAACCTCTCTCCTTAAGTTTGTATGAAGCACAACTATGTCATGTTGAGTATAATGATCTCTGGTCCAAAGTAACCTGGCAATGATATTGATGTTTTCTTATCACCATTGATTGATGATTTGAAATTGTTTTGGGAGGATGGTATTATGGTGTATGATTCTTATAAAATGGAATATTTTCAACTGCATGTAGTGCTTATGTTCACTATAAATGACTTCCCAGCATATGGAAATTTGTTTAGATACAGTGTTAAAGGACATAAATCATGTCCAATTTGCAAACAACAGACTTCATATTGTCAATTGCATCATGGGAGGAAAACAATGTACATGGGTCATCAAAAATTTTTGCCTATGGATCACTCTTATAGAAGACTAAAAAAGCATTCAATGGCTCAGAAGAATTTGATATTGCTCCAAAACCTTTTTCCCCTAATCTGTATTTTGAGAGGGCGTAAAACCTTGATGTGACATTGGGAAAGACACAAAAATCATGTAATGATAAACATATTTGGAAGAAAAGATCAATATTTTTTGAGCTACCATATTGGATATATCATGAAGTTAAACATAATATTGATTTCATGCACGTGGAGAAGAATAAATTTGATAGTTTTATTGGAACATTGTGAGATATTAAAGGATAGACAAAAGATGGGTTGAATGAAATATTAGACTTAATATCAATGGGAATATGTTTGGAGTTAGCTCCCACTCCTAATGGAAGATGAACATTTCTTTCCCAGCTTGTCATACATTATACAAGAGGGAGAAAATTAGCTTTTTTCAGTGTCTTCATGATATCAAAGTGCCTCAAGGTTATTCTTCAAATGTAAAAACTTTTGTCTCATTGAAGGACTTGAAATTGATAGGTATTAAATATCATGATTGTCACATCATGATGCAACAACTTCTACCAGTTACATTGCATGTAATATTTCCCATCTGTGTTAGAAAGACTATAATGAAGTTGTGTTATCTTTTTAATTAAATTTGAAATAAGGTGATTGAAGTGAATGCTTTGAACATTTTGGAAAAGGATGAAATTTGTATACTTTTTCAATTGGAAATGTATTTTCCTCCAACTTTTTTTGATATAATGGTGCATTTAATGATTCATCTGGTTCAAGAAATAAAGCTTTTTGGACCTATATATATTCGTTGGATGTATCCTTTTGAAAGGTATATGAAAATATTGAAGGGGTATGTTAAGAATCCATATCAACCTGAAGCCTCCATTATTGAAAAGTATATTTTTGAGGAGGTTACAGAGTTTTGTAAAAGCTACTTGGTTGCGGCGCAACACATAGATCTACTTCTATCTCCCCTTGAACAAGTTAATAATGAGGGAAAGGGGATTCATGGCTTGAAAGTCAAATCGTCGTCAACTAAACAGATGAAGAAGTTATAATTATATATCTTTAATAACATAGATGATTCTCAACCTTATATCGCATTGCATATTAATGAGTTGAAATAATGTCATCCAAAGAAGAAAGAAATGTGGATTTTGAATGAGCACCACAAAACATTTTTTTCATGGTTTCAAAAGACCATTCTTGGTAGATCAGATGTATCAGAGACATTAAAATGGGTAGTGGGTGGTCCATGTTTAAATGTGATAACATGGTCCGGTTATGAAATTAATGTCTATACATTTCATATGAAAGCATAGGACAATAGAAGTTCAATTCAAAATAGTGGTGTATTGGTGTTTGAAGAAGCAATGCATTTTTTGAGTGCTAAAGACAAAAACCCAATTTCTGCATCAAGTGCATATTATGGAGTTATTGAATAAATATGGGAGGTTGATTACTTTAAAATTAAAGTTGTTGTTTTTTACTGTAAATGGTTTATCGGTAAAAATAGTGTTAGACACGATGAATTTGGAATGATAGTTGTTAATCTGAATAGATTGGAAGACACATATGATTCTTTTATAATGTCAACACATGCAAAACAAATTTTATATGTAGTAGATCAATCAGATATGTAGTGGGTTGTTGTTTTACAAGGGAAAAACAATATTTTTGTGAGGATGAACTTGATGAAGATGCTAATTTATGTGATATCCCTACTTCCATGGAAATATTAAAAGAATATAATGATGATCATGTTGAAGACATGGTTTTTTCCATAAGGAACGATCACGACTAAGGAATTTGGGAAAATAAACCATTTGTACATTCCAAAAATTACAAGTAACATTTTTTTATTTCTTGTTTACATTTATTATTTTCATAAAATGTTAGATATTGTAAGTTTTTTCTTTATTAAAACATGTATTAAAACAAATAAGTATAATTTTTTGTTTGCTTTAATTTTGTTTAGTTTACTTTATCATGTTTACCATTACATAAATTATATATCTATTATTTTTGTTCAATGACAATTACTTTACCATGTTTACCAGGTTTACCATGTTTACCATGTTTACCATATTTACCATCTTTACCATTGTTTAACATGATTTCTGTATTAACCATGTTTACTATTACGTAACTTAGTATTATTTTATATTCTCGGTTTACATTAATATTGTAATAATTGAATTTGTACATTTGTGAACTAATGTTTGTTTTTTTGATTTTAAGGATAATGATAGATCAATCAGTTGATCAACCACATGATTCTGGAGATGAGAATATTGGTCATACCTCTAGGGAGGAACATTCACATGCTCCTCTTGATGTTCCCCAATCTTCCTCATGTGCTCCCATTACGACAAAGAGTTCAAGAGTTAGTAAACATGGGTGCACATGTTTACCAAAATTATCACTTGCTCATACGCAGGATCATAGGATACTCGTTGAGTTTGATGAGGATGATATTCCTAGAGGTTTAAATGAAAAATATTTTAAGAGTTTTATATCAACTCAGGGTAAGAGAAAAGTAATAATTTTGTATGATGACTGGAGAAGTGTGGACAAAGCAATAATCTCTCAGTTGTAAGAGACGATTTTTGTAAGATCTTTTGTTATTGTTTGCCTATTCTTTAAATGTTTATAGTATATATAATATGTTTAACCTCTTCTTTATCAGATGACATTTGATATTCGTGACACTGGAGGAGTCAGGAAGAAATGCTTATCGATGGATTCCAGGAGATGGAGGGATTTAAAATCAACCCTCTCATCTGATTTCATTTTTGGTCATAGGATTCATGACAATCCATGTCATATATATCCTTTCATATATGAAGACACATGGAGACAGTTTGTTGAAATTAGAATAAAAGATTCATTTTTGGTAGGGGAAATGTAAACTTTTATATGATTTCTTATATAAATTATCTTATTAATGTTTTGTTAATGATTTATTATTCTTAATTTACAAAAAACAAGGGAATCTCATCAAGAGATCCAATCTAAAAATGTATACCCTCATAGTTTATCTTGGGGAGGGTATACATTATTGGAAGAACAAATGATGGCGGAAAAATTACTAAAACTAATACCTGAGTCTTCAAGATCTGGAGATGTGGCCCCTCCATCCCCTCCATCTAAACATGAAAAATGGAAGAGAGCTCGGATGGGAAAAAAGGGCAATATCTTTCAGAATATTTGAGAATCATAGCTTAGAGGATTGTAAGATATCTATTTTATTTATTTAAGTTAACTATATTCTTCATATAATTTCAATCATTAAAGAAATGTTCAATTAATTAATACATGATTCTCTTAAGGAGTAGAGCTCACAGAGGGTATTTACAGCTACTGGGAGGCAAGATATTTTATCTTCAATATTGGGAAAGCCAGAACATCCTGGTCTTATACAAGGATATCCGACAGGTTTATCAGTAATAAAAGTGTTTCCAAATTCTTCAACTTATTAATTTGAGGGTGTTTATAAAAAAATAGAATCCTTGGATGCTAAATTTCATAATATTAATGCGACGATGGAGGAAAATATTAGAGAGTTGGTATAGTCTAGGTTTGTATACATGCAAAGACAATTTCATAATGCAGCTCCCACTCCCCCACCTCCCCTTACAGGCCCTATTATTTATCCTCCACCTTTGATAGCAACTCCCACTCCACCACCTCAGCCTACGGACCCCATTTTTTATCTTACTCCTCCGCCGCAGCTTCCTACTTATTATGAGTTTTATGTTGATGATCCTAAACATCATATAGTTGAATATGGGCTGGTATATTGTATAGGAGATACAGTTCATCATCAACAATTAGAGGTAGAGAGTCATAGGGTCACTGTATAGGATATTATAGATAGATCAGATCGAGTACCACTACCTACAGATGAGGTGACTACAGTTGGACATAGTATCAACTATTTTTTAATTTGTCCATCTAGACTTCTGTGACTCATTACCATAGAGTTATGTATATTATATATTCTATTTTATTTTTTTACTAAAGTTGTTTTATCATTTTAAAACTAATATATTTTTCTATTTATTTTTATATGAATACTTCAAAGGTAAAGAAATATTGTATAGACAACAACAAAGACAAATGGCTATGACATCAGATACAGATTCTAGTAGTCTTGACAGATTTTCAAGATATTCAAATTTGTTGGCAGATCATTATGAGTTTCCAATGGAAGATCACGTTTTTGGGCGTGCAATAACTGTGGGGATTGTGAAAACGGATATCATGGAGCTTGTTACTAGAGATAAGTTGGCCATAAACGTGGTGAAATTTTTTTCCATGTAAGTCTTAACACCTTTTCCCTGCGTTATATTAATTAAAAATGTATACTTATGTCTATTTTGTATTAGGTGTATTTATAGCATTTCTGAGAAGAATGATTGGACAGATGTATATGGGTTTGTGGACCTGCATTTGATATCCCCTGAAGCACGTGAATTGGATGAAGAATAGAGAATTATTTATATTGCTGAAAGATTTGAACAGAATATAGTCACATAATGTTTGATGATGCATTTTTGTGAGAGGTATGAAACAAATCTCTCTCAAAGAGTTCATTATATTTTAACATAAAAAACCACTAACCTTAAATTTTCTTTTATTAGTGATCATTGGATGTTAGGTGTTTTTTTACCAAGGGAGAAAACACTTTATTGGATATGCTCTATCCACGGCGATATGCGGGAAAGTTTTAAGAAAATGTTGGAAAATTAAATTTCAATTTCTAAATAGTTTTATATATTATAATGAATTTTAAATTTATCCAATTTGTATTATTTTCTAATAGGGGATGGGTCTACTTTCTAAAAAAAACAAAGAAAAGGAGTGAAAAGATCAAATATGTAAATGTAAAGGTAAATATCCATTTATAATTTGTACTTTTTGATTTATTACATAAAAAATAATATATTTAATTTTCACTAATTCAAACATAATTTTCATGAACAACAAGGCGTCATCGGATGTGGATATTATATGTTAAGATTTATTTATGAAATAATAACAACTGGAACAATTTTGAACTTTGACCTGGTAATATTTATTTTTAAACTTTGCCATAATATTTCATTTGATTTATTCATTATAAACATTAACTAATATCCTTTTAATTTGTAGCTATTTGATGCCCCTCAACCCTATAGTGCTCAAGACGTCAAACACTTACAAGTGGAATGGTCAAATTATTTTACAGGTTTGATTGAATTTTAGTTGTTTGTAGTGTAAAATGTAATTTTGAATATTTCATTGTAATTGTGTATTTGGTAGTCATTTAGGTTGGATTTAGTTTTTTTAAGTTGACATTGTAAGTTTTTAATGTAATATATGTGAGTGTTTAATTTTGCTATACTTCTTATTTTGGTATGTTTATGATGGTTTTTCCGGTATGGATTTTGGTCTAGGGGAGGGGTTCCAAGGGTGTGGGGGGGTGTCCAGTGTGGTGGGGGTATCCAGGGGTGTGGGAGGGATTTCTGGTGGGGTGGGGGGTTTCCTGGGTGTCCATGAGAGTGGGGGGTAGTCCAAGGGGGTGGGAGCGTTTCCAGGAGGGTGGGAGGGCTGTCCAGGGGAGTGGGGGCTGTCTAGGGGGTGTCCAGGGGTGTGGGGTGTCATGTGGGGTGAGGGGGGTTTCCAGGGGTGTGGGAGGTTTTTCCAGTGGGGTGGGGGTGTTCAGGGTGTCCATGGGGCAGTCCAGGGGGTGGGAACGTTTCCAGAAGGGTGGGAGGGTTGTCCAGGGGAGTGGGGAGCTGTCCAGGGGTGTGGGGGTGTCCTGTGGGGTGAGGGGGATGTCCAGGGGTGTGGGAGTGTTGTCCATGGGGTGGGGGTGTCCAGGAGGGTGGGGGATGTTCAAGGGTGTGGGGGGCTGTCCAGGGGGTGGGTGGCAGTACAGGGGTGTGGGGGTGTCTAGGGGTGTGGTGGGGGTTGTCCAGTGGGGGGGGGGGGGTCTGGTCTGGTTTTGGTTGGGTGTTTGTTTTTGGTCTGGGGGTGTCCAGTGGGGTGGGGGTGTCCAGGGGTGTGGTGGGGGCTGT
The DNA here is from genome assembly GCA_963277665.1 of Viscum album. Taxonomy (NCBI): domain Eukaryota; kingdom Viridiplantae; phylum Streptophyta; class Magnoliopsida; order Santalales; family Viscaceae; genus Viscum; species Viscum album. The sequence continues at coordinate 766,953,955 of OY728138.1, forward strand.
CCAGTGGGGTGGGGGTGGGAGGGTATCCAGGAGGGTGGGAGGGATGTTCAGGAAAGTGGGGGGATGTCCATGGGGTGTCCAGGGGTGTGGGGGGGGGTCCAGTGGGGTGGGGGTTCTAGGGGTGTGGTAGGGCTGTCTAGGGGTGTGGGAGTGTTGTCCTGGGGGTGGGGGTGTCCAGGAGGGTGGGGGTTGTCAAGGGGTGTGGGGGGATGTCCATGTCACGAACCAACCCAGATCGACCCTGAACTGGTCACTCAAGCCGGTCTGCGACATGTCCCGAGGGGCGTTCTCGATCCCCCCAGGATGGAAACTAGTTTTGGGCATCAAAGTATACCTGAGGAAACGATTTAAGCCCAGAAAATAAAATCAGGACCATATAAATAAATTGAACAAAATAGATCATATAGTAAAACGACAACTGAAACTTAAATAAACAATGAACTGATCCAAATACAAAGTACCACTAAAAAGAACAAAACTGGAAACAAGACCCCGCTACAACGATCTCCGTGTGACCCCTTGGTCACCTCCAACCAAAATCCCAAAACTGCTCCCACATGAACAACCACTAAAGAAAATCCTAAAAAACATCTGAACCTGCAACTGAAATGGTAAAGGACAGGCGTGAGCACAAAAATGCTCAGTAGGGATGCCAAAAGTAAACCATTGAATCCAAGTGTTTCCTTACTCAAAGTTTTTCAATGACACAAGTTTGGAAATACAATTATAAAAAAATAATGTTTTCCCGTTTAAACAAAATAACACCTCTTTCGCACTATGAGAACCAACTCACGCCATATATTATTTCAAAAACTATTTTCCATTTTATAAAAAAAACCAAACAAGTAATACATGGGCTTTGTAAAAGGGAGATAGGTAAAAAAATACAAGCTGAAAATAAACTAGTGTAGAATAAAAATAAACAAGCAATACAAGTTGTAACCATGGGATATCCTAAACATCCCTAGATAACCCCTGGACGCACTCGGTTTAGAACCACCTGTCGACGTATGGTGAAGCCCCATAGTCTATAACCCACTAATCTCCCTTGCGACAAAATCAGCGACAAATCCCACCTGGCCTCTCTATCTACCAGGGGGCACCAACCCGTCTAATTAGGGCTAGTGAGTAACCATCACTCGATAATCTATAAGATTCCTAGGAACCCATGGTGGTTATAGTAATACTGTGTAAGTAGGAAGGTCCCCACACGCATGACTCCTCTCACTGCACTTGCCTTCCTCAAATACGGACGCTTCCTATACATTCACCCATAAAGGGTTACACTAGACAGGTGTACCTCATATACGTGTTCAATCATTCACATTAAATAAAGTGTCAAACGGGTTGTCACATAATGTTCATATCAAAACCATTTTATAAAAGAACCGTTTAAGGTTTCCAACTGAGCACACACATTTATTCAAAATATCTTGCAAGAACCACTCTTATATTTACAAAGACAAATGGGCTCTTAAGTTCCAAACACACATTCAAACACTTCACAATTATAAAACATGATTTTACCCTTTTCTGACCCACACTGAAACATGTTTCAAACCGAATGACCAAATATTAAAGAAAAAATTATAAACCAGGATTTCCAAAACACATAAAGCAACACTTTACAAAACCACATTTAAAATACTCTTTAGAAACCACTCAAGGGGACCAAATTTATTTGAAAACTAAAATCCATTTAGAAAACTAAACGTCAAAGAGAACACCAATTACCTTAAAACCCTAACCGGCCACCTACTTTATTTATAGAACATAAAACAGTCCATTAAAAAAACATTAAACCCTTTTCAACACATTTTAACACGTTTAGTATGCTATACCAACATCAAACCATACACACCTGAAATCCTCTTTTGAAATCAAACGCGCACCAAGAAAACATTTTAAAGCCTTGCCCCAAAAATCACCACTTACCCACATTATTTTAAAGGAACGCCAAATAAAAACATTGAATTCATTAAACATTTACAAAAGTGTTTTAACACAAAAACTAAGTCATAACACAACCAAGAAAAGTTCATTAATAAAAAACATAATTGTAATATAATAATGGTTATACATTTCATAAGGGACCAATTCCTTCTTAAATAAACATAATCAATTCAAACAAGCTTTCTAGGTATCATAAAACTAAGCAATTTTCATTAAAACTTATTTAAAACCTATTTTTAACAAATCAAATAAATTCTAAATTGCTATAATAATTTGAACAAGAGTGTCGTAGAGTTGAAAAAATAGTTTATAAATTTATTTAAAATGGAAAGAATCAAAGGAAAGGCTCTAGGAAAGAAAAACATGGAAACACCTACTGAAACCTTGTGCGATTGGAGTGAAACTTCAACAGGAGGAAGAACGACACCCTGCGTACAAAACGCACACCCTAAAACCAAAGGAAACCTAAGATACATATTAACCCTAACATTTAGGGTTCACCCAAAAAGAAACCCCACATGGAAACCATGAAAATTAAGTGAAGAGAGGAGAATATGGGGAAGATAACTCACTGGATGGAACCGCTGGAGGGAGGAGGAGCACCTACTGGAAGAAGAGTCAGATGGGAGAAGGCGCGAGTGAGGAGGGGTAAGGGGAAGATAAGTGGTGTGCATGAGGGATAAAAAAATAATGGAAATAATGGGGATAGTAGGTGTGGGTAAGGGGATAATGGGGAGAGAGGTCATGAGTGTGAAGGGGTAAGGGGAAAGTGGGGGAATGTGGGAGATTAAAAAAATAAAAAAATTAATTAATGTAGATAAAGTGGTGAATGATGGGTAATATAAGAAGGGGGTGTGATTGGAGAGAGGTGAGTGGAGAGGGGAATAAAAAGGAATAGAAATAAATGGGGAAAGAGGGGTGATTGGAGAGAGGGAGTGCATGAGATAAGAAAAAGGAGAAGGTGTGATGGATGAAAAAAAAGAGGGGAAGGCGTGTTGGATGAAAAAAAGAGGGGGGTGAGTGATTGGAGAGAGGGATAAAAAAAGAAAGGGAATAAATGGGAGAGGGAGAAGCATGGAGAGAGGGAGGTGTGTGGGGAATAAATAATAGTGGTGAGTGTGATGGATAAAAAAGGGTGATGATTAAAACCCTAAAAAAAATAACAATAATTAATAAAAAAATGTTAATAATAATAATGATGATAAGAATTATAACAATTTAAATAACAAAATTTTAATGAAAATATTTATAATAATATCATTAATTATATAATCATAACACCATTAATTTTCTTAATAATAATAAGAAGAAGAATAATAATGATAATCATAATTTTATTACTTTTCTTTTAAATAATTACAAAATTAATAACAACCATATAATAATTATATTTATATTTATTTCAATAATAATAAAATCATTAACAATTTTAAATTAAAAAAACATTTTTATATACACAACAATGATATTATTATTGTTTCTTAAAGATTTCATTCATTTCATTCTCATAATGTTTTATTATTTTAAGTAGTGTGTAACTGTAGGGACATCCGGGCCGACCGCAGGGTTACCGCCAACCATGCGGTGCCCGTGCACCGACCCAAAACCCACCAAAAACATCAAATATCAAAAAAAATTAAACATGCACTCAAATTGCACCTTAACAAGACTATCTGAAACCAAGAAATAATAAAATAAAATAATTTAAAAGATCGGGGTGTGAAAATTCTCCCCACCACAAAACTTTATGCCCCAGAAAGTTACCCAGCTGAAATACAACCAAAACTCATGTCAATGCCCAATGAAAACTATCGGGGAAAAAATATGATCCTCGAGCTGACTATTCAGTATTCAAGTTACAGTCAACCGACTCAAAGAAAAACCATAGAAAAGAACAAGGGGAGAATATGAGAGAGTTCTCCCCACCACAAGAATTTCCCTAATGCAAGAATTTATAACTCAAACACACCACCTCGAGGGGGAAACGCAGGAACTCCCAACTAAACCTATCGACTTCTCCACATGAGTAGAATAGGACCACTAAGACTTAAACAGAAACCCACTAAAGGGCCACCCGACATTCTGGGGCACCAAAATAAATAATTCCCTATAACAACACCACCAGAACTAAGAATTCCCCACACCAATCTAAAACAATCCAAAACCTCACATCTCCAAATGATCACTAATAAAACCAGGACCAACCCACACAAGGTCCAAAAACAATTAAAAAGAAACTAACAATTCTAGAGGTCACATTTAGAAGAATGCAACTACTACGATCATTAAAGAATAAGTTCATCGCACACTAACCACAAAAAAATGAACTTACAATATAAGGAAAACAAGAAAAAGGGAACCCTGAATGTATTTATTCCAAGATGAAAGATAAAGAACCAAGCAAGGTCTCACATGCTTCTAACACACTGACTGTGCGCGAGCTTCACCCCGAGACCTGAGACTGGGGCTCTGATGGCTAAAGCATATTATGCCTCATAGTCAGACACTAGAATACCCAGATTAGAACTCCTTCCTCGAACGATGCTTCCCTCATAACTTCACCTGGTGACCCGAACAGCCACAACGATTATAGGACTTCAGAGGGATGTGACCTGATGGCTTGAAATGCCTAAACCAACCATACCAATGGCACATCCGTAGGCATCCTGATGAACTAGGTGTCAGGATCAACGAAGATAACCTCTTAGAGAAGGTTCCTCATGTACGCAATCCTCACAAGATAGGGAACCTTAACAAAACCCAACTATATCTAACTACTCCCCAAACTCCAATGACGATAATACAACCAACCTCCACTAGTACCAAACTTAACCCTTAAAAAAATCAAAACGGCCCAAACCATAACAACCTAGGGAGTTACCAAACACCCAAAGACACACTCCACTTCCCTCAAGTCATTTCACCACCTCTAACAGACCTCCAACACCTCAAAGGGTGATGAAACTTGAAAGAACCGAAACCTAGACATGACCCATCGACAACACTAGGTACCTTTCTGGGCGGCATACTCCGAACAACACAAGACACACAAAACCAAAACTTTCCTCAAGCCAAAACACAATCAAAATGAACACATCAACCCAAGACAACTGGCCCAGAATCCAATCAAATATAAACACAACCAAAACCCTCTTTTCCAAAATCACAATTTTCATTTAAATTTCAGAACTGTCTTATCCCACAGTCATTTTTCAAATGCCAAAACCACTTTTCACATGCCAAAAAACCATCCCTCAAGGGAAAAAAATCTAAAACCATTATATATATTAAAATGCACCCAAGGAATCATATGGATCATCACATGTGTGTCCACCCATTTCCATCCACATCACCCATAAACAAGTTCCCCCCACACACTTACCATACACAGCCACACACATATGATCTTCCATAAAGAGTACCAAGGGCCACATCCTTTCCTCATCAAAACCAAAGTATTTACTAAAACGCTTCCAATTTTAAAAATATATTTACCAATTTAAAATAATTTTAGAGATTAAATTTTCATTTAAAAAAATCCACTTCCATTTCCAAAAGCACGCTTTCACCAACAGAAACCAAACAGAATACAGCTTACAAAGAACCACCAGAATGAGAAACTAGCAGTTACACTTATCCCGGAAACATGGTAGTGATCCACGCCCCAAGTAAGAGTCAACAACTAGGAGTAACTTAAACCATGCACTCGGACTCCACATGGGTAAGTACTCCATGTAAGGTCATGAAGTGACACCGTCTTGCCTCTGTTGTCATCCCTAAATCAAAAAACAAAGACACAAGAATCAAATCCCAAACTACCCCTGACAACTCAAGGTTTGGAATGAGCAAGGGTTCATGACGCCCTTCTCGTACTTACCTCTCATGTCTAGACAGGCCTAATCTTTATCTACTAAGAACCCCAACACTAGTGCAGAAAATGTTTTTAACATCACCATTTTTTTACATTGGTTATATATAACCGACGTGAAAATCTGTGATACGTGGTTTTTTACATCGGTTATTTTATAACCAATGTAAAAAATACGTATAGTAAATTTTTTACATCGGTTATTTGATAACCGACGTAAAAAACAAGGTATCTACGAATTTTCTACATCGGTCATAAAATAACCAACGTAAAAAAGGCGGCATCTGAGGCCTTTTTGACGTCGGTTATCAAATAACCGACATAAAAACCCAACCCGCTGAATTTTTCATGTCGGTTATATTATAACCGATATAAGAAACCAACACCCGGCAGTTTTTATGTCAGTTATAAAATAACCGACGTAAAAACTGTGTTTTATGATTTGTTTTTTACGTCGGTTATAGAATAACCGACGTAAAAAACCAACATGTGGATTTTTTACGTTGGTTATAAAATAACCGACGTAAAAACTACGTTATCTGATACATTTATAATGTCGTTTATTATAATAACCGACATTATAAATGTAATAAAAATAGTTTATAATGTTGGTTATTAAATAACATACATTATAAAACATTTAAATAATTAACATGCCACGTGGATTTTCATTTTTGATTTTTCGATCGACAGACCATCGACTCGTCTCTCTCGCGCAGAAAACTCTAATCGAATCTTCGATCTCGTTTCATTAAAATCGTTTTTCCATCATCATTTTTCATCTTTACTCTCCTCGGATCTATCATCTCCACTCGAAACACTTGGGTAATCCTCCCACGACTTTATTTCGTTTGTTTTTTTCGAATAGTCTATATTTATGTTTTGCGATTTTTTTTGTTTAAACTAGGTAATATTCTTCTATTTCGAACCCTTTTATCTCGTTTTTCCATCATCATCTTATTTATTATAACCATATTTATTAGATCAACTCTCAATATTCACGTAATCCTCACCTAATTCAATTTCATTTGTTTTTGTTTCGCGGATGCCCGACATTGATGGTAATTTTTTTTGTCATTGACAACTAATGATCTCATTCACCTATATTACTACAATTTATATGTAAATAATTGTGATACACCCATCCTGTGTACCATTGTGATTTATTTTATAAGTATATATTGTTTTTCATGATGGAATGTTTGTTTTGGATCCTTGGTTGTTTCTATTTTGGGTATCACTATTTGTAGTTCCATAATCTATTTACGACACTTATTTTCGTGGACTATTATAAGTCTTCATATGCTATTAAAACCAGATTCATTGCACAATAGATAATTTTAGACTAGTAGGATATACAGTTCATGGTTCTCATTTTGAATAATGTCATGATACCAAAACTAGTAGCTTGAGGTTAAAATCCCTAGATATGCCAAAACTAGTAGCTTGAGGTCAAAATCCCATGGTTCTGGGGGGCTTTCAAGAGGGTTGGTGGTTGTCCAGGGGGGTTGGGGCTGTCTGGAGGGTTGGGGGCTATCCAGGGTGTCCATGGAGGTGGGGGGGAGGGGGAAGTCCAGGGGTGTGGGGGGTCCAAGGGGGTGGGGTTGTCGAAGGGGGTGGGGGTTGTCCAAGGGGGTGGGTGGGTGGGGGCTGTCAAAGGGGTGGGGGCATGTCCAGAGGGTTTGGGGGGTTTTCCAGGGGGTTGGGGTTGTCCAGAGGGTTGGGGATGTATAGGGGTCCAGGGGGTAGGGGGTGGGGGTGGTATCCAGGAGGGGTGGGGTGCTGTCTAGAGGGGTGGGGGTTGTCTAGGGGGTGGGGGTTGTCCAGAGGGGTGGGGGCTATCCAAGGGGGTGGTGGTGTCTAGGGGGTGGGGGTGGTGTTCAGAGGGTTCGGGGGGCTTTCCAGAGGGTTGGGGTGTCTAGGGTGTCCGTGGAGGTGGGGGCTGTTCAGTGGGGGGACTGTCCAAGGGGGTGGGGCATGTTCAGAGGGTTTGGGGGGGTTTTCCGGAGGTGGGAGCTGTCTAGAGGGTTGGGGGTATCCAGGGGGTGTCCAAGGGGTGGGGGCTGTCCAGAGGGTTGGGGGTTGTCCAAGGGGGTGTCTAAGGGGGTAGGGGTGGGGGTGGTGTCCAGGAGGTGTGGGGGTGCTATCTAGATGGGTGGGGGTGCTGTCTAGAGGGGTGGGGGCTGTCCAGAGGGGTGGGGGGATGTCCAGAGGGGTGGGGGTTGTCCAAGGGGGTGGTGGTGTCTAGGGGTGTCCAAGGGGGTGGGGTGGTGTTTAGAGGGTTCGGGGGGATGTCCAGAGGGTTGGGGGGTGTCCAGGGTGTCCATGGAGGTGGGGGGGGGGGGGGCAGTCCAGGGGGGTTCAAGGGGGTGTGGGTGTCTAAGGTGGTAGGGGGGCTATCCAAGGGGGTGGGGGACTGTCCAGAGGGTTTGGGGGTTGTTTAGGGGGGGCTGTCCAGAGGGTTGGGTGGTGTCCAGGGGGTTTTCCAAGGAGGTAAGAGGTGGGTGGTCGTGTCCAGGAGGGGTGGGCATGTCCAGGAGGGGTGGGGGATGTCCAAGGGTGTAGTGGTATCCAGGGGGTGTCCAAGGGGGTGGGGGATAAGTGTCAGTTGGGATTGACTACTACACCATGGTTTGTGAGATTATGACATGATGATTGTATTGTTTCATGGATATTAGTGTTGCAATATGATTCTATTTGGTTATATATATTTTGACCAGTCATAGATTATGAGAAAATTATGGGTTATGGGGGAGACCATGTCATGGTTTTCAAATATGCGTAGTTATCCTAACCACATTGTGTCGTGATGATTGGCTTTACATTGTGATTTTCTCCATTTGAGTTTTTATTTTAAATTTGATTTGATTCTCAGATTTACTCCATTTTCTCAAATTTTCTATCAACCATTGGAGGCCCCATGGGTTTCTTTGATTCAATGGAATTTAAAACTATTATATCTAACTATATTTTCTTTTTAAAATCATATTCAAGCATATTTTTTTAAATATGCATAGATTTGTTTTATATTTAAAAAAAAATTACATTAAAATTATGATTTTTTTCATATAAAAATATATTTGTCTTATCTTAAAAAGATGTATAATTTTGATATTTTTTATAGGTAATAATGATTCGAAATTGGATTACGGCACATCGAATGAGAAATGAATATGAGGAAGGTGTTGATGCCTTTTTGGAATTTTCTAAACAAAATGTTCCAAGTAGTGACATTTTTTCTATCCATGCCTGAAATGTTTGAATATGAATAAGTTGAAAAGCAGAGAGATAAAAGATCATCTAATTTGTCATGGTTTTAATCCGAGTTACAGCCTCTGGATTTGGAATGGTGAAACTGGACGGAATGTCACTGATGATGATGATTCTCAAGATGGTAACTCTGATGGAATTGAATAAATGATTCGTGATATTGCAGCAGAACAAATTAAGATAGAACCGACAGTTGCACGTCTATATGGTGATGCTGAAAAAAAATTATATCATGGTTGTCTAGATTTTACGGTTCGGTTGGCGGAATTAAGATTGATTAACCTGAAGGAAAAACATGGATGGAGTGACAGAAGTTTTACAGAGCTGCTATAATTGATGAAATACATTCTTCCAAAAGACAACGATCTTTTAGATTCACATTATAAGGCCAATAAAATATTTTGCCCGATGGGATTGGGATACAAGAAAATACATGCCTTTCCAAATGACTGTATTATATATAGGAAGGAATATGAATTTTTGTCAGAGTGTCCTAAATGTGGGACATCACGGTATAAGGTGAAAGAAAAATCACAGGCTGATGTAGAGATTACAAAGATCCCTTCCAAGGTATTTTGGTATCTTCCTATAATTCATCATTTCAAACATTTATTTTCTAATTCACATGATTCAAAAAGGTTAAGATGGCATGCAGATGAGCGGTTATGTGATGGAAAAATACGTCATCCAGCTGATTTTCCATAATGGAAGAAAATTTATGAGCATTATTCTACATTTGGAAATGAAATTAGAAATCTCAAACTAGGGTTGTGCACATATGGAATGAATTTATACCGAACCCTCAGTAGCACACATAGTTCATGGCCTATTTTATTGGTAATTTACAACCTCTCTCCTGAAGTTTGTATGTAGTGCAAATATGTCATGTTGAGTACAATGATCTCTGGTCCGAAGCAACCTGGCAATGATATTGATGTTTACTTGTCACTGTTGATTGATGATTTGAAACTTTTATGGGCTGATGGTATTAGGGTGTATGATCCTTATAAAATGAAATATTTTCAACTGCATGAACTGCTTTTGTTCACTATAAATGACTTCCCATCATATGGAAATTTGTCTAGATATAGTGTTAAAGGGCATAAATCATGTCCAATTTGCGAACAACAGACGTCATATTGTCAATTACATCATGGGAGGAAAACAGTGTACATGGGCCATCGAAAGTTTTTGCCTATGGATCACCATTATAGAAGACTAAAAAAGGCATTCAATGGCTCACAATAATTAGATATTTCTCTAAAACCATTATCCACTAATCTGTATTTTGAGAGGGTGAAAAACCTTGATGTGACATTGGGAAAGACACAGAAATCTAGTAATGATAGACATATTTGGAAGAAAAGGTCAATATTTTTTGAGCTACCATATTGGAGATATCATGAAGTTAAAAATAATATTGATGTCATGAATGTGGAAAAGAATATCTGTGATTGTTTTATTGGAACATTATTAGATATTAAAGGAAATACAAAATATGGGTTGAATGCAAGATTAGACTTACTATCAATGGAAATATGTTTGGAGTTATCTCTCACTCCTAAAGGAAGATGAACATTTCTTTCCCCGGCTTGTCATACATTATTGAAGAGGGAGAAAATTATCTTTTGTCATTGTCTTCATGATATCAAAGTGCCTCAAGGTTATTCTTAAAATGTAAAAAAAATTGTCTTCTTTAAGGACTTGAAGTTGATAGGTATAAAATAACATGATTGTCACGTCATGATGAAACAAATTCTACCAGTTGCATTGCGTGGAATATTTCCCATCCGTGTCAGAAAGACTATACTAAAGTTGTGTTATTTTTTCAATTCAATTTGTAATAAGGGGATTTATGTGAATGCTTTGAACATTTTGGAAAAGGATGAAATTTTTATACTTTGTCAATTTGAAACGTATTTTACACCACCTTTTTTTGATATAATGGTTCATTTAATGATTCATCTGGTTCGAGAAATAAATCTTTGTGGACCTGTATATCTTCGTTGGATGTATCCTTTTGAAAGTTATATGAAAATATTGAAGGGGTATGTTAAGAATACATATCGACCTGAAGCCTCCATTATTGAAAAGTTTATTTCTAAGGAGGTTGCATAGTTTTGTACGTGCTACTTGGCTACAGCGTAGCACATAGGTTTGCCTCCATCTTTCCATGAATGAGTTAATAATGAGGGAAATGAGATTCATGGCTTGAAAGTCAAATCATTTTCAGCTAAACAGATGAAGAAGTTAGAATCATACATCTTGAATAACATAGCTGATGTTCAACCATATATCACATTTCATATTAATGAGTTGAAACAATGTCATCCAAATAAGAAAGTAATGTGGATTTTGAATGAGCACAACAAATCGTTTTTGTCATGGTTTAAAAAGACCTTGCTTGTTAGATTAGATGTATCAGAGACATTAAAATGGATAGTGGGTGGTCCATGTTTAAATGTGATAACATGGTCCGGTTATGAAATTAATGGCTATACATTTCATACGAAAGCTCAGGACAACAGAAGTGCAGTTCAAAATAGTGGTGTATTGGTGTTTGTAGAAGCAATTCATTTTTCGAGTGCTAAGGGCAAAAACCCAATTTCTGCATTAAGTGCATATTATTGAGTGATTGAAGACATATGGGAGGTTGATTACTTTAAAATTGAAGTTCCTATTTTTTAATGTAAATGGTTTATCGGTAACAATAGTGTCAGACAGGATGAATTTGGAATGACACTTGTTAATCTGAATAGATTGGAAGACACAGGTAATTATTTTATAATGGAAACACATGAAAAACAAATTTTCTATGTAGAAGATCAATCAGATATGCAGTGGGTTGTTGTTTTAAAAGGGAAAAACAATATGTTGGTGAGGATGAACTTGATGAAGATTCTGATTTATGTGATATCCCTACTTCCATGAAAAGATTAACAGAACATAATGATGAGCATGTTGATGACATGGTTTGTGCCATAACGAACGATCATGAAAAAGGAATTTGGGAAAACAATCCATTTGTACATTCCTAAAATTATAGGTAACATATGTTTATTTCTTGTTTACATTTATTTTTTTATAAAATGTTAGATATTGTAAGTTTTTTCTTTATTAAAACATGTATTAAAACAAAATAAGTATAAGTTTTTGTTTGTTTTAATTTTTTTTAGTTTACTTTATCATGTTTACCATTACATGAATTATATATCTATTATTTTTTTTCAGTGACAATTACTTTACCATGTTTACCAGGTTTACCAGGTTTACCAGGTTTACCATGTTTACCATGTTTACCATCTTTACCATCTTTACCATCTTTACCATTGTTTAACATGCATACCATATTAACAATGTTTACTATTACATAACTTAGTACAATTTTCTACTTTCTGATTACAGTAGTTTTAAAATATTTGAATTTGTATATTTGTGTACTAATGTTTTTTTTTTGATTTGAAGGATAATGACAGATCATTCAGTTGATCAACCATATGATTCTGGAGATGATCATATTGGTCATACCTCTGGGGAGGAACATTCACATGCTCCTCTTGATGTTCCCCAATCTTCCTCATGTGCTCCTATTACGAAAAAGAGTTCAAGAGTTGGTAAACATGGGTGCACATGTTTACCAAAATTAGCACTTTCCTGTATGTAGGATCAGAGGATACTCATTGAGTTTTGATGATGATGATATTCCTAGAGGCCCAAATGCAAAATATTTAAAGAGTTTTGTATCAACTCAGGCTAAGATCAAAATAAGAATTTTGTATGATGACTGGAGAAGTGTGGATAAAGAGACAATCTCTCAGTTGTGGGAGATGATTTTGGTAAGATATTTTTCTATTGTTTGACTATTCTTTAAATGTTTCTAGTATATATAATATGTTTAACCTCTTCTTCAACAGATGACATTTGATATTTCTGACACTAGAGGAGTTGGGAATAAATGATTATCGATGCCTATCAGGAGATGGAGGGATTTCAAATCAACCCTCTCATCTGATTTCATTTTTGGTCATAGGAGTCATGAGAATCCATGTCGTATATATCCTTTTATAGATGAAGACACATGGAGACAGTTTGTTGAAAGTAGAAGAAAATAGTCATTTTTGGTAAGGGCAATGTACAATTTTATAAGATTTATTATATAAATGATCTTATTAATGTTTTGTTAATGATTTCTTATTCTTAATTTATAGCAAACAAGGATAGCTCATCGGGAGATCTAAACTAAAAATGTATACCCTCATAGTTTATCTCGGGGAGGGTATGCATTTTTGGAAGAACAGATGATGGCGGAAAAATCTCAAAAACTAAGAGCTGAGACTTCAAGCTCTGGAGAGGTGGCCCCTCCATCCCTTCCATCTAGACCAGAAATATGGAAGAGAGCTCAGATGGGCAAAAAAGTGAAATATCTTTCGGAATAATTGAGAATCGTAGCTGATAGGATTGTAAGATATCTATTTTATTTATTTAAGTTAACTATTTTATTGATATAATTTCAATCATTACATAAATTTTCAATTAATTAATACAGGACTCTCTTGAGGAGCAGAACTCACATGGGGAATTTACAGCTACTGGGAAGCAAGATACTTTACCTGTAGCATTGGGAAATCCTGAACATCCTTATCGTATAAGAGGATATCCGGCAGGTGTATCGGTAAGAAAAATGTTTCCACATTCTTCAACTTCTAACATTGAGGGTGTTTATAAAAAAAATAGAATCCTTGGAGGCTGAAGTTCATAATATTAATGCGACGATGGAGGAAAATATTAGAGCATCGGTACAGTCTAGGTTTGCATACATGCAAAGACAATTTCAGACTATAGTTCCCACTCCTCCACCTCCCCCTGCAGACCCCATTATTTGTCCTTCACCTCCCCCAGTAGCTCCCACTCCCCCACCTCAGCCTGCGGACCCCATTTTTTATCCTACTCCTCCGTCGTAGCTTCCTACTTATTTAGAGTTGTATTTTTATGATCCTCAACATCATATAGTTGCATATGGGTCGGTATATTTTATAGGAGATACAATTCATCATCAACAATTAGAGGTAGAGAATCAGAGGGTCACTGTACAGGATATTATAGATAGATCAGCACGAGTACCATTACCTACATATGAGGTGATGACAGTTGGAAATAGTATCGGCCATTTTTTAATTTTTCCATCCAGACTTCTTCGACTCATTACCATAGAGGTATGAATTTTATATCTTTTATTTTATTTTTTTATTAAAGTTGTTTTATTATTTGAAAAATAATATATTTTTCTATTTAATTTTACAAGAATACTTCAAAGGTAAATAAATACTGTATAGACAACAACAAAGACAAATGGCTATGGCATCAAATACAGATTCTAGTAGTCTTGACAGATTGTCAAGATATTCAAATTTTTTGGCGGGTCATTATGAGTTTCCAATGGAAGCTCATGTTTTTGGACGTGCAATAACTATGGGGATTATGAAAACAGTTATCATGGAGCTTGTTACTGGAGATAATTTGGGAATCAACATGGTGATATTTTTTTCCAAGTAAGTCTTAACACCTTTTCCCTATGTTATATTTATTAAAAATGTATACTTATGTCTGTTTTTTATTAGGTATATTTATAACATTTTTGAGAGGAATGAGCTGACAGATGTATATGGATTCATGGACCCGTAATTGATTTCCCTCAAAGCATGCGCATTGGATGAGGAACAAAGAATGATTTATATTACTGAAAGACTTGAACATAATATAGTCACACAATGTTGGATGATGCCTTTTTGTGAGAGGTATGAAACATATCTCTCTCAAAGAGTTTATTATCTTTTAACATAAAAAAACACTATCCTTAAATTTTCTTTTATCAATGATCATTGGATGTTAGGAGTTTTTTTCCCAAGGGAGAAAACACTTTATTGGATATGCTCTGTCCATGATGATGTGCGGGAAATTTTTATGAATATATTGGAAAAGTAAGTTTCAATATCTCAATAGTTTTATAAATTATAATGAATTTTAAATTTACCCCATTTGTATTATTTTCTAACCGGGCAAGGGTCTACTTTCTAAAAAAAACAAAGAAAAGGAGTGCGAAGATCAAATATGTAAATGTGAAGGTAAATACACATTTATAATTTGTACTTTTTGATTTATTACATAAAAATAAAATATTGAATTTACACTCATTCAAACGGAATTGTCATGAACAACAAGGCATCATCAAATGTGGATATTATATGTTAAGATTTATGTATGAAATAATAACAACTGGGACAGTTGTGAACTTTGACCTAGTAAGATTTCCTTTTAAACTTTTCTATAATATTTCAATTTGATTTATTCATTATATAGGTTAACTACTATCCTTTTCATTTGTAGCTATTTTATGACCCTCAACCCTATACTTCTCAAGACATCAAACACTTACAAGTGGATTGGTCAAATTATTTTACAGGTTTGATTGAATTTTAGTTGTTTGTAGTTTAAAATGTAATTTTGAATATTTTCATTATAATTGTGTATTTGGTATTCTTTTAGGTTGGATTTAGTTTTTTTTAAGTTGACAGTGTAAGTTTTAAATGTTATATATGTGAATGTTTAATTTTTCTCTACTTCTTGTTTTGTTCTACTTATGATGGTTTTTCTGGTATGGATTCTGGTCTGGGGGGAGGGGTTCCAAGGGTGTGGGAGGGTGTTCAGTGGGGTGGGGGTATCCAGGGAAGTGGGAGGGTTTTCCAGTGGGGTGGGGGGTCCTGGGTGTCCATGAGAGTAGGGGGAAGTCCATGGGGGTGGGAGTGTTTCCAGGAGGGTGGAAGGGATGTCTAGGGGAGTAGGAGGTTGTCCAAGGGGTGTCCAGGGGTATGGGGTGTCCTGTGGGGTGAGGGAGGTTTCTAGGGATGTGGGAGGGTTGTCCAGTGGGGTGGGGGGTCTAAGGTGTCCATGGGGATGGGGGGGGTAGTCCAGAGGGGTGGGAGAGGAGGCACTGCCATCCCTCGGGGGGATGAATGCCGCTGGAAGGTATTCATCACTCCCACATGTAAAACATTTTGAGAGCTCAAGCTTCGCATGTGGGAGTGATGAGTACCTTCCAGTGGCGTGCCCACCGAGGGGGTGTGGGGGGTTTTCCAGGTGGTGGGGGGTAGTCCAGGGGAGTGGGGTGTCCAGGGGTGTGGGGGTTGTCCAGGGGGTGGTGGGGAAGTCCAGGGGTGGGGGGTGTCCAGGGGGGTGGGGGTTGTCCAGAGGTGTTGGGGGCTGTCCAAGGGGTGGGGTTGTCCAGGGGTGTGGCGGGGTGTCCAGGGGTGTGGTGGGGTGGGGGATGTCCAGTGGGTTGAGGGGGTTCTGGTTTGGTTTTTGTAACTTTTTGGTCTGTTTCAGGGGTGTGGGAAGGCTTTCCAGGGGTGTGGGAGTGTTGTCCAGAGGGTGGGGGTATACAATAGGGTGGGGGGATGTCCAGGGGTGGTGATGTCCAAGGGTGTGGGGGGGTGTCCAGGGGTGTGGTGGGGGAAGTCCAGTGGGGTGAGAGGGTTTTGGTTTGTTTTTGGTAACTTTTTGGTCTGTTTCAGGGGTGTGGGAGGGCTGTCTAGGGGTATTGGAGTGCTGTCTAGGGGTGGGGGTTTACATGAGGGTGGGGGGTTGTCCATGGGTGTTTGGGGCTATCCAGGGGGTCGGGGGGTATTTCATGGGTGTGGTGGGGGCTTTCCAGTGGGGTGAGGGGGGAGGGTTGTCCAGGGGTGTGGGAGTGTTGTTCAGGGTGTGGGGGGTTATACATGAGGGTGGGGGGGTTGTCCCGGGGTGTTTGGGGCTGTCCAGGGGGTCGGGGGTCAGTCCAGGGGTGTGGTGGGGGCTGTCCAGTGGGGTGAGGGGGTGATGTTCAGGGGGTGGTGGGGGGCTATCCAGTGGGGTAAGTTTTAAATTTTATCAATGTAAATGCTTAATGTTTCTTTTGTTCTTGTTTTGGTCTACTTATCTTTTTGTGGTAAGAATTATTAATTTGGTTTCTGGTTGTTTCTAGGGAGAGCATAGGACTGTATTCCATTTAAAAAAAATGTTCTTCCACATCATTTATTTTATAACCGACATGATAAAGGAATGGGGAAGAGTTTATCACGTCAGTTATTTGAATAACCGATGCGATAAAAACCTTTGGAATGGTTTATCACCTCGCTTCTTAAATAACCGACTTGATAAAAGGCCTAGAAAATGGTTTATCATGTCGGTTATATACTAACCGATGTGATAAACCAATTCCCAGACCTTTTTTCACCTCGGTTATTTAACAACCGACGTGATAACCCCCCCCCCCCCCAGACTGGTTTATCATGTCGGTTATTATATAACTGACATGATAAACCATTTCCCAGGGGTTTATCATGTCAGTTATTAAATAACAGACGTGATAAACATCCCATGCACTGTTTTATCACGTCGGTTATTATATAACCAACGTGATAACCCCCCCCCCCCCCCCGTTTATCACGTTGGTTATGTAATAACCGACATGATAAAGGTCGGTGAAATGGTTTAGCACATCATTTATTATATAACCGACATGATAAACCCTCCCCCCTATTTTTTCACGTTGTTTAATTAATAACCGATGTGATAAACACCGTGATGTTATGTTTTTTATGTTGGTTTTTAAATAAACGACATAAAAAACAATATTTATAACGTCGTCCGTATTAACGTCGGCTAAAAACCAACGTAAAAAATGTAAAATAACCGATGTAAAAAAAGTTTTCTTCACTAGTGCAAGTAATAAGGGCCTCCTTTGATACCATTTTGTCATGAACCAACCTAGATTGACCCTATACTGGTCACCTGATCCGGTCCGCGAAATGTCCAGAGGGGCGTTCCCGATCCCCCCAGGATGACAACCAGTTCCAAGCATCAAAGTATACATGAGGGAATGATTTAAGCCCAGGAAATAAAATCAGGACCATATAAATAAATAGAAAAAATAGAGCATGCAGTAAAACAACAACTGAAACTTAAATAAACAATGAACTGATCTAGATACAAAGTACCACTAAAAAGAACAAAACCGAAAACAAGACCCCGCTACAATTATCTCCATGTGATCCCTTGGTCACCTCCAACCAAAAGCCCAAAACTACTCCCACATGAGCAACCACTAAATAAAATTCTGAACAACATCTGAACCAACAACTGAAATGGTAAAGGATAGGCGTGAGCACAAAAAATGCTCAGTAGAGATGCCAAAAGTAAACCACTTAATCCAAGTGTTTCCTTACCCAAAGTTGTCCGATGACACAATTTTGGAAATACAATTATAAAAAGATAAGGTTTTTCCTTTTAAACAAAATAAAACCTCTTTCCCACTATGAGAACCAACTCACGGCATATATTATTTCAAAAACTATTTGCCATTTTATAAACAAAACCAAACAAGTAATATATGGGATTTGTAAAAGGGAGATAGGTAAAAAAATACAAGCTGAAAATAAACCAGTGTAACAGAAAAATAAACAATAAATACAAGTTATAACCATGGGAGATCCTGAACATACCTAGACAACCCCTAGATGCACTCGGTTCAGAACCACTTATCGGTGTATGGTAAAGCCCCATAGTCTATAACCCACTGATCTCCCTCGCGACAAAATCAGGGACAAATCCCACCTGGCCAATCTATCTACCACAGGGCACCAACCCGTCTAATCGGGGGTGGTGAGTAACTGTCACTCGATAATCTATAAGACGCACAGGAACCCACGGTGGTTATGGTAATACTGTGTAAGTAGGAAGGTCCTCGCACGCGTGACTCATATCATCGCACTTGCCTTCCTCAAACACGGATGCTTCCTATACATTCCCCCATAAATGGTTACACTAGACAGGAGCACCTCATATACGTGTTCAATCATTCACATTAAATAAAGTTCCAAACAGGCCGTCACATAATGTTCATATTGAAACCATTTTCTAAAAAAACCATTTAAGGTTTCCAACCAGGCACACACATTTTTTCAAAATATCGTGCAAGAACCACTCTTAAATTTACAAAGATAAATGGGCTCTTAAGTTCTAAACACACATTCAAACACTTCACAATTATCAAACATGATTTTACCCTTTTCTGAACCACACCAAAACATGTTTCAAACTGAATGAACAAACCTTAAAGAACACATTATAAACCAGGATTTCCAAAACACATAAAGCAATGCTTTACAAAACCACATTTAAAATAATCTTTAGAAACCACTCAAGGGGACCAACTTTATTTTAAAACTAAAATACATTTAGAAAACTAAATGTCCAAGAAAACACCAATTACCTTAAAACCCTAACTAGCCACCTACTTTATTTATAGAACATAAAACAGTCCATATAAAACATTAAACCCTTTACAACACATTTTAACACGTTTAGTATGCTATACCAACATCAAACCATACACACCTGAAATCCTATTTTTAAATCAAATGCACACCAAGAAAACATTTTAAATCCTTGACAAAAAAATCACCACTTACCCACATTATTTTAAAGGAACGCCAAATAAAAACATTGAATTCATTAAACCTTTACAAAAGTGTTTTAACACAATAACTAAGTAATAACACAACCAAGAAAAGTTCATTAATAAACAACGTCATTGAAACATAATAAAGGTGATACATTTAATAGGGATCAATTCCTTCTTAAAAAAACATAATCAATTCAAACAAGCTTTCTAGGTATCATAAAACTAAGAAATTTTCACTAAAACTCATTTAAACCCTATTTTTAACAAATCAAATAAATTCCAAATTGCTATAATAATTTGAACAAGAGTGTCGTAGAGTTGAAAAACTAGTTTATAAATTTATTTAAAATGGAAAGCATCAAAGTAAAGGATTTAGGAAATAAAAACATGGAAACACTTACTGAAACCTCGTGCGATTGGAGTTAAACTTCAACAGGAGGAAGAACGAAGCCCTGTGGACAAAACACACACCCTAAAACCAAAGGAAACTCGAGATACATATTAACCCTAACTTTTAGGGTTTAACCAACAAGAAACCCCACCTGGAAACCCTAAACTTTAAGTGAGGGGAGGAGAATATGGGGAAGATAACTCGCCGAATGGAACCGTCGGAGGGAGGAGGAGCACCCTCCGGAAGAAGAGTCGTATGGGAGAAGGTGTGAGTTAGGAGGGGTAAGGGGAAGATAGGTGGTGTGCGTGAGGGATAAAAAAATGAAATAATGGGGAGAGTGGGGGTGAGTGTGAAGGGGTAAGGGGAAAGTGGGGGAACATGGGAGATAAAAAAAATTAATTAATGGGGATAAAGTGGTGAGTGATGGGTAATATAAGAAGGGGGTGTGACTAGAGAGAGGTGAGTGGAGTGAGGAATAAAAAAGAATAGAAATAAATGGGGAAAGAGGGGGGAGTGGAGAGAGGGAGTGCATGGGATAAAAAAAGGTGAAGGCGTGATGGATGAAAAAAAGAGGGGGTGAGTGATTGGAGAGGGATAAAAAAAGAAAGGGAATAAATGGGAGAGAGGGGGAAGCATGGAGAGAGGGAGGTTCATGGGGAATAACGAAGAGGGGTGAGTGTGATGGATAAAAAAGGGTGATGATTAAAACCCTAAAAAAATAATAATAATAATTAATAAAAAAATGTTAACAATAATAATGATAATAATAATTATAACAATTTAAATAACAAAATTTTAATGACAATATTTATAATAATATCATTAATTATATAATCATAACGCCATTAATTTTCTTAATTATAATAATAATAATAACAATAAAAATAATAATAATCATAATCATAATTTTATTCATTTTCTTTTAAATAATTAAAAAATTAATAACAACCAAATAATAAATATATTTATATCCAATTCAATGATAATAATATCCTTAACAATTTTAAATTAAAAAATATATATACACAATAATTTTATTATTATTGTATCTTAAACATTTTATTTATTTCATTCTCATAATGTTTTATTATTTTAAGTAGTGTGTAACTGTAAGGACATCTGAGCCGACCGTAGGGTTACCGCCAACCATGTGGCGCCCGTACACCGACCCGAAACCCACCAAAAACATCAAATATCAAAAAAAATTAAGCATTCACTCAACTCTCACCTTGACAAGACTATCTGAAACCAAGAAATAATAAAATAAAATAATTTAAAAGATCGGGGTGTGACAGTCCTGGTGGTGGGGGCAGTCCTGGGGTGTGGGGTGTGTCCAGGGGTGGGGTGGGGGATGTCCAATGGGGTGGGGGTCTAGGGGTGTGGGAGGGATTTTCAGGGGGTGTGGGAGTGTTTTCCATGGGGTGGGGGTGTCCAAGAGGGTGGGGGGGTTGTCCAGGGGTGTGGGGGGCTTTCCTGGGGGAGGAGTCCAGGGGTGTGTGGGTGGGGGGTCAGGGGTGTGGTGGGGGCTGTCTAGTGGGGTGGGGGGTCTAGGGGTGTGGGAGGGTTGTCCAGGGGTGTGGGAGTACTGTCCAGGGGGGTGGGGGTGTCCAGGAGGGTGTGGGTTTTCTAGGGGTGTGGGGGGATGTCCAGGGGGAAGTCCAAGGGTGTGGGGGTGTCTAGGGGTGTGATGAGGGTTGTCCAGTGGGGTGGGGGGTTCTGGTCTGGTTTTTGTCAGGTTTTTGTTTGTTTTTGGTATGGGGTTGTTCAGTGGGGTGGGGGTGTCCAGGGGTATGGTGGGGGCTGTCCAGTGGGGTGGGAGGGTGTTCAGGAGGGTGGGAGGGATGTCCAGGAAAGTGGGGGGATGTCATGGGGGTGTCTAGTGGGGGGGGGGTTCTAGGGGTGTGTGAGGGCTGTCCAGGGGTATGGGAGTGTTGTCCAGGGTGTGGGGGTTTCCAGGAGGGTGGGGGTGTCTAGGGGTGTGGGGGGATTTCCAGGGGTGGGGGTAGTCCAGGGGTGTGGGGGTGTCCAGGGGTGTGGTGGGGGCTGTCTAGTGGGGGGTGGTCTGGTCTGGTTTAGGTCTGGGGGTGTCTAGTGGGGTGGGGGGGTTCTTGGGGTGTGGGAGGGCTATCCAGTGGAGTGTTGTCCAGTGGGTGGGGTGTCTAGGAGGGTGGGGGTTGTCTAGGGGGTGGGGGCAGTCCAAGGGGTGGGGGTAGTCCAGTGGTGTGGTTGGGTGTCCAGGGGTGTGGTGGGGGCTGTCTAGTGGGGTGGGGGGGGTTTTGGTCGAGTTTTGGTCGGGTTTTGGTCTGTTTTTGGTCTTAGGGTGTCTAGTGGGGTGGGGGTTTCCAAGGGTGTGGGTGGGGATGTACAGTGGGGGGGTCTGGTCTATTTTTAGTCAGGTTTTGGTCTATTTTTGTTATGTTTTTTGTATGTTTCAGGTCTTTTAGGAGGGCATAGCAGTGGTTTATCGGTGGTGGGGGTTGTCGAGTGGGGTGGGGGGGGTTCTGGTCTGTTTTTGGTAAGTTTTTGGTCTATTTCAGGTCTTTTGGCAGGGCATAGTAGTGGTTGATAGTTTTTTTAAAAAAAAAATTACATCGGTTATTTTATAACCAATGTAAAAAATGTATTGGGATTAGTTTTAACGTTGGTTATTTGGAAACCGACGTAATAAATGCATGAGAAATGGTTTTTACATCGATTATAATATAACTGACGTAATAAATGGAAATGAATAGTTTTTTACATCAGTTATAAAATAACCGACGTAGTAGATATGCTTTCACGTTAGTTATTATTTAACCGACATTGGAAACCGCTTGGCGGACAAGTTTATCACGTCGGTTATGAAAATAACTGATGTGATAAATGCTTCAGCGGCGTGATTTATGACATCAGTTATATAATAACCGATGTGAAAGATTATATACCACGTCAGTTATTAAATAACCGACGTCATAAACCACGACTTCGAAGCATTTTCCACATCGGTTTTTTATCAACCGACGTGAAAAATGCTTCGGATTTGTGTTTTTTACGTCAGTTGTAAAATAACTGACGTAAAAAAAACAATGTTTATAACATCTCCTATAATAACGTCGGCCAAAAGCCGACGTAAAAAATAAAAAATAACTGCCGTAAAAAATGTTTTCTACACTAGTGGAACCTATGTTTCTTGAATTACTCTGAGTAGTAGTCATCCCATACCAGGTACCAGTGATTATTTTGGATGAATTCAGAAGATAAAACCTACCATAGTGGAGTAATTATTTTATTAAATTCAATTACCCATTTTATTAAAAGAATGCTTAAATTATTTGAAGCAATCAAATGTTGGGTTCCCCTTATTAGAATTATCTATAACTTTCACCATTGATAATGAATATCTTATGTGAATTTATTTATTTGTTGTACAAAATGAATATTTTATGAATCTAATTGGATTTATATGAATCCAAAATGGATGCACACTAATCATATGACAAAATAGTATGAATATGGAGTTAAAGAGTTCATCAAGTTTTCAATATAGCACGCATACGACCCTTCTCAAATCCTTTTTTCATTTTTATGTTGTTCTTATTCAAGAAAAATTAGTTTGGAAGATTTGTAAGAACATTTTATTTGTTATGAAATAGATCAAAGCTATAAATGTTGTATTAAACATGTAGAAAAACCGAATGTGCACATCGGTTAGGATGATACTGTGATTTGTGGATCATTTGATATGAATACCGGTGTAAATTATGATGGGTATCGCATGGAAAAATGAAAATAGAAATTTAAGATGGCCTTCGTGATTGTATAATTTTTTTAAGAATTTAAATAGTTATGATAAGAGACCATTTTATACTAGTTTTACAAAATACCCAACATTGTCAGCTATATTGAAGTTATATAATTTTAAAGCTGACAACAGATGGAGCAATACCAGCTTTACAGAACTACTTATCCTCCAGAATGATAAGGTACCAAAATAAAATGAACTTACATGTTGAACATATGACATTAAAAGAATCCTATATTCAATGGTCATGATCTCTAAAAAATTACATGCTTGTCCAAATGATTGCATATTGTTTTTCAAGGACCATGAATCACTCATAAAATGTTCTAAGTGTGGTGTAGATCAATACAAGAAAAATGAATCAAGTCCTTCAAAAGTTGTATGGTACTTTCATATCATTCCATAGTTTAGAAGACTAAATGGATGTTAGTAAACCGTGAGACAATTGACATGGCATACAAATACAAGAATTAAATATGGGAACCTATGTCATCCATAAGATTCTCCTTAGTTGAATAAAATTGATTACAAGTATCCTAAATTTGGAAATGATAATAGAAACTGTCATATTGCATTATCTATAGATAAAATTAATCCTTTTGTTTTATAGATTAGTACTCACAGTACATGGCCTGTCATGTTGGTAAATTATAACTTTCCACCATAGTTATTCATGAAGCACAAATACATTATGTTGTATCTACTTATATATGGACCAAAGAAATCTGGTAACGATATTGATATATATTTGGATCCATTGATCGAAGATCTGAAATTGATGTGGGACATAGGTGTTAAAATGTATGAGGCTTATATAAATGAAGAATTCACATTGTGGGCCATGTTGTATGGGATGATAAATGAATTTCCTATTTATGGAAATTTTTTAGGCTATATAGTTAAAGTAATATTGGAGTGTCTCATTTGTAAATAATACACACACTTATTTCAGTTGAAACATTCCTCAAATACTATATTTTTAGAACATCAAAACAATTTACCTCAGGGACATAAATACTGATCCTAGATGACAGTATTCGATGGGAATATCGAAAAAATTACAACACCATCTCCAAAAATAGGTGATCAACAATTAGATAAAGTAAAAGATTTTGGAAATATTTTTGCTAAATTTTTTTTGAAAAAGATTACAAAATCATGTTAGAAAAATTGATCAATTTTATTTTAATTACCGTATTGGAAATTTTTGTATGTCATAAATTTTCTTGATATCATGCATATATAAAAAAATTATTTGATTATTTTATTAAAACATTACTAAATGTTCTTGGAAAAATAAAATATGGCATCAAGGATAAGTTGGACATGGTTGAAATAGGGATAAGGGAAGAGTTGGAACTAGTGAAGGGTAAATGGTGGAATTTTCTTCCTCTAAAAGATTACACTCTATCCAGATAGAAAAAAATAAAAAATTTGAATTTTCCTTAATGGCGTAAAATTTTCATAGGTTTATTCATCAAATATAAAGAATTTCATGTCAATGAATAATTTGAATTTATAGGGACTAAAATCACATGACTATTATATTTTGATGTAATATTTTATTCATGTTTCTTTACAATGCATTCAATCTAAAAGTGTATGGAATACATTAACTAGACTCTCCTTCTTTTTCAAATATATATGTAGTAAAGTTATAGACCTGAAAAAGTTTCCATTAATGAATAATGAGGTTCAATTTATATTATGTGAATTGGAGATATTATTCGCACCATAATTATTTGATATAATGTTCTACCTAATGGTTCACTTGGTTAGAGAGGTTCAACTATGTAGTCCTTTCCATTACATATGGATATACCCCATTGAATGGTATATAAAGATTTTGAAAGGGTATGTCAAGAATTGAAGTCATCCAGAAGGTTGTATTATAGAATGATATATTATTGAAGAAGCTATTGAATTCTATACTGATTACCTATCATATTTTGACAACATCTGTCTCCCAAAGTCTTATCACAGTGGATTACACATGGGTGAAGGGATTTCCAGAAGAGATGTTGTTAGAATTACCATCATAGAGTGGGAGTAAGTGCATCTTTAAATTTTATATAATAGTGAAGATGTTGATCCATAAGTTGAGTCCCACAAAAAAATTCTTATATATTTGAATCCATCAAGGGATGAAGGATGGATATCAAATAAAAATAATCAATAGTTTATAGGATGGTTCCAAGATAAAATTTATAAGGAGTTATCTGAAAATATGAATTCAATTTCCAAATGACTTTCATGGCTATCTAGGGGACCAAATTCAAATGTTATGCCTTACAATGGTTTTGTAATCAATTTTTATATGTTCTATAAAAAAGAAAATGATTATTATAGTACTATTAAAAAAAGTGGAGTTATGATTATGGTGGAAGCGATGCAAATATTTGGTTTAAAGGATGTAAATCTAATTAATGAGAATATGCCATATTTTGGCATTATAGAACAAATATACGAGTTGGATTACACAAAATTTTCAAGTGTTGGTTTTCTATTTCAAATGGGTTGAAAATATGAGTGTAGTAACAATTGAAGAAATGGGATTCATGAAGGTGGATTTTAGTGTGGAAGGGGAAAAGGGTGATCTATTCATAATGGAATCACACATAGTGCTTGTATTTTATGTCTTATATCCAAGAAAAAATAAATGGTCAATTTTCCTATTAGAGACTAAAACAACTGTAGGGTTAAATGAAAATTCAATCAAGGATGACCCTTTCATTGGGAGATCACAATCAGTTCATGTTGATCCCAATGTAGAAAATATATTGTATGTTAGAGGAGACCACAAAGAGGGGATTTGGATTCTAGATAGAGGATCCAAATCCCTTTAACCTTTAAATAAATAAAGAGATTTCAATTTGAAGGATAAAGTTTTTTCTAATATACTATTCTTTTCTTCATGATATTATTTTCTCTTTACTAAATTAACATAATCTAAATTAAATGTTTTACTAGTCATGTAGAAAATTTATTTTTCACATTATGATGTTACTGATCTTGAGGAAGAATGAATTGTTGATGCTGAAACTGTATAATTATTAGGAGATCAATGACATGTTGATGAAAAAAATAACAACACAACATCACATTGTTGAATAAAATTATCAAGGAAAGAAGTAAGGGTATAAAATTTGAGGTTGGATGGAATCAACACAGACAACCTATTGACCCCAAAAAGTCAATGTTAAATAGTTATTTTTTGTCACAATGAGGATGAATGTGTCAATTGATATAGATTCTTGACACCACATCGAGCATGTAACGAAGGAAACCCTTTGGGAATATATAAAGGTAATGTTATGATATACTTTATCTATTTTACCAAAAAATTATATAATGAAATGTTGATTTAATTTTCATTATTCCTCATAGAGTTCATTTATTTTATAATATTTGTATAATAAATGTGTCTTAATGGCCATTGTAAAATCCCATAGAGGCTTATGGACTATTCTTACAAATTTACATCTTTGGGATGCTAAGGGAAAAGAAAACCCCACCCACCAGTTAGTTGTGCACATATTATAAAGTAGGAAACATGGAATTATTTCACCAGTCATAGTGATAATAATTAATTTAAATTTCATTGTAGTAAATAATATATTATTTGAAATTATTTATTTTATATAATTTTATTCAAATTTATTAATTTATTAAATATAAAAAGAGTGCTAAAAATAAATAATGTGCATCAAAACCAATGTACCCCTATCACAAAGTAAGGATGAGGTGTGATTCACTAATGAATAATTTTTTATATAATTTAAAGCAATAATAAAAGTTTTATGTGATATGAAACAACATATGTTCCTTTGTTTATATTTATATTAATGAATAAAAATCTGAAGCCACTTCCATTCCACATCATGTGCTATGGAAGGAGCCTTGTATAAATAAGTACGGTAAAGTAGTTAATGAAAACACAAAAACAGTATGGGAAAATGTGTAAGTATGACATGATAGTAATTCATTATTCTTTATAATAGTGTTACATAAAAATATATATTTATGTTCATATGTTTTTATACAGTTTTGACACAAAAATTGGCAGTGACTATACCTAAAGAAAAACTACTTTCAATAGCTTTGAAGCATCCATAACAATATGGTTGCATCAGAGGATTAGGTTTTGGAATGTCTCCTCAAACATATTTTGAGAATATAAAACCATAAGAATATATATATATATATATATAATATTATAAAATGATTTAAGGAAAAAATGGATGATTTGTAATATATTATTGTTTGGTCTGGTTTGGAAGACCAATACATGAGAAAGGATCAAAGCGAACCGGCAGTGGAACAAAGATCTGCACATGAATAACCAAATGAACCCACTATATTTGAGGCTGGTCATTCTCATAAACCACATACCTTACCCATGGTAATCAATTTTGTCATTAATATTTCTCTTAAATGTGAATAAAACAAATTTCGATAAATTTATATTACTAAAATTATGTAGGTTAAATTTGCATGTGATTTCTATCTGTTAATACCCATGAACCACCTTATTTTAATGGGTATGGTGTCTAATATCCTCAAATACAAGATAAAAAATAAATAACTCACAAAATATCACATGATAGTAAGTATTGAGGTAGCTCAAGATCCAACTACTCAGTTGCCTATTCCACTTGATGATCCAGTTATTACAATGGTCAATGGTGTTATTGGAACTTTCATATCATGGCCATATAATCTTATAAATACACATGAGGTATATCTTTAACAAAACATTTCATATTAAAACCCTATAATGGTTGATGAAAAAAGTTATGATGTGAGGTATGGTATTATAGACAAAGAAATCAATGGGGAAATAGAAGGTCAGATCAAGACAATCTAGTGAATCAACCAAGAAATCAAAAAGACCTTACGGGAGTACCTTCACCCTTCCAGTTACACATCAACATTTATTATCATTATAACTTCATGTATATACCACATTTAAAGATGAAAATATTTTTTACATTCCATACGAATAATAAATATTTGTAACTTTCATTACAAATGTATTTGTTTTCAATAGTATAACAGAGATTCTCAACTTTGAATGGTCGGGAGCCTCAGTTGTGAATATATACATAAGGATCATTTTCAAAATACGTCTATCCAAATAGTGTTATAATATGTTCATTAAAGTTAATAACTGTTAATATTTTCTATAGGTGTTTATATTACTACTATATAAATGGAAAACCATTAGAATAATGATTTTGAATCCTTAATCACTATATCATTTTAACGGACAAAACTTTTTTGGAGAAGGAAGAAATTGATAAGAAGAAATATGAGTTATATGATGCATTTGAGAATAAAATAATAGATGATAGTCACTTTTTGATTCCTACAATGAAGGGGTAAACCTCTAAAATATAATGACATAAAATATATTTTTATTTTTTTCATTAATTATTTTTTTTTTGTTTTTTAGGAAACACTGGATACTAATCGCACTCAATCTGGATACCCCAAATATTTATTTTTTGGATCCAATGCATGGATGTCCAACAAACTTACCATGAATGATGTGTATTATGAATTTTCAATACACAATAATTAAAATTTTATAGATAAACATAGAATTACATGTTTTAGTCTATGTTTTAACAATAATTCTGTTATGATAGGATGATCACTAAATAAAGACTAAATCATGGCATGAGGTCAGAGATTGAACATAAAAATCTTTTGGATTACTTCAAATGTAAATATATTAAGGTATATATAGAAATATTTAACTATTAAAACATATTTCAAAATAATTTATTTATTTTGTTCAATGTTTTTTTAGTATCTAAAGCAAGATAATGGAAATGATTGTGAATATTATGTTTGAAAATTTATGAGAGAGATCATAAACCATAAAAATACCCCCACCCCCAAACAGTTAATTTCCTAAGGTAATTATAATTTCATTAAAAATATTTCTTAATTGTTCATTGGTATATATTTTCATAGTATTATCAAGATTTATGAAAACCTTTGTACTCAAAAATAATAAGTAAATTTGTTTAAAGATGAGTGAGCATCATACACGGTGTGAGAATGTTTCCCAATAACAAATTTTGGTGATTTCCTATTATATTTGTGATCTAGTATGGGTTATAACCTTAGAATTATATTTGGGGTCTAAATAATTAGTATCAAAATGCTTATATATTATTTTTGATCTATTTCTCAAGGGTAAGTATAATGGAGGAAATCAATTTGGTTAGAAATGAGCTGAAATCATGGTGTTAGAATGTATATAGGCATAATGAAGAGGTGACTTCCTACTACTTATTTAGTTAATTTTCACATCATTTTATCTACTTTTTTAGTTAATTTCCTTATAATTTTTAGAATAAAATTAGTCTAATTACCTCTCTAGGGTTCCATCATGGGTGGTGGTAATCGATTTAAGAAAAGAACAATATAGTGGTTTCACTTTAGCAGGTGGTGAAATTATTTGGGCTTTTCGATCATTAATTATATGAATGATATAATATTAAAAATGGTTGTGAAATCCATACAAGTAACACATAAAGTTTAAATTAGTGAAATGTATTGACTAAAACTGATTCTTTTGAATGCACATGATGTGAAATTAAATCATCCCACCATTATATCACATATAATCTCACAATCATTACATGAGTAGAGGTTTTTAACCTATCATTATTATGCATATAGATACCTATTCACCAACTCTCCATCAAAAAATTTGTCCATTGGTTCATCACTAATATGCATGTGCACATTTATTATGTAAAATGATCCATGTTCACAAGATAATTAATAAAAACTCATCATCATTCTCAATAAAAAATACATGTGAATAGGGATTTTTCCATTTTGATGAAAAAATAATGATGATATTATTTTAGAGTTTATGATCACCCAAAATATTGAAAAGGATATACTAATCTATAACAAAATCTAGGAAGACTTAATGGATTCACTAGATTTTAGTTTCATTTGGATGCTATAAAGGACTATATTGATGTTTGATACTATCAAAAAGGGGTAAAACATTTATAATGGATTTTAGTGTCTTATGAAAATACATAATGGGTCACACTAAAGTTTTTCCATCAATGAAGGTAAATGGTTTGTCATTGAGTTTGTACTCTCTATAGTGGTGAAAGGGAAATATATATTTTATTAAGTTCCATAAAAAATCAAATGTAAATATTTATTTTAGTTTAATAAGTGAATGATAATAGTTTTAAACTAATGGTTAATGTTTTCTAGGAATAAATAAATGGATAGACTAATGTTTAGTATAATCTAGGAATATATAATGTGTTATGACAATTTTTTGCAAAAACTAAGAAGGAAAATATTTATATATGATTTTTACACCAACCCAAAAGGATAAAAAGATTTATGGGAATTTTTTATAATACATGAATTTTTTTTATTATAAAGGGGTTAAATATATCATGTTGTTGGGATTGAGATTCAAAAATATATCATATGTATCCACAGTGGGTGAATCAAAATGTTATAGTTTGGAATCATAGTTTAAAATAATGGGACTATGAATTCATGGTTTCATATTTATGTTTAATTTATTTATTTATAGTATTACTGTTGGCACCAAAAGTTGGGAAGAAGAAGAACAATATGGAAGGCTACGGGTCTGCCCCATGAAGACCTTTCACGCAGCCCCATGCACCGCGCCCACAGCAGATCAAGGAGGCGGGAAGCTCTGCAAACAAATTTGATGCTTGCGAGACCATAGTGGAGCAAGGAGGTGGGAAGCTCTGTGAACGGATTTGACATTTGTGAGCCCTCCATGGAGCAAGGAGGCGGGAAGCTCTGCGAACGGATTTGACATTCGTGAACCCACCGCAGAGCAAGGAGGTGGGATGCTCCACGAACAAATTTGACATTCTCAAGCCCGTTGCGAAGCAAGGAGGCGGTAAGCTCCATGAACATATTTGATGTTCGCAAGCCCACCATGGTGCACGGAGGCGGGATCCTCCACCAGCCGATTTGATGTTCGCGACCCAACGTAGAGCAACCTCTGTCTTCATGCCCAGCGAGCTCTGCTTTGCAGCGCCTCTTGCTTATAAATACAGGTCTCCCCTCAAGCCCAAAGTATGGATCATCCGACCTTTCACCTTCTGAGCTCTCAAATCATAAAGCACTACTTGCTTTGTGAACCATGAGCTTCTTAAGTTACTTTTTCATTGTGAAGTGCCTCCCCCTTTGCTTTAATTCAACTCCTCTTTCGGGAGGGATGCCTTTCGCGAAGACCATGGGCCTTTGCGAAGGAAGGGGATATCCATGGGGACTCAGGTCGTCTTAAATCATTTATTCTTTGTGAAACACCCTCCATGCACACGTGACCAACATGCTGAGGTAGGGTCACTGTGCTTTGCGAAGCAAATTTCTTCATGACACCTTGCTTCGTGAGGCATTGCTTCTTGAATGCCTTTCCACTTCGTGAAGCTCCTCCTATATGCACTTGTGCCCTATTCCTAGGCTAGGCCACTTCGCTTCACGAAGCATACCCCTTCATGAATCCCCTTCACTACATGGAGCTCCAGATCTCTACAAGGCTTCTACCTATGAACTACTTAACCATGAAAGTCCTTTTCCCATGCAATCCTCTAGGTTAACACGAAGTAACTTCAAAATCCCTTGGGTGGTGCTTCACATTTCATTTCTTCGCTTCATGCTTCTTCGCATAGGCACGCTAAAGGCTATTGATTATTTTCATAGCCACGCTAACATGGACCCCCAATGGGATCACAACTCGACACCCCCCAACCACGGTATTGTGGATGCCTTCCTTCCCTCAAGGGTGGGTAGGTATCAGTTATGTAAGTCCTAGGGGTGCGGAGAAAACTCACCTCATCCAAGCTGCAAAACATTAAACTTCCAAGCACCACCATCCTCAGCATACGACGTTAAGTTGTGACCTCTCCCCATGCCTTGCACGTGGGGTTCCCCATCTTGGACATTATCTATGCCCAATGGTCTCCACGGGAGTGAGATCATTCCTCACATGGAATGGAATCCTCTTTATCAGAGCGGCTTCTGTCCATAGGGAAAGGGAAACCACCCAGGTGTAAGCCCCTAGCTTTTCCTACAGGAGGTATCATCCTTACACCTCCTCTCCTCTTGGGTGCCAAATCCCTCTCCTGTTGGGCTTTTTCACCATATGGGCCTCTATCCTGGAGTAAGTCCCAATATCCATCACCTCGAGCCTCTATCTTGAAGTAATCCCATGTTTCCTCTTTGGGCCGCTAACCGTGCGTAAACCCCCATTCCACTACCCACGAATGCACCTTCCACGACATGATCATCAGGTCTTTGCTGCTTCTTGTTTCTCACATCGAGCATGACTCACATGGACTTAGAGTTAGCATCAACCATGACATCCTCTCTGGGAATCCTAGAGTATAAGCCTCACACCCCACCTGAACTACAAGGTCTTTGATCTTTTCCAAGGAAAGGTACGTATGAAGCCTCCCTAAGGTTCAATCCCACCATCTATTTGTCACTCCTACCCCCTTCACGTCGGTTCACCAAGCCCAACCTGAACTACAAGGTCTTTGATCTTTGTCAAGGCAAGGTACGTAGGAATCCTCCCTGAGGTTCAAGCCCACCATCCATTGGTCACTCCAACCCCCTTCACATCAGTTCAACAAACCCAACATGAACTATGTGGACTTTGATCCTTGCCAAGGTAAGGTATATAGGAAACCTCCCTGAGGTTCAATCCCAACAACCATTGGTATTGGACCCCCTTCACGTCGGACCATCTTCATCCCACATGACGTTAAACTGCATGCCCCCCTTTCTCGTCCTGCATGACATTAAACTGCATTCACCAACCTGAACTATGAGGTCTTTGATCATTTCCAAGGCAAGGTACATAGGAAGCCTCCCTGAGGTTCAATCCCACCACCCATTGGCCCCAGCCATCTTCACGTCAGTTCACCCATTCCATCCCAAACTACGTGGTATTTGTTCCTTGCCAAGGTAAGGTACATAGGAAGCCTCCCTGAGGTTCAACCCCATCCAGCGGTAAGCCATTGTGACCCCATCTAGTGGTAAGCCATTGTGACCTCATACAGTGATAAAAATTTGCGACCTCATCCAGCGGAAAGCCATTGTGACCCCATCAAGTGGTAAACTGTTTTCAACCCCATCCAGTGGTAAGCTGTTGTGACACTATCCAGCAGTAATCCATTGTCGACCCCATCTAGTGGAAAGCTGTTGTGACCCCATCCAGCAGTAAGCTGTTGTCAACCCCATCCAGCGGTAATCCGTTGTGACCCCATCCAGTGGTAAGCTGTTTTGACCCCATCCAGCGGTAAACCATTGCAACCCCATCTTGCAGTAAGTCATTTTCAACCCCATTCAACAGTAGTTCATTATCAAGTGAGCTACGCAGACTTTGATTCCCTGCCACATGGATACGTAGGAGGTCTCTTAGAGACTCAATCCCAAGATCACTGTCATCCTCGAGTCGACTCCATCTCATTCTCCACCCACTTCACTTAACCATCCATCATTCATTTTGGTTCTTACCCAGGCCACCACATCTCGGTGGGATTATTTCATCCCATTCCCCATTCACTTTAACAACAATCGGGTATCTAACCATGCGTTAGCCCCAACATCGGTGTTCCCTCCAGGGGTTTCACTCACCTGATCTGCTCTAGTCAGTGTTCCGATCAGTCCAATCTGTCTCTTCTAGACATTAAACCTGCAGCAGACCCTATGTTAACACTATAAGAGAAACGCCATTTAGCAGCGGTTGTTTTTTTGTGTAGCGGCGGTTTAAACCGCCGCTACATGGTTTGGCGGCGGTTTCTGTAAACCACCGCCTAATACGGCATCACCAATCTTTTAGCGGCGGTTATTCCTATTTCATGATGGTTTAAGGAAAACATTGTAGCTGCCTCATTTCGCGGTGGTTTTACTGAGTTTAGCGGCGGTTTTTTTACGAGCCCTTGATATCAGTTTATTCGTGGCGGTTATAACCACCGCGAATAAACTCAAATCCAGCGGCCATAAAACCGCAGCTGAAGTCACAAGAACTGTCGTGGAATGAGGCAGCTACGATTCAACTATGTAGCGGCGGTTAAAACTTCTGAGAAACGTAAAAAAAATTACATTTCGCGGCATTTTTCACCGTTTAGCGGTGGTTTAAACCGCCACTAATGTACATGTCGCGGCGGTTAAAACCGCTGCTAAAAGCTAACCAGAAAAAAAATTGCTTCCGCTGCACCACTACCCTGAAAGACAAATCAAACCAAAAATACCATATTGTACATACCAATAGACAACAAGAAACATCAACCTAGGAAATCGGTATAGAATAAATTGAAAAAAATAAGTAAACATTGACATGCTATATAAGAATGATCCATATTGTACATACCAACATACAATAAGAAACATCAACCTAGGAAATCAGTATAGAATAAATTGAAAAAAAAATATATGAGAGAATCAACTATAAAACATATGTCCATTATTTGACTACTCTCCAAACATACATCTAGTCGATCCTTCTTGATCCCCCATAATATATATCACTTGAAAATGAAACATTAGATCTACATGTGTGTCGGTGTTCCCATATAGGGAGTGAGTGTAAAACACAGTTAGATTTACCATGTGTGGGCCTCCTACTTGGCTTAATACCCCAAATATACCATCACCACACACATCTACTATACCAAGTTTCTTAGAGAAGCTCATGTGTTAGCCTCACTCAATACCTTATTGTGCACTTTTATGTGACACAACTAATCTTCTATAACTTATTTCTTAAAAAAATCATGATACACAAAAACATTATGTTCTATTTGATCATAATTTAAAATAATTATAGAGATAAATTATAGTAATCACCTTATAAACCTGGTAGGATGACTCTAAAATTCATTACACATGTCCTTTCAACACAATTTTAATCTAAAATGAATCATGTCACATTACCTTAAAATGCATGCCTTCAATTATATTTTATTTTATTCCTCTTAACTAGGATACAATATATTCCCCTATGAGGTTCAATCCCAACATCAAGAAACATACTATTATTCTTATGAGATAAGAATAATATGAATCATTTTACAAAATACCATAGTTAAAGACTCTAGTATTATATTGTTTATATAGTCCTTAATTTAAGATACCCCTCAAAGTATCACAATATCATATCCACCTTCAAGTTGTATGCCCCAACCTCTTAAGAATTCATCCATTATCATCATACCAAAATATATGATATTGAAAATAATATATGGGCCCTCTAATATGTGTAATCCACAACCATACCTTATCCAAATTATTCATTGAAGACCAAGATGAAACTGAAATGGATACTCATGATAAATTCAAACACTATCTATTTCTAGGTACCTTTCACAAAGTGTTCCCCTTCACAAAAATTTAATATTTTTGAAATATTTCTATTTAAATTGAACATAAATTGTATGATGTATCCCACTAATCATTAATAAACTATGTGTGTTATGATTCTATTTATAGATATTCTTATGATGCTCATCGCATGGGCCTGATCCCAACAATGTAAACACCTACGACCTATTTTTATGGCGAAAAATGAATAATTTCCTAACTATGTGGTCTTAAACAAATGAATCACAAACATGTATTATATGTATGATTAACCTAAAAATCATATATTTTCATATCTACACAGATTCAGAGAGATCATTGGAATAGGGGTAACTCATTAAACACTAGTATTTTGATATTATTCATTAAAAAAATCATAAATCTATAAGGGAATCTAATAATTCAAATGATTCCACCCAAAGAATATTTGATGATCCCAAAAACTAACACCTTTTACCAATACCTATTTGGAAGAATATATAGTATGAATCACTAGTGAACACCTTTAATTGTAATTTAGTTCTAAAAGGACATCCATACCAAATATTCATATACATGGAAGCCCATTGGAGGTTCTCATCAAAAAATAGATAACCTAATGTGAATCCATTAACATGGAATTGGATTGATAAACTCTGAACTCTTACATTTGATGATGTATTGATGGGTTTCTTCATTGTGTTTCCTTTTCAATACCTTCATCACATCCTTCAATTAAAATTTAATCACCAAATGCACCAATTATGTTCAAGACCAAAAACAAGTTGATAGTATCCATAAGGAACACAATGGTGAGGCATGAAAACAATTGTTATGTCATACATAGGAATCAATTTCTATGAATATATGTTCCCCATACCCTAACATACATTGTCTCCTACCCTTGTAAAATGAGTGCATGATGGTTCACACCTTATTTCAGGAATACCATCTAAATGGATCTATCCTGACATTATATGACACTCATGGTAATCTATAGGGAATAATGCCCCATAGGTTGTCTAACTAAAAATATTCTATGGAAAAACCATTGGTCCATAATTTCACATCCAACCTTTTTGTATCCTTTCAATAGATCATGAGAACACGTTCTTATATTATCATATTAATTTGGATAAATATGTCCACCATAAATTAGAAATCACCTTAGAACTTCATTATGAGTATCATGTTCACTATAGTCATTTTTATTAACATGTGACCTTGAGTACTCAAGAAGATATATAGGGTGTTTTCCCTATTGTCTATACTCAAGCATCTAAAATTTGATCCCACTGAGGAGATCCAACCACCGACACTCAAGGTTATATTTATAGCCCTACTAGTTTAAAAACCCTTGAGGCCCATTAGAATATCTAGATAATATACTAGGGATGGATACAATGCTCTAATATCTAAAAGCATCAGAATCTATCCTAAGTGGACTTTGTGACTATAAAATTACAATGGAAAACATAAACCGCATGGGTGGGGGGATTTTTTATCATTTTTTCCTCATGGTCATCTCCAGTATCATTCATCCTATGGGATCACACCAAAATTTATGATATCCCTCTTAAAATGTAAATATGTGTTTCTTATTGGTGGTAACACATTAGTATATTTCTTAAATGTTAACCCAATTTATGTTGGGAAACATGATTCTATTGAGTATGAAACAGGTGTGGATGAATCCACTACCCCTCACCACTAAAAAATAGTAAAACCATATCAACATAAGAGAATATTACTTAGTTCAATTTCAAAATAGTATAACATGTGAAAATCAATATTAAATTTCTATAGGGAAAAACCCCATTATGTATGGTGATTTGATTGATGTTATCATACATCATTTATCTAATATTATATAATAATAGTATATTAATCAATCAATAAAGGTCAATCTGAGATGTCCAACTTGATTAGGATCAAATAAATTGATGCAAATTACCACAACATTAATGTTTTATCTATAGTTACCTTCATGGGGTATACATCTCAATCAATATAAGGAAATTATCCCAATGGTATTTTAGGATGTATTATCTTAGGAGCTGGTGGATTCTTTTACTTCTCATATGGATTCCATTGAGTTTTGATTTGAATGAGTACAACCTTATTGGAATTCATATCTTGAGTGTGTGGATTCAAATCCTATACCACCCATATTTGGAACCTCCATCTTATTTATATTCGATATAATGGAGGATCTATATAAGTATATTAGGTGTTATTAATCCCAATGTATCATAATGTTTGGTTCCCTAGAACAAAGACAGGATTCACTACAATAGAAATGTCATTTAGCGGCAGTCAATTACCACTCACAAGGGCCTCCTAGTAAGACAAATTACAAGGGCCTCACCAAAGTGTCCACAACACTATCCCCATGACCACTATGAAATGACCCAATTTGTTCAACACATCAACAATGGGTTTAACTCCTAGTCATCCAAAATCTTGACTACCAATTCAAACACAGGCCTAAATGGAACGATGTATACCACACTCGAGAAATCAAGACATAAAAATAAACATCATAAATCAATAAAATGCATAAAAGGAAACATGAGAAATCAAGGAAATTTTAGGACATGAAAATGTTTGGTGGAAACTATGTTCCACAAATGTTACATATACAAACCAACTATTCCCATATTTGTTCAACACATCAACAATAAAAATACTCACAGTCCAATGATGCATCGTCACCCTCGCCACCTTCATCTCCACTTTCTACTTTCACCTATAAGAACATTATATTGGAAATTAAATACGGTTTCATATTTATATTAAAACTTAAAACCAATGAAAGTTAGAAAACTAAATGATTTTGATTTTTTGTGATTTACCTACATACCACCAGTTGATGCACTACCACCGGGGGCATATCTGCTCATATGCTGATGTATTTTAGTCAACTCTTTCTACAAAGCAACTATCTGATCCCCATGCTGGTGAACTATGTTTCGTAGAGAAACAATATCTTTCTAAGAATCTTCAGGGATGGGATGACTAAAGCCAGGAGTAGATGTAGCTTCCATACCTGATGGCCTGCTAAAAACCTCAGATGGTACGGGTCCCAAACCCATCCCGCGCACTCTACTAGGATGCTTCTTCCCAAAGACTTTAGCAACTGGGTCATCCTGGGAGACTGAGTAGGACTGCGTAGGATTGGCATCCCATAGTTCTTTAATTTTTACCTATAAATCAAATATCAATATATATTAATACAGTAAAAACTGATAATAAGTTATTATAATAAAAAATTTACTTCATACCCCAACTTCTTTAGTAGGCTCATTAACAAAACTTCTATCTGGTTTCTTGTGAACATCCAACCACAGTTCAGTTCGGGATGCTTCGTGCCCTAAACTCTGTGACTGAATTAAGCAAAGATAAATCAAAAATTCAATATATTAAATAGATAATACTGTCTTATAAATATTTAAACTAATTAAAAGATTACCAATTTCATTCGGCTTCTAGAAAATGTTTTTGAGACCACGGTGTGAGGGATGACTTGCTTAGCCTGGTTTGATGCATTCTGTCTTGAGAGATCCTGAAATAAATAAAATTCAATTTAATAGTAATGTATTCAATGTCGCGTCCTATTCATATACATTTATAAATGTTAAATTAGGATAATATAATAATATATATTTCAATACCATTTGTTTCTCATCACGATGTCTGTCAACAAAAAATTTACACTATTCTTTCGGTACCCCACTGGGTAGATTCTCATACATTTGTTGCATAGTCAATAAAGTATCATTGACATAACACCACAATATCCATTTGAAATCTTTCCATTTCTTACCTAGATTTTTCAACGTTCACTTCTGTGCTATCACATCAGCAACTGTAAAGTGGAAGAACATCTGTATACATAAATTCATTTTGAACATATTAGTAACATGACATTAAATTAAACCATAATGTAATAAATTTACCTTTATTTGATAATAAAAAACTTTATTTTTCCATCTTGGAGCCATATGTCTGCAATCATCATATGAGATAGGAAGGGAAATGAGCTCCGCTTCCAGCTGGCCTAGAATCTGGCCAAGTAACCCCACGGCGTCATCTGTAGGGACCCCATAAGAATCAAATGGCATGACTATCTTTTCGCCAGTCATATTCCAAACATCTTAACTTTTTATGTTTTTCTCCATGGATGCATTTTTTTCATCTTCAATGAGCAAACAATTAGTATAAACAAAATGCAATAAATTTATTTAATTAAAATTTGTACCTATGATAGTGACACTTCAGTATGCTCGTGATGAACTGGAAGGGGCATGTCGTTGCCCCACTGTTGAGGCTCCTGAAGGGGGGGGGGGGGGGTCGACAACTCAGCCTCTAATGGGACATCAAAAGATGGTGTGAGAGATGGTGTAGGGGGA
Organism: Viscum album; assembly: GCA_963277665.1. Lineage (NCBI taxonomy): Eukaryota > Viridiplantae > Streptophyta > Magnoliopsida > Santalales > Viscaceae > Viscum > Viscum album. The sequence goes on from OY728138.1 coordinate 766,994,506, forward strand.
GATGGTGTAGGGGTGTAAGCAGATGGTGCCTCAGATGTCGTGGGGAGGGAGCCAGATGGATCGTCATCTATCATAGAACTAGATGAAATAGTGTACCGCTTTCTCCTTGGCATTCCTGTCATTTAATAAAATAAAATTAAGTTCAGAATATATATTTCAAAAAAAATATGCAGAAAAAAAATTAAAAATGATAATAGATGCCCAGTACTAACAGACAAAATATATATAACAATGATAATGAATGACTGCAGAAATGAAACAAGTGGTTGCTGAATAAATAAATAATTGTATATAAAATCATTTTCACCTTCAATCATGTTGATTTCCTGCTCCATTGCTTCATCCACTTCATTCATCCTTGCTAGACAAATATTTTCAATATCATGATGGACGAATAATTCTGCTTCCTGTTGTTGATTAAATTCAATTTCAGAGGTCAAATTTTCCACTTCATCACCCATATCATACAAATCTCTTTGTATTACGTGAGCAACTAAACTCCACCCTTCATCGACAACATAATTCACATAATATACCATTTTTTATTACGATGCTAAGATATATGGATCATGTAGTTCACGATCACCAACATCCGTCAAGCGAGAGAAGTTCACATAAGTAAATTGAAAAGAATCTCTTTTAACACCTCTGATAATATTGACCCATTTGCATTTGAATAAAATAATAGAAAAATGTATGTGGTAGTTTAATTCAATAATAGCATGCATATTTCCATAATATTCTACTTTATAAAATGTAAATATACCACTATTCTGTGTTTTCAAACCCACTTCTCGATCCACTGTACGAAATCTAAATCCATTCACATTATAAGCATCAAACTTTCTGACTTTTTTTAGAGGACCTCTAACAAAAAACTTCAAATCTTCTGACACCTTTTCTCAAGTATCAGGATTCATGATATGAAAAAAGAAATATACTTTATTATATTTACAAAATGTATGTTTCAAACTAATATTTGTATTTATTGTAATATTTATGAACTTACATGTCGTGCAAACCATTCTACAAGCTCTTTATTAACAGCTTTTGTTATATCTTTCTCATTTCGTGTTCGGTCTCTCATTCGTCTCTTTGTTTATATCCTCAACTCTTCAATAAATGGATCTTCAATTTCACTATTCAGCATCACATATCTATGTGCCTGTAATAATTCCAATTTAGTCAGTATCACATTTGAGGTCCTCCCAACTGATCAGCCAATAGCAGGAAATATTTTGGATTTCTGATGTATTTGAGATTGATTCGATGTGTCATCAACATGTCCAACTCGATTAAATCTTGTCTCAATATTGTCCAAGTATCGAGAACAAAAGTTAAGACACTCCTCGGCCAAATAGCCTTCAGTAATAGAGCCTTCTAGTTGAGCTTTATTTCTCACGTATGATTTCAAATGCCCAAGATATTTTTGAAATAAAATAAACATAATTATACATTTAATTAAGTACCAAAAATTGTTTACTTAACTGGAAAAACATATAAATAAAGTACCTCTCAATTGGATACATACATCGATAATGAACGGGGCCTCCTAATTTAGCTTCCTCAACCAAATGCACAGTTAAATGCATCATTACAGTAAAAAATGACGGAGGAAAGATCATCTCATTGCACAAAGGGTCAATACAAACCTCTCCTAGAGTTTGTCAAGCTAAAATGGATGTAGATATTTCTCACATAGTTTTTTGAAAAATGTGCAGAATTGGAGTACAACAGTAGTAATTTTTTCAGGTAATAATGTATGCAATGCCGATGGTATTAATTGTTGTAACAAAATGTGTGAATCGTGACTTTTCAATCCATGTAACTTACGATTCTTCAAGTCAACACACCTCGAGATGTTACTTGAATACCCATCAGATACCTTAACATTATTTAAAATTCGAGGGAATTTACCTTTATCCCTATTTTTCATTGCAAAAATTGTCGGAGGATGCTTTTCATTCTCATCTGGTCAGAGATCGTGTTTTATGTTCATTGTTTGTAAGTCTTTACGAGCATTGATATTATCCTTAAACTTTCCATGCTCATTAAGAAATTTGAAAATCAAATTGTCACATACATTCTTCTCAATATGAATCACATCAAGATTATACCGCAACAAATTAAATTCCCAATATGGAAGTTTGAAGAATATACTTTTTTATTCCATTGTTACGTTCCAATTTCTCTTGACGATGCACTTCAGACCCACTTTCCACTATCATTCAAATGATGAACCTTCCCAAATTATGTTTCAACATTTTCAAGCTGTGTCAATATTTCAGAACCAGTTAACAACTTTAGAGGTGGTCTACGATCAATGGAACCATTAAATTTTGATCTATTCATCCGAAATCTATGAGATGCATCAAGAAATATTCGATGACACAAGAAGAACCATTTTCTACTATGAGGTAGCCATTTGGGCTCAAAATAAAAGTTACAAACGGGACAATACAAACCCATGTAAGTGTTCCAACCATATAAATTCCCAAGTCCAGGGAAGTCACTAATGGTCCACATTAAAGCAACATGCATTTTGAACATTGTTTTAGAAGAAGCATCAAATGTATCAACATCGTTGCTCCATAACTCCTGTAATTCATCAATCAAAGGCTACAAGTATACATCAATATCATTTCCAGGAATTTGTTTTCTAGTAATAATCATCAAAAGGATAAAAGATGTTTGTTGCATACACATCCATGGAGGCAGATTATAAGGGATCAAAACAATTGGCCAAATGCTATAACTGGTACTCAAAGTCCCAAATGGGTTGAATCCATCGGTATCCAATCCCAATCGAACATTCCTAGGATCAGCTGAGAAATCTAGATGTAACGAATCAAATGTCTTCCATGATTGGGAATCTCTTGGATGTCTCATTAACCCATAATTTTTATTATATACATAATGCCACTTCATGTATTCAGCGGTTTTCGATGACATAAATAATATTTGCAATCGAGGCTTCAAAGGAAAGTAACACAAAACCTTTGTAGGTGTGTTCCTTTTCTTATTCTCCATGAAATTATGTTCATTCAGACTTCCAACATCACCCTTTTCCTGCCATCTAGAAGAAGAACATTTCTTGCAATTCTTTCTACTTGAATCCTCTCCCCAATAAAGCATACAATCATTGGGACATGCATGTATTTTTGTATAATTTGGACCAAGCTTGTTAACAACTTTTTTCATATCATAGAAATGTTCTGGGATTTTTGCATCAGGAAATGCATCACAAATCAATTCCAATATCATGGACATTACTTTATTTGTAATTCCACATAGACATTTGATATGGTACAACTTCAGCAGAAATGAAAGCTTTGAATATTTCAAACACCCACTATACAACTCCTGATTTCCATCTTCAAAGAAATCATGATATGTTACAATCTTGATCTTCCTATGTTACTATCTCAAAAACATAACTTGTCACGTTGCAATTTATAGCACCCTCTTCTGGTTGTTATGATATGTTTTGATGCTGATAGTGGTGTCTTGCAGTGCCGAATGCATCATTTATGAGGTTTTTCATTTCATTTTCCATTGTCGACGAACATGGGACCTCATTCTGTGGATTAACATCAGTTCTCAATCTTTCTATAAAGTTCGATTCTCTATTCCAAATCCAACACAAATATTGACCAGGGAATTTCTTCCGTATTAAATGTTCATAAACTTCATCTCTCTTAAACCATGTTCTAAATTTACATTTAGGACATGGACATTTTATTCCCCCTTCAACGGATCGATTAGAAATTGAAAAATCTAAAAACTCATTCAATCCCTTAACATACTAAGGTGTGTTCCTAGGTAATGTGATCCAACTTTTATTCATGTATATCACAATGTGCCTACACAATAATAATAAAAATTAAAACACATATTTACTACTAAATAGAGAAACAGATTCATATATACGATAGTATAAGATTACAGAAACATAATATAATAAAGATGAGGCCCTAAGTTAGATATGAACCCTCTAGTGTTTAGGATAGGGAAGTTTCTTTGGTAAAGAGAAACAGTGTGCTAACAACATGGTAACTACTTTACCATGAAAACCAAATCACATTAATAATTTGGAATAAACCCAACCTAAGTTCTCTATAGATTCTTCATATAAAACTCTAATAACGAATAAATCTATTATAAATAATGTTTAGGTAAAACCTTATGATACTTACAAAACTCAACACATTGTTAATTTGGAGTGACAATAACCACGCGAGGGATGGTAGTCTTGAGGCATGATAAGTGGTGGTGTTCATGGAAATGCATGATGAAATAACTTGGGAGATTAGGTTTTGAGGTTCTATGGAACTTGTGTGGATTGAATTCCTAGACCTCTCTTTGGTGTATTCACATAGAAAAGAGTGGTGGTGTGACTTGAGGGTTATTTGGATCATATATGTGTTAGTGCTCATGAGTGGAGAATTATGGTTAAAGGGGATGATTGAGGATCTGACCATGGAGTTGAACTAAGAGTCAGATTCAGACTTCGGTGTGGACATTGAACATTTTTGTTATTCCTTGAGTTTTAAGGCATCATGGTCGGGATATGATAGCACATTGGTGGGTGGGATTGAGTGCCTTTGGTATAATTCATCTATAGAAGGACTTACTAGTGTTATTTCATAAAAATTGATGTGGTAAGGTGGAGACCACATCAGAAATGGCATTCAAGATGCAGTTGATGTGGTTTGGGGATCAAACTAGGGTATTTGAAGAATAGTTGACGTGTCTGGACTTGGTGTTTCGAGTTTCATAGTAGAATCATTTTGGGAATTTGGAGATGAAATGTGGGGTGTTGGTACTATCATCCAAGACAACTTAATAAGAAAATCAGAATCACATAGGTGGAAATAGATCCCAGAAGGAATTCTCTCTAAACATTATATTCAAGAACTTTGAAGAATTATATTCATCCAAACCACTACAATAAATTAGAATGAAAGTGATTACTTTCATCCAAGACTATACATATTAATGAAAAATCATCTATTTTGGATAACATATAGAGAAAGAAAATAAAATTCAAATTCAAATACAAAATAAACCTAGTTGAACTATCTCACAATAAAATTTTCCAAAAAAAGTTACAACCATATTCACAACTCAAAACATCTCCATGTGATCCCCAAAAAGTCACAACATTCCAATATAATATTGAAAAACTTTTTCAGTATCACATTTATTTATCGTTAAGTCATCACTTAAAATCTTTATCCTATAATGAGTAAGAAAATAAATATCCTTATAGTAAAATTGATGAATATAGATCGATAGGAAAGTAGGTAGTGTGATTTAACAAACCAACACTTATATAAGGAAATGTTTTAGAATACATGAATTTATTATGATGATGTGTAAAAAAATAATCTTAAATTATCAACTAAGTCTTGGAAATTGAATCTACATAGAGATAAATTCCTAACTTGAAAATAAGTAGAGGCCCCTCATACTCATTTACCTAGAAAAATTTCTCATCATCTTCATGATGAATCTAGAGTGGAACTTATATAGGTGTAAAACTAGTTGTGTTCAGGTCATAAATTCACATAGAATTTTTCTACAAGATAAAATATCAAATATATAAGAAGAAGAAAATATCAATAGGTTAAAAATAGAATAAATAAAATAATTTAGAATATATCATTGGAATTCCAAGACTATCCACCTCGTGGTAGTTCATTTGTCACATGAAAACAAGCACATAAATCAAATCCTGATCACAATATAATGCTTTCACTGATCCAATAGTATTCTATAATTAATGATATAAGTACTAATGTTAGACAATATATAATTAGTGTCCTTACATAGTAATGAATCAACTATCATAACATATACTGGATTATCTATCCTATAAGGCTAAACTCTAATACCTCTAACACCACTACCCTAGTTTTAATAAAACAACCTAAATATCATTAGTAATTAACTCTAAGGGATAAATGTTTGTCAAGGGACACATTCCCAACTCATAAGGTTTGGAGAACCTATCATTATCCATATAGTCCATATTGATTGCTCATCGAGCAAAGGAACCTAACTTGGTTCCATATTGGGTCATTCATATGTTCTCATGGATTATCATACCATAGATGACCATTACCAAACCATACCATAGCCTCACCCCTAGACATTTCTTTAGGAGAGAATCAATTACCTAAAACAAGACCTTTATAGATAACTTGACCCATAAATACATGATGGACACCCTATTGGGGTTTTAATTTCCCTATAGTTAAGCCTCTCACATATATAACATAGCCATCAATGGTTGTATAATCAATGCATCATACTAAAGGGAATTCTATGAACCCAACATGAATCTCTATCCTCATGTATCATAAGGTAAATAACTCATGGATCCCATTCATGTCACATACCCACCTACATGAAATTTCAATCAACATAATAAATGCATAACCATATCCTATGGTAATATTAATCATAAACTACCTTGACCATAGAGTTATCCCCTTAAGAAATCTCATTCCATCCTCATCAAAGCCATCTCTAGGAACCAATACCATCTCAATCCCCTAACTCATAAAATTACAATATATATTATAAATCAATAATAATTAATTAAGAGAATTAATCCATATTAATCCAATTAGTCATACTTTATGGACATCTCATCAATTATGTATCCACACTGTAACTTCAAGAAATGGGGTATGGATCACTCTTGGAACACCTATGAGCACATTTCTATATAAAACCCAAATATATGAATTCAATCCATTAAATTAATTCATCCAAATTTGATGATAAACAAGAATAAATTATGGCAATGAATCAACAATAATGAAACTACATAAAACCTTATGCATTTTTCCTCCACAAGATTCCTCTAACCATTACACACAAAAAATCCACCGTAACAGGATGATCCCACCGACGGTAGGGGAGGGGAGCATACTTAGGGTAAGAACTCGATGGGGTCATGGGAGAAGCCAGCGTCACGGGTGTCAGGGGGAGAAGTGGGGTCAGCAGCGACCGGCGGCGAGGTCACCGGAGGCACGGGAGGGCAGCGGAGGGGACCAGAGCTAGGGTTCCCGATCGTCGGGGTGAGAAGCCTCGCAGGGTCGGGGGGAGAGAATGTTGGCTCAGGTTGGGGGGGGAGTGTCACTGATGTAAAAAACTAAATGGGTTTCGCGGTGGTTTTTAATAAACCACTGCTAAATATTTTTAACAAAATGTTTAGCGGCGGTTTTGTAAACCACCGCTACACAACCGCCGCTAAAGGACTTTTATGTTGTAGTGTAAACATATAATGCTAAGAAAAATCTTAAATACATGCCTATGGCATAAAATTACCCACGTCTGGCGTGGGATGCCTCGGGCTTCTGCGCCCTCGAGAATCCCTATAATAAGAGGAAGAAACCCAGACGTGTCAGTGTTCCACCGTCTAGCCACGCCAGTGATGTCCAATGTGACTACTCCCCTAACCAAAGGTTTCTTCCCTGACCGGACCCCTTGGAATGTCCCAACAAAAGCAGTGTACTTAACTGGTGTCCATGAAGATATGGAACTGGGAAGAGTTTCACGAACAACTTCTTAAGTCTATGAGGGAGACTCGGACTAGGTGACGAGTTCCGAGGAGGAATACACGGAAGGAAGAACTGAAATCCCATCATACCATTTCAATCAAGGTGTAAATTTCCCTGAACAAGGAATGGATGTCACCCACCTTTGGAAAGCAAGAATTCGGGGCCAAAAACTGTGTCGCCACCCTTGAACGGACAGACGCATGTGCCCCGACAAAAGCGTCGGAAACAAAAATGTTAAACCCGACGTGAATATCTTCTCCTAAATGTAGAGATTAGTATCATTCGAGACATCAGTGGATTAGAATGTCACTAGATCCAGCTATCCGGCATTGGGTCCTACCAAGAAAATAGTGGGCCTGGTGTGAAACTAACTAGAAGTTGGGGCAGTCAAAACGTTGGACATCCCAGTCTGCAATGTTTTCAGCATGGATCCATCTTACTAGCCATGGAAGACGGAATGGCATTGGGGCACTGGTTGTTGATTCCTTTCCTTTCATCACTAATGTTTTAATCTCCCTACTTTTTAGAAACCAACATGCTGCAGGAACTCGATCATCGCCCGCCCACCGACGTCGGGGCAGGGGAAATGCCAACGCGGTAGTCCTACGTGGCTCCACTTCTTACACAACAATATTCACGCCTACGAACGTCGGGTGACCATGCCCCATTTATTTATTTGAATTCATCTAGCGGAGAGTGATCAATGACCTTGTATGCCGGTACGAGGAGGAGGGGGTTATCCTGACCCGGGATATAGCCCGCCAAGAACTGGAGGTGTCTGCACCTTACCACCACTGTCGCCCCAAAGGTCCACGCAGGGAGCCACTTCCCCCCACTCCAACGTACAACTATTTTGGGATCCTTTCCCCGAAACGCCTCGACAACTATCTCCCCTACGCTGACAAAGTAGCAGATGTTTGGGCCAGCCCGGTTGGGACCCTGATTCCGGGGCCCCCAAGGAGGACTCTCACTGGCCAGTGCCAGCGCTGCCACCCGATCCCACAAGTCAAGGAGCAGGTAAGCCATGCTCCTGCACTGTTAACTCCAGTCCGATTGACCAAATGCCAGCATCGGGCATAGGTTGAGGAAGACGCCTGCCAAGGGGCATTAATGTCAGCAACTACTATGGAACGGGCCACCGCCGACGTATATCGTTAGCCCCTTGAGTATGTTGAGCAGGGGAGCTTGTATATCCGGCTTGGATTGAGGCCCCAACCACCCCACAGGCGGGCTGGGTAAACTCTCTTGGCCACCGGTGTAGGTAATGGCCACCGCCAGTATGGAGGCCCTTCCTGTACCACCAACATGGAGAACACGGGCCATCCCACTTCCTGGCTTGGCAAGGAGGTCCACCTCATGCTACTGTAACATCCCGGTTCCGGAAGCCACCCAGAGGCACCCCGTACGCGGTTGGTCATGTGGCCTCAAGAACATTTCCCCGCACACCAGAGGCTGCCAACTAGCAGTGAGGGCTTGGGTGTGATAGTGGGGAAACAATGCCTTCATTGGCAGAGTACACAGTGGAAGTAAACAACCCACAATAGCAAAAGCAGTAAATATCCAACAATAGTAAATAGCAGAAGACTGGAATAATAAAAAACTGGAGCACATATATATATAAAATGATACATGATACATATGTCTATAAAAGCATCCAAACAAGTCACAATGTTGGAAATACAGACGGTGCTAAACCAAATTACAAAAGAAAAAGATAAACAGCTCCTCAGCACCATAAGCCTAAGCTTGGTCCCATGCTCCCCATCTCCACAGCAAGTCAAGTACCTGAAGTAGAAGGGCGCTTTCCCTTATATATACTTGCAGTGATATAATCTGTTTAGGCCCAAAAGCATGACCCAAACAGGGTGTGAGACTAAATCCCAGTAGGCAACCACCCGAATATTTATGCCTAACAGTCAGTGAATATATGGCAGGTAAAAGTACAAAAGCAGTGAACAAGAAAGTACTCAGCAGAACAATTACTAATATCAAAAGCAACTAATAAAGCATAGTAACCCTCTAGGAAGTGTACACAGCCTATCCCCTCTGGTTCAATTATAAGAATATATAAAGGCTCTCTGAGGAAGTGCTCACAGTCAATTCCCCTTATAGTCAAAGGTAAAGCAAGACTCTTTGAGGAAGCTCACACAGTCAATCCCCCTTATAGTATAAGGTATTCAAGGACTCTCTGAGGAAGCTCACATGATCAATTCCCCTTCCCAAGGTCTAGGACTCTCCGAGGAAGCTCACACAGTCAATTCCCCTTATATCCCAAGTCATTCAATTAAAACAAAGACTCTCTGAGGAAGCTCACGCAGTCAATTCCCCTTATAGTCTAAAGCAATAAAGGACTCTCTAAGGAATCTCACACGGTCAATTCCCCTTATAGACCCAAGTGTTTCTAGGAACTCTAAGGAAGCTCACACGGTCAATTCCCCTTATAGCCTAAAGTGCTCAAAGACTCTCGGAGGAAGCTCACTCAGTCAATTCCCCTTATAGTCAACTATACCAGGTTCTCACGACCCTATATAGGTCAACGAGCATAGCAGTGAAATATGGCCAAAGAAAAACTACAGAACTACTTGGATAACCAGTCTACAACATATCAAGCATGTTAAAATATAAACTCTCCATCCTACAGCAACAGGCATGGAAAATAGGCAAGGTAGCCAAACTGGCTAAACAGGACCAAACGGTCGTAAATAGAACATGCATGGGAAATACATCCAAAGAATAGAAATAAACCCTATTCATATCAAAATAACCTCTACACAAAAATGTGAGCATGGAAGGAAATCAACAGGGGTAAAATGGTAAACACGCAATACCTCGTTCAAGGGTATTGGTGGAATTTGCACATAATACTCAAAGACTTTGAACGGAAAGGCACAAACCACCTACCTCGGCATTACGAGATCACTATATGTAAACCTCGAAGCTTGAATCTTATTAGAACGTCGAAGATTGATGTGATTCCAATGAAACTGATGATGTTTGATTCATAGTAAAGACACATGCTTAGGGGTTCTTCAAAGATCTGTGGCCGTACGGAGCTCTCAGTCGAACAAGACCTAAAAGAAGAGTGTTTTGGCGATTAGACGTGACCCTGGTGCGTTTTAATGAAAAAAAAGTATAGGGTGTGTACTTTTGAAGTACACGATGTGTACTCTCAATTTCTGTACTCCACTTTAAGAATCCTCCAAGTCACTCCCACATGACCATGTGTATGGCTACTACACATCCAACACACGACCTCCTGCGGCAAGGTAGTACACGGCATGTACTCATAAAGTACACAGCGTGTACTTAGAAAATTTTCAAAATTTCCTTTTTCCTCAAAAATGACCAAAAAAAGAAAAAAATACCTGAAAAGAAGGTCTAGGTTCTTAAAAACTTCCCCCCTTAAAGAAATTCATCACTGAATTTCCCTAGCGTGGCGTAGAAGAAGAAACCCTGAATAGATCTAGCCACTGTGCTCATACATCTGCCTCCCTCTTCCAAGTCTCATCCTGTACTCTCCCATGCTTCCAAAGCACCCGTACCAAAGGAACAAACTGACCATGGAGAACCTTCGTACTTCAATCCAAAATACGGATAGGATTATCCTCAAAGGATACATCCACTTCCAACTCAAACTCCTCGGGTTGGAAAACATGATACGGGTCTGAAAAGTAACGTTGAAGCTGAGAAACGTGGAAGATGTCATGCATAGCCCGGTACCTTTGAGGTAACTACAACCGATAGGCAACCGGACCAACTCTCTCCAACACCTCAAATGGCCCAACGTACCTCGGTGAAAACTTACATTGTCTCCTAATACTCTTGTGTCCAAACCTCGGTGTGACATGCAGGAAAACCTGATCTCCGACATCGAATTCCAGAGGTCATCTCTGCTGATCATCATAAGACTTCTGTCAAGACTGCGTAGTATCCATCCTCTTCTGAATCAACTTTATCTGCTATGTGGTCTCCTGATCAAGACGAGGTCCCAACAAAGCTTCATATCCTGCCTCCATCCAACATAAGGGTGATTAGAATGGCCTACCATACAAGGCCTCATAATGTGCCATCTGAATAGTTTCTTGAAAACTGTTATTATAGGAAAACTTCACAAGAGGTATATGCTTCTCCCAAGAACCTCCAAAATCCAGGATGCATGCTCGGAGCATGTCCTCAAGCACCTGAATCGTACGATCAGAATGGCCATCTGTCTAGGGTTGGTAAGTTGTACTCAAAAGTACCTATATAACCAAATCCTTCTAAAGCCCCTGCCAGACCTGAGAAGTAAAACGTGCATCCCTGTCTGAAACAATGGAGTATGGAACTCCATATAGACATACAATCTCTTAGATGTACAACCGTTGCAGCTCATCAACACTAAATGTCTCCTTGATCGGCAAGAAGTGAGAAACCTTCATGAGTCTATCAATGACAACCCAAACTGTGTCATTCCCTCGAGGAGACCTCAGAAAACCAGTCACAAAGTCCATTGCGATGTCATTCCACTTCCACCCGGGAATGGGTAACTGCTATAAAATCCCTGCTGGTCACTGATGCTCCACCTTCACCTGCTGACAAGTGGAACACCTCATGACGAAACCAATAACATCTCTATTCATACCTGGCAACCAATACTGATGGTGTATATCACGATACATCTTGGTGATGCCAGGATGAACTTCCCAAACTGAGGAATGAAAGTACCGCATCAGCTCCTCGTGTATGTCTGTTGGCACCCATACGCACCCCTGGAAACACAAGATCTCATCCTTGCCTATGGTCTATCTAGGAATAGGGTCCTATCCTGACACACACTCCCTTAGGAATATGACTTCAGAATCTGATAGCTACCTCATTCAAACTCAATCAAGAAGAGTAGAGGTAACAACTACATAAGATAGAAAAGTCTGCCCCTGTCTGTCGTGCACCTCCAAATGAATCTCAGAGAACAGATCCATAAGCTTCCACTCACTGCTGGCCTTCTGAACTTTATGTATCTGAGTCCTTCTGCTCAATGCAACAGCCACCGCGTTTCCCTTCCCAGGCGTGTAGGAAAGCTCAAATTCAAATGACTGTAGGTACTCGACCCACCTCCGCTGTCTTAAATTCAGATCACACTGATTGAAGATTCACTTGAGACTTTTTTGGTCGGTGAAAACCAAAAAATTATCTCATAGAAGATAATGTCTCAAACAGCGTCGGGCATGAACAACAATTTCCAACTCTAGATCATGCGTCGGGTAATTCCTCTAAAGTGGCCTCAGCTACCAATACCCTTACGCAATGACTCCATCTCCCTGTATAAGCACAGCTCTCAGCCCGATACCTGACGCATCACAGTAAACAGTATAGCTCTTGCCTAGCTCTAGCAAGACTAGTATTGGTGCTGAAGTCAACCTCCCTTTCAGCTCCTGAAAGGCTGACTCAAAAGAATCTGACCATAAGAACTTTGCACCCTTCTTAGTCAAACATGTCAGTGGTGCTGCTAAGCATGAAAAGTCCTGTATAAAACATCTGTAGTATCCATCCAGCCCTAGAAAACTCTTCACCTTAAAGATTTTCTTCAGTTGTTCCCAAAAAACTATAGCTCTCACTTTCTCTTGGTCTACTGATACTCTTGCCTCTGAGATAATATGACCCAAGAAGTGAATCTGATCCATCCAAAAGTGGCACTTTGAGATCTTAGAATATAACTAATGATCCCTCAATGTACTCAAAATTATATCAAGATGGGTAGCATGGTTGTGTTGATTGTGAGACTACACCAAGATATCATCCATGAAAACAACCACGAAGGAATCCAAGTATGTATGGAACACTCGGTTCAACAGCGTCATGAAAACTATAGGCGCGTTCGTGAGACCAAACAGCATAACCATATACTCATATAGACCATACCTGCTCTGGAAGGCTGTAAGAGGTATATTTTATGGTCTAATGTGCAATTGATGATAACCGGACCTCAAGTCAATCTTAGAGAACACACGGGCTCCTCGAAGCTGATCAAATAGATCATCAATCCTCGGCAAGGGATACCGGTTCTTGACCATCAAATGGTTCAACTTATGATAGTCCACACAAAGCCTAAGGTTGTCATCTGGATTATTTGTAAACAGGATAGGAGAACCCCAAGGAGAAGTACTGGGTCAGATGAAACCCTTTGCTTGCAACTCCTCCAACTGTTTCTTTAGCTCCTGCAACTCTGATGTATCCATCCTATAAAGAGGAATGGACATTAGTGCCGCTCCTGGAACAAGATCAATCGAGAAGTATACCTCGCTCTCTGGAGGCAAACCTGAAAATTCCTCTGGAAATACATCTCCAAAACGATCCACCACTGGAGGATAGTTTAACTGTGAAGTCCCCTAGTCATCCAGATATAGACTAGAAATCTGGGATGTAACTCCTCCCAACCCATGATGCTCGAGACCCGCTCTGCTCGCCTAGACATCCCATTCGCCCCTATGAAGAAAAGATCTACCCTCTAGTAATATGAAACTCACCCTACGATGATAACAATAGACGACTGCCTGGAAGGGAACTAGTCAGTCCATTCCGAGAATGAAATCATAGACTGTCATCTATAGGATATAGAGGTCCCATAGAAATTGACATCCACCAACCTCTAGTGGGAACTTTTTTCACTGACTTACACTAGCCTTTTTAGTCCCCAACGGTGTGTCTAGCGTCAAAATATCGATATAGGAAAAGATACAGAGACCAAGGTTCTCCACAACAGCAACAGAGATAAATCTATGGGAATCCCCTATATCGAAAAGATCAGAAGCTAAAAATGAGGCTACTAAGATGTACCTCAAACTGTGGAGGGTCTAGGATACTGCTCTTGATGGGTCTACTCCACTGAAAAAATCTAGCCTATGCCATGAACCTATGACCCTGCCTGACCACTCTGAGCTGATCCACCCTACTATCGTTGAAGAACCGGCAACTAACTACCATGGCCATGACCTCCACCTCAGCCCGAACAGCTGGAAGAAATCCAGTTCCCAGACTAGTGAGAAACTGGTGGCACTGCTCCTAAACGAGGAGTCATAGAAGAACCCCTGCCACCAGCTGCTGGTGATAAGAACTGACAAAAGTGCTTAAGGTGACCCATCTTGCCACAAGATCGATACTCCACTGGGTCTCTCGGGCAACGTGGCCTTGTATGTCCTCTTTTCCCGCACTAGTAGCACACCACCTGACTACCAGAAGATGCATCCCACTGACTCTGATCTCCTCATGCAGTCTCCCTGCGGTGCTTCCTGCTATCAGTAGGAGGAATACGAACTTTGGATGCCGAACCGCCCTGGATCATAGCTCCAGAATCCCTCAGATTATGTTTTGTGATCAGAACCTAGTTGACGATAGAGGATATCGAATTCAACATAAATATGTTCACCTAAGATTGAATTTCATGCCTCAGACCATCCTAAAACTTCCGTGCAAGGAACAAATCATCACCTCCAGGAATAGGCATGAAATTTTGCAGATTTGTGAAGCATGAGGAATAATCCATAACAGAAAGAGTATCCTGCTCCAGACTCATGAACTCTCGGGCTCGATCGGCCCTCAAGGTCTCTGAATAGAAATAATCATAGAATATGTGCCGAAACTCATCCCATTCCATATTCGGTTGGTGTCCCGCCTATGAGATCACATCCCACTACCTCTTGGTAGAGTCTTAAAGCATGTAGGTAGAGATCTTCACCCTATTCTCTGGAGGTATCTCTAGATGCTCGAAAATCATCAACGTGGCTTCTAGCCATCACTCTGTAGCTCGGGGTCCTCCATCCCCTAAGAAAGTAGGAGGATGTTGCTGCTGAAAGACCCGCATCAAATCAGCCATCGACGGGGCAGGAGGCGGTGCTCCCTGAAAGTATGCATAATCCTCAAAAATCTCTCTCTGAACTATTCATCAACACCTATGTCAGGTACAACAGCTGATGCCAAGGATGGCACAACTGGAGGATCTGCAGGTAGTCCCTAATTAGCCATGTCTGGTGTCTTATCACCACCTGGAAACTAGTGTACAATCAGAGGACGTCTCAGTGGCATGACTCTGTAAGGTCAAGGTAACACCTTAGATCAAGATTATCAAGGACTGAAAACTAGAAGTGTAATAAGGGAATAGGAGGAAGAAAGCACTCAAGTTTTACAAAACATAACTATACGGTGTGTACATTTCCTACATGGTGTGTTCCCTTAATTCATTCACATAGGTGTGTACCTCTGCCAAAATTGGTCCTGTAACACCCAAACCACATGGCGAGTTGTCCTAACACACGGTGTGTACTTGAATCCCCCTTCCCTGCCCGAGTCCTTCTACACGGTTAAGCCACACAACTCTCCTAAGAAAAGACTACACAGCGTGTGCAAGGTAGACACGACGTGTACTGGACAAGCTTCACCTGGCCCATATTGTTAGTGACACAACCTAACACACGGCTCACACTACACGGTGTGTTCAAGGCGGACACGACGTGTATGTGAAAGGATAGCACTGAACCATGTTGTTCGTTAAACGGTCGGGTACCTGGGTCAGACTACACGGCGTGTTCAATCCTGACATGGCGTGTATAGCTTAAGGTTTATCCATCTATGTGGTTAGTTACACGGGCGGACACAGGGTCGACACCACACGGTGTGTTCGACTCATACACGACATGTTCCCACCAGAATTTCTCCACCTCGTGTCTCTTCCCACATGGTATATGACACGGTTAGAGACTACACGACATGTAAATAAATTACACGGCGTGTACTTAAGAAAAACAGTTTCTTCCCAAACATAAGAACACATGGAATGTATTTAACATTACATGATGTGTATTTTGGGTTTTTCTAGACAATAAGCCTCAGAAACTACTATGGTACCCATAAAAACACTGAAACGAACATTGAAAGTTCCAAATTCTAATCCGTGAGGGCCCATACTCCCTGTGGATCAAAGTTTGGAATCTTATACAAATTGTAACATGAAAAACAAGGCAATGATCCACCAAATTCCGGTCCATGAGGGCCCATAACACCTCAAGAACCAAAGTTTTGTGTTCATTCAACAAAACCTTTCACAACAATACCCTATCAAACAATAGTTATTTTTATCAAGGCATCTATCAAAACAACATGAATATTCTACATGACATCTATCACAACAACATGAAATAGATAATACACCCTAGATGGCATGGTAAGAATGCATGAAATGTGATTTATAGAAAGTGCCTATATGATGCATGAGATGGAATACCCTCATCTCATCGGGTTGCAACAGAAATAGAACCTCAATATTTTTAACAACAACAACACAAATCATGCGAATCACTCAAGGTGAAATCAAATCAACTGTAATAATTGAAAAACCAAAAAAATTTCAATTAACGAGGTAGATTAGATTTTCCCTGTAAATGGGTTAGCTACTCCCAAGCACAGCTTATTACCAAGTACCTATTCCATTCTATCCCTAGATAAAGGCTCCAAACAGTAAGTCAAGAGAAAAGAAATCCTCTGATACCACTTTGTAACATCCTGGTTCCAGAAGCCACCCAGAGGAACCCCGTACCCTGTTGGTCACATGGCCTCAAGCGCATTTCCCCACACGCCAGCAGATACTGACTAGCACTGAGGGCTTGGGTGTGATAGTGAGGAAACTATTCCATCATTGCCAGAGTACGCAGTGGAAGTAAACAACACACAATAATGGAAGCATTAAATATCCAACGACAGTAAACAGTAGAAGACTGGAATAATAAACAACTGGATCACACATATATATAAAATTATGCATGATACATATGTCTAGGAAAGAATCCAAACAATTCACAATGATGGAAATATAGACACTGCTAAACCAAGGTACAAAAGAAAAAGATAAAGAGCTCCTCAACATCACAAGCCTAAGCTTGGTCCCATGCTCCCTAGCTCCACAACAAGTCAAGTACCTAAAGTAGAAGGGTGATTTCCCTTATCTATAACTGCAGTGATATAATCTATTTGGGCCCAAAATAATGACCCAAACAGGGTGTGAGACTAAATCCTAGTAGGCAACAACCCGAAGATCTGTGCCTAATAGTTAGTAAATATATGGCAGGTAAAAGTACAAAAGCAGTGAACAATAAAGTACTCAGCAGAAAAATTCCACATATCAAAAGAAACTAATCAAGCATAGAAACCCTCTAGGAAGTGCACACAGCCTATACCCTCTGGTTCAGTTATATGAATATATAAATACTCTTTGAGGAAGTGCTCATAGTAAATTCCCTTTATAGTCAAAGGTAAAGAAAGACTCTCTGAGGAAGCTCACACAGTCAATTCCCCTTATAGTCTAAGGTAGTTAAGGACTCTCTGAGGAAGCTCACATGGTCAATTCCCCTTATATCCTCAAGTTCTAGGACTCTCTGAGGAAGCTCACATGATCAATTCCCCTTATATCCCAAGTCGTTCAATTAAAATAAATACTCTCTGAGGAAGCTCATGTAGTCAATTCCCCTTATAGTCTAAAGTAATCAAGGACTCTCTGAGGAAGCGCACATCTTCAATTACCCTTATATCCCCAAGTGTTTCTAGGCTCTCTGAGGAAGCTCACATGGTCAATTCTCCTTATAGCCTAAAGTGCTCAAAGACTCTCTGAGGAAGCTCGCTCAGTTAATTCCCCTTATAGTCTACTACACCAGGTTCTCACAACCCTGTATAGGTCAACGATCATAGTAGTGCAATATGGCCAAAGTAAACCTACAGAACTACTTGGCTAACCAGTCTACAAAATATCAAGCATGTCAAAATACAAACTCTCCATCCTACAGCAACAGGCATGGAAGACAGTCAAGGTAGCCAAACTAGCTAAACATGACCAAACGGTCGTAAATAGAACATGCATGGGAAATACATCTGAATCATAGCAATAAACCCTATTCATATCCAAATAACATCTACACAAACATGCGATCATGGAAGGAAATCAAAAGGGGTAAAATGGAAAACAAGCAATGCCCCATTTAAGGGTATTAGTGGAATTTTCACATAATACTCAAAGTCTTTGAATAGAAAGGCACAAACCACCTAACTCGTCATTATGAGATCTCTATTTGTGAACCTTGAGTCTTGAATCTCCTTAGAACGTCGAAGATCGATGTGATTCCAATACAACTGATGGTGTTTGATTCGGAGGACGGGTGCATGCTCGGGGGTTCATCTAAGATCCGCGACTGTACAGAGCTCTCAGTCGAACGAGACCTAAAAGAAGAGTGTTTTGGCGATTAGACGTGACCCTGGTGCATTTAATTAAAAAAAGAAAGTACAAAGTGTGTAATTTTAAATTACATGGCGTGTAATCTCTATTTTTGTACTCTGCTTTAAGTGGCCTCCAAGTCACTCCCACGTGGCCTTGTGTGTGGCTACTACACGGCCAACACACGGCCTCCTGCAACAAGGCAGTAGATGGCGTGTACTCATAAAGTACATGGCGTGTACTTAGAAAATTTACAGAATTTCCTTTTTCCTCAAAAATGAAAAAAAAGGAAAAACATACCTGAAAAGAAGGCTCGGGTTCTTACAGCTACCCTCAGTCTGAATGAGGGACCTCCCCATGATGGTGACACCCAACATAGAAGCCTCTCCCATGCTCATTACATTGGGTATGGAGCTATCCCACCTACCACAGACCGCCGGTGGGGGGAATTTGTGCATCTAGTCAATCTCAAGCATGGGGGACCTCCCTATGTTTTGACAGAAGCCGGTGAAGGTCCTTCTTACCTCAGAAACCAAAGGGGTGAAGGCCAGCCTCACTTCACCAGCACCCTGCTCGGAGGCCCTACCTGTGTTCGACTCGACCAGTACAAGGACCTTCCTCACGCTGATGTCACTAGGGGAAACAAGCATGGGGGTCCCACCCATGCTCTTATGGGATCGAGTTGAGGTCCCACCCGCTCCAGCACTTCCCACAAAGGTCCTCCCCATATACCTTTTGATATCTTCCCATGTGCTCCTCGCACCCCGGCTTAATCGGGTGGAAGTACTACCCGTCCCAGCACCAGTATGATCGAAGGTCCTCCTCATGCTGGAAATATTCCCTACCCTGAAGAACCATCCCGTGGCAGGAGGGTGGGTCATCACTTCCATAAAAGGAACACTGAGAAGATTGAAACTGAGATTAAACCGGTTTACTTCTCAGATTCCGAAGTCGAATATGACTCGACGATGGAAACCTCACCCAGGTCATTAGTGTCAAGGGATGGGGCAGGGACAAGGTGAATCAGCCTAGTACTCCCAGAATGTGAGATCCTTTGGATTACCGCCTCCCTCCATAGGTATATCTAGGAGGAGGAAAATTTGGAAACCCCACAGGTTACGGCCGTGCAATCGCCGCCATCAACGTTAGAAGCACTCTCTACCTCGACTAGAGAGAACAAAGAGCTATTATGGGGAGAAATGGTAGAAGAACAACAGTGTGGTCTGCCGCCAGCAGCCATAGCCCCCTCATTGAAAACTACGGTCGCCAGCCCGTCTTACCGTGACGTCGTGGCTAAGTCACCTCACTCTTCGTAGGATAGCCAGAGATGTGGCGGTTTGTCTGCTCGCTCGCCGTATTCTCCACTGACTAGCCTACCATACCAGAAGCCTTATTCAGTACCGTTATGTGTTCCCCAACTGCCTCCAGTTGATGAATGGGGAAATGAAGGGCCGGACGCTGAATCCAAGCCAAGAAGCTTATGGAATATCCTCGCAGCGGACCACTTCCCTGAGATGTTTTGGCCCGTGGCAGCGCCGAATTTCTGCGCACCAGAATCCATCACCCCAAAAGAAGTTGAGTGTTTCCGTCAAACCCTCTAGGATACACACTTCCGCCTTATTCACCAGTGAGTGGCTTATCCGAAGAGCCAAGCACAATTCGAGGACATTGGAGAACAATGTCGTCTGGTTGATTTGGCCGCACTTCATGTGGCCCAGCTCCCTGAGTCACCAGGTCACTGTAGGTCCCTCCAGCAATGATGCATTCAGAGCTTTAGGGTACTACACAATATTATCAAATAGGCATCCCCCCATGTGCAGATCCATGGCTGGGGGAAATATGTTTCCCTCTTCTTCAGTCCTATCCAGCAGCAGCCTGACTTTCCAGGTGATATCGAGGACATGCCCCCGGGTAGAGCCACAGTCAACATGGACAGCCTATCGGAAGAAGTGAATGAGCTAGAGATCCTTGATAGGGACCTCCCCCCTGAAGGCATTCCACAACTATTGGATCTGTTGGGTAGGGTTACTCTCCAACCGAGGAGCATGTTGGGTCTCCCCACACCCACCGAGGCATTAGTCCTCAGCTGGAATCCCAGTAAGGGAAAGGAACTACTTGGAGCTGTCAATCCCTCTGACCCATATAGCTCAGTGCAGAAGGCAGAGTAAGACCCCGAGAAAGATACATTGCATTAGCAACTCTCCAAACAGAAGAAGTTGTTCGATGATCTCCTTGCTGAACACGCTATAGAGTGACGTCCGAACTATGGTGATCCTAGGTCGGGGAAATAGGGGTAGGCACAGCTTCCCCTTGGTAAATTGCCTCCAGTTGACCCTAACCATCCTGCCCACATAGACAGGGTTGAGGTCGGAGCTTATGGAAAGAGGGCACAATACGTATCGCCAAATCCTCCTGAATGGCATAACAATCCTCGGAATATAGCTCATATTCCCCCAACTACCCCGCAGGTTGCTCCACCAGTCACTCCACGAGCCACTGGGCCACCTTATCATGTTGAAGAACCCACCAATGCACTGGTGGTTAGGGATCCCCTTCAAGATAGGAACCCCCGCCCAGATGTTCCCATGGCGGTACTCATTGCCCGTCTCGAAGCTTTAGTGACGTGACAGGTAGCGCTCCCGCCTGATGGAAAGACATATCCAACATGAGTGGACGATATTCCAGCACCTCCGGGTTTCAAGAATCCCACCTTTTACCCCTTCAATGGGACAGAGGACCCTCCACAGCATCTGGCCCACTTTAAATCAAGGTTTGGCCCCATGTTGGGAACTCCAGCGCAGTAGGAGGCCGCCAAGATCTGATGTTTTGTGCAGACATTGGAGGGGCCTGCATTTTTTTGGTACAACCAGCTCCCCATTGGATCATTAACCAGTTGGGAGGACCTCCATAGGCAATTCCTCTACCAGTTCAGCTCCACCATGCAAAAGACGAGTATCGAGGACCTCTTCAAGTGCAAGCAGAGGCATGATGAGCGCGTCACTAACTTTGTCGCCTGGTGGAAAGGACTCACGTATTCTCTTGACATGCCGCTGACTCAAGAGTAATTACTAACAATGTGTATAGGGAACATCAAGATGAATCTAGTCCCCTCTCTGATCACCCAGAACTATCCTAGGGGATTTTGAGACTTCTCTAATAAAGACCAGCGCCTAGAGGAATCCCTACAGCAGGCCAAGCAGGCACATATGTTGCCCCATACGATCCCCACGAGAAGGGACGCTAGGTTTGAGCCTGCCTTAGTGGCCCAAATAGAGGCCCCCAGGTGACTAGAGTTGTTTCCAGTAGAGTTGCCTTCATAGCCTCGTAGAGGCCCCCTACCTCAGGTGCAACCACCGGCCCAGCAGCACCCACCCCAGAATCAGCATGTGCCCCCGCGCAATGCGCTTCCACCGCCTAGGCAAGATAACCAAGCTCCACCTCCTCGAGAGAGTCCTCCATCCCCTATTTAGGTTTAAGCCCCAAGGGCCCCCTTTCTGGATAGGAGAAACTGGACCTACTCATTCAATGATACACAGGTCCCCGGTTACTTTTATAGTGCCTTGGAGCAGGGGATTCTACGTTTTCCTGAGTGTAGAAGGCTGAAAGAGTCAAACCTCACTGATCACCCTAATTACTGCCCCTACCACCAGATCCTGGGGTACAATCTAAAGAAGTGCTATGTTTTTAAATACTGGATTCAAGACCAGGTAGATAACAACATAGTCCGTTTAGGCCTAGCTCCGGCACAGGTGGCATGTGTCTTCGTAAGGACATACAACAGAAATGACAGCAAGGGCGAGTGGCATCAGGTTTCTAGTCATGGATCCCAGAAGTATGACAAATGGATGGCTCATAAAATAGTAGTTCAGGCCCATGGTGTCATCCAGGCACACCTGAATCGTCTAGAGCCTTTAGAAGCTGCGACCACCTCTTATGAATCGTCGTCTCAGCCGGCCTCTTCCTAGAAGAGCAAACACTGGCGACACAAGGGAAAGCAGAGTCCCCCACCGATGCCATCATCGTCCCATAATCTCAGATAATTCATGCCCCCGGAGATGGAAATCCCTCCTAGAATCCATCTAGTAGTGGACGACTCTTCGAGTGATGGTCAAGGGTGCACCTCAGTTAACACCATAGAGTTGGTAAATATCTACATGATTCCTGAAGATGAGGGGTGCCAGGCGGATCCTCCCAACATCCCCAGTCATTGCCATCCTCGATGGAGACGTGGCTATATGGGCCATCAGAGTACCTTGGTCATCACTTCCAACCAAGATATTCATGCTAATGAAACTAGGCAATAGGCTCAGTGAAGATCTCAGCATGCACAGCCTTCTCATCTGGTGGCATCAGGCATGCCTTCGCCGTCATTCGTGTTGCTGGATCAGGCAGAGACACCCCGACCACACTATGACTAGACACGCCCTGCTACAGGTCAGTCTCAGTCGTCTGGAACTCATCTAGTAGCCACTCTGCAGGCCTTGACCAGTGGGTAGCAGGATGTTCCCAGTACCAGTCAGCCGTCGGTCCAGTCGGTAGGGCCCACCATACCTCTTGTCATAGAGCGACCTCCTGCAAGCAGAAGTTCATGCCTAGTGCAGAAGTACGATGTTCTTAAGCATATTTATAGTATTACAGAAAGTATCTCCATCCTTGAGGCCCTTTTCATGTCCTCATATATGTGTGAGGCCCTCGCTGAGGCTTTAAAAAGCCCCCTCCAGTTTGAGATGGAAGTAGCAGCCATAGAAGCCTTTCATACTAAAGCGGTCAAGAATGATGAATACCAGGCCATCATCTCATTCTCTAATGAAGATGAAATCTATCCCATATAGGGGAACATTCTCCCACTGTACATCACCGACTAGTTCAATGGCATGGAGGTTGATCGCTGTCTTGTCGACACGGGCTCTGGAATTAACCTAATCCCGACTCGGACACTACGAAAGCTGGGATTATCTGAAGATGATATAAGACCCTATGACCTAAGAATCCAAGGTTATGATAGGATGGAATAGACACCGGTTGGTAAGATCTGCTTGAAGACCCAGTTTGGTGGCCTAGTTTCTAGCACCAAATTTATGGTAGTCTCTCAGGACATCGCTTACAATGCATTGATAGGAAGGCCATGGATCCACCTGCATGTGGAGGTTCCCTCACTATATCACCAGTTCCTCAAGTACTCCCTTAATGTTCAAGTTAGCGGGCTTCAAGGTGATGTGTCTTCCTTTGCCTCTTGTGAAACCCGCTACCTGGATGCCAACTACTACAAGAGAAAGGACAAGTAGATTCATACTAATGAGTTCGAGCATGTCGTGGTTGCGACCGACCCATGGACAGATCGAGATGATGCCTATGTCTTTCCAATTCACCGGTTGGAGGCTATGACCTCATACATGGGACAATGCTTCGTTGTTTCTAGGATGAGGGGGAAACACATTCCCAAGACTAATCAACGCCAGAAGATCACCTCATAATCCTATACAAACTAGGCTCAAGTGATCCTAGAACCTCCTACCCTCATAAGGTATCAGAGTGTCCACCCCATGGAAATGGAAATACGTCATACAAGCTTGTTCTGTCGGGTTATAATTAACTGGCTCAAGATGACGCACCACTATTTCTTTGAAATCTTCAAGCATAACTTCTTGGGTTGAAGACCAGATGGGATCAGATCAACATCCTTCATCATTATGGTTGTGGCAACACAAGAGTCCTCTGATGCAATGACCACTGTCGCTCAGGCTAGTACCAGCCTCCCGTCAGGATCTGTCAACTCAGAAGAATCTCCCCCCACTGAGGATTTACTCTCCATAAACGAAGAAGAAGATTTGGAGGATTCTCCTCCTGCTTTTGAAGAGGGTGTCTCTACCATAGTCGACGAGTTGGTACATGTGAACCTCGGTAGCAAGGCAGACCCAAAACCCACATTGATCAGTGCCTCCATGCCCCTCGAGAAGTAGAAGTAGTATATAAACTTCCTAAAACAAAACCACAATGTATTCGCCTAGAGTTATGATGAGATTCTAGGACTAGATCCTTAGGTAGTTGTCCACTGCCTCAGTCTCCCTGAAAATCATCGCGGGTTCAAGCAACCTCCCTGAAAGATGCGCCCTTCTCACAGTGCCATGGTAGAGGAGGAAGTTGATATGCTCATCAGAGAAATTTTTTTTAAGGAGTTTCGGTACCCCAAATGGATAGCCAACATTGTGTTAGTCAATAATAAAAATAGACAGATCAGAGTCTGCATCGACTTCCGAGATATCAACCATCACTGTCCGAAGGATGATTTTCCCCTTCCTATGATGAAGTTATTGATTGATGTTACAACTAGATTCCAATCCCTCTTCTTCATGGATGGGTACTTTGGGTATAACCATATCCGAATGGCCCCTAAGGATGAGGAGTTCACAACCTTCAGGGTGTCGTAGGGTACTTTCTGTTACCAAGTCATGCCCTCCGGTTTAAAGAATGCAGGTGCCACCTATCGGTGGGCTATGCATCGCATATTTAAGCCGATCCTCAGAACATTGGTGGAATGTTATATAGACGATCTGGTGGTAAAATCTCACCAGCGTCGGGACCATCTCAAAGACCTTGAGAAATTGTTCAGCTTCCTCCGTTCCCATCACCTGAAGATGAACCCATTGAAGCGTGCCTTCAAGGTCACCTCTGAAAAGTTTCTCAGCTTCATCGTCAGATATAGGGGCATTGAGATCGACCCATAGAAGATCAAGGTCATTATCTAGATGTCTCCTCCGAGAAACATTCAGGATCTTCGAGGTTACCAAGGCCACTTAGACTACATATGATGATTCATTGCGAATCTGGCCGGTAAGTGTAAGCCCTTTTCCCGACTCATGAAGAAAGGCACCGTCTATGAGTGGGATGAAGAGTGTCAGGCTGTTTTTGAGGAGATCAAGCAGTATCTTCTCCAGCCTTTGGTCTTAATGACACCTGTCTCCAGAAATACACTGGTCCTTTATGTGACAACCCTAGAATGATCTATCGGCGCCCTTCTCACCTAGAAGAACAATGAGGGGATGGAGAACAAACTCTACTACCTCATTCGTACGCTCCTTGATATGGAGACCAGATACTCCCCAATTGAAAATAGATTCCTTGCACTGGTATTCAAAATATAGAAATTGTGACATTACTTGCAACACCATGAGGTACAACTGGTGTCCTGAGTGGACCCACTGAAGTACATCCTGAACCGCCCCATGTTGATAGGTCATCTAGTGCGGTGGGCAGTGATTCTCTAGTAGTTTGATATCAGGTTTGTCCCTCAAAAAGCTATTAAGGGGAAATCATTGGAGGAATTCCTTGTTGCCCATCCGACTCCTGTTAACCAGTCCTTGGATCTTGATTTCCCCGATGAGGTGATCCTATCGGTAGACCAATCCATGTTGTGCTAGAAGATTCACTTCGATGGTGCTTCCTGAAGCCCCATCGGTAGGAGACTCAATGATCCCAGACTCAATAGAGTAGGCCTGGGTATCATTTTTATTACCCCGGCACAAGCCATTCTTCCATACTCATTTTTGTTTTTAGAAGACTGCACCAACAATGAAGCAGAGTATCAGGCTCTCATCACTATCCTCGAGTTGCCTCTTAAGATTGATGTTCCCCAATTTCATGTGAAAGGGGATTCCGAACTAATCATAAAGCAGATAAATGGTGACTAAGTCATTAGGAAGCCATAGCTCATACCATTGTTGGAGCGCACTCTCCATCTAATGGACCAGTTCCCATCTCATCCGGAAGTTACTCATGTCCCTCGATCTCAGAATGGTCGAGATGACGCTGTGGACGGCATGGCTGCATCACTCGTGGAACCCGAGCAGGATGACTTGATTATCCACATAGCACATTAGAGGGTCATTGATCATGTCACCCCAGATGATGATGATGTCCTACAGGTGATCCATCTTACCACCGAAGCCTCTATGTCAGGACCCCCAGATGTAGTGGTTGAAGTGACTTCCGAATGGAGATCCCCTTTGTTGAGTACCTCCATAATGGTAATATCCCAGCAGATTGGGACGGTTGCAAGTGAATCTAACTCTGCACGTTGCAATTCACCCTCCAAGACATCCCTGTCCATGATAAGATCCTCTAAAAGCATGGATTAGTTGGGGTTCTCCTCTGTTGCATTCAAGGAGTCAAGATTTCTCAGGTCATGCAAGAGGTTCACGCTAGTTCCTGCAGGGCTCATTAGACTAGGCCAAAACTATCTCACCAGATCCATAGATCGGGGTACTTCTGGACCTCCATGATCCATGAATACGTCGAGTTCTCTAAGAGATTTCATGCGTGCCAAATCCATTATAACTTTATGCATTGGCTGTCAGATCCTCTCCACTTCACCAAATACTCTTGGCTATTTTTTGTGTGGGGATTCGATGTCATGGGACCATATCCACCGGTGACAGCTCGCCAGTGCAGATTCATCCTGACAGCTACAGATTTCTTCTCCAAGTGGGAAGAGGCAGTTCCACTCAAGGAGGTCAAGGCCCATTCCATCGTTGACTTTGTGAGTTCCAACATCATCTACCGATTTGGAGTCCCTCATGTTGTCCTCACCGATAACAGCACGAACTTCCGAGCAGTTGAGTAGAAGAAATTTTATGCTAAGTACAACATCCGTTCTAACTATACCTCCTGCTATCATGCATAAGAAAATGGACAGATCGAGGTGTTCAACAAAACCCTCTCTAACATTTTATATAAAATGGTTGGTCTAAATAAAAAGAGTTTTCCAGACAAGCTCCCCAATGCCCTATGGGATTATTGGACGATGACTCGTAATTCCACCAAGGTGACCCCATATTCCCTAGTGTACAGAACGGAGGCCATCTTACCCATTGAGATTCAATTTCCCTCACTGTGTATAGATGTCTATGATCATAAAAAGTCAGATAAAGTAGTTGAAATCCGTCCGGCCGAGTTGGAAGCGCTTGATGAGAACAGACTTCGTGCCCTGCACAATCTAGAAAGGCATCAGAACAAGATAGTCAAATCTTTTAACAAGAAATTTCACCTATACTCCTTCTTGAAAGGTGACTTGGTATTGTCCCTGAGGGCACCAATGATACCTGGAAGGAAACCTACAAGTTGGAACCCAATTGGGAAGGACCTTACATCATTCACAAGGTTTACTCTAATGGCGCATACTCTCTGGTTACAATGGATGGTGAGCGTATAACTTCTCCCACCAATGACAAGTTACTAAAGAAATACTTTTCTTAAGTCATAGGGTCCCACATGACCATAAACTGTATGGTCCTGCATGACCTTAAACTGGTCGGTCCTACATGACCCTAAAATGCATGATGGTCCTACACGACCTTAAACTGGCCTGTCCCACACGACCCTAAACTGCATGATGGCCCCGCATGACCCTAAACTGCATGATGGTCCTACACGACCCTAAACTGCATGACGGTCCTACATAACCTTAAACTGCACGGTCCTACATGACCTTGAACTATGAATCATCCTACATGATGTTAAAATGCATCTTACGAACTATGTATGGCTTGATTCACATCCTCGTGGGATATGTAGGAATGCTCAGACACCTCGTCTTGAGTCCATCCCCAGTTTCCTCTTTGACTATCCCCTCTTGGGCATAGTTCTTTTGGGGGATCTTACATGGTGTCGTGTAGACTTCTTAGGCCCCACCCATGTCAAGATTATGATGATTTCACTATGTTCCCTCGTTCGTTCTTCTAATCCTCTCATGTCTTTACCGCATGATGCTAAACTGCATGGCCTTTTCAGAACTATATGTGGCTTTATTCCCATCCTCATAAGATACGTAGGACCACCCAGAAATTTCATCTGTTGGCCCATCCCCAAAACCACAGGACCTTCCATTGGGACGAAACACATGGTGTGGAATAGGCCTTTTTCCGCATTCACATCTAGTTCATCATAACCGTACCATGTTTCTCTCTCCCCTGAAGATATTTGTCTCTTCTCTTGTCTAACTTCATTTGAAATTTTAGGGGTGCATTCATGTTCCACACACCCCGTCATTTGGGTTCCCATTATCTTTCACACCCGAAGGGACCCCAAATGGCATGGATGCTCGGCCTAAGGTCTCTCCTACCATTATGGGCCAACGTCCTTGAGGTTTTTAGACAACAAATCAATAAAAGTCACACGTTGCGAATATGGTCAGCGGTCCACACTCATTTTTTGTTTCCATTTCAGGTCACACGATATAGATGTTCTGTTTCGAACCTGGTCAACAACTATCCTCTATCGTTGTCACCACCCCCATATTTTCCAAACATGGAGTGTAGTGGTTCATTATGCCCCGCCGTCTCTCCAAATATCATTTTTCTTAGAGTGATAGTGTAATTCTAGCTGTCAGACCCTTATGTGATGGGGAGAGCCTAATCCTACTCCTTGTTTCCCACACCGAGCATTGCTCGTGTGGGATTAGGAGCTATGATGAGGAAATGCCCACATGAGAGGCCATACGACTACAGTTGGCCAGGGCTCCCAACCTCAGGTCCCTCGAACCTTTCAGCCCCCTGGTCCGAGTTCTCATTTAGGATTGTGCGATGTGGTGTGGACTCACATATTTATTCACGTCGGGCTATTTTTCTATGCTGCACATACCCCCTTTGAGGTATCTGTCCCCTCATTTATCGTTTGTCATGCGAGTACAGGCTCAGCCATGCTTCGTGAGTCCCATCATTTGGGCTTCCTTCACCTTCCCTATCCAAAAGGGCCCCCGAATGGCATGGATTCTTGGCCCAAGGGATCTCCTACCATTACAGGCTAACATCCTTAAGGATTTCGAGTGACAAGTTGATACAAGTCCCATGTTGAAAATATGGTCAACGGTCGATGCTCAATTATCCCCCCCCCCTTTTGGTCACACAAGGGTGGATACTGTATTGCGAACCTGGTCAACAGTTGTCCTCTATCATCGTTTTCAATTTGTGGTCTCCCATAGGCACGATGATTCGTCATCTCTGCCCCCATGAATATGACACTAAACTAGGCATATACGGTCTGAGCTCTATGAACCTAAACTAAGATCACCTTTTTCCTCACTGAAAGATGTTAAACTGCAAGCTAGCCATGACATTTTTTGTCCATGGTCTGACCTTAGGCCCCTTGGACTTTTCGGGCCCCTGGCCCAAGTTATCACTTAGGGTTGTATGGTGTGGTGCAGGATTATGTCCCCATTCATGTCAGGTTTCTCGTTGTGTCGTACACATCCCCAGATGAGATACCTTACACCTACCTTCATCCTCACTGCTAGACGTTAAACTAAAAGCTGTACATGACATTCTTTCCATGGCCCGGCCTCAGGCCCCTTGGCCTTTTCGGGCCCCTAGCCCAAATTCTCACCTAGTGTTGTACGGTGTGGTGTGGGATTGTGTCCTCATTCATGTTGGGTTACTCACTATGTCATACACACCCCTTGTTAGGGTATCTTGACCTTATTAGCATCATCCTTTCCCCCAAAACTATGTGTGTCTTGATTCCCATCCTCATGGGATATGTAGGACCGGTCGAATGTCTGGTCTTCGGGTCTAGCCCCATATATTAGAAACCTCCCTATCATTTTGGCCCCTTAGACCATGTTCATCCATAAGAGGGGTATATAGTGTGGTGTGTAATCATGTCCTCATTCACGTCGGGTTTATAAAAACCATGCCGCATACCTATCTCTCTCTCCCGAGTGACCTTAGCTCCATTTCCCTGCTTTTATCTCTTTGAGTCGGCTTCCCTTAAATCGGGTCCCTCTGCCCTCTTCAGTGATTCACCAATTGGCCCATGAGTACTCTAGTCTATAACCTAGAGTGTCAAATTCTATGTGGACATGCTTTCACCCACTTTTCAGGCTTCGTTTTCCTCTTCATTTGGGCTTCCATTATCTTTCACACCCGAAGGGACCCCCAAATGGCATGGATGCTAGGCCTAAGGGATATCCTACCATTATGGGCCAACATCCTCGAGGGTTTCAGACAAAAAATCGATACAATTCCTACATTATGAATATAGTCAGTGGTCGATTCTCATTTGTTGTTCCCATTTCAGGCCACACGATAAGGATGTTGTGTTTCGAACACGGTCAACAGTTATACCCCATCGTCACGCTAACCCCTTCAAGCCTTAAATGTTGGTTACATGATTCACATTATTTTCCACCCCATTATGTCCAAATGGAATTTCAACACTCTTGAAACTATTCTTAAGTGCACATTTTCATGTTAAGAGGACAAAAGCCATGATAAAGGCATCATTCAGGGCTCCGTACCGACTTCCCTTTTTCTTGTGTTCTAGGTATTGTAAAAACTTCTTCCACCCTTGTTTCCCACACCGATCTTGACTCATGTGGGCTTAGGGATCAGGTTGAGGTCTGCACTTAGAAGGATTCTGCTTCTCCTTGGTCTGATCTCTAAGACCTTAAACTAATATCTCTTTCAAAACTACGTACGGCTTGATTCTCATTCCCATGGGATATGTAAGAACACCCAAACATCTTGTCTTTGGGTCTAGCTCGATTTCCGCCAATTTACTTCTTCTGGTTTTCCTTCTGGGCTCTGACTCTTATAGGAACGTGTGGCATGGCACATGTGGGATTACTCCCTCATTCACATGGGGTTTTCAATAGTCTCACCCCATGCGCCCCTTTCTAGGAGTTATCCCCCTCTACTTCTTGTACCACATGACATTAAACTGTATGTTGTCCCACACTACGTTAAAAGGAACCTTCAAGAACTACGTATGGATTGATTACCATCCTCATGGGATATGTAGGAACACCCGGACATCTTGTCTTTGGGTCCATCTCAACAGGGGACTAGCCTCTCCTATCCCATATCCTTTAACTTTTTCCAGCCCCTTGGCTAGAGGTTTCCTCCTCAGAATCGTGCACGGTATGATGTGGACCTCGTCCTCATTCACGTCGAGTATGCTTTATCATGTTGTGCACATTCCCTATGGAACCTCATATCTCTCATATATTTCTAAGTCATATGACTTTAGACTATGATTCCTAGTCCCACATGACTTTAAACTATTATTTCTGTACCGCATGATGTTAAAATTCATGGTTGGTCCCCTCACATGACCCTAAACTATGACATTATCATCCTGGACACACGATGAAAAATGGCATTGTACCATGATATCCTCACTCGAGGGGGAATCATGTTTGGTATCAATCACACACCATACCATTTATCAATGCCTGTATATGGTTTGATTCCTGTGGAATACCTTTATTTTCTATCCTAGGTCCATCGCTTCGAAAAAAACACACATTCATCCTAAATGAAAAACAAGATCTATAAAATATTGTTTCTTTCAGTGCAAGGTCTAGACCCACATGACCTTATTATCTCTGGCACTGGTATCCTACCATGTCATCCCAAGAACTATGTACGGCTTGATTCCCCTCCTCATCAGATACGTAGGAACACCCGTTCACTTTTCATCGAGCCCAGCCTAAATTTTGTTTCCGAACCCTCAACCTAAAACCTCCCTAAGGAACACATGGTGATCTGGACTCCAAATCCTAATTCACGTTGAGTTTTATAATTACCTCACCATGTGTCTCCCGCATTCCCTTGTCTTTTCCCAATCTGGTCTGAGGTCTATGACCCTAAACTAAGATCTCCCTATGGTAACTACACGTTGGGTTTAGCTACTTCTCTGCCATGCATACAATCCATTAAATCAAGTACCCCCTTAATGGTCCATCATAGGACCTTAAGTTGGAAGCAAGTGCCCCAAGACCCTTGTCCTCGGGAAGGGACTCGACTCCCTCTATCTGATACATCTTATAGTTGTATTTAGATTCGTCTTGACAAAGAGCCCTAAGTGTGGAATTTTCACAGGGACATTCCCCTCGTTCCATGTACAAGCTTTGTGAGCCCATAATTTGGACCCTCATCCTCTTCCACATATGAAGGGACCCCCTTTATAGCCTGGTATCATGCCATATTGTCTTACCTACCAACTTGGGCCAATGTCCCTGAGGACCCAGGATGACATTTGTGACAGGTCCCATGTTTCGAACATGGTCAGCAGTCGGCCCTCATTTGTCTATCCCCATTCAAGGCTAACACAATATGGATACTTTGTTTCGAACATTTTCAACAGTTACCCCCTATCGTCACGCAACTATCATTGTGTTCCAGATCTCGAGCATTATGATTCACATATTTCCACTTCCTTATGTTCAAGTGGAATTCTAACATACTCAGATTTTCCCCTACATGCACCTAGGTTCATTATATAGGTGGGTCATCATAATTGGGACATCATTTACTTAGTGTCCCATCACCCCAAACATGTGCCTTCCTTTGCTAGGAAATTCCCATAACTACTCCTTGTATCCCACATCGAGCACAACTAACGTGGGATTATTAGTTCTGGTAGGATGTGTACTGGCACATCCATACCACGTATTCCTTTCATCATCCCGCATGATGTTAAAACGCGCCCTCAGAACTACGTATGGCTTGATTCACATCCTCATGGGGTATGTAGAAACCCCCAGTCACATTGCCTCGAGCCCATCCTAACTTTTACTTTTGGTCCCTTGTCCTAAAGAACTTCCTTAGGAGATATGTAGTGTGGCACATACTCCTTATGTCCTCATTCATGTCGGGTTTATAGCTACCACACCACATACTCCCTAGGATCTTCCCTTTCACAGTTCATCCTACCATATGATGTTAAACTACACAGGTTCATATGTCCTTGATGCATGATATTAAACTAAAGTTCTACCCTGAATAAGTTTGGGATGCCCCACGACAATGTTGGGACACAATAGCTTCCTCACCATAGAGGTCCTGTCTAGAAGTAAGAATGATCCATGATCAAACCGGTGCACCCACCTGATGTGTTTCCACCACAGTGGAATAATTTCAATGTCATTGAGTTTTGTTTGAACAAACCATCACTCCACCTTTCACTCTTTGTGTGCCCCTTATTCAGACCCTCATCCTCTTTCATGTCTAAAAAAGGAACCCCTAAAAGTATGGATGCTCAGCCTATGACTCACCTGCTATCCTGGGCTAACGTTCTAAAAGACCAATTGATGACATTCTGAGTCAGGCCCCATGTTTTGAACATGGTCAGAGGTCGACCCTCATTTGTTATTCCTGTTTAAGGCTAATTCAATACGGATACTATGTTTTGAGCATGGTTAGCAGTTATCCTTTATTTTCACGCCACCCCCACAGTGTTCCGACTCTGGGGTATCGTGATTCATACTTTTCACTCCCTTATGTTCAGATTTATTTCCAATGCCCTAAATCATGTACTAGAGAAAACTGGGAAAATAGAAATTTGATTGTTCTTAGGTCTTCCTCCTCCATTAAATCCTCTCCCCTTTTCTTCTGGGAATTTGGATCAGCTATTCAAACCCTAGGATACCTAAATATTGGTTTTCACTCCCATGTTTGAATGGAGTAATAAGGTGGTCATCCCTTGTTTCTCACATCGGGCCTGACCCACGTGAGCTTAGGGAAAGATTTTTGGATGCTCCATGAATGTCACAGGAATGCAATTAACAAACACAAATAACAAAACTCATGCAAACAATTGGCATAAAATATCCAAGCGTGAAAGTACATTTAGAGGTTACATGCATTACAGTACCCTAGGATCGACCCCTCCCATGGATGGGTTGACCCTGTTAAAAGAGTGTTGTAGCTCCACCACCCTCTAGGTTGTGGCGTCCAGGATTTGATACTGCCTATTTAGCTCCTGCTCCTCCTTGGTAGAAATGGGGCACAGCTCGTCAACCACAATCTGGGCCTACTCCACACCGGTCTGGATGACGGTAATTTCTTCAGAGGCTTGCTTCATTCCCTCTTCGGCCTCTTCCATCTAGGCCTTAAATCACAATATTAGCTCAGATTGTGCATTGAGGGAGGTTGAGTGCTCATCCGCCAAACTCTGTAGCTGCTGGACCTCATTTTTATCCTCCTGGGGCCTCTTGATGTTCACCACTTTCCTCCACTGCCAAACCACACCAAGGCCACAATCATACTTCTGAATCTTCTTCTCCATAAGATCTCAGATGAGCATGTGGGGACACTGGGAATCCACTCCCCCAGAACACAGTTCTCATAGTCGTGAGCGAATTCTATCCATCTCATCCAACCATAGTGCTTGGGGGGTGTCATCGATGAAGTGCTTGATCAGCTTCCATGATCGGTGATGTAATGTCTTGCTATCCTCTTCTTCAGAGGCCTTCTCGTCCCAGTCGGCGCGATTGGAAGGCTCATATGCAGGGAACATCCCCAGGAACTTGTCAGTAGGGTCTGTGTCTGGTGTTTGATCAGACATGGTGGGACTTGAGTTGTCTCATCGATCCTCATCATCAGACCCCACTTCAATAATCACAGGATCATCCCTGATGATAGCCCCACTAGTGATTGGGAGCACTGCGGCTCAGTCGGTCTGGATATCTGCCTCCAAAATCACTGTCATTCCCCTGGGAAAGGTGCCACTGGGAGTACCAAACGACCTCACTAAGGAAACCCGCTCCATCTGGAGAAATGTGCACACCAAAAGGGGGGCATGAATGTTAGTTAACATGGTAAAGGGGTGATAGTCATGAATTTGGTAAGAGACTTACAGAGATAAAATTACCGGTCTCATTCTTTGTTTTATGATGTCAGGGCCCCAAGGCGTGTCCCTCTGTATATTGTTGGAAGGTCCAAAAACTCTAGAGCCACCTCAGGTGTCCTGGCCCCTCCAGACGTACTAATCTCCATAGTAGTGGGCATGGATCCTGAAGTCCATGATTCTATGTCCATTAAGGGATGAGAGAGAGTTCTGTCTATGAGGTCCTCCTGCATAGTTTCGATGTTAGTAAGGAGTCCAAAATGACCCGAAAGCATACCCTAATAAATGGGTTCAGAATTTTACCTCGAGGGCCTCTGAAAAATCTTCAAGATCCAAGTCTTAATCACTGACTTCACCCTCCTCCAATGGGATCCCTCTACCAGCCTCATCCCCCTAGGAGGACTCATCCAATTCTTCTGGCAGGGGGAAGCACTCTCTTAGTTCAGCGGCTAGTAACTGTGGAGGGCACGTATGATTCAACAGCACCTTGACGCGGTCTTTCATTGTATGCGGAGCACCCCGGGAATGCACAAAGTCCTCTAGCTCTGTCAGGTACTACTCCGCCTCTACCCGGGACATTGCAAAGCCGGCCCTGATAGGGCCTATCCCTAGTAAATCCATCCTAAGATAGTTCAATTGTTTCCACATCTCAGACGGTCTGAGGAATTTCCGGTTGACTTCCTAGATGTCCCATGCCTCTAGGAAGACAACATTATCTATCATGTATATATAGTGCAACCGCTTCCCCAAATCCTGGGTGGATATCCTATGAAATCATCTCGGTGGCCTCCCCTCTGGATAACCCCATTCTTCTAGGACCATCGAGTCCGCTACCGCTTCCGGATCCACTTCCACTATTGCCCCCTCAATCGGTGCAGGCATTGCTGCCACAATAACCCCACCACTGCGAGATTCCCTTACCGTATTCTGGCCTCGTACCCAAGGTTGGGAAGTCTCACCATCACTGATTCGAATGGTTGCCTGCTTTAGCATCTCCCCCGGGTAGGCCGCCTCCCATCTTTGGGCATACTCTTTTACCAACCCGAAAATAGTGGTAGGTAGAGGTATCTTATTCCATATCTTCTCATCTTCCCATGTGAACATGAGCCACATCTGTCTCATCACACACGAGTGTTCCTCATGGTGCACCCTTAGATAGACCTGCGGGTTCAATCACTGTAGACACCGTAATTTCCTGGAAAATTAGTGTGGAGTGTACGGCTCACAGAGGGGCTCACAGTCCACCCTTTCCACCAGCACTCCACCTCGAAAAGCAAGGAGATAGGACTGGTGCTCTTCCGTTACTTGGCCTTCATCGGTAAAAGCACCTGTTGGCAACAGAAACAGGTGAAAGTTGAATTCCTCCACCTTCCACACCCGGTTCAGTACCAACAGTATGGTCAGCTTGACCGGAAAGCTTCCCACGACATTCAAGATTGATGGGCGGAAGTTTGATCCTTGAGGTGAGATGGGGTTCGGGTATTTATAAACCCCCCTAACATACGCCTCTATCCACCCATATAGAATGTGGAATGGCCCACATATCTTCTTCGGCCTCTTCCCCTAACTAATGTGCCACAGAATTTTGTATATCTTGGCGAGCATTGGGATCCCAAGGTTGACTCGCCCTCCTGTCGCCAACATGGATTCCATGATAAATGTGCTTGGTCGCATGCCCATGTTTGTATCCCTCAGCGGCAGGATCCAAACACATATGAGAGCCATGATTAATGCCACTAGCCTGACTATCATCCGCTGCTTGGTACTGATGCTAAATCCTCAGATTTTCCACTGGATGTCCTCCAAGAGTCGCCAGTACAAATGCTCCTTGCTCCATTGATCCCCCTTCAGGAAAGTCTGAGGCCTCACCTGAAATTGTTCCTCTTTCATAAAATTCAGAGACTGCTTGAACCACCGCCTGAAATGTACATCCCTCACTGCTTCCTTGTCCTCTCCGAGCACCAGCCTCATCAATTCCAATTCCAGCAATGAAATCTTCTCTAGATCCTCCCACGCGCCCATAATGGGGAGGAATTCATCGTACATAACCCCCAATATCGGGACCCCTGAGATCTGGTGCACATCCCACAAGCTGATTCCAAACTCTCTATGGTGCAAGTGGAAGGTATTAGTCCTCGATGACCACCTTCTCAACAATTCCGGAATCAGATGATTCAGTTGGTAAATGTGGAATTGGGAGGGCCAAGCCACCTCATACAGACCCACTCTTCTCAGCTCCACCCCAAACTCCTCACACGAGTCACATACCCAGTAGTCCTAGGCCCAGTAATCTGTGAAGTTTCCACCCTCGAGCAGGTCCTACTCCTCAGACCATCCTTTCCTATGGTTCCTCAAGGATGCCTTCAAAATTGTCTAGTACATTGGGGGGATGTCTCTGGCTGCAGTGCCTTCCCATCCACGTTGTTTAGGTGGTTATATAAGCATTCAACATTGACGAGCATGAAGTCTTCTTGGGCATGGTCATCAGCTTCCCTGAACCATTGGCGCGGACATGGCATACTCCTAAACCAGTAAGCTGGATCATCCCTACTTGCTTCAAGAATGAAGATGTCATCCCTCGGCCTAAAGCCGTACAAAGGCAGCCTTTTGCACAGTGGATAGTTCCTCTGGCTTTCTGATAGCATATCCACCAACGAACGATGGTCAGAATGGCTCCTTATTTACTCCCATAGGCCCAAGATATTTTCCATCTCCTCCCTTCCGGCAGTGTCCGCAAGGACCCACCTGGAAGCCTCTCGCTGAGCCATTCAGTTTTGAGTTTGGGTAAATTTTGGGTCTGGATCGTGAAGCTCATTCGCGGAGCATGTTCGCGAAGACTGTTCATGGAACCCTGCCCCGGCCTGCTAACACCCAGATGCAAATCACTCCAACTTGAAGTCAAAGACTCTCTATGCACCGTGAAGTAGACACCTGATTCCCAGAGAGAAATCGTGGAGTACGCGAGAGCTGTACGAATCGAGAGTCCTAAAAGCCAAATTTGCGGAGGAAAGAAAGTTCAAAAGAGATTTCATCTCCCCTACTTATAGCCAACGAACTTCAGAGCTTCACGGCGCATCCATACCGCACTGAGCTTCGTGACGCGCTCAGTCTTCATGTCGCCTATCTGCCTCATGAGCCCTTTTCGCGAAACAGTTTCACGGACGGTTGATGGATTTTGGCGATTGACCCTCAGACTTTTAACCTTTATTTCTCCTCGGATCTAAGTCTTGGGGGGACATTTTTTGGTGCCAAAAGTTGGGAAGAATAGGAACAAGAGGGAAGGCTTCGGGGCTGCCCCGCGAAGACCTTTCATAGATCCCCATGTGCCATGCACGCTGCGGAGCAAGGAGGCAGGAAGCTCCGTGAATAGATTTGACATTCGTGAGGCTGCTGTGGAGCAAGGAGTTGGGAATCTCCGTGAACAAATTTGACGTTCATGAGCCCACTGCGAAGCAAGGAGGCAGGAAGCTCCGTGAACATATTTGACGTTCACGAGCCCGCCACGGAGCAAGGAGGTGGGATTCTATGAGAACAGATTTGACATTCGCGAGCCTGCCGTGGAGCAAGGAGGCGGGAAGCTCTGCGAACGAATTTGACGTTTGTGAGCCCGCCATAGAGCAAGGAGGCGGGATCCTCCGCCAGCCGATTTTATGTTCATGACCCGCCGCAGAGCAACCTCCGTCTTCGCGCCAAGTGAGCTATGCTTCACTGTAAATCCCCAACCCCAGAATCCCAAAGTCGGTGCATTAATACGTATCATTGGCATGACCATAAGAGATCAAATCTTGAAATACCGATTATTTTAGTAGCCTTGGAAGTACTAGATACATTCATAAGGTTTACATTACATCATAAAATGAAAAACTACAATAACATTGTTTTCATAGACCACACTCATATCCCCTCAGACTATTCCTGCAGGTAAGTCATAAAATACTTCTTCACATCCTGGGAAAAATAAAACATAGAAAGGGGTGAGCTCAGATGCTCAGTAAGGATAACAATATAGCGGAAACTTTCATAAATAAGCATAAACATTTAAGGCAATATATAATTAAAACAAAAGTATTTTAAACTTGAACGCCATCGTAATATGGAAATGATAAAATCAAATAATGTCATTTACTTATTCAAATGGATATTATACTAGTCAAATAATCACATGCGATATCAATAACCACTTTCATAATGACGGAATGCATAATACCAGACTATCATAACCACATAGTCAAGGCCTTGTGCCAAGACTACAAATAATATTTTGTCAATGACTTGTTCCAAGACACTAGTTTGTCTCATGAGACCTACTAATGCATCGAGGAGCTATAGCGGGCTTTACCCATCACTTACTAAGTCCAATGCATTCCTCATATAAACAGGTTTAAACATAACATAAACATTCGTATTAAAACTAGTATACGAAATGTCAATACTTTATCCACAAATCATGAATGGTATAAAAATAGAACATCCATAGTCAAACATAACTCATTCGATACAATATGGAAGATTTTATTGTATTAGATTAACCTCAATCGAGAATAATGAAGGATATTGACATAGATGAAAATAATCATCAAAACTATTAGAGAGAAATATCACCCTTTTCCTTGAAAACATTTAAAAGTCTCACTATTTATCATGAAGCCATTTAAAATGAATTTTCGAATCAAAGTGTACCGTACCACTTTGAAAATTTGAAAATGAATTTTAATTTTAAAACATTAATGTCCATATAAATAAATCCTTAAAACCATTTTTAAAACATGGACATTAATGATAATGATTTAGAAGAATAAATCTTTAAAACATTTAAATGATATTTTAGTTACATTTCCTAACCAAAAGAGAGACACTTGAATAAAAATAATTAAGGTAACCAAAACATTTTAATATCATGACAATAAATGGATTCATGATATATTATATCAAAGTACATTATATACACCATATAAAAGTGATTTGGTGTATAACAACAAATAAATCTCAATGGAATATAAATTGAGATGAGATCTCTTATAAAGACTGTATCCTTAGGTTAAGGATAAATCAACGACATGATTATGTGTAAAAAATATAAATACACTCAATATGATTGGATATTCATTGTAAATCAATTAGAAGATATTTACACATATTCTTGTAAAAACAACACCAATGAATTGGATATTTAACTCAACAAATAGAGATTGAGTTAAAATTACTCTTATCAAGTTCATATTGATGAATTGAGAATTTATCAATGGAGTGATTATGTGTATAAAAATTATATCCATGGAAAGGGGAGTGGAAATTATGACATAAGCAAATGAATAGTGATTCCACACATAATCTTGGAGTAAAATAATCAATAAAGTATGTGTAAAGCCGAACGAGTGGAAATTGAAATTTTAAATTCCCTTATCGATTTGGTAACTTAAGAAACATACACCCATGAAAGAAGGATCATACAATGATTATGTAAATATCCATAAATAAATTTATATTACACAATGAATACAATCATGGGCAGTACACACACCACATGCAATAAATAAGTGGTGAACAATGAAAATCTCACGGAATTAAAAGTGAGATAAAAACCCCTTACTTTGTACTTTTTCCTTG
Organism: Viscum album; assembly: GCA_963277665.1. Classification (NCBI taxonomy): domain Eukaryota; kingdom Viridiplantae; phylum Streptophyta; class Magnoliopsida; order Santalales; family Viscaceae; genus Viscum; species Viscum album. The sequence continues at coordinate 767,035,540 of OY728138.1, forward strand.
GTAGAGGGTAGGTTAACCTTCTGTATAATGGTGAAATAATTGTTATTTAATTATAAAATAATCATATACATTAATATGATATCATATATGATCTTTTAACATTGATTTGTTGATAATATCTTAGTATTATCGTCGTTTTGGGTGTTAACGGATTCGTTTTCCTTTATATTATTTGTTATGTGAGTCATATTTGTTATGGATGGGATATATCTTATTCATATCCATAATTATATCATGTCTCTAGACATTATTTTTAATCATCAAATGAAATTTAGTCTTGAATGGATATGATGGGTAATGAATCTTATCGCGTTCGTGGAGACGGTAATCCGTACGTACGCACAAGCGACAATATCATACTTTTGATATTAAAATAATATATAATTGGATGGTATATCATATATATAGAATAATTATAATTTTATATTTATTATTTACATTAATTACACATCATTATTATACCCATAAAAATAATAATATATTGAATAACAATTACACCACAACATAGAGACGGTAGGTCGTACGTACGCACGTATGGTGACATGTCATTCAAAGGATGGATAGAATACTGAATATGGTTGTACCATATTTATAATAACATCACATTATATAGAATATACTGGAGTTATTATTTTATAATGGAAATAACAGAGAAAGAAGAAGTGGAAGAAGAAAGGAACTTGAAAGAGGGTGGTGAAAACATTACCTCTTCTTCGGGTTCTTCCTTTTGATTTGATCAAAATGACTCCTTAGGTTGGCTTTTTGATCAAACTAAGGCCTCTAGGTTGAAGTGATTGAAGTTGATAGAATATTTGGGTAGGTTTTGGCCAATCCAAAAGTCTTTGAATGTGTGAATTAGAGAGAAGGGGGAGTGCCCTTTTATAAGAGGGGTAAGGGGCACTTTTGGAAAAGCTAGAAATATTATTTTATAATAAATTTATATTCGATTTCTAATGGCTCCAAACTGATTTATTTTAAGGATAAGGTGGGTATGGGTCTAAAACAACTCAACCAATAGGTTTTAGACAGTTTTGGGTCACTATATTAACTTTATGTTTTTGATTTAACTCTTAGTTAAATAGTTTGACATTTACCATGTCTCTTTGTATTTTTATATTATATAGTCAATAAACTTACTATAAACTTCCAAGTGACCCCAAGTGGTTAATTAATGATACACATATCATTATATAAGTCCTTTGGTTGAACCTTAGATTTTTATGAATATAATATCAATAAATAATATAATATTTGTTTTAAAAATTCATTTATGTCAATTTTGACACTATTTAATAATTTATTTTTGTTAAAGTCTTAACAACTTTATTAACTCGAATAAAATTCATTTAACAAATAATAACATGTAATATTAACCGATAAAATTCATGGATGTCATTAAAACTTTCAAATTATATTTATTTCAACATTTATAATACCAATTATTTGATTCTTTCATTAATAAGGAAAATACTGCATTATTATTGTGTCATAAATAAATTTAATTAATAAATGTCTAAAAATTATAAATAAAATACTATTATGTAGGAAATATTTTTATATTTCTAATTAATATTTATAGTCGAAACTATAACATATATAACCCTTTGTAAAAATTGTTTTTCTAAAAGATATATGTTTATGTCATTTTTGTATTTACTTTAACTTAATTAATATAGTGTCATTATCACTTAAAAGTGGATCCATGGGGTCTCAAAATCGACCCAAATATGACCATGGTAGGACAGGTATCAACCAATAGGGTTAGGACAAGTTTTAGGGTAATTTATTATTATTATAATATTATTTTTTACCCTTATTTACCAGATTTATCCTTTAACCATGGAAAATAAAATATTTACAGAAGTAATTATTCAAAATGTCTAAAAATAAAATTTACCTATTTACACAATTTGGGTATCATGATTCTAAATATGGAATTCATTTTTCTAAATTCAAAACACAGAAGTGGCAGAAATTAATTTAAAATTAATTCCTGCTATCAAAACAAAAGGAGTGTTTTTAAGAAATAATAACTATCAAAAGATTGACACTTGTTTATGTCAAGTTTAAATGTGAAATTACATCCAATGATAAAAATTGTATTTAATGGTAAAAATATATTCTAAATATACTTTAAAACCACTCAAATTCATAATTTATCACTATTAATTATTTCGATTAAAAAAGTTGTTTTTAATTAAAATTTAGTAATTTTCACTATTCATCAAAATATGAAAGTTATCAGAAATGTACCAAAAATTCACCCTAATATAATTTCGATATTCCAAATCCAAAAATGAAGTCCATTTTGAAAGATAAAATGTATAAAATTTTATAAAGTGGGTATTACTATTTATAATGGCTAGTTTGATTGGTTGTGGTGTGTTAGAACTCGAAGTTGCATACAACACACGCTACTGTATTATTCAAAGAGAAGCGTACCATGGAAGCTTGGGGTGTTACATTAATGGCACCTCTTGGCTATAAATACAGGGATCCCCTTGAGCCTAAAGGATGGATCATCCGACCTTTCAACTTATGAGCTCTCAAATCACGAAGCAATTCTTGCTCTGTGAACCATGAGCTTCTCAAGGTACTTTTTCATTGCGAACTGCCTCCCCCTTTTCTTTAATTGAACCCCTCTTCCAAGATGTATGCCTTTCACGAAGCCCACGGGCCTTCACAAAGGAATGGGATCCCCACAGGGACTGAGGTCGTCGTGAAGTTTTTATGCTTCGTGAAACACCCTTCATGCACATGCGGCCCACAAACAGAGGCAGGGTCACTGTGCTTCACGAAGCATATTACTTCACAACATATTGCTTCACGAGGCACCCTTGCTTCACGAGGCATTTCTTCAAGAATGCATTTCCACTTCACGGAGCTCCTCCTAAATGCACCTATGCCCTATTCCTAGGCTGGGCCACTTCGCTTCGCAAAGCATACCCCTTCATGAAGCCCCTTCACTACATGGAGCACCAGAGCTCTATAAGGCTTCTACCTATAAACTCATTATCCCTAAAACTCCTTTTCTGGTGCAACCCTCCAGGTTTAAATGAAGTAACTTAAAAATCCCTTGGGCAGTGCTTCACATTGTGTTGCTTTTCCTCATGCTTCTTCGCATAGGCCTGCTAACGGCTATTGCTTATTCGCATAGCCATGCTAACGTGGACCCCCAATGGGATCACCTCTTGACACCCCCAACCATGGCATTTCTGAAGCCTTCATTCCCTCAAAGGAAAGTGGGTATTGGTTATGTGATTCCTAGGGGTATAGAGAAAACCCACCTCATCCGAGCTGTAGGACGTTAAACTGTCAAGAACCATCATCCTCAACACATAACGTTAAACTGTGACCTTGACCCATGCCTTGAACATGGGGAGCCCCATCTTAGACATTCTCTATTCCCACTAGTCTCCATGGGAGTGATATTATTCCTCACATGGAATGATATCATCTTTATCGGAGCGGCGTCTGTCCGTGGGGAAAGGTCAACCACCCCGGTGTAAGCCCCTAGCTTTTCTTGTAAGAGGTAGCATCTCTGCTCCTCCTCTCTTCCTGGGTGCCAAATCCCTCTCCTGTTAGGATTTTTCACCATACGGGCCTCTATCTTGGAGTAAGTCCCAATATCCATCACCTCGGGCCTCCATCCTGGAGTTAGCCCATGTTTCCTCTTTGGGCCGCTAACCATGTGTAAGCCCCCATTCCACTACCCACAGATGCACCTTCCACAACGTGATCGTCAGGTCTTTGCTACCTCTTGTTTCTCACATCAAGAATGACTCACGTGGGCTTAGAGTAAGCATCGACCATGACATCCTCTCTAGGAATCCTAGAGTGTAATCCCCACACCCCACCTAAACTACGAGGTATTTGATCTTTTCCAAGGCAAGGTATGTAGGAAGCCTCCCTGAGGTTCAAGCCCATCATCCATTGGTCTCTCCAACCCCCTTCATGTCGGTTCACCAAAACCAGCCTGAACTATGAGGTCTTTGATCTTTGCCAAGCCAAGGTATGTAGGAATCCTCCCTGAGGTTCAATCCCACCATCCATTGGTCGCTCTGGCCCCCTTCATGACGGTTCGTCAAACCCAACATGAACTACGTGGACTTTGATCCTTTCCAAGGTAAGGTATGTTAGAATCCTACCTGAGGTTCAAGCCCAACTACCATTGGTCCCAGCCCCCCTTCACGTCGGACCATCTTCATCCTGCATGACATTAAACTGCATGTCCCCCCCCTTCGTCCTGCAAGATGTTAAACTGCATTCACCAACCTGAATTACGAGGTCTTTGATCCTTGCCAAGGCAAGGTATGTAGGAAGCCTCCCTGAGGTTCAATCCCACCACCCATTGGTCCTGACCATCTTCACATTGGTTCACCCATTCCATCCCAAACTATGTGGTCTTTGATCCTTGCCAAGGTAAGGTACGTAGGAAGCCTCCTTGAGGTTAAACCCCATCCATCGGTAAGCTGTTGTGACCCCATCCAGTGGTAAGCCATTGTGACCTCATCCAACAGTAAGCCATTGTGACCCTATCCAATGATAAGTCGTTGTGACCCGATCCAGCGGTAAGCTGTTGTCAACCCCATCCAACGGTAATCCGTTGTGACCCTATCCAGTGGTAAGTTGTTGTCGACCCCATCTAGTGGCAATCCGTTGTGACCCCATCCATCGTTTAGTCGTTGTCAACCCCATCCATGAGTAAAACATTATAACCCCATCCAATGGTAAGTTGTTGTGACCCCATCCAGTGGTAAGCTGTTGCGACCCCATCCAGCGGTAAGCTGTTGTCAACCCCATTCGATGATAAGGCATTGTCAGGTGAACTATGGGGATGTTGATTCCCTACTACATGGATATGTAGGAGGTCTCTTCGAGACTCAATCCCAACATCACTATCATCCTCGAGTCGACTCCATCTCATTCTCCACCCACTTCACTTAACCATCCCTCATCCATTTTGGTTCTTACCTGGGTCTCCACATCCCTGTGAGATCATGCCATCCCATTCCCCATTTTATTTAACAACAATCGGGTAGATAACCACGCATTAGCCCCAACATTGGTGTTCCCTATAGGGGTTGCACTCACCTGATCCACTCTAATCAGTGTTCTAATCAGTTTTATCTATCTCCACTAGATGTTAAACCTACGACATACCCTATGTTAAACATAGGAAGCTGAGGAAAACCTCAGATACATTTCTATGGCATAAAATTCCCTGCATCTGATGTGGAATGCCTCGGGCTTCCGTGCCCTAGAGAAGCCCTATAATAAGGAGAATAAACCTAGATATTTCAGTGTTCCAGCGTCCAAACACGCTAGTGATGTCCAATGTGACTACTCCCCTGACTAAAGGTTGCTTCCCTGACCAAACCCCTTGGAATGTCCTGACAGAAGCAATGTAATTAACCATTGTCCCTGAAGATATGGCACTGAGAAGAGTTTCATGAACAACGTCTTGGGTCTATGAGGGAGACCCGAACAAGGTGAAAAGTTCTAAGGAGGAATCCATGGAAGGAAGAACTAAAATCCCATCATCCCATTTCGATCAAGGAGCAAACATCCCTGAACAAGGAATGGATGCCACCCGCCTTTGGAAAGCAGGAATGCAGGGCCACAAACAGCGTTGCCGCCCTCGAACAGACGGATGCGCGCGCCCCAAAGAAAGCTTCGAAAACAATTACTAACATAAGAATTGTTTTCTTATACAAGTGAATTATTTTTCTTGATTTTTGGTGGTTTTTTCAAAGCTTTTCACACACATGAGATATTAGAAAGAACATGTTCCTTTCTGATGGAAGAGGAAACCCCATGCTTCCTAAAATGTGATGTGTTTGAGGCAACATGATGTCACACCCCACTACATAGAGAGGAGGTATGATTATGAGGTTCTCTAGAATCCTCTATAAATATATTCATCTCTACCAAGTTCTGTAATATTCTATACTCCTCCAAAGTATTGCAAAACACACCTTGGGTCTTGAAGGCTCCACACGAGAGCTCAGGGAAGTCCAAGTCCGATGGTAATGTGGTTTTCTCTTGTATAAGAATGGAAAAAGTTATATTTTTTTTTTAATTTTTCAGATAGTTGAAATAAAAAAACATATCACATACACAACCACATACACCTCAATCTGACACATAGTGTTTTCAGTATGACTTATAATTTACATTTTAGTTCAAAACACACATCAAAAACTAAAAACTAATAAAAAACATTATGATTGTTTTGATACTTTAGAGAAACTATCCATAAGTCATTTGGGATATGTAGGAATCAGACACATCTCAATCCGATGCACGGTGTGGATGATATGACTCCAAGTGTGTCTTTTTATTTAAAATTGACATTAATTTTAGTAAAAAATATAATTGACATACTCAAAACTAATTAAATATGTTTGGATTATTTTTATACTTTAGGAAAAATATCTATAAGTCATTTTTTATGTGTAGGAATCTTCCACACCTCAATCTGATACACTATATTCCTCGTATAACTCAAAGTGTTTGTTATCAGTTTAAAATTAAAATTTTAGTTCAAAAAGTTTCACTCACTAAAAACCTAAGAAAATGATTGGATTGTCATGATAATTTAGGAAAATTATTTATAAGTCTTTTGTGACATATAAGAATTAGTCTCATTCTAAACCAATACATGATGTGACCAGTATGACTTAAATTATGTGTTTCCATTTTAAAATGGAATTTTAGTAAAAAAAACACAAGTAACATACCCAAAACTAGAAAAATTCATTTTTATTGTTTTGATACATTTTTATAATGAAACATAAGTAATTTTAAATGTGTAATAATCAGATACACCTCAATCTGATGCACGGTGTGATTGGTATGACTCAAAGTGTGTCTTTTTATTTAAAATTGACAATAATTTTATTAAAAAAGATAGCTGACATACTTAAAACTGATAAAACACATTCATATTGTTTTTATAATTTATAAAAAGATCCATAAGTCATTCTTCATGTGTAAGAATCATAATCATCTCAATCTGATACACAATGTTCCTGTTATGACTCAAAGTGTCTGTTGTTAGATTAAAATTGAAATTTTAGTTCAAAAAGTGTCACTCATGAAAAAATAAGAAAAAACACTTATATTTTATTGATAATTTAGAAAAAATGATTCATAATTAATTTTTGACATGTAGGAATCAGTCTCACATAAAAAATACACATGATGTGATCGATATGACTCAAAGTGCATTTTTCTAGTTTAAAATGAAATTTTAGTAAAAAAACACGAGTGACATACTCAAAATTGAGAAAAATGCATCCATATTTTTTTATACTTTAGTAAAATTATACATAAGTCATTTAGGAAGTTTATGAATCATCTAAACCTCAATACGACACATTATGTGATAGGTATGACTCTGAGTGTGTCTTTTTATTTAAAACTGACATTCATTTTAGTAAAAAAGATAGCTGACATACTAAAAACTAAGAAAACACATTCAGATTGTTTTTATAATTTAGGAAAATGATATATAAGTAATTTTTTATGTTTATTATTAATTAATACCTCAATACAACACACTATGGCCTAATATGACTCAAAGTGTTTGTTATCAGTTTAAATTTGACATTTTAGTTCAAAAAGTGCCACTCACTGAGAACCAAGAAAACATGCTTGAATTATATTGATAATTTAGGAAAATTATTTATAATTAATTTTTGCATATAGTAATTAGTATCACATCAAACTGACACATGATGTGATTAGTATGACTCAAAGTGTGTGTTTCTAATTTAAAATGACATTTTAGTAAAAAGGACAAGTGACATACTCAAAACTAAGAAAACACATTTATATTGTTTTGGTACTTTAAGAAAATGATTAATAAGTAATTTTTGATGTGTATAAATTAGTCTAAACTCAATAAGATGAACAATGTGACTGATATGACTCCAAGTACATGTGTTTATTTAAAATTGACATTAATTTTAGTAAAAAGGACATGTGACATGCTCAAAATAGAGAAAATGCATTTAGATTGTTTTAATAATTTAATAAAATAATAAATAAGTCATTTTTTATGTGTAGGAATCATCCTCACATAAATCTGATGCACTGTGTAAATGGTATGACTCCAAGTATGTCTTTTTATTTAAAATTTACATTAATTTTAGTAAAAAAGAAAAATGGCATACTCAAAACTGATAAATGATTTCGGATTGTTTTGATACTTTAGGAAAAATATCTAAAAGTATTTTTTGATGTGTATGAATTATCTGAATCTCAATTTGATACATTATGTTTCTGATATGACTCAAAGTGTCCATTATCAGTTTAAAATTGACATTTTAGTTCAAAAAATTTCACTCACTAAAAACCAAGCAAACACACTCATATTTTCTTAATAATTTAGGAAAATGATTCATGATTAATTTTTTATGTGTAGGAATAATTATCACATTAAAATGACACATGATGTGACCAATATGACTCAAAGTTCATTTTTTCACTTTAAAATGACATTTTAGTAAAAAAACACAAGTGACATACTCAAAACCAAGAAAACACATTCATATTGTTTTGATACTTTATAAAAATGGTCCATAATTAATTTTGGGAATATATGAATTATCCACACCTCAATATGATGCACGGTGTGACTCTTATAACTCCAAGAGTGTATTTTTATTTAAAATTGACATTAATTTTAGTAAAAAGGACAATTGACATACTCAAAGCCAAGAAAAGGAATTCATATGTTTTTATACTTTAGGAAAATGATCCATAAGTCATTTTTAATATGTGTAAATTAGGTAAAACTCAATCTTATACATGATGTACCCAATATGACTCAAAGTGACTATTATCAGTTTAAAATTAACATTTTTTAGGACCAATAGGGGCCTATATACCCTAAGAGGGGGGTGAATCAGGGTATGGATATTCTTTTTCAAAGTTCTTCCTACCTCACTGGATCTTGACCTATTTATTACAAGGGTCACTTTGTTTGCACTTGTGTGTTTATTATGATCACTTATTTTCTTCTTTATCTGATGATGATGCTTTAATTGCAATTCTGGGAAGTAAGCAGGCAGACATAGAGATTTTTACTCGGTTCACCCTCACTGGGCTACGTCCAAGGAGCATATGACGAAAAGTTGTCAGTCGTACCAAATTCCACTATTCTTCCCTAGATGTGGATACAATGGTTCGGGAATAGTCACTCTGTCCCAGGCTCACTGCCTTTATAAGGTTTAGGGTCTGCTCACTACTTTCCCAAGGGTCACTCCCTGTTTCTCTCTCTCTGGCTCACTACCGGTGGAGAGGATCACCTTCTTCCTCTTCCTTTGCTCACTGCTCTGGAAGGAATCCACTCATAATTTATAAACCTGTAGGTCTCTTCATTTTCATGAAGGAATGCATCTTTCTCTTTATGTAGATGCTCTGTTGAATCCCAACTTTCACCCGTAGATGAATCTCTCTTTGCACCGAAGGTATCGGGAAAACTTCCAGCTTCCACGCAGCCTGAAAATGCGGTCGGGGAATCAACCTTACTTGGCGCGCAAGTCTAACTCGGCGCACAAGTATCGACGCGCAAGTCACAACTGGCACGCAAGTCCTCCTCAAACACTTATGCAACACAAGCTTCTCTAACTCCAAACTTGCGCGACTCTCTTTCTTTTACTCCCAAACCAATATTGGCACGCAACTACCAACCGACGCGCAACTTCTCACACTGGCGCGCAACTTCAACCACCGGCTCCCAACTTCACCTGCGCGACCACACACCACTTGCGCGACCACCACACCTGCGCAACGGGAGCTCTAATTTCTCAAAGTGTTGAACTCCATTAAAGAATTAGGAGGTTTGGTTCAGTATTTATAAGCAATTTGACCACCCTACGCGATGGCGCGCAAGTCCATCCTCGGCGTGCAAGTCTCGGCGCACAGGTCTCTTCCCCTACAAGTCACTTGAGCAACCCAATTACAAACTTGCGCGAACCACTTTCCTTTGCCATATTTTGATCTTTTGATCTTGAAAAACCACAGGCGCGCAAGTTCTCAAGCTTCCAAGGCATCGACACGCAAGTCTCTTTCACGACATGCAAGTCACTTGCGCGACACCCACAATACTTGCACGACACTTATCCCTTTGATATATTTTGATGATCTGATCTTGAAAAACATATGGCGCACAAGTTTCGAAGCCTTCAAGTACACGGCGCGCAAGCCCCTTTTCCAAAAACCACTTTACTTCATTTGACAATTTTCAAGCCCAAAAATTTGGCAAACACTAGAAAACGCCGCCACCATGTATCTGTTCTTTTTCTACCGCCTCCAGATCATCCATCTCTTTTTCTATGTTCTTGAATCAAACATGGATCAATAACCACAGCTCTTGAACTCGACATTCCACCATGAAATCCTCTTTTTCAACAAATTTTTATGTCATTGTTTTTCTTTTTCAACAATCACCACATAGATTTCCACTTTTTCAACAAACACAATCACCTCAAAAATGCTTCAATGATACCTTGAGGGATTTTTGCCCAACAATATCCCCCTTTGGGTTTGTTGAAAACTCTTCCATAAAAATATACAATGTTAATTCTTCAGCCACTATTCACCTATGTGATTCTGATAGCGATCAAGGATTTACTCAACACATACTCTAAGACCACATGATCAATGCTCGGCGTGGGAAACAAGAGTAAATGAAAAGTTCATCAATGAATCACTTCATCTCTGACACCCACTATTGACATTAAACTGATACTAATTGTTACCAAACTGATACCAATTTTTTGGAAAAATTCTTACCACTCTACAACACCACTCGTCTGTTATTATCATGATCCTCAGCTGTCGTGATATCTTATTCTTTAATCGATCACTTCTAGCATCGTGAGATTTAATACTCTCCCCCTTTCTCATTGCTCCCCCTATATCGCTTCTCCACTTTTCAGCTTATCCCCATATCATTCATGATTTCTCAAATAGAAACACTGTATCCCCCTTAAACAATCACTATTTTCTCATCCTTTGTCAACGAACCCAAAGGTCACTCCTTTGCAGTCTGTAACAGAGTAGATAACAAATATTAGCACATTAGGGAAAAACACATCATACCTTAGGGAGAGGGGGTGTTTCCACATCCACACTCTTTTAAGAGCGGGGAGTCTAATAAACTCCTGGAGCCAGTCGATGCCTTTCAAACGCTTCCTTGGGTAAGGCCTTTGTCAGAATGTCTGCAACCTATAGCTCTGTAGGCACATAATCCAACTTCACGATTCCCTTCTCAACCTTCTCCTTGATAAAATGATACTTTATCTCAATTTTATTTTTTCTTGAATGATGTACGGGATTTTTTCTAAGATTTATAGCACTTGAGTTATCACACTGGATTCCGATCAGAGACCTTACTTCAACTCCCATATCTTCAAGATGTTGCTTCATCCACAATGACGGTGTGCATGCTTGAGTGGATGAAATATACTCAACCTCTGCGGTGATTAATGAAATGAAATATTGCTCCTTGCTTAGCCAAGAAATACACAATCCACCAAGATAGAATGCACCTCCTGACGTTGTTTTTCTATCATCCACTTATCCGGCCCAATATGCATCAAAGTATTCTTTTCACTGCGAGCATGTGGCTTTCCTTGGGATTAATTTGATATCTCGCTACTTGGCATGTGGCGAAAACATTGTCAGGGCTTGTTGCAGTCAAGTATAGAAAGCTCCCAATAATTTTCATGTATTCTGTAATATTAACTACCTTTCCATCCTCATATTTTGATAATTTTATCCGGGTAGAAATCAGAGTCTTTATCTCCTTGGAATTGTCCATTCCAAACCTTCTCAGAACCTCCTTGGCGTATTTGGATTGAGAAATGAAAGTTACATTACTTCCTTGTGTCACCTGTAAACCAAGGAAAAATTTCATCTCTCCAATCATTGACATTTCAAACTCATTTTTCATGAATTCGGAGAACTGTCTGCATTGAGCTTCATCTGATCCGCCAAAAATTATGTCATTGACATAAACCAACACCATATAGCTACTCAATATACACCTCTTCTTCCAGAACTCCATTCAAGAATGCAGATTTGACATCCATCTAGAACACTTTGAACTTTCTTTGCACTGGTATGGAAAAAAAATAATCTGATTGTCTCCAGCCTTGAAACCGGTGCAAACGTCTCATCAACATCTATTCCCTCTATCTGGGAGTATCCCTTTCACACTAGTCGTGCTTTGCTCCAAATCACTATGCCATATTAATTCATCTTGTTACGATAGAACCATTTAGTCTTGATGACATTTTTATCTGCTGGCCTCGAAACAATCTCCCTCATCTAATTCTACTCAATCTGATCTATCTCTTCATTCATGGACTGAACCCAGTTTTCATCTTCAACTGCATCAGCAAAGCATTTCGGCTCAACCAATTATTTCTTTCAAGTCGATTTCAGCTCATCTCTTTGACTTTAATTCTGATAAGGAATTTCCTTCCTCATGGTCATTATCATTGTCTACTTTTGAATTATCATTTTCCTCTTCTACTCCCCCTAAGTCTCTTGCCACTCACTACTGGAAAACTAACCTTTACCAACGGTTTGGAACCGTTGGTATAGGCCTCCAAACCGTTGGTATAGGCTATACCAACGGTTTGGAGAACCGTAGCCAAGTAAGCCGTTGGGATAGGTCTATACCAACGGTTTTCCAAAAACCGTTGGTATAGACCTATACCAACGTTTTTGGAAACCGTTGGTATAGGTAATATGAAATCTATACCAACGGTAATGGAACCGTTGGTATATAAATTCCAAAAATAAAACATCCGCTGGGATTTGATCCCAGGACCCCTCGTTTATAATCGAACGACTTAACCACTAAGCTAACATCACTTTTGTAAACATAATTTCATAAATATATATATGTATTATCATAATTATTTAAAATTTTGTTTTATATAATGTTCTCAGTTAGTAGATCTGGAAAAAAAATCAATGAACATATCCCAACGGTTTTCAAAACCGTTGGGATAGACCTATCCCAACGGTTCTGAAAACCGTTGGGATAGGTTCTGGGTGGGTGTATATTTCGTTGGGTGAATGTTGGTTTTTTGTCTTCTTTTTCCCAACGGTTCACCAAAACCGTTGGGAAAGGGCCTCAAAAACACACCCTTTCCCAACGGTTTTGGTGAACGGTTGGGAAAGGTCACTTTTTCCCAACGGTTCACCAAAACCGTTGGGAAAGGGTGTGTTTTTAGGCCCTTTCCCAATGGTTTTGGTGAACCTTTGGGAAATGGTAGCTATACCAACGGTTTTTACAAACCGTTGGTATAGAAGTTTTGGGAAAGATCATGTTTCCAGTAGTGACTTCATTACTTTCAGCAGAAAACTTGTCACTATGTCATTGTTCAATGATTTCATTTCTTTGAACTTCTTCTCTCAGATTTTTTTTGACACACCTTTGCTTCTCTATCAAAGGTTCTTGGTATCCTGAAAAAGGTTAGCTGATACCACATTTTTAGAACAAAAAGATAATCATCAAAACCTATGTGTTGCTGCTTTTTAGGAAATATGCCTTCTCTCGATAGACAGCACCTGAGTTGGGTCATCCAATTATTTGTTTCAGGGTTATTTAATCTGATTTTGTTATTGAATGCTCTCCCAATGTTACGCAATATTTCCCAGGGTTAGGCCCACCTTTTAGACCCATAAACATTCTTCTTCTTCTGCATCATTCATTCTCATCTTCCGCTCAGAATTGAGACATTTAACAAAATCTCTAAGCCTATTGAGTTGGAACTCAGTGTAGGAAACAAGAGATAAAGTTAATAACACAATCACTTCCTATTGTGCTCAGTTTCTCCCTTTCTTTTTCAATTCTAGTACATGACTTGAATCAATTGAAACTTTGGATCATATCACTTCTCCATTTTGCATCATTAGATGCCACTTACCCTTGGATCGTATCTCCCTAAAACCTAAGATACATGACTCATTTGTTAATATAATTTATATACATGGGGAGAGGGGTACTTCTGGAATCCTCAAAAAGAGGATTGCGGTTGATCCAGATGGGTCAACCCTTTGATTCTTTCTTGTAGAGCATCACACTCTTTCTTGTCTTCTTTTAGCTGCCTAGCCAACTTCAACTGCTCTAGCCATATGACTAAGCATTCATTACTCACATGCTAAGTCTTTTTCTGATATGAAGATTCTGCAGGCCTAGCCTTTCTCACCATTTGGGGTTTAAACCCACTAGTACACATATCCGTATTTGATGTTCCACCAAAATTCCATTTCCCTTGATTCCTACTCTGAGAAGGAATATCTTTTCTTTCCATCTTCCCTTGATTCTTCCACCATTGCAAGGATCTTGCACCTTCTTCCACTTTTCACTGTGGAACACGACATGCGAATTTTTCATTACATTGTTTTTTCATCTTCCTTTTATCACATGCCTGAGTCACTACACTATTTTTCACTGGTGGTGAGTCCTCCATTGAACGTTTCTTCTTCTTACTCACAGCTGTAGTGTTTCCTCCCTTTTTCTTCCAGATTTGTTCATGTTCATTCTTAGAGGGCAGTTGTGAGTGTGACTGATACATCTTTCGTTCAGCTTCATGTGACTCTCCTGAGGCTCTGAGCCTATTCTTCAACTTACCACTTTGTCTCGCAATGTAAGATGTCTCTTTATACATCACTGGATTCAGGATTCTCTTTCTGGGATCCTTTTCCTTTCTCACATTCTTCTTGCTGCAATTTCTTGCCAAATTCCCTTGATTGGAACATATAAAACATCTTATATTGAAGGCATACCTCATTTCATTATCTCTTAGCCAAGATGTTGATGCAGCTTGAGTTCTTCCTCTGACATTGAGCTCCTGAGCTTCCTGACACATATTCATGGTGTGTCCCATTCTTCCACAGTAATAGCATCTTATGAATGCATTCCTCTGAGAGACTCTTCTCTCTGATTTCTCATGATGCTTCTTCTTATTCTCAGATTTATCAAAGTTTCTATTTTCATAGCCTAAAATGTATTCCAGAGCCTCTGGACAGAAGCTTGATGTGTGGCCATGAATTCCGCAGAAATATCACATGTTGCCACTACTTCTTGAAACTGTCCTCTTAGGCCTATCTCCAGCACCTACAGGTTTTTCTCCACTCCTAGAACTACTCACATATCGCATTCTATCATGTATAGAGGGGATTCATCAAATCCAATGACAACTTTTCCCAAAATATATAGTCTTTGAGCTGAGAGAATATTTTGTTGTTTCTCCTCAGAAATCTCATACTTCCATTTCACTTTATCATCACCTTCTGAAGGACAATTGAATAGTAGGTGCAGTGCATCCTTCAACTTAGGTTTTCCTTTTTCCTTTGATATCTCCATTTCTTTCTTGGATTTTTCTATCACTTCCTCCAATTGTTGAATCTTCTTGTGTCTTGATTCAAGTTGAGCATTGAGTTATTTTCTAAGATTCTTTCCACACCTCATCTCATCTTACAGTTCTCGTGTAAGCTTTTCTACCATGTCACCTTGCTTCATTACTTTCAATTTTTCCTCAGAAATAGATTCAGAGACAGATTCATTCTCTAGTTGTAGCCTTTTATTCTTCTGAACTTCTTCAGACAACTATGTTGCTAGATCATCATTTCTAGCTTTCAGATTTTGAACTTCATCTGACTTTTGAATCTCTTCATAATCACCAGCCTTTTGTTTTCCTTTTATTTTATCCAGATTTTTTAGTTCCTCACCTTGAGAATAATTCTTCTCCTTTAGGTCAGTAGCCACATCAATAAGCTTTTGATTTTAGCCTCTTAGCTTGTTGACCTCAATTTCCAATACTTGGATCCTGATATATTTAGATTTAACTTCTTCATCCAATTTATGATCCAATTTCTTTGTCATGTTGACAATATCTATTGGTGGCCTCCTTTTTGAAACTTATTCATCATTAGTTGTTTTGTTATCACTTTGAAGTTCAAGTACTTCACTCATTCCTACATCATGATTGAGTGAATCAATCTTTTCCCTATCAAATTCATCCAGGCCTTCTTTTAGTAAGCTTTTTGATTCTTTTAATTGAATCACACTTTTTCCATACACACTTCCACACTGAGGAATACCACCTGACTTTTAATTCTTCTTTGATGTTTTCCCTTTTCCATGGAACACCAAGATAAGAGCAGTCTGATTCTTTAACCACATAGATCGACTACACTAAGTCGAAGCAAACAAAACTGATAAAAGAAACTTTCCCTCTGATACAAATTGTTAGGACCAATAGGGGCCTATATACCCTGAGAGGGGGGGTGAATCAGGGTATGGATATTCTTTTTCAAATTTATTCCTACCCCACGGGATCTTGACCTCTTTATTACAAGGGTCACTTTGTTTTCACTTGTGTGTTTATTAGGATCACTTATTTTCTTCTTTATCTGATGATGATGCTTTAAATGCAATGTTGGGAAGTAAGTAGGTAGACACAGAGATTTTTACTTGGTTCACCCTCACTGGGCTACGTCCAAGGAGCATACGCTAAAAAGTTTCTGGTCGTACCAAATTCCACTATTCTTCACTAGATGTGGATACAATGGTTCGGGAACAGTCACTCTGTCCCAGGCTCACTGCCTTTACAAGGTTTAGGGTCAGCTCACTGCTTTTCCAAGGGTCACTCCCTATTTCTCTCTCTCTAGCTCACTGTCAGTGGATAGGATCACCTTCTTCCTCTTCCTTTGCTCACTACTCTGGAAGTAATCCACTCACAGTTTATAGACCTATAGGTATCTTCATTTTCATGAAGGAATGCATCTTTCTCTTTATGTAGATGCTCTTTTGAATCCCAAATTTCACTCGTATATGAATCTCTCTTTGCACCGAAGGTATCGAGAAAACTTCCAGCTTCCACGCAGCCCGAAAATGCATCCGGGGAATCAACCTTACTTGGCGTGCAAGTCTAACTCGGCGTGCAAGTATCGGCGCGCAAGTCAGAACTGGTGCGCAAGTCCTCCTCAGACACTTGCGCGACACAAGCTTCTCTAACTCCAAACTTGCACGAATCTCTTCCTTTTACTCCCAAACCAATATTGGTGTGCAACTACCAACCGGTACGCAACTTCTCACACTAGTGCGCAACTTCAACCACCGGCGCGCAACTTCACCTGTGCGACCACACACCACTTGCGCGACCACCACACCTGCGCGACGAGAGCTCTAATTTCTCAAATTATTGAACTCCGTTAAAGAATGAGGAGGGGTGGTCCAGTATTTATAGGCAATTTGAACACCCTGTGTGATGGTGCGCAAGTCCATACTCGGTGCGCAAGTCTCGGCACACAGGTCTCTTCCCCTGCAAGTCACTTGTGCGACCCAATTCCAAACTTGCGCGAACCTCTTTCCTTTTACATATTTTGATCTTATGATCTTGAAAAACCACAGGCACGCAAGTTCTCAAGCTTCCAAGGCATCGGCGTTCAAGTCTCTTTCACAGCGCGCAAGTCACTTGCATGACACCACCAATACTTGTGCGACACTTATCCCTTTGCTATATTTTGATGATCTGATCTTGAAAAACATATGGCGTGCAAGTTTCCAAGCCTTCATGTACACGGCGCACAATTCCCTTTGCCAAAAACCACTTTTCTTCATTTGACGATTTTCAGGCCCAAAAATTTAGCAAACACTGGAAAACGGCGCCACCATGTATCTATTCTTTTTGTACCGCATCCAGATCATCCATATCTTTGTCGACGTTCTTGAATCAAACATGGATCACTAACCACATCTCTTGAACTCGACATTCCAACATGAAATCCTCTTTGTTAAAAAATTTGTATGTCATAGTTTTGCTTTTTCAACAATCACTACATAGATGTCCACTTTGTCAACAAAAACAATCACCTCAAAAATGATTCAATGATACCTTGAGGGATTTTTTCCCAACAACATTTTAGTTCAAAATTGTTACTCACTAAAAACTAAGAAAATGCACTCATATTATCTTCATAATTTAGAAAAACAACTCATAAGTCATTTTTTACATGTAGGAATCAGTCTCACATCAAACTAAAACATTATGTGATCAGTATGACTCAAAGTATGTGTTTCCAGTTTATAATGACAATTTATTAAAAAACACAAGTGATGTGCTCAAAAACAAGAAAACTCATTTAGATTATTTTTATAATTTGTGGAAATGATGCATAAGTCATTTTATACATGTAGGAATTAGACGCACCTTAATCTGATGCACAGTGTGATAGGTATGAATCCAAGTGTGTCTTTTTATTTAAAATTGACATTAATTTTAGTAAAAAGGAGAAATGACATACTCAAAACTGATAAAATGCATTCAGATTTTTTTAATAATTTAGTAAAATGAACCATAAATCATTTTTTATATATATAAATTATCCACATATCAATCTGATATATGATGTTCCTGACATGACACAAAGTGTTTGTTATTATTTAAAATTGATATTTTAGTTCAAAAAGTGCCACTCATTGAAAACTAATAAAACATGCTCGAATTGTATTGATAATTAAAAAAAACTATTAATAAGTCATTTTTTGATGTGTATTAATTAGTCTCACATAAAACTGACACATGATGTGACTGGTATCACTCAAAGTGCATGTTTCTAGTTTAAAACGACATTTTAGTAAAACACACAAGTGACATACTCAAAACCAATCAAATGCATTCATATTTTTTTTATACTTCAAGAAAATGATCTATAATTCATTTGGGATGTGTTGGAATAAGACTCATCTCAATCCAATGCATGATGTAACTAATATGACTCTATGTGTGTATTTTTATCTACAATTGACATTAATTTTATTAAAAAAGATAACTGACATACTGAAAACCAAGAAAACACATCCAGATTGTTTTGATACTTCAATATAATGATCCATAAGTCATTTGTGACATGTAGAAATCATCTTCACCTTAATCAGATACATGATGTGATCGGTATGACTCAAAGTGTCCTTTATCCGTTTAAAATTTACATTTTAGTTCAAAAAGAGTCACTTACTGAAAACTAAGAAAATGCACTCAGGTTGTCTTGATAATTCAGGACAACAATTCATAAGTTATTTTTTATGTGCAATAATCTATCTCACATTAAACAGACACACAATGTGACTAGTATGACTCAAAGTGCATGTTTCGATTTTAAAAGGACATTTTAGTAAAAAAACACAAGTGACATACTCAAAACCGAGAAAATGAATTTGGATTGTTTTGATAATTTGGAAAATTATTCCATAAGTAATTTGGGATGTTTAGGAATTATGTGATTGTACCACGATTCACTATTTTATTCCACCCTTACACCACTGTTTTAAACTAGTTTTGTAATGAATATTCCAAATATAATAATAAATTTCACTTTATGTTTGAATAATTTAATTAATTTTAATCAACATTATAATTGTCAATGTTACTTGTTTTTATTATTTCAATGTAGGTGGAGGTGATTTGGAGGGCCCTTGATGAAGTGGAAGAAAAATGGGCCAAAATTGCATGGATCCATGGACATCGGTCCACTGTTTTGAATATTAAATGAAATCCGTGCATTCAAATGGGCTTATATTTTGTGTTCCAGTACAAAATTTAATAGGCTACATTTCATATTAAGGAACCCAATCTTGATTCAGCTTCTATGGGGCTCATCTGAATAGATCTATCCAAGCCACCGAATTTGGACCAAGTCAAATGCGGTGTTCTGTATTTTATAAATATCTTGAGATGTAGTTGTCCAAATGGTTCAAAAATTTCGTTGGAGACATTCAAGAGGTAGTTATACAACTTTTCTATTTTCTCCAAAGCGAGATAAGGTTGTCTGAAGACCGAAATGCATGGTATAAGTGGATTGATGAAATCTGTGTGCCTAAAACCACCTTCCAATTTTCCTATAAAAGGGAACCAAGGGAACCTCATTTGCAAGTTCGGCCAGGAGGAAAGGTGCTGCCATTTTGGAGTCCCCAAGGAGTCTTCTCAATATCTCTAGAAGTTCTAGAGGCTATGGGAAGTGATACTTCAAAATCTTCTTCTTCTTCCTCTCCCATGGGTTTCTAAACCCCTTGTGATCACTCAGGGAGGAACGTGATGTAAATCCCAAGTTTCATGTTGTAATATTTGAATGATCTTTTTAATTACAGGTTGTTTTATTGTTTTTAATTATCCTATATTCTTATTTTATTGATTTATGTACTGGTATGTCATGCTCAACTCATATGATCATGTTTGTGGGTACCCATTCATGTGATGTTTCACACACCGTTCACCACTTTCTTTTCCCCCTTCCAATTGTGGTGTTTGTGTGGTTCATATTGGTAAATTGAACTCACATAATCACTATCAAGGCCATGCACATTTATGTCATGGCATCACAATGAAATAACATATAAACCTGGAAAGCAAATTGAATTCTTCATGTGTTGCCTTGGTGAGTTTCGGTTATGATGTCGAACACAAATCACCCAATCACCGGCGGTGTCCGGTGAATCGTTATGTGTTTTCGACTGAACCCTAGGAGGTATACTAGTATAAACTCAGTAACATTATGGTTATAGGTGTTACAAACCATGGATTAAAAGATCATAACCCCATCCCTTGAATCGATGAAGGATGAGCATCACGAGACTTCCCCGGCACTACTGGAATTTGGGTTTTTCCCAACGGCATTATACCAACGGTTCAATTAAACTGTTGGTATACTCAGCCTTTGCCAACGGTTTACTGAAACCGTTGGCAAAGGGAATTGGTAAAGGGGTTCTAAACTTATCTCTTTCCCAACGGTTTATTGAAACCGTTGGGAAAGGTTGCCTTTGCCAACGGTTTTTACAAACCGTTGGCAAAGGTTTTGCCCAAATAGCAACCCCGATCTGCTCTCCCTCATTCGAGACAGAGCCCTAATTATCCTCCGCTCCTGTGCTCTCGTGAACCCCCCTTCCGAACATCATCGACCCCCATCCGAATAGGTACACCCCCCATCCAAACAGGTAAAAATTGATCTCAATCAAGTTGTTGTAGTTGTTTTAATGAATTGATTTTTACATTAATTAAAACATAAACACTATGGTTCCATTTTTATAGAAGCTTACATGCCAATGGTGGAAAATTTTATAATGCATATAGATTCTATTATTTTTAGATTTCTTCTCTTATGGATATGTGTTGGTTTTCCACATGGAATGCCTTGACTATCTACTTATCATGATAGAGGGTTTCTTTTGGAAATTTACAATGGAAATTACATGATCCTATAAACATTTTGATGAATTTTCCTAACCTAGATGGATTGTCTGATGTTTCTCTAATGCTCAAGGACGGAATGTTTGGAGGACATCACAATTCCTGACTGGTTGATCCTAGAAGCAATTTCATGATAATGGATGTAATGCCTATAGGGAATCTCTTGATTTTGGTGATCTTCTCCATTTTCATCAAAAGACATGTTTGACACACTGGGAGGGAAACTCTAGAGTCAGTGTGACATGTCTTGAAGGGTGATTTATGTCCATAGTGACATGATTTGAGGACATCACATGACCTAGTTGGTGTGCCTGGAGGGTGTTAAGGGAGCCATCTAACATTCCTGACATTTAATATGAGACTGAGATAATATGTATTGATTCCCCTATATAGAAGGAGATACATATCTATTGGAAAACATGTAGTCTGTATGGTGAGAATTAAAGGCTTTTCATTACAAGGGTGGCATATTCATGGGTGCGATCTGATTTTATTTGACATGTCAAGGGGACATCAAATGATCAAAATAGGTTTCCAATGGAATGTATTATGAACAGGATGAAATTTCCTAGTGTAATAAAATTTCATAGGTGATGCATGTTATGAACATTAGGGTCAACATATATTTCCATCACCTTAGTCTCCCATATTTTAGTATTTCATCCATACTTTTATCCCAAATTTCATAGATTTATACATTATTTTATTATATTATGTCTCAAATTATCTAAAATATGTGTTTGATGTTCTTCACGTGACCTATCATAATTCCTTCTCATAATCTATAGTGATCATGGGAAGATCCCATGCATGATTCATGATCACTCAAATTATTCTACAGATCATACATAATGGAATCCTTACAGGATGTGAGATGATTATATCTATGAAATCTACTCAGGTACCTGGTGAGGAAGTGCATATTAATTCAAAAAGGTAAATTGCATATGAGTATACCCTACTAATATGGTTATGGGATGAGGCATGCTCTTATGTGATAACACATTAAGTTCTTATTGGTTTTACATTTTTTCAATAACACATTAGTATGTTTTTTTCACATGTGTAGTTGATACCATGATTATTTTCTTCCTTTATCGTTTACTTAAATGTATTTTCTATTAAAGTTCAATCCTATTGAATTGTTTATGACAAAATGACTTATATGAATTCTTTTTACAAAATGGACAGAAGTTGGATGTATGAAACCGATCGTATCTCAAGCAATTTTCAAAACAATTTGGAGAGCTTTATAGATTTTGTATTTCACAATGCTTCAGATAGTGGTCGCATACACTGCCCATGTTCCAATTGTGTTGGTAGACCTTAGTTGAGTCGTGAAGAAGTCAGCTACCACATAACCAAAAATGGTTTTCAAGAAAACTACTTTGTGTGGTATCACAATGGGGAGAAAATGAAATCTCAAATTGGTGATGATCGAAATAAAAGGACTGGAATGGAGAATTTGTTAGATGATTGGTTTCCGTTTATTCTTCATCATGAAAAAGAATGGATTTCGACTCAAGAAGACGTCGATATGAGGAAAACTGATGCATCTAGTGAAAATGATGATATTGATAGGGTGAAAAAATTGAATGATGCGGCCACGACTCCAGTATATCGACAATGCGATAAAATGAAAAAGCTGGAATTTTTAATCTGATTGTTTCATGGAAAAACTATGTATGGGATTTCTAATACAGCAATCGATTACATTCTTACCCTCTTGAAGGATTTACTTCCAGATGATGCAGATATTCCCTCAAACCACTATATGGCATGGAATTTAGTTGAAGAACTTGGATTTTCCAGAAACAAAATTCATGCTTGCCCAAAAGATTGCAGTTTATTATGGGAAGAAACCGCTGAACGAAATGAATGTATAAAATGTGGCACATCCCGCTAGAAGTCAAAATCTGATGGAACACCATCCCGCGTTCCACAGAAAGTAATGTGGCACTTTCCATTGATCCCCAGACTCCCGAATCTTTTTATGTCTGATGACATATCAATAAAAATGAGATGGCATGATACCGAGAGAAAGAAGACTAATGATGAGTTGGTTCATCCTGCAGATGGATTTTCATGGCAGAGATTTGATGCTCGACATCCTGATTTTGCAGCTGACGTGCGTAATGTGAGGCTGGGTCTTTCATGCGACGGTTTTAATCCGTTTGGGAAGATGCTTACTTCGCACAGCACATGGCCAGTTTTTATACACATTTATAATCTTCCCCCATGGTTGTGTATGAAAAAGTCTTTCACTTTCATGAGTATACTCATATCTGGTCCTTCTGATCCCAGAATTGATATTGATGTATACATGCAACCTTTAATAAAAGAGTTGAAACTTCTTTGGGATGTGGGTGTGCGCACATACGATGCATGTTCGAAAGACATATTTCAGATGCGTGCTGCGCTTATGTGAACGATCAATGATTTTCTGGCTTATGCAATGATGTCTGGATGGAGCACGAAGGGAAAACTGTCATGTCCAGTTTGTATGAAGAATACATGATCCAGAAGACTGAAACATCGTTGTAGTTTCAGTTTTATGGGACATCGACGATTTTTTCCGAAGGATCATCCATATAGAATGAATTGTCAAAGATTTGATAATACTATAGAGTCCGATGATCCACCTCAGCGTATGTCTGGAACTGATGTGCTTAATGAATTGAAAGATTTCAGTTTTTCGTTCGGGAAGGGTCAAATGAAATCTGGAAAGAGAAAGAATGTTTCCATAGAAACCTGTTACAATTGGAGGAAGAGGAGTATCTTTTTTGATTAGCCTTATTGGTCAACCAATTTGCTACGTCATTGCTTAGATGTAATGCATATTGAAAATAATATATGTGAAATGTTGCTTTCAGTTCTTCTAAATGTCAAGGGGAAGACAAAAGATGATTTACGATCTCGACGTGACTTGGTGGATTGGGGCATCAGACCAGAATTGCATCCTGTGCGTATTAGTGAAAATAAATGGCAACTTCCATGTGCTTCTTATGTGATGACACCTACTGAAAAAAAACAATTTCTGGAAGTATTAGAGACTATTAGAGTTCCTGATAGGTATTCAAGCAACATATCTAAACGGGTCAACAGAAGAGAGTTGAAGCTAAAATCTTTGAAGACACATGATTATCACGTTCTACTGCATGAGTTGCTTCCAATATAAATCTGTCATCTTTTGTCCAATAATGTAAGGTTGGGTGTTATTTGGTTGTGCCATTTGTTTAGAGATCTTTGTGCTAAGAATTTTTCCAAGTCTTTCTTGCAAAAAATGTTGACAGATGCCCCATTAATTTTGTGTGAGTTGGAGAAAATATTTCCCCCATCATTTTTCACATGCATGTTGCATCTGAATGTCCATATTCCAACTGAAATACTTCTCGGAGGACCTGTTTCTTTTCGTTGGATGTATCCAACTGAAAGAAATATGTTCACATTAAATTCTTATGTTCGAAACAAGAATCATCCCGAAGGTTTTATCGTGAACGGTTAATTAGCTCAAGAATGTATGGCTTTCTGTTCGATGTATTTGTCTGATCTTACTACAAGAATGAACAGACCAATGAGAAATGAAGAAGAACAATATGAGCAAATTGAACCCAGTTTTCCATCACTTCCTCAAACAGGAGGAATTCCTGGATCATATACATTGAAGACATTAAGCCATGAAGAGCGGGAGATGGCACATCGCACAGTTTTGTTCAACTATGATTTGTTCGATGACTATATCAGGTAACAAAATTGAATATGTATATCTTACATATATATCTGTTAAACTATACATATTTTTTTATCTACAGGGAACATAAAACAATGATAAATAGGAAGCATCGTTCTTTATCTTTGAGAAGGAGAGAGACTTTGCATAGCAAAGAGTTTTCTGCTTGGTTAAAATTGAAGGTAAAAATATGACTGTTTAAATTAATTATTTCAATATTTACTTAAGTTTAACTGTCATTTATATTGCAGGTATTGAGTTTGTCTGCTGACTCTGTCTCTGATGAAATAAGAGCTTTGGCTTTTGGTCCTAATACCGTGGTTCGTGACTGTAAATCAATTGTTATCAATGGGTACAAATTTATTGTCACTGAACGAGCCAAAAACATGAGAACACAACATGATGGTATTATGGTTACTGCCACAATAGATTGTTATGCCAGTGCATCAGATAGTAGACCGCGACTTGAAAATGTGGGTTATTATGGAGTCATTAAGAAAATAATAATATTGGATTATTACTCTCATGGACGAGTCACAATGATAAAATTCCATTGGTTTGATTCGATGACGAGACATGGCACATTTATTGATGATTGTGGATTTAGAGTAATTAATATGACTCGCAATCTTTCTACCGAAGAACCATATGTGTTGGTATCAATGGCTAAACAAGTTTTTTATGTCAAAGATCAACTTCAACCTGAATTTGGTGTCATAGTTTAAGTAATTCCAAGACATATTTTTGATTATGTTGATGATGGAATTGACACTGTCCCTATTACCATTGGAACCAATCCATTTATTTCTTTTGATGACTCCAATAGCTCAATTGTCAGAGTTTATTGTGAACCTGAAGTTGTGGTTGGAAATATATAGAATCATTCATCCATGTTCTCAATTCTTTGGGTTTACCTCGAGTTGGGTTTTTAAGGTTGGTAATATTCATATTTATTTAGTATTGATCACAAATATGTTTTAGTTGACTTGACCGTTATGTGAATTTTCAATGTTTATTGGTTACTGTTTTATTTGAATTGCATTTTCTAATTTGAAATTGAACTGTATTCAAACCAAATCAAACAATATTTCTAACTTGGTGAACATTACAACTTGTATGTTTTATTAAATTCATTCAAGCTCTTATAAAACAATTGATAGCTAAATTACCAATGAATCCCATCATTCCCTCATATATTTAGTTTTTTGGTTTACACATTAATTTCCTTTTTCTAATTAATTAAATATTTGTTTTCAAATGCAGGAAATGCAGCCAATTGAAGAGAGACGAAGAAAAAAAATGGCGGAGAACAATCGTCGGATGGAGAAGATGGGAATTCCACCATTAGTGCCTACAGTGAGTACTTTATTTCAAATATATATATATATATATATATATATATATATATTTACAGAATATATAATGTCATGTGATTAATTTTTTTGTAAACTTTTTTGTAGGATCCACCGTTACGTCGACAGTTATTCGACGAGGAGCCTAGTACTGGTCCTAGTACACAGGTTGGTGGTACGAGGAGGGTTCGTACCAGAGGTGGACGTAGAGCTGCGCGTGCCCGACTAGACCCTGCCCCTCCCACTGAAATTTCAGCCTTCCCACATTCTGATCCCGGTGTGTCGTTAGGGACACACAGGGTATTTAGGCCTCCCATGTTTTCGCTACCTTCTGCATCTTCTGCCCCATCATTTTCAAATCCCATGATGATTCCCACTCCCCAATCAGCATCAGGTCATACAGCTGTTCCATCTTCTTTTCCTTCTACTTCTATCTCTCCGAGCTTTTATATTCCATCATCTTCGACTCTTGTTCCACCAGAGGGTGTTCCATCAGGTTCTGTGGATCCGGCGCCACTCATTGATCAGACTAGCGTAGGTATATTTATAAAACCCTAACAAATTTTTATAGCAATATTTATTTTCATTATAACATGTTTTGATAAAATATTTGTTTTTATTTCATGACAGATACATCTACTGACAGGAGGCGGGGGCAGGGCCATACACGCATGTGTTTGGTGTGGAACCGTCGCACACAGGTTATGGTGGAATATAATGAAGACAATCAGATGGTTGAGAAAACAGGGCAGCAATGTCAGAGTTTTCTGGCGACGCTTGCCAAATACTCCGACATCATTCCCATCAGCCCGCTGTCATGGAGACATTTGTCACATGAGGTCAAAGATAGAGCTTGGGCAGATATATGGGTAAAAAAATCGGTTGTATTTAATGCCATGAATTATTTTTGTATTTATATGAATTAATATTTTGATTTCAGCTTCGATTTAATTTTCCTGATGGTGAGGGTGCACGACTGGAACGTCTAAAGGATTTAGGCGAGCTTTGGATAGCCTAAAAGCATGAGCTATATATTGGCTGGTGTGCTAGAGTTGACACTGAGTTAGAGGCGGTACCAGTCGTGGATGATTGTCCTATAGAGAAGTATCGTCAGATGATTACTCATTGGATGAGTACCCAGTTTAAGGTATGAATTACATTTGAGGTATTTAAATAATAACTTTCAAGTTTTTCATTAATATTATCCTTTGCATTATCGAATTTTATTTAGGAATCATCTAGAAAAAATAAAAAAACATTGATGCAAAAAATACCTCCATACACTAGGACGCACGACGATGTCAGATCATGAGAGGCAGCAGGTATGACAATTGTTTATAAGTTTTCTTTACGACTTACATTTTCTTTTGTTTCCTCAATTATTTAATCATTTGCTAAAGTTTTTATATAAATTTTGTTTTCAATGTCATTTTAGAGGCAAGTAAAAAATATTGAAGGACGTGTGCCTCGAGAAAAACTGTTTTGCTCGAGTAGACGAAAAAAGGATGGAAGTGCTATCAACGAAGCGACTCAGCAGCCGATTGTAAGTTTTAATCTGTTGATTTTATATTTTAATATCTATTTTGTAACTTAATAATATATTTATATTTGTAACAGGATTCTTTAGAGGCCCTCGATGCCCAAGAAGCAGACAATTTTTGGCCATCTGATCACTTACATCAGGTGTTGGGAGAGGATCATTCTGGCAGAGTACGCTGTCAACCTAGGATAGCCCCGACGAGGTATTGGCCTGCCTCAGGTACGAGTTGTAGTGCCACCGAGCTGTAGTAAGTTAGGGCACAGGCAGAACAAGCTGAGAAAAGGTCCACAGAGACGGCAGAACAGTCTGCTAGGGCAAATAGTGCATTTATGAAATTTATTGAAGTTCTACGTCCAACACATCCAGCAGAGGCCAGCCCAGCGATTGATGAATACATGTCGTCGATATATTCTATATATGGTGCACTAGGTGGCAGTTCCAGTGGTGGTCAGGCCGATGTCCAGCTTGAAGATGATGATGGCGAGGAGTCTGATGTGAAAGAGGAGGGAGATGAGGAGGGCGAGGAGGAGGGCGAAGGCGAGGAGGAGGGCGCTGTGGAGGGTGAGGACGATGAGGAGGACGATGACGAGGGTGATGATGATGATGATGATGGTGATGGTGATGCTAATGTGGGACATATTGATCTGTTACATTTTTGACTTATATTACTGAGATTTGATGTTTAATATATTCTAGTTGTTGGTTTTATCTAGACTCGTAGTATAGTATTGGAGTTGAGTTATTTTTATATATTGTCTGTTTTTATGGATGTTGTTGTCTTTTAGTGGTTGTGTGTTTGAGAACTCCCTGGACAACCCCCCTCATTCTTGGACCCTGGACAACCCCCCCTCCCCCTTGGACCCCGAACACCCCCCAAACACCCCCCAGACAGCCCCGCGGACAGCCCCCTGGACAGCCCCCCGTACAGCCCCCCACCATCCACCCTGGACCCCGGATAGCCCCCCGGAGAGCCCCCCGGACAACCCCCCCACCCTCCCCCTTGGACCCCGGACAACCCCCCAAACACCCCCCGGACAGCCCCCTGGACAGCCCCCTGAACAACCCCGGACAACCCCCTGAACAACCCCTGAACAACCCCTGAACAACCCCCTGAACAACCCCCGGACAGCCCCCTGAACAACCCCCGACAGCCCCCTGAACAACCCCCAAACACCCCCCGGACAGACCCCGCACAGCCCCCCCACCCTCCTCCTTGGTCCCCGGACAGCCCCCCGGACACCCACCGGACAGCCCCCCCGGACAGCCCCCCGGACAGCCCCTCCATCTTCCTTAATTTCATTAGCTCTGAAATGTTTCATAGCACGATCAACTAAAATCTAATCCATACTAAATATGATATAAAAATATTCTATATGAATTTCCATAAGATTTTAAGTGAAAACAAAAAGTGACATACGAAAAACTGACCAAACGCATTTGAAATGTGTTGATGCTTTAGGAAAACGATCCATGGGTCATATGTGGCGTGTACGAATCAACCTCGCCTCAATCTGAGGTGCGGTGTGGCCGGAACAACTCAAAGTGTATGTCTTTTGTTTCAAAAGGACATCATTTTAAGTGAAAAACATCAACTGGCATACGGAAAACCGGCCAAACACATTCGGATTGTGTTGATACTTTAAGACAACAATACATGGGTCATTTGAGACGTATACGAGTCAACCCCGCCTAAATCCGAGATGCGGTGTGGTCGGGACCACTCTAAGTGACTTTCTTTTGTTTAAAATGGACAGTATTTTAAGTACATACGGAAAACCAACCAAACGCATTCGGTTTCTGTTGAAACTTTAGGAGAATGATCCATGGGTCATATGTGACGTGTACAAGTAAACTCCACCTCAATCCGAGGCGCGGTGTGACCGACACCACTCAAAGTGTCTCTATTTTGTTTAAAATGGACTTCATTTTTAGTGAAAACAACAAATGACATACAGAAAACCGACCAAACGGATTCTGATTGTGTTGATACTTTAGCAAAATGATCCATGGGTCATATGTGACATGTACTAGTCAACCCTGCCTCAATCCGAGGTGCAGTGTGGCCGGCACAACTCAAAGTGTATGTCTTTTGTTTCAAAAGGACATCATTTTAAGTGAAAAACATCAACTGGCATACGGAAAACCGACCAAAAGCATTAGGTTTCTGTTTAAACTTTAGGAGAACAATCCATGGGTCATATGTGACGTGTAAGAGTCAACGCCACCTCAATCCGAGGCGCGGTGTGGCC
The DNA here is from genome assembly GCA_963277665.1 of Viscum album. Taxonomy (NCBI): domain Eukaryota; kingdom Viridiplantae; phylum Streptophyta; class Magnoliopsida; order Santalales; family Viscaceae; genus Viscum; species Viscum album. The sequence continues at coordinate 767,065,692 of OY728138.1, forward strand.
GACACCACTCAAAGTGTCTCTATTTTGTTTAAAATGGACTTCATTTTTAGTGAAAACAACAAATGACATACGGAAAACCGACCGAACAGATTCTGATTGTGTTGATACTTTAGAAAAATTATCCATGGGTCATATGTGACGTGTACGAGTCAACCCCACCTCAATCCGAGGCGCGGTGTGGCCAGTACAACTCAAAGTGTATGTCTTTTGTTTCAAAAGGACGTCATTTTAAGTGAAAAACATCAACTGGCATACGGAAAACCGGCCAAACGCATTCGGATTGTGTTGATACTTTAGGAAAATGATACATGGTTCATTTGAGATGTGTACGAGTCAACTCCGCCTAAATTCGAGACGCGGTGTGGCTGGTACCACTCTAATTGTGTCTCTTTTGTTTCAAACGGACAAGATTATAAGTGAAATAAACAACTGGCAGACGAAAAACCGACCAAATGCATTCGGAATCTGTTGAAATTTTAGGAGAACGATCCATGGGTCATATGTGACATGTACGAGCCAACCCGGGCTCAATCCGAGTCACGGTGTGGTCGGGACCACTCTAAGTGACTTTCTTTTGTTTAAAATGGACAGTATTTTAAGTACATACGGAAAACCGACCAAACGCATTCGGCTTCTGTTGAAACTTTAGGATAACGATCCATGGGTCATATGTGACGTGTACGAGTCAACTCCACCTCAATCTGAGGTGTGGTGTGGCCGACACCACACAAAGTGTCTCTATTTTGTTTAAAATGGACTTCATTTTTAGTGAAAACAAAAAATGACATACGGAAAACCGACCGAACGGATTATGATTGTGTTGATACTTTAGCACAATGATCCATGGGTAATATGTGACGTGTACGAGTCAACCCCTCCTCAATTCGAGGCGCGGTGTGGCCGGCACAACTCAAAGTGTATGCCTTTTGTTTCAAAAGGACGTCATTTTAAGTGAAAAACATCAACTGGCATACGGAAAACCAGCCAAACGCATTCGGATTGTTTTGATACTTTAGGAAAATGATCCATGGTTCATTTGAGATGTGTACGTGTCAACCCCGCCTAAATCTGAGATGCGGTGTGGCCAGTACCACTCTAATTGTGTCTCTTTTGTTTCAAACGGACAAGATTATAAGTGAAATAAACAACTGGCAGACGAAAAACTGACCAAACGCATTCAGAATCTGTTTAAATTTTAGGAAAACAATCCATGGGTCATATGTGACGTGTACGAGGAAACCTGGGCTCAATTCGAGTTGCGGTGTGGTTGGGACCACTCTAAGTGACTTTCTTTTGTTTAAAATGGACAGTATTTTAAGTACATACGGAAAACCGACCAAACGCATTCGGTTTCTGTTGAAACTTTAGGATAACGATCCATGGGTCATATGTGACGTGTACGAGTCAACGCCACCTCAATCTGAGGCACGGTGTGGCCGACACAACTCAAAGTGTCTCTATTTTGTTTAAAATGGACTTCATTTTTAGTGAAAACAAAAAATGACATATGGAAAACTGACCGAACGGATTCTGATTGTGTTGATACTTTAGCACAATGATCCATGGGTCATATGTGACGTGTAAGGGTTAACCCTGCCTCAATCCGAGGCGCGGTGTGGCCGGCACAACTCAAAGTGTATGTCTTTTGTTTCAAAAGGACGCCATTTTAAGTGAAAAACATCAACTGGCATACGGAAAACCGGCCAAACGCATTCGGATTGTGTTGATACTTTAGGAAAACGATCCATGGTTCATTTGAGACGTGTACGAGTCAACCCCGCCTAAATCCGAGATGCGGTGTGGCCGGTACCACTCTAATTGTGTCTCTTTTGTTTCAAACGGACAAGATTATAAGTGAAATAAACAACTGACAGACGAAAAACTGACCAAACGCATTCGGAATCTGTTGAAATTTTAGGAAAACAATCCATGGGTCATATGTGAAGTGTAAGAGCCAACCCGAGCTCAATCCGAGTCACGGTGCGGTCAGGACCACACTAAGTGACTTTCTTTTGTTTAAAATGGACATTATTTTAAGTACATACGAAAAACCAACCAAATGCATTTGGTTTCTGTTGAAACTTTAGGAGAACAATCCATGGGTCATATGTGACGTGTACGAGTCAACGCCACCTCAATCCGAGGTGCGGTGTGGCCGACACCACTCAAAGTGTCTCTATTTTGTTTAAAATGGACTTCATTTTTAGTGAAAACAAAAAATGACATACGGAAAACCGACTGAACGGATTCTGATTATGTTAATACTTTAGCACAATGATACATGGGTCATATGTGACGTGTATGAGTCAACCCCGCCTCAATCCGAGGCATGGTGTGGCCGGCACAACTTAAAGTGTATGTCTTTTGTTTCAAAAGGACGCCATTTTAAGTGAAAAACATCAACTGGTATATGGAAAACCGGCCAAGCGCATTCGGATTGTGTTGATACTTTAGGACAACGATCCATGGTTCATTTGAGACGTGTACGAGTCAACCCCGCCTAAATCCGAGACGCGGTGTGGCCGATACCACTCCAAATGTGTCTCTTTTGTTTAAAACGGAAAAGATTATAAGTGAAATAATCAACTGACAGAGGAAAAACTGACCAAACGCATTCGGAATCTGTTGAAATTTTAGGACAATGATCCATGGGTCATATGTTACGTGTACGAGTCAACTGCGCCTCAATCTGAGTCGCGGTTTGGCCGAGACCACTCTAAGTGACTTTCTTTTGTTTAAAATGGACAGTATTTTAAGTACATACGGAAAACCAACCAAACGCATTCGGTTTCTGTTTAAACTTTAGGAGAACGATCCATGGGTCATATGTGACGTGTACGAGTCAACGCCACCTCAATCCGAGGCGTGGTGTGGCCGACACCACTCAAAGTGTCTCTATTTTGTTTAAAATGGACTTCATTTTTAGTGAAAATAACAAATGACATACGGAAAACCGACCGAACGGATTCTGATTGTGTTGATACTTTAGCACAATTATCCATGGGTCATATGTGATGTGTACGAGTTAACTCCGCCTCAATTCGAGGCGCGGTGTGGCCGGCACAACTCAAAGTGTATGTCTTTTGTTTCAAAAGGACGTCATTTTAAGTGAAAAACATCAACTAACATACGGAAAACCGACCAAACGCATTTGGATTGTGTTGATACTTTAGGAAAAAGATTCATGGGTCATTTGAGACGTGTACGAGTCAACCCTGTCTAAATCCGAAACGTGATGTGGCTGGTACCACTCTAACTGCGTCTCTATTGTTTAAAAGGGACAAGATTATAAGTGAAATAAACAACTAACATACGAAAAACTGACCAAATGCATTCAGAATCTGTTGAAATGTTAGGACAACGATCCATGGGTCATATGTTACGTGTACGAGTCAACTGCACCTCAATCTGAGTCGCGGTTTGGCCGAGACCACTCTAAGTGTATCTATTTTCTTTAAAATGGACTACATTTTAAATACATACGGAAAACCAACCAAACACATTCTGATTGTGTTTATATTTTATCACAACAATGCATGGGTCTTGTGTGATGTGTATGAGTCAACCCCGCGTCAATCCGAGGTGCGGTGTGGCCAACACCATTCAAAGTGTCTCTCTTTTATTTAAAAAACACTTCATTTTAAGTGAAAACAACAACTGGCATACGGAAAACTGACCAAATGATTTCAGAATATGTTGATACTTTAGGACAATGATCAATGAGTCATTTGTGACGTGTACGAGTTAAACTTGCCTCAATCAGAGGCACGGTGTGACCGGTATCATTCCAGGTGTATGTATTTTGTTTAAAATGTATATGATTTCGAGTAAAAATATATGGTGTACAAAAAACCAATCAAATTATGAATTGAATTCCGGATTCCACATATGATTGTCATCTAAATTTTAAATTGAATTCTAAATGAATTATGTATGTTTATAATTATGTTATGAATTCTAATTTAATTATGGATGAGTATATTTCCAGGATGCATTATATGTGTTGGTTGGTTAGTTTGCATTATTTAAATGTGTTGGTTTGTTCTCTATATGTATGCATTGTATATGTGTTGCAGTTACAATAATTGGATTGAAAATTGAATTGAAAATGAAAATTGAATTGAAAATGAGCCCTAAATAGACCTGTTGTGGCAAAATGATCCCAAAACAGACCTGCTGTGCAAATTGCAGGCTGCTGTGCAATTTGCACAGCAAAGCCTATGCCAACGGTTTCAAACCGTTGGCATAGCCCATATGGAGCTGTTTTTACCAACGATTCATTAAACCGTTGGTAAAAACAGACTATCCCAATGGTTCAAACCGTTATGATAGCATTTTGAATTGGTGGCCCAAACCGTTGGGAAAGGCTTTTCCCAACGGTTTGGCACAACCGTTGGGGTAGGTTGATTTTTTCTAACATACCCCAACGGTTCCTTGTAAACCGTTGGGAAAAGCCTTTCCCAATGGATTACTTCCCCACGGTTGGCAGAACCGTTGGTATAACATATACCAATGGTTCTGCAGCCTTTCCCAATAGTTCAGAACCGTTGGGAAAGGATGGATTTCCAGTAGTACGGGTTGATCACGTTTAATCAATCTTGTTCATTTCTACTTTGTTTATCGCTTTCATTTCCTATTTTCATCATTAATCATAAAAACCCCAAGTTTTAAAAAACCTAATTCACCTTGTACTTCCATAATCAAAACCCTCTTTTTAAATTAATGGTCTAAGCCTCCGTCGAGAGACGACCTAGGGTTGCTGCTATACTGCAGAAATTCTAGTCAAAATTAAACAACTAATTTGACGCGCTCGACAACGCGATCAAATTTTGGTGCCATTTTCAGGGATCCAAGATCATTTTTTTCTTTATTTCTTTTTATTTATTTATTTTACTTCTTAATTAGTACTCCTTTAAATACCCCACCCTCATTTTATTGTTTTTGTTTTGGATTTTGTCTTTATTTTTTGTTTTTTTTGTGCATTCTTTATATCTCTCTCTATCTCTCTCTTACTCTATATCTCCCTCTATAATTCTGTATTACAACATTATATTCTCTTTTCACCCTTCTTAAGTGATTTTATCCTTATTCAAAAAAAACTTCACAAATTATTTGCATGACCCGATCTAGTAAAGAAACACTACTTGAATTTGACCCTGAAATTGAAAAGTCACTTCACACACAAATCAAGGCATCTAGAGAATATCAATCAAGTAACATTGAGGAAACCCTGTTGGAACCTCAAGTGGTCCTAAACCAATCCAAAATTGAACCCAATCAACCCCAAGAAAACATGGCTGCAAATAACCGAACTTTAAAAGAACTGACCACCCCTGATGTGGAGTACCAACCTGCGTACATCCAATATCCCAAGGAAGCATCCAACTTTGAGCTGAGATCAGGTCTCATCCACCTCCTTCCAAAATTCCATGGTATTCCTGGTGAGGACCCTCACAAACATCTCAAAGAATTTTACATAGTGTGCTCCACCATGAAACCCCAAAATGTGTCTGAGGACTTAATCAAGTTTAGGGACTTCCCTTTCTCCCTTGATGGTGTAGCCAAATATTGGTTATACTATTTTCCTACCACAATTGGGGGCTGGAATGACCTAAAAAGACTTTTTCTAGAGAAGTTCTTCCCTGCCTCCCGAACTTCTTCAATTAGAAAAGAAATATGTGGAATTAGGCAATCACAAGGAGAGACCCTTCATGAATACTGGGAGAGATTCAAAAGAATTTTCTCAAGCTGCCCCCCCACAAGATTAGTGAACAACTTTTAATTCAATACTTCTATGAGGGAATTATCCTCATGGATTGTGGAATGATTGATGTTGCAGCTGTTAGTGCCCTATTTAATAAAACTCCTTCCGCCGCTCATGACTTAATAGCCAACATGGCTCAAAATGAACAACAATTTGGTACACGAGCTATTGCACCAACCTAAGGAGTTCATGAGGTAAGTCATTCATACCTAGAACAAAAGGTAGATACTAAACTTGATGAGATGCATACCCTTCTAAGGCAATTATCTCAAGCACAAGGTAACTCACACTCTACTTCTATTCCATTACATTGTGGGATTTTTTCTGATAACACTCATTTTTCTGACCAGTGCCCACAACTTCAAGATTCATCTGAGTCTTGTGCAGCTGTGTTCCTAGGGAGTCCATTCCAACAAGCACCTCCCTTCAAGAAAGAACAATTCAAGCCAAATCCAAATCTAGGGTGGCAAGCACAACCCCAATACCGACAAGGAGGAAACTCAAGCTACCCCAAGAATAATTTGTATCAACAAGGCCAAGGTATGAAACCTTATTATCCTTCAACTTCACAAAACAATCATCCTCATCCTCCAAAATCTTAACCAAACCTCGAGGATATGGTGAAACAAATGGCAACCCAGAACCTCCAGTTCCAACAGACCACACAATCAGCAATTCAAGATTTGCGAACTCAATTGGGACAATTGGAAAACACCATCGGTGAGCTTAAGATGCAAGGGTCTGGACAACTACCATCCCAACCCATTTCCAATCCGAAGGAAAAAGGTAATGTATGTGAAATTACACTTCGTAGTGGTAAATAAGATTCTCCTTCTACTGATTCTACTCAAAAGGTATGTCCCCCTCTTGAAAACACTCTTTCTCCACCCATGAAAGATTCCAATGAAGAAAAAAAATGACAATAAAATTATCATTAAGGATTCTCATGAACAATAAATTCCTCTTCCTTTCCCTCAAAGACTCTCTAAATCTAAGAAAAAATTTGATAATGAGATTGAAAATGAAATAATGGATACATTTAAAAAAGTTCAAGTTAATATCCCATTATTGGATGCAGTCAAGAAAATTCCCCGTTATGCCAAATTTCTTAAAGAACTTTGCACCCATAGACGAAGGTTGAAGGATAATGAGAGAGTCAACATGGGTAGGAATGTCTCGGCCTTGATTCAACCAAAAATGCCAACCAAATGCAAGGATCCGGGAACATTCAAGATACCATGTACCATAGGGGAGACCTTCTTTTCTGATGCTATGCTAGATTTAGGTGCTTCCATTAATGTAATGGATCACTCCGTGTATACTTCTCTACAGGTTGGAGAGCTTCAACCAACAGGAATTGTTGTGAAACTTACCAACCGGAGTACAACACATCCAAAAGGAGTGATTGAGGATGTCCTTGTTAGAGTAAAGAATCTCATCTTCCCTACTTATTTCTATATTCTTAAGATGGAAGATAGCCTGAAACCAAGGATACGCTCCTCTCATACTTGGGAGGTCATTCCTCAAAATAGAAAAGACGATCAACAATGTTCACAATGGTACATTGTTCATGGAATTTTGTTGAGAAAAAGTAAGTTTTAACATCCTTGAGTCTATGAAACACCCCATTGAAGAGCACTCCACTCTTCCTGTCTATTCGATGGAAGTGCTCTCAAATGATGCACACACACACAATTCTCTCCTTAACCCAAACTCTGATTCATTTTTTTTTCTTCACCCATGAATGATTTGAGTTTTGATTCATGTTTTGAGTGTTGTGTGGGTTCTAAAAAGTGTAAATTATGTGCTTTAATTGATCAGTGTGTTCATTCTGAGGTACCCATGACCGTCGATGATTCTGCAAATCTCATTTCTATAGATTCTCTATCATTAGAGAATAAACATGAGCATATAGACTGTTTAATAGACCTCACTCCCCCTAAATCCCATCCCTCAATCCAGAAACCACCGGTGTTGGAGATTAAACAACTTTCTTCTAATTTAAAATATGCATATCTTGAGGGTATTGACCAATTTCCCGTCATTATTTCCAATAAATTCTCTCCACAATAGGAATCGAAACTGCTCAAACTTTTGAGAGAGTGTAAAAAGGAAATAGGATGGACATTGGCTAATATTCCCGGGATTATCCCATCTATTTGTATGCACCATATAATTTTGGATGATGAGGCTAAGCCCATAAGACAATCTCAACACCGGTTGAATCCCACTCTCCTTGAAGTGATAAAATTGGAAGTCAGTAAATTACTTGTTGTGGGGATAATTTATCCTATATCTGATAGTAAATGGGTTAGCCCATTGCAAATTGTGCCTAAAAAATAGAAATAACAGTTGTGTCAAATGAAAGGAATGAGTTGGTTCCAACACATGTGCAAAACAGTTGGCGAGTCTGTATTGACTACCGTTGACTGAATCAAGCCACGCGGAAGGACCACTTTTCATTACCATTCATTGACCAAATGTTAGAACGATTGGCCGGTAAGTCCCATTATTGTTTCCTTGATGGATATTAGGGTTATTTCCAAATCCATATATCCCCTGATGATCAAGAAAATACCACATTTACCTGTCCATTTGGAACATTTTCATACAGAAGGATGTTATTCGGTCTTTGTAATGCTCCTGGTACTTTTCAGCAATGTATGTTGAGTATTTTTTCTGAGTACCTTGAGAGTTGTATGGAAGTATTTATGGATGATTTCATGATATGTGGATATTATTTTGATGATTTTTTGGAACACCTAGGTTATGTCCTCCTCCGCTGCATTGAAAAAGATCTTGTTTTAAATTATGAGAAATTCCATTTTATGGTTGAGCGGGGGATAGTTCTTGGGAATGTCATATAAAATAAGGGAATTCAAGTTGATAAATATAAAATTGAATTAATTTCAACCCTTCCATTTCCAAAATGTGTTCGTGAGGTGCGATCTTTCTTGGGACATGCTGGTTTTTACCCCCGATTCATTAAAGACTTTAGTAAGATCTCACTTCCCATATCTTGGTTATTACAAAAGGATTCTGAATTTGTTTTTGATAAAAATTGTGAGGATGATTTCAATTCACTAAAAATGAGTCTCACATCACCTCCCAAATCCAACCACCAAGGTGGGATTTGCCCTTCGAACTTATGTGTGATGCCTCTAACTTTGTAGTTGGGGCGGTTTTATCACAAAGGGTTGAGAAGTCCCCTCATGTCATTGTGTATGCCTCACGTACCCTTGACCCTACCCAGGTAAACTACACAACCACTGAAAAATAACTCCTTTCTATTGTGTTTGCCTTGGAAAATTTTCATTCATATCTTCTCGGGTCAAAAATCATCATCTTCTCTGATCTTGTTGCACTTCGTTTCCTCCTAAAGAAACCTGAAGCCAAACCCCACCTCATTCGATGGATGCTCCTCCTCTAGGAGTTTGACCTTGAGATTAGAGATAAGAGAGGGGTGTAGAATTTGGTAGCTAACCACATTAGTAGGATTTCACCACATTGGACCATCATGTTGACTCACCCCTACCCATTGGAGAATTCTTCCCTCATGAGAACCTTTGTGATGTTGTGGACCTTACCCCCTGGTATGCAGACATTGTGAATTTTCTAGCAACATCTAGGGTCCCCACTGATTTTAGCACTTCACAGTCCCATAGACTTAAACATGATTCTCAATGGTACATTTGGGATGACCCATATTTGTGGAGGATCTATAGTGACCAGGTTGTTCGTAGATGTGTCCCTGACCATGAGTTCACCTCTGTTTTGACCTTCTGTCGCACCTTGGCATGTGGGGGCCACTTTGGCTCTCAACGTACAGATCAAAAGGTCCTTGACTCAAGACTTTATTGGACAACATTGTATAGGTATGCCCATAGATTTTTCAAGTTATGTAGTCATTGTCAATTCACAGGGAATATCTCCAAGAGGAATGAAATGCCCCAACAGCCCATGTTATTTTGTGAGATCTTCGATGCATGGGGAATTGACTTCATGGGTCCTTTTCCAAATTAATTTGTCTTTGTATACATATTATTGGCTGTTGAATATGTATCTAAATGGGTGGAAGCAAAGGCCACCAGGACCGATGACTCTCGAGTGGTTGTTGATTTTGTGAGGTCCCAAATTTTCAGTAGGTTTGGTTTACCAAGATTCATCATTAGTGATCATGGTTCACATTTTTGCAATCACAACATGAAAATTTTGCTTCATAAGTATGGGGTTGATCATAAAGTCTCCACTGCATATCACCCTCAAACTAATGGACAAGCAGAAATATCAAATCGGGAAGTTAAACGAAACTTGGAAAAAACGGTACAACCCAATAGGAAAGATTGGAGTTTGCGCTTGGATGATGCACTTTGGGTGTACCGTACAGCTTTTAAAACCCCAATCAGAATGTCACCATAAAGAATTGTGTTTGGAAAGGCTTGCCACCTCCCAATGGAGGTAGAATACCATGCATATTGGGCTGTTAAACAATGTAATATGAACCTTTCAGATGCATGTGAGAAAAGAAAGCTACATATTCAAGAGTTGGAAGAAATTCGACGTAATGCATATAAAAACTCCTGAATCTATAAAGAGAAGACAAAGGCTATTCATGATATCATGATTCACCAGCGGAAGTTCCATATTGGTGAGAAGGTCATCATGTACAATTCCAGGCTTAAGCTCCACCCAGGTAAGCTTCGTTCCCAATGGCTCGGTCCTTATACTGTTACTAATGTTTACCCTTTTGGTGCAATACAGTTTTTTCATGAGAAGAGTGGAAGAAGTCTTATTGTTAATGGGCAGCGATATAAACACTTCTATGAGGATTTTCCGAAGAATACGGTGGAGTAAATCCACCTTCTCGACACATCATACCAATAAAACACACCAGGTTTTATCCTTCCTTCTCACATTCTCAATTATTTCGATGAGGACATTGCATACTCTAGGTGTGGGGGTGGATACATTCCTGGGTTAGTTAGGAATTTTCATTGTTTTCTCCTTTTTTTTCTCTTTTTTTCCTTCTTTATGGTATTTTCATTTTTTTCCCCATCAACAATTTCGAACTTCTATGATTTGGCGACCATAAAGTGGGGAAAGTAAAAATACCATAACGAAGGCTAAAAAGAGTATTTGTATGAATTTAACATCAGGGAGTGATTTTTAGTGAATTGGTTTTCTGTCAATGATATAAATGGTCGTATCTATGTGAAATATTTGAGATGATTGATGCCCATTGTGTGAGTAGTTTTTGGAATGTGTCACTAATATCTCCACAAATTTTTGCACCAAACCACAAAGTGTGATTATTTCTTACTTAATATAAGGTAAATATATGTTGGGTTATTATTTTTCAGCTTTAAATGATATTTCCATACGTTCGTTCCTTATCCGATTTGTTTCATTACTGTACCAGATTGACCTATGCATGTGTACCTAATGTCCGACTATTGTACACCCTAAAAAATTTGTGTCTTGGGCAGGTCAAAAACCACTGCTCCTCAACCTTTGATCTTTTTATAACTATTGCAATTAGTGTCGTGAGGATATCAAACAAGGGTTGAGAGATGAGTGTGAGATTTGTTCCAATTGTAACTTCAAAAAAAATATAAAATAAATTAGGGGAGTGATGAAATGTGAAACATATGGGGATATCTAGGTCGGGAGCTTATGGTTTGACTTCTTGGAATGCTTAAATGAGTGGGTCTTGAAATATTATTGCAAAGGATATAGGACAGGTTCGGTGAAAAAATCATTTAAGCTGAAAAATGTTAAAATAACATATATTTATTGGATAGAAAGTGGAAAGAAGAGCATGGAATGGTTTTCACACACACATGGAGAGTTAGTTTCATGGTTTAATTCTGAATTCCTTACTCAATTGGGTATCGTGAATCTTTTTTAATTTCACTATGATATGATTTATGAGACATCTTTTACTATTTTCACTAGGAATAACTCCTTGGTGTGGTTCGTGCATTGATCACTTTACTTTAAATAAAATTTCCTCAAATGATAAATCTTCAGGATGTTGGAAATATATATATATATATATATATATATATTCATCATTTTATTTGGATATGTGACTTTTCCCAGGAGTGAAAATGTTTAGGTGTGCGGGTGTGATCGTACCACGATTCACTGTTTTATTCCACCCTTACACCGCTGTTTTAAACTAGATTTGTAATGAATATTACAAATATAATAATAAATTTCACTTTTTGTTTGAATCATTTAATTAATTTTAATTAACATTATAATGGGAAATGTTACTTGTTTTTATTATTTCAATGTAGGTGGAGGTGATTTGGAGGGACCTTGATGAAGTGGAAGAAAAATGGGCCAAAATTGCATGGATCCATGGACATTTGTTCATTGTTTTGCATATTAAATGAAATCGGTGAATCTAAATGGGATAATATTTTATGGACCTGTCCAAAATTTAATAGGACAAATTTCATATTAAGGAACCCAATCTTGATTCGGCTTATATGGGGCCCATCCAAACTGATCTGTACAAGCCATCGAATTTGGACCAAGTCAAATGCGGTGTTCTGTATTTTATCAATATCTTGATCTCTAGTTGTCTAAATGGTGCCAAACTTTCAGTGGAGACATTAAAGAGGTATGGATACAAGTTTTATATTTTCTAAAAAGAGATATAAGGCTTTATAAAGACCGAAACGTGTGGTACAAGTGGATTGATGAAATCTGTGTGCCTAAAACCACCTTCCAATTTTCCGATAAAAGGGCACCAAGGTAACCTCATTTGCAAGTTCGGACAGGAGGCAAGGTGCTTCCATTTTGGAGTCCCCAAGGAGTCTTCTCAACATCTCTAGAAGTTATGGAGGCTATGGGATGTTCTAATTCAACATCTTCTTCTTCTTCCTCTCCCATGGGTTTCTAAACCCCTTGTGATCACCTGGGGAGGAACGTGATGTAAATCCCAAGCTTCATGTTGTAATATTTGAACGATCTTTTGAATTACAGGTTGTTGTATTGTTTTTTATCATCCTATATTCTTATTTTATTGATTTATTTACTATTATGTCATTCTCAACTCATATGATCATGTTTGGGGGTACCCATTCATGTGATGTTTCACACACAGTTCACCACTTTCTTTTCCCCCTTCCAATTGCGGTGTTTGTGTGGTTCATATTGGTCAATTGAACTCACATAATCACTATCAAGGCCATGAACATTTATGTCATGGTTTCATAATGAAATAACATACAAACCTGGACAACACATCTAATTCTTCATGTGTTGCCTTGGTGAGTTTCAGTTATGATGTCGAACACAAATAACCCAATCATCGGCAGTGTCCGGTGAATCGTTATGCGTTTTCAACTGAACCCTAGGAGGTATCCTAGTATAAAATCAGTAAACTTCTGGTTCTAGGTGTTACAAACCAGGGATTAAAATATCATAACCCCATCCCTTGAAGTGATGAAGGATGAGCATCACGAGACTTCCCCAGGTTGATCACATTTAATCAATCTTGTTCATTTCTACTTTGTTTTATCGCTTTCATTTCCTATTTTCATCATTAATCATAAAACCCCCAAGTTTTACAAAACCTAATTCACTTTCTACTTCCATAATCAAAACCCTCTTTTTAAATTAATGGTCTAAGGCTCTGTCGAGAGACGACCTAGGGTTGATAATATACTGTAGAAATTCTAGTCAAAATTAAACAACAAATTTGACGCGCTCGACAACGCGTTCATTATGTTCACCTTAATGTAATGCATGTGTGACCGGTATGACTCTAAGTTTGTGTTTTTAATATATATGTGCCATTTTAGTTTAAAATGTGCATCACATTTCCAAAATTTAGCAAACAAGCTTAGATTATTTTTTCATCATTTTATATGCTATTAATTAATTAATTTCCTTGTCATTTTTATATTATACTTATTTAGTTAATTTTCAAATAGATAATTCTTGAAGATGAAAAAGAAATGGTGTGACACGCAAGAATTAGCCGCAACTCAATCTAATACATAGTTTTCCTGGTATGACTCAAAGTTTATTTTAAAAGTTTATTTTAAAATTAACACTTTATATTTAATTTATTTATTTATAATATTACTAACATAATAATTGTTTTCTCATATAGGTTCATTATTTTTCTTGAGTTGGGATGGTTTGTACGGAAATAGAATGAGTGGGGGTCAGGGGTCAAAGACAAAGGAACATTTATGTTTTTTAATTTATATGATAATTTGTACTTACTCATGTAATTTTATAAAAAAATGTTTGAAATGTCAATAATATTGTGTTTTTATTGTATTTTTGTTGTAAATTTTATTTCATTTATAATCTGTATTGTACCTATCTATTGTTTCTTGTGCTATATGTATTGTACCTATGTTGTTTTTGGTTCTTCAATGTTCGATAAATTTAGCAACACACTACAGTATTCCCCTTTATTATTTCTTCTAAAAGCACTGATAAAGGGGTCCTTTATCAATGCTAAATAAATACACTGATAAATGGGGTCCTTTATCAGTGCTTTTTTAACACTAGTAAAGTACCCCTTTATCAGCACTTTTTTAGCACTGATAAAATCCTATGGTATTTAATCATAATCCATTAGTTATCACTTTTTTAGTGTTGACAAAGTCCAATTTTAGCTCTATTAAATGCATGTTTTGTAGTAGTGGTGGGGGATATGATAACGTCAATTGTGTGTATGACAAACTACTGCATCACGAAGCAATGTGATTTATTTTTCACTTATATTTTACATGTAAGATAATAAGGTATAAATTTAATGAATATATGTGATATATATTACATAATAATGATTATAGAGAAATAATTTTATTTACCTTCCTTTTTTCCATCCATCGAGAAAATGGAAACATCGTTCATGCATATGTACATCCTACCATCTCTATGAATGATGTAATTCATTTTCTATCTCTAAATTTAATGTGTTAATATAAATACATAAATAATGAACATATATGATATTTATATTATAGTTAAAATTCTATAAATTATAGAACCATGATCAATGTAAAAGGAACAAAAATACCATACCAAAACATACGTGAAAAATGAAGCAGTTATTACGTGAAACGTAATTTTAACAAAGAATTGTTAATTAAAATGTAATAAAAGGGTAGAAGTACATAATATATGATATAATATATATTATTATGGTCCTATAATATATTTATAATAAATTTATATTTATTATATAGGAGGATAGACTGATTTCAAGGCAAGAGGAACTCAATGTAAGAGATTTCTATCTCACTTTTTACTTCTACATGACACTTGCCATATTCCCCGCCTATTTCTTTTATATGGTGTATATACTACCCATTAATGTATTTTATTATTATTATCCGAAAAATTATATGGATTTATATATCCATTTATGATCTCTATTTTATGGGGTTTACGGTTCAAAAGTTACCAAAACAGTAATGGATTTTTGTCTCAATTTTTCTTCTTTGGGACATAAGTTATGTTATGCACCGATCTTCTTATATGAGGTGCATATACTACCCCTTTAACATGTTATGTCATGAATATATTTTTTCCAATTATATTCAAAGTTTCATTTTATTTTATTCTTTAATGTGGCCTATGATTCAAAAGATACCAAAGTGGTAAAAGTTTTATGTTAAAATATCAATGTTTGTTGAGATTGTTTAGGTTTATGCTTCCAATGATGAAATATTACGGTCCATATCTCAATAAACTCATGAATTTTCATCTCCTATAGTTATTTCATGAGAATAATTTTTCCCCTTTATTTTCCTCTCTTTATGCACTCAAAAGTTCAAATGAATTTTTTTAAAGAAAACTGACTTTCTTTGTCTCTTCGGTCGAAATTATTTTTTCTTCCAAAATCTTGTTTTTAAAAATTTCTTCCAAAATGTTTTTAAAATTATTAAAATGATTTATTAATGAAATTTTTTACCCAATTTAGTCTTTTTACAAAAAAAAATTATATGAATCTTTATTTCTTTTTTAAAAACAATATTCATTTAGATTTTTTTGAAAATGTTAAAGGAATATTTATTTTAACCCGCATGGCATGAACAGTATTTCCCACCATCATGAACACTCAATGTTTTAATGATTCCTTCATAAGTTTAAAAGGTTACTTTCAAGTAAAAATATTTTGAAGAATATTTATGTTTTAAAAAAGTCTTTTTTAATGTGGAAAGGATATTTTACTCAATAAAGTGATCTTTCAATATAATTTTCCATCTAAGATGACATTCTTTGATGTTGATTATGATTTTTAGGGATAAAATTTAATGATACCATCCTTATTATTTCTTTGGATGGTTAATTTTTATGTTGATGAAATGTTTATGAAACCCATTTATTTTTTTCAGGGGTTATGGTATGGTGAATTGAAGAAATATTTATGAAAATCATTTTCTGTACATGGGTCATAATGTGATGATACAAAGACTATTTTATGATATTATGGCACACATAAGTATGGATTTAATTATGAGATGGGTGGGACCTATATATCCCTTCAATGCATTGGGTAAATATAGATAACTCATTATTAAATATGATATGTATGAACACAATTACATGTTCACAATGTTATGTGTGAACCTTATAACAAGTTCACAATTTTATGTGTGAACTTGATTATATTTTTATAGTGTTATGTGTGGATGTAACAACCCAAGATATTATAAATAAAATTCCCATTTTGATTTAATTAAATGTCTTATTATTTAATATAGTTATATAAAACACATTCACTTATTTTGTTTTATTATATCAAATTGGATTTAAAATAACATTAATTAACATTACCATTGATAACATAGTCATTGAAAATTGATCACATGATTAGTATAAATATAGGGTTTTAACAAATCCAATTGACACAAAAAAAAAAGAAACTGATGACCTCAACTAGTAGGATCATACTCTATGCATCAAATTTATTAGAGCTTCCGAGGGAGATAGCATCACTGGGATTTTCCCTTGACCAGTCCCAAGCTGAGGTCTAACAACTTAAGCATGATCAAAACTATTTACGAGAGAAGTTCAAACTCATCAAGATCACGACCCAAACCATGTTCACCTAACCACCCCATGAAAGTCTTACCATCACGCACCTTACTCTTATGGATTTTTATGGTGTATTAAAGGGATATGTATCAAGACCCTATAAATATGAGTATATATATTATTTTTTAAAGAATAATTAATATATTTTCATCCTATTATGGTTACTTTATAAACGATTTTTATTTCGATATAATAAAACACAATTAGTATTTTTGGGTAATATTCAAATTAAATTAAGGAACTTATTTTTATGAATTAACATATTTTTGAAATAAATAATAAAATATTAAATAATCTTTATTAAATATAAATTATCATATAATTTTTATGAAGCTAAATGTAATTTTTATAAGGGTTCAAAAATTGTCATTGTCAAAAAACCCAGAATTTCTTAATAAATGTAGATTTTATTTAAAAATATAAAATTAACATATTTTAGATAAAATGAATATTATTTTTGGAATCAAAATTTTAAAATTATCCAATGGTGAATTTTTCATAATTTTCTGAGACAGTCAATTTTTTGGGTAAAAAATAAATATCGTATAAATATAATTTGTGTATTATTACATCATAATTACCAAAAAAGTGATATAATAAATACTATAAAAGGTATCCAAAACCAAATCTATGTTTTCAATTTAAAATAATGTGATTTTATGTTTATTTTATTAATTTTATAAAACCCTTATGAATCCTCCAAAACCATAAATATATTTAAAGGTTTTAAAACCATTTCTTTAAGAGTATGACTCACCTCCACATAAGTAAGGATACTATTTTATTTTATTTAGTTTGGACCTTGAACTTATAAAATAATTAGAACCACTCTCATTTGATAGAAACCATGGTAAAAAACACTAGGATGGTTTGTGGTTTTGGTTATTTTATTATGTAGAGTCAAAAACCTAAATAATAAAGAAATCCCCATTTTCCTATATAAACTCACCCAAGATCCCATTTCTATTCACTAAAACTCATTAGAGCACATCAATACTTTCTCATACACTCTCTATATTCCTTCCAAGTTCCCCCCAATATCTTAAGAATCCCCTCCCAAGCATTTGGATTCACACACTCAAGTAAAAGATTTCTCTCTTCTCATTTCCATTAAAGCACTTATTTTATGTTATGTCTCTTAAATTTTATTTTATTATGTTGGGATATGTTATTTCATATCCCACTTACTATAAATTTAATTTATAAATGAATATATCCCCCTTTAACTCTCATTAATCCTCCCATGATCCTTTTTGTACACCCGTTACCATGCCGAAATATAGATTGGATTCTATTCTTTATTCATGTTTCTTAATTAAATTATGCCTTATTTTTTCATTTTATAATGTTGGGATATGTTTTTAAATGTCCCTATTACGTCCCATTTGATTTCTATGTTATGATAGTCCCCCTTATCTCTCACCAACACATTTTTATGAATCTATAAGTGACGTTGTTATGCTACCGAAATTTCACCATGATTTTCCATGTCAAAACAATTATGTAGTGAATACCATACACATTTACTATCAAGTGTGTTCATATTAATGAACATATACTTTTTTAATGGGTACTTACATATATTTATTTCATACTCCTTGATCATGGAATAAATTATTTTTATGAATGAATCCATGTTGTATGATCTATGTGGCACACTTAAGTATGATAAAGAAATGAATGTGATGGGTGAACCCAAAATTATATAGTGATACAATGCATTAAGTAATTTCTAGTCTCATGATACATTATGTTGGGATAGTGAGTGAACCTAATTCATTTATGTAACTTTTTTCCACCATGATATCTTGGAATTTTAGTCTTGATCTATGTTTATAATGCAGTGTTTTAAGTTATTGCCACATTTTTCATGTTATGATTATCATATTGTATCATGCCTCATTATTCATATTTAGGATTCATGCTATTTTTATGACCCATTGATATTCCTATTGTCTAACATGTACCACATTATATCATTTTTATTCCATTATTAGGATTTATATCTCACCCCTTTCTTATGTTTTTCCTCAGATTATCCCATGAAATTTTAAAATCCATGGAATTTTAGAAGCATATTGAGGAATTTTTTAATAATGTAGTTGTATCCTATCTTTAATATGTTATTATATGTATCTAATTCCCAAATAAATTGTACTTATCAATATTCTAGGTTTTATTAAGTGTAATATTATGTAATAAATCATGTATTAATGAGAAATAAAGTGTGGGGTTATTATAGTTGGTATCAAAGGAAAAGTTTAGTTGTTTTTTAGGATTAGGATTAGAAAACTCTAGAAAAAGCCTTAGGGTTAAGACTAAGTATAATAAAAAATCCATAAATTTTGGTAAGTATTTAATAATTTTTTTATCACTAAAATTCATCCATATCTAGATACTACAAGTAGATGTGGTTCTGGAATAGATATACCTAGGGGTAAAAAATCCAACAAGGTGTGTCAGGCCTGACTAGGTGTAACTTAATACATGAAAATAGTTCTTACTGTGCACCTGGTTTGAAATTCCTAGAGGATATTCTTTAATAAATTCATAATCTCATTATGATCCATTATTAATAAAACAAAAAAAATTATCATAAGAATATATGTTAAGAAATATATCATAAATAACATAGATTGAAGCCTATAAATTCATAAGTTAAGAAATAAATGTAATTATAAGTTATCCATTTAATGTAATTGGATTACCTTTTATGTGTTTAATAGATTAAAATACTCATCCCTAGTTTTCATTTTATTTTAGTCGATGGTTGAAAATAGGAAGAATCGGGTAAACAATCAATGTGATGGGAAATATGACGATTGGACCAATGATATTCTCAAACCAATGGGAGTAGGAATTGAAAAATTTATGACAATACTCTCTTAGCTGAATCAGGTTCTGAATAGAAACATAGATTAGGAGAAGTTTCCAAACCCCCTAAGATAGAACAAGCTATGATTGATACCTTTATGTGACAAAGGCCTCTTACTTTCAATGGATCATATGATCCCTTAATCACAGAATAATGGATCAACTCTATTAAGAATATCTTCTCCATCCTTTAATGTTTTGAACAAGATAAGGTTCTATTTGTTGTTTATTCTATAGAGGGGTAAGTTGATCCATGGTGGACATTGATCAAGAATACAAATCCCAAGGAATGTATTGAAGTTATGGAGTGGAAATAATTCTGGAAAATGTTTTTCGATTAATATTTTCCTCACACTCTCCATCCTAAAATAGAAAGGTATTTTCTTGAACTTAAACAAAATAATGATGAATCTATCGGGTCATTCGAGGTAAACTTTACAATACTTGCACGATACACTTCCATATTTGTTGTTACCCTTGAATACAAGGTTAACTGCTTCTTTGGTGGTCTAAAACCTACTTTATTAAAACCCCTAGTTATTTGTGACTTTTATAGCTATGAGGAAATGTTGTAATGTGCCCTTAAATTTGAAATGGATATCAAAAAATATTAAGGGTATCACAGGGATAAGAAAAAAAAGTGAAGTTTAATTCTGACAGTCCGATGGAGAAATATAATAGTGATGAGAAATTTCAACATCCCACTTTTCAAAGGTATGAAAAGAAGAACCCTAGAAATTTCCTAAGGTGGGAAAGGAAATTATTTAGGTGTGGGAAGGAAGGAAACCTATCTAAAGATTGTCGATAGGAGAAACCTACTAATGTAATGGAGGAAAGAAATGCTATAGTCAATCCTCAGTGCATTGTTCATTGCTTCACCTACACGTAACCAGGGCACTTTACAAATCAATGCACTAAGACAAGGGTTTTTGGAGAAAACCAAAAACCTCCAAGGAAACAATGGAGATCTTTTTCCATCACAATCGCTAAGGTGGACCTCAAAAAAAAGTGGTGACAGGTACACTAGTTATTTATTCAAGAATAGTGAATATACTTTTTGATTTTGGTTATATGCATTCCTTCATATCATGAAATTTTAGTAGAACTATTCAAACAGCATAACAAATCATGGAAGTAGATCTATTGGTAAAAATGGAAAATAGGGAAATTATTGCATCCCAAGTATATATATCCTCCCTGATCATAATTTGTGGGTGGAACTTTTTAGAAAACCTTGACAAACTACCTTTGGTGGAATTTGATGAAATTATGGGTATAGATTGGATTTCCCTATATAGATCCAACATAAATTTCCTCAAAAAGGAAATCACTCTATGTATTGAAAATCCGCCCCTAATTCCATACAAGTGCATGGAGAGGATGAATCTTATTTAGCACCAACATCTCAATAATAGATATTATTTCCCTTTGAGAAAGCATGTCTATCTCAAATTATTGATTCTAAGGAAAATATTATCCTTGAAGACATTCCCGTTGTGAGGGAATATGAAGATGTGTTTCCTAATGAATTTCTTGGCCTTTCTCCTAGTCAAGAGGTTATATTTTCAATTGATATTATACCTAGGTAATTTCCATTATCCAAGACTCTATATAGAATGGATGTTGTGAAACTTGATGAGATGAAGAAAAAACTAAAGAATAATCTAAATAAATGGTTCACACACCCAAGTGATTCACTATTGGGTGCACTAGTCCTCTTCTTTAAGAAGAAGGATGGGTTAATGTGCATTTTCCTTGATTATTGTGAGCTCAACAAGATCATGATAAAGAACAAGTATCCACTACCACAGATTGATGACTTATTAATCAGCTACATGGAGAAAAATACTTCTCCAAAGTGGATATGAGGTTAGGATATTACCAAGTTAGGGTGAAGAAGGAGGATATCCCCAAGACTTCTTTTCATACAAGTTACAAACACTATGAGTTCATAGTAATTGTATTTGGACTCACTAATACTCTAGAAATCTTTATGGACCTAATGAATAGAGTCTTTAGAGATTACCTATACAAATTTGTGGTATTATTTATAGATTATATTCTAATATACTCCAAAACTAATGAGAATCATGAGGAGTATCTGATCATTATGCTAAAGACCTTGTGAAAGGAGAATCTTTATACCAAGTATTGAAAATGTAAGTTCTAATTGAAGGAAGTCTCATTCTTGGGGAATATCATCACAAGAAATGGGATATATATGAACCATTCAAAGATAGAAGTAATTAAAGGATGGTATATTCCAATATCTATGATAGATATCTGTAGTTTTCTTAGATCAACTGGGTATTATCATTGATTTGAGAGAAATGTTTTGTGATTTTCAAACCATATAACCAAGATAACTTGGAAGGGTGTCAATTTTTCTTGGAATGATGAGTGTGAAGAGAGATTAAAGGAATTGAAAATAAGTCTTATCACTTCCCTTGTGCTCACACTACCCATAAGTGAAGAAATTTTCATAGTATTAAGCGATGCTTCAAAGAAGGTGTTGGGTTGTGTGTTAATTCATAAGGACAAATCCATAGCCTATGCTTCAAGGTAGTTAAAAGTTCATGAATAAAATTTCCCAATGCATGATCTGGAGTTAGATATAGTGATATTTGATTAAAAAATATGGATTGGGGAAAAGTGTGAAATATATATGGATCATAAAAGTATCAAATATATATTCACACAGAAAGAGTTGAATATACTCCGATGAAGATGGTTAGAGTTGATCAAGGAATATAACTTCTCAATCTACTACCATACTGAGAAAGTGAATAAATTAGTGGATGATCTAAGTAGAAAGGACCCAATAATTCTATCATTGATGAGAATTGAGAGGGATCCGATCTTTTTAGATTTGGAATGGATGGACATGGGAATCATAAAGGAAGGAACATCATCAATATTTTCACAAATGATTTCTCAACTGTCTGTTTTAGAGAGGTTAAAGGATTCTCAAGGAGATGATGTAGGAATTCATAAGAAAGTGGAAACTATAAGAAAGGTAAATCCTTAGAGTTCAATTTTAATGAAGAAGGTTTTGTGAGATTTGGGTCACGACTACGTATACCATCAAATCTTGAGTTAAATAAGAAGTTGTTGGATGATGCACATTGTTTAACTTTCTCCATTCACCCAAGAATCGAAAAGATGTATCGTGATCTATGAGAGAACTATTGGCGGTAAAATATGAATAAGAATATTTTTGAATATATATAAAAGTGTTTGGTATGTCAATGAGTGAAGGTTTAAAGAAAAAAGTCTAAGGGGATGATGAAACCATTACCCATACCAACATGGAAATGGGAAAACATCACCATGGAATTTGTCACCAGAATTCCAAATAAATCTAGGGGAAATAATTCTATATGGGTTATTGTGGATCATATTATAAAGATAGATCACTTTATTTCAATTCAAAAGGATTTATCTCTTGATAAAATTTCACTGATATACATTAAATAAGTGGTAAGGCTGCATGGAGTATAACTATTGATTATATCCGATCGAGATTTTAGATTCACCTCCAATTTTTGGAAAAGTCTCCAATATTCTCTAAACACTAAGATGAACTTCAGTATGGCCTATCATACTCAAACTGATCGCCAATTTGAGCATACTATTTAAACACTGGAAGACAATTTGTGGGAATGTTCTATGGACTTCAAAGGAGAATGGGACAAACATCTACCTCTAGTCAAGTTATTTTACAACTGAAGTGCATTGTGTTGCATTTGTTGTCAATGAGGCATGAAGTTGTCTTGGAATGAATGGATGTCAAGGAGTCAAGATGTGAATGTCAAAGGATGTGATGGTGATGGTGATGAAGGAGAATGGCCATGGTACACAGATGCATGTCACTTAGGAGATTCACTAAGTGACATAGGAGATGATGGTTGAAACATTCTCTAAGAACATCAGACGATTGTTGAACTGATCCTTAAGTTCAAAGAACTTGTATCCTGATGATACAATGTCACAACATTGATTGAAGACCATGCATTGTGCTGACAATGCATGAGGAGAAGCAAGAGATCCATCCACAACTTCTAAGTGGATGAAGTGGATTGAAGAAGTCCATGCACTATCACTTAGTGCATGTGAATTAGAAGTTGATCCAACGTGATCTCTGATTGGATCAATGAAGAACATTGAAGACTCTATTTGATTCAGGAGTTTGGTTGAAGAAGAAGTACCTTCAAGAATTTCCCTCCTAAGTAATGAATATATGTTGAGGAGATTGGAAGAATTCTTATGAAGAAGAAATGAAGAAATGGAGAAGAGGAAGAAGGCTTGGAGTGGCTTGGCTTTTGGCTTATACTCATGGAGGACTTTGTTTTTGAAAAAGTCTTATTCTATACTTTGCCAAAAAATATGGCCAGCCCGTGAGCACCTTGTGGGTTCAACCCCAAGGCTCATGTGGGCCTAAGGCGCCACGCCCAAGGGGGAACCCGTGGGGCGAGCTCAGGGCGGCAGGGGCGCACCCACAGACACGCATGGGCGCCTAGGGCACGCCCGGAGGAGCGCAGGGGGCCGTGTGTAAGCCCCCGAGGGCACGCGGTGGTGAAACCCGCGCGCCGGAGGAGCATAGTGGGCGCTAGGAGCGCGCCCGCAGGAGCAAGAGTGGGCGCAGAGCGCGCCCGCAGAAGAGAACACGGTGCGGGGCGGCACCGTGGAGGGGGAAGTGCAACTGAGCGTTGAGCAGGGAGCGCTTAGTTAATAAGCTGCGGAAAAACCGCGCCCCGTTTCGATGTGGGACGCGGAAAATTTCCCGGGATTGAATCTGAGCCGCTCGATTGATCGCGCGCTTGATCTGCGCCGCACGATCCATCCGCGGCGCCGCGATCTAATCCAAGTCGTCGAAACCCTTTTGATCACCGCATCCGACGGCCCCGGCATCGTCTCCTCCCTCGAGCTCGACCGAAGCTCCCCGCGAACTCCGTTCGAACCAGGAGTAACCCGAGCAGTGTTTTCGAGCTCCCGGCCACCGCTGATCGAA
This sequence comes from Viscum album, assembly GCA_963277665.1. Taxonomy (NCBI): domain Eukaryota; kingdom Viridiplantae; phylum Streptophyta; class Magnoliopsida; order Santalales; family Viscaceae; genus Viscum; species Viscum album. Next base: position 767,090,420 of record OY728138.1, read on the forward strand.
GTGAAGCCTCCATGGTGATCGTCTGGACCTACTGAACCGATCCATGCTTAAAAATACACATGCATGCAATGTTTGGGAGATTTCGATGAAGGCTGAAGCAAACCGAAGGTGCGAGGCCATTCGGTGTTGATACTCTGCATGGTTTGGATCGAAGGAAGGCCGTGCATGCGTTCTAAGTCGCATGCACGTGAAGAAGGCCGAAAACTAAGGGAAGCCGCGTGAAACAGAGGAGAAACAAGATTTTGGAAATATTGAAGATCCGAAGATCTCGGGTGTTTGAAGTTATTGCACGCGGATAATCTGAGGCAGTCTCTGCCTATAAAAATGAGGCCGAGCCCTCTGTGCCGTTTTGCTGAAGTTCTGTTGAATACCCGAAGTCCCGCGTGTGCTCTGCCTCGCGAAGAAAGAAGCCACCGCGCAAAAACTTTGCGCGGCTATTGTTCTCGGTGCCACCCGAGGCCCGAAGGAGTTCCTTTCGCGCACCCCTTGCGCGAAAGAGGTGAAGGAGGAGAAGGAGTCCCCTGTGCGCACCTCTTGCGCGACAGGAAGGAGTTTGGGCAGCACAAAGTTGTGCGCCTCCTCTGTGCACCGTGCCCCCTGCGCGGTAGCACTTGCGCGCCCGCGGTGCCTTGCACCCGAGGCTTGCGCGCCCTAGAGGCCTTGTGCACTTGCACGCTGCCTTGTGCACCAAGTGTGCCTCGTGCTTTGTTGAAGAAGAGGAGGCCGCGGCTCATCAAGCACTTGCGCGCCAACTTTGAAGGTGGAAGACCCGAGCCTTTGTGCTTGTGTGCCAAGTGAGGAGAAGGCCCTACGGGCAGTAGCTTGTGCAAAATTGAAGAACCACTTATGGGTTAAGTGTGTGCAAGAACAAGTGAAGCCTTGCCTCGTGTGTGTGCTAAGTGGAGAAGAAGTACCTGAGGCACTTTGTGTGCAATTTGAAGAAGAAGGCCGTAGCCCTTGTTGGTTACTTGAAGATTAAAAGAGAAAGAACAAATTGTGTGTGCAAAGAAGAATAAAAGAGTAAACCTTGTGTGCCAAGAGAAGTGGAAGGCCGTAGCCACATTTCCCCTTGTGTGTGTGCTAAGTGCAAAGAAGGGCAGTAGGTGTTCGGGTGTGTGTGCAAGAAGGGAAGAGAAGGCCGAGCCATAGTGCCTTGTGTGCCAAGTGAAGTGGAATACCACACATTGTGTGTGAAGTGAAAAAGGCCGAGAGGAAGTGTGTGCAAGTGGAAGAGGCCGTAGCCTTGTGTGTGCACACTATTGAAGAACAACTAAAAGAACACTAAAGTGTGTGTGTGCAACAAGAAGAGGAAGGTCACTACAAGTGTATGCTAAGTGAAGAATTTGTGTGTGCAAACTAAAAAAAAGTGGCCGAACCTAGGTGTGCACTAAAAGTGAACACACTTAGAAGAAGTTGAAAGGAGGACATCCACACTAAAGTAGAACACACTCTAAGTGTGTAAGCAAATTGAATTAAGTGTGTGAAGTTCAGTGAAGGTGTGTGCTTAAAGATACTACACCCTTTGTGGGTCTACTGCACCAAGAAGAGGAAAGGAGGAGTGCATGCATGCATGCATGCACGTGCACACGTGAACAGTGCTAAATCAGTGGTGTGCAACTGAGACTGGACCAGACCGAAGATAAAGATATTATTCGTCTGAGCATTCAGTAATTGGAGAGAAGCCGGGGCATCCTTAGAAGAAGGTGATAAAGCCCGAGCAAGATGAGAAGACCTGTTCACCACAAGTGATCAGAGGAACAGAGCAAGGCCAGCAGTCTTTATCCCAGACTGCTGAAGATACTTGAAGAGCTGAACAAGAAGAAGAGCTACTCGTGTGACTCGAGCAGCCAGGAGAAGACCCTGTGGGATTCAGGGAGAAGAAGTCTTCAGTGGGATTCTGGAGCAGGCCAGTGGGACTCTGGTAACACTGTGGGACGCAGTATAAAGACCCTCCTGTGGGACTCAGGAGAGATACAGTGAGACTCTGTATCGACCATTGTAATTCTAACAAGTTATAATGGGAGAATCCATGCTTGGAGAGCATGGCAAGGATGTAGGCCTTTGGTGCCGAACCTTGTAAATCCTTGTGTCCTGTGCCTTTTCATTACTGCATTATCCGGGAAAGGTTGAGAGATACAAGAAGAGTGGATCGAGGCTTTAACCATCCATAGAGGTTTAATTGATAAGAATCAATTAGTAAAAAGTTTTAAGGGATCACTGATTCACCCCCTCCCCCTCTCAGTGATTCACACTGATCTGGGCACTTCAATTGGTATCAGAGCCAGGTTACCTCTAAAAGATCCAAGGGAGTCTTTATGGAGTGCATATTTGAGGAAATGAGTGACCAGCCTCAAATGGAGATATCTTCCAAGACTCAGAAAAATAGAAAGAAGAAACAGGCAAAGAAGATGAGGAAGAAGGTTGTAGCAATCAGAGAAACTCCTTCTATGGAAAGAAATGTGAATGTCACATCAGATGACAATTCCTTTTATCATTCTTCTGATGAAGCCTGCTCTAGCTGTGATGAAGATGGAAGAAACAATGATCTTCTAAATGCAATCAAATATCTTCAGAAGAGAGTCCCCAAGAAAGTTGCAATGTGTATAGCTACAGGCCTCCTTGATCTTCAAGAAGAAAAATTACAGCTAGAAGATGAAGCCAATTCTCTGGAAGTCCAATTGGCTAAAAGGGTTGGCATAACCAACACTCTCAGAAAGCTGGTAAATGCCAAAGATGAAACAGTATCTCTTTGCAATGAAAGATATGAAGACACTGCTGAAGAATTGCAAAGAAGCCTTTCTGAGAAAGAAATCTTTAAAGTTATAATCAAAGATGTTTACCATGCACTGGAGAAGAGACATAGAGTATCAATGGTTGTTAAAGATGCTCAACTTGAAGACAAAGTAAAATTGGTGAAGGAGCTGAACAATTCATTGCAAGAATTAAAGAAGGTGCATGAAGACCAGATGAAACAACTGGTGGAGAATTGGGAAGGAAGGCTAAGAACTATTGAGGATGAGAAGAACTCCCTTAACATGAAATGCTTAGAACTAGAGGTGATATTGACAAATCAGCAATCACCTAAATCCAAAGCCTCCCAGTCAACTGAAAGAAGAAATGTTGCTACTCAAGTGAGCTTTGATAAGGATGATTCTAAAAGCAAGACATCCTCTAGTGAAAGTGCAACAACTTCTAGAAAGAAGGTACCATCCATACCATCTTGTACTGATGCTTCTAATTGTGTTTCCACAAAAAGTGCAGGATGGAAAAATAATTCCAAACAAGTATGGATGAATACAATGAAGAAAGAAAGCTCTCCTGAAGCAGCACAACAATTCAAGACAGGTACCCAACAATCAGAAGGAATCAAGAGGTCAAGATTTGTGGGTCAATGTTGGTGTTGTAACAAGTATGGGCATTGTGCAAAGGATTGTTGGTACAATCCACTGAATGCCAAAGCACAGAGGAAGCCCATGCCTAGGGGGAGCAAGCCAGAAGGAAAGAAGCAACATCCACAGGTCCAGAGACATCTGTTTACTGCAAATAGATTTGGATTACTTGACAACATCTGGGATGATTGCAAAAGTGGTCAAATAGATACATGTCAATCTCCAACTGTATCCATAGCTCAAAAGAAGAAAAGATCACATAACCTGGCTAAGAGAGATTCCTTGGGAAGCAAGAAGAAAGTAGAAAATGCTCCCAAGAAGTGTTTTAGAAATGAAGAGAAGTCCTTGGAGTCTGAGTCCAAGAAGGGTGATGCATCCAGAAGGACCACCAAGAAATGCTTCTACTGTGGAAAGAAAGGGCATATCATGGATCTTTGTAAAGAAGCCATGAAATTCAATAGAGGCAGACTGAACTCAAACAGACAATCAATCCAGAAGAAGCAGAAGGGATTGATTGAAAACAAGTTGCCTAAGAAAGGTAGCTTGACAGCATCTAAGGAACCATGTGAAACTTCCAGAACTGGGGCCACTCTTCCAAATGATATACTTGTCATATGGCCACATCAGTTGCAACTTGCCAGAGATCTACAAAGATCTGAAGATGAAGTTCTGGCAATTGCTAAGGCAAAAGGGAAGAAGAATATTTCACATGAAGATGTATTGAGATCCACACTAGCACAATCATCAATGAAGATCAAATGTGCAAGTGTGAAGACTGGTGAAAATGGGACATCTCGGTTGAGAGAATCTTCTCAACCTTGTTGTTCACATTGATGAACCAAGGAGGTTCCATCTTATTCCCTTATACATTGGTATTTACATGTGCTAACAATGCAGGGAATTGTAGATGATGATCATTCTCAACTGGAGGATGGTTTGGAAAGAATGGAGTGCACCCCTTGAGGGGGAGCCAATCTGGAGAAGATGGTATTGTAAGATTTAATACTATCTTGAGAAAAGCTGAAGGTATTCCAATCATACTTTCATCCCTTGTTTCTTAATTGAGTTTATCTTGTCAATTAAGGGGGAGTATGGATTGAAGGAAAGTAGATGAAAGGGGGAGCTTTATCTTTGCACTGAACTTTCTAATGAGTTTTGTGAAGTATGTGCAGGATTTAGCAATTCATTGGTATATCTGAAAAATTTCAAACCCCTAAGCATGATCTCACATGTACAGTGAATTTTGGACAGCTTTGAATTCCTTGGTCATATCACTCTTGTTTTCTACACCGGGTTAGCCCAAGTAGACTTAGAGCTGATTTACTAAAGGTTCTTTGCTAAAGAGAACATGTGACATCATCCCTCTCTTAGTGTTTTTCAAGAAAATACTTTTTAAAGGGAGGAAGTGATATTTTGAAGAGAACCACACCACACCTTTGCATTTGATTGCCAATAAGGGGGAGAAAATATTGGCACACATATTGACCCATTCATATGTGCTAAAGGAGTGTATTGACAACAAATACAAAGGGGGAGATTGAAGTGCATTGTGTTGCATTTGTTGTCAATGAGGCATGAAGTTGTCTTGGAATGAATGGATGTCAAGGAGTCAAGATGTGAATGTCAAAGGATGTGATGGTGATGGTGATGAAGGAGAATGGCCATGGTACACAGATGCATGTCACTTAGGAGATTCACTAAGTGACATAGGAGATGATGGTTGAAACATTCTCTAAGAACATCAGACAATTGTTGAACTGATCCTTAAGTTCAAAGAATTTGTATCCTGATGATACAATGTCACAACATTGATTGAAGACCATGCATTGTGCTGACAATGCATGAGGAGAAGCAAGAGATCCATCCACAACTTCTAAGTGGATGAAGTGGATTGAAGAAGTCCATGCACTATCACTTAGTGCATGTGAATTAGAAGTTGGTCCAACGTGATCTCTGATTGGATCAATGAAGAACATTGAAGACTCTATTTGATTCAGGAGTTCGGTTGAAGAAGAAGTACCTTCAAGAATTTCCCTCCTAAGTAATGAATATATGTTGAGGATATTGGAAGAATTCTTATGAAGAAGAAATGAAGAAATGGAGAAGAGGAAGAAGGCTTGGAGTGGCTTGGCTTTTGGCTTATACTCATGGAGGACTTTGTTTTTGACAAAGTCTTATTCTATACTTTGCCAAAAAATATGGCCATCCCGTGAGCACCTTGTGGGTTCAACCCCAAGGCTCATGTGGGCCTAAGGCGCCACGCCCAAGGGGGAACCCGTGGGGCGAGCTCAGGGCGGCAGGGGCGCACCCGCAGACACGCATGGGCGCCTAGGGCACGCCCGGAGGAGCGCAGGGGGCCGTGTGTAAGCCCCCGAGGGCACGCGGTGGTGAAACCCGCGCGCCGGAGGAGCATAGTGGGCGCTAGGAGCGCGCCCGCAGGAGCAAGAGTGGGCGCAGAGCGCGCCCGCAGAAGAGAACACGGTGCGGGGCGGCACCGTGGAGGGGGAAGTGCAACTGAGCGTTGAGCAGGGAGCGCTTAGTTAATAAGCTGCGGAAAAACCGCGCCCCGTTTCGATGTGGGACGCGGAAAATTTCCCGGGATTGAATCTGAGCCGCTCGATTGATCGCGCGCTTGATCTGCGCCGCACGATCCATCCGCGGCGCCGCGATCTAATCCAAGTCGTCGAAACCCTTTTGATCACCGCATCCGACGGCCCCGGCATCGTCTCCTCCCTCGAGCTCGACCGAAGCTCCCCGCGAACTCCGTTCGAACCAGGAGTAACCCGAGCAGTGTTTTCAAGCTCCCGGCCACCGCTGATCGAAGTGAAGCCTCCATGGTGATCGTCTGGACCTACTGAACCGATCCATGCTTAAAAATACACATGCATGCAATGTTTGGGAGATTTCGATGAAGGACGAAGCAAACCGAAGGTGCGAGGCCATTCGGTGTTGATACTCTGCATGGTTTGGATCGAAGGAAGGCCGTGCATGCGTTCTAAGTCGCATGCACGTGAAGAAGGCCGAAAACTAAGGGAAGCCGCGTGAAACAGAGGAGAAACAAGATTTTGGAAATCTTGAAGATCCGAAGATCTCGGGTGTTTGAAGTTATTGCACGCGGATAATCCGAGGCAGTCTCTGCCTATAAAAATGAGGTCGAGCCCTCTGTGTCGTTTTGCTGAAGTTCTGTTGAATACCCGAAGTCCCGCGTGTGCTCTGCCTCGCGAAGAAAGAAGCCACCGTGCAAAAACTTTGCGCGGCTATTGTTCTCGGTGCCACCCGAGGCCCGAAGGAGTTCCTTTCGCGCACCCCTTGCGCGAAAGAGGTGAAGGAGGAGAAGGAGTCCCCTGTGCGCACCTCTTGCGCGACAGGAAGGAGTTTGGGCAGCACAAAGTTGTGCGCCTCCTCTGTGCATCGTGCCCCCTGCGCGGTAGCACTTGCGCGCCCGCGGTGCCTTGCACCCGAGGATTGCGCGCCCTAGAGGCCTTGTGCACTTGCACGCTGCCTTGTGCACCAAGTGTGCCTCGTGCTTTGTTGAAGAAGAGGAGGTCGCGGCTCATCAAGCACTTGTGCGCCAACTTTGAAGGTGGAAGACCCGAGCCTTTGTGCTTGTGTGCCAAGTGAGGAGAAGGCCCTACGGGCAGTAGCTTGTGCAAAATTGAAGAACCACTTATGGGTTAAGTGTGTGCAAGAACAAGTGAAGCCTTGCCTCGTGTGTGTGCTAAGTGGAGAAGAAGTACCCGAGGCACTTTGTGTGCAATTTGAAGAAGAAGGCCATAGCCCTTGTTGGTTACTTGAATATTAAAAGAGAAAGAACAAATTGTGTGTGCAAAGAAGAATAAAAGAGTAAACCTTGTGTGCCAAGAGAAGTGGAAGGCCGTAGCCACATTTCCCCTTGTGTGTGTGCTAAGTGCAAAGAAGGGCAGTAGGTGTTCGGGTGTGTGTGCAAGAAGGGAAGAGAAGGCCGAGCCTTAGTGCCTTGTGTGCCAAGTGAAGTGGAATACCACACATTGTGTGTGAAGTGAAAAAGGCCGAGAGGAAGTGTGTGCAAGTGGAAGAGGCCGTAGCCTTGTGTGTGCACACTATTGAAGAACAACTAAAAGAACACTAAAGTGTGTGTGTGCAACAAGAAGAGGAAGGTCACTACAAGTGTATGCTAAGTGAAGAATTTGTGTGTGCAAACTAAAAAAAAGTGGCCGAACCTAGGTGTGCACTAAAAGTGAACACACTTAGAAGAAGTTGAAAGGAGGACATCCACACTAAAGTAGAACACACTCTAAGTGTGTAAGCAAATTGAATTAAGTGTGTGAAGTTCAGTGAAGGTGTGTGCTTAAAGATACTACACCCTTTGTGGGTCTACTACACCAAGAAGAGGAAAGGAGGAGTGCATGCATGCATGCATGCACGTGCACACGTGAACAGTGCTAAATCAGTGGTGTGCAACTGAGACTGGACCAGACCGAAGATAAAGATATTATTCGTCTGAGCATTCAGTAATTGGAGAGAAGTCGGGGCATCCTTAGAAGAAGGTGATAAAGCCCGAGCAAGATGAGAAGACCTGTTCACCACAAGTGATCAGAGGAACAGAGCAAGGCCAGCAGTCTTTATCCCAGACTGCTGAAGATACTTGAAGAGCTGAACAAGAAGAAGAGCTACTCGTGTGACTCGAGCAGCCAGGAGAAGACCCTGTGGGACTCAGGGAGAAGAAGTCTTCAGTGGGATTCTGGAGCAGGCCAGTGGGACTCTGGTAACACTATGGGACGCAGTATAAAGACCCTCCTGTGGGACTCAGGAGAGATACAGTGAGACTCTGTATCGACCATTGTAATTCTAACAAGTTATAATGGGAGAATCCATGCTTGGAGAGAATGGCAAGGATGTAGGCCTTTGGTGCCGAACCTTGTAAATCCTTGTGTCCTGTGCCTTTTCATTACTGCATTATCCGGGAAAGGTTGAGAGATACAAGAAGAGTGGATCGAGGCTTTAACCAGCCATAGAGGTTTAATTGATAAGAATCAATTAGTAAAAAGTTTTAAGGGATCATTGATTCACCCCCTCCCCCTCTCAGTGATTCACACTGATCTGGGCACTTCAACAACAATAGTTTCCAATCGAGTATCTAAATGGATTCCTATGAATCCCTTTATGAGAAGAGGTGTAGAACGCCTACATGTTGGGATGAATTTTGGAAATAAAAACTACTAGGTCCTAAAATGGTTGAGGAAATATTGGAAAAGGTTAAGACCATTCAGCATCACATCTAGGCTGCTCTGTAACGCCATGACCCCAGAAGCCCAGAGCCAGTACATTATTTAATAAATTCGCATGATTACAAGGAATCAAGTCCTGAAGGACCGATCAGTTTAGTAGTCTTGGAAAATAGATTACATACGTGAACATTACATTACACATTCAAACATAAAACACAACATAAATAATTAGTTGAGAACACCATTATTCCTCTAACTTAACCCTATACATCATACATGTAACACCCCAATCTTCAACGGTATGTTTCCCTTTGAATAATGCAGTATCTTGCATTGTACGCAACTTGGAGTTTTAACACACCACGACCAATCAAACTAGCTATTATAAATAGTAATAACCACTCTTTGAAATTTTATAAATTTTATTTTTTAAAATGGACTTCATTTTTGAATTCTAAATATCAAAATTAGCTTAGGGTTAATTTTTTGTATTTTTCTGAAAACTTTCAATTTTTGATGAATAGTAAAAAAACATTGCGTTATTGTTTAAAACTGACTTTTTATTTAAATAATTAGTTGTATTATTTTAATTTATTTTAGGTCAAAATAGATACATAATACCTATATATTTTCAATTTAATTCACTGGAGTCATTTTATAATAATTTTAGATATATAAAATTTTATTGAACTTTTTATCGTCTTTTACCCACCTTTTAGAAACATTTACAAATTTGCCTAAAACTTACCACTTATGTGAGTTGAATTTCAAAAATCTAAGAGACGCAGTTGAAATCAGTAACTCAAATGTGGTTCAATAATATGAAAAATAATTTTTGGTGAATGGTAACTTTTGACTTTTATTTACCACGGTTAAAAGTAAATTGGGCAATTAAGGGTAAAAATGATATTATAATTACCCTAACACATGTACTAATTCTATTAGATAAGTGTAATTCAACCAAAAAAACTTTAAGAATAAAATATGATCCTATTGGTCCACTTGGATTAGATTGGGACATTTATTATTATTTTATTTAAACAAGAGTTAAAAGAGTTAAATTCAAAGTTTAATAACTAAACCATTTTTAATATAGGGTTACACACAATATAAATTCGAATATAAATATTAATTAGAAATATAAAAATATTTCCTACATAATGATATTTTATTTATAATTTTTAGACATTAAATAATTTAATTTATTTATGACACAACGATGATGTAGTAATTACCTTAATAATGAAATATTAAAATAATTGATATTATAAATATCCCAATAAATGTAAATTGATACTTTTGATAAATTAAACTAATTTTATAGGTTAATATGACATGGTAGAGTTGATTAAATACATTTTATTCTAAGTGATAAATTTTTTATCGCTTTAAAAAAAATCAAATACTAAATAGTGTCAAAATTGACATAATTGAGTTTTTAAAACAAATACTATATTATTAATTGATATAATATTCCTAAAAATATAATGTTCGGACAAAGAACTTAGATAAAGTTATATATATTAATAATTAACCACATGGGGTTCTCTTGTCTTGTTATAGTTAGTTTATTAACCATATAATATTAAAATACAAAGAGACATGATAAATATCAAACTATTTAGCTAAGAGTTAAATCTAAAAGATAAGGTTAATATGGTGACCTAAACCTATCCAAAACCTATTGGTTGAGATTTTTTAGACCCATAACCACCTTATCCTGGAAATAAATCATTTTGGAGCCATTAGAAACCGAAAATGATTTTATTATAAAATAATATTTCAATCTTTTCCTAAAGTGACCCTCACCTCTCTTATAAAAGGGCACTTCCCCTTCTCTTAATTTCACATCTCCAAATCCATTTTTATCGGACAAAACCTATCCAAATATCCTCCAAAATTTACTCCCTTTATCCTATAGTCATTACTTTGGTTATAAATCCAACCTAAGGATCCCTTTTGATCAAATTAAAAGGAAGAACCCGAAGAAGAGGTAAATATTTCAATCACCTCTTTCAAGTTCTTTTCTTCTTCCACTTCCTCTTTCTTTGTTGTTTCCATTCTAAAATAATAACTCTAGTATCTTCTATATACTTTTATGTTATTATAAAAATGGTACAACCATATTCATTATTCTATCCATTATATAAATGAAAAATTCATCATACGTGCGTACGTGCGGCTTACCGTCTCCATGTCATGGTGTAGTTTGTTATTCAAACACTTCATTATTTGTATGGGTATAATAATAAGTATAAATGATGTAAATAATAAATATAACATGTTAATGATTCTTTATATATGATATACCATCTAATTACATACGATTTCACCATCAATATAATGATATTGTCGCTCGTGCGTATGTATGGATTACCGTCTCCGCGAACGCGATGAGATTCATTCCACGTCGTAATCATTCAAGAATAATTTTAATTTTATGATTAAAAATAATGTTTATGAACATAATATAATTATGTGTATGAATCAAATACATCCTATCCATAACAAATATGACTTATGTAACCAAGCATATAAAGGAAAACGAATCAGTTAACACCCGAAACGATGACACTACTAAAATATTATTAACAAAGAAATATTATACGATCATATATGATATCATATTTATGTATATGATTATTTTATAATTTAATAACAGTGTTTTAACTATTATACTGGAGGTTAACATACCACTAACTAAGTAAAATTACAAGGTAAGGGTTAATTTCACAATCTCTTTATTATCTGAGGTTGTTTTTACGTAAGTATATACTGGGACTTCTTTATCATCCACATCCATGTTTCTTAAAAATTTATTTCAAAACATTTTTACTATTTACTAGACTATGAGTTAAATTAATTTATACCCTTGTTTGACTATTTATAAAATGGTTTGAAAGGAATATTTCCGCCGTTTTCCAAACAAGGTACTTTATGACCTTTTCGACAAAATTAAGTTAAGAATGTCTTTTTTTAACTTATACGGTAGGTGTGTCTATTTTCCGTAGTTATATCATCGTTGAAGATTCCCATACAAGTTTATAAGAATATTTTCAAAATAAATGTTTTTTTATAATTATGTGACTTTTAAATGATTTCAAAATAGAAAGAGGTATTTATTTCAAATAATTTTCATTTCATCTATGTCAACATCCTTGGATAGATTTTATACTTTTTGGAAGTTGGTTTATTTTGATAAAAATCTTCCATATTGTATTGAAGTTTTTGTGATATGTTTGACTATGGATGTTTCATTTTAACACTATTCATGGTTTATGGATAAATTATTGACATTTTGTATGCTAGTTTTAATACGAGTGTTTATGTTATGTTTAAACCTTTTCATATGAGGAATGCATTGGACTTAGTAAGTGACGGGTGGATCCCGCTATAACTCCTAGATGAATCGGTAGGTACCATGAGACAAACTAGTGTCTTGGAACAAGGCCTTGAAAAAATATTATTTGTAGTCTTGGCACAAGGCCTTGACTATGTGGTTATGAATTCTGGCATTATGCATTCCATCATTATGAAAGTGGCTATTGATATTGCATGTGATTATTCAACTAGTAGAATATCCATGTAAATAAGTAAATGAAATTATTTGATTTTATCTTTTCCATATTGTACTGAAGTTTAATTTTAAAAGGATTTTGTTTTAGTCTTATACTTTCCCTTAAATGTTTATGCTTATTTATGAAATTTTTGGCTATATTGTTATCCTTACTGAGCATCTGAGCTCACCCCTTTCTATGTTTTATTTTTTTTAGGATGTGAAGAAATATTTTATGGTTGACCTGCAGGGATAGGCTAAGAATATAAGTGTGTTCATTGGGGACAAAATGGTGTTCATGTTTTTATTTCATGATGTAATTTAAAACTTATAAATGTATATAGTACTTCCAAGGCTACTAAACTGATTGGTATTTTGGGACATGATACCTTGTATCATGCCAATGTTATGTAATAATGCACCAACTCTGGGTAACTGGGTTTGGGGTGTTACAGTTGGTATCAGAGGAAGTTTAGTACAAACCTTGGAAACTAGATTTAGATAAAATCTGATTAGAGCACATTACCCTGAGATAGACTTTGAGGATTGGTATAAAATAACTTCATAGAATCTTGGTAATGTAGAGATTTTGTGTATTTTCCAAGTAATAAATCCCTTTATGGATACGAGCAGGTAAGGTGTCTCTAGCATAGATGTACCTAGGAGTGAAAACTCTGACAAGGAGTTTCGGGCTTGACCTAGGGTATCCTGGTACACGAAAATGGGTCTTGCTGCACTCTTGGTTACGACACTCCCGGGGAATATGCTTAGGATAATTCACATTTTCTTTATAAACTGTTATGAAGGATTTATGATTATATACCTCCTTGAAGAAAACATTTTTTTATGATTATGGATTATATCCAAAAATTGTTCAATTTAAGTTAAGTGTTTTACAAGTTTGGAATTATGTATTGTAATTCATAAAATAATCTATTGTATTCCAATGTTTAGAAATAGTGCCTAGTGGAAGGAATGGAAAGTATATCAACGCACGTAATCCATTTATGGATTTCCCTCTTACTCAAGATAATTATAGTGGAGCTAGTGATGCAACTAATGCTGATCAGTTTATCACCATACTGGGACAACTCACTTGGGTTATGAATAATAACCTTACCCGTATGGAGCACCCATATCCAAAACATGGAGGATCAATGTTATATTAATTCATGAGCCAACAATAACCAACATTCAATGGGAGTACAAATCCATTAGTATCTGAGTAATGGATAGATTCCTTGGAGAAAATATTCAATGCTTTGGGGAGTAGCGAAAGGGAAAAAGTTGTCATTGCAATTTATCGCCTCACAGGAGATGAAAATAAATGGTGGTCATTAATCCAAAACACAAAGGAATATGAAGAAGTATCTAAAATGTAATTTATGGAGTTTAAAGATATTTTCTTAGAAAAATACTTTCCTCGTGACCATCGAGCGGATATAAAAAGACAATTTCTAAGTCTGTGTAAAAATGAGGATGAGAATGTCGCAAAGTATGAGGCTAACTTTACGAGGTTAGAAAGGCATGAAGTAGATTATATACGTAACCCAAGGAGTAATATTGATCGATTATTTGACGGTTTAAAACCATTTCTCTGTCTAGCATTAGTCTCACAATCCTTGTCATCGTACGAAGATATTGTATCATGAGCTATCAAGATAGAAAAGGAATTCTCTAAGTCTTATGACTTCAAAGAAAAGCAAGAGAATAAGAGATCTGCTGATCACTCTGGAAATGGAAATACGAGGAATAAGAGAAAAGTTGAATATCCATCATATGGTAAATGTGGGAAGAAACACCCTGGTACTTGCTTGAATGAAATGGGAGTCTGTTAAAATTGTGGTGAAAAAGGCCACCAAGCTCGTGATTGAAAGGGAAAGAAAGAGGATTTCAATGTTGAATGCTACAATTGTAGAGAAAAGGGACATTATAAAAATTAATTTCCTAAGCACCAAGGGAACTTATCTCAAAAAATTTCAAGGGATCAATGTCATGCTTATGCGATCACTACTACTGAGGTTGAAGCTCTGAAAGTCATGGTGGCAGGTAATTTAATAGTTTCCTCAAGTTTATCCAATGCTTTATTTGATTCTGGATCATTGCATTGTTTCATATCTTCCTAGTTTGCTAAGAAAATTAGATATTTTCAATTTGACTTAACATGGGAGTTGTCAGTCAAAACTTCTAAGGGAAGTATCATCGCAACAAATTTTTGTGAATCACTTCTCATTAGGGCATATAAATGTTCTTTATCTATTGATCTCATCATCATACCCATGATTGAGTTTTATATAATCCTTGAAATGAATTGGATTTCAGACTATGATGCGAAAATTTATTTTAATAAGAAGGAGGTTACAATTTTAGATGATGATAAGGACTACCTTATCTTTAGAGCAGAAACATCACCACCTGATTCTTATCTAGATCCACCCCCAGTAGCTCCACTAAATTAAATTATTTGGGAGAAGATAATGAAATAATTATGGGTGAGGAGAAGAATATTCAAATAGAGGACGTACCTATTGTGCAAGAATATGTTGATGTGTTTCTAGAGGATTTACCTGGACATCCTTCAGAATGAGAAATTGAGTTTTCCATTGATTTAATTCCTGGTTCAAGGCCCATATTGAAGACCCCTTATATAATGTCCAATGTGGAATTAGTGGAACTAAATAAACAACTAGAATAATTGAGTAATAGGGAATTTATTAGAGCTAGTGTTTCTCCATGAGGATCCCATGTCCTTTTTGTTAAGAAGAAATATGGATCTATGAGGTTGTGCATTGACTATAGGGAGATCAATTCCATAACAATAAAGAATAAGTATCCCCTACCTCGCATTGATGATTTATTCAACCAACTTAATGGAGCTCAATATTTTTCAAAGATTGACCATCGATCTGGATATCATCATTTGTGTGTGAAAAAAGAAGACATTCTGAAAATAGCATTTCGAACCAGGTTTGGGCATTATGAGTTTACAGTAATACCTTTTGGATTGACTAATGCACCCTTTGTCTTCATGGATATAATGAATATAATTTTTAAGGAATATATTGATGAATTTTTAGTGGTATTTATTTATGATATCTTGGTATACTCAAAAATCCACAAAGATCATGAAAATCACTAACACACTATTCTGAAAACCCACAGAAGAAATGAATTATATGGGAAGTTTAGAAAGTGTGAATTCTGGCTTCAAGATATTTCTTTTCTTGTCCATATTGTCTCTAAGGATGGAATCTCTATTGATCCTCCAAAGACCAAGGAAATCCAAGAATGGCCAGCACCGATGAGTATAACTAAGGTACGCGATTTTATTGGTTAAGTAGGTTATTATCGACGTTTCTTCCATAATTTTTCCTGGTTGGCTAACCCATTAACCAAGATTACACGTAAAGGGGTTAAATTTTTTTGGACAAAAGGGTGTGAATAATGTTTTAAAGAATTGAAGATAAGATTAGTCAACTCTCCTATCTTGACTCTACCATCAGGGAACAATGGGTTTGTTATTTATAGTGATGCTTCAATGAAATTACTTGATTGTGTACTTATAAAGAATGATAGAGTTATTGCCTATGCATCACGACAGCTAAAAATTCATGAGAAAAACTGTCCCACTCAAGATCTTGAGTTGGAAGCTATAATCTTTACTCTGAAGATATAGAGACACTGTCTCTATGGTGAAAATGTGAGATTTATACTGATCACAAGAGTTTGAAGTATATTTTCTCACAGAAATAACTCAATATGAGGCAAAGGAGATGGCTTGAACTACTTAAGGATTATGATTGCACTATACACTACCACCCGGGGAAGGCAAATAAGGTGGCAGATTCTTTGAGTAGAAAGAATCATGGAGTTTTGAATAAGATGAGAGTTTAAAGGGATTCTATTTTCATGGATCTAGTAAAGATGGATATGGGAATAACCATGTAAGGTGAAGCATCAAGACTTTTTCAAATGGTTACCAAACCAACTTTACTAGAAAGGATAAAGAGTTCTTAGACTGATAATGAGGAGTTTCAAAAAAATATTAAAGCTGTGAATGATGGGAGACTGAGTGACTTCATATATGAAGATGGAATTTTGAAATTTGGGAAGAGACTTTGTGTTCCTAACATACCTCATCTAAAAAGGGAATTGTTGGATGATGCCCATACCTCCAATTTCTCTGTACACCCTGGGAGAACCAAGATGTATAGAGATTCGAAGGAACATTTTTGGTGGGACAACATGAAGAGGGAGATTGATGATTTTGTGTCAAGATGTATGGTTTATCAATAAGTGAAATCTAGAAGGAAACATCATAGAGGAGTCATGCAACATCTTCACATACTTGAGCGGAAATGGGATAATATTACGATAGACTTTGTCATGGGGCTACCAAATACTCCTAGAAGGAATGATGTAATATGGGTCATTGTTGATTGTCTTACCAAGTCCACACATTTTCTTGCTATAATAGAAGATTTACCACTTGAACGTCTAGAAAGACTACATATTAATAAAGTTCTAAGACTCCATGGTGTACCCCTATCGATTGTTTCTGATTGCGATCCCAATTTTACATCAAGATATTGGAAAAGTCTTCAGAAGGCCTTGGATACTGAACTTCGTTTGAGCACTGCCTACCACCCTCAAACCGATGTAAAATTAGAATGGACTATTCAAACCTTAAAAGACATGTTGAGATCTTTCTCACTTGACTTTCAAGGTATGTGGGATCAATATTTACCTCTGGTAGAATTTTCCTATAACAATAGTTTCCATTCAAGTATTCATATGGCACCATATGAAGCGTTATATGGAAAGAGATGTCGCACACCAACTTTTTGGGATAATGTTGGTGAAAGAAAACCCATAGGCCCATAACTTGTTGAGGAAACAATGGAAAAGGTGAAGGTTATCCAAACCCACATCAAAGCATCTCAAAGTAGGAAAAAGAGCTATGATGATAATCAGAGGAAGGATTTGGAATTTCAAGTAGGAGATCATGTTTTCTTGAACATATCTCCATGGAAGGGTGTTATAAGATTTGGTAAGAAGGGTAAATTGAGTCCCAGGTACATCAGACCTTTCGAAATTATAGAATGAATTGGGATTGTAGCTTACCATTTGGAAATTCCTCTAAGTCTCTCCAAAGTTCATGATGTGTTCCACGTATCACTATTGTGAAAATACATGTCGAGCCCAACACATGTACTCACCTATGAAGAAATTGAACTAGAACCTGATCTGTCTTATTGTGAAGAGCCTGTCATGATTTTTGATACCATAGAACAAGTGCTGAGAAACTGGACGACTCGTCTGGTAAAAGTTCTATGGAGAAACCATAAGATGGAAGAGGTAACGTGGGAACCCGAGGAACTTATGATGAAGAACCACCCAAATATTTTTATGAAGTGATATTATAGAAATTTTGAGGATGAAATTATTTTAAGGAGAGGAGAATGTAACACCCCAAGCTTCCATGGTACGTTTCCCTTTGAATAATGCAGTAGCTTTCATTGTACGCAACTTGGAGTTTTAACACACCACGACCAATCAAACTAGCCGTTATAAATAATAATACCCAATTTTTGAAATTTTATAAATTTTATTTTTCAAAATGGACTTCATTTTTTAATTCATAATATCGAAATTAGCTTAGGGTGTATTTTTGGTATTTTTCTGAAAACTTTCAATTTTTAATGAATAGTGAAAAACACTGCGTTATTATTTAAAACTGAATTTTTATTTAAATAATTAATTATATTATTTTAATTTATTTTAGGTCAAAATAGAAACATAATACATATATATGTTAAATTTAATTCATTGGATTCGTTTTATAATAAGTTTAGATATATAAAATTTTATTGAACTTTTTACCGTCTTTTACCCACCTTCTAGGAGCATTTACAAATTTGCGTAAAACTTAATTTTACCACTTATGTGAGTTGAATTTCAAAAATCTGAGAGACACAGTTGACATCAGTAAGTAAAATGTGGTTTAATAAGATGAAAATAATTTTTGGTGAATAGTAACTTTTGACTTTTATTTACCACGGTTAAAAGTAAATTGGGTAATTAAGGGTAAAAATGATATTATAATTACCCTAACACATTTCCTAATTCTATTGGATAACTTTAATTCGACCAAAAACAACCTTAGGAATAAAATATGATCCTTTTGGTCCACTTTAATTAGATTAGGACACTTATTATTATTTTATTTAAAGAAGAGTTAAAAGAGTTAAATTCAAAGTTTAATAACTAAACCATTTTTAATATAGGGTTACACACAATATAAATTTGACTATAAATATTCATTAGAAATATAAAAATATTTCCTACATAATTATATTTTATTTATAAATTTTAGACATTAAATAATTTAATTTATTTATGACACAACGATGATGCAGTAATTACCTTAATAATGAAATATTAAAATAATTAATATTATAAATATCCAAATAAATGTAAATTGAGACTTATGATAAATTAAACTAATTTTATAGGTTAATATGACATGTTAGGGTTTATTAAATAAATTTTATTCTAAGTGATAAAGTTTTTATGTCTTTCAAAAAAATCAAATACTAAATAGTGTCAAAATTGACATAATTGAGTTTTAAAAAAAATACTATATTATTAATTGATATAATATTACTAAAAATATAATGTTTGGCCAAACGACTTAGATAAGATTATATATATTAATAATGAACCAAATTTGGTTCTCTTGTCTTGTTATAGTAAGTTTATTAACCATATAATATAAAAATACAAAGAGACATGGTAAATATCAAACTATTTAACTAAGATTTAAATCTAAAAGATAAGGTTAATATGGTGACCTAAACCTGTCCAAAACCTATTGGTTGAGATTTTTTAGACCCATACCCACCTTATCCTAGAATTAAATCATTTTTTTTCTATTATAAACCGAAAATTATTTTATTATAAAATAATATTTCAAGCTTTTCCTAAAGTGACCCTCACCTCTCTTATAAAAAGATACCTCCCCTTCTATTAATTACACACCTCCAAATCCATTTATATCAGAAAAACCCTACCCAAATATCCTAAAAACTTTCCTAAATTCATCTATAGGCCTTCCTTTGGTCATAAATCCAACCTAATGAGCCCTTTTGATCAAATCAAAAGGAAGAACCCGAAGAAGAGGTAAATATTTCATCACCTATTTCAAGTTATTTTCTTCTTCCACTTCCTCTTTCTTTGTTGTTTCCATTATAAAATAATAAATCCAGTATCTTCTATATACTTTGATGTTATTATAAAAATGGTATAACCATATTCATTATTTTATCCATCATATAAATGACAAAGTCATCATACGTGCGTACGTACGGCTTACCGTCTCCATGTCGTGGTTTAGTTTATTATTCAAACACTTCATTATTTGGATGGGTATAAAAATACGTATAAATGATGAAAATAATAAATATAACATGTTAATGATTTTTTATATATAATATACCATCCAATTACATACTATTTCACCATCAATATAATGATATTTTTGCTCGTGCGTACGTACGGATTATCGTCTCCATGAACGCGATGAGATTCATTCACCCTCGTAATCATTCAAGAATAATTTTCATTTTATGATTAAAAATAATGTTTATGAACATAATATAATTCTTCATATGAATAAAATACATCCTATACATAACAAACATGACTAATGTAACCAAGAATATAAAGGAAAATGAATCAGTTAACACCTAAAACAATGATACTACTAAAATATTATTAACAAATAAATATTATAAGATCATATATGATATCATATTTATGTATTTTATTATTTTATAATTGAATAACAATGTTTTAACTATTATACATGATTTTAACATGCCATCAACTAAGGAAAATTACAAGGTAAGGGTTAATTTCACAATCTCTTTATTATCCGAGGTTGTTTTTACGTAAGTATCTACCGGGACCTGTTTATCATCCACATCCATGTTTCTTTAAAATTTATTTCAAATTTTTTTTACTATTTACTAGACTATGGGTTAAATTCATTTATACCCTTGTTTTAATTTTTATAAAATGGTTTTAAATGAGTCTTTCTGTCGTTTTCCAAACAAGGTAATTTATAACCTTTTTGACAAAATTAAGGTAAGAATGTCTTTTTTCAACATATACAGCAGGTGTGGCTATTTTCCTCTATTATATCATTTTCAAAGCTTCCCATAAAATCTTATAATAATATTTTCAAAATAAATGTTTTCTTTTATAATTATGTGACTTTTAAATGATTTCAAAATATAAAGAGGTATTTATTTCAAATAGTTTTCATTTAATCTATGTCAACATCCTTGTATGGATTTTAAACTTGTTTGAAGTTGATTTATTATGATACAAATCTTCTATATTGTATTGAAGGTTTTGTGATATGTTTTAATATGGATGTGTTATTTTAACACCATTTATGGTTTATGGATAAAGTATTGACATTTTGTATGCTAGTTTTAATACGAGAGTTTATGTTATGTTTAAACCTTTTCATATGAGGAATGCATTGGACTTAGTAAGTGATGGGTGGAGCAGGCTATAGATCCTAGATTCATCGGTAGGTCTCATGAGACAAACTAGTGTCTTGGCTCAAGGCCTTGACAAAATCTTATTTGTAGTCTTGACACAAGGCCTTGACTATGTGGTTTTGAAGTCTAGAATTATGCATTCCATCATTATGAAAGTGGCTATTGATATTGCATGTGATTATTCGAATAGTAGAATATCCATGTGAATAAGTAAATAGAATTATTTGATTTTTGTTTTCCATATTATGTTGTAGTTTAAGTTTAAAATGCTTTTGTTTTCTTCTTATACATTTTCTTAAATGTTAATGCTTATTTATGAAAGTTTCCTCTATATTGTTATCCTTACTGAGCATCTGAGATCACCCCTTTCTATGTTTTATTTTTCCCAGGATGTGAAGAAATATTTTATGGTTGGCCTGAAGGGACAGGATAAGGATATAAGTGTGGTAAATGGGAACAAAATGATGTTGATGTCTTTATTTCATGATGTAATTTAAAACTTATGAATGTATCTAGTACTTCCAAGGCTACTAAACTAATCGGTCTTTCAGGACATGATTCCTTATATCATGCCAATGTTATGTAATAATGCACCAAATCTAGGTAACTAGGGTCGGGGTGTTAAAAAACATAACACACTTCTTGGAATCCTGGGAAAATGAAACATAAGAAAGGGGTGAGCTCAGCTGCTCAGTAAGGGAAAATAATTTAGCGGAAGCTATAAACTTTTAAAGAAAGATGTGTAAAAAAATAACATTTTAAACATAAACTTGAACATAATATAGAGAAAATAAATCAAAAATTACCATATAAACAAGCACATGAATATTCTACTAGTATAATAATCACATGTAATAATTAATTTCATAATGATGGAATGCCTAATGCTAGACATCATTATCACATAGTCAAGGCCTCGTGCCAAGACTACAAAGAAAATTTTTGTCAAGGCCTTGTTCCAAGACACTTTTTTGTCTCATGACACCTACCGATGCATTGAGGGGATATAGAAGGCCCCACCCATGACTTACTAAGTCCACTACATTCCTTATATGAAAATATTGAAACATAACATAAACATTCGTACTAAAACTAGCATACGAAATGTCAATACTTCAACAATAAACCATGAAGGGTATAAAAATAGCACATTCATAGTCAAACATATCATAACTCATTAAATACAATATGGAAGATTTTATTACAATAAATCAACCTTAATCAAGAATAATATCCAGTAAAGAATGTTGAAATAGTTGAAAATGATCAGTAAATTTTTTTTGAGAAAAATATACCTTTTTGTGAAATCATTTAAAATCCACACATTTATAAAGGAATTAATGTAAAATATATTTTTTAATCAAAGTGTCTCATACCACTTTGAAAATTTTGAAAGGAATTAACATTTTAAAACAATCATACCTATATAAATAAATCCTTAAAACCATTTTGAAAACATGGACATTAATGAGAAAGATTTATAATAATAAATATTAAAAACATTTAAAATGATATTTTATTTCAAGAGTTACTTAAAAGAATCATTTTGAAATGTTTTTTATGAAACATGGACATGGATAACAAATATTTCCCAGAAAATACTTGCATATAAATAATCTCAGATAATAATGAGATTGAGGAATAAACCCTTACCTTACACTTTCCTTTCATCGAGGGTATGTTTAACCTCTTGTATAATGACCATAGTATGTTATTAAATTATAACAGAACCATATTAATATTTATTATATCATACATGATTCATTTATGACTTTATACTACCCATTTAATAATGATTTTCATGTTAAATTAGCATTTTGGGTAATAATCGCTTTCTGTATCGTACGTGTTTTAACTTTTTATTCTTGATCGTATCATTTAGATCATGATTTAAATAATTCCAGAATATAAAACATGATTTATATGTAATATATATTTAGAATATAAATATGTATAATATATAGATATATGAAATGGAAAACACCGTTTATAGAGACAGTAGGTCGTACGTACGCATAAAAGCTGTTTCCGTTTTCATATTGTATTGAACGGAAGTAAGTGAATAAGATATATGTAAGTACATATATATATATATATCCAGTAGAATTATTTTTTCATATATTATATACTTATTAATAATATATATTTTTATAATAATCGTTGAATGGTGAACCTGGAAATGAATCTCATCGCGTTGTGGAGACGGTAAGTCGTACGTACACACGAGTGATGATATAATTTTATTAATGATTAAAAGGTGTGGAATTAGATGGTATATTAATTTTAATTAAATTATAATGTTATTTTTATTATTTATATACATATTACTCATCATTATATCCATCCAAATAACATAGTGTTGAATAACAAATTACACCACGGTGTAGAGACGGTAAGCAGTACGTACGCACGCATGGTGACATTATCATTCATAGAATGGATAGAATAATGAGTATGATTGTACCATATTTATAATAACATCACAATATATAGAAGTTATTTTAGTTATTATTTTTGGTATGGAAATAACAAATAAAGAGAAAGTGGAATAAGAAAAGAACTTTGAAAGAGGTGATAAAATAATTACCTTTTCTTTAGTTGTTTCCTTTTGATTTGAAAAAAAGGGCTCCTTAGGTTGGATTTATGATCAAGGTAATACCTCTAGGTTTAAGTGAGGGATGTTGGAAGGAGATTTGTCCAGGGTTTGGCTGATCCAAATGGCTTCGGAGGTGTGATTTTGAGAGATGGGGAAGTACCCTTTTATAAGAGAGGTGAGGGTCACTTTAGGAAAATTAGAAAATATTATTTTATTATAAACTCATTTTAAGTTTATAATGGCTAAAAATTAATTTATTTAGAATATAATGTGGTTATGGGTCTAAATCCTCCCAACCAATAGGTTTTAGAGAAGTTTAGGTCACCATATTAACCATATCTTCTAGATTTAACTCTTAGTTAAATAGTTTAACTTTTACCATGTCCTATTGTATTGTTATAATAAATGGTTAATAAACTTAATATAAAAATCAAATATAACCCCAAGTGGTTCATTAATAACATATATTTCATTATATAATTCATTTTGACAAACCCTATATTTTTAGGAATATTATATCAATTAGTAATATAGTATTTGTTTTAAAAACTCAATTATGTCAATTTTGATACTATTTAGTATTTGGTTTTTGTTAAATTTATATCAACTTGATTACTTAAAAAAATTCATTAAATCAACCCTAAAATTTCAAATTAACCTATAAATTTCTTGGAATGCATCAAAATTCTCAATTTACATTTATTTTAATATTTGTAATATCAATTATTTTAATCTTTCATTAATTAGGTAATTACTGCCTCATCATTGTATTATAAATAAATTTAATTATTTAATGTAAAAAAATTATAAATAAAATACTATTATGTAGGAAATATTTTTATCTTTCTAATTAATAATTATAGTTGAATTTATCTTATGTATAACCCTATATTAAAAATGTTTTATTTATTAAACTTTGAATTTAACACTTTTAACTCTTCTTTAAATAAAATAATAATAAATGTCCTAATCTAATCCAAGTGGACCAAAAGGATCATATTTTATTTATAATGTTGGTTTTTTTCTAAATACACTTATCCAATCGAATTAATACTTGTGTTAGGTAAATTATAATATCATTTTTACCATTAATTACTCTATTTACTTATAACCGTGGTAAATAAAAGTGAAAAGTTACTATTCACAAAAAATTATATTCATCTTATTGAACAAAATTTTACTTATTGATGTAAACTGTTTCTCTCATATTTTTTAAATTCAATTCATAGAAAAGCTAAAATTACGTTTTATGCAAATTTGCAAATGTGCCAAGAAGGTGGGTAAAAGACGTTAAAAATTTCAATGAATTTTTATACATCTAATTTTATTATAAAATGACTCCAATGAATTACATTGAAATTATATAGGTATTATATTTATATTTTAATTAAAATAAATTTAAATAAAATAAATAATTATTTAAATAAAAAGTCGGTTTAAAACAATAACGCAGTGTTTTTCACTATTCATCAAAAATTGAAAGTTTTCATAAAAATACCAAAAATTATCCCTAATTTTGATATTAAAAATTAAAAAATTAATTCTATTTTACCAAATTCAAAACATATAATTTGAATTAATTAATTTAAAATTAATTCTCATTGTCAAAACCAAAAAGCGAGTTTTTAAAAAGTAAAAACAATCAAAAGATTGACATATGTTTATGTCAAATTTAAATTTGAAATTACTTATAAGGACCTAAATTGTATTAAATGTTAAAAATATAATCTAATTATTCTTCAAAAACATTAAAATTCATAATTTAACAATATAAATTATTTCGATTTAAAAAGTTTCTTTCAATTAAAATTTAATATTTTTCACTATTTATAAAAATATGAAAGTTATCAGAAAAGTACCAAAAAATTATACAAACTATATTTTTATGTCCCTATTCTAAATAATAATTTAATTTCATAAAATTTAATATATAAAAGTGTCAAATGTTGGTTTTAAAAAGGGTTTTCCATTAAAAGGTGGTAAATTTTCATTTTTTGAAAAACACTTCTTTTGTCTGAAAAAAATGAATTTGTTCTTATATTATGTCTGAGAAACGCATAATATGGATTCTAAAATTATATGTAGTATATAAAATTAAAAATTTAGTTAATACTATTCATAACTGCTTTTTGAATGGCTAGTTTGGTAGGTCGTGGTGCGCTCGAACTCGGTGTTGCGTGTAGTGCAGGTTATTGAATTACTTTAAAGAGATAACGTACTCAGAAATCTTGGGGTGTTACATTCTACCCTCCTTCAATAAATTGCGTCCTCACAATTTGAAATTGTTCGTTGAAAATAAAATGTTAAGAATAGAAAAATACCTTTGTGGAAAACTATAGCATCCCGCCTTTTTATAACATAAACTTTCATTACATTACACAAAACTGAGGTTCTTTAAGGTTTTGTGTCTTGGAAACTAGGAACTTAAAACATGAAAACATAAAACATTCTTCTTAAACACTTGAAATTATTCTCCTCATGTTCATAATAGGTTCATTACTGCATCTCATAACATGGGGACATACATCAAAAGAAAGGGTGAGCAGAAGGCCCAGTAAGGAAAACAAGAGAAACATTTTACATGTGAACTTGAGATACTTCAATAAGCTCAGGAAAAGAACTTTAAGGAATGAAAATGAAACTATGAGGCATATCATAATAAAAATAACATTTTTCATAACTTGAAGATGTGGCTACAACATTTAATATTGACAATCGTTTCTTTTCACCAACGTCCATCCCCAAGGTGTCGTTAAAAATTACCAAGGTTATTCACCAAGGCGTCGTTAAAAATGGTCATCTCTAGAGATTAAGACTTTACCCAATGCATTGGAGCGCTATCCGGGCGCACCCTTGACATGTCTTCATTATAATGTGAGCCACATATATCATCATCAATCATTTCATAAACAACCCATATATCATAAAAAAATGGGTTTCATTTAATAATCATAACGTTTTAAAAACTGCTTTAAAGACATGATCTTTATGTCACTTTAAACCCACCAAAAAGGAAAGCAGGTTTCATGTATGTAAATACCAGAATTTAAAATTGAACATTTTGATATATATTAGAATACCCCTGTATAAGTAATATCTTTGAGTATTCACTTAATAACATAAAATAATTTTGAGATAAATAGGGAGGCATTTTGAGACGAAAACTATGAAGCTTAACGTCTATGATACATGGTTTTAAAAAAACATTGAAAAGAGAGGGGACATGGGTCAACCACCCAAAAATGATACATAAAACAGTAGGGGAACAGAATATAAAGTATTTAAGAACATGGATATGAAATTTGAATGATATACCATATGAAACGAAGCACTTGAAAGGAAGACAAAAAAATAAGATTTCTCTTATGAGAATTCGGCAGCCTAACGGTGTCACTTAAAACTTTCAAAAATGGATTGAAGAGATTGAATAGGGTCTCTCATCATATGAACATAAATGATAAGTATGATAGATATAGATATCATACCCCGACATAATAAAAATTAACTTCAAAGAATTGACAAGAAATTAGATCTTGACAATAAGAAGGGTGAAAGAACCCCTTAGAAATTTGGCAGCCTAACGGCGCCACTTAAAACTTCAAAATACTGAATTGAAGAGATAAAATAGGGTCTCTCATAATATGATAATAAAAGATCAGTATTATAAATTTATATATCATACCCCAATATAATAAAAAGGAATTTGAAAGACTTGACATGAAAGTAGAACTTGAAAACGAGAAGAGTGGAAGAACCACTTAAAAATTCGACAGCCTAACGGCGCCACTTAAAACTTCAAAATACTGAATTGAAGAGATAAAATGGGGTCTCTCATCATATGATCATAAAAGATCATTATGATAAATTTATAGATCATACCCCAAAATAATAAAAAGTAACTTGAAAGACTTGACATGAAAGTAGAACTTGAAAACGAGAAGGGTGGAAGAACCACTTAAAAATTCGGCAGCCTAACGGCGCCACTTAAAACTTCAAAATACTGAATTGAAGAGATAAAATGGGATCTCTCATCATATGATCATAAAATATCAGTATGATAAATTTAGAGATCATACCCCAACATAATAAAAAGGAACTTGAAAGACTTGACATGAAAGTAAACTTGAAAATGAGAAGGGTGGAAGAACCACTTAAAAATTCGGCAGCCTAACGGTGCCACTTAAAACTTCAAAATACTGAATTGAAGAGATCAAATTGTGTCTCTAATCATATTATCATAAAATTTCAGTATGATAAATTTAGAGATCATACCCCAACATAATAAAAAGGAACTTTAAAGACTTGATAAGAAAATAGAACTTGAAAATGAGAAGGATGAAAGAATCTGTTACAAAAAATTTCGGCAGCCTAACGGTGCCACTTAAACTTTCATAAAATGAAATGATGAGAGTAATAGGGGGTCTCTCATCATATGAACATAAAAATGACAGTATAATGAATATAAAATAACATCCTCCAACATAAGAACATGGAGCATAAAAGAAATTACATAAAATAGATTTCTTGAAAAGAAAGAGAGAGATCGGATCCCTTACCTTAAAACGTAACTCTTAAAACTCAAAGGTTGGGACCTTGAGGGCTTGGGGGAACCTTGGGAGGACTCCTTGAGAGGTAATTAGACTAGAACGTCTTTGGGGAAGAGTGTGGAGTCGAATGGATGAGATGATGGCTTGGTATTTATAGGGAAAGTGAGGGGACAAGGCATTAATGGCCAAGGGACACCTCATTAGTGGTTTTGGAAAAACCATGGGCTTGCCCATGGTATTGGCCACTTGGGACACCTAATACCTTATCTTACTATTCATAAGTCGACCATACTGATTACATACTTAATACATCATTTAATGATGTCATTAAACACCCGTAACTTAAAAACTGTATTTTCACTATTCATTGAAAATTCAACTTTCTCAGAAAGATCCCAAAATTTCACCTTAACCAAATATCAATGCTCTGATTTCAAAAATGAACTCCATTTTATAAAAATAATTTTCTAAATATTTTTAATTTATTTTTTAAATAAATACACTATTCACCAAAAATTCATTTTTTCAGAAAACCCCCAAAAATTACCATAACATAATATCGGTGCTCTTAGTTCAAAAATGAAATACATTTTATAAAAATAATTTTTTAAATATTTTTAATTTAATTTTTAATTAAAAAACACTATTCACTCGAAAAAACTAATACTTGAATTATAATTTATGAAACCGTTATTTAACCATTTTATTGAATCACATTACTTATTCAAGGTGCCTAGACTATATTAATACTTTCTTTAAGTGAGATTACTAATCCATTTGGACACATTACTAATCCTAATCATAAAATCACTATTCATAATTTACTATTTATCAAAAATTAAGTTGATCTTATTAGACTCTAAATTTCATACTGAACATAATTGTAGAATACCATTTTTTGAAAATCATTTCACATTTTTAATTATTTAAGGTTTACATAAACATTTTTAAAATATCCTTTTTCTAAAATTCATAAAAAAATATGCATACTATATTTATACGGTCATTTGAAAAGTCATAAACATCATCATGGGAAGAAATACCAATTTTTATTTAAAACAAAGGATTACACAAGGCAGTTATGGTCTCCTTACATATCCCCTTATCACACCAGCATAGGACCTAAGTGTAAGGTGTACTAAGGTGAGAGAATCCGAGGGAGGCTCGGCCAACATTGCACGAGTAGTAATTTCTATCAGTTTGAACTTCTCGCAAAGGAGATTTCGTTCTAGCTTCACACGGTGAAGTTCGGCTTGGGTTTGATCCAGAGAAAAGCCCAGTGGTGCTACCTCCTTCCCAAGTTCTGTAAGATGGGCTTCGATCAGTCCAAGACTAATGGGTGAGGCCATCGAATCTTCTTTCTATAATTATTAACCAAGATTGATTGTATTTAGAGACAATAATCAAAACGTTTAGTTTCCAGCGGTCATATTGACCAATGGTCATATAACAGTCAAAACCCAACGGTCTCATTTTAATTATACTCATGTTATCAAATGAAACATTTTTTTTGAGTAGAAAAATGAAATAAAATAACACATAAAATTAGGAAACAAGATTTATTCAAAATTTCGGGTCGTTACAATCTTCCCCCCTTAAGAAATTGCATCCTCGCAATTTTTAAAATTGGGTTTTGAAATTTCATTGAAAGTCCCACATCGGAAAAGGAGTCAGTAAAACTATTACTTTAAAAGAAAGAAAGAGAAGTACAAAGGTCACCCGAGTTAGCCCACACTAGGATTCCATGTAGGAAAACATGGATATGGAGGAGAAAACAAAGGGTCAAGTTCTGAGGGAGAGTGATAGAAAACATGATTAGGAGAAAGTTAACCATAAGAAAATCCCAAACTTATGATGTGTGTAAACGGTCTTTGATTACCTAGTAGGAAATGTAAACCAACAACATTTTCATTTTACGTTCCTTTTCATAATTTTGAGGAATTAATTTACTACATAGAAGAAAAACATAATAAAATATACCTATCTTCATGTAGAGTTTCATCCTTTAATAAGTTTCTACCCAAAATTAATCTTTTCTCCAAACGATGAGCATTCAAAACTACTTGGTCTCATCAAAACACAAGAATCATCTTCTAGAGAATCACATAATCCACAAAAGATTAACTATCTATTTCTTCTATCTTTAAACATTATCCCAAAAACAGAAAGGGTAAGGTAAAACTACTCTTCAAAAAAGAAAGAATCCCATAGGAATGGAAACTAATTTTAAATCTTCAAAGTTCCATGGTACTACCCAAAGTTCATCATAGACCATTCCATAAATAACGGTCCTTAATATTCCTCAAAATAAACCAAAATAATATTGAAACCCAAATACAAGAAGGATTTGATAACATAGTCTTCCAAAATAAACTTCATTGTTCATCTCCAAACAACATCAACCACTCCAAACATCTTATAACAAAAGTATCTAACCTAAACATATTTTACCCAAGATAGGTTAATCATTCCCATAAGTAACCTAAATTACTATAAGTCCACCTTAAATTCATCGATTCTTCAAAATATAAGTCAACCTTACTCTTCAATGAAAATACAGTAGTAATCTATTTACCTCGATCATATAGCGTCCCAAAAATAGTGAACCTCCTCCAAAATAATAATCAACTTTTAATCCCCTAATCATCTATGTCATATTAATATGGAAATCACTGCATTTCCTATCACATTGGTTGTTGGGACACGTTCTTCCATTTCCCTCTATTAACTAAGAAGAGAAATTATAATTAGAGGCTTAAATACTTAACCAATAATCATGAAAATGAACTTAAAGCATATAAGGATAACTTTTAAAAGAAAAGTATACCTTAAATTGTGATCCCCTAGGTTCCAATCTAGGTTATCCATGATCATATATTCTTATGTGAATCTTTATTTTGTTTTATCCCTGTTCCTTTAATAGTGGTTCATACTAAGCTTATGAATTTACCAAAGCATATCCCCCGGGAGTGTCGTAACCAAGAGTGCAGCAAGGACCATTATCATGTACCAGTTCCCATTCGAGTCTAGCTCAAAGTGGTGTTTTCAGGTTTTACCCATATGTACATCTGTGCCAGAACTACCTCTACCTGCTTGTATCTAGACAAGGATGTATTTGCTTGGCAACGCCTTACTCAATACTCACTAAAATACCAGGAAGATTTCCTATATATAAACTTTTCTATAGGATTCTTCCTAAAGTTTTCATATCCTAATTTCCACAAATAACTAAACCATCATTTGATACCAAATATAGCATCCCACCTTTTTATAACATAAAATTTCATTACATTACACAAAACTGAGGATCTTTAAGGTTTAGTGTCTTGGAAACTAGGAACTTAAAACATGAAAACATAAAACATTCTTCTTAAACACTTGAAAGTATTATCCTCATGTTCATCCTAGGTTCATTACTGTATCTCATAACCTGGGGACATACATCAAAAGAAAGGGTGAGCATAAGGACCAGTAAGGAAAACAAGAGAAACATTTTACATGTGAACTTGAGATACTTCAATAAAATCATGAAAAGAACTTTAAGGCATGAAAATGAAACCATGAGGCATATCATAATAAAAATAAAATTTTTCTTAACTTGAAGATGTGGCTACAACATTTAATATTGACAATCGTTTCGTTTCACCAAGGTCCATCCCCAAGGTGTCGTTAAAAATTACCAAGGTTATTCACCAAGGCATCGTTAAAAATGGTCATCTCTAGAGATTAAGTCTTTACCCAATGCATTGGAGCGCTATCTGGGCGCACCCTTGAAATGTCTTTATTATCATTTGAGACACATATATCATCATCAATCATTTCATAAACCCCCATATATCATAAAAAAATGGGTTTCATTTCATAATCATAACGTTTTAAAAACTGCTTTAAAGATATGATCTTTATGTCACTTTAAACCCACAGAAAAGGAAAGCGGGTTTCATGTATGCAAATCCCAGAATTTAAAATAGAACATTTTGATATATATGAGAATACCCCTGTAGAATTAATAGCTTTTATTATTCACTTAATAACATAAAATAATTTTGAGATAAAGAGGGAGGCATTTTGAGACGAAAACTATGCAGCATAACGTCTATGATACATGGTTTTAAAAAAACATTGAAAAGAGAGGGGACATGGGTCACCCACCCAAAAATGATACATAAAATAGTAGGGGAACATAATATAAAGTATTTAAGAATATGGTAATGAAATTTGAATGATATACCATATGAAACGAAGGACTTGAAAGGAAGACAAAAAAAAATAAGATTTCTCTTATGAGAATTCGGCAGCCTAACGGCGTCACTTAAAACTATCAAAAATGGATTGACGAGATCGAATAGGGTCTCTAATCATATGAACATAAATGATCAGTATGATAGATATAGATATCATACCCCAACATAATAAAAAGGAACTTCAAAGACTTGACAAGAAAATAGATCTTGACAATGAGAAGGGTGAAAGAACCCCTTAGAAATTTGGCAGCCTAACGGCGCCACTTAAAACTTAAAAATACTGAATTGAAGAGATCAAATAGGGTCTCTCATCATATGATCATAAAAGATCAGTATGATAAATTTAGAGATCATACCCCAACATAATAAAAAGGAATTTGAAATACTTGACATTAAAGTATAACTTGAAAACGAGAAGGGTGGAAGAACCACTTAAAAATTCGGCAGCCTAACGGCGTCGCTTAAAACTTCAAAATACTGAATTGAAGAGATCAAATGGGTTATCTCATCATATGATCATAAAAGACAAGTATGATAAATTTAGATATCATACCCCAACATAATAAAAAGTAACTTGAAAGACTTGACATGAAAGTAGAACTTGAAAACGAGAAGGGTGGAAGAACCACTTAAAAATTCGGCAGCCTAACGGCGCCACTTAAAACTTCAAAATACTGAATTGAAGAGATAAAATGGATTATCTCATCATATGATCATAAAATATCAGTATGATAAATTTAGAGATCATACCCCAACATAATAAAAAGGAACTTGAAAGACTTGACATGAAAGTAGAACTTGAAAACGAGAAGGGTGGAAGAACCACTTAAAAATTCGGCAGCCTAACAGCGCCACTTAAAACTTCAAAATACTGAATTGAAGAGATCAAATGGGGTATCTCATAATACTATCATAAAATATCAGTATGATAAATTTAGATATCATACCCCAACATAATAAAAAGGAACTTGAAAGACTTGATAAGAAAATAGAACTTGAAAATGAGAAGTGTGAAAGAATCCGTTACAAAAATTTCAGCAGCCTAACGGCGCCACTTAAACTTTCATAAAATGAAATGATGAGAGTAAGAGGGGGTCTCTCATCATATTAAGATAAAAATTAAATTATAATGAATATAAAAGAACATCCTCCAACATAAGAACATGGAGCATAAAAGAAATTACATAAAAGAGATTTCTTGAAAAGAAAGAGAGAGATCGGATCCCTTACCTTAAAACGTAACTCTTAAAACTCAAAGGTTGGGACCTTGAGGGCTTGGGGGCACCTTGGGAGGACTCCTTGGGAGGTAATGAGACCATAACTTCGTTGGGGAAGAGTGGGGAGTCGAATGGATGAGAGGCTGGCTTGGTATTTATAGGGAAAGTGAGGGGACAAGGCATTAATGG
Organism: Viscum album; assembly: GCA_963277665.1. Lineage (NCBI taxonomy): Eukaryota > Viridiplantae > Streptophyta > Magnoliopsida > Santalales > Viscaceae > Viscum > Viscum album. Next base: position 767,123,938 of record OY728138.1, read on the forward strand.
CCAAGGGACACCTCATTAGTGGTTTTGGAAAAACCATGGGCTTGCCCATGGTATTTTCCCATGGTATTGTCCACTTGGGACACCTCATACCTTATCTTACTATTCATAAGTCGACCATATTGATTACATACTTAATACATCATTTAATGATGTCATTAAACACTCGTAACTTAAAAACTATATTTTCACTGTTCATCGAAAATTCAACTTTCTCAGAAAGATCCCTAAATTTCACCTTAACCAAATATCAATGCTCTGATTTCAAAAATGAACTCCATTTTATAAAAATAATTTTCTAAATATTTTTAATTTATTTTTTAAATAAATACACTATTCACTAAAAAATCATTTTTTCAGAAAACCCCCAAAAATTACCATAACATAATATCGGTGCTCTGAGTTCAAAAATGAAATCCATTTTATAAAAATAATTTTTTAAATATTTTTAATTTAATTTTTAATTAAAAAACACTATTCACTCGAAAAAACTAATACTTGAATAATAATTTATGAAACCGTTATTCAACCATTTTATTGAATCACATTACTTAATCAAGGTGCCTAGACTATATTAATACTTTCTTTAAGTGAGATTACTAATCCATTTGGACACATTACTAATCCTAATCATAAAATCACTATTTATATTTTACTATTCATCAAAAATTAAGTTGATCTTATTAGACTCTAAATTTCGTACTGAACATAATTGTACAAGACCATTTTTTGAAAATCATTTCACATTTTTAATTATTTAAGGTTTACATAAACATTTTTAAAATATCCTTTTTCTAAAATTCATAAAAAATATGCATACTATATTTATACGGTCATTTGAAAAGTCATAAACATCATCATTGGAAGAAATCCCAATTTTTATTTAAAACAAAGGATTACACAAGGCAGTTACGGTCTCCTTACATAGCCCCTTATCACACCAGCATAGGACCTAAGTGTAAGGTGTGCTAAAGTGAGAGAATCCGAGGGAGGCTCAGCCAACATCGCACGAGTAGTAATTTATATCAGTTTGAACTTCTCGCAAAGGCGATTCCGTTCTAGCTTCACACGATGAAGTTCGGCTTGGATTTGGTCCAGAGCAAAGCCCAGTGGTGCTACCTCCTTCCCAAGTTCTGTTAGATGGGTTTCGATCGGTCCAAGACTACTGGGTGAGTCCATCAAATCTTCTTTCTATAATTATTAACCAAGATTAATTGTATTTAGAGACAATAATCGAAACGTTTAGTTTCCAACGGTCATATTGACCAATGGTCATATAACAGTCAAAACCCAATAGTCTCATTTTAATTATACTCATGTTATCAAATGAAACATTTTTGTTGAGTATAAAAATGAAATAAAATAACACATAAAATTAGGAAACAAGATTTATTCAAAATTTATGGTCGTTACAAAGACCCACATCGAAAATTGGGTTAATAAAATTTAGTCTTAATAAGAGGGAAGGAAAATAAAAAAGTCACCACCAAATTATGATTTAGATTAGGATAATATTGGTGGAAATTATAGACACATAATTGGAGGGAAATATAGATATTTATAGGGATTGATTGAGGCCATCAATCACAAACAAGTGTAAAATAGAGAGCCTCAAAGTCATCAATCTATGATGATTTAAAATATCATCAGTTCAACAAAACATAAGGTATTAAAATAACACATTTTTTGTTTTAATATACCTTCCCTAAATTTTAATAATTAATTTATTCATAGAATAATAGGAAAAAATATACTTGATAAGTAGAGTTTCATCCTTCAACTAATTCCTACCATAAACTCATCTTTCACTCCAAAAGATAATAGAATTCAAAAATATTCTATTTATCCTAATCTTATAGGGTTCCAAAAATAATGAATTTATAATTAATTTGGAATAATATTTTAAAAAACTAAATTATACAAATCAGGACATCACGTAGGCCAGTGGTTGGTGATGTACCCTTGTCATCCTTCAGTTGCGGGTTCATGTCTCGCCGCCTTGTCGAACACGGCGGGTTGTCGCTCGACCTCCGGGTTATCCTTTTTATAACAATCCAAAAATAATATTAAGAAATGATTTAACCTTAAAAATAGTATCCAATTTCAAACTTAATCCATTCCAACCTTTAGACTTATCCAAAATACTTCTATCCAAACTAACAATCCAAAATTTATAAGGAAGGTAAACACAGTGAAGATCTTTTTTTCCACGTAATAACATGTGAATACCTTCATCATGTATTATTTTAAAACACGGTAACACCCTGAATTACCATAAAACCTTATTGATTACATTCATGCTAATTTATTCCTTATAGAATACTGGATATACTCCTTATATCCAAAAAATTTGTAAACTCCGACAATAATGGAATAAACAAACAATTAATTATTTTTAAAGTAGTAAATAATATCTAATATAATTTATCCAAATCAATAATATCTTATTCCAAAATCACTACCTCGGTAATGGAACCATATTTAGGTGTATCTTTCCTTTAACCATGTATTTTCCAAAAAAATATCTTGCTATTGAGTCACTTTTCTTAGAACCATATAATCTCAAATCCATAATGAAATATTACTGCAATACAATCCTTATTTATTTCCATAATTCATATAACAAGTACATTGTTGATACAACACTCAAATGAAATAATTCTTTAATAACAACATAAGAACACTAGTCATTCCTCTTAATCTGTGGTAGTATCATAACTTGATTAATATCCAATAGCATCATTTGGGGCATACTCTGATGATTTGGACATTGATTCATGTAGTGTCTCAAATCCTTACAGAATCATTATACATTTGAAACCTTTTTCTTACCCTTTCAATCACGTACTTGGTGTTCTTTTTCTCTACACTTATAACAAACTCCAATTACCTTCAAGAATTTACCAAGGTGATTCTTTTCATAGTTATCACATATGGGAAAATCCTTCTTCCCCCTCTTCCCTTTATAAATCTTTCTCTCTACCATCATTTTTTCTCTTGCTCCCCTTCAAAGCCATAGGACTCAGAGATTTTTTTACTTATCTTATTAACACATGATACTATTTCTTCCAATGATGAGAATACGTGGGAGAATATTTCCCTTCTAAATTTTGGCTTAATACCATGAAAGATATGATCCTTCTTACTCTTTAGATCATGCGTATTGCTGGAGTTCTCATTCCTTCTATTGGGCACCATTTCTAAATAATGGAATACAGTAGGTTAGTTTGTGAATCGTAATGCATAATTAAAAACTTGTAAAATACCTAACATAAATTGAAAATATTATGCATATAATCTATAATTATAAAAAAAATCTTTAATGAAGTATTTACTCCTAAATCCTTTATAATTTCTTGTAAAGAAAATGGGAATTATCCTATGCATATCCCCAGTGAGTGTCGTAACCAAGAGTGCAGTAAGACCCGTTGTCATGTACCAGGATACCCTGGGTCAAGCCCGAATCTCCTTGTAGGATTTTTCACTTCTAGGTATATTTGTGCCAGAGCTGCCTCTACCTTCTTGTATTCAGATAGGGATGTATTTCTTGGAAAATACACAAAATATCTACATTACCAAAATTATAGGAAGTTCTTCTATACTAATCCTCAAAGTCTATCTTAGGGTAATGTTCTTTAATCAAAGTTTTTCTAAATCTAGTTTCTGAGGTTTGTACTAAATTTCCTATGATACCAATTGTAACGCCCTATCCCTAGAAGCCTAGATCCAGTGCATCATTTTTATATATTGGCATGATTATAAGGAATCAAGTCATAAAGGACTGATTAGTTTAGTAGTCTTAGAAAATAGATTACACACATGAACGTTACATTAAAAATTCAAACATAAAACACAAAATAAATAATCAGTAGAGAATGCCATTATTCCCCTAGTTAAACCCTGCATATCAAACATAATACACTTCTTGGAATCCTGGGAAAACAAAACATAAGAAAGGGGTGAGCTCAGATGCTCAGTAAGGGTAAATAATTTAGCAGAAGCTATAAACTTTTAAGGAAAGATATGTAACAAAAACAACAGCCTTTTAAACATAAACTTGAACATAATATGGAGAAAATAAATCAAACATTACCAAATAAAAAAACACATGGATATTCTACTAGTCAAATAATCACACATAATGATTAATTTCATAATGAGGGTATGCCTAACTTTGGACATCATTACCACATAGTCAAGGCCTCGTGCCAAGACTAAAAATAAAGGTTTTGTCAAGGCCTTTTTTCAAAAAACTATTTTGTCTCATGAGACCTACCGATGCATCGAGGGGTTATAGCGAGCCCCACCCATCATGGAAGTAAGTATAAACGCTGTTTCCATTTTCATATCGTATTGAATGGAAGTAAGTGAATAAGATATATGTAAGTATATATATATATATATATATCTTCAGTAGAATTATTATGTCATATATTACATACTTATTAATAATATATATTTTTATAATCATCATTGAATGGTGAACCTGGAAATAAATCTCATCATGTCGTGGAGATGGTAAGTCATACATACACACAAGCGGCAATATCATTTCCTTAATGATTAAAAGGTGTGGAATTGGATGGTATATTAATTTTAATAATAAATTATAATTTTATTTTTATTATATATATACATATTAATCATCATTATATCCATCCAAATAACATAGTGTTGAATAAAAAATTACATCACGGTGTGGAGACGGTAAGTCGTGCGTACACATGCATGGTGACATTATCATTCATAGGATGGATAGAATAATGAGTATGGTTGTACCCTATTTATAATAACATCACAGTATGTATAAGTTACTGAATTTATTATTTTGGTATGGAAATAATAAATAAAGAGAAAGTGGAAGAAGAAACGAACTTTGAAAGAGGTGATAAAATAATTACCTCTTCTTTGGGTGTTTCTTTTTGATTTGAACAAAAGGGATCCATAGGTTGCCTTTATGCTCAAAGGAATGCCTCTAAGTTGAATTTAGGGAAGTTTGGAGGAGATTTGGGCAAGGTTTTACCGATCCAAATGGCTTTGGAGGTGTTATTTTGAGAGAAGGGGAAGTACCCTTTTATAAGAGAGGTGAGGGTCACTTTAGGAAAAGTTTGAAATATTATTTTATTATAAACTCATTTTCGGTTTATAATGGCTCCAAATTGATTTATTTTAAAGATAAGGTGGGTATGGGTATAAATCATCTCAACCAATAGGTTTTAGAAAAGTTTAGGTCACCATATTAACCCTATCTTTTAGATTTAACTCTTAGTTAAATAGTTTAACTTTTACCATGTCCTCTTGTATTATTATAATAAATAGTTAATAAACTTACTATAAAAAGACAAGAGAACCCCAAGTGGTTCATTAATAACATATATATCATTATACAAGTCATTTGGGCTAACCTTATATTTTTATTAATATTATATAAATTAATAATATAGTATTTTTTTTAAAAACTCAATTATATCAATTTTGACACTATTTTGTATTTGGTTTTTTTAAAGTCATATCAACTTGATTAATTTGAAAAAAAATCATTAAATCAACCCTAAAATGTCATATTAACCTATAAAATTATTTTAATGCATCAAAAGTCTCAATTTACATTTATTTTAATATTTATAATCTCAATTATTTTAATCTTTCATTAATTAGGTAATTACTACATCATCATTGTGTCATAAATAAATTTAATTATTTAATATTAAAAAATTATAAATAAAATACCATTATGTAGGAAATATTTTTATATTTATAATGAATATTTATAGTCTAATTTATATTATGTATAACCCTATATTAAAAATGGTTTAGTTATTAAATTTTGAATTTAACACTTTTAACTCTTCTTTAAATAAAATAATAATAAATGTCCTGATCTAATCCAAGTGGACCAAAAGAATCAAATTTTATTCCTAAGGTTAGTTTTGGTCTAAATACACTTAACCAATAGAATTAAGACTTGTGTTAGGGTAATTATAATATCATTTTTACCATTAATTACCTTATTTACTTTTAACTGTGGTAAATAAAAGTCAAAAGTTACTATTCACCAAAAATTATTTTCATCTTATTGAACTATATTTTAATTATTGAATTAAACCGTGTCTCTTATATTTTTGAAATTCAATTCACAGAAGCGGTAAAATTACGTTTTATGCAAATTTGCAAATATGCCTAGAATGTGGGTAAAAGACATTAAAAGGATCAATAAAGTTTTATACATTTAATTTTATTATAAAATTAATCCAATGAATTACATTGAAATTATATAGGTATTATATATCAATTATTATTTAAAATAAATTTAAATAAAATAAATAATTATTTAAATAAAAAGTTGGTTTTAAACAATAACGCAGTGTTTTTCACTATTTATCAAAAATTGAAAGTTTTCAGAAAAATACCAAAACTTTACCCTAAGCTAATTTTGATATTCTGAATTAAAAAATGAATTATATTTCACCAAATTCAAAACATATAATTTTCATTTATTAATTTAAAATTAATTCCAGTTGTCAAAACCAAAAAGCGGGGTTTTAAGAAGTAAAAACTATCAAAAGATTGACATGTGTTTATGTCAAATTTAAATCTGAAATTACTTATAATTACCTAAATTGTATTAAATTATAAAAATATAATCTAATTATACTTCAAAACCATTCAAATTCATAATTTAACACTTTAAATTATTTCTATTAAAAAAGTTGTTTTCAATTAAAATTTAGTATTTTTCACTATTCATCAAAATATGAAAGTTAATAGAAAAGTACCAAAAATTTATCCAAACTAAATTTTTATGTCCTGATTCTAAAGAAGAATTTAATTTCATTAAATTTAATATATAAAAATTTCAAATATTGGTTTTAAAAAGGGTTCTCCATTAAAAGGCGGTAAAATTGCATTTTTTTAAAAATACTTCTTTTATCTGAAAAAATGAATTTGTTCTTATATTATGTATAAAAAACACATAATATGGATTCTAAAATTATATGGAGTATATAAAACTTAAAATTTAGTTAATACTATTTATAACTACTTTTTGAACGGCTAGTTTGGTAAGTCATGGTGCACTCGAACTCGGTGTTGCATGTAGTGCAAATTATTGAATTACTTTGAAGAGATAATGTATTATGAAATCTCTGGGTGTTATATGCTCAGAGTCAACATAAGATCTATGCTGAAAATTTTCAACGAGGACTGGATTTTAATTTTGAATTCATTTTATTCCTATACATATCTCCTTGGAATAAATTGATGAGATTTGTGAAGAAGGGAAAGCTTAATCTAAGATACATTGAACCCTTTGAGATCCTTGATCGCATCGGAGTGTTGCCCTGCCAACTAGCACTCCCAAATAACCTTTCACAAGTACATGATGTATTACATGTATCCCTCTTGAGAAAGTACATATCAAACCCCCCCACATGTACTAAATCCATAGGTGGTACTGTTGGATAATGATCTCTCATATGAAGAGTATTCAGTGAAGTTCTTAGATTATAGAGACAAAATTTTATTAACTTAAACAATGCACCTGGTCAAAGAATTGTGGAGAAACCACAAGTTTGAATAAGCGACATGGGGATCATAGGAAGTGATGAAACAAAGTTACCCTCATTTGTTTTATTATAGGAACTGAAAATTTTGATGGTGAAATTTCTTAAGGGGGGAAGATTGTAACGACCTGAGTTGTTGTAAATAAAATTATCCTTTTGATTTAATTAAATGTATTATTACGTAATATGGTTATATAAAAAAATGTACTTATTTTGTTTTATTATATCCAATTGGATTTAAAACACTGTTAAGTAACATTACAATTGATAATATAGTCATTGAACAGTAATCACGTTTTTAGTATAAATATAGGGTTTTAACTAATCCAATTTACACAGACAAAGTAAGTGGTAGCCTCAACCATTAGGATCATACCCTATGAATCCCATTTATCATAGATTCCAAGGTAGATAGAATAATTGATATTTTCTCTTAACCAAGCCTAATCTGAGATCAAATAACTTAAGCATGATAGAAACCGTTTATGGAAGAAGTTCAAGCTCATCGAAATCACAGCCCAAATCATGTTTGTCAGACCACCCCATGAAAGTCTCAACTTTTCACACCTTACTCTTATTAATTTTTTTAATTTATTAAAGGTATATGTATCAAGACCCTAGAAATATTAGTATGTACATTATTTTGTATAGAATAATGAATACATTTTCATCCTTTTATGGTTACTTTATAAATGATTTCTATTTCAATATAACGAAACAGAAATAGTATTTTTGGGTAATATTCAAATTCAATTAAATAATTAATTTTGATTAATTAATTTATTTTTGAAATAAATAATAAAATATTAAATGATTTTATTAAATATAAATGATAAAATGATTTTTATGAAGTCAAATGTAATTTTTATAAGGGTTTGAAACTGTTATTGTAAAAAAACCAACATTTATTAATAAATGTAGATTTTATTTTAAAATAGAAAATTATAATATTTAGAAAATTATTTAGATAAAATGAATATTATTTTTTGAATCATAATTTTGAAATTACCCAATGGTTAATTTTTCATTATTTTTTGAGACACTCGAATTTTCAGGTAAAAATTAAATACTGTATAAATATACGTTGTATATTATAACATCATAATGACCCAAAAGTGGTGTAATAAATACTATAAAAACTATCTATGACCAAATGCATGTTTTAAATTTAAAATAATGTGATTTTTTGTTTATTTTATTGATTTCATAAATCCCTTATGAATCCTCTAAAATTATTAATAAATTTTAAGGATTTAAAACCATTTCTTTAAGAGTATGACTAACATCCAGATAAGAAATGCCATTAGTTTATTAAGTTAGGACCTTAGAATTATAAAATAATTATAAACACCCCCATTTGGAAGAAACCATTGGTAGAAACCATGAGATGATTTTTTCTTGTGGTTATTTTATTATATAGAGTCCAAAACCTAAATAATAAAGAAATCTCCATATTTTTCTATATAAACTCACCCAATATACCATTTCTCTTCACTCAAAATCCTTGTAGAACACCTATAATATGACCTAAACTCTTTAAATTCCTCCCAATGTTCCCCAAATATCTCAATACTCCTCTCCCAAGAATTTCGAGTCACACACTCAAGTAAGGGATTTCTATCTTCTCATTTCCATTCAAGCACTTAATTTATGTTATGTCTCTTAAATTACATTTTCTAATGTTGTTATATGTTATTAAATATTCCTATTACTATACATTTAATTTATACATTATGTTATTTCCCCTTTCACTCTCATAAATCCTCCCATGATCCTTTTTTACACCTGTTACCATGTCGAAATATAGTTAGGATTCTTTTCTTTATTCATGTTTCTTCATTAACTTATACCTTATATTTCCATTTTATAATGTTGGGATATGTTTTTACATCTCCCTATTACTTACCATTTTATTTCTATGTGATGGTATGCCCACTTCTCTCTCATAAACACATTTTTATTAATCTTTAAGTGATGCCTTTATGCTGCCGAAATTTCACCATGATTTTCCATGTCAAAACAATTGTAGTGAATATAATACTCATTTCCTATCAAGGGTGTTCACATTTATGAACATATACTTTTTTATTAGGGACTAACATATATTTATTCCACACTCTTTTATCTTGTAATAATTTATGATGATAAATGAATTTGTGTTGTATGATTTACGTGGAACAGTTAAAAATGAGAATGAAATGAATGTGATGGGTACACCCAGAATTTTATAGCACTCTAATCCATTGGGTATTATTTAGTATCATGAGATTTCATGTTAGAATAAAAAGTGAAACTGATTTATTTATAGGAATTTTTCCTCCATAATTTATTAGCGTTTTATCCTTGACCTATGTTTATGATGCAATGTTTTAATTTGTTTCCACATTTTCCTTGTTATGATTATCATGTTATATCATGTATCATTGTTCATGTTTATGTTTCCTACTCTTTTTATTCCACATTAATATTTATATTGTCTAATATGTGCCACATTATTCTATTTTTATCCATTTACTGGGCTTTATATCTCACCACTTTCTTATGTTTTTTCCTAGGTTTTCCCATGCAGTTTTAAAAGCCATAGAATTTTAGAAGCATGTTAAGGAAGTTTTTAATAATTTTGTTGTATCCCATGTTCAAGATGTTATGTTATGTACCTAATTCCCAAATACACTAGAATTATTGATCTTACAGGTTTTATTAAGTGTAATCTTATGTAATAAATCATGTATTAATGAGAAATAAAGAGTAGGGTTGTTATAGTGGACCTTGAATTCTTGTCCATAAGGTTATGCATGGACCTAGTTACATGTCCATAACCTTATGTGAGGGCATGATTTCATGTCCTTAACTTAATGAGTGAACTTGTTTCTATTTATTCATGTTCATAATGTTATAAGATTATGTGTATACCAAAAATATATGTCTTATTCAAATTTTATGTTCTTGTGGCTCATATTATTTGATTCTATTATGATTTAGGTATTATGAACTACCAATCTTTATACCATGACACAATATTTTGATCTCTAATATTCCATGTATGGTTTTCATATGTTGTTCTCATGTTCTCATACCCATATTTTCATTTTATGTTTACATATTTCCCATTTTTACCCTTGTTGAGTATCTGATCTCACCCTTTCTTATGTTTCCTTCCCATGTTATAAAGAAAGGTTTTAATTTGGGTATATTTTTAAAGAGTAAAAATGGGGAAGATATTTATTGGTTAGGTTGAATACATTTCACTAAATAATAATATTGTTTAACTAGTATCCAAAGGCACAAAACCATTATGTTTTTGGGTGTATATTTATGAAATGTAATGAATATTTATCTATTAATATGTGATATTAGTGTATGAGAAGTTTGGGTCTCTACATTTTTTATCAAAGGAAATGTTTAGTTAACCTTTGAAAAATAGAATGAGAAAATTTTTGTAAGATCCCTATGGATATGTCTAAGGATCCATCAAATTATAGGAAAAGTTCCTGGAATTTTGGTAAAGGATAGAGAAAGTAGTTTCAAATTAATTACATCCATGTTCGGATACAACAAGTGGGCATGACTCTTGCATATAGGTACCTAGGGGTAATAATTCTAAAAAGGGTTAATTGATATAGACTTGATCGTCACATAGTGCATGATAATAGTCCTTACTATACACCTAGTTTGGCACTCCTAGGGGATATTCTTTTTAAATTCACAATATCTTTACAAACCACCATGAAGGATTTAAATTGATGGTGACTATGAGTGAACTAGGATAAACCTAAGGTGTGTTATATTTAATAAGGTTTCATGGTTTATAAATCCTATAAGTGAGTTTTTTTCATGGTTATTTGGTTCCCTACTTGATTATTGTTGATTACACTATGCTTTTTGGTTTTATTAAATGGATGAAACCTAAATGAACCATGTAAATATTGAGTTCAATAGACAATGAAATGATTTTCTTCATGAGAAACCAAACTTTTTATGAGTTGGAATGAAAAATATCATTTCCATGCGCACACAAATTTTTCAAGATGTGAATCATGCTAAAATTATAAATGAGAAAAGGAGGGGACAATGTTCTCTTGATATCTTTATGAGGAAACATCCACCCTCTTTTATTGGGTCCATTGATCCACTAGTTAGTGAGCAATGGATTAGTACCACTGACAAGATATTTTTCATTCTTTATTTTTTGAAGCATGAAAAACTCATTTTGGATGTTTATCATTTGGAAGGAAAAGAAGACCAATGGTGGAACCTTATTAATAATACTAGTTCAGATAATGCAATTTACTTTAATGAAAAGGATGAGTTTAATAGGATAATTTTCAGTAAGTAATTCCCTCATATTATACAAATATAGATGGATAAGGAATTTATCGATCCTAGATAGAAGGAAGGTGAATCTATTAGTACCTACAAAACCAATTTTACAAAAATTTCACTATATACTTATGGTTTAATTATCAATATCGAAATAAAATCAATTGATTCTTTGGTGGCTTAAGATTAAGTCTTAGAAAGGCATTGGAAATAAGAGACTTTTATATCTAAAAATAAGTAATTTGATGTGCACTTAAGGTTGAAATGGGAATTGGAAATTCTGACCATTCCCTTGGTTTTGATAAGAAAAGTAATATCAAGTCTCATGAGAACTCAAATAAATCACATGTTGGAAAGAAATTTCAGTCACCAACATGCCAAAAATATGGTAATAATCACTCAAGTGAATTCCAAAAAGGAATAAGAGGGTATTACAAGTGTAGGAAGCTTTTCCATTGAGAAAAATAATGCATAAGTGATGTGAAGAGGCTATACAATGAAATTAATGGGGATATATATCAATAGAATGCACCACCCATGCTCTAGTATTTCAAATGTAAAGAGTTTGGGAATTATGTGAATTAATTCCCCAATACAAGGGCTAATGTGGATGATAATCCACAACAACCTATAAAGAAAAAGAAAAAATGGAATGCTTATTAAATCATAATGGATGAAGTGAATCATGATAATTAGGGAATATTTATCCTCCCATCCTTAGTTAGAAATTTCATGTTTGGTTTTGTATAAATAAACTCTATGAAAATATTATTGTTCATTCTTTAGTAAAATTTTATGTGATTATATAGCTCTGCATGGATTTAAGAATAATAAAATCATATTTTATATTCTATTTGTACAAGGATTAGCCCAAGAGTCTAATGTTTTTTTGTATAAGATGATAGATTATATAATGAATAAATGGTGAATTGACTTTTGGAAGTGTATATGTCTCCATGTAATATTAACTTAAGAGTTATGGATACCATCATGGGTTTATGAGTTTAAGGTTGATCATAAGTTCAAAGTCATTAACACCCCTTTTGATATTTTATGTGATGAGAGTTTATCAAGAATAAGGATATTTTAAGAGACATTTATGACAATGAAACCCTTTGGTTTTGTATATGTTTTAGTGAAAATGTTATTTGAAGAGGAATGACTTTACACTTTGTAGACATATTATTAAAGGTGCCAGTAACCTTTAGGGATTATCTTATCTTTGATGTTGAGATAATTATGGGTTGTATTCAATCACCTTATGAAGTTAGCACACTTCATTTCTATCATAGAATATTTATCTCTAGATCTAATTTCTATAATATACATTAAATAAGTTCTAAGGTTTCATGGAGTACCATATTCAATTGTATCGGATCAGGATCCGGATTTTACCTAAAAGTTTCGGCAAAGTATTCAACAATCTCTTGGAGTTTCAGCACTATATATCATCCTTGAACGGATGTTCAGTTTGAGAGAACAATTCAAACCCTAAAGGATATGCTAAGATTTGGTTCTCTGTATTTCAAATGTGTTTGGGATCAACACATTCAACTAATTGAGTTTTTATACAACAATATCTTCAACTCAAGAATTAATATGTCTCCTTATGAAGAATTTTGTGGAAATAAGTGTAGAACTTCCATGTACATGAATGAAGTTATATAAATAAATCTATTGGGACCTGATCTAGTTGATGAAATGGTAGATAAGATTAGATACATTTAACAACACATAATGGAAGAACAAAGTTGATAGAAATGTTGTGCTGATAATCATCGATGTTATCTAGAATTTGAACTTGTTGATAAGGTGTTTATATAAATTTATCCATGGAAGAAATAAGGGTTTAAAGACCCAAAATTCACATACACAAATATTATATCTTTTTATATGAATATTCATTAAATTACACAAACACATGCCTAAGGATCATAAAGGTATATTTCCTTTGGAAACTTTGACACGTAAACAACTGGTCTATAAGTGAGCTACATCATCTACCACTATGTTCTTCATAACTATCTCCCTTATTATACATATCATACATAATACCTTTCATCATAACCTAGGAAAAGGAAACATAAGAAAGGGTGAGCTCAAATTCTCAATAAGGTTAAACAAGGGAGATATCAACATATCACTAGCATAGGAGTTTGAGAACATGAGAATAATATTTGAAAATCATAAACTGCATGTCATAGACCATAAAATTGAGTCATGGAATAAATCATGGAAGTTCATAAGACATGAATCATAATGGAATCAAATAACATGAACCAAGATATCATAAAATTGGTATAATAGATATATTTGTAGCATACACATAATAATAGAAAATCATTTCCCTAGTAGTTCAAGGATCATTTCCAAGACTATCATAGTGGATTGGGTTCACTCTTCAAACCATCATAGTAGTAAAGTTTCACTCATAATACTATAATAGTGGATAGATCCCCTTACTAAACTAGGTTCACTCATCATTCCAGTCCTATTTATCTCATGAGATATTAATATTTTCCCAATGCATTAGAGGGAGATATAGGCCCCACTTGTTAGATAATGAAAATCATATATATGTGTGCCACAAGATCATGAAATTTTCATCATATTAGAACCCATGAAATGAAATGGGTTTCATAAATTTTTTTCCATAATATAACCAATATAAAAGAAATAGGTTTCATAATTATTTCATCATTTCATCACAGCATAACCCATGAAAAAATAATCAGGTTTCATAATAATTTTATCATGGTATGACCCATGGAAGAGAACCGGGTTTCATAAATATATTTTCATCATAAAAATAAACCATTAAGAGAAAGAATAATAATGGTATCCTTGGATAATATCCCTATTAAATTATAAGTGACATCAAATTATTTCATCTTATATGGAAAATGATTTTGAAATAAAAATATCTTGGAACGATTCTTGAGAAAAATTTCCTTTATTTGTAATTCACCTTTTTTAAAATTAAAAATTTATAAAATATTGTGGACATAATTTTAGTTGAAAATAACATTGAAAACTTATAAAGGAATAATAAAAGAAAATAATGTTCATGATGGTGTGAAATTCCATTCATACCATACATGTTAAAACAAATATTCCTTTCACATTTTTAGTAAAATACAAATAGGCCTTATTTGGAAAATGAAAAAAAGATTCATTCCAAAAATTTTGAAAAAAAATAAAACATGGTTAAAACACATTTAATAAATAATTTGTATAATATTAAAAACATTTTTTGAAAACATTTTTAGAAAACATGGTTTTGGAAGAAAAATGGTTTTCGACCCAAGAGAGAAATAAAGACATTTTTTCATAAAAACGTCATTTTGAACTCTTGAGTACATAAAGAGAGTAAAATAAAAAAAAACATGTATTATCCAGAAATAACCATAGGATAAAAAAATAAATGAGTTTATTGGGATATAGATTGTAATATTTTATGATTGAAAGCATAATCATAAGCAATCTTCATAATCGATGAGATTATAGCATAAAACCCTTACCACTTTGGTAACTTTGAATCATAAGACCCATGATATAATAATGTTAAATGAAATATAGAATATCATGAGAATAAATAAATTCATGATATTACATGTCAAAGGGTCTATATATACACCTCATAATAGAAGATAGGTGCGTAACATGACATATGTCTCAAAGTAGGAAAATTGAGACAAAAATCTCTTACCTTAAGTCTCGACTTCCTTCCTACATGTTAAAACCTCCTATATAATAAATATAAGTTTATTATAAATATATTACATAATCATACATACATACATATATATATATATATATATTATACAATATTTCATTTATGTGTGAACTTTTATTACCTATTTATTAACAATTCCGTGTTAAAGTCACATTTCGGGCAATAACTAATTTGTTTTCCATGTATGTTTTGATTTGTTATTTTTTTGGTCCTATTATTTTTATCATGGTTACATAATATCAAAAAAATTAACCATGATAAAAATATCATATATATTCGATATATATGTATTTAGACTAATCTATAAAAGTTTTAGATAGAAAATGAAATACATTGTTCATGGAGACGGTAGGTTGTACGTACGCATGAATGTTATTTCAATTTTATTAATGGATTAAAAGAAAAATAAATAATATATTACTATTCAAGAATAATTTTTATTACATATATATCATATATTTTCATTAAACCCATCCTTGTTATATTCCATGTAAATCATGAATGAATCACATCGCTTTGTGAGGTGGTAGTCTGTCGTACACATGAGCGACGTTACCGTATTCCCACAAAATAGAAAGTAAGAAGTTATATGTGATATAATAATTATATAAGTATAATAATATCATAAATATCATATATAAACATATAATACATCATTATATCCATCTATGAGAGGTGGTGATTGAAAATTAATAACATCGATTCGTGAGGCGGTAGCCAGCCGTACACACGAATGATGATTTCATATTCCATTTTATTGAAGTGGAGATGGTTTTAGATCATACCCTTAACATAAAAATATATAATTATATGTAATATACTGAGGTTATTATATTATAATGTTTAAATAATAATTAAAGTAGGTGAAGAAATAAATAAAATAAAAACGCTCGTTGGAGAATGTTACCTCTTCTTCGGGTAACCTCCTTAGGTTTACACCAAAAGCCTTCCTATATTGGATTTTTAACAAAAATAAGGACTATAGGGTTTTAGTAGGTAAGTAAGGAAGAGATTTTTTTAGATATTTTCTAAACCAAATGGTTATGGATGTGTGATTAGGAGAGGATTGGAGGTCTCCTTTTATAAGTGAGGTGGGTGGTATACTTATAATTTTTGAAAAAAAGGTGTACCCACATTTTTCACATTACAAAAGGACCCAAAATAGACCAATTATATAGACTTATAGATTATAAGGTTAATATATGGCCATAAAATGGGTTTTGGATACGTTTCGAGTCATTTTTAACCTATATCTTTTTAATTTAACCCCTAGCAAACCCATTTTTAACTTAACTATGGTAAATAATTTTTACTATTTTTACCAATTAATTATAGAAAAAAAATTGAGTAGGACTTTTTAAATAAAATAAATTATGATTATTTCAAATATTTAATCCACTTTTACAAATTTTTATTCAAAAAAATGGAAGATTTTAATTTAAAATTAAACCCGCAGACGCAATGAGAAAGGAGTTTTCCAAAATTAAATATTCAAAAGTTTAAAAAGTTTTTATATAAAAAAAATATTAAAATAATTCCAATGAAATAAATTTAATTAATTTATATATAATTTAACTATTTATACTTTAAATCCCACTTTAAAACAAAAATTAACCTTATAAATTCTTTAAAAAAAAGTAAGTTTTCAATAAAAACCGTTATTTTTCACTATTCATCAAAAAATTAATCCTTTTAGAAAATCCAAAAAAATCACCATAAGATAATTTTTGACATGGTCATTTAAAAAATAAAGTTTATTTTATCAAATTAATTTTATAAATTTTCAAAAATTAATTTTATTATTTATCATAAAAATAAATAAATAACATTTTTTGAGAAAATATTATTTTCAAAACATATAAAGATTTTGAAAAAAAATTAAGTATTTTTTATCAATATATTTTATTTATATAAAACCACTATTCTTAATATTTAAAATTTGGTTATTACTATTCATTATTCCAAGTTTAATATCTATTAAATAATAGTCTTATTTAAATAATAATATTAATAGTTTGTTGTGGTTCGTTAAAACTTGGTGGTGGGTGTAACACAAGCTATCAAAGAAATTTAATTTATTCAAGAAAAAAATATTTCATAAAATATAGACGTGTTAAAAAGGTAAAAATATCCCTAGTTATATCATTACCTTTTAAATTCATGATCATATCAGGACCCTAGCTTATCTCTTGACACTTCCACTGAACCTCTCTCAAGTCCAAAATGTGTTGCATACATCTCTCCTAAGGAAGTACACACTTGACCCATCGCATGTACTGAACTCAAAGGTCATACCACTAGAGCATGATATTTATTATAAGGAAAAATTGGTTGAGATTTTGGATCAAATAAAGTTATAATAAACAATACCACTCATCTGGTTATTGTTTTGTGGTAAAACCACCAGCTTGAGGAAGTTAAGTGGGAACCTAAGGATGTAATGAGGTAGAAGTATCCTCAAATTTTTGTACCAAAATGATAAATTTATAGGGAGAAATTCATTTTAAGGGGGGTATAATGTAACACCCTAATATTTTAGGAAATATTTTTTTTAAAATAAATTTAATTTCTTTGATAGCTTGTGTTACACGCAACACCGAGTTTAGCTTGTGTAACATGTGACACTGAGTTTTAATAAATCACAAGATATTATTAATATAATTGTTTTAACATTACCATTATAACCTAGACATTAAACTTAGATGTGTGAATAATAATAACTAATTTTTAATTTTTAAGTATAAGGGTTTTATATAAATAAATAAAAATTTGATAAAAAGTACAAAATTTTTAGAAAAGCCTTTATATCTTTCTAAAATATTATTTCCTCAAAAAATGTTTTTATTGAATTTTGTGAAAAAAATAATAAAATAAATTTTTAAAAATTTTAGAAAATTTATTTGAAAAAATAAAATATTTTTTTAAATATACATGTCATAATTATCTTGGTTTAAATTTTTGAGAATTTTCTAAAAAGATAAATTTTTCAATGAGTGGTGAAAATACTCATTTTTATTAAGAATTTCCTTTTTTTTACAAAATTTAAAAACTTCAAAATAGTTTTAAGATTATTTTAAAAGTGAAATTAGTGAAATTATATATTTATTAATAAAGTTTATTTTATTTTAATTAATTCCATATTGAATTAGGATGTTAAAATTTTCTATACTTATGAGAATTTTCTCTTTGGAAAACTACTTTTTCATCTTGTCTACGGGTTTAATTTAAAATTAAATTCTACAAATCATGTGATTTGATGTAACACCCCAAGCTTCCAGGGTATGCTTCTCTTTGAATAATAAAATAGCATGTGGTGTACGCAACACCGAGTTCAATCACATCACGGCCTATCAAACTAGTCATTGGTTATGAATTGTAATAACCAAATTTTGAATTTTATATATATACCATATAATTTTAACATTCATATTTTTTGTTTCTTAGACATAATATAAGGAAAAATTCATTTTTTAAGATAAAAGAAGTATTTTTCAAAAAATGTAGTTTTTCCGCCTTTTAATGGAGAACCTTTTCTAAATCCAATATTTGACACAATTTTATAAATTCAATTTGATGAAATTAAATTCTTCTTTATAAGCGGGACATAAAAATTTAGTTTGGATAAATTTTTGGTGTTTTTGTGATAACTTTCATATTTTGATGAATAATGAAAGATACTAAATTTTAATTGAAAATAACTTTTTTAATCAAAAATATTTATAGTGTTAAATTATACATTTAAATGGTTTTGACTTATAATTAGATTATATTTTTATCATTTAATCCAATTTTGGTCATTGGAAGTAATTTCACTTTTAAATCGAACAAAAACACATATCAATCTTTTGATAGTTTTTACTTCTAAAAACCCGCTTTCTGGTTTTGACAATGGGAATTAATTTTAAATTAATTAATTCTACTTATATGTTTTGAATTTGGTAAAATAGATATCATTTTTGGATTCAGAATATCAAAATTAGCTTGGGGTGAATTTTTTGTATTTTTCTTAAAACATTCAATTTTTGATGAATAGTAAAAAAACAATGTGTTATTGTTTAAAAACCAACTTTTTATTTAAATAATTATTTATTTTATTTAAATTTATTTCAATTAAAAATATATACATAATACCTATATTAGTTCAATGTAATTCATTGGAGTCACTTTATAATAAAATAAGATGTATAAAATTTTATTTAATTTTTTAGCGTCTTTTACCCACCTTCTAGGCATGTTAGCAAATTTTCATAAAACATAATTTTACCACTTCTGTGAATTGAATTTAAAAAATCCAAGAGACATGGTTGACATTAGTATGTAAAATTTGGTTCAATAATATGAAAATAATTTTTGGTGAATAGTAACTTTTGAATTTTATTTACCACGGTTAAAAGTAAATAGGGTAATTAAAGGTAAAAATGATATTATAATTACCCTAAAACTTGTCATAATTCTATTGGATAAGTTTATTTTGACCAAAATAAACTTTAGGAATAAAATATAATCCTTTTGGTCCATTTGGTTTAGATTAGGACATTTATTATTATTTTATTTAAAGAAGAGTTAAAAGTGTTAAATTCAAATTTTAATAACTAAAACGTTTTTAATATAGGGTTATACATAAGATAATTTCTATTATAAATATTAATTATAAAGATAAAAATATTTCCTACTTCATGGTATTTCATTTATAATTTTTAGACATTAAATAATTAAATTTATTTATGACACAATGATGATGTAGTAATTACCTTATTAGTGAAAGATTAAAATAATTAATATCATAAATATTAAAATAAATTTAAATTGAGAATTTTTATGAATTTAAAAAAAATTAGGTTAATATTACATTTTAGGGTTGATTAAATTTATTTTTTTCAAAGAAATAATATTGATAAGACTTTCAAAAAAACCAAATACTGAATAATTTCAAATTTGACATAAATGAGTTTTTAAAACAAATACTATATTATTAAATGATACAATAGTCCTAAAAATATAAGTTTAGACCAAAGGAATTATATAACAATATATATTTCATTAATGAACCACTTGGGTTTCTCTTGGCATTTTATAGTAATTTTATTAACCATATAATATAAAAATACAAGGAGACATGGTAAATGTTAAATTATTTAACCAAGAGTTAAATCTAAAATATAAGGTTAATATGGTGACCTAAATCAGTCTAAAACCAATTGGATGAGATGTTTTAGACTCATACCCACCTTATCATCAAATTAAATCCTTTTTGAGCCATTATAAACCGAATATTATTGTATAATGAAATAATATTTCAAGGTTTTCCTAAAGTGACCCTCACCTCTCTTATAAAAGGGTACTTCCCCTTCTCTCAAAATCACACCTCCAAAGCCATTTGTCTTGGACAATACCTACTAAAATATCCTCCAAAATACCCTCAATTTAACCTATATTCCTTAATTTGATCATAAATCCAACCTAAGGATCCCTTTTGATCAAATCAAAAGGAAGAACCCGAAGAAGAGGTAATTATTTCATCACCTCTTTCAATGTTCTTTTCTTCATCCACTTCCTATTTCTTTGTTGTTTCCAAACCAAAATAATAAATCCAGTACCTTATATATACATTTATGTTATTATAAATATGGTACAACCATATTCATTATTCTATCCAACCTATGCATGACAAAGTCACCATACGTGCGTACATACGGCTTACCGTCTCCACATCATGGTGTAGTTTTTTATTCAACACTTGATTATTTGGATGGGTATAATAATGAGTATAATTGATGTAAATAATAAATATAAAATGTTAATTATTATTTATATATGATATATCATCCAATTACATACAATTTCACCATCAATAGAATGGTATTGTCACTCGTGTGTACGTACAGATTACCGTCTCCACGAACACGATGAGATCCATTCCCCATCGTAACCATTTAAGAATAAATATCATTTTATGATTAAAAAATAATTTTTAATAACGTAATATCATTATTTATACAAATAAAATACATCCTATCCATAACAAACATGACTTACTTAACAAAACATATAAAGAAAAACGAATCAATTAACACCCAAAACAATGATACTACTGAAATATTATTAACAAAGCAATATTAAAAGATAATATATGATATCATATTTATGTATATGGTTATTGTATAATTTAATAACAATTATTTCACCATTATACAGGATTTTAACTTAACCTCAACTAAGGAAAATTACAAGGTAAGGGGTTTTCATCTCACTTCTTATTCCCGTGAGATTCATGCTATATTGCAACTATTTTCATTTGTGTGGTGTATGTACTGCCCATGATTGTATTCCTTGTATAATATACATTAATTTATGGTTATTTACAACTTTATTGTATGATTCTTCTTTCATGAGATGTATGTTTCGTAAGATACCAAATCGGTAAGGGAATTTCTAATTTCGATTTCCACTCATTGGGTTTTGCACAAACTTCATTGATTATTTTACTCTGAGATTATGTTTAAAATCACTATTTATTTATATATGTAGTAATTTACACTCACCTTTTTGTGGATATACTTTTGATACACATAATCACTCCATTGATAAATTCTCAAGTCATTTATATGAACTTAATAAGAGTAATCTTAACTAAATTTCCATTCATTGAGTTAATCATCCAAGTCATTAGTGTTGTTGTTACAATAATATGTGTGATTGTCCTCTGATTAATTTACACTTAATATCCAATAATATTGAGTTTATTTATATTTTTCACACATAATTATGTCATTAATTTATCCTTAACCTAAGGATACGGTCTTTATAAGGAATTTTATCTCAATTTAAATTCTATTGAGACTTCTTTGTTGTCATGCACCAATTCACTTTTATATAGTGTATATACTATACTTTGACATAGTATATCATGAATCCCTTTATTCTCATGATATTATAATGTTTTTATTACCTCATTTATTTGTATTCCAATTTCTCTCATTTGTTTAGGAACTCTAACTAAAATATCATTTTAAATGTTATAAAGATTTATTCTTCTAAATCTTTCTCATTAATGTCCATGTTTTAAAAATGGTTTTAAGGATTTACTTATATGAACATGAATGTTTTAAAATTAAAATTCCTTTTAAAAGTTTCAAAGTGGTATGGGACACTTTGATTCAAAAATATATTTTAAATGTATTCTTGATAAATAGTTATACTTTTAAATGTTTTCAATAAAAGGAGATATTTTTCTCAAATATTTTTACTAATTATTTTCATCTATGTCAATATCCTCATTATTCTTGATTGATGTTGATTTATTATAATACAATATTCTATATTATATTGAATGAGTTATGTTTGAATATGGATGTACTATTTTTATACCATTTATGGTTTGTGGTTAAAATATTGACATTTCTTATGCTAGTTTTAATATGAATGTTTAGATTATGTTCCAACCTTTTCATATGAAGAATGCATTGGACTTAGTAAGTGACGGGTGGATCCCTCTATAACTCCTCGATGCATCAGTAGGTCTCATGAGACAAACTAGTGTCTTGGCACAAGGCCTTGACAAAATATTTATTTTTAGTCTTGGCACGAGGCCTTGACTAAGTACTTATGATGTATGGAATTATGCATTCCATCATTATGAAATTATCTATTGATATTGCATGTGATTATTCGATTAGTAGAATATCCATGTGAATAAGTAAATGGAATTATTTGATTTATATTTTCTATATTATACTGAATTTTAAGTTTAAAATGCTTGTTTTTTAGTCTTATACATTTCCTTAAATGTTTAACCTTATTTATTAAAGTTTCTGCTATATTATTATCCTTACTGAGCATCAGAGCTCACCCCTTTCTATGTTTTATTTTTCTCAGGATGTGAAGAAGTATATCATGATTAACCTTCAGGAATAGGCCCAGGGATAAGAGTGTATTAAAAGGGGACACAATTTTTTTTATGATGTAATTTAAAACTTATGTATGTATCTAGTACTTCAAAGGCTACTAAACAAATCAGTCTTTCAGGACTTGATCTCTTGTGATCATGCTAATGATATGTAATAATGCACCGACTCTGGGTAACTTGGGTAGGGGTGTTATGTTTGAATTGGGAAAAATATATTACATATTTTTAATTAGAATAATTTATATTTTATAATAATTTCAACTAAATTTTTTACCATTATGAATAGTAAAATCATTAAAAATTAATTATCATGGATAAGGTGAAAATGGATTTACTAGAGGTTAAAATAAAAATATAAGAAGTAAAATGACCTAGAAACTTGCTCAAAACAAATTATATTTCCATATTTAGACCTTATTTATTATATTATTGATAATTTTCCATTTTAAGAGCCTTTTTTCATGATAAAAACATGGGTAGACCTTTTTCTTTTTGAAAATTACAAGTGTACCACTCACCTCACTAATAAAAGGCCACCCATCTCCTATCCTCTTCACACTTCCAAAACCATTTTATTTATAAAATTCCTAAAAAAATACCTTCCTTAATTCCTTCCTTTAATCCTAGAATCCTTATTTTGGTCATAAATCTAAACTAGAAAGGTTTTTAGTGCACACCAAAAGAAGTTGTCTGAAAAAGTGGTAACGTCCCTAACTGAGCATTTTATTTCATTTCTTCCTCTTACTCATTAGATTATTATTAAAACATGATGATATAGCAACCTAACTATCTTTAATATACTTATATGTTTTTATGTTAAGATCATGACCTACAACCATCTTTTCTTCCCTCAAATAGGAAATGATAATATCGCTTGTGTGTGTGGAGTACTACTGCCTCATGAACCGATATAACATGTTTTCCATCAACACCTATCATGATTGGGTATGATGATGGATAAAATTTATATATATGAAAATTTTAACATAAATATACTTATTTAAATATATTATCACATATACCTTTTTTTACTTTCCATTTTGTGGGGGTACGATAATGTTGATCATGTGTACGACAGACTGTCACCTCATAAAGAGATGTGATTCATTTTTTACTTGTGATTTACATGGATGGTAATGAGGGATAAATTTAATGAATATATGTGATATATAATAAATCATAATAATTATAGAAAAATATTTATTATTTACCTTCCTTTCGCTCCATTCTTTGAGAAAATTGAAACAGCGTTCATGCGTACGCACGGCCTCTCATCTCCATGAATGGTGTAATTTATTTTCTATATCTAAATTTAATGTATTGATATAAATACATATATAATTAATATATATGATATTTATATTATGGTTGAAATTATGGAAATTATATAACCATGACCAATGTAAAAGGACCAAAAATACCAAACCAAAACATCCGTGAAAAACGAAGCAGTTATTACCTGAAACATAATTTTAATAATGAATTTTTAATAAACAGGATATAAAAGGGTATAAGAAAATTATATATGATATTATATATATTATTATGGTATTGTAATAGATTTATAATAAATTTATGTTTATTATACATGAGGCTAGAGCAATTTTAAGGTAAGAAGGACTCAAGGTAAGGGATTTATGTCTCACTTTTTACTTCTATGAGACACATGCCATATTCACCACATATTTCTTTTATATTGAATTTATACTGAAAATGAATATAATTTATCATTATTATCCTAAAAATTAACATTATTTACCTATCCATTTTATTATCACTCTTTCATGGGGTTTATGGTTCAAAAGTTATTAAAGAAGTAAGGGATTTTTATCTCAATTTTCCATATTTGGGACATAAGTTATGTTATGCCCCGATCTTCTATGTGGTGTATATACTACCCCATTTACATGTTATATCATTAATATACTTATTTTAATTATATTAAAAGTTTAATTAGATGTTATTCTTTAATGGGTCCTATGATTCAAAAGATACCAAAGTGGTAAATGCTTGATGTTATAGTCTCATTGTTTATCAGGATTATATATATTTATGCTTTAGATGATGAAATATTATGATCCATATCTCAAGAAACTCATGAATTTTCTTATACTATATTTATTTTATGATAATATATTTTTTCATTCATTTTCCTCTCATTATGTACTCAAGAGTTCAAAATAATATTTTTAAAGAAAACTGACTTTATTTCTCTCTTCAATCAAAAATCATTTTTCTTATAAGATCATGTTTTCTAAAAATGTCTTAAAATTGTTTTTAAAATTATATAAATAATTTATTAAATAAATTTTTACCAATTTTATACTTTTTAAAAAAAATTAAAAGGAATCTTCATGTCTTTTTTAAAAACTACTCCCGTTTGGTTTTTACCAAAAATGTGAAAGGAATATTTGTTTAACCCATACGAAATGAATGATATTTTCTTCCATAATGGATACTAAATGTTTTAAAGAATAATTTATAAGTTACAAATGTTATTTTCAAAGAAAAATATTTTTAAAATTTTTTATTTTTAAAGAAAGTGTTTTTCAAAGTGGAAAGGTTATTTTCCTCAATAATTGTTCCATTTGATCTTTAAAAATAATTTACCATCTAAGATGATATCCTTTGATTTTAATTATTATTTTTGGAGGATAATAATGAATTATTCCATCTTTATTTTCCTCTATATGTTTAATTATTATTTTTATGGAATTTTTATGAAACCCATTTATTTTTTTATAGGTTATGCTATAGTGAATTGATGAAATGTTTATAAAACCTATTTTTTTACATAGGTGATGATATGATTATGTGATGAATTTTTTATAATATTTTGGAATATATAAATATGGTTTTAATTATGTGACATGTGTTACTTATATATCTTTATAATGCATTGGGTAAATATGGATAAATCATGAGTAAATATGATATGTGTGAACTTGATTACACGTTCACAGTTTTATGCATGAATATAATGACCTATTCACAATCTTATGTGTGAAACTAATTAAATTTTCATGTATTTATGCATAGACCTAGAATTAATTTTCATATGGTTATGGATGGACCTAGTTTCATGTCCATAAGTTTATGCGAGGGCCATATTTCTTGTCCTTAACTTAATGAGTGAACTTGTTTCTATTTATACATGTAGCGACCCAAAGTTTCATTAATGGAAATCCCTCTTGATCTAATTAAATGTCACTTTATGTTTATATTAAATGTCAAATTCTTTGGTTTTATGTTAATAATTTTGACCGTTGCTAATATAGTCGTTGAACAGTGATCACATGATTAGTATAAATATAGGACTTAACAAATCCAATTTACTCACACAAAGCGATGGCCTCATCCAGTAGAATTGCCCCATACGAAGCCCATTTTTCGGAGCTCAGAAAAGAGGTGGCCTCTTTGGGCTTCGCCCTTGACCAAGCCCAAGATGAGCTTCATCATTTCAAGCTCGAACGTGACCGTCTACAGAAAAAGTGGAAGTTGATTGAAATTACCACTCGAGCGATGTTATCTGAGCCACCCCAAGAGTCTGTCACCATCGCACACCTTACCCTTAGGTCTTATGCATATTTTTTAAGGGTTTATGTAACAAATATGTAGTACTATGTTCATGTACATTATTTTTTTGTATATAATAATGAATATAATTTCTAGTCATTTTTGATACATTGTAAATGGTTTTTAAAGTACAAATGGTGTTTTTAGTTATTATTTAATTATAAAATCTGTTTTATTAAATTAAGAGATTTTTTAATTAAATAATATTTTAATAAAATAATATTATTATTATTAAATTAATTAAATATAAATGATCTTATAATTTTATGAATGTAATTAAATTTTTTTTATAGGGTTTGAAAGTCATTTCTGTCAAAACCCGTGAATTTTCAATAAATGTCGGTTTTTATTTTAAAAGTGAAAATTAACATATTTAGAAAATTATTTAGATAAAATAAATGTAATTTTTGGAATCAGGACGTCGAAATTATCCAACGGTAAACTTTTCATAATTTTCTGATACAGTCAAATTTTTGGGTAAAAATTAAATACCGTTTAAATATATAATGTGTTTTATGACATCATAATGACCTTATAGTGATATAATAAAATACTATAATATTTATGTTCGGAAAATATATGTTTTAACATTAAAATAATGTGATTTTGGGTTTGTTTGACTTACTTTTCAAAGCATTAATGGACCCCTCAAGACATATTCAACACCTTGCCTTTTTAAATTAATTTCCATGGGAGTGTGACTCACCTCCACATAAGAAACCCTAATATTTTAAGAATTTCGGACTTTGTCCTTATAAAATATTGTTTTCCTATTCTCTTTGCCAATAACCATGGGAAAAAACCATGGGTTGGTTTGTGGTTTGGATTAATTTAATGTAAGGGGACCCAAACCTAAATAATAAAGAATTCCCTCACCTTTTCTATATAAACCCACCCAAGATCCCACTTCCTCCTCACTCAAAGCCTTTGGAGTTCGTCTAACCTCTGCCCTACTATCTATAGAATCCTCCCAAGGTTACCCAAGCTCCCAAGAAGCTTCCTCTCTCTAGCCTTTGGAAGCACACTTCCAAGTAAGGGTTTTTTCTTCCTTTCTCATTTTTGTCCAATTTTATTTAAGTTGTTTTTCCCTTTTAATTTCAATTATAAATTTTGGGTTATGGTTTCACGCATCCCTCATAATACCCTCTTTATGTTTGAATTATGGTATAACCCTTTCTCTCTCATTAAATTCCTCCCATGTACACCCGTTATTCTGCCGAAATTCCGAAAGGAACTTCTCTCTCCTCTTTTACATTCAAGCAATATTTTTGTATCATGAATCTAATTTCCATTAAAATTGTTGGGACATGTATCTATATGACCTCCTTACTTCCCATTAAATGTAAATATTATGAGTAACCCCTTTCTCTCTCATCAACCATTTTTATGAATTCTTATGTCACGTTGTTACGCTGCTGAAATCGCATCGATTTTCTAAGCCAATGCCATTGTGTAGTGAATACCATGCCCATTTCTCCATCAAGGGTATTCACATTTATGAACATTTACTTATTTATTATAATTTCTCATGTATGAATTCCACATTCCTTTATCGTGGAATAAATTATTATGTTTTATGAATCCATTTTTTATGATCCATGTGGCACACTTATGCATGAAATGAAATGTTTATGAAGGGTGCGCCCTTATAGCCCTCCAATGCATTGGGTAAAGTATAGTATCATGATACGACATGTGAAATGAGTGTTGACTCATGCTAATTCAAGTGAAATGAGGGTTTACTCTTACTTTATGTTCAATGAGGATTTACTCATGCCCTATGTGCAATGAGCCTTGGCTCATGTTAATTCCATGTTAAGTGTTGTTGCCACATTTCCATGTTATGATTATCATGATTTATCATGCCTTTATGCTCATGTTTCTTTTATGATATATTGATATGCCTATTTTCTAGCATGTGTTGTACTCCTCATGTTATTCCATGTGTACTACCTTACTGGGCTTTATAGCTCACCCTTTTTTTATGCATGTCCTCAGGTTATCCCATGCAATGCTAAGTACGAGGGAATGTAGTGGTCATGTAAAGGAAGTTTTCAATAAAGATATTGTATTTCATGTTTTAAGTTTTTATGTAATGATCCTAAGCCCCAAAGACAATAAACCTCTCGATCTTCTTTGTTGTATCAAGTGAAGTTTTATGTAATAAATCATGTTTAATTTTGTAATAAAAGCAGGGTTGTTATAGTTGGTATCAGAGGATAGGTTTAGTTATTTTTGGGATTAGGAAACCCTAGTAAAGCCTTAGATACAAGACTAAGTATAATAAACATCCCTAAGTTTTGGTAAGTACTGGGTAAGTGGTTTATCAAACAAATACATCCCTGTCTGGATACGAGTAGGTAGAGGCAGCTCTGGCACAGATTTATCCTAGAGGTAAAACCCAAAAACACGGTTTTGAGCTAGACTCGAAGGGGAACTGGTGCACGACAACGGGTCTTGCTGCACTCTTGGTTACGACACTCCTGGGGGATATGTTTTGATAAATTCACAAGATTAATATGAAACCTTATTAAGGGAATTAAAAAAAATGACCCTAAGAATATATGTTAGAAAGTAGATCATGAAAAGCCTAGATTGAAGCCTATAGACTCATGAGTTAAGGAAATAAAAGTTTATTTATAAGTCATCAACTTTTGTCTTTGGATTACCCTTTATGTGTTACCCCTAACTTTACTTTTATTCCAGCCAATAGCCGGTAATAGGAGGACTCGGGTTAATAACCATTGTGAAGATCAGTGTGATGACTGTACTAATGAGATGCCCAATCCAATGGGAGCGGGAATCGCGAACTTTTTCATGCTTCTCTCTTAGCTAACTCAAGTTTTGAATAGAAACACGGGTCAAGAGGAATGTTCAACCCCCCCTAAGAAAGAACAAGTCTTTATCTAGAGCTTTATGAGACAAAGGCCTCCTACTTTTAGTGGATCATCTGATCCCACAATCGCTAAACAATGGATCAAATCCATTGAAAAGATATTCTCTATCCTCCAATGTTCTGAACAAGAGAAGGTTATCATGGCGGATTATCGTATGGAGGGTGAAGCTAATCAATGGTGGGTGTTGATCAAAAATACGAAGCATGAGGAGGAGATCAAGGCGTTGGAATGGAAGGATTTTCAGAATATGTTTTTCAATAAATATTTTTCGCGCACCCTATGGCTTAAGATGGAAAGGGACTTCCTTTCCCTCAAGCAAAAAGATGAAGAATCTGTTGGATCATACGAGTCAAACTTCACAAGGCTTGCACGATACGCTTCCGGCTTTGTCGTTACCCCCGAATGCAAGGTTGACCGCTTCTTTGGTGGGTTGAATCCTAGCTTGCAGAAAGCATTAGTGATCTGTGACTTCGACAGCTATGAGGAAATTGTCCGATGTGCCCTCAAGGTTTAAATGGAGATCAAGGAATCACAGGGGTATCATGGGGACAAGAAGAATAAGTTGGACTTCAATTCTGGTGGTCCGATGGATAAATCCAACGGTTCTAAGAAGATCCAGCACCCCACTTGCCAAAAGTGCGGAAAGAATCACCCTGGAAATTGCCTTAAGGGGACGAGAAAATGCTTCAGGTGTGGAAGAGAAGGGCACCTAGCTGTTAACCATCGGCAAGAAAGACCCACAGCTGCGATAGAGGAGAGGAACGCTCCGTTCGAACCTCAACACGTTGTTCAATGCTACAAATACAAAGAACTAGGTCATTTTAAAAATCAGTGCCCTAATATAAGGGTTTTCAGAGACAACCAACAACCTCCAAGGCAGAAAGGAAGATCTTTTTCCATCACTTCTGCCGAAGTTAACCCCGAAAACGAAGTGATGACAGGTACGCTAGTTATTCATTCAAGAATAGCGAATGTACTTTTTGATTCGGGTTCTACGCATTCTTTTATATCTCTAAAGTTTAGTAGAACAATCCCAGCACCACCATAAATTATGGAAGTAAAGATGTCGGTGAGTACGGAAAATGGGGAAATCATTGCATCCCGTGAATATAAGTCATCCTCTGTTATAATATGTGGATTGAATTTCCCAGAAAACCTCTTCATACTCCCTCTGGTGTCATTTGATGTAATTCTTGGCATGGATTGGCTTTATTTATATAGAGCCAACATAAATTGTCGAGAGAGGGAAATCACACTCCATATGGAGAATCGACCCCTGATTATTTACAAGTGTTGGGAGAAAGATGAATCTCTTTTAGCTCCACCATCTCAAGCATGGATATTACTGCCTTATGAGCACGCGTATCTGGCTCAGATGATTGAGTCTAAGGAAGAAACCATCCTTGAAGAAATGCCTATTGTGAGGGAATTCGCTGAAGTGTTTCCCGAGGAACTGCCTGGTCTTCCTCCTAGAAGAGATGTTGAGTTCTCAATTGAACTTATACGTGGGGCACTACCAATATCCAAGACTCCATATAGAATGGATTTTGTTGAGCTTGAAGAGTTGAATAAACAACTACAGGAGAATCTGGATAAAGGGTTTATACGCCCAAGTGCTTCACCATGGGGTGCACCAGTCCTCTTCGTCAAGAAGAAGGATGGGTCAATGCGGCTTTGCATCGATTATTGTGAACTTAACAAAATCACGATAAAGAACAAGTATCCTATCCCAAGAATCGATGACTTGTTTGATCAGCTGCGTGGAGCACAATACTTCTCCAAGGTGGATTTGTGGTCGGGATATTATCAAGTAAGGGTGAAGAAGGAAGATGTCCCCAAGACTGCTTTTTGTACAAGATACACGCACTATGAATTCATAGTAATGCCTTTCGGACTCACCAATGATCTAGAAATATTCATGGACTTGATTAATAGAGTCTTTAGAAATTACCTTGACAAATTTGTGGTAGTCTTTATAGATGATATTCTAATATACTCCAAAACCAAGGAGGATCATGAGGAGCATTTAAAAACTGTACTAGAGACTTTGCGCAAGGAGAAGCTCTATGCCAAGTACAACAAGTGTGAGTTCTGGTTGAAGGAGGTCTCATTCTTGGGCCATATCATCACAAGCAATGGGATATCTGTGGACCCCTCCAAAACAGATTCAATTGAGGGATGGTTAAGGCCAACATTAGTAATGAATATCCGTAGCTTCTTGGGGTTAGCTGGATATTATCGACGATTTGTGAGAAATTTCTCACGATTTCCCAACCCTCTTACCAAGATAACTCGAAAGGAAGTAAAGTTTTCTTGGAGTGATGAATTTGAAGAAAGCTTCAAGGAGTTGAAAAGGAGGATTATCACTGCGCTCGTGCTCACTTAACCCACAAGTGGGGAAATTTTTGTTGTTTTCAGTGATGATTCAAAGAAGGTATTAGGTTGTGTGCTGATGCAGAATGATAAATTTATATCCCATGCCTCAAGGTAGTTGAAAATCCATGAGCGAAACTATCCAACGCATGATCTAGAGTTGGAGGCGGTGATCTTGGCCTTGAAAATCTGGTGGCATTACCTCTATGGAGAGAAATGTGAGATATATACTGACCACAAGAGTCTTAAATATATATTCACACAGAAAGAGCTTAATATGCGCTAGAGAAGATGGATAGAGATCATCAAGGATTATGACTGTTCAATACATTACCACCCTGGGAAAGCGAACAACGTGGCAGATTCCCTAAGTAGAAAGGACCCATAAATTCTATCAATGATGAGAATTGAGAAGGATCCAATCTTCTTAGACTTGATGAAGATGGACGTTGGAATCATAAAGAAGGGAACATCATCAATAATTTCACAAATTACCGCTCAACCATCTCTTTTGGAAAGGTTAAAGGATGCTCAAAAGGATGATGTGGGAATTCAGGAAAAAGTGGAAGTTATCGAAAAAGGGAAATCCTCGGCGTTTAATGTTAATGAAGAAGGAATAATGCGGTTTGGGAAAAGACTATGTGTTCCATCGAGTCCAAATATGAAGAAGGAACTTTTGTATGATGCACACAGTTCAAATTTATCTATTCACCCAGGGAGCACAAAGATGTATCAAGATCTCTGAGAAAACTTTTGGTGGGATAATATGAAGAAGGAGATCACTGAATATACATAAAAGTTCCTGGTGTGTCAGTAAGTGAATGCAAAGAGGCAGAAGTCTAAGGGTATGATGCAACTATTGCCCATACCAGAATTGAAATGGGAGAACATCACCATGGACTTTGTCACCGGACTTCCAAGGACATCCAAAGGTAACAATGCAATCTGGGTTGTTGTATATCGTCTTACAAAGACTGCACACTTCATTGCTATTTGGGAGGATTTCTCTTTGGATCAACTGGCACGGATATATATCAGGGAAGTGGTAAGGTTGCATGGAGTACCACTATATATTGTGTCTGACCGAGATCCAAGATTCACCTCTAAGTTTTGGAAGAGTCTTCAACATGCTCTGAATACTAAACTGAACTTCATTACAGCCTATCATACTCAAACTGATGGCCAGTCCGAGCGGACTATCCAAACACTTGAGGACATGTTTAGAGCATGCTCAATGGACTTTAAAGGATGATGGGATCAACATCTTTCTATGGTTGAGTTCTCTTATAATAACAGTTTCCACTCAAGCATCCAAATGGCACCATATGAATCCCTGTATGGGAAAAGGTGTAGAACACCGGCATGTTGGGATGAGGTCAGTGAACGTAAGTTGCTTGGACCAAAAATGGTCGAAGAAATGGTAGAGAAGGTGAAAACCATTCAACAGCATATCAAGGAATCCCAGAGTCGGCATAAGAGTTATGCAGATAATCGTCGATGAGACCTTGAGTTTAAAGTTGGAGACATGGTGTTTCTATGCATATCTCCATGGAAGAAGGTCATGAGGTTTGGAAGGAAAGGGAAGTTAAGTCCAAGGTACATCAGCCCCTTCGAGATTCTTGATCGTGTTGGGGTTGTGGAGTATCGACTAGCACTTCCACCTGCCATGGCCAAAGTACATGATGTCTTTCATGTATCCCTCTTAAGGAAGTACATACCAGACCCTTCACATGTACTCTCTTCTGAGGTGGTACAATTGGAAGATGATCTTTCTTATGAGGAGCAACCAGTGAAGATCTTAGATTGTAGAGAAAAAGTTCTACGAAATAAGACAATGTCCCTCGTCAAGGTGTTGTGGAGAAACCACAAGTTTGAAGAAGTGACTTGGGAATTAGAGGATATGATGAAGCTGAGTTACCCACATTTTTTTAGTGTGGGAAAAGGAAAATTTCGAGGGCGAAATTTCTTAAGGGGGGAATATTGTAACGATCCAAAGTTTCATTAATGGAAATCCCTCTTGATCTAATTAAATGTCCCTTATGTTTATATAAAATGTCAACTTCTTTGGTTTTATGTTAAGAATTTTGACCGTTTCTAATATAGTCATTGAATAGTGATCACATGATTAGTATAAATATAGGACTTAACAAATCCAATTTACTCAGACAAAGGAAGCGATGGCCTCATCCAGTAGAATTTCCCCATACGATGCCCATTTTTCAGAGCTCGGAAAAGAGGTGGCGTCTTTGGGCTTCGCCTTTGACCAATCCCAAGCTGAGCTTCATCATTTCAATCTCGAACGTGACCGACTACGGGAAAAGTGGAAGTTTATTGAAATTACCACTCGAGCGATGTTATCCGAGCCACCCCAAGAGTCGGTCACCATCGCACACCTTACCCTTAGGTCTTATGTGGCTGTTTCAAGGAGTTATTTAATAAATAAGTATTATTATGTTCATGTAGATTTTTTTTTATATAATAATGAATATAATTTCTAGTCATTTTTGATACATTGTAAATAGTTTTTAAAGTACAAATGGTGTTTTTAGTTATTATTTAATTAAGAAATCTGTTTTATTAAATTAAGGGATTTTTGAATTAAATAATATAATAATAAAATATTATTATTATTATTAAATTAATTAAATATAAATGATCTTATAATTTTATGAATGCAATTAAAAAAAAATTATAGGGTTTGAAAGCCATTTCTGTCAAAACCTGTGAACTTTCGATAAATGTCGGTTTTTATTTTAAAAGTGAAAATTAACATATTTAGAAAATTATTTAGATAAAATAAATGTCATTTTTGGAATCAGGACGTCGAAATTATCCAATGGTGGACTTTTCCTAATTTTCTGAGACAGTCAAATTTTTGGGTAAAAATTAAATACCGTTTAAATATATAATGTGTTTTATGACATCATAATGACCTAATAGTGATGTAATAAAATACTATAATATGTATTTTCAGCCAATATATGTTTTACCATTAAAATAATGTGATTTTGGGTTTGTTTTACTTACTTTTCAAAGCATTAATGGACCCCTCAAGACATATTCAACACCTTGCCTTTTTAAATTAATTTCCATGGGAGTGTGACTCACCTCCACATAAGCAACCCTAATATTTTAAGAATTTCGGACTTTGGACTTATAAAATATTATTTTCCTCTTCCCTTTTCCAAAAACCATGGGCAAAAACCATGGTATGGTTTGTGGTTTGGATTAATTTAATGTAAGGGAACCCAAACCTAAATAATAAAGAATTCCCTCACCTTTCCTATATAAACCCATCCAAGATCCCACTTCATCCTCACTCAAAGCCCTTGGAGTTCGTCCAACCTCTTCCCTACTCTCTCTAGAATCCTACCAAGGTGACCCAACCTCCCAAGAAGCCTCTCACAAGCCTCTCTCTAGCCTTTGGAAGCACACTTCCAAGTAAGGGTTTTTTCTTCCTTTCTCATTTTTGTCCAATTTTCTTTAAGTTGTTTTGCCCTTTTAATTTCAATTATGAATGTTGGGGTATGGTTTCTCACCTCTCTCATACTGCCCTCTTTATGTTTTAATGATGTGAGACCCCTTTCTCTCTCATTAAATTCCTCCCATGTACACCTATTACTATGCCGAAATTCCGAAAGGAACTTCTCTCTCCTCTTTTACATTCAAGCAATATTTTTGTATCATGAATCTAATTTCCATTACAATTGTTGGGAAATGTATCTATATGACCTCCTTACTTTCCATTACATTTAAATATTTTTAGGAACCCCTTTCTCTCTCATCAACCGTTTTTATGAATTCTTATGTCACGCCGTTACGCTGCTGAAATCGCATCGATTTTCTAATCCAATGCCATTGTGTAGTGAATACCATGCCCATTTCTCCATCAAGGGTATTCACCTTTATGAACATTTACTTATTTATTATAATGTTTCATGTATGAATTCTACATTCCTTTATTGTGGAATAAATTATTATGTTTTATGAATCCATGTTTTATGATCCATGTGGCACACTTATGCATGAAATGAAATGTTTATGAAGGGTGTGCCCTTATAGCGCTCCAATGCATTGGGTAAAGTATAGTATCATGATACATCATGTGAAATGAGTGTTGACTCATTCTAATTCAAGTGCAATTAGGGTTTACTCGTGCTTTATGTGCAATGAGGATTTACTCATGCTCTATGTGCAATGATCCTTGGCTCATGCTAATTCCATGTTAAGTGTTGTTGCCACATTTCCATGTTATGATTATCATGATTTATCATGACTTTATGCTCATGTTTATTTTATGCTATATTGATATGCCTATTGTCTAACATGTTTTGTACTCCTCATGTTATTCCATGTGTACTCCCTTAATGGGCTTTATATCTCACCCTTTTTATGTATGTCCTCAGGTTATCCCATGCAATGCTAAGTACGAGGGAATGTAGTGGTCATGTAAAGGAAGTTTTCAATAAAGATATTGTATTTAATGTTTTAAGTTTTTATGTAATGATCCTAAGCCCCAAAGACACTATTCATCTCGATCTTTTTTGTTGTATCAAGTGAAGTTTTATGTAATAAATCATGTTTAAGTTTGTAATAAAAGCAGGGTTGTCATAATAAATGTTCACAATGTTATAAGATTATGTGTATGCCAAAAATATATGTATTATGATAATGTTATATTCTCATGTATCGTGTTATTTTATTCCATTATGACTCATGTCTTATGAAATTCTGATCTTTATACCATGACACAATATTTTGATCTTTGATATGTATGGTATGGTTTTCATATGTTATGCTCATTTTCTCATACCCTTATACCCATGTTATGGTTATGTATTTACCATGTTTACCCTTAATGAGAATCTGAATTCACCCTTTATTATGCTTCCTTCCCATGTTATGAAGAAAGTTTTTTAATTATGGTATGTTTTTTAATCATACAAAAGGGGAAAACCTTTATAGGATATGTTGAATATCTTTCACTAAATAAGAAGATTGTGTACCTAGTCTCCAAATGTACTAAACCAATATATTCCTTGGGTGTGTATTTATGAAATTTAATGAATATTCATCTATTAATAAGTGATATCTATGTATTAGAATTTTGTGTCTCTAGATAGTATCTAAGGGTGGAATATAGAAATGCTAAAAATGAGTTTCCTTCTTTCATTTGAGTTCCTCCTTATTTCTCTCAAGATCTAGTGATCCAAAACCCTAATGATTGAGTTTTTTTAAGTCTTATACAAATCATCTAAGGCTTATCCTATGTTTTCCCTGCATGTAAAATATTTCTCTATCCTCTATCCTTCTAGGTTCATTAGTTTATAGTGGAAAACAAATACTTGGTAGGGAATACATTATATCTCTTCTATTTGTTACATGAGTGTGGGATAATGCTTTTGTTTATTCTTTGAGAAGATTTCATGCATCATATTAATTAATAAAATTAATTGGTTAATTGTAATTAATGGGGAATGAGTAGTTTTTCCTATATTTTATTTTATTTCTTCAAGTTGTCGATATTTGTTTCCCTATAAATTACTATCATGTGTGTAAAGAATTGTTATTATTATTATTATATAATGTTGTGATAGTATAGATAATCTAAAGATTATCTATGAAATAGAAATTTCTATTCACATGAATATGACTAAATGGTTAATTGAAATTGAAGAGAAAGGGAGAGGAAATGATTATTTTACTACTTTTGATGTTATTGTCATTTGGTTTATACTTATTGATGCCATTCCTAAAAATAACAATCATTGTGGGGTTGTATTTTATGTTCTTGAATAAAATTGTATAAGAAAATATATTCAACTACTAAATCACCATGTATGTTCTTATCCAAGATATGAATCTTGGAGTATATGGCTAGGTGTTAGGTAGGTAGTTCATGGCTGGGTTCATGAAGCAGGGCACATGTCATTGAGGCATACATGGATCATGTTGTGAGACTTAATATCGGTCATCTGGGCATGTGTGATGTTAAGGGTGAGACTGGGAATGGGATATGTAGAATTGTATAGAACTGGGTGTGGGTATAGAATTTGGAAAAACTATATTATAAATTTTCAAATATGAAAGGTTGTAACTTTTGATATGTCATTCTATTTGGGATCTCAATCTATAAAATAAAAGACTATGAAACTAACAATGCAATTTAAAATTTTATTTTACCCATAAAATGTGTTATACTAGTATATTAAGGGTCTTCAAATGATCAAAAATTTATATTTTAATATTGAAGAATGGTCTCCTCTATAAAAGGATGAAATACATGTCCTACTATGAGTGGGAGGTTCTCAACTCCATACCATAAAATTGGGGAATGATTTTCAAGGATCTTTATCCCTTGGAATATGAGATGTCATATAGAGCATGGATATATTATTCATTTATTCCTCATTAAGTGTATCACCCTTTTATCTTAAACTTAATTCATGTCATCCAAGTGGGGATAACATTAATGTCATCGTGGAAAAGTGCCTCCCACATTTCATGTCACCAACCCTCTTAATAGAGGCCTTCAAGTTTTTTATAGAGAGTTGAAATGATAAAAAAACACTCAATAATGATGTAGGACACACACTCCAACACTCTCCCTCAATCTAGGTCTACCTGTCATGGATATATAAATAAATAAAACAATGAAAATAGAATAGAGAAAACAAAAAACACTGATAACACTCCCCCTCATGCTGGACATACCCATATTTATTACAGAACAAGAAAAACATAATAAAATATAAATCACCATGGATTATCCCCCAATAATAAAATTATGTATGATTTCAATGAAAATGTTGTGTAGGCCAAGGATGAGTTCCTGTCATGCAGAACCAATAGGAATAGGTGGAAATTTATCGCACAGACAAGAATAACTAGATTGAGCCTCAAAAGGAATGGTCAGGTTATGAGTACATGACATGACAATGTGTGGATGTTCAGAAGGGGCAATAGGATTACATCAATGGGTGGTGGAGAAGGATGTACACAACTAAAATCTTTTAACTAAACCTATTCAGTATGGGTGAGATAGTGGAAGTTCATGCAGGTGGCCTGTTAGATTCTCCCATTAGTATTTCCTTAAGACACCCTTGTGAAACCTATACATGGAAAAATAATCAATGATATAAATTAATTTTATAATACATGTCCTAACCATGAAATTTTGTGAAATAAAAAACAAAGTTATATAAAAAAATAAAATAAAATCATTCCAATATGTAAAATTCATAATTTACCAAACCACAAAAACCCATTCAAATGAACATCCAATACTCAAGGAAATGATGAGTTGATTCCTACACAACTAATTTTGGGCATCCCCTTAAAAATTTATAAGGAACCCACTCATAATTCCTCCTTGTAAAGGAACTTATACTAAATTAGGAATTTATTAACCATATTAATTAACTTAATCAAACTATAAGGCCCCAGCCTTAAACCTTACTTAATATTGAGTTATTACAAGAATACACATTGAGGATCTTTTCAGGTTTAGAGTTTTAGAGAATTAGATCATAAAACTTGCATTACATTCCACATATAAACAAAGTGGTTACATAAAGATATTATTCTTCTTTCCCATCAATGGAAACATATTTAAAATAAAACATAGATTCTTTCTTGACACTTCCTTGACACTATCATCATATCATGTACCTTTCTCTTGACCTGTGAAAAACATTTCAAAAAAACTTGGGATGAGCATAAAAAGCTCATTAAGGGATATAAAAATATATGGAAAGGAAAAATGGGTACATATATACATAATAATGAAATCATACTTTACCCATAAAACATAAGCACTTCAACATACCTCATCAAATCATGAATAAATCATAGAAATCATAAGACGTAAAGGTAACTTGAGGCATTCATAACATTCTTACATAGGGAGTAACCCTCTTGGTTACGTTTGGAATACCCATCATAGTATATTCCCTAAATCTCTTCAGAGAAACCTTAACGTTACACTCCTTCGCGTTACCCAGTGCATTTGAGAGCTATATCGGGCTCACCCGCCCTTAGTTTATCACGGAACCACCCATCTTCATAATAATGCCCAAGAACCTCAACAAAATCGTATCACATAAAACATGCATAAAGGAAACATAATATTTCCACCTTTCAATCACAAGATATCAATACAACACATTGATATAAAAACATTGTGAAAACCATTTTCAATACCAAAATAAAAGAAAATTAAAACATGGTATTTATTTTTCTTTTAAAAAGAAGGTATGGCTTGTAGAGGAAGCCGAAACTCAAATAACGGTCACGACGGCGGAGAAGTCGTTGTCGCCGCATACGTACGACAAAAACATTCCCTTTTGTCGTTTACTAAACACTTCATATAAAAAAGATTCCTTTTGAATAAACGTAAAAGTCAAAGGGGTTTATACACCATATAAAAAAGGTTGTGTATAAAACAAAATATGCCTCAATGAAAGGAGATTGAGACGAAGTCCCATAACTCGGGTCTGACTTGACTCGGTCATTCTTTAATCTCCTTAATAATAAACTTGAGTAAATTTCTACTTGTTTAAGAAACTTTTCCAAGTTTACTATTCCTTTTATATCACTTATCGCCATGTCATGAACACTATGTAATTATTTAAGTTAATAACGGTTGTTTTTTAACGATCATTGGTACTTGAGTCAAAAATAAACCCTTTATAATTACATGTTGTTCATGTATCCATTATATCCATGATTATAATAATTATGTATATATCATATATATATAGTATATACATGCATTTATAATATTACATAATCATTTAGAGGTAAGAAATGAAATGCACCGTTCATGGAGATGGTAAGTCGTACGTACGCATGAACGCTACTTTCATTTCTATTTCGTATTTTATAGAATGGAATCATAATGATATAAAGGTATATTATAATTCCAGTATAATTTAATATATAATATCATAGTTCCATCCTTTATACGTCCCACATATGGTATTTAACGAATCAAATCACTTTGAGGGGGCGGTAGTCCGCACTTCCTTAAATGAAGATATCGCGTTTACCCATAATGGAAACCATTAAGGTATGACCAAAATGAAAAATATAGAAGCTTAAGGAAAACATAAAAATATTATATATCATATATAAATATAGTTACATATTAATGGACACCTTTTAAGGTGTTAAAATAATGTTGAACAATCATCGTTTCGGGAGGCATAAATTCACCATCCACGGAAACGGTATGTCCTTTAACCATTAGATGTTGGTGTGTGTAAGTGTAGCTATAATCCTTCTTATAAAAACATCCTAGTATATTGAGGATACTGTATTTGTTAAAAAATAAAAGAATAAAAAGATTTTAGGGGGTTGTAGAATCAAAATCAAACAAAAGGACTCAAAAGAAGACATTACCTTAAAATCGGGTAACTCTATTAGATTTGAGCTCAAAGGATTCCTTGGGAAGACTTCTGCCCAAATTGAGGATTCAATGAGTAAGAGAGGGATATGTAGAGACAAAATGGGCAGGGTTTGGACAAGAAAAAGGCTTTGGGAGTGTGGGTAAGGAGGTAGAGGTGGGGGCCTTTTATAAGAGGAGAGGAGGGGCACTCTTGGAAGGTAAAGAAAAGTCACTTTATTTTAAAATGGTATTCAGATTTAAGAGGTCCCACATTGATTTTTTTAGAGGATAAGGTGATAAGGGTTCGAAATACACCCATCCAATAGGTTTTTTCCATGTGTAGGTCTTAGATTTTATATTATCATTCCATTTTATTTAAATCGTTAAATAATGAGGTCATCACTGCATCATCATGATGTCATAAATAATTTAATTTATTTAAAGTTTAAAAATTATAAAAAAATACTATGATGTAGGAAATCTTTTTATATTTCCAATTACTATTTATAATCAAAAATATGATCTTTATAACCCCATATAAAAATTGTTTTAGTAAAACATCTCATGTGTGTGTCATTTTTACTTTTACATTAAATAAAAAGTTATTTATGTCATTTCCCAACCAAAGTCGCTCCATGGGGTCCCCAATTTGACCCATGGATTTTTTTGGTCGTCCATGACACATCCAATGAGGATAGGACATGTGTCAAGCTCATCTCATTTTATTAAAGCATTATTTTTACCTTAAACTACACTAATTACCTCTAATCGCGATTAAGAACTTAAAAGTTACTATTCACCAAAAAAAATGTTTTAATCTAATTGAAACACATTTTACTTCTTAATGACAACCATGTATGTCGGATTTTTGAAATTCAAAACACAGAAGTTGTAAAATTTCATTTAAACGAAAAACCAGTTTTTATAAGTACCACTTAGTGGTTTCACTATTCATCAAAAATTGAAGTTTTTCAGAAAAACACCAAAAATTCACCCTAAGCTATATTTGATATTCCGAATTCAAAAATGAAGTCTATTTTAAAAAATTAATAACATATAAGTCACATTAATTAATTTAATAATTAATTCCCGCTGTCATGACAAATAACGTGTTCTTATGAAATAATAAGTATCAAAAGATTGACACCAGTTTAAGTCCAATTTCAAAGTGAAATCGATTCCAATGACCATAATTGGATTAAATGGTAAAAATATATTCTAATTTCACTTCAAAACCAATTCAAAAGATAAACTAATCATATAAATAAATTAGATTAAAAAGCAGTTTTGATGTAAAATGCAGTATTTTTCACTATTCATTAAAAAAATGATCATTGTCAGAAAAATACCAAAAATTCACACAAAGTAAATTTTGATGTCCCAATCATAAATAATAAGTTTATTTTGACAAACATAGATTATAAAATTGTCAAAAGGTATATTTAAAAATGGTTTGCCATCAAAAGGCAGTAAAACAATCTTTTAAAAATATTAGTGTATTCCATGCTTAAGATTGGATTTATTATCATTTTAAGCCTCTAAAACACTATCTTAATCATTAATAGACATACATAAAAATATTTATTATTCATTACTTACTTGGGATGTTACATCCTTCCCCCTTTAGAAAATTGTGTCCCCGCAATTTATTTACTTATCGAATAAATGGGGGTACTTATCCCTCATTGCATTTTCAGATTCCCATGTTGCCTCTTCCATCATGTGGTTTTTTCACAAAACCTTTACCTGATTAATCACCTTTTTCCGTAACACTTTCTCCCTGCGGTCAAGAATCTGGACCGGTTGTTCCTCATAAGATAGGTTCTCTTCCAACTGAACTACCTCTGGACTCAAAACATGAGATGGATCTGGCATGTACTTTCTCAGCATCGAAACATGAAAAACATTGTGTACCTGAGATAAACTTGGAGGTAAAGCCACTCGGTAAGCAACTGATCTAACTCTCTCCAGAATTTCATATGGTCTAATGAACCTTGGACTCAGCTTTCCTTTCTTACCAAATCGCATCACACTTTTCCATGGTGATACTTTGAGAAAAACATGATCACCTACCTCAAAAGAGAGATTCTTCCTCCTGTTGTCCGCATAACTCTTCTGCCTACTCTGAGCTGTTCTCATGTGTTTCTGTATCAGATGAACTTTTTCTGCCAACTCTTCTACCAATTCTGGTCCCATCAACTTCCTTTCACCCACTTCATCCCAGAAAGCTGGAGTTCGACATTACTTCCCATATAATGCCTGAAATGGTGTCATCTGTATACTAGAATGAAAACTGTTATTATATGAAAATTCAACCAAAGAAAGATGTTGGTCCCAACTTCCCTGATAATCCATCGAACAATCTTGTAGCATATCCTCCAAGGTCTTAATTGTTCATTCCGACTGCCCATCTGATTGAGGATGAAAAGCTGTACTAAAATTTAATTCAGTACCTAACGACTTTTGAA
The DNA here is from genome assembly GCA_963277665.1 of Viscum album. Lineage (NCBI taxonomy): Eukaryota > Viridiplantae > Streptophyta > Magnoliopsida > Santalales > Viscaceae > Viscum > Viscum album. Next base: position 767,168,161 of record OY728138.1, read on the forward strand.
GGCCTTTCCAAAAGTTAGAAGTGAACCTGGGATCACGGTCAGATACAATGGAGAGAGGAACTCCATGTAACCTGACTATCTCTTTAAGATACAAACAAAAAAGTTGATCTAGGGAAAAAGTATCTCTTATAGCAAGGAAATGAGCAGATTTGGTCAAGAGATCAACAATAACCCAGATTGCATTATTACCTCGAGATGTCTTCGGTAATCCCACAACAAAGTCCATGGATATATTCTCCCATTTCCACTCTGGCACTGGTAAAGGATGAATCATCCCTTTCGGTAACTGCTGCTCTGCTTTAACCTGCTGACAAGTCAAACTCTTCACAGCAAAATCAGCAATATCTCTTTTCATTCCATCCCACCAGTAATACTCCCGAAGATCTCTATAAATCTTAGTACTGCCTGGATGAACTGAAAACGGAGAACTATGAGCTTCACATAACAACTCTCTCTTCAACTGTGAATCACAAGGCACACACAATCTCTTCCCAAATCTCAAAACACAATCATTATCAATGTTGAATTCAGGAAACTTACCTTTCTGAACCAGCTCTACCTTTTTCTGCAACTCACTGTCTTGCTTCTGTGCTTGCTTGATTCTATCTGATAGAGATGATCTCACTGATACCTGAAACAAAACAGAAGAACATCCTGCACCAACAACCTCTATGCCAAAGTTCATCAAATCCTTAACTAAAGGATCATGTTCCAAGCGCAACATTGCTAATGAAGCATTACTTTTTCGACTCAAAGCATCAGCCACTTTATTTGCTTTTCCCGGATGGTAATGAACTATACAATCATAATCATTGATTAATTCTATCCATCTTTTTTGTCTCATGTTCAATTTTTTCTGAGTGAATATATACTTTAAACTTTTGTGATCAGTATATATTTCACACTTTACTCCATACAAATGATGCCTCCAAATTTTTAAAGTGAAAACAACAGCAGCTAATTCCAAATCTTGTGTAGGGTAATTTACCTCATGAGTTTTCAACTGACGTGAAGCATAATCAATTACCTGATCATTCTGCATTAGGATACAACCAAGTCCTTTTAATGAAGCATCATTGTATATAACAAACTCACCATTCCTGGAAGGTAGTGCCAAAACTTGAGCATTCACCAACCTTCTTTTCAATTCCTGAAAACAATCATCACATTCTTTTGTCCAGATAAACTTAACACCCTTCCGAGTTAGCTTAGTCATTGGACTAGATAACCGTGAAAAATTTCTAACAAACCTTCGGTAATAGCCTGCCAAACCAAGGAAACTACAAATCTCTGTTACATTTGTGGGTCTTGGCCATTCTTCAACAACCTTTGTTTTTGCAGGATCAACAGTTATCCCATCTTTAGAAACAATATGACCAAGGAAAGAAATTTGTTGCAACCAAAACTCACACTTGCTGAATTTTCCATACAGTTTCTTTTCTTTTAATGTTTGCAAGATAAACCTTAAATTTCTTTCATGCTCCTTTTTACTTTTAGAAAACAGCAAAATATCATCAATGAAAACCACCACAAACTTATCCAAGAACTCATGGAAAATTCTATTCATTAAGTCCATGAATACAGCAGGTGCATTGGTTATCCCAAAAGGAATTACTACAAATTCATAACAGCCATATATTGTACGAAATGTAGTCTTTGGAACATCTGCTTCCTTTACCTTCAGCTGATGGTACCCCGATCTCAAGTCAATCTTTGAAAAATATTGAGCTCCCTGGAGCTAATCAAACAAATCATCGATATGAGGCAAAGGATATTTGTTCTTAACAGTGATATTATTCAAGGCCCTATAATCAATGCAAAGTCTCATAGAACCATCTTTCTTTTTAACAAATAAAACAGGAGCACCCCATGGTGATGTGCTAGGTCGAATGAAACCTTTCTCTAATAAATCTTGCAATTGCTCCTTTAACTCTAAAAGTTCAATTTGATCCATTCGATAAGGGGGTTTTGAAATTGGCTTAGCATCAGGAAATAAGTCAATAGTAAACTCAACTTCCCAATCTGGTATTATTCCAGGCAACTCATCAGGAAAAACATCAGGATACTCATTTACCACTGGCACATCATTAATCTGAACAGTTCCTTTATTTTCAACGATGTGTACAAGGTAACATTCATTTCCATCTTTTACAAGTTTCTTGGCCTCTTGATAAGTTATCAACAGTAAGGGTTCATTATTGTACACAAACTGAAAGTCTTTCTAAAAAGAAACTTCTTTAGATCTACATTCAATCTTAGCATGGTAAATATAGAGCCAATCCATACCCAGGATAACATAAAACTCTACTAGAGGTAGAACAATAAGGTTTACAAGTAGGTTATTTCCACAGATAAGGATAAGAAGATTCTTATAAATTCTTTTTGCATCAACATTTCCCCCAGGTGTTTTTACCAAAAGTTCAGGAGTCATTTCTTGAGATGGTATTCCCATTTTACTAGAAAAGGTTTCAGAGATGAAAGAATGTGTAGACCCCGAATCAAACAACACACTGGCATAATCTGGAAAAACAAACAAAGTACCCGATACAACTTCATTTGATGGCCCAACATCTGCTGAAGTAGTTGCAAAGGATTTCACCACCCCTTTTTTCTTGTAGTCTAACTGCTTCCCATCACTCGAGTTCTTTGTCGGACACTCATTTGCATAGTGACCCATCTCATTGCACTTAAAACATTTCACTAACTGTAAATCAAATTTGAACTTACCATCACCTTGATCTTTTTCAGTGCAATCACGAGCCTTATGTCCCATCTTACCACATCAGTAGCACTTTCCAGAATTCAGAAGACATTCCCCAGCATTCCTTTTGCCACATTTATCACAAACTAGAAACTTAGATTTCTTACCATCAGACTTTTTTGAAGAATTCTTACCTTTTTCCTGCCACCTCGGTCACTTCTTCTGTTGGTTGTTATAGAACACTTGATCATCGGCAAACTCCATTTCCACCTTCTTGGTACATCGAACAAGCTTTCCATAACTTTTAAACTCACGAGAATCTAATTCCCTTCAATATTTTGGCTTTAATCCTGAGTAAAAACGATTGATTTTACTATCAAGGTCTCGGATAAAATTTGGAGCATACCTTGCCAATCGAGTGAACCTTTCTTCATAGGTAGTCACTGAGTATTCCTCTTACCTCAATTCCAAGAATTGTTTTTCCATCCTAAGTCGAACAGCCTTAGGAAAATAATTTTCAAGAAACATACCTTTAAATTCATCCCAGTCGAGAGCATCAATCTCATCAGCGTCCCTGATATTTTTAACCATAGACCACCACTGATCTGCCTCACCCTACAAATGGTAAATATCAAGTCTAACCTTTTGATTGTATGAACACTCCATGACATTGAAAATCTTCTCCAGTGCTTTAATCCACCCTTCAGCTAACACAGGGTCAGATGATCCTCTGAATTATGGGGGATGTTGCCTCATGAAATGTTCCACCACTGACATGTTCCTCTGTGGTTGATCTGGCTGATCTCATGCATGGATACCACCACCATTTATCGCTTGATTCAACTGCGCCATTAATGCAACAAACTGTTCAGTTCCAATTCCAACCATCTCGGGATGTTGATTCAGAAGGTTATTTCCTTTTGTATGCCTTCCTAGCACTACTTCCCTGTTTCCTCTGTGGAAAACCATTCTGAACAAACATGTCTTAGATGAAGCAACATGGTAATCTTTAAATGCTATATCATTTCAAAAAAAATATTTTTGGATAATCATTTAATAGAATTCTAACTCCTAAAGTTATCTAAACTGACCTTTGATACCAACTATAAGGCCCCAGCCTTAAACCTTACTTAATCTTGAGTTATTACAATAATACACATTGAGGATCTTTTCAGGTTTAGAGTTTTAGAGAATTAGATCATAAAACTTGCATTACATTCCACATATAAACAAAGTGGTTACATAAAGATAGTATTCTTCTTTTCCATCAATGGAAACATATTTAAAATAAAACATGTATTCTTTCTTGACACTTCCTTGACACTATCATCATATCATGTACCTTTCCCTTGACTTGTGAAAAACATTTCAAAAAAACTTGGGATGAGCATAAAAATCTCAGTAAGGGATATAAAAATATATCGAAAGGAAACATGGGTACATATATACATAAGAATGAAATCATACTTTACCCATAAAACATAAGCACTTCAACATACCTCATAAAATCATGAATAAATCATAGAAATCATAAGACGTAAAGGTAACTTGAGGCATTCATAACATTCTTATGTAGGGAGTAACCCTCTTGGTTACGTTTGGAATACCCATCACAGTATATTCCCTAAATCTCTTCGGAGAAACCTTAACGTTACACTCCTTTGCGTTACCCAATGCATTGGAGAGATATATCGGGCTCACCCGCACTTAGTTTATCATGGAACCACCCGTCTTCATAATAATTCCCAAGAACCTCAACATAATCGTATCACATAAAACATGCACAAAGGAAACATAATATTTCCACCTTTCAATAACATGATATCAATACAACACATTGATATAAAAACATTTTGAAAACCATTTTCAATACCAAAATAAAAGAAAATTAAAACATGGTATTTATTTTTCTTTTAAAAAGAAGGTATGGCTTGTAGAGGAAGCCGAAACTCAAATAACGGTCACGATGGCGGAGAAGTAATTGTTGCCGCATACGTACGACAAAAACATTCCATTTTGTCGTTTAGTAAACGCTTCATATAAAAAAGATCCCTTTTGAATAAACGTAAAAGTCAAAGGGGTTTATACACCATATAAAAAAAGGTTGTGTATAAAACAAAATATGCCTCAATGAAAGGAGATTGAGACGAAGTCCCGTACCTCGGGTCCGACTTGACTCGGTCGTTCTTTAATCTCCTGAATAATAAACTTGAGTTAATTTCTACTTATTTAAGAACCTTTTCCAAGTTCATTATTCCTTTTATATCACTTATCTCCATGTCATGAACACTATGTAATTATTTAAGTTAATAACGGTCGTTTTAACGATCATTGGTACTTGAGTCAAAAATAAACCCTTTATAATTACATGTTGTTCATGTATCCATTATATCCAGGATTATAATCATTATTTATATATCATAAATATCCAGTATATACATGCATTTATAATATTACATAATTATTTAGAGGTAAGAAATGAAATGCACCGTTCATGGAGACGGTAAGCCGTACGTACGCATGAACGCTACTTTCATTTCTATTTCGTATTTTATAGAATGGAATCATAATGATATAAAGGTATATTATAATTAAAGTATAATATCATATATAATATCATAGTTCCATCCTTTATACGTCCCACATATGGTATTTAACGAATCAAATCACTTTGAGGGGGCGGTAGTCCGCACTTCCTTAAATGAAGATATCGCGTTTACCCATAATGGAAACCATAAAGGTATGCCCAAAATGAAAAATACATAAGCTTAAGGAAAACATAAACATATTATATATCATATATAAATATAATGACATCTTAATGTCCACCTTTGAAGGTGTTAAAATAATGTTGAACAATCATCGTTTCGGGAGGCATAAATTCACCATCCACGGAAACGGTATGTCCTTTAACCATTAGATGTTGGTGTGTGTAAGTGTAGCTAGAATAATTCTTATAACAACATCCTAGTATATTGAGGATACTGGGGTTGTTACAAAAGAAAATAATAAAAAGAGTTTAGGGGGTTGGAGAAGCAAAATCAAACAAAAGGACTCAAAAGAAGACATTACCTTAAAATCGGGTAACTCTCTTAGATTTGAGCTCAAAGGATTCCTTGGGAATACTTCTGCCCAAAGTGAGGATTCAAGGAGTAAGAGAGGGATTTTGAGAGCCAAAATGGGTAGGGTTTGGCTGAGACAAAGGCTTTGGGAGTGTGGGTAATGAGGTAGAGGTGGGGGCCTTTTATAAGAGGAGAGGAGGGGCACTCTTGGAAGGTAAAGAAAAGTCACTTTATTTTAAAATGGTATTCGGATTTAAGAGGTACCACATTGATTTTTTTCAAGGATAAGGTGATAAAGTTTCTAAATCCACCCATCCAATAGGTTTTGTCCATTTGTAAGTCTTAGATTTTACATTATCATTCCATTTTATTTAAATCGTTAAATAATGAGGTCATCGATGCATCATCATGATGTCATAAATAATTTAATTTATTTAAAGTATAAAAATTATATAAAAAAACTATGATGTAGTAAATCTTTTTATCTTTCCAATGACTATTTATAATCAAAAATATGATCTTTATAACCCCATGTAAAAATTGTTTTAGTAAAACATTTCATGTTTGTGTCATTTTTACTTTTACATTAAATAAAAAGTTATTTATGTCATTTCCCAACCAAAGTGGCTCCATGGGGTCCCCAAGTTGACCCATGGATTGTCTTGGTCGGACATGACACATCCAATGAGGATAGGACATGTGTCAAGCTCATCTCATTTTATTAAAGCATTATTTTTACCTTAAACTACACTAATTACCTCTAATCGCGATTAAGAACTTAAAAGTTATTATTCACCAAAAAAATATTTTAATCTCATTGAACCACATTTTACTTATTAATGAAAACCATGTATGTCAGAGTTTTGAAATTCAAAACACATAAGTGGTAAAATTTCATTTAAACAAAAAATCAGTTTTTATAAGTACCACTTAATGGTTTCACTATTCATCAAAAATTGAAGTTTTTCAGAAAAACACCAAAAATTCACCCTAAGATATATTTGATATTCCGAATTCAAAAATGAAGTCTATTTTACAAAATTAAAAACATATAAGTCACATTAATTAATTTAATAATTAATTCCCGCTGTCATGATAATTAGCGTGTTTTTATGAAACAATAAGTATCAAAAGATTGACACCAGTTTAAGTCCAATTTCAAATTGAAATTGATTCCAATGACCATAATTGGATTAAATGGTAAAAATATATTCTAATTTCACTTCAAAACCAATTCAAAAGATAAACTAATCATATAAATAAATTAGATTAAAAAGCAGTTTTGATGTAAAATGCAGTATTTTTCACTATTCATTAAAAAATGATCATTGTCAGAAAAATACCAAAAATTCACACAAAGTAAATTTTGATGTCCCAATCATAAATAATAAGTTTATTTTGACAAACATAGCTTATAAAATTGTCAAAATATAGATTTAAAAATGGTTTTCCATCAAAAGGCAGTAAAACAATCTTTTAAAAATATTAGTGTATTCCATGCTTAAGATTGGATTTATTATCATTTTAAGCCTATAAAACACTATCTTAATCATTAATAGACATAGATAAAAATATTTATTATTCATTACTTATTTGGGATGTTACACAAACACCCCAATAATAAAAACCATAAATTAAATCACCAAGAAACTGAATACAACCATTAACTATTAATATTAAGACTCTTCATGATTTACACCAATTTATAGAAAATGCATACGAATCTAGAAATCTACCCTTTTTTGGATAAAAACTACTCAAATAAATATAATGTTTCAAAAAACAATACATTATAAAATTAAATCATTTCATACATATTAAACAATTTATTAAAACAATCACATTTAATATCAATGGATTTATAAAAAAAATAAGTGAAGAATAAGAAACCTGCCTCAATATGGTGATGATGTGTAATCACATAAACAAACCTGAGATTCAATCTCCCCTCAAACTTCTTAATTTCCAAGAACAAAAATCCCCCAATTATTCCAGAATAAACCAACAATTATATCCATACATAATTAGTGTTTCAACAATAGAAAACTATGAACAACCAAAAGAGAACATATCTAGAGGTAACATACATGCAATCCAGATTCAAACCATAAAAGAAACAAGTGAGTTAAAGTGTAGAGGGATAAACCCAACATTGGTAACCCAAAATGTCCCTAATGTTTAGAAGTTATTATAAGGGGGGTAAAATGAGAAATAATCCATAGAATTATGTTAAAATATGAGATTCATTAGGGGTTTTGAGTGGCTGTATATTCTAGATACACGATCTGAGAGACTTTTGGTATAATCATAATGAGTATACATGTATACTCACCCTATCTATATAAACTTTTTTTCAGGTTTCCAGGAGGAATTTTGGGACTAATCTTGACATTACTATCTTAGGCATTGGAGAATTTGTTAAGTTTTTGTCATAGGATTGTCTTTGATGTTTTACTTGGATACTTTTATTATATTCATATGACATTACATGCATTGTGGGTTTTTTTACCTCTATTATGTCATGGAGTTTTTTGGTGGTTGATATCATATCTATCAATCCTACTTTTATTTTTATTTAGGGTAATTCATCCCATATGTGTGACCTTTTATACCCTAGAAGCTAATCACCAACCCAAGTCTGACTAGAGGCAGGACTTAGGGAGGGGGTCATTATCTCGCTTTCTCTATTGTCAGACCAAGAGGGGTACCATTAGATGGATGGGTTCAGGAAAAATTGGTATCAATGGTATTTTTTGAGAGATAGGATGGAATTATATTTTGGTATAGTGGGGATTTCATGGGTTGGTAAAGCAACAATGTTGGTTTATCTTGGTGTGTGGTATAGTCCAGGGAAGACTAGCTAGGAAATGGAATTTTAAACCCCCCATGATCTGATGCAAGCACTCTTAGCCTATTTAATGGCCAAGTGAGGTGATGTTTCTTGTATGGTAGAGTCCTAGGATAGGTATATGCATGATTATTGATTGTGATTATGATTGAATAAGGTGGTTTTAAGAAGTTAATGAATTTAATTAAATAAATCATGAAATTTTATGTGTGTTTATTTGAATATGACCATGCTATGGTTACTAATAAACTGTTATTTATTTCTTAGTTAATCTTATAAACTAAAATTAAAGAGTTAAATTGTGATTAACTAGCCTAAGACGTTTTTTTAATCCTTTTTTTGGCATAAATATGTAATTACGTTTCCTATTATTGCATGTGTTGGTCGGAGTGAAATCTCAAGAGGGGGTAAATTGAGTTCCTACTTAAAATTTCTGTTAAAATCTTTATATTAAAGATCCCCCAAATTTTGAAATGGCCCAGTTAATAAAGGCATAAGAGATATAGATGTCTAATTGGTCAACAGTTTTCTCTAAGGGTGATTATTCCTCAGTTAAATTAGTGTAAAACACTTCGTCAACTTTTGAAACAAGTTTACTGAATTAAACACATTCCCACACTCACCAAAACTAACTATCAAAGTGAATGAAAAACAGTTTTATGTTTTAGAAATTATAAGTAGTGTAAAATATATAAAATAGAGTACAACAAAAAATACAGAGCACAGAGGAGTTAAACAATAGGTTCAGTCTCATGCCAAGACTTAATCCTCTCCACTTGGTGATCACCTACCACCAAGCAGTTTATATTAACAATAAACTTGATACACATCCTATATTGGGCTTTACAATAGTTTTTACAAAATTTTCAGGGTTCACACCCTCTACCACAGTTCTTCATGGGAAAAACAAACAATACAGACCACACACGATCTCTTCCACATTTATACATGGGAAACAAGATGTAAGTGAAGTTTGATGTGAGGATATTTAGTATCCTCCAGTTCAAGAACAGGAGATAGTGTGTGTAACAGACAGAAACACACTTCTTCAAAAATGTAAAATGAAGGAACACAATAGAGATAAGATTAAAAGTTTGAGTTTAGAAATCTCTATTTGTTTTCAGTTCTGCTCTTGACTCCTTGGAGTGAAGAATTTTTTGTTCGAGTCTTTCTCTGGAAGTTGTCTCCAAAACAGAGTGTCGCAACTCCAGGTTCTATATTTCAGGAATTATGTGTTCTCTTTCTTGTGTTGATCGATAGTTAATGAGACATAGAAGGTAGCCTTGAAATTTTTCTCCCAAAATGATCTTCTTTAAGTTCTTAAGTTTACAGTAGAAGTGCTCAAATGGTTCTTCCTTGTTCTCTAGTAAGTTCTTTCTCATGAATTCCTATTTTTTAACTTTTGGACTTGCACTTCTCATTTATCTCTATACTTTTTTTTTCTTCCTCGGTCTTCTCTTTTATATTTGAGGTCCGACAATAGTAATAAGTACATCACATGCGATATTTATTTTACCTCTTACTATCCCCAGATACAGTCTCTTGATATGTCTACAATCATCATTAATTAATGTCAAAAGAATTTAATTTATCAAATATGAAAGTTATAATAATATTAAGAATTTTAAAAAGTATGGAGTAGAAGAGTATGGTAGACTGGTAATGATAGCCTTCAAAATGGTAGGATTCAACAGTAAGTGCACATCAGCAGGATTCATTGGTAACCTTTCCAATAGAAACCTTCCATCGATAACTCTCCATCGGTTTTCTTTCCAATGGTAACCTTCAGTGGTAACCTTCCCAATAGTAGCCTTGCATCGGTGACCTTTCAATAGTGAAATTTTCATTGGTGACCTTTCATCAGTGACCTTTTCATCAGTGACCATGTATCAGTGTCCTTGCAATGGTGACCTTTCATCAGTAACCTTGCATCGGTGACCTTGCATTGGTGACCTTGCATCGGTGACCTTGCAATGGTGACCTTGCATCGGTGACCTTGCAATGTTGAACTTTCAACGGTGACCTTTAATTAGTGACCTTGCATCAGTGACCTTACAATGGTGACCTTGTATCAGTGACCTTGCAATGGTGACCTTGGATTAGTGACTTTTGCACTTAGAGAAATTTTGTGATGTGAGCTTAAACAAGAGAGCAGTGAGATTAAAAGTACATAGTTATTACTTTGATATAAACAATATTTTCTCATAAATTATTATCCTCTAATAGAAAAAAAGATTCTTTACATAAATGAAACATGATTTGGGATTATCGAAACAGGTGAGTCCAACAATATCCCCCTTTTTGATAATCACAAATTATGTCATTATTTTCTGAATTCGGGTTAAGCACATTTGCTAATATCTTCCAAGGTGTGTATTCATAAAATTGAACCAAATGTATTGAGGAAAAGTAGATGAAATATATATGAAAACATTCCAGTTAACTTAAATATGTCTCCCCCTTTGGGTAACTTTAAGATTCAAGCTTAAATATTCCTCCCCCTTTGTGATTAAATAAAAGAAAGGAGGAAAAAAAAGAAACAAAAGAGGATTTTCCAATAATTAATCAAAAGTGTAATATACAATTATGTTACAAATATCCCTATCAACTAAGATAGACCACATTCAATCCACATTTGAGATGGCCAAGGGATATTTGTAACGCCCCAACCCCAGTTACCCAGAGTCGGTGCATTATTACATAACATTGGCATGATCACAAGAAATATCAAATCTGGAAAGACCGATTAGTTTAATAGCCTTGGAATAACTAGATACATTAATAAAGTTTACATTACATCATAAAATGAAAAATACAACAATATAGTCTCCATAGTACACACTCTTATCCCCTCATACTATCCCTGCAGGTCATTCATAATTTACTTCTTCACATCCTGGGAAAAATAAAACATAGAAAAGGGGTGAGCTCAAATGCCCAGTAAGGATAACAATATAGTGGAAACTTTCATAAATAATAATAAACATTTAAGGAAATTTATAACTAAAACAAAATCCTTTTAAACTTGAAATTCAACATAGTATGGCAAAAATAAAATGAAATAATTCCATTTACTTATTCACATGGATATTATACTAATCGAATAATCACATTCAATATCAATAACCACTTTCATAATGATGAAATGCATAATTCCATACTATCATAACCACATAGCCAAGGCCTAGTGCCAAGACTACAAATAATATTTTTCCAAGGCCTTGTGCCAAGACACTAGTTTGTCTCATGAGACCTACCGATGCAATTTTTTTAGAAGATACTTACGTTTAAAATTTCTCAAATATACTCTAGTGTTTTTCTGAAAACATTATGCAAGCTTCTGAAAACAAAATAACTAATTCTGAGACTGCTCGACTAATTACAGGCCATGATGGGTCCACGAACAATCCCTTCTTGTCTACCACACTCGAGAGTCGTGTTTTCTAAAAACATTTTTAAGCTTGTGTTAAATACATATACATTTGCACGGGATTTTCATATATTTGAGAGAAATATCCCTTTTTTTAAATCATTTAATAATCACATAATTATAAAATAAAACCTTTATTTTGAAAATATCCTTATAATCATGTAAGTGAAGCTTTGAAGATTTTATAATGGCGTAAAATAGCTGCATATGCCGTATAAGTTAAAAAAAATACATTCTTACCTTAATTCTGTCAAAAAGGTTAAAAAAGACATTGTTTGGAAAACGACGGAAAGATTCCTTTATAAACTTCTTATAAAAAGTCAAAAAAGGGTATAAATGACTTTAACCTATATTCTTTAAAATAGTAATAATGTTTTGAAATACATTTTTAATAAACATGGATGTGGATGATAAAGAGGTCCCAGTAGATTTTTACGTATAAACAACCTTGGATAATGGAGAGATTGCGAAATAAACCCTTACCTTGTACTTTTCCTTGGTTGGGGGTAGGTTAACCTTCTATATAATGGTGAAATAATTGTTATTAAATTATACAAGAATAATATACATTATTATGTTATCATATATGATCTTTTAACATTGCTTTGTTAATAATATCTTAGTATTATCGTCGTTTCAGGTGTTAACTCACTCGTTTTATTTTATATGTTTTGTTACGTAAGCCATGTTTGTAATGGATAGGTTGTATGTTATTAATATCCAGAATTATATCAAGTCCTTAAACATTATTTTTAAATCATGAAATGATAATTATACTTGAATGGATACAATGGAGAATGAATCTCGTCGTGTTCGTGGAGATGGTAGTCCGTACGTACGCACGAGCGACAATATCATTCTTTTGATATTAAAATCATATATAATTCTATGGTATATCATATATAAAGAATCACTATAATTTTATATTTATTATTTACATGAATTAAAAATCATTATTATACTCATCCAAATAATAATATATTGAATAACAATTACACCACGACGTGGAGACGGTAAGCCGTACGTACGCACGTATGGTGACATGTCATTCAAATGATGGATAGAATACTGAATATGGTTGTACCATATTTATAATAATATTACATTATATATTAGATACTTTATTCATTATTTTATAATGGTAATAAAAAAGAAAGAAGAAGTTGAAGAATAAATGAATTTGAAAAAAGGGTGGTGAAAACATTACCTCTTCTTCGGGTTCTTCCTTTTGATTTGATCAAAAGGGATCCTTAGGTTGTCTTTCTAATCAAACTAATACCTCTAGGTTGTAGTGAGGGAATTTGAGAGAGTATTTGGGCAGTGTTTGGCCGAACCAAAAGTCTTTTAAGGTGTGAATTAATGAGAAGTGGGAGTTCTCTTTTATAATAGGGGTGAAAGGTACCTTTGGAAAAGCTAGAAATATTATTTTATAATAAATTCATATTCAGTTTCTAATGGCTCCAAAGTGAATTATTTAAATTTTAAGGTGGTTATGGGTATAAAAAAACTCAACCAATATAATTTATATAGGTTTGGGTCATTATATTAAACTTATCTTTTAGTTTTAACTCTTAGTTAATTAGTTTGACACTTACCATGTCACTTTGTATTTTTATATTATATAGTCAATAAATTTACTATATACCTCCAAGCGACCATAAAGTGGTCCATTAATGATACACCTATCATTATATAAGTCTCTTGGCCGAACCTTAGATTTTTAGGAATTTAATATCAATTAATAATATAATATTTTTTTTAAAAACTCTTTTATTTCAATTTTAACACTATTTGGAAAATTGATTTTTTTGAAAATTATAAAATAATGATTACTTCAAAAAAAGTTAATTACATAAATACTAACATATCATATTAACCTATAAAATTATTTTAATTCATAAAAAGTCTCAAATTATATTTATTTGGGTATTTATAATATCAATTATTTTAATTTTTCACTATTATGGTAATTACTGCATCATCATTGTGTCATAAATAAATTAAATTATTTAATGTCTTAAAATTATAAATAAAATATCATTATGTAGGAAATCTTTTTATCTTTCTAATTAATATTTATAATCGAATTTATCTTATGTTTAAACCTATATTAAAAAATTTTTAGTAAATAAACTTTCATTTTAACTCTTTTAACTCTTCTTTGAATTAAATAATAATAAATGTCCTAATCTAATCCAGGTGGACCTAAATGATAATATTTTATTCCTAAGGTTGTTTTTGGCCGAGATAAACTTGTCCAATAGAATTAGGACATGTTTTAGGGTAATATTAATATCATTTTTACCCTTAATTACCCTATTTACTTTTAACCGTGGTAAATAAAAGTAAAAAGTTACTATTCACCAAAAATTATTTTCATATTATTGAACCATATTTTACTCCTTTATATTAACCGTGTCTCTTGGATTTTAGAAATTCCACTCACATAAGTGTTAAAATTAAGTTTTATGAAAAATTCAATTTTTTTAACTACCACTTAGTGGTTTCACTATTCATCAAAAAATGAAGTTTTTCAAAAAAATACCAAAAATTCACCCTAGGATAATTTCGATATTATGAATCCAAAAATTAATTCCATTTTGAAAAATAAAATTTATAAATTTCAAAAAGTGGGTATTAATATTCTTAACAGCTAGTTTGATTGGTTGTGGTGTGTTAGAACTCGATGTTGCGTACAACACACGCTATTGCATTATTCAAAGAGAAGCGTACCATAGAAGCTTGGGGTGTTACATTCTACCCTCATTCAAATAATTTTGTCCTAAAATTTTTTAGAATACTACCGTATGAAAAGACTCGGGTGGTTCTTCATCATAAGTTCCTCAGGTTTACACGTTGCCTCTTCCATCTTATGGTTTCTCCACAAGACTTTTACCAGACGAGTCGTCCGGTTTCTTAGTACTTGTTCTCTCGTATCAAGAATCTTGACAATCTCTTCACAATAAGACAGATCGGGTTCCAGTTCTAATTCCTCATAGGTGAGTACATGCGTTGGGTCAGGCATGTATTTCCTTAACAGAGATACGTGGAACACATCGTGAACTTTGGAGAGACTTGGCGGCATTTCCAATTGGTAAGCTACAGCCCCAATTCGTTCTAGAATTTCGAAAGGTCCGATGTACCTGGGACTCAATTTACCTTTCTTACCAAAATGTATGACTCCCTTCCATGGAGATACCTTCAGGAAAACATGATCACCGACTTGAAATTCCAAATCCTTCCTTCGATTATCGGCATAGCTCTTCTGCCTACTTTGGGCTGCTTTGATATGGTTTTGGATTACCTTCACCTTTTCCATCGTTTCCTCCACCAGTTCTAGGCCTACAAGTTTTCTTTCACCAACGTCATCCCAACAGGTTGGTGTGCGACATCTCTTTCCATATAACGCTTCATATGGTGCCATCTGATTACTCGAATGGAAGCTATTGTTATAGGAAAATTCTACCATAGGTAAATATTGATCCCAAATACCCTGAAAGTCAAGTGATCAGGATCTCAACATGTCTTCTAAGGTTTGAATAGTTTGTTCTGATTGTCCATCTATTTGAGGGTGGTAGGCAGTTCTCAAATGAAGTTCAGTATCCAAGGCTTTCTGAAGAATTTTCCAGAATCTTGAAGTAAAATGGGGATCACGATCAGAAACAATCGATAGGGGTACTCCATGAAGTCTCAACACTTCATCAATATATAGTCTTGCTAGACGTTCCAGTGGTGGATCTTCTCTTATAGCAATAAAATGTGCTGACTTGGTAAGACGATCAATAATAACCCATATTGTATTGTTCCTTCTAGGAGTCTTTGGTAGCCCCATGACAAAGCCCGTCGTAATATTGTCCCATTTCCACTCCGGTATGGGAAGAGGTTGCATGACTCCTCTAGGTTGTTGCATTCCAGCTTTCACTTGTTGACAAACCATACATCTTGACACAAAATCAGCAATCTCACTCTTCATGTTGTCCCACCAAAAATGTTCCTTCAAATCTCTATACATTTTGGTGCTCCCAGAGTGTATAGAGAAATTGGAACTATGGGCATCATCCAGCAATTTCCTTTTTAGATCAGGTATATCGGGAACACAAAGCCTCTTTCCAAATTTCAAAATTTCATATTCATACACAAAGTCTCTCAATCTCCCATCATTCACAGCTTTAATCTTCTTTTGAAATTCTTTATCATTATTCTGAGAACTCTTAATCCTTTCTTTTAAAGATGGTTTGGAAACCATTTGAAAAAGAATTGATGTTTCACCTTCCATGGTTATTCCCATGTCCATCTTCACTATATCCATAAAAATTGGATCCCTTTCAATTCTCATATTGTTCAAAACTCCAGGATATTTTCTGCTCAAAGCATCTGCCACCTTGTTTACTTTCCCCGGGTGGTAGTGTATCGTACAATCATAATCCTTGAGTAATTAAAGCAATCTCATTTTCCTCATGTTGAGTTCTTTTTGTGAGAAAATATACTTCAAACTCTTGTGATCAGTATAAATCTCACATTTTTCACCATAGAGGTAGTGCCTCCATATCTTCAAAGCAAAGATCACAACTACTAACTTTATATCATGAGTAGGATAGTTTTTCTCATGAATTTTCAACTGTCGTGATTCATAGGAAATAACCCTATCATTATGCATAAGGACACAACCAAGTCCTTTCTTCGATGCATCACTATAAATAATGAACCCATCATTCCCCAATGGTAGAGTCAATATAGAAGCATTGACTAGTCTTCTCTTCAGTTCTTCGAAACATTCTTCACACTCTTTTGTCCAAACAAATTTAACCCCTTTACGTGTGAGCTTCGTTAATGGGTTAGCCAATCGGGAAAAATTCTGGACGAAATGTTGATAATAACCTACCAAACCAATAAAACTACGTACCTCAGTTATACTCGTAGGTGATGGCCATTCTTGGATTGCCTTGGTCTTAGAAGGATCAACAGAGATTTCATCTTTAGAGACAATATGGCTAAGAAAATAAATCTCTTGAAGCCAGAATTCACACTTGCTAAACTTCCCATATAATTCATGTCTTCTCAGAGTCTTCAGGATAATGCGCAAGTGATTTTCATGATATTCTTAGATTTTGGAGTATAATAAGATATCATCAATAAATACCACCACAAATTCATCGAGATATTCCTTGAAAACTCTATTCATCAGATCCATGAATACAGAGGGTGAATTAGTCAATCTAAAAGGCATTACTGTAAACTCGTAATGCCTGTACCTGGTTCAAAATGTTGTCTTTGGAATGTCTTCCTTATTCACACACAACTGATGGTATCCAGATCGAAGGTCAATATTTGAAAAGTATTGAGCTCCATGCAGTTGGTCAAATAAATCATCAATGAGAGGTAGGGGATACTTGTTCTTTATTGTTATAACATTGATCTCCCTGTAGTCGATACATAACCTCATATATCCATCTTTATTTCTAACAAAAATAATAGGAGCTCCCCATGGAGAAACACTAGGGAGAATAAATCCCTTATTACTCAATTCCTCTAGTTTTTTTTTAGTTCAACTAATTCTATAGTGGTTATTCTATAAGGGGTATTCGATATAGGCCTTGATCCAGGAATTAAATCAATGGAAAATTCAACTTCTCGTTTTGGAGGATGTCCAGGTAAATCTTCCGGAAACAAATCTATATATTCTTTCACAACGGGTACATACTCTATTTGAACATTAATTTCCTCACCCACAATCATTTCATTCTCTTCCTCCCCAATAATTGAATTTAGTTGAGCTACTGGGGGTGGATCTAGATAAGAATTAGGTGGTGACGATTCTGCTCTAAAGATAAGGTGTTCCTTATCATCATCATCAAAAATCATAACCTCCTTCTTCTTAAAATAAATCTTCACATCATGGTTTAAAAGCCAATCCATACCGAGGATTATATCAAACTCAATCATAGGTATGATGATGCGATCAGCAAATAAAGAACATTTATGTGCTCTAATGGGGACTAATTCACAAAACTTTGTTGCAATGATACTTCCCTTATAAATTTTAACTGACAACTCCCTTATTAAATCAAATTGGAAATATCTAATTTTCTTAGCAAACCGGGAAGATATGAAACAATGCGATGATCCAGAATCAAATAATTTATTTTCTAAACTTGAGGAAACCATTAAATTACCTGCCACCACATCTTTCAGAGATTATACCTTAGCAGTATTGATAACATAAGCTTGGCCTTGATCCCTTGGCCTTTTCTGAGGTAAGTTCCCCTAACGCTGAGGACATTCATTTTCATAATGTCTCATATACCTTCAATTGTAGCATTGAACATCGGTAGCTTCCTTCTTTACCTTGCAATCACGAGCTTGGTGTCCTTTTTCACCACACTTGTAACAGACTCCCATTCCTTTTAAGCAAGTATCGGGGTGTTTCTTCCCACATTTACTACAGGATGGATATTCAACTTTTCCATTCTTCCCCTTACTTCTATTCCCAGATTGATTAGCAGATCTCTTCTTATCTTACTTTTCTTTAAAGTCATAAGAATTAGAAAATTCCTTTTCTATCTTGATAGCACATGAGACAATGTCTTCGTACGACGAGAAGGATTGTGAGACTAATGCTTGATGAAGAAATGTTTTTAACCCATCAAAGAAATGATCAATCTTACTTCTTGGGTTATGTATATAATCTCCAGCATACCTTTCTAACCTTGTAAAGTTAGCCTCATACTTTGTGACATTCTCATCCTCCTTTTGTCTCAGACTCAGAAATTGCCTTTCCATATCAGCTCGATGGTCACGAGGAAATTATTTTTCTAAAAATAGATCTTTGAACTCCATCCATTCCACATTTGATACTTCATCATCTTCCTTCGTGTTTTGAATCAATGAAAACCATTGATCAGCATCTCCAGTGAGGTGGTAAACTGCCATGATAACTTTTTCCCTTTCACTACTTCCCAAAGCCTGAAATATTTTCTCTAGGGAACTTATCCATTGCTCAGCTACCAATGGATTCGTACTCCCATTTAATGTTGGTGGTTTTTTCCTCATGAAGAGATCTAACATTGATCCTCCATGCTGTGGATCAGGGTGCTCCATACGGGTAAGGTTATTATTCATAAACTGAGTGAGTTGTCCTAGTATGGTGATTAGTTGATCAGCACCAGTTGCATCACCAGCGCCACTATAATTATCTTGAGCAGGAGGGAAATCCCTACATGGATTGTGTGCATTGATACGGTTTCCATTTCTTCCACTAGGTGCCATTTCTAAACAATGGCATAAACTAGATCAGTTTATGAATCAAAATACATAATTCCATACTTATAAAACACTTAACATAAATTGAACTATTTATGGATATAATCCATAATCATAAAAATGTTTTCTTTGAGGTAGTATATACTCATAAACCCTTCATAATTATTTGTAATGAAAATGAGAGTTATCCTAAGCATATCCCCCAGGAGTGTCGTAACCAAGAGTGCAGCAAGGCCCATTGTCATGCACCAGTTCTCGTTCGAGTCTAGCTCAAAGCGGTGTTTTCAGGTTTTACCCTTATGTACATCTATGCCAGAGCCTCCTCTACCTGCTCGTATCCAGATAGGGATGTATTTCTCGGAAAACTCACAAAATCTCTACAATACCAAAATTCTAGGAAGTTCTTCTATACTAATCCTCAAAGTCTATCTTAGGTATATGTGCTCTAATCAGATTTTATCTAAATCTAGATTCCAGGGTTTGTACTAAACTTCCTCTGATACCAACTGTAACGCCCCGACTCCAGTTACCTAGATTCGGTGCATTATTACATAACATTGGAATGATCACAAGAAAGATCAAATCTCAAAAGACCGATTAGTTTAGTAGCCTTGGAATAACTAGATACATTAATAAATTTTACATTACATCATAAAATGAAAACTACAACAATATAGTCTCTATAGTCCACACTCTTATCCCCTCATACTATCCCTGTAGGTCATTCATAATTTACTTCTTCACATCCTGGAAAAAATAAAACATAGAAAATGGGTGAGCTCAAATGCCCAGTAAAGATAACAATATAGAGGAAACTTTCATAAATAAGAATAAACATTTAAAGAAATGTATAACTAAAACAAAAGCCTTTTAAACTTGAACTTCAACATAGTATGGAAAAAATAAAATGAAATAATTCCATTTACTTATTCACATGGATATTCTACTAATCGAATAATCACATGCAATATCAATAACCACTTTCATAATGATGGAATGCATAATGCCAGACTATCATAACCACATAGCCAAGGCCTCGTGCCAAGACTACAAATAATATTTTGCCAAGGCCTTGTTCCAAGACACTAGTTTGTCTCATGAGACCTACTGATGCAATTTTTTTAAAATATACTTACGTTTAAAATTGCTCAAATATACTCCAGTGTTTTTCTGAAAACATTATGCAAGCTTCTGAAAACAAAATAACTAATTCTGAGACTGCTCGACTAATTACAGGCCATGATGGGTCCACGTCCAATCCCTTCCTATCTACGACACTCGAGATTCAGGTTTTCTGAAAACATTTTTAAGCTAGCGTTAAATACATATACATTTGCAATGGATTTTCATATATTTGAGAGAAATATCTCTTTTTTTAAATCATTTAATAATCACATAATTATAAAAGAAAACTTTTATTTTGAAAATATCCTTATAAGAATGTAAGGGAATCTTTTAAGATTTTATAACGGCGTAAAATAGCCACATACACCGTATAAGTTAAAAAAATACATTCTTACCTTAATTCTGTCGAAAAGGTTAAAAAAAACTTGTTTGGAAAACGATGGAAAGATTCCTTTATAAACTTCTTATAAAAATTCAAACAAGGGTATAAATGACTTTATCCCATATTCTGTAAAATAGTAAGATTGTTTTGAAATACATTTTTAAGAAATATGGATGTGGATGATAAAGAGGTCCCAGTAGATTTTTACGTACAAATAACCTCAGATAATGGAGAGATTGCGAAATAAACCCTTACCTTGTACTTTTCCTTGGTTGGGGGTAGGTTAACCTCCTGTATAATGGTGAAATAATTGTTATTAAATTATAAAAGAATCATATACATTATTATGTTATCATATATGATCTTTTAACATTTCTTTGTTAATAATATCTTAGTATTATCATCGTTTCGGGTGTTAACTTACTCGTTTTCTTTTATATGTTTTGTTACGTAAGTCATGTTTGTCATGGATAGGTTGTATCTTATTCATATACAGAATTATATCAAATCCTTAAACATTATTTTTAAATCATCAAATGATAATTATACTTTAATGGATACGATGCAGAATGAATCTCATCGCGTTCGTGGAGACGGTAGTCCGTACATACGCACGAGCGAAAATATCATTATTTTGATATTAAAATAATATATAATTGGATGGTATATCATATATACAGAATAATTATCATGTTATATTTATTATTTACATGAATTACAAATCATTATTATACCCATCCAAATAATAATATATTGAATAACAATTACACCACGACGTGGAGACGGTAAGTCGTACGTACGCATGTATGGTGACATGTCATTCAAAGGATCGATAGAATACTGAATATGGTTGTACCATATTTATAATAATATTAAATTATATAGGAGATACTTGATTCATTATTTTAGAATGGGAATAACAAAGAAAGAAGAACTTGAAGAAGAAATGAATTTGAAAAAAGGGTGGTGAAAACATTACCTCTTCTTTGGGTTTTTTCTTTTGATTTGATCAAAAGGGCTCCTTAGGTTGGCTTTTTGATCAAACTAAGGCCTCTAGGTTGTAGTGATGGAGTTTTATAGAGTATTTGGGCAGGGGTTGTCCTAACCAAAAGTATTTTAAGGTGTTAATTAATGAAAAGGGGGAGTTCCCTTTTATAAGAGGGGTGAGGGGCACCTTTGGAAAAAGTAGAAATATTATTTTATAATAAATTCATATTCAGTTTCAAATGGCTCCAAAGTGGATTATTTAAAGGTTAAGGTTGGGATGGGTCGAAAACCACTCAACCAATAGAATTTAGACCGGTTTGGGTCATTATATTAACCTTATCTTTTAGTTTTAACTCTTAGTTAATTAGTTTGACACTTACCATGTCACTTTGTATTTTTATATTATATAGTTAATAAACATACTATATACCTCCAAGAGACCCCCAAGTGGTAAATTAATGACACACCTATCATGATATAAGTCTCTTGGCCGAACGTTAGATTTTTAGGAATTGAATATCAATTAATAATATAATATTTGTTTTAAAAACTCTTTTATGTCAATTTTGACACTATTTGGAAAATTTATTTTTGTGAAAATCATAAAAGAATTATTACTTCAAACAAAGTTAATTAAATCAATCCTTACATGTAATATTAACCTATAAAATTAGTGTAATTCATAAAATGTCTCAAATTATATTTATTTGGGTATTTATAATATCCATTATTTTAATTTTTCATTATTATGATAATTACTGCATCATCATTGTGTCATAAATAAATTAAATTATTTAATGTATAAAAATTATAAATAAAAAATAATTATGTAGGAAATATTTTTAGATTTCTAATTAATATTTATAATCTAATTTATCTTATGTTTAACCCTATATTAAAAATATTTTATTAAATAAACTTTGATTTTAACTCTTTTAACTCTTCTTTGAATTAAATAATAATAAATGTCCTAATCTAATCCAAGTGGACCTAAATGATAATATTTTATTCCTAAGGTTTCTTTTGGTCGAGATACACTTTTACAATAGAATTAGGACATGTGTTAGGGTAATATTAATATCATTTTTACCCTTAATTACCCTATTTACTTTTAACCATGGTAAATAAAAGTAAAAAGTTACTATTCACCAAAAATTATTTTCATCTCATTGAACTAAATTTTACTCCTTGATATTAACCATGCCTCTTTGATTTTTGAAATTCCACTCACAGAAGCGGTAAAATTAAGTTTTATGAAAAATTCAGTTTTTTTAACTACCACTTAGTGGTTTCACTATTAATCAAAAAATGAAGTTTTTCAGAAAAATACCAAAAATTCACCCTAGGCTAATTTCAATATTCCGAATCCAAAAATGAAGTCCATTTTGAAAAATAAAATTTATAAATTTCAAAAATTGGATATTACTATTCATAACGGCTAGTTTGATTAGTTGTGGTGTGTTAGAACTCGATATTGCGTACAACACACGTTATTGCATTATTCAAAGATAAGCATACCGTAGAAGCTTGGGGTGTTACAATATTTGTTTTGGGAGTTGAGGAGGAATGTTCTGAAGATGGAGGGATAGGCTGAGGGGTGGTAGTCAGTAGGGTTGGAGGAGCTACAACAGAAGCATCAGTGGACCTATAGTGCATAGATCTCTGAGGAATCATAGGGGTCAAACTTCTAATGGCCTGTGCAGGAGTCATCATTGGTGCAACACCAATATATCCTGAAGCATTCGAGGTAGAAGGAAAGGATGGAGGAACAATGATGGGAGTGCAGTCCACATGGAGGAAAGGTAAAAGAAGATTTATAAAATCCATAATAATACTTCCTCCTCTCTCCATGGCTGAGATAAAATCATCCTTATTATCTATGAATTTTTCCAAGGTAGGAGTCAACTCTCTGAGCCTACTAAACTGATGTTAAGTTTAGCAAGTGTGAATTCTGGCTAATGCACTATTCTGAAAATTACTAACGCACTATTTTAAAAACCCTTATAAGAAATGAATTATATGGGAAGTTTAGCAAGTGTGAATTCTGGCTTCAAGAGATTTATTTTCTTGGCCATATTGTCTCTAAGGATGGAATCTATGTTGATCCTTCAAAGACCAAGGCAATCCAAGAATGGTCAGCACCGATGAGTATAACTGAGGTACGTGGTTTTATTGGTTTATCAGGTTTTTATCAATGTTTCATCCAGAATTTTTCCTAGTTGGCTAACCCATTAACCAAGCTTACACGTAAAGGGGTTAAATTTGTCTGGAAAAAAGAGTGTGAATAATGTTTTGAAGAACTGAAGATAAGATTAGTCAACACTCCTATCTTGACTCTACCATTAGGAAATGATTGGTTTGTTATTTATAGTGATGCTTCAATGAAAGGACTTGGTTGTGTCCTTATGAAGAATGATAGAGTTATTGCCTATGCATCACGGTAGCTAAAAATTCATAAGAAAAACTATCTCACTCATGATCTTGAGTTGGAATCTATAATATTTTATCTAAAGATATAGAGACACTATCTCTATGGTGAAAAACTGAGATTTATACTGATCACAAGAGTTTGAAGTATATTTTCTCACAGAAAGAACTCTACATGAGGCAAAGGATATGGCTTGAACTACTAAAGGATTATAATTGCACTATACATTACCACCCGATGAAAGCAAATAAGGTGGAAGATGCTTTGAGTAGAAAGGATCATGGAGTTTTGAACAAGATGAGAGTTTAAAGGGATTCTATTTTGATGGATCTAGTAAAGATGTATATGGGAATAACCATGAGGTGAAACATCAATACTTTTTCAAATGGTTTCCAAACCATCTTTACTAGAAAGGATAAAGAGTTCTCAGACTGATGATGAGGAGTTTCAAAAAAATATTAAAGTTGTGAATGAGGGGAGATTGAGTGACTTCATATATAAAGCTGAAATTTTGAAATTTGGGAAGAGACTTTGTGTTCCTAACATAGCTCATCTAAAAAGAGAATTGTTGGATGATTCTCATACCTCCAATTTCTCTATACACCCTGGGAGAACCAAGATGTATAGAGATTTGAAGGAACATTTTTGTGGGACAACATGAAGAGGGAGATTGCTGATTTTGTGTCAATATGTATGGTTTATCAACAAGTGAAAGCTATAAGGCAACATCCTAGAGGATTCATGAAACTTCCCATACCTGAGTGGAAATGGGATAATATTACGATTGACTTTGTCATGGGGCTACCAAAGACTCCTAGAAGAAATGATGCAATATGGGTCATTCTTGATCGTCTTACCAAGTCAACACATTTTCTTGCAATAAGAGAAGATTTACCACTTTAATTTCTAGAAAGTCTTTATATTAATGAAGTTGTAAGACTCCATTGTGTACCCCTATCGATTGTTTCTTATCACGATCCCCATTTTACATCAAGATTTTGGAAAAGTCTTCAGAAGGCCTTGGATACTAAACTTCGTTTGAGCACTGTCAACCACCCTCAAACCGATGGAAAATCCGAACAGACTATTCAAACATTAGAAGACATGTTGAGATCTTTCTCACTTGACTTTCAAGGTATGTGGGATTAATATTTACCTCTGGTAGAATTTTCCTATAACAATAGCTTTCATTCAAGTATTCAGATGGAACCATATGAAGCGTTATATAGAAAGAGATGTCTCACACCAACTTGTTGGGATGGTGTTGGTGAAAGAAAACTCGTAGGACTATAACTTTTTGAGGAAACAATGGAAAAGGTGAAGGTTACCCAAACCCACATCAAAGCAGCTCAAAGTAGGCAAAAGAGCTATACTGATAATCGAAGGAAGGATTTGGAATTTCAAGTAGGAGGTCATGTTTTATTGAATGTATCTCTATAGAAGGGTGTTATAAGATTCGTTATGAAGGGTAAATTGAGTCCCAGGTACATCTAACCTTTAGAAGTTCTAGAATGAATTGGGGTTATAGCTTACCATTTGGCAATGCCACTATGTCTCTCCAAATTTCATGATGTGTTACACATATCACTATTGAGAAAATACATGTCTGACCCAACGCATGTAATCACCTATGAAGAAATTGAACTAGAACCTGATATGTATTATTTTGAAGAGCTTGTCAAGATTCTTGATACCAAAGAACAAGTGCTGAGAAACTGAATGACCCGTCTGGTAAAAGTTCTATGGAGAAACCATAAGGAGGAAGAGGCAACATGGGAACCCGAGGAACTTATGATGAAGAACCACCCAAATATTTTTATGCAGTGATATTCTAGAAATTTCGAGGACGAAATAATTTTAAGGATGGGAAAATGTAACACCTTAAGCTTCCACGGTACGTTTCCCTTTGAATAATGCAGTAGCTTGCATTGTACGCAACTTGGAGTTTTAACACACCACGACCAATAAAACTAGCCATTATAAATAATAATACCCACTTTTTGAAATTTTATAAATTTTATTTTTTAAAATGGACTTAATTTTTGAATTTGGAATATCAAAATTAGCTTAGGGTGTATTTTTGGTATTTTTCTGAAAACTTTCAATTTTTAAGGAATAGTGAAAAACACTGCATTATTGTTTAAAACCAGTTTTTTATTTAAATAATTAGTTATATTATTTAAATTTATTTTAGGTAAAAATAGAAACATAATAAATATATATTTTAAATGTAATTCATTGGATTCTTTTTATAATAAGTTTAGATATATAAAATTTTATTGAACATTTTACAGTCTTTTACCCACCTTCTAGGAGCATTTACAAATTTGCATAAAACTTAATCTTACCACTTCTGTGAGTTGAATTTAAAAAATACTAGAGACACGGCTGACATCAATAAGTAAAATTTGGTTCAATAAGATAAAAATAATTTTTGGGGAATAGTAACTTTTGACTTTTATTTACCACGGTTAAAAGTAAATTGGGTAATTGAGGGTAAAAATGATATTATAATTACCCTAACACATGTCCTAATTCTATTAGATAAGTGTAATTCGACCAAAAAAAACCTTAGGAATAAAATATGATCCTTTTTTCCACTTTAATTAGATTAGGACACTTATTATTATTTTATTTAAAGAAGAGTTAAAAGAGTTAAATTCAAAGTTTAATAACTAAACCATTTTGAATATAAAGTTACACATAATATAAATTTGACTATAAATATTCATTAGAAATATAAAAATATTTCCTAAATAATTATATTTTATTTATAATTTTTAGACAATAAATAATTTAATTTATTTATGACACAATGATGATGCAGTAATTTCCTTAATAATGAAATATTAAAATAATTGATATTATAAATATCCAAATAAATGAAAATTGTGACTTTTGATAAATTACACTAATTTTAAAGGTTAATATTACATGTTAGGGTTGATTAAATAAATTTTATTCAAAGTAATAAAGTTTTTATGGCTTTCAAAAAAATCAAATACTAAATAGTGTCAAAATTGACATAATTGAGTTTTTAAAACAAATACTATATTATTAATTGATATAATATTCCTAAAAATATAATGTTTGGAAAAAGGACTTAAATAAGGATATATATTAATAATGAAACACATTTGGTTCTTTTGTCTTGTTATAGTAAGTTTATTAACCATATAATATAAAAATACAAAGAGACATGGTAAATATCAACCTATTTAACTAATATTTAAATCTAAAAGATAAGGTTAATATGGTGACCTAAACCTATCCAAAACCTATTGGTTGAGCTTTTTTCTACCCATAACCACCTTTTCATATAAATAAATCATTTTGGAGCCATTATAAACCGAAAATTATTTTATTATAAAATAATATTTCAAGCTTTTCCTAAAGTGACCCTCACCTCTCTTATAAAAAGGTACTTCCCCTTCTCTTAATTTCACACCTCCACAGTCATTTGGATCATCAAAACCTTGCCCAAATATCCTCCCAACTTTCCTACCATAATCATAGAGGCCTTCCTTTGGTCATAAATACAACCTAAGGAGCCCTTTAGATCAAATCAAAAGGAAGAACCTGAATATGAGGTAAATATTTTCATCACCGCTTTCAAGTTCTTTTCTTCTTCCACTCCTCTTTATTTGTTGTTTTCATTATATAATAATAAATCTAGTATATTCTATATATTGTGATGTTATTATAAAATGGTACAACCATATTCATTATTTTATCCATCATATTAATGACCAAGTCATCATACGTATGTACGTACGGCTTACCGTCTCCACGTCGTGGTGTAGTTTATTATTCAAACACTTCATTATTTGGATGGGTACAATAATAAGTATAAATTATGAAAACAATAAATATAACATGTTAATGATTATTTATATATGATACACCATACAATTACATACGATTTCACCATCAATATAATGATATTGTCGCTCGTGCGTACGTACAGATTACCGTCTCCACGAACGCGATGAGATTCATTCCCCATCGTAATCATTCAAGAATAATTTTCATTTTATGATTAAAAATAATTTTTATGAACATAATATAATTTTGTATATTAATAAAATACATCCTATCCATAACAAACATGACTTATGTAACCAATCATATAAAGGAAAACGAATCAGTTAACACCCAAAATGATGATTCTACTAAAATATTATTAACAAAGAAATATTATAAGATCATATATGATATAATATTTATGTATTTTATTATTTTATAATTTAATAAAAATGTTTTAACTATTATACAGGAGGTTAACATACCATCAACTAAGAAAAAGTACAAGGTAAGGGTTAATTTTACAATCCCTTTATTATCTGAGGTTGTTTTTACGTAAGTATCTACTGGGACATCTTTATCATCCACATCCATGTTTCTTAAAAATGTATTTCAAAACATTTTTACTATTTACTAGACTATGGGTTAAATTAATTTATACCCTTTTTTGATTTTTTATAAAATGGTTTGAAAGGAATCTTTCTGTCCTTTTCCAAACAAGGTACTTTATGACTTTTTCGAAAAAATTAAGGTAAGAATGTCTTTTTTTAAAATATACGGTGGGTGTGGCTATTTTCCTCTGTTATATAATTTTTGAATCTTCCCATAAAATATTATAAGAATATTTTCAAAATAAATTTTTTCTTTTATAATTATGTGACTTTTAAATTATTTTAAAATAGAAAGAGGTATTTATTTCAAATAGTTTTCATTTCATCTATGTCAACTTCCTTTGATGGATTTTAAACTTGTTTGAAGTTG
Organism: Viscum album; assembly: GCA_963277665.1. Taxonomy (NCBI): domain Eukaryota; kingdom Viridiplantae; phylum Streptophyta; class Magnoliopsida; order Santalales; family Viscaceae; genus Viscum; species Viscum album. The sequence continues at coordinate 767,197,169 of OY728138.1, forward strand.
ATTTATTATGATAAAAATCTTCCATATTGTATTGAAAGTTTTGTGATATGTTTGAATGTGGATGTGTTATTTTAACACCATTCATGGTTTATGGATAAAGTGTTGACATTTTGTATGCTAGTTTTAATATGAGTGTTTATATTATGTTTAAACCTTTTTATATGAGGAATGCATTGGACTTAGTAAGTGATGGGTGGATCTCGCTATAGATCCTAGATACATCGGTATGTCTCATGAGACAAACTAGTGTCTTGGAACAAGGCCTTGACAAAATCTTATTTTTAGTCTTGGAATAAGGTCTTGACTATGTGGTTATGAATTCTGGCATGATGCATTTCATCATTATGAAAGTGGTTATTGATATTGCATGTGATTATTCAACTAGTAGAATATCCATGTGAATAAGTAAATGGAATTATTTTATTTTTCTTTTCCATATTATGTTGTAGTTTAAGTTTAAAAGGCTTTTGTTTTAGTCTTATACATTGCCTCAATTGTTTATGTTTATTTATGAAAGTTTCTGCTATATTGTTATCCTTACTGAGCATCTGAGCTCACACCTTTATATGTTTTATTTTTCCTAGAATGTGAAGAAATATTTTATGGTTGACCTGCAGGGACATTATAAGGATATAAGTGTGTTCAATGGGCACAAAATGATGTTGATTCTTTTTATTTCATGATGTAATTTAAAACTTATGAATGTATCTAGTACTTTCAAGGCTACTAAACTGATCGGTCTTTCAGGACATGATTTCTTGTATCATGCCAATGTTATGTAATAATGCACCAACTCTGGGTAACTAGGGTTGGGGTATTACAAAATATAACACACTTCTTGGAATCCTTGGAAAATGAAACATAAGAAAGGGGTGAGCTCAGCTGCTCAGTGAGGGAAAATAATTTAGTGGAAACTATAAACTTTTAAAGAAAGATGTGTAATAAAAACAATATCCTTTTAAATATAAACTTGAACATAATATGGAGAAAATAAATCAAAAATTACCACATAAACAAGCACATGGACATTCTGCTAGTCAAATAATCACATGTAATAATTAATTTCATAATGAGGGAATGCCTAACACTAGACATCATTACCACATAGTCAAGGCCTCATGCCAAGACTACAAAGAAAAATTTTGTCAAGTCCTTGTGGAAAGAAACTTGTTTGTCTCGTGACACTTACCGATGCATCGAGGGGCTATAGTAGGCCCCACACATAACTTACTAATTCCACCGCATTCCTCATATAAAAATGTTGAAACATAACATAAACATTCATAATAAAACTAGCATAAGAAATGTCAATAATTCAACCATAAACCATGAAGGGTATAAATATAGCACATTCATAGTCAAACATATAATAACTCATTCAATACAATATATAATATTTTATTATAATAAATTAACCTTAATCAAGGATAAAATCCAGTAAATAATGTTGACATAGTTGAAAATGATCAGTAAATTTTTTTGATAGAAATATCCCTCTTTGTGAAATCATTTAAAAGTAACACATTTATAAAGGAAATTATTTAAAATATACTTTTGAATTAAAGTTTCTCATACAACTTTGAAACTTTTGAAAGGAATTAACATTTTAAAACAATCATGTCTATATAAATAAATCCTTAAAACCATTTTGAAAACATGGACATTAATGAGAAATATTTAGAATAATAAATATTTAAAACATTTAAAATGATATTTTATTTCAATAGGACCTTAAAAGAATAATTTTGAAATGTTTTTTATGAAACATGTACATGGATAATAAATATTTCACAGAAAATACTTGCACATAAATAATCTCGGATAATAATGAGATTGAGTAATTAACCCTTACCTTACACTTTCCTTTGGTAGAGGGTATGTTTAACCTCTTGTATAATGACCATAGTATATTATTAAATTATACCAGAACCATATTAATATTTATTATATCATACATGATTAATTTATGACTTTATACTACCCATTTAATAATGATTTTCATGTTAAATTAGCATTTCGGGTAATAATCGCTTTCTGTATCGTATGTGTTTTAACTTTTTATTCTTGATTGTATCATTTAGATCATGATTTAAATACTTCTAGAATATAAAACATGATTTATATTTAATATATATTTAGAATATAAATATGTATAATAGATAGATACATGAAATGGAAAACACCATTTATGGAGATGGTAGGTCGTACGTACGCATAAAAGTTGTTTCTGTTTTCATATCGTATTGAACGGAAGTAAGTGAATAAGATATATGTAAGTACATACATATATATATATCCAGTAGCTTTATTATGTCATATATTATATACTTATTAATAATATATATTTTTATAATCATCTTTGAATGGTGAACCTGGAAATGAATCTCATCGCGTCATGGAGATAGTAAGTCGAACGTACACACGAGCGACGATATCATTTTTTTAATGATTAAAAGGTGTGGAATTGGCTGGTATAATAATTTTACTTAGAAATTAGAATGTTATTTTCATTATTTATATACATATTACTCATCATTATTTCCATACAAATAACATAGTGTTGAATAACAAATTAGACCACGGCGTGGAGACGGTAAGTCGTACGTATGCAAGCATGGTGACATTATCATTCATAGAATGGATAGAATAATGAGTATGATTGTACCATGTTTATAATAACATCACAGTATATAGAAGGTACTGGAGTTATTATTTTTGGTATGGAAATAACAAAGAAATATAAAGTGGAATAAGAAAAGAACTTTGAAAGAGGTGATAAAATAATTACCACTTCTTTAGCTGTTTCCTTTTGATTTGAACAAAAAGGCTCATTAAGTTGGATTTATGATCAAGGGAACGCCTCTAGGTTTAATTGAGGGATGTTGGAAGGATATTTGGTTAGGTTTTGGCTGAGCCAAATGGATTTGGAGGTGTGATTTTGAGAGATGGGGAATTACCCTTTTATAAGAGAGGTGAGGGTCACTTTAGGAAAATTTTAAAATATTATTTTATTATAAACTCATTTTAAGTGTCTAATGGCTAAAAATTGATTTATTTAGAATATAATGTAACTATCGGTCGAAATACTCTCAACCAATAGGTTTTAGATAAGTTTAGGTCACCATATTAACCCTAACTTTTAGATTTAACTCTTAGTTAAATAGTTTAACTTTTACCATGTCCTCTTGTATTGTTATAATAAATGGTTAATAAACTTAATATAAAAAATATAACCCCAAGTGGTTCATTAATAACATTTATATAATTATATAAGTCCTTTTTGTGAACCTTAGATTTTTATAAACATTATATCAATTAATAATATAGTATTTATTTTAAAAACTCAATTATGTCAATTTTGACACTATTTAGTATTTTGTTTTTGTTAAAGTCATATCAACTTGATTACTTTAACAGAAATACATTAAATAAACCCTAACATGTCATATTAACCTAAAAAATTATTTTAATGCATCAAAATTCTCAATTTACATTTATTTTAATATTTATAATATCAATTATTTTAATATTTCATTAATTAGGTAATTATTGCCTCATCATTGTGTCATAAATAAATTTAATTATTTAATATTAGAAAATTATAAATAAAATACCATTATGTAGGAAATATTTTTATCTTTATAATTAATATTTATAGTTGAATTTATCTTATGTATAACCCTGTATTAAAAATGGTTTAGTTATTAAACTTTGAATTTAATACTTTTAACTCATCATTAAATAAAATAATAATAAATGTCTTAATCTAATACAAGTGGACAAAAAGGATCATATTTTATTCCAAAGGTTGGTTTTGGTAAAAATACACTTATCCAATATAATTAGGACATGTGTTAGGGTAATTATAATATCATTTTTACCATTAATTACCCTATTAACTTTTAACCGTGGTAAATAAAAATCAAAATTTCTATTCACCAAAAAATATTTTCATCTTATTCAACCAAGTTTTACTTAATGATGTCAACTGTGTCTCTTGGATTTTTTAAATTCAATTCACAGAAGCGGTAAAATTACATTTTATGAAAAATTACAAATGTGCCTAGAAGGTGGGTAAAAGACGTTAAAAAGTTCAATAAAATTTTATACATCTAATTTTAATATAAAATGACTCGAATTAATTACATTGAACTTATATAGGTATTATATATCTATTTTGAATTAAAATAAATTTAAATAAAATAAATAATTATTTAAATAAAAATTTGGTTTTAATCAATAACGCAGTGTTTTTCAATATTCATCAAAAATTGAAAGTTTTCATAAAAATACCAAAAATTTACCCTAAGATAATTTTGATATTCCGAATTAAAAAATTAATTCTATTTTACCAAATTCAAAACATATAAGTTGAATTAATTAATTTAAAATTAATTCTCGTTGTCAAAACCAAAAAACGGGTTTTTAAAAAGTAAAAACTATCAATAGATTAACATGTGTTTATGTCAAATTTAAATGTGAAATTACTTATAATGACCTAATTTTAATTAAATGATAAAAATATAATCTAATTATACTTAAAAACCATTAAAATTCATAATTTAACACTTTTAATTATTTCGATTAAAAAAGTTGTTTTCAATTAAAATTTAGTGTTTTTCACTATTCATCACAATATGAAAGTTAAGAGAAAAGTACCAAAAATTTATCCAAACTAAATTTTTATGTCCTGATTCCAAATAAAAATTTAATATCATTAAATTGAATATATAAGAGTTTCAAATATTGGTTTTAAAAAGGTTTCTCCATTAAAAGGCGGTATAATTGCATTTTTTTGAAAAATACTTCTTTTATCTAAAAAAAAGGAATTTGTTCTAATATTATGTCTAATAAACACATAATACGGATTCTAAAATTATATATAGTATATAAAATTCAAAATTCCATTAATATTATTCATAACTACTTTTTTGAACGACTAGTTTGGTAAGTCGTGGTGCGCTCGAACTCGGTGTTGCGTGTATTGTAAGTTATTGAATTACTTTGAAGAGATAACATACTATGAAATATTGGGGTGTTGCATTATCCCCTCCTTCAATAAATTTCATCCTCACAATTTGAAATTATTCTTCGAAAATAAAAGGTTAAAAATAGAAAAATACCTTTGTGGAAAACCCACATTTGAAATTGGGTTAATAAAATTTAGTCTTAATAAAAGGGAAAGGGAAATGAAAAAGTCACCACCAAATTATGATCTCTATTAGGAGAACATGGGTGGAAATTAGAGACACGTAATTTGTGGAAAACATAAATATTTATAGGGATTTATTGAGATCATCAATCACAAACAAGTGTAAAATTGAGGGCTTCAAAGCCATCAATCTATGATGATTTAAAATATCATCGGTTCAACAAAACATAAGGTATTAGGATAACACATTTTTGGTTTTATGATCCCTTCCCAAAAGTTTAAGAATTAATTTATTCATATAATAATAGGGGAAAATATACTTGACATGTAGAGTTTCATCCTTAAACTAATTCCTCCCACAAACTCATCTTTTACTCCAAAAGATAATAGAATTCAAAAATATTATATTTATCTTAATCGTATAGGGTTCCAAAAATAATTAATTTATAATTCATTTGTCATAATATTTTAAAAAACTACATTATACAAACCAGAAAATCACATAGGCCAGTGGTTTGTGATGCACCCTTGTCACCCTTCAGTTGCGGGTTCATGTCTCGCCAACTTGCCGGACGCGACAGGTTGTCGCCCGACCTCTGGTTGTCATTTTTATAACAATCCAAAAATAATCTTAAGAAATGATTTAACCTTAACAATAGTATCCAATGTCAAAATTAATCTATTCCAACCTTTAAAATTATCCAAAATACTTCTTTCTAAACTCACAGTCCAAAATTTATAAGGAAGGTAAACACAATGAAGATCTTTTTTTCCATGTAATAACATGTGAATACCTTCATCGTGTATTATTTTAAAACACGGTAACACCCTGAATTACCATAAAACCTTATTTATTAAATTCATTATCCCTTATTCCTTATAGAATGATGGATATACTCCTTATATCCAAAAATGTTGTAAAATCCAACAATAATGGAATAAACAGACAATTAATTAGTTTCAAAGTAGTCAAGAATAATGAATATAATTTATCCAAATCAATCATATCTTATTCCAAAATCACTACCTCAGAATCATAAACATATTAAGTTTTATATTTCCTTCAACCATGTATTTTCCAAAAAAATTATCTTGTTATTGAGTCACTTTTCTTAGAACCATATAATCTCAAATCCTTAATGAAATAGTACTGTAGTACAACCCTTATTTATTTCCATAATTCATATAAACAGTACATCATTGATACAACACTCAAATGAAATAATTTTTTAATAACAACATAAGAACACTATTCATTCCTCTTCATCTTTGGTAGTATCATAACTTGATTATTATCCAATAGCATCATTTGGGGCATACTCTAATGATTTGGACATTGATTCGTGTAGTGTCTCAAATCCTTGCAGAAGCATTATACATGTGAAACCTTCTTCTTACCCTTTCAATCACATAATTGGGGTTCTTTTTCTCCACACTTATAGAAAACTCTCATTCCCTTTAATAATTTACCAAGGTGATTCTTTCCATAGTTATCACATGTGGGAAAATCCTTCTTTCCCATCTTCAATTTATCCATATTTCTCTCTACCATCCTTTTTTCTCTTGCTTCCCTTAAAAGTCATATGACTCAGAGAATTCTTTACTTATCTTATTAACAAATGATACAATTTCTTCAAAAAATGAGAATATGTGGGAGAATATTTACCTTCTAAATATTGGATTAATACCATGAAAGATATGATCTTTCTTACTCTTTGGATCATGAGTATTATTAGAGTTCTCATTCCTTTTATTGGGGGCCATTTCTAAACAATGGCATACACTAGGTTAGTTTATGAATTGAAATGCATAATTCCAAACTTGTAAAATACGTAACGTAAATTGAAAATATTATGCATATAATCTATAATCATAAAAAAAATTGAGAAAGTATTAACTCATAAATCCTTCATAATGTCTTGTAAATAAAATGTGAATTATCCTAATCATATCCCCCAGGAGTGTCGTAACAAAGATTTCAGCAAGGCCCGTTGTCCTATACCAGGATACCCCAGGTCAAGCCCGAAGCTCCTTGTCGAATTTTTCACTCATAGGTACATTTTTTCCAGATCCACCTCTACCTTCTTGTATCCTGACAGGGATGTATTTCTTGTAAAATACACAAAAATCTCTACATTACCAAAATTCTAGGAAGTTCTTCTATACTAATCCTCAAAGTCTATCTTAGGGTAATGTTCTCTAATTAGAGTTTTTCTAAATCTAGTTTCTAAGGTTTGTACTAAACTTCCTATCATACCAACTCTAACGCCCCGACCCCAGAAGCACGGAGCCAGTTCATTATTTCAATACATTGGCATGATTACAAGGAATCAAGTCAAGAAGTACCGATCAGTTTAGTAGCCTTGGAAAATAGATTACATACATGAACGTTACATTACACATTCAAACATAAAACCCAATATAAATAATCAATTGAGAATGCCATTATTTTTATATATTAACCCTGCATATCAAACATAATACACTTCTTAGAATCCTGAGAAAAAAACATAAGAAAAGGGTGAGCTCAGATGCTCAGTATGGGTAAATAATTTAGCAGAAGCTATAAACTTTTAAGGAAAGATGTGTAATACAAACAACAGCCTTTTAAACATAAACTTAAACATAATATGGAGAAATTAAATCAAACATTGACACATAAACAAGAACATGGATATTCTAATAGTATAATAATCACATGTAATAATTAATTTCATAATGGGGGAATGCCCAACGTCGAACATCGTTACCACATAGTCAAGGCCTTATTCCAAGACCACAAATAAAATTTGTGTCAAGGACTTGTTCCAAGACACTAGTTTGTCTCATGAGACCTACCGATTAATCGAGGGGATATAGTGGGTCCCACCTATCACTTACTAAGTCCACTACATTCCTCATATGAAAATGTTGAAACATAACATAACAAATCGCATTAAAACTAGCATACGAAATGTCAATACATCAACCATAAATCATGAAGGGTATAAAAATAGCACATCCACAGATAAGCATATCATGACTTATTCGATAAAATATGGAAGATTGTATTATAATAAATCAACCTTAATCAAGAATAATATCCAGTAAATAATGTTGATATAGTTGAAAATGATCAATAAAACTTTTTGAGAGAAATATCCATTTTTGTGAAATCATATAAAAGTCACACATTTATAAAGGAAGTAATTTAAAATATATTTTTGAATCAAATTGTATCATACCACTTTGAAACTTTTTAAAAGAATTAACATTTTAAAACAATCATGTCCATATAAATAAATCCTTAAAACCATTTTGAAAACATGGACATTAATGAGAAAGATTTAGAAGAATAAATATTTAAAACATTTAAAATGATGTTTTAGTTAAAGAGTACCTTAAAAGAATCATTTTGAAATGTATTTTATAAAACATGGACATAGATAATAAATATTTCCCACAAAATACTTACACATAAACAATCTCAGATAATAATGAGATTGAGGAATTAACCCTTACTTTACACTTTCCTTTCGTTGAGGGTACATTTAACCTCCTGTATAATGACCATAGTATGTTATAAAATTATAAAAGAACCATATTAATATTATTATATCATAAATTATTAATTTATGACTTTATACTACCAATTTAATAATGATTTCCATGTTAAATTAACATTTCAGGTAATAATTGCTTTCTGTATCGTACGTGTTTTAACTTTTTATTCTTGATCGTATCATTTATATCATTATTTAAATACTTATAGAATATAAAACATGATTTATATATAATATATATTTAGAATATAAATATGTATAATAGATAGATATATTAAATAGAAAACACCATTTATGGAGACGGTAGGTCGTACGTACGCATAAACACTGTTTCTGTTTTCATATCGTATTGAACGGAAGTGAATAAGATATATGTAAGTACATACATACATACATACATACATACATACACACACACACACACACATATATATATATATCCAGTAGAATTATTATTTCATATATTACATACTTATTAATAATATATATTTTATAATCATCATTGAATGGTGAACCTAGAAATTAATCTCATCACGTCGTGGAGATGGTAAGTCATGCGTACACACGAGTGATGATATCATTTCCTTAATGATTTAAAGGTGTAGAATTGGATGTTATAATAATTTTAATGAAAAATTAGAATGTTATTTTCATTATTTATATACATATTACTCATCATTATATCCATTCAAATAACATAGTGTTGAATAACAAATTACATCACGGCGTGGAGACGGTAAGTCGTACGTACGCACGCATGGGGACATTATCATTCATAAGATGGATAGAATAATGATTATGTTTATACCATGTTTATAATAACATCACATTATGTAAAAGTTATTGGATTTATTATTTTGGTATGGAAATAAAAAAGAAATAGAAAGTGTAATAAGAAAAGAACTTTGAAAGAGGTGATAAAATAATTATCTCTTCTTTGGGTGTTTCCTTTTGATTTGAACAAAAGGGATCTTTAGGTTGAATTTCTGATCAATGTAATGACTATAGGTATTAGTGAGGGAAGTTTGGAGGATATTTGGGTAGGTTTTGGACAAGAAAAATGGCTTTGGAGGTGTGATTTTGAGAGAAGGGGAAGTACCCTTTTATAAGAGGGGTGAGGGTCACTTTAGGAAAAGTTTGAAATATTATTTTATTATAGACTCATTTTCGGTTTATAATGGCTAAAAATTGATTTATTTAGAAGCTAAGTTGGGGATAGGTAGAAATAATCTCATCCAATAGGTTTTATACAAGTTTAGGTCACCATATTAACCCTATCATTTAGATTTAACTCTTAGTTAAATAGTTTAACTTTTACCATGTCCTCTTGTATTATTATAATAAATGGTTAATAAACTTACTATAAAAATCCAATAGAACCCAAAGTGGTTAATTAATAACATATCTATAATTATATAAGTCCTTTGGTCAAACCCTATATTTTTAGGAATATTATATCAATTAATAATATAGTATTTGTTTTAAAAACTCAATTATGTCAATTTTGACACTATTTAGTATTTGGTTTTTGTTAAAGTCATATCAACTTGATAACTTAGAAAAAAAATCATTAAATAAAACCTAACATGTCATATTAACCTATAAAATTCTTTTAATTCATCAAAAGTCTCAATTTACATTTATTTTATTATTTATAATATCAATTATTTTAATCTTTCATTAATTAGGTAATTACTGCCTCATCATTATGTCATAAATAAATTTAATTATTTAATGTAAAAAAATTATAAATAAAATACCATTATTTATGAAATATTTTTATATTTCTAATGAATATTTATAGTTGAATTTATCTTATGTATAACCCTATATTAAAAATGGTTTGGTTATTAAACTCTGAATTTAAAACTTTTAACTCTTCTTTAAATAAAATAATAATAAATGTCCTAATCTAATCCATGTGAACAAAAAGGATCATATTTTATTCCTAAGGTTGGTTTTGGTCGAAATAAACTTATCCAATAGAATTAATACTTGTGTTAGGGTAATTATAATATCATTTTTACCATTAATTACTCTATTTACTTTTAATCGTGGTAAATAAAAGTCAAAAGTTACTATTCAAAAAAAATTATTGTCATCTTATTGAACCAAATTTTACTTATTTATGTCAACCGTGTCTCTCAGATTTTTCAAATTCAATTCACAGAAATGATAAAATTACGTTTTATGCAAATTTGTAAATGTGCCAAGAAGGTGGGTAAAAGACATTGAAAAGTTCAATAAATTTTTATATATCTAATTTTATTATAAAATGACTCTAATTAATTACATTGAATATATATGGGTATTATATATCTATTTTTAATTAAAATAAATTTAAATAATATAAATAATTATTTAAATAAAAAGTCGATTTTAAACAATAACGCAGTGTTTTTCACTATTCATCAAAAATTGAAAGTTTTCATAAAAATAACAAAAATTATCCCTAAGCTAATTTTGATATTACAAATTCAAAAATTAATTCTATTTTATCAAATTAAAAACATATAATTTTCATATATTAATTTAAAATTAATTCTCATTGTCAAAACCAAAAAACGAGTTTTTAAAAATTAAAAATTATCAAAAGATTGACATGTGTTTATGTCAAATTTAAATTTGAAATAACTTATAATGATCTAAATTTTATTAAATAATAAAAATATAATCTAATTATTCTTAAAACCCATTCAAATTCATAATTTAACAGTATAAATTATTTCGATTAATAAATTTCCATTCAATTAAAATTTAATATTTTTCACTATTCGTAAAAATATGAAAGTTATCAGAAAAGTACCAAAAAATTATCAAAACTAAATTTTTTTGTCAATATTCTAAAGAATAATTTAATTTAATTAAATTTAATATATAAAAGTTTCAAATGTTGGTTTTAAAAAGGGTTTTCCATTAAAAGGTGGTAAAATTGCATTTTTTGAAAAATACTTCTTTTATCTGAAAAAATGAATTTGTTCTTATATTATGTCTAAGAAACACATAATATGGATTCTAAAATTATATGAAGTATATAAAATTCAAATTTTAGTTAATACTATTCATAACTGCTTTTTGAACGGCTAGTTTAGTAATTCGTGGTGTGCTCGAACTCGGTGTTACGTGTAGTGAAAGTTATTGAATTAATTTGAAGAGATAACGTACTAGGAAATATTGGGGTGTTACATTCTCCCCTCCTTCAATAAATTGCACCCTTGCAATTTAAAATTGTTCTTCGAAAATAAAAGGTTAAAAATAGAAAAATACCTTTGTGGAAAACCCACATCGAAAATTGGGTAAATAAAATTTAGTCTTAATAAGAGGGAAGAGAAATAAAATAGTCACCACCAAATTATGATTTCGATTAGGATAACATTGGTGGAAATTAGAGACACAAAATTGGATGAAAACATAGATATTTATAGGGAGTTATTGAGGCCATCAATCACAAACAAGTGTAAAATTGAGAGCCTCAAAGCCATCAATCTATGATGATTTAATATATCATCGGTTCAACAAAACATAAGGTATTAGGATAACACATTTTTTGTTTTAATATCCCTTCCCTAAAATTTAAGAATTAATTTATTCAAATAATAAGAGGGAAAACGTATACTTGAAAAGTAGAGTTTCATCCTTCAACTAATTCCTACCATAAACTCATCTTTCACTCCAAAAGATAATAGAATTCAAAAATATTCTATTTATCCTAATCGTATAGGGTTCCAAAAATAATGAATTTATAATTCATTTTCATAATATTTAAAAAAACTACATTATACAAATTAGGACATCACGTAGGCCAATGGTAGGTGATGCACCATTGTTGTCCTTCAGTTGCGGGTTAATGTCTCGTCGCCTTGTCGGACGCGGCGGGTTATCACCCGACCTCCGGGTTGTCCTTTTTATAACAATCCAAAAATAATCTTAAGAAATTATTTAACCTTAACAATAGTATCCAATGTTAAACTTAATCCATTCCAACCTTTAGACTTATCCAAAATACTTTTTTCCAAACTCACAGTCCAAAATTTATAAGGAAGGTAAACACAATGAAGATCTTTTTTTCCACGTAATAACATGTGAATACCTTCATCATGTATTATTTTAAAACACGGTAACACCCTAAATTACCATAAAACCTTATTGATTACATTCATACTCCCTTATTCCTTATAGAATACTGGATGTACTCCTTATATCCAAAAATTTTGTAAACTCCAACAATAATGGAATAAACAGACAATTAATTAGTTTTAAAGTAGTCAAGAATATCGAATATAATTTATTAAAATCAATCATATCTTATTCCAAAATCACTACCTCAGTATCAGAACCATATTTAGTTTTATCTTTCCTTCAACCATGTTTTTTCCAAAAAGTTTATCTTAATATTGAGTCACTTTTCTTAGAACCATATAATCTCAAATCCTTAATGAAATAGTACTGCAGTACAATCCTTATTTATTTCCATAATTCATATAACAAGTACATCTTTGATACAACACTCAAATGAAATAATTCTTTAATAATAATATAACAACACTAGTCATTCCTCTTCATCTGCAGTATTATCATAACATGATTATTATCCAATAGCATCATTTGGGGCATACTCTAATGATTTGGACATTGATTCGCATAGTGTCTCAAATCCTTGCAGAAGCATTATACATTTGAAACCTTTTTCTTACCCTTGAAATCACATACTTGGTGTTCTTTTTCTCCACACTTATAACAAACTCCCATTACCTTCAAGAATTTACCAAGGTGATTCTTTCCACAGTTATCACTTATGGGAAAATCCTTCTTTACCCTCTTCCCTTTATCCATCTTTCTCTTTACCATCATTTTTTCTCTTACTTCCCTTAAAAGCCATAGGACTCAGAGAATTATTTACTTATCTTATTAACACATGATACAATTTCTTCAGATGATGAGAATACGTGGGAGAATATTTCCCTTATAAATATTGGCTTAATACCATGAAAGATATGATCTTTCTTACTCTTTGGATCATGCGTATTATTGGATTTCTCATTCCTTTTATTGGGCGCCATTTCTAAACAATGGCATACACTATGTTAGTTTATGAATCGCAATGCATAATTCCAAACTTGTAAAATACCTAACGTAAATTGAAAATATTATGCATATAATCTATAATCATAAAAAATTTATTTAAGGAAGTATTTACTCCTAAATCCTTCACAATGTCTTATAAAGAAAATGGGAATTATCCTAAGCATATCCCTTGAGAGTGTCGTAACCAAGAGGGCAGCAAGACCCATTGTCATGTACCAGGATACCCCGGGTCAAGCCCGAATCTCCTTGTCAGAGTTTTCACTTCTAGGTACATTTATTCTGAAGCTGCCTCTACCTGTTTGTATCAATATAGGGATGTATTTCTTGAAAAATACACAAAATATCTACATTACCAAAATTATAGGAAGTTATTATATACTAATCCTCAAAGTATATCTTAGGGTAATGTTCTCTAATCAAAGTTTTTATAAATCTAGTTTCTAAGGTTTGTACTAAATTTACTATGATACCAATTGTAATTCCCTGACCCCAGAATCCCAGAGCCATTGCATTATTTTAATACATTGGCATGATTATAAGGAATCAAGTCCTGAAGGACTGATTATTTTAGTAGTCTTGGAAAATAGATTACACACATGAACGTTACATTACACATTAAAATATAAAACACAAAATAAATAATCAGTTGAGAACACCATTATTCCCCAAGATTAACCCTGCATATCAAACATAATACACTTCTTGGAATTCTGGGAAAACAAAACATAAGAAAGGGGTGATCTCAGATGCTCAGTAAGGGTAAATAATTTCGTGGAAGCTATAAAATTTTAAGGAAAGATATGTAATAAAAACAAAAGACTTTTAAACATAAACTTGAACATAATATGGAGAAAATAAATCAAACATTACCAAATAAAAAACACATAGATATTCTACTAGTTGAATAATCACATGTAATGATTAATTTCATAATGAGGGTATACCTATCTTCAGACATCATTACCACATAGTCAAGGCCTCGTGCCAAAACTACAAATAAAAGTTCTTTCAAGGACTTTTTACAAGAAACTAGTTTGTCTCATGAGACCTACCGATGCATCGAGGGGCTATAGCGGGCCTCACCCATCACTTACTAAGTCCACTATATTCCTCATATGAAAATGTTGAAACATAACATAAACAGTCGTATTAAAAATAGCATACGAAATGTCAATACTTCAACCATAAACCATAAAGGGTATAAAAATAGCACAAACATAGTCAAACATATCATAACTTGTTAGGTAAAATATGGAAGATTTTATTATAATAAATCAACCTTAATCAATAAAAATATCCAGTAAAGAATATTGACATAGTTGAAAATGGTTGGTAAAATTTTTTGAGAGAAATATACCTTTTTTGAAATCATTTAAAAGTCACAAATTTATAAATGAATTCATTTAAAATATATTTTTGAATCAAATTGTCTCATACCACTTTGAAACTTTTTAAATGAATTAACATTTTAAAACAATCATGTCCATATAAATAAATCCTTAAAACCATTTTGAAAACATGGACATTAATGAGAAATATTTAGAAAAATAAATATTTAAAACATTTAAAATGATGTTTTAGTTAAATATTACCTTAAAATATTCATTTTGAAATATATTTTATGAAACATGGACATAGATAATAAATATTTCCTAGAAAATACTTACACATAAATAGTCTCGGATAATAATGAGATTGAGGAATTGACCCTTACCTTACACTTTCCTTTGGTCGAGGGTATGTTTAACCTCCTGTATAATGACCATAGTATGTTATTAAATTATACCAGAACCATATTCATATTTATAATATAATACATGATTCATTTATGACTTTATACTGCCCATTTAATAATTATTTCAATGTTAAATTAATATTTTGGGTAATAATCGCTTTCTGTATCATGCTTGTTTTAACTTGTTATTCTTGATCGTATCATTTAGATCATGATTTAAATAATTCTATAATATAAAACATTATTTATATATAATATATATTTAGAATTTAAATATGTATAATAGATAGATATATGAAATGGAAAACACCGCTTATGGAGACGGTAGGTCGTAAGTATACATAAACAGTGTTTCCATTTTCATATCATATTGAAAAGAAGTAAGTGAATAAGATATATGTAAGTACATACATGTATATATATATATATATTCAGTAGCATTATTATGTCATATATTACATATTTATTAAATATATATATTTTTATAATCATCATTGAATGGTGAACCTGGAAATGAATCTCATCATGTCGTGGAGACGGTAAGTCGTACGTACACACGAGCGACGATATCATTTTCTTAATGATTAAAAGGTATGAAATTGGATGGTATATTAATTTTAATAAGAAATTATAATTTTATTTTTATTATTTATATACATATTACTCATCATTATATCCATCCAAATAACATGGTGTTGAATAAAAAATTACACCACGACGTGGAGACGGTAAGCCATACGTACACATGCATGGTGACATTATCATTAATAGGGTGGATAGAATAATGAGTATGGTTGTACCATATTTATAATAACATCACAGTATGTAGAAGGTATTGAATTTATTATTTTGGTATGTAAATAATAAATAAATAGAAAGTGGAAGAAGAAAAGAACTTTGAAAGAGGTGATAAAATAATTATCTATTCTTTGGGTGTTTCCTTTTTATTTGAACAAAAGGGCTCCTTAGGTTGCCTTTATTCTCAATGGAATGCATCTAGTTTTAATTGAGGGAAGTTGGGAGGAGATTTGGTCAGGGTTTGGCCGATCCAAATGGCTTTGGAGGTGTGATTTTGAGAGAAGGGGAAGTACCCTTTTATAAGAGAGGTGAGGGTCACTTTAGGAAAAGTTTGAAATATTATTTTATTATAAACTCATTTTCGGTTTATAATGGATCCAAATTGATTTATTTTTAAGCTAAGGTGATTATGGGTTGAAATCCTCTCAAACAATAGGTTTTAGAAAAGTTTAGGTCACCATATTAACCCTATATTTTAGATTTAACTCTTAGTTAAATAGTTTAACTTTTACCATGTCCTCTTGTATTATTATAATAAATGGTTAATAAACGTACTATAAAAAGCCAATAGAACCCCAAGTGGTTCATTAATAACATATATATCGTTATATAAGTCATTTTTCCAAACTTTATATTTTTAGTAATATTATATCAATTAATAATATAGTATTTGTTTTAAAAACTAAATTATATTAATTTTGACACTATTTAATATTTGGTTTTTTAAAAGTCATATCAACTTGATTACTTTGAAAAAAATTCATTAAATCAACCCTAAAATGTCATATTAATCTATAAAAATTTTTAAATTCATCAAAAGTCTCAATTTACATTTATTTTAATATTTATAATATCAATTATTTTAATCTTTCATTAATTATATAATTACTACATCATCATTGGGTCATAAATAAATTTAATTATTTAATGTTAAAAATTTATAAATAAAATACCATTATGTAGGAAATATTTTTATATTTCTAATGAATATTTGTATTCTAATTTATATTATGTATAACCCTATATTAAAAATGGTTTAGTTATTAAACTTTGAATTTAACACTTTTAAATATTCTTTAAATAAAATAATAATAAATGTTCAAATCTAATCCAAGTGGACCAAAAGAATCATATTTTATTCCTAAGGTTGGTTTTGGTCGAAATAAACTTATCCAATAGAATTAAGACTTGTGTTAGGGTAATTATAATATCATTTTTACCATTAATTACCCTATTTACTTTTAACTGTGGTAAATAAAAGTCAAAAGTTACTATTCACTAAAAAATTATTTTCATCTTATTTAACCACATTTTAATTACTGATTTCAACCGTATCTCTCAGATTTTTGAAATTCAATTCACAGAAGTGGTAAAATTACATTTTATGCAAATTTGCAAATGTGCCTAGAAGGTGGGTAAAACACGTTAAAAAGTTCAATAAAAATTTATACATCTAATTTTATTATAAAATGACTCCAATGAATTAAATTGAACTTATATAGGTATTATATATATATTTTGACTTAAAATAAATTTAAATAAAATAAATAATTATCTAAATAAAAAGTCAGTTTTAAACAATAACGTAGTGTTTTTCACTATTCATCAAAAATTGAAAGTTTTCAGATTAATGTCAAAAATTCACCCTAAGATAATTTTGATATTCTGAATTCAAAAATGAATTCTATTTTACCAAATTCAAAACATACAAGTTTCATTTATTAATTTAAAATTAATTCCAGTTTTCAAAACCAAAAAGTGGGTTTTTAAAAAGTAAAAACTATCAAAAGATTGATATGTGTTTATGTCAAATTTAAATGTGAAATTACTTATAATTACCTAAATTGTATTAAATTATAAAAATATAATCTAATTATACTTCAAAACCATTCAAATTCATAATTTAACACTGTAAATTATTTTGATTAAAAAAGTTGTTTTCAATTAAAATTTAGTATTTTTCATTATTCATCAGAATATGAAAGTTATCAGAAAAGTACCAAAAATTTATCCAAAATAAATTTTTATGTAACACTTATAAAGAAGAATTTAATTTCATTAAATTTAATATATAAAATTTTCAAATATTCGTTTTAAAAAGGGTTCTCCATTAAATGGCGGTAAAATTGCATTTTTTGAAAAATAATTCTTTTATCTGAAAAAAATGAATTTGTTCTTATATTATGTATAAAAAACACATAATATGGATTCTAAAATTATATGGAGTATATAAAATTTAAAATTCAATTAATAATATTCATAACCACTTTTTGAACGGCTAGTTTGGTAAGTCGTGGGGCGCTCGTACTCAGTGTTGTGTGTAGTGCAAGTTATTGAATTACTATGAAAAGATAACGTATTATGAAATCTTAGGGTGTTATATGCTCAGAGTCGACATAAGATCTATGATGATAATTTTCAATGAGGACTAGATTGTAATTTTGTAGTCATTTTATTCCTATACATATCTCCTTGGAATAAATTGATGAGATTTGTGAAGAAGGGAAAGCTTAGTCCAAGATACATTGAACCCTTTGAGATCCTTGATCACATCGGAGTGGTGCCCTCCCAACTAGCACTCCCGCCTAAACTATCTCAAGTAGGTGATGTATTACATGTATCCCTCTTGAGAAAGTACATATCAAAACCTTCACATGTACTAAATCCATAGGTGGTACCGTTGGATAACGATCTCTCATATGAAGAGTATTCGGTGAAGTTCTTAGATTATAGAGACAAAATTTTATGAAATTAAACAATGCACCTAGTCAAAGCATTGTGGAGAAACCACAAGTTTGAATAAGCGACATGGGAATTAGATGAAGTGATGAAACAAAGTAACCCTCATCTATTTTAGTATAGGAAGTGAAAATTTTGATGGTGAAATTTCTTAAGGGGGGAAGATTGTAACGACCTGAGTTATTGTAAATAAAATTATCCTTTTGATTTAATTAAATGTATTATTATGTAATATGGTTATATAAAAAAAATTAATTATTTTGTTTTATTATATCCAATTGGATTTAAAACACCATTAATTAACATAACTATTGATAATATAGTCATTGAACAGTAATCACATGATTAGTATAAATATAGGGTTTTAACAAATCCAATTTACACAGACAAAGTGGTAGCCTCAACCATTAGGATCATACCCTATGAAGCCCATTTATCAGAGATTACAAGGTAGATATCATCACTAGACTTTTATCTTAACCAATCCTAAGCTGAGATCAAATAACTTAAGCATGATAGAAATCGTTTATGGAAGAAGTTCAAGGTCATCGAAATCACAGCCCAAATTATGTTCGTCAGACCACCCCATGAAAGTCTCATCTTTTCACACCTTACTCTTAGTAATTTTGTTGGTGTATTAAATTTATATGTATCAAGACCCTAGAAATATGAGTATGTACATTATTTTTTATAGAATAATGAATATATTTTCATCCTTTTATGGTTACTTTATAAATGATTTTTATTTCAATATAATAAAACACAAATAGTAGTTTTGGGTAATATTCAAATTAAATTAAGGAATTAATTTTGATGAATTAATTTATTTTCGAAATAAATAATAAAATTTTAAATAATATTATTAAATATAAATGATCAAATGATTTTTATGAAGTCAAATGTAATTTTTATAAGGGTTTGAAACTGTTATTGTCAAAAAAAACCAAGCATTTCTTAATAAATGTAAATTTTATTTTAAAATAGAAAATTGAAATATTTATAAAATTATTTAGATAAAATGAATATTATTTTTTTAATCATAATGTTGAAATTACCAAACGGTTAATTTTTCATAATTTTCTGAGACACTCGAATTTTTAGGTAAAAATTAAATACCGTACAAATATACTTTGTATATTATAACATCATAATGACCCAAAAGTGATGTAATAAATACTATAAAAAGTATCTATGACCAAATACATGTTTTAAAATTAAAATAATGTGATTTTTTGTTTATTTGATTAATTTTATAAATCCCTTATGAATCCTCCAAAACTATTAATATATTTTAAGGTTTTAAAACTATTTATTTAAGAGTATAACTCACATCCATATAAGAAATGCCATTATTTTATTATGCTAGGACCTTGGACTTATAAAATAATTATAAACACACCCATTTGGAATAAACCATTGGTAGAAACCATGAGATGATTTTTTTCTTGTGGTTATTTTATTATGTAGAGTCCAAAACCTAAATAATAAAGAAATATCCCTATTTTTCTATATAAACCCACCCAATATACCATTTTTATTCACTAAAAATCCTTGTAGAACAACCATAATATTACCTAAACTCTCTAAATTCCTCCCAATTTTCCCCAAATCTCTCAATAATCCTCTCCCAAACATTTCGAGTCACACACTCAAGTAAGGGATTTATATCTTCTCATTTCCATTCAAGCACTTAATTTATGTTATACCTCTTAAATTCCATTTTCTTATGTTGTTATATGTTCATAAATATTCCTATTACTATAAATTTAATGTATACATTATTTTATTCCCCCTTTCACTCTCATAAATCCTCCCATGATACTTTTTTTACACCTGTTACCATATCGAAATATAGTTAGGATTCTTTTCTTTATTCATGTTTCTTCATTAACTTATACCTTATATTTCCATTTTATAATGTTGGGATATGTTTTTAAATGTCCCTATTACTTCCCATTTTATTTCTATGTGATGGTATACCCATTTATCTCTCATAAACACATTTTTATGAACCTTTAAGTGATGCCTTTATGCTGCCGAAATTTCACTATGATTTTCCATGTCAAAACAATTGTGTAGTGAATATAATACCCATTTCCTATCAAGGTTGTTCACATTTATGCACATATACTTTTTTATTATGGACTTACATATATTTATTCCACACTCCTTTATCTTTTAATAAGTTATGATGATAAATTAATCCATGTTGTATGATTTATGTGGCACACTTAAGAATGAGAATGAAATGAATGTGACGGGTGCACCTAGAATTATATAGCACTCTAATGCATTGGGTATTGTTTAGTAACCTGAGATGCCATGTTAGGATAAAAAGTGAACCTGATTTATTTATAGGAATTTTTCCTCCGTGATTTATTATCATTTTATCCTTGACCTATTTTTATGATGCAATGTTTTAATTTGTTTCCACATTTTCCTTGTTATGATTATCATGTTATATCATATATCATTGTTCATGTTTATGATTCCTACTCTTTTTATGCCCCATTAATATTTATATTGTCTAACATGTACCACATTATTCCATTTTTATCCACTTACTAGGATTTATATCTCACCACTTTCTTATGTTTTTTCCTAGGTTTTCCCATGCAATTTTAAAAGACTTAGAATTTTAGAAGCACGTTAAGGAAGTTTTTAATAATGTTTTTGTATACCATGTTCAAGATGTTATGATTTATACCTAATTTTCAAAGACACCAGACTTATTGATCTTACAAGTTGTATTAAGTGTAATCTTATGTAATAAATCATGTATTAATGAGAAATAAAGAGCAGGGTTGTAATAGTGGACCTTGCATTCTTGTCTATAAGGTTATGCATGGACCTAGTAGCATGTCCATAAGCTTATGTGAGGGCTTGATTTCATGTCCTTAACTTAATGATTGAACCTGTTTCTATTTATACATGTTCATAATGTTATAAGATTATGTGTATACAACAAATATATGTCTTATTCCAATTTTATATTCTTGTGGCTCATGTTATTTGATTCTATTATGATTTAGGTATTATGAACTGCCAATCTTTATACCATGACACAATATTTTGATCTCTAATATGCCAGGTATGGTTTTCATATGTTATTCTCATGTTCTCATACCCATATTTTCAAGTTATGTTTACATATTTCTCATGTTTACCCTTGTTGAGAATCTGATCTCACCCTTTCTTATGTTTCCTTCCCATGTTATGAAGAAAGGTTTTAATTAGGGTATATTTTTAAAGAGTAAAAAAGGGGAAGATATTTATTGGTTATGTTCAAGATATTTCACTAGATAATAATATTGTGTAACTAGTATCCAAAGGAACAAAACCATTATGTTTTTTGGGTGTATATTTTTCAAATGTAATGAATATTAATCTATTAATATGTGATATCTGTGTATGAGAAGTTTGGGTCTCTACATTTTTTATCAAAGGAAACTTTTAGTTAAACTTTGAAAACTAGGATGAGAAAATTTTAGCAAGATCCCTATGGATATGTCTAAGGATGCATCAAATTATAGGAAAAGTTCCTGTAATTTTGGTAAAGGATAGAGAAAGTAGTTTCCAATTAATTACATCCATGTCTGGATACAAAAAGTGGGCATGGCTCTTTCATAGAGGTTCCTAGGGGTAATAACTCTAAAAAGGGTTTATTGAGATAGACTTGATCATTACATAGTGCATGACAATAGTCCTTACTGCACACCTAGTTTAACACTCCTAGGGGTATTCTTTTTAAATTCACAATATATTTATAAACCATCATGAAGGATTTGAATTGATGGTGACTATGAGTGAACTAGGATAAACCTAAGGTGTCTTATATTTAAAAAGGTTCCATGGTTTATAAATCCTATAAGTGAGTTTTTTCATGATTATTTGGTTCCCTACTATGATTATTATTGATTTCACTATGCTTTTTGGTTTTATTCAATGGATGGATCCTAAAGGAACCATGTAAATATTGAATTCAATAGACAATGAAATGATTTTATTCATGAGCAACCAAACTTTTTAAGAGTTGGAATGAAAAATATCATTTCCATGTGCACACAAATTTCTCAAGATATGAATCATGCTGAACTTATAAATGAGAAAAGGAGGGAACAATGTTCTGTTGATATCTTCATAAGGAAACATCCACCCTATTTTAGTGGGTCCATTGATCCAGTATTCACTAAGCAATGGATCAATACCATTGAAAAGATATTTTTCATTCTTCATTTTTTGAAGCATGAAAAACTCATTTTGGATGTTTATCATTTGGAAGGAAAAGAAGATCAATGGTGGAACCTTATTAATAATACTAGTTAGGATGAGGCAATTGACTCTATGGAATAGGATGAGTTTAATAGGATACTTTTCAATAAGTAATTCCCTCATATTATACAAACATGGATGGATAAGGAATTTATCGAGCCTAGATAGAAGGATGGTGAATCTATTAGTACCTAAAAAACTAATTTTACAAAAATTTCATGATATGATTATGGTTTAATTATCAATATAGAAATAAAATCAATTGATTATTTGGTGACTTAAGACCAAGTCTTTGAAAGGCATTGAAAATAAGGGACTTTTTTATCTAAAAATAAGTAATTTTGTGTGCACTTAAGGTTGAAATGGGAATTTAAAATTCTGACCATTCCCTTGGTTTTGATAAGAAAAGGAATATCAAGCCTCATGAGAACTCAAATAAATCACATGGTGGAAAGAAATTTCAGTCACCAACATGACAAAAATATGTTAATAATCACTCAAGTGAATTCCAAAAAGGAATAAGAGGGTATTACAAGTGTAGGAATCTTGGCCATCGAGAAAAATAATGCATAAGTGATGTGAAGAGTCTAGTCAATGAAATTAATGGGGAGAGAGATGAATAGAATGCACCACCCATGATCTAGTATTTCAAATTCAAAGAGTTTGGGAATTATGTGAATTAATGCCCCAATCCAAGGGCTAATGTGGATTATAATCCACAAAAACCTATAAAGAAAAAGGATAAATGGAATGCTTATTAAATCACAATGGATGAAGTGAATCGTGATAATTAGGGAATATTTATCCTCCCCTCCTTAGTTGGAAATTTCATGTTTGATTTTGTATGAATAAACCCTATGAAAATATTATTGTTCATCCTTTAGTGAAATTTCATGTGATTATATACCTCTGCATGGATTTAATAATAATAAAATCATATTTTATATTATATTGGTACAAGGATGAGCCCAAGTTTCCAATGTTTTTTCTGTATAAGATGATAGATTATATAATTAATAAAGGGTGAATTGACTTTTGGAATTGTATATGTCTCCATGTAAGATTAACTTAATAGTTATGGATACCATCATGGGTTTATGAGTTTAAGGTTGATCATAAGTTCAAAGTCATTAACACCCCTTTTGATATTTTATGTGATGAGAGTTTATCAAGAATAAGGATATTTTAAGAGACATTTATGGAAATGAAACCCTTTGGTTTTGTATATGTTTTAGTGAAAATTTTATTTGAAGAGGAATGCCTTTACACTTTGTAGACATATTATTAAAGGTACCAGTAACCTTTAGGGATTATATTATCTTTGATGTTGAGATAATTATGGGTTGTAGTCAATCACCTTATAAATTTAGCACACTTCATTGCTATCATAGAATATTTATCTCTAGATTTACTTGCTATAATATACATTAAAGAAGTGGTAAGGTTTCATGGAGTACCATATTTAATTATAACTGATCAGGATCCGGATTTTACCTAATAGTTTTGGCAAAGTATTCAAAAATCTCTTGGAGTTTCAGCATTATATATCATCCTTGAACAGATGTTCATTTTGAGAGAACAATTCAAACCCTAAAGGATATTCTAAGATTTGGTTCTGTGTATTTAAAATGTGGTTGGGATCAACACATTTAACTAATTGAGTTTTCTTACAACAATAGCTTAAACTCAAGAATTCATATGTCTCTTTATGAATAATTTTATGGAAAGAAGTGTAGAACTTCCATGTACATGAATTAAGTTATAGAAATAAATCTATTGGGACCTGATCTAGTTGATGAAATGGAAAATAAGGTTAGATGAATTTAACAACACATAATGGAAGAACAAAGTTGATAGAAATGTTGTGTTGATAATCATCTATGTGATCTAGAATTTGAACTTGTTGATAAGGTGTTTCTATAAATTTATCCATGGAAGAAATAAGGGTTTAAAGACCCAAAATTCACATACACAAATATTATATCTTTTTATATGAATATTCATTAAATTACACAAACACATGACTAAGGATCATAAAGGTATATTTCCTTTGGAAACTTTGACATGTAAACAACTGGTCCATAAGTGAGCTATGTCATCTACCACTATGTTCTTCATAACTATCACCTTTTCTTAAACATATCATACAAAATACCTTTCATCATAAACTAGGAAAAGGAAACATAAGAAAGGGTGAGCTCAGATTCTCAATAAGGTTAAACAAGGAAGATATCAACATATCACTAGAATATGAGTATGAGAACATGAGAATAATATTTGAAAATCATACCCTGCATGTCATAGACCATAAAATTGAGTCATGGAATAAATCATGGAAGTTCATAATACATGAATCATAATGGAATCAAAGAACATGAACCAAGAGATCATAAAATTGGTATAATAAATATATTTTTAGCATACACATGAGAATAGAAAATCATTTCCCTAGTAGTTCAAGGATTATTTTCAAGACTATCATAGTGGATTGGGTTCACTATTCAAACCATCGTAGTAGTAAAGGTTTACTCATAATACTATAATAGTGGATAGATCCCCTTACTAAACTGGGTTCACTCCTCATTCAAGTCCAATTTATCTCATGAGATATTAATCTTTTCTCAATGCATTGGAGGGAGATATAGGCCCCACCTGTTAGATAATGAAAATCATATATATGTGTGCCACAAGTTCATGAAATTTTCATCATATTAGAACCCATGAAATGAAATGGGTTTCATAAAAAAAATTCTATAATATAACCAGTGGAAAATAAATAGGTTTTATAATCATTTCATCATTTCCTCATTTCATCACAGTATAACCCATGAAAAAATAAGGGGGTTTCATAAGAATTTTATCATGGTATGACCCATGGAAGAGAACCGGGTTTCATAAATATATTTTCGTCATAAAAATAAAACATTCAGAGAAAGAATAAGAATGGTATCCTTGGATCATATCCCTAAAAAGTGACATCAAAGGATTTCATCTTATATGGAAAATGATTTTGAAATAAAAAATATCTTGGAATGTTTCTTGAGAAAAATGTCCTTTATTTGTAATTCACCTTTTTTAAAATTAAAAATTTATAAAATATTATGGACATAATTTTAGTTGAAAATAACCTTGAAAACTTATAAAGGAATATTCAAAGAAAATAATGGACATGATGGTGGGAAATTCCATTCATATCGTACATGTTAAAACAAATATTCCTTTCACATTTTTAGTAAAAGCCAAATGGGCCTTATTTGGAAAATGAAAAAAAGATTCATTTCAAAACATTTTGAAAAAAAAATAAAACATGGGTAGAACACATTTAATAAATAATTTGGATAATATTAAAAACCTTTTTTGAAAACCTTTTTAGAAAACTTGGTTTTGGAAGAAAAATTTTTTTCAACCCAAGAGAGAAATAAAGACATTTTTTCATAAAAACGTCATTTTGAACTCTTGAATACATAAATCAAGTAAAATAAAAAAACATGTGTTATCCAGAAATAACCATAGGATAAAAAAAATACATGAGTTTATTGGGATATATAGTATAATATTTTATTATTTAAATCATAATCATAAGCAATCTTCATAATCGATGAGATTAAAACATAAACCCCTTACCACTTTGGTAAGTTTGAATCATAAGACCCATGAAAGAATAATGTTAAATGAAACATATAATATCATTAGAATAAATAAATTTAGGATATAACATGTTAAATGGTATATATATACACCTCATAATAGAATATAGGTTCATAACATGGAATATGTCTCAAAGTAGGAAAATTGAGACAGAAATCTCTTACCTTAAGTCTCGACTTCCTTAATACATGTTAAAACCTCATATTTAATAAATATTAGTTTATTATAAATATATTACATAATCATACATATATATATATATATATATTATACTATATTTGATTTATGTGTGACCTTTTATTACCTATTTATTAACAATTCCGTGTTAAAGTCACATTTCGGGCAATAACTAATTTGTTTTCCTTGTATGTTTTGATTTGTTATTTTTTTGGTCCTATTATTTTGATCATGGTTACATAATCTCAAAAAAATTAACCATGATATAAATTTCATATATATTCTATATATATGTATTTATACTAATCTATAAAAGTTTGAGATAAAAAATGAAATACATTGTTCATGGAGACGGTAGGTTGTACGTACGCATTAATGTTGTTTCAATTTTCTTAATGGATTAAAATAAAATTAAATAATATATTAATATTAAATAATAATTTTCATTACATATATATCACATATTTTTATTAAACCCATCCTTATTACATCTCATTTAAATCATGAATGAATCACATCGTTTTGTGAGGCGGTAGTCTGTCGTACACACGAGCGATGTTATCATATTCCCACAAAATAGAAAATAAGAAGTTATATGTGATATAATAATTATATAAGTATAATAATTTCATAAATATCATATATAAACATATAATACATCATTATATCCATCTAGGAGAGGTGGTGATTGAAAATTAATAACATCGATTCGTGAGGCGGTAGCCAGCCGTACACACGAATGAAGATTTCATATTCCATTTTATAGAAGTGGAGATGGTTTTAGATCATACCCTTAACATAAAAATATATAAGTATATGTAATATGCTGAGGTTATTATATTATAATGTTTAAATAATAATTAAAGTAGGTGGAGAAAGAAATAAAATAAAAACGATCATTGAAGAATGTTACCTCTTCTTCAGGTAACCTCCTTAAGTTTGCACCAAAAGCCTTCCTATATTGGATTTTTAAAAAAAATAAGGATTATAGGGTTTTAGGAGGGAAGTAAGGAATATATTTTAGTAGGTATTTTCTAAACCAAATGGTTATGTATGTGTGATTAGGAGAGGAGAGGAGGTGGCCATTTATAAGTGAGGTGGGTGCCATACTTATAATTTTTGAAAAAAAACGTGTATCCACATTTTTCACATTCCAAAAGGACCCAAAATGGACCAATTATATATATTTATACATTATAAGGTTAAAATATGGCCATAAAATGGGTTTTGGATACGTTTTGAGTCATTTTTAACCTATATATTTTTAGTTTAACTCCCAGTAAACCCATTTTTAACTTAACCATAGTAAATAATTTTTACTATTTTTACCAATTAATTATTGAAAAAAAAATTAAGTTGAACTTATTAAATAAAATAAATTATGATTATTTCAAATATTTAATCCACTTTTAGAAATTTTTATTCAAAAAAAATGAATATTTTAATTTAAAATTAAACTCGCAGACGTAATGAGAAAGCAGTTTTCCAAAAAGAAATATTCAAAAGTTTAAAAAGTTTTTATATAAAAAGTAAATATTAAAATAATTAAAATGAACTAAATTGAATTAATTTATATATAAATTAACAATTTATACTTTAAATCCCATTTTAAAACAAAAATTAACCTTATAAATTCTTTAAAAAAAGGAATTTTTCAATAAAAACTGGTATTTTTCACAATTCATCGAAAAATTAATCTTTTTAGAAAAATTCAAAAAATTCACCCTAAGATAATTTTTGATGTGATAATTTAAAAAATAAAGTTTATTTTATCATATTAATTTATAAATTTTTAAAAATTAATTTTATTATTGTTCATAAAAATAAATAATTAACATTTTTTGAGAAAATATTATTTTCAAAACTTTTAGAAATTTGGAAAAAAAATTAAGTATTTTTTATCAATATGTTTTATTTATATAAAACCATTATTCTTAATATTTAAAATGTGGTTATTACTATTCATTATTTCAAGTTTAATATCTATTTAATAATAGTCTTATTTAAATAATAATATTAATAGTTTGTCGTGGTTCGTTAAAACTTAGTGGTGGGTGTAACACAAGCTATCAAAGAAATTTAATTTATTCAAGAAAAAAATATTTCATAAAATATAGAGGTGTTAAAAAGGTAAAAATATCCCTAGTTATATCATTACCTTTTAAATTCATGATCATATTAGAACCCTAGCTTATCTCTTGACACTTCCACCGAACCTCTCTCTAGTCCACAAAGTATTGCATACATCTCTTCTAAGGAAGTACACACTTTACCAATCGCATGTACTGAACTCAGAGGTCATACCACTGGAGTATGATATTTATTATAAGGAAATATTGGTTGAGATTTTGGATCAAAGAAAGTTCTAATAAACAATACCACTCATATGGTTAATGTTTTGTGGTAAAACCACCAGCTTGAGGAAGTTAAGAGGGAACCTAAGGATGTAATGAGGTAGAAGTATACTCAAATTTTGGTACCAAAATGATAAATTTATAGGGAGAAATTCATTTTAAGGGGGGTATAATGTAACACCCTATGATTTTAGGAAATATTTTTTTTCAAATAAATTTAATTTCTTTGATAGCTTGTGTTCCACGCAACACCGAGTTTAGCTTGCGTAACATGTGACACTAAGTTTTAATAAATCGCAAGATAGTATTAATATAATTATTTTAAAATAACCATTATAACTTAGACATTAAACTTAGAGGTGTGAATAATAATAACCAATTTTTAATTATTAAGTATAACGGTTTTATATAAATAAAAAAATTTGATAAAAAGTACTAAATTTTTAGAAAAGTCTTTATATCTTTCTAAAATATTATTTTCTCGAAAAAAAAATTTATTGAATTTTGTGAAAAAAATAAAAAAATAATTTTTCACCAATTTTAGAAAATTTATTAATAAAATAGTTTTTTAAATATACATGTCAAAATTATCTTGGTGTAAATTTTTGAGAATTTTCTATAAAGTTAAATTTTTCAATGAGTAGTGAAAATACTCATTTTTATTAAGAATTGTCTTTTTGTTTAAAAATTTTAAAAACTTTAAAATAGTTTTAATATTATTTTAAAAGTGAAATTAGTTAAATTATATATTTATTAATCAAATTTATTTTATTTTAATTAATTCCATATTGAATTGGGATGTTAAAATTTTTTATACTTAAGAGAACTTTCTCTTTGGGAAACTGCTTTTTCATCTTGTCTGTGGGTTTAATTTAAAATTAAATTCTACCAACCCTATGATTTTATGTAACACCCCAAGCTTCCATGGTACGCTTCTCTTTGAATAATACAATAGCGTGTGGTGTACACAACACCGTGTTCAAGCACATCACTACCTATCAAACTAGTCGTTGGTTATGAATAGTAATAACCAAATTTTGAATTTTATATATATCCCATATAATTTTAACATTCATATTTTTTGTTTCTTAGACATAATATAAGGACAAATTCATTTTTTCAGATAAATGAAGTATTTTTCAAAAAATACAGTTTTTTTACCTTTTAATGGAGAACCTTTTCTAAATCCAATATTTGAAACTTTTATATATTTAATTTGATGAAATTAAATTCATCTTTAGAATAGGGACATAAAAATTTAGTTTGGATAAATTTTTGGTGTTTTTCTGATAACTTTCATATTTTGATGAATAGTGAAAGATACTAAATTTTAATTGAAAACAACTTTTTTAATCAAAATAATTTATAGTGTTAAATTATAAATTTGAATGGTTTTGAAGTATAATTAGATTATATTTTTATCATTTAATCCAATGTTGGTCATTGGAAGTAATTTAACTTTTAAACCGAACATAAACACATATCAATCTTTTGATTGTTTTTACTACTAAAAACCCGCTTTCTGGTTTTGACAATGGGAATTAATTTTAAATTAATTAATTATACTTATATGTTTTGAATTTTCTAAAATATAAATTATTTTTGGATACAGAATATCAAAATTAGCTTAGGGTGAATTTTTGGTATTTTTCTTATAACATTCAATTTTTGATGAATAGTAAAAAAACACGGTGTTATTGTTTAAAAACCAAATTTTTTTTAAATAATTATTTATTTTATTTAAATTTATTTTAAGTCAAAATAGATACATAATACCTATATTAGTTCAATATAATTCATTGGAGTCATTTTATAATAAAATTAGATGTATAAAATTTTATTGAATTTTTTAACATCTTTTACCCACCTTCTAGGCACGTTATAAAATTTGCATAAAACATGATTTTACCACTTCTATAAATTTAATTTCAAAAATAAAAGGGACGCAGTTGAAATCATTAAGTAAAATGTGGTTCAATAAGGTGAAAACAATTTTTGGTGAATAGTAACTTTTCAATTTTATTTACCATGGTTAAAAGTAAATAGGGTAATTAAAGGTAAAAATGATATTATAATTACCCTAAAACTTGTCATAATTCTATTGGATAAGTTTATTTCGACCAAAATCAACTTTAGGAATAAAATATGACCCTTTTGGTCCATTTGGTTTAGATTAGGACATTTATTATTATTTTATTTAAAGAAGAGTTAAAAGTGTTAA
Organism: Viscum album; assembly: GCA_963277665.1. Taxonomy (NCBI): domain Eukaryota; kingdom Viridiplantae; phylum Streptophyta; class Magnoliopsida; order Santalales; family Viscaceae; genus Viscum; species Viscum album. Next base: position 767,228,892 of record OY728138.1, read on the forward strand.
ATTCAATTTTTAATAACTAAAATGTTTTTAATATAGGTTTTTTATATAAGATAATTTCTACTATAAATATTAATTGTAAATATAAAAATATTTCATAAATCATGGTATTTTATTTATAATTTTTAGACATTAAATAATTAAATTTATTAATGACACAATGATGATGCAGTAATTACCTTATTAGTGAAAGATTAAAATAATTGATATTATAAATATTAAAATAAATTTAAATTGAAACTTTTGATGAATTAAACAAATTTTCTAGGTTAATATTACATGTTAGGGTTGATTAAATTTATTTTTTTCAAATAAATAATATTGTTAAGACTTTCAAAAAAACCAAATACTAAATAATGTCAAATTTGACATAAATGAGTTTTCAAAACAAATACTATATTATTAAATGATATAATAGTACTAAAAATATAAGGTTAGACCAAAGAACTTATATAATAATATATATTTTATTAATGAACCACTTGGGTTTCTCTTGGCATTTTATAGTAAGTTTATTATCTATATGATATAAAAATACAAGGAGACATGGTAAATGTTAAACTATTTAACCAAGCGTTAAATATAAAAGATAAGGTTAATATGGTGACCTAAACCTGTATTAAACCTATTGGTTGAGATTTTTTCGACTCATCCCCACCTTATCCTTAAAATGAATCCTTTTTTATCCATTATAAACCGAATATTATTGTATAATAAAATAATATTTCAAGGTTTTCCTAAAGTGACTCTCACCTCTCTTATAAAAGGGTACTTCCCTTTCTCTCAAAATCACACCTCCAAATCCATTTGTCTTGGAAAAACCCTACTCAAATATCCTCCCAACAACCCTCACTTCAACCTAGAGGCCTAAATTTGATCATAAATTCAACCTAAGTATCCCTTTTTATCAAATCAAAAAGAAGCACCCGAAGAAGAGGTAATTATTTCATCACCTCTTTCAATGTTCTTTTCTTCTTCAACTTCCTATTTCTTTTTTGTTTATATAAAAAAAAAAAATCCAGTACCTTATACATATTTTGATGTCATTATAAATATGGTACAACCATATTCATTATTTTATCCATCCTATGGATGACAAAGTCACCATACGTGCGTACGTACGGCTTACCGTCTCCACATCATGGTGTAGTTTGTTATTCAACACTTAATTATTTGGATGGGTATAATAATGAGTATAATTTATGTAAATAATAAATATAACATGTTAATGATTCTGTATATATGATATACCATCCAATTACATACGATTTCACCATCAATAGAATGGTATTGTCGCTCTTGTGTACATACGGATTACCGTCTCCACAAACACAATGAGATCCATTCCCCATCGTAACCATTTAAGAATAAATATAATTTTATGATTAAAAAATAACTTTTAATAACTTAATATTATTCTTTATATGAATAAAATACATCCTATCCATAACAAACATGACTTACTTAACAAAACATATAAATAAAAATGAATCAATTAACACCCGAAACAATGATACAATTGAAATATTATTAACAAAGCAATATTAAAAGATAATATATGATATCATATTTATGTATATGGTTCTTTTATAATTTAATAACAATTATTTTACCATTATATAGGATGTTAACGTACCCTCAACTAAGTAAAAGTACAAGGTAAGGGGTTTTCATCTCACTTCTTATTCTCATGAGATTCATGCTATATTGCCACTATTTCCTTTTGTATGGTGTATGTACTGCCCATGATTGTATTCATTATGTAATATACTTTAATTTATGGGTATTTAAAACTTTATTATATGATCCTTCTTTCATGGGGTGTATGTTTCGTAATTTACCAAATCGGTAAGGGAATTTCTAATTCTGATTTCCACTCATTAGGTTTTATGCAAACTTCATTAATTATTTTACTCCAAGATTATGTGTGAAATAACTATTTATTTATTTATGTAGTAATTTCCACTCCCCTTTGTGTGTATATACTTTTGATACACATAATCACTACATTGATAAATTATCAAGTCATTGATATGAACTTAATAAGAGTAATCTTAACTAAATTTCCATTCATTGAGTTAATCATCCAAGTCATTGGTGTTGTTGTTACAATAATATGTGTGAATATAATGTGATAGATTTACACTGAATATCCAATCATATTGAGTTTATTTATATTTTTCACACATAATTATGTCATTGATTTATCCTTAACCTAAGTATACGGTCTTTATAAGGGATTTCATCTCAATTTAAATTTTATTGAGACTTCTTTGTTTCCATGCACCAATTCACTTTTATATAGTGTATATACTATACTTTGACATAGTATATCATGAATCCCTTTATTCTCATGATATTATAAAGTTTTTATTACCTCACTTATTTGTATTCAAATGTCTCTCATTTTTTTAGGAACTCTAACTAAAATATCATTTTAAATGTTATAAAGATTTATTCTTCTAAATATTTCTCATTAATGTCTATGTTTTAAAAATTGTTTTAGGTATTTACTTATATGGACATGAATGTTTTAAAATTAAAATTCATTTTAAAAGTTTCAAAGTGGTATGGGACACTTTTATTCAAAAATATCTTTTAAATGGCTTCTTGATAAATAGTTAGACTTTTAAATGTTTTCAAGAAAAAGGGGATATTTCTCTCAAATAGTTTTACTGATTATTTTCATCTATGTCAATATCCTCATTATTCTTGATTAAGGTTGATTTATTATAATACAATCTTCTATATTGTATTGAATGAGTTATGTTTGAATTTGGATGTTCTATTTTTATACCATTCATGGTTTGTAGTTAAAATATTGACATTTCGTATGCTAGTTTTAATACGAATGTTTAGATTATGTTCCAATATTTTCATATGAGGAATGCATTGGACTTGGTAAGTGACGGGTGGAGCCCACTATATCTCCTTAATGCATCATTAGGTCTCATGAGACAAACTAGTGTCTTGGCACAAGGCCTTGACAAAATATTTATTTGCATTCTTGTCACGAGGCCTTAATTATGTAGTTATGATGTCTGGCATTATGCATGTCATCATTATGAAATTAGCTATTGATATTGCATGTGATTATTCGACTAGTAGAATATCCATGTGAATAAGTAAATGGCATTATTTGATTTATATTTTCCATATTATACTTAATTTTAAGTTTAAAATGATTGTTTTTTAGTCGTATACATTGCCTTAAATGGTTATGATTATTTATGAAAGTTTCTGCTATATTATTATCCTTACTGAGCATTTGAGCTCACCCCTTTCTATGTTTTATTTTTCCCAGGATGTGAAGAAGTATATCATGATTAACCTGTAGGAATAGGCTTAGGGATAAGAGTGTATTAAAAGGGGACACAATGTTTTTTTATTTATTTTATGATTTAATTTAAAACTTATGTATGTATCTAGTACTTCCAAAGCTACTAAACTAATCGATCTTTCGGGACTTGATCTCTTATGATCGTGCCAATGATATGTAATAATGCATCGACTCTGGGTAACTAGGGTAGGGTTGTTACATTTGAATTGGGAAAAATATATTCCATATTTTTAATTAGAATAATTTATATTTTATAATAATTTCGACTAAATTTTTGACCATTATGAATAGTAAAATCATTAAAACTTAATTATCATAGATAAGGTGAAAATGGATTTAATGGAGGTTAAACTAAAAATATAAGGATTAAAGTGACCTATAAACTTGTTCAAAACCAATTATATTTCCATATTTAGACCTTATTTATTATATTATTGATAATTTTCCATTTTAAGGGCCTTCTTTCATTATAAAAACATGGATAGACCTTTTTCTTTTTGAAAATTACAAGTGTAACACTCACCTCATTAATAAAAGTCCACCCCTCTCCTATCCTATTCACACTTCCAAAACCATTTGATTTATAAAATTCTTAAAAAAATACCTTCCTTAATTCCTTTCTTTAATCCTAGAATCCTTATTTTTGTCAGAAATCTAACCTAGAAAGGTTTTTGGTGCACACCAAAAGAAGTTTTCCGAAAAAGTGGTAACATCCCTAACTAAGCATTTTATTTAATTTATTCCTCTTACTCATTAGATTATTATTAAAACATAATGATATAAGAACCTCAGTGTATTTAATATACTTATATTTTGTTATGTTAATATCATGACCTACAACCATCTCTTCTTCCCTCCAATGGGAAATGATAACGTCGCTCATGTGTATGGCAAACTACTGCCTCATGAACCGATATAACATGGTTTCCATCAACACCTATCGTGATTGGGTATGATGATGGATAAAATTTATATATATTAAATTTTTAACATAAATATACTTATTTAAATATATTATCACATATACCTTTTTTTACTTTCCATTCTGTGGGGGTACGATAATGTTGATCATGTGTACAGCAGACTGTCACCTCATAAAGCGATGTGATTCATTTTTTACTTATGTTTTACATGGAAGGTAATAAGGGATAAATTTAATGAATATATTTGATATATAATAAATCATAATAATTATAGAAAAATATTTATTATTTACATTCCTTTCGTCCAATTCGTCGAGAAAATTGAAACAACATTCATACGTACGTACGGCCTCTCATCTCCACGAACGGTGTAATTTATTTTTTATATCTAACTTTAATGTATTAATATAAATACATATATAATGAATATATATGATATTTATATTTTGGTTTAAATTATGAAAATTATATAACCATGACCAATGTAAAAGGACCAAAAATATCAAACCAAAACATACGTGAAAAACGAAGCAGTTATTACCTAAAACATAATTTTAATAAAGAATTTTTAATAAACGGGATATAAAAGGGTATAAGTACATTATATATGATATTATATATATTATTATGTTACTATAATAGATTTATAACAAATTTATGTTTATTATACATGAGGCTAGATCAATTTTAAGGTAAGAGGGACTCAAGGTAAGGGATTTCTATCTCACTTTTTACTTATATGAGACACATGATATATTCACCACATATTTCTTTTATATGGAATTTATACTGAAAATGAATATAATTTATTATTATTATCCTAAAAATTAAGGGTATTTAAATATCCATTTTATTATCACTCTTTCATGGGGTTTATGGTTCAAAAGTTATTAAAGAAGTAAGGGATTTTTATCTCAATTTTCCATCTTTGGGACATAAGTTATGTTATGCACCGATCTTCTATGTGGTGTATATACTACCCCATTGACATGTTATATCATGATAATACTTATTTTAATTATATTAAAAGTTTAATTAGATGTTATTCTTTAATGGGGCCTATGATTCAAAAGATATGAAAGTGGTAAATGCTTGATGTTATAGTCTCATTGTATATCAGGATTATTTATGCTTATGCTTTAGATGATGAAATATTATGATCCATATATCAATAAACTCATGAATTTTATTATACTATATTTATTTCATGATAATATATTTTTTCCCTTCATTTTCTTCTCTTTATGTACTCAAGAGTGAAAAATAATGTTTTTAAAGAAAACTGGATTTATTTCTCTCTTCAATCAAAAATCCTTTTTCTTCCAAGATCATGTTTTCTAAAAATGTCTTTAAAATGTTTTTAAAATTATATAAATAATTTATGAAATAAATTTTTACCAATTTTATACATTTTAAAAAATGTTTTAAAAGGAATCTTCATGTCTTTTTAAAAAACTACTCTTGTTTGGTTTTTACCAAAAAAAGTGAAAGGAATATTTGTTTAACCCATACGAAATGAATGGTATTTTCTTCCATAATGGATACTAAATGTTTTAAAGAATAATTTATAAGTTACAAAGGTTGTTTTCAAATAAAAATATTTTTAAAATTTTTTATTTTTAAAGAAAGTGTTGTTCAAAGTGGAAAGGTTATTTTCCTCAAGAATTGTTCCATTTGATCTTTCAAAATAATTTTCCATCTAAGATGATATCCTTTGATGTTTATTATTATTTTTTGGGGATAATAATGAACGATTCCATCATTATTTTCCTCTATATGTTTAATTTTTATGTTTATGAAATTTTTATGAACCCATTTATTTTTTCATAGGTTATGATATAGTGAATTGATAAAATGTTTATAAAACCTATTTTTTTACATAGGTGATGATGTGATGATGTGATGAATTTTTTATAATATTTTGGAATATATAAATATGGTTTTAATTATGTGACATGTGGTACTTATATCTCTTTATAATGCATTGGGTAAATATGGATAAATCATGAGTAAATATGATATGTGTGAACTTGATTACACGTTCACAGTTTTATGCATGAATCTAATGAACTATTCACAATATTATGTGTGAAACTAATTACATGTTCATGTATTTATTCATAGACCTATAATTAATTTTCATATAGTTATGGATGGAGCTAGTTTCATGTCCATAAGTTTATGCAAGGGCCTAATTTCATGTCCTTGACTTAATGAGTGAACTTGTTTCTATTTATACATGTTCGCAATGTTATAATATTATGTGTATGCAAAAAATATATGTATTATGAAAATGTTATATTCTCACGGATCTTGTTCTTTTATTCCATTATGATTCATGTATTATGAAATTCTGATCTTTATACCATGACACAAGATTTTGATCTTTGATATGTATGGTATGGTTTTCAAATGTTATGATCATTTTCTCATACACTTATACCAATGTTATGGTTATGTATTTCCCATGTTTACCCTTACTGAGAATTTGAGTTCACCCTTTATTATTATTCCTTCCCAAGTTATGAAGAAATTTTTTTAATTATGGTATGTTTTTTAAGCATACAAAAGGGGAAAACCTTTATAGGAGATGTTGAATATCTTGCTCTAAATAAGAAGATTGTGTACCTAGTCTCCAAATTCACTAAACTAATATATTCCTTGGGTGTGTATTTATGAAATGTAATTAATATTCATCTATTAGTATGTGATATCTATTTATTATAATTTTGGGTCTCTAGAGAGTATCTAAGGGGGGAATATATAAATGCTAAAAATGAGTTTCCTTCTCTCATTTGAGTTCCTCATTATTTCTCTCAAGATCTAGTGATCCAAAACCCTAATGATTGAGTTTTTTTAAGTCTTCTACAAATCATCTAAGGCCTCTCCTATGTTTTCCCTGCATGGAAAATATTTCTCTATCCTCTATCCTTCTAGGTACATTAGTTTATAGTGAAAAACAAATACTTGGTAGGGAATACATTATATCTATTCTATTTGTAACATGAGGGTGGGATAATGCTTTTGTTTATTCTTTCAGAAGATTTCATGCATCATATTAATTAATAAAATTAATAGGTTAATTTTAATTAATGGGGAATGAGTATTTTTTCCTATATTTTATTTTATTTCTACAAGTTTTCGATATTTGTTTCCCTAGAAATTACTATCATGTGTGTACAGAATTATTATTATTCTTATTATCTAATGATGTGATAATATAGATAATCTAAAGATTATATATGAAAGAGAAATTTATAATCACATGAATATGATTAAGTGGTTAATTGAAATTGAAGAGGAATGGAGAGGAAGTGCTTATTTTACTACTTTTGATGTTATTGTCATTTGGTTTATACTTGTTGATTCCATTCATAAAAATCACAATCATTGTGGGGTTGTATTTTATGTTCTTGAATAAAATTGTATAAGAAAATATATTCAACTAATAAATCACCATGTATGTTCTTATCCAAGATATGAATCTTGGTGTATATGGCTAGGTGTGTGGTGGGTAGTTCATGGCTGGGTTCATAAAGCAGGACACATGTCATTGAGGCATGCATGGAGCATGTTGTGAGACTTAATATCGGCCATCTAGGCATGTGTAATGTTAAGTGTGAGACTGGGAATGGTCTATGTAGAATTGCATAGAACTGGGTGTGGGTATAGACTTTGGAAAAACTCTATTATAAATTTCCAAATATGAAAGGTTGTAACTTTTGATATGTCAATCTATTTGGGATCTCAATCTATCAAATCAAATACTATGAAACTAAGAATGCCATTTAAATTTTTATTTTACCCATAAAATGTGTTATACTAGTATATTAAGGGTCTTCAAAAGATCAAAATTTATATTTTAATATTAAATCATGGTTTCCTCTATAAAAGGATGAAATACATGTCCTACTATGAGTGGTAGGTTCTCAACTTCATACTATAAAATTGGGGAATGATTTTCAAGGATCCTTATCCCTTGGAATGTGAGCTCTCATATAGAGCATGGAGATATTATCCATTTATTCCTCATTAAGTGTATCACCCTTTTATCTTAAACTTAATTCATTTCATCCAATAGGGGATAACATTAATGTCATCGTGGAAAAGTGTCTCCCGCATTTCATGTCACCAACCCTCTTAATAGAGGCATTCAAGTTTTTTATAGAGAATTGAAATGATAAAAAAAACACTCAATAATGATGTGGGACACACACTCCAACACTCTCCCTCAATCTAGTTCTACCTATCATGGATATATAATTAAATAAAACAATGAAAATAAAATAGAGAAAATAAAAAAACACTGATAACACTCCCCCTCATGCTGGACATACCCATATTTATTATATAATAAGAAAAAACATAATAAAATATAAATCACCATGGATTATCCCCAAATAAGAAAATGATGGATGATTTCAATGAAAATGTTGTGTGGGCCAAGGATGAGTTTCTGTCATGCAGAACCAATGGGAATAGATGGAAATTTATCACATCGATAAGAATAACTAGATTGAGCCTCAACAGGAATGGTCGGGTTAAGAGTACATGACATGAAAATGTGTGGATGTCCGGAAGGGGAAATAGGATTGCATCAATGGGTGGTGGAGAAGGATGTACACAACCAAAATCTTTTAACTAAACCTATGCAGTATGGGTGAGATAGTGGAAGTGTATGTAGGTGGCCCACTAGATTCTCCCATTAGTATTTCCTTAAAATACCCCTGTGAAACCTATACATGGAAAAATAATCAATGATATAAATTAATTTTATAATACATGTCCCAACCATGAAATTTTGTGAAAGAAAAAACAAATTTATATAAAAAAATCATTCCAACATGTAAATTTTATAATTTACCAAACCACAAAAACCTATTCAAATGATCATCCAAAACTCAAGGAAATTATGAGTTGATTTCTACCCAACTAATTTAGGACATCCCCTTTAAACTTTATAAGGAACCCACTCATAATTCCTCCTTGTAAAGGAACTTATCCTCAATTAGGAATTTATTAACCATATTAATTAACTTAATCAAACACCCCAATAATAAAAACCATAAATTAAATCAATAAGAAACTGAATACAACCATTAACTATTAATATTAAGACTCTTCAAGATTTACACCAATTTATAGAAAATGCATACGAATCTAGAAATCTACCCTTTTTTGGATAAAAACTACTCAAAGAAATATAATGTTTCAAAAACAATACATTATAAAATTAAATCATTTCATATATATTAAGAAATTTATTAAAACAATCACATATAATATTAATGGATTTCTAAAAAAATAAGTGAAGAATAAGTAACCTGTCTCAATATGGTGATGATGTGTAATCACATCAACAAACCTGAGATTCAATATCCCCTCAAACTTCTCAATTTCCAAGAACAAAAATCCCCAAATTATTCCAGAACAAACTAACAATTAGATCCATACATAATTAGTGTTTCAAAAATAGAAAACTATGAACAACCAAAAGAGAATAGATCTAGAGATAACATACATTCAATCCAGATTCAAACCATAAAGGACACAAGTGAGTTAAATTATAGAGGGATAAACCCACCATTGGGAACCCAAAATGTCCCTAATGTTTAAAAGTTCTTATAAGGGGGATAAAATGATAAAGAATCCATAGAATTATGTTAAAATATGAGATTCATTAGGGGTTTTGAGTGGTTTTATTTCCTAGATACACGATCTGAGAGACTTTTGGTATGATCATAATGAGTATACATGTATACTCACCCTATGTATATAAACTATTTTTCAAGTTTCCATGTGGAATTTGGGGACTAATCATGACATTATTATCTTAGGCATTATAGCATTTGTTAAGTTGTTGTCATAGGATTGTCTTTGATGTTTTACTTGGAGACTTTCATTGTATTCATATGACATTACATGCATTGTGGGTTTTTTACCTCTCTTATTTCATGGAGTTTTTTTGTGGTTGATATCATATCTATCGATCCTATTTTTATTTATACTGAGGGTAATTCATCCCATATGTGTGACCTTTTATACCCTGGGTGCTAATCACCAACCCAAGTCCGACTGGAGGCAGGACTTAGGGAGGGGGTCATTATCTCACTTTCTCTATTGTCAGACCAATAAGGGTACCATTAGAGGGATGGGTTCAGGAAAATGTGGTATTAATGATATTGTTTGAGAGATAGGATGGAGTTATATTTTGGTATAGTAAGGATTGGATGGGTTGGTAAAGCAAAAATATTAGTTTATCTTGGTGTGTGGCATAGTCTAGGGAAGACCGACTAGGAAATGGAATTTTAAACCCCCCATGATCTGATGCAAGCACTCTTAGCCTATTTAATGACCAAGTGAGGTGATGTTTCTTGTATAGTAGAGGCCTAGGATAGGTATATGCATGATTATTTATTGTGATTGTGATTGAATGAGGTGGTTTTGGGAAGTTAATGAATTTAATTAAATAAATCATGAAATTTTATTTGTGTTTATTTGACTATGACCATGATATGGTTACTAATAAACTATTATTTCTTACTCAGTTAATCTTATAAACTAAAAGTAAAGAGTTAAATTGTGATTAACTGGCCTAAGACATTTTTTTAAACCTTGTTTTGGCATGAATATGTAATTTCATTTCCTATTATAGCATGTGTTGGTCGGAGTGGAATCTCAAGAGGGGGGTGAATTGAGTTCCTACTTAAAATTTCTGTTAAAATATTTATATTAAAGATCCCCCAAATTTTGAAACGTCCCAGTTAATAAAGGAAGTAGAGATATAGATGTCTAATTGGTCAACAGGTTTCTCTAAGGGTGATTAGTCCTCATTTGAATTAGTGTAAAACACTTATTCAACTTTTGAAACAAGTTTACTGAATTAAACATATACACACACTCACCAAAACTAACTATCAAAGTGAATGAAAAATAGTTTTATGTTTTAGAAATTATAAGTAGTGGAAAATAGATAAAATAGAGTACAAAAAAATATAGAGCACATATGAGTTAAACAAGAGGTTCGGTCTCAAGCCGAGACTTAATCCTTTCCACTTTGTGATCACCTACCACCAAGCAGTTTATATTAACAATAAACTTAATACACATCCTGTATCGGGATTTACAATAGTTTTCACGAACTTTCCAAGGTTCACACCCTCTACCATAGTTCTTCATGGGAAAAACAAACAATACAGACCACACATGGTCTCTTACACAGTTATACATGGGAAACAATATGTAAGTGAAGTTTGATGTGAGGATATTCAGTATCCTCTAGTTCAAGCATAGGAGACAGTGTGTGTAACAGACAAACACACACTTATCATAAATGTAAAATGAAGGAACACAATAGAGCTAAGATTATAAGTTTGAGTTTAGAAATCTCTATTTGTTTGTAGTTCAGCTCTTGACTCCTTGGAGTGAATAATTTGTTGTTTGAGTCTTTCTCTGGAAGTTGTCTCCAAAACAGAGTGTTGCAACTCCAAGTTCTAGCTTTCAGTAATTGCTTGTTCTATTTCTTATGTTGATCGAGATTTGATGAGACAAAGAAGGCAACCTTGAAATTGTTCTCCCAAAATGATCTTCTTGAAGTTATTGGGTTCATAGTAAAAGTGCTCGAATGGTTCTTCCTTGTTCTCCAGTAAGTTCTTTCTCATGCATTCCTCTTTTTTAACTTTTTGACTTGCGCTTATCATTCATCTCTACAATTTTTTTTCTTCCTCAGTCTTCTCTTTTATATTTGAGGTATGACAATAAGAATAAGTACATCATGTGCGATCTTTCTTGTACCTCGTACTCTCCTTAAATAAGATCTCTTGATATGTCTACAATCAGCATTAATTAATGTCAGAAGAATTTAATTTATCAAATATGATCGTTAGAATAATCTTAAGAATTTGATAAAGTATGGAGTAGAAGAGTATGGTAGATTGGTAACGATAGACTTCACAATAGTAGGATTCAACAGTAAGTTCACATCGACAGTATTCATCAGTAACCTTTCCAATGGTAACCTTCCATCGATAACTCTCCATCAGTAACCTTTCCAATGGTAACCTTCAGCGGTAACCTTCCCAACAGTAGCCTTGCATTGGTGACCTTGAAATAGTGACCATTGCATCGGTGACCTTGCATCGGTGACCTTTGCATTGATGACCATGCATTGGTGTCCTTGCAATGATGACCTTGCATAGGTGACCTTACATCAGTGACCTTGCATCGGTGACCTTGCATCGGTGACCTTTCATCGGTGACCTTGCAATGGTGACCTTGCATCGGTGACCTTGCATCGGTGACCTTGCAAAGGTGACCTTGCAATGGTGACCTTGCATCGGTGACCTTACATCAGTGACCTTGCAACAGTGACCTTGCAATGGTGACCTTGCATCGGTGACCTTGCATCAGTAACCTTGCAACGGTGACCTTGAATCAGTGACCTTGCAACGGTGACCTTGCATTGGTGACCTTTGCACTTAGAGAAATTTTGTACTGTGAGCTTAAACAAGAGAGCAGTGAGATTAAAAGTACATATTTATTACTTTGATATAAACATGATTTTCTCATAAATGATTATCCTATAATAGAAACAAGATTATTTACATAAATGAAACGTTATTTGGGATTATCAAAATAGGTGAGTCCAACAATCTACCCCTTTTTTATAATCACAAATTATGTCAGTATTTTATGAATTCAGGTTAAGCACATTTTATAATATCTTCAGAGGTGTGTATTCATAAAATTGAACCAAATGTATTGGAGAAAAGTAGATGGAATATATATGAAAACATTCCAGTTAACTTAAATATGTCTCCCCCTTTGGGTAACTTTAATATTCAAGATTAAATATTCCTCCCCATTTGTGATTAAATAAAAGATAAGAGGACAAAAATAAACAAAAGAGGATTTTCTAGTAATGAATCAAAAATGTAATATACAATCATGTTACAAATATCCCTATCAACTAAGATAGACCACATTCAATCCACATTAGAGACGGCCAAGGTAGCTTTGTCTTTGGGAGTTTATGAGGCAGGTTCTGAAGATGGAGGGATAGGCTAAGGGATGGTAGCCAGCAGGGTTGGAGGAGCTACAACAAAAGCATCAGTAGACCTATAGTGTGTAGATATCTAAGGAATCATAGGGGTAAAACTTCTGATGGCATGTGCAGAAGTCATCATTGGTGCAGCACTGGTAGATCCTGAAGCATCCGAGGTAGAAGAAAAGGCTGGAGGAACAATGATGGGAGTGCAGTCCACATGGAGGAAGGGTAAAAGAATATTTCTAAAATCCATAATAATACTTCCTCATATCTACATGGATGAGATAAAATCATCCTTATTATCCATAAATTTCTCCAAGGTAGGAGTCAACTCTCTGAGCCTACTTACATGATCCTTAAATGTTTGAGTGATAGGTAGAATCCTCAAGTTCTCCAACAACAACTTGAAGTGACCATCCATCTGATGATTAGTATATACCCTTTTGTAGTAGAAATCAGCTTGCTCTTTGATGGCCTTATAATCTTGAGCAGATTCCCTTAAATAAATTCCCACAAGATTATGAATTTCTCTGGTAGTGAAAATAACCTGAGTTATAGACTAAGGATCTGAGGTACTGGTACTAGAGAACTTCTCAACTTCTTCTCTAACAACCAACCTGAAGGCTTCTATATCAATAGGATGAGAGGCTGAAGATAAAGAAGATACACATAGAGGTGTCATAGTGAAAGCCACTATCTCCTTAATAGATTTAGTCATCCCACTAATCATCCTCTTCACGTCATCATCTTGGACACTCACATGTGTCTCCATGGACTTCTTAAAGTCCTCAAACACAGTGACCATTTGCTGAACCACACTTTTAACATATCGATGATCTTTGTCCACTTGAACCCTTGAAACCATGTAAGAGTCTAATCTGGAAATAGACTGCTTCATAGATTCCATAGAATCTTCCTAGGTTCTGATCTAATTCTGAAATTCCTTTACCTCCTCTAGAAGGATGGGGTGAGAGGTAGAAACTAGCCTTTCCACTGCAGAAGTGACAACTTCTTGATTGTAAGTCATAGCCCTCTCTAACCCAACAAATCTCTCATCAAAGTGTCTCTTTAGATATGATTTCATTGATTCCAAATCATCCTTATTCACATAGTCACAAGGAAACAGAACCACTGGCTACACAATAGTTGTTTCTGAAATAGTAGGAATTGTAGGACTTCTGATAGGCTGGTCATCATCAGAGTCTCCATAATCTAAGCCTAAGACCACAAATCCAGGGTCTTCTAACCAATCCTCTATTCCAAGAGCTACAATAACTGAACTTGTGGCAACAGGTTCCTCCCCCTCACTTAGAGCATTCTCCTAATCAACCACATTCAACTCTTCCATACCTCCTTAAGCAATTGCATCAATATAAGGGTCCACTACCACTCCCTCCACAGAATCTTCAACAACTTCTAAAACAATTCCAGCTTCAACTGAATCAGCAACCTCTTCATTTACACTTTCAACCCTTTCTGTATTCCCTATCAAGGTACTGAGACTAATAAATTCTTATTCATTTGTATCAACAGCTATCTCAAAGTCATTGTGACTAGATTCAGTGTTCTCATCCTCATCTGAGGTCTCTCTAGTGTATCTTAATACATTTTCTGCCCCTTCTTCTTCACTGGTATCTTCATCATCACTATCCCTTAGGACTATCTCCCTTCTAGAAAATCTCTTTGATGGAATAGGATCACCAAAGGATACAATATTAGCATGAGGATTGGAGGGAAGGTCTGGATCACTCATGTCATCTATAGGGGAATCCTCTCTTTCTGGCACAGCAGCTTCTCATTCTTCATCTGAATATGCAGGCTCTACTTCACCAGACTTTAGACCAGGATCTATCTTATCCTTAGGCCTAGTAGGAAGAGTGATAGGGTTGAATTCCTCATATATCTTAGCCTCATCATGTACCCATCTTCTTTGCCAGAGGTTCCAATTTATCTTCATCAACTTGCAAATTACCTTTGTAATGCAGAAATTGTCCCTTACTACAACTATTTCCTCCTTATCTTTAGCAAATCCTTTCACATTCAACATCAAGGATATCAATCAATAATGAAATAAGGCATTGTATTTGGAACTGGGATTTTTCATATCCTCTAATTGAATCATCAGCAGCCTACACAAGTTTATCTTATTTCCATGCTTCAATAGATATAAAATAAATACATCCTGAAATTTCAATGTAGAAAAGTCCCCTCTCATGGGAATCAAGACATGCTGGACAAACTTAAATAGTAACTTGTCTTCTCCCTCCATCTCATAAGCAATGACTTTACTAGGGATCCCACTCCCTATCAGTTCGGCTAAGGCTTCTTTATAACAGAAGAACTCAGTAGTGGGAGGCACCACTCCTGAGTAGTAATAATAAATCCCTTCATGTGGTACTCTTAGACACTCATCCCATTCAATAGAGGAAAAACTCATACTCATTCCATTCGCCATTGAAGACATTCTGTTCTCATCCTCAGTCTGTTCGAATTTCAAAAACTCATAAAACTCCTTCACTAACTTTGGGTAATAGGGTCCATTGTTGTTTACAAAGTATTCAACCCAGCCTTGAGCTTCAAGTGCCTTCATCACTAAATATCTTCTTGTCAAAAACCATTCGGAACTGATCTCTTTTTTAACTACGATTTCCCTCTTCGACAGATGAGGTTTGATCATATTTTCTACTACCTTACTTCCACTACTCAACTTAGCTCGAGGTCTCTTTGGATTTGGTGCATCCCCTTCATCACTGACCAATGGTATCTTCACTCTTTCCATGTAATCTGAAGTGGTTTGAGGGTTTCAGAAGAGGGTTAGGTTCTGAGGTTAGGGAGAAATAGATTTGGGAGAGAGTTTGAGGTGGATTGAAATGTGGTATGTACTTTAATTTTATCACTTAAGGATCGAAAAATAAATCAGATAAAAGAAATAAGTAATGTAGAAAACGTTTCAGATTCCGGTAGAGAAAAAACTAAGTCCTGAAAACATCGACTGCCGGTAAGGTAACAACGATGAGGTTCCTAATGGTGAGGTTTCTAAAGGTGAGTTTTCTAATAGTGATGTTTCTAACGGTGAGTTTTCTAATGGTGAGGTCCAATGGTGAGGTTTCTAATGGTGAGGTTTCTAATGGTGAGGTCCAATGATGAGGTTTCTAATAGTGGGGTCCAATGGTGAGGTTTCTAATGGTGAGGTTTAACGGTGAGGTTTCTAACCCTTAACAGTTTATCATACCTAACCCATGTTTAATGTAATTTAACCTCTCAGAATTCAAAGTCTTTGTGAATATATCAGCCTATTGGTGTTCAGTACCAATGAATTCAAGAGTGATATCACCTCTTTGATAATGATCGCTCAAGAAGTGATGTCTCGCATCAATGTGCTTTGTCCTCACATGAGATACTGGATTTTTAGAGATGTTAATAGCACTTTTATTATCAAAATTTATAGAGACATGTTTGAATTGATATCCATAGTCTAGTAAAGTGTGTTTCATCCATAGAATTTGAGCACAACAACTACCAACAGCTATATATTCAGATTCGGCAGTGGATAATGTAATAAAATTTTGTTTCTTACTACACCATGATACTAGTGACTTGCCTAAAATGTGACATGTTCCAGAGGTTCTCTTTCTATCTAACTTGCGACCAGCAAAATCAGAATCTGAATAACTTATTAAATAAAATGATTTTCCTCTTGGGTAAAATAGTCCTAATTTTTTAGTATACTTGACATATTTAAAAATCCTTTTAACAATAGTTAAATGAGACTATTTAGGATTGGATTGAAAGTGAGCACACATGCATAAACTAAACATAATATCAGGTCTGCTAGCAGTAAGATAGATCAAACTTCCAATCATACCTCTGTAATTGGTTTGATCCACTAGTTTACCAGTTTCATCAGTATCCAACTTACAGGTGGTACTCATAGGTGTATCACTACCTTTATTGCAGTCCAAACCAAAACATTTCAAAATATCCTTGGTATATTTACTCTAATTTAAAACAATACCATTTTTATTTTGAGAAATTTGAAATCCAAGGAAAAATTTAAGTTCCCCTATTAAACTCATTTCAAATTCATCTTGCATCATTTTTTAAAAATTAGTACATAAAGAGTTTTTAGAGGATCCAAAAATAATGTCATCTACATAAATATGTGCTATTAAAACATCTTTTTAAATCCTTTTAATAAAAAGAGTAGGATCCGCTATTCCTTTAGTAAAACCTTTTGAAATAAGGAAAGAACTAAGTCTGGCATACCAAGCTCTTGGAGCTTATTTCAGACCATATAGGGCTTTTGAAAGTTTGAAGACATGATTTGAAAAATGGGGATTTGTAAAACCAGGGGTTTTTAAACAAATATATCCTCAACTATGTACCCATTTAAAAATGAACTTTTGACATCGATTTGATAAAGTTTGAAATTCAGATGAGCTGCATAAGCAAGTAGTATCCTAATGGCTTCTAGTCTAGCTACAGGTGCAAAGGTTTCCTCATAGTTTATTCCTTCTTCTTGACTATATCCTTGTGTAACTAGTCTAGCCTTGTTTCTAACTATGTTTCCAGATCATCAACTTTATTTCTAAACACCCATTTAGTGCCTATGGTCAACATGTCTTTAGGTCTTTCTAATAATTCCCAAACTTTGTTTCTTTCAAACTGATTTAATTCTTATTTCATATCTATCACCCAGAATTCATCATTGTTTGCATCATCAATATTTTTAGGTTTAAGCTATGAAAGAAAGGCTTGATGTTTAACCTGGTTTCTTAGAGAAGCTCAAGTTTGTGTTCCACTATTTAAATCACCTACTACAGTATCTAAAGGATGATTCTTGAGAGTTATAATACCTCTGTAAAGAGTTGAAATAGACTCCTCTTGAATGTCTATAGGTCTAGATTCACCATGCACAGATTCTGGAAAATTTCCAGAACTGGTTGTTTTCACTAAGGGCTCAATGTCTTTATCATTAAGGTCTAGAATTGACATATCTTCCTCAAGGAGTTCAACAGAGGTTTTGGGTTCATGTGGACCAGTCTCATCAAATTTGACATGAACTGATTCTTCCACACATTTGGTTTCATTATTAAATATTCTATAAGCTTTACTAGTGATTGAGTAACCTAGGAAAATTCCTTCATCACTTTTGGAAGAAAACTTGTTAAGATTGTCTTTAGTGTTAAAGATGAATACTTTTCAACCAAAAACTCTAAAGTAATTAACCTTAGGCTTCCTATTATTCTAGATCTCTTAGGGGTCTTCTTAAGAATAGGTCTAATTAAGACTCTATTGACAATGTAACAAGTTTTATTAACAGCTTCATCCCAAAAATAGATAGGTAGATTATACTCATTTAGCATAGTCTGGGAAATCTCTTGAAGTGACCTATTTCTTATTTCTACAACTCCATTTTGTTGAGATGTTATAGGAGTAGATAAATTGTGAGTATAGCCATTTTGTGAGCAAAAAGATTCAAATTCCTGATTTTCAAACTCACAGCCATGATCACTTCTCAAGGTCTTAATTCTAAGTCCACTAAGATTTTCTATAGACTTGGAATATTTAATGAAGTAAGAACATGATTCAATTTTTTGAGCTAGAAAGTATACCCAAGTATATCTAGAAAAAACATCTACAAGAACATAAACATAGTGCTTCCCATTTAAACTTGAAACTCTAGATGTTCCAAACAAATCCATGTGAACCAAATCAAGTGGTTAATAAGTAGAAACTTCTTTTTTTGGTTTGAAAGAAACTTTGTGTTGTTTTCCATTTTTACAAGGATTACAAACTTTGTTAAGTGGGAATTCCAATTTAGGTAAGTCGCTAACTAAACCTTTCCTAGTTATTTTCCTAAGTGATTGTACATTGTAGTGTCCTAATATTCTATTTCATAACCAAGATTCCTTATGAAAATCATTTAAACATGAAACATTTTTCTTAGCTAAAGAATTTAAATCAATAGAATATACATTTTCATTTCTAAGAGCAGTGAATATTAAATCATTTTTAGAATTAAAAATATTTCATGCATCATTTTCAAATTTAAAATTAAAACTATCATCACATAATTGAGAGATACTTAGTAAATTATACTTTAACCCATCAACAAAATGTACTTTTAAAATTAATACAGTATTAGGGTTACCAATTTGGTCTAAACCGACAATATTCCCTTTTGCATTATCACCAAACGTAACACATCCACCATCAACTTTAATTATTATCTTAAAGAATGAGTAGTCTTATATCATGTGTCTTTAACATCCACTGTCCAAGTACCATAGAGTTTTACAGGAGCTCTTTAAACAGTTTTCCTACAAAACAGATTGAGTGAAGGGTAACTTTGGTACCCAGATTTTCTTGGGTCCAGAGAGGTTAGAAAGTAAAGATTTGGGAACCCATACTTGTCTCACAGGTTTTATATAATCAACAGATATGTTTTGAGACATGAACACATTTTTTGGTCCTTTAGAGAATTGTTTTTCAAAAGATGGTCCAGATCTTGAACTAGCAGTGAACTGTCCAGATTTTGGAACAAATTTAGTTTTAATAATCCTTCTCTATCCTGGTTGATATCCTATACCATTTATGTATTTTGGAACAATTTTTTTCCTAGAAATTGAGTCAAGGTATCTCTACCTATGGTAAACTTCTCAAGATCTCTTTTTAATTGCTCATTGGATAATTTAAGTTCAGTATTTACTTTTAACAGTTGAGCACGTTTTTCTTTTTCAATATCCAGATCAAAATTATAATTGGCATTTAAAGCATGTTGTCTTTTCAATAATTCATATTTATCCTTGAGTTCATTAAATGTGTCCTCAAGAATTCTAAATTATTCAAATAGTTCATCCTTGGTCATATTTTCATCATTATTTGATTCACTTTCATTCTCAGAATAGTAAGCATTGTGTATAGGAGAATTGGGTGTTACCTCAGATGTTTCTTTCATGAAACATAGGTTTGCATGTTTGTTATTTTTAATATCATAAGTTTCAAATCCACTTGATCTATCTTCTGAGGAACTCCAAGTATCTTTCATATCCTTTTTATATCCCTTGCCCTTGTCTTCGTATTTCTTCTTAAATTTCATCTTGGGGAAATCAGCTTTCACATGACCTTTTCATTTACACTCATAACAGACTATCTCATTTGTGTTATCATTCCATTTTATGTCCTTTTTCCACTGTCCTTTATTATCATACCTTCCTTTATAGTTTTACTTTCTAAAGAACTTTTTCTTATGATAGAACTTCTTGAATCTCCTAGCAAGATGAGTCATCTCATCATCACTATTAGAATCTGAGTCTTCACTGGTGGAAGTGTCTATAGAATCTTGAGCTTTTTATTTATCTTTGTTCTTTGAGTTAGTAGTCTTAAATGCTATATATTTCTTTCTTGGTTCTTCATCTGCTTCTTGATTTACCTTAATCTCTTCTTTTTACATCATAAGCTTTCCAATTAGTTCCTTCACTGGTATCTTGCCTATGTCACAAGATTCTCAGATAGAAACTGAAGTTACTCTCCATCTGTCAGGTAGTCATCAAAGTAATCTCATAATCTTATCATCTTTTTCCACTGGTTTCCCAAGCAGACTCATGGTATTCACTATTTCATTGAACCTAAGGTACATTTCAGAGATAGGTTCATCAGGCTTCATTTTAAAATTATCATATTTAATAGTATAGGTATTTAATCTCATTTCTTTAACATTGTTTGTTCCCTCATGAGAAACAGCTAAAGTATCCCAAATTTCATATTCAGTTTTACAAGAAGATATTATATTGAATTCTTCATCACCTAGAGAATAGTACAATGTATTCATTTCTTTACAATTATTATTATATGTAGCTTTAGTCAATTGAGACTATGTATCCCAAGATGTAGCAGGCAATACATGTTGTTCTTCAATTGTGTCCCAGATTTCAGGTCCCATGCTCTCTAGATACATTTTCATTTTAAATTTCCATTGAGCATAGTTATTACCATTAAAGAAAGGTGGCATGTTAGTAGCATCACCCTCAACTCTATTATTCATTGTTAATTATAATTGTAAAGAACTGAAAATTTAGATATGATAGAAATTTTAAGATATTTAAGATACAACTAAAATCATAGTTAAATAATTTGAAAAATTTCACAACAGTTCAGGTAGTAGTAATAAAAACTAAACTAATCCTTTGATACCAAATATTGGTCGAAGTGTAATCTCAAGAGGGGGTGAATTGATTTCCTACTTAAAATTTATGTTAAAAGCTTTATATTAAAGATCACCCAAATTTTGAAATGGATTTGTTAATTAAGGCATTAGAGATATAGATGTCTAATTGGTCAACAATTTTTTCTAAGGGTGATTAGTCCTCAGTTGAATTAGTGTAAAATACTTCTTCAACTTTTGAAAAAAGTTTACTGAATTAAACACATACACACACTCACTAAAACTAACTATCAAAGTGAATGAAAAACGGTTTTATGTTTTAGCAATTATAAGAAGCGGATTATAGATAAAATGAAGTACAACAAAAATTCAAAGCACAGAGGAGTTAAACAAGAGGTTTAGTCTCAATACAAGACTTAATCCTCTCCACTTGGTGATCACCTACCACCAAGTAGTTTATATTAACAATAAACATGATACATAGAATGTATCATGCTTTAAAACAGTTTTCACAAACTGTCCAGGGTTCACACCCTCTACCACAGTTATTTGTGGGAAAAAAACAATACATACCACACACGGTCTCTTCCACAGTTATATGTGGGAAACAAGATGTAAGTGAAGTTTGATGTAAGGATATTCAGTATCCTCCAATTCAAGCATAGGAGACAGTGTGTGTAATAGACAGACACACACTTCTCAGAAATGTAAAATGAAGGAACACAATAGAGCTAAGATTATAAGTTTGAGTTTAGAAATCTCTATTTGTTTTTATTTCAGCTCTTGACTCCTTGGAGTGAAGAATTTGTTGTTTGAGTCTTTCTTTGGAAGTTGTCTCCAAAATAGAGTGATGCAACTCCAAGTTTTAGCTTTCAATAATTGCTTTTTTAGCTTCTTGTATTGATCAAGAGTTGATGAGACATAGAAGTCAGCCTTGAAATTGTTCTCCCAAAATGATCTTCTTGAAGTTCTTGGGTTCATAGTAAAAGTGCTAGAATGGTTCTTCCTTGTTCTCCACTAAGTTCTTTATCATGCATTCCTCCTTTTTAACTTCTAGGCTTGCGCTTCTCATTCATCTATACAATTTTTTTTCTTCCTCAGTCTTCTCTTTTATATTTGAGGTCCGAAAATAGGAAAAAGTACATCATGTGCAATCTTTATTGTACCTCATACTCTCCCTAAATATGATCTCTTGATATGTCTACAATCAGCATTAATTAATGTCAAAAGCATTTAATTTATCAAATTTGACCATTAGAATAATCTTAATAATTTGATAAAGTATGGAGTAGAAGAGTATGGTAGACTAGTAATGATAGCCTTCATAACAGTAGGCTTCAATAGTAAGTTCACATCGACAGCATTCATCAATAACCTTTCTGATGGTAACCTTCCATCGATAACTCTCTATCAGTAACCTTTCTAATGGTAACCTTCAGTGGTAACCTTCCCAACAGTATCCTTGCATCGGTGACCTTGCAATGGTGACCTTTTCATCGGTGACCTTGCATCGGTGACCTTTTCATCAATGACCATGCATTGGTGTCCTTGCAACGATGACCTTACATCGGTGACCTTGCATCGGTGACCTTACATCAGTGACCTTGCATTGGTGACCTTGCATCGGTGACCTTGCATTGGTGACCTTGCATCGGTGACCTTGCATCGGTGACCTTACAACGGTGACCTTGCAAGGGTGACCTTGCAATGGTGACCTTGCATCGGTGACCTTGCAATGGTGACCTTGCATCGATGACCTTGCAATGGTGACCTTACATCGGTGACCTTTTCACTTAGAGAAATTTTGCGCTTTGAACTTAAACAAGAGAGCAATGAGATTAAAAGTACATAGTTATTACTTTGATATAAACATGATTTTGTCATAAATGATTATCCTGTAAGAGAAACAAGATGTTTTACATAAATGAAACATGATTTGGGATTATCAAAATAGGTGAGTCCAATAGAATGATTCTTTTTTAGTTAAATTTGTTACCATTGATAAGATTTATGACATTATAACCTCTTTTCCAATTGTTTAAAATTGTTTCTGAATCATTCTTAGTGTATTTTTGTGTAAATAAATGTTAAATTTTGAAATCCCTTATGAATCATACTACCTTGATTAGATTTTATATTTCCATACTAAAATGATTGTTTTAAAAACAATGCTTAGGAGTATTATATCTACCTTATGAGTTAATACTCCATACATTTCTTTCCCATTTGTAATTTATCATGATCATGTGTTGGGAATTTATTATAAGACTTAATTTTGATTGATATTTAAAAATCCTTAGAAAATAATAAGCACAATTTTTGGTAACCTATTGAGACTCTAAACTGTTAAAATAATTGAACTTATTCTTTTTAAGTTTGATAAAAATTATTATCATTGAAATAATTTTCCCTTTCGTTTTAATCCATGATTACTTTTTTTATATAGAGAATTCCTCGTGTTGAAATAATTTTTTTAATAACTTTGAAAATTATATTATGTGAATCTTGAGCATGTAGCATGTTTAATATGTCGTATTTAGAATATAAAATCATGTTATGCAATGATAATTTTGTATTTAAATATAGAAGTAAAATCATGTTACCCTCATCGAAATGTATGAGCATGTTTTCCTGATAAATGAAATGTTTAAAGAATGTTTAGTTCAAGCATGATAATTATGAAACGTAGTAATAAAACATGTGTAGTTTTGATTTTATGATATGAAAGAATGTTTTTTTTTTTGAAAACTAATGGAATCATGTTGTATATGTAATGGGGTATTTGAATTGAGAACAATAACCTATCATAAAAAAATTCAAAAAAATGGAGGGGTGTTTCCTTTGTAACAAGATGAGCCTAGAATGCACTGTTCAAACATGTTAAGCATGATTCATGAGATGACGCATGTTCATATTTCGTATTTAACTTGGATGCATCATAGTGCTATTTAAATTTAATCCATGATGTTTTATAAGAAATAAATTTGAATCATTGAGTTCTATTTATAGTTGCATTGTTTATTGTTTCATTTATGTGTTGATATTCCTTAATAAAAAGATATTCATGGATTATAAGTTAATTTTTTGAAAATTATTTAAAAATAATATGTTCTATAATGAAGCCTAAGCCATGAACCCTTTTATATTTACTAATTTGAAAAAATGTGTGTTCTTTGAGATTCCATTTATTGTTATTGAAAACATGTACCCTTATTGTGATTATGTGTTATCTTGTAGTTGTATTGATGGAATCATCCACCTTCCAAAGGGGGGGGGGGGGCTAATTACTTAAAGTTGATAAAGTTGGTTGGATAAATAATTAATGAGAAATATTTATTAAATTCATTGATTATAATAATTTAAAGAAAATAAAATGATGTTTGATTCAAGTTTAATTAAAAAAAATCTTCCATATATTAATGATATTGGATAAAGAATATGCAGATGGAAATTCTTGTTTTTTGAAATAATTAAGAGACATGTTAATGATAATGTTCTTCATTGAAGTTTATTGAAACTGGAAGTTATGCTTGAGATCATGTTTAAATAATTTATGGATTTTCATAGTTTATGGATTAGGTTACCTGTGGTGGTGACCTATGATAAATTAATTGGTTAAACAAATATGGTGATAAAACCAGTTTTTTGATAAAGGTAAATGTTTGGGGTTGAGTGAGCCTGTTTGCTTGTGAAATCTATATGCCTTGTTTTAGTACCTAGATTCCCCATTAACTCTATTTTTTGTTTATATCCTTCTGTATTTACTATGGATATGATTCATGCTATGTGATGTGATATGAACATGGGATGGTTGTTGGTTGATGATACATAGATGGGGATTCCCATGGTTATGATAGTGGCATGAGTTGTCGATTATGATTAAGATGTTGTCATGGGATGTTTAATGTATTATTATGTGCAGTGGTGTTGAGGATGTCACTAATACTAATAAAATGGGTTGAATTTGGTCTTTCCCGTTGTTATTTTGTTGAAGGCTATATGTCTTTCTTGATAATGAATATTCTTTTTTAATGGTTGTGGTATAATGTGATTATATACCTATAATGGATTTTTCCTATAATATGGATTCAAGAATATGAAGAAGGGAAAACCCTTTCTTAATTAATATTCAACATATGAAACATTTTAAAATCACGTGGGTGGGTCAGTTCCACCCAAAGTAAATAATATCTTGATATGAAAGGCAAATTTACTTGATTTTTATTCTTGATACAACTCTAGTAATGTTTAAATAAGTCCTTATGTTGGTTGAGAAGTGTTATGTGAAACTTTTGAAATTAATGTAATACACCTGTGGAAAATGGAAATTGGAACGTCAAACCCTTTGTTGTCTTTGAATGAGTGCACTTCAAGTAAATTAAGTTATGTTAACAAAATTAGTGGAATTTAAACCTGGATAAGTTGTATTTTTTAAACAACATGTCTTGTTTGTGATTCATGTCATAAGTTAAATTGGGTTCTCCAGTTTTAAAGTTTTGTATTAATAATAACTTATTAAAGAACATGGTGAGGTAGTGTTAGTTGAATAACATGAATTTTAATGAAAGCATGTAACCTTTTCTGTTTATGTAAGTTTTTTTTGGGAATCATGTTAAGTATGAAAGGTTAGATATCATTTTGTGTAATACAATTTAGTGACACCCACTTGGAAAAAATTATTTTGTGGTAATAAGTTTTCTTAAACAAACTTTAACAATTGTTTTGTAAAAATTTTATCTATCTAAAAAAAGTAGATTTGAAAAATGTGTTGTAAGTGTTTTCATAAATAAGATTTTGATAAATACCTTATTATGAGAAGGATTAAGAAAGGTTTTCATTTAAAATATTTTTCTTAACCTTTTGGATTTTAAATACAAGATATTTGGTGAAAACAAAATTTATCAGTATGTTTTTGAACTTAACATGTTTCAATATAAAATGGTGTGATGCATGTTAATAAAGTAAAGAATCATTTGAAGTGTATTTTTATGTTTCTAACTTATTTTCCAACATGACGTAATGAAATTTTGTAAATATTATATCTAATATATTAATATATTTTTATGAAATCATGATAATCTACATTTATCGTTACATATTAAGAAAGATAAGATTTGAGTGTTATTAATTTAAATTTACTAGCTTTATAAATAATGATAAAGCATGTATAGATCTTCATTTGATGGAACACTTGAGTAAAGTTGTAGGAGTGAAATATAAAATAATGTTTTTTATAACATAAATCTCTATGATTTTTGTTCTAAACAATATGAAGTGTTTATTTATGGAAGTGTTCCATCTATGGTGATGTTTTAATATAATAATTGTTTGATTGATATTCTTTTTTTGATAGGTCTATTATGGATATCTATATGGACTTTTTCATGTTTGAAAATTTACTCCCTTAGGAGTCTCTCTTTAGATTTGTTTTTGTGTTCTAAAAATAACAGGAACCTTGAGAGGTATCTCACGGAGGTAGCTGAATTATCCCTCCTTCCTTTTCTCTCCCTCTTAGTTTTTTTCAATTCTTGAGGATGAGAATAATTTGAGAGGCATCTGATTTAAAGTTCTAGAATATTTTTAAGCCTTCCTTTTCTATTATAGAGTTTCCAATGGTTTGGTAGAAACTTCTTAAATTATAGTGGTTTTTTTAAAATTCATTTTTAATTTATAAAGTAGTTTTAAAAGGGTTTTACAAATTATAAATATAATTGAAATGTTTTGAAAGTTTATTTGAAAAATTAATGGGAATTTTTAAATTGATTCAAATATTTTGGAAGTGTTTTAGAAGTTTTAAATTGATTCTAATGTTTTTAGAAGTTTTTTTGAGATTTTGATGGTAATTATAAACCCTATTCTTAAATATTTATAAGTTTGATTTGCAAAAATATAGTTTTTATAAAAACATTTTTTACCCTTAAACAGGATCCTATCCCTACATAAGGGTAATACGCTTTTTAAAGAGTTGCATAAAGGTAATATAGTTTCATCACTGGTTGCATAAGGGTAAAGTAGTTTGTGTAAGGTTAATCCAAATCTCACATAAGGGTAACCACACAATTCTAAATGTTTTCTAATAGTAATCACATGAGGGTGGAGTTGTGTAAGGGTATTCACGTAAAGGTCCTTCCAAATCTACTATGGGTAACCAATTGTGTAAGAGTAAAAGCGTATTACCCTAACACAACACATGATTCTCATGTAAGGGTAGTGGATTTATGTAAGTGAATACGGTTAAAATAAGTTACCCTTACGCAGCACTATACTAACATGTGTAGGTAACATAAATTGTTTAAAAACTAAAGTTTTCTTCCCGAAACCTCCTAAAACACATTTTCAATGATTTAAAATACAAAAACAACTATTTTGATTTCTTTTGACCCATTTAAATTATATCTAATGTTATAAAATGATTTAAATGGATTGGAATTAATATTTTATTTGAATAGTAATTCAATGGGGAATAAAATATATAATTTTTTATAGATTATTCTAGGGGGATATCTATAAATGTTAAAAATTAGTTTCCTTCTCTTGTTTGAGTTCCTCTTTATTTCTCTTAAGTTCCGGTGATTCAAAACCCCAATGTTCAATTTTTTTGAAGTCTTTTACAAATCATTCAAGGATTATCCTCCATTTTTTGGTGTGGAAATCATTCTCTCTCCTTTATCCTACTGAATGTAGTGATTACATTGGAAAAGAAATAATAATTAGGCGATCCTTTGTCTCTCTTGTAGTTGTAACATGTAGGAAGGATCATGCTTTTTTTCATTCTTTGTAAATATGGTACACACCATCTTAAAAAATATAATTAATTGGTTAATTGGAATTTATGGGTAATGGGGAGTTTTTCATCTATTTTATATGATGTCTTCATTTTGTAGATATTCTCTTCCATATAAATTATTATCACATGCATAAAGAATTATTATGATTTTTATCATCCCATATTGTGCTAATCTAGATAATTGAAAGATTATCCAGGAAGGAGAAATTTATAATCATAAGAATTTTATTAATTGGTTAATTGAATTTGAATGGGAAGTTAAAGGAAACATATGTTTTTCTACTTTTTATATTATTATAATTGGTTTTATACTTTTTGATTCCATTGTTGAATATCACAGTCGTTAGGGGATTTTTTTATGTTATAGTTGATATGATTATGGAGCCATCTTTGTTCAATTGTTTGATCTCACTTTTAATAAAATTGTCTAAGAATGTATATTTGGTTAATAAATTGGTTTCCCATGGATATTCTGGTTTGTGTTAGAATTCACTTGAAAAATAAATAAGTAAATGTTATGAGAATCCCCTTGAATAAATCTAAAATAATATGTGGGAAATTTGTGGAAATCGGTTGTGATGTGTGGTTTTGGTGTGTGGTTATTTCAGTGAGATGGTTGAATTATGGATGTAACATACCCAACTTGGGAGCTACTAAACGGATGCCATGAGTCGGGTCGTCACATGACCTCAGGCACATCTCCCCATATGCCAGAGGTTTCCAACTAGAAGCTAGGGTCTACATTAGTCACATGGGGAGACTATAAACTATTTTTCAGAGTAATCAACAATATTAAACATAAAAAATAGTGTAATTAACATGAACTAATTAGTGAACAAGTATAAATAACCATTTCCTAACTGGTTACAAACCACAAACAATAGTAAATATGTCATGTAATGCTAAAATGACAAGTGAAAAAAATCAAAAATAAAGATGAATGGTGTAATCCCCAAAATGGTCCTGACTTTAAGTTGGTAACCTCATTCATGCATGTCCCATTTCCCACTCAACTCCCTAGCATAGTTCCCTTTCCCTTGTCCTAAACTGCAAGCATGAAATCTGCTCGGGTACCCAACGGCGGCCCGAGCAAGGTGTGAGTACAACTAAGTAGGCCACTACCAATGATGTCTACAAATATCTAGTCAAATAGATAGTGCATGAAATTATGAATAAATAACAATGAAAGGAAATATAATCTGGGCCACTAGTTAACAATCTCTACTTATCTATACTAACCAACGTACCAAATCATTATGTCTCTTTCATTACTAGTTCACCATTAATCACACAAGGTTCATGGAATTCATCATTTTTATAAGGGGATAATTAAGCCCCTAACTCACTGAGGATAATATATCACAAAATCACAATAACTACACCTCAAATCCTCAGTCCGGGGGGAATGAAACTGTTAGGGGAATAGAGCTTTTTCCCCTTCCCTAACTCGTGCATTGTGGGTGGAGTTAGAGCATCGGTCCAACTTGACCCATGGGAGGAGCCTTATCCCTTTATCCCACACCTCAAGCCATGTGCACATGCTTATCCATCAATTCACTACACACACAAACCATATCACAACCAAAGACAACGAATACATATAATAACCATAATCCATAATAATCGACATGGTAAATCATATTATTCCATAACCCATTAATACATTTACCATTTACATTCCAAATCCCATTTGATCCAATTTCCATTCCTATGTATTAACCCATATGTATTCTCATCGATCTCCACACATTAACCAACATTCAACAATTACCATGTATTGACCCAATTAGCCCATTTATTATTTCACAAGAATTTCCCACTTATTCATTTCAATTACAATTCTTATATCACTTAGCACAACCAATTTACCACATTTGACCCATTAGGTGTGCTTCATAATTCCCAAGTATTTACCCATTCTACATATTCATAAATTCCCTAAAGCAACCCCATTCACATGTTCTTCAATTCAAAAGCTATTTCCAATTTCACACATTCATCATTTCATATATACTAATTCTTTTGGGAAACTCAACATAATTCATAACCCTTTTGACACAATCTCTTTTGACCCAATTAAACCACTAATAAGTCACTCCACACCACCCCTTGATCCATTACCAACCTAGTAATAACTACCAACATTCCATTTCCAATTTAACTAAACACATTAACATGTTTAACAATGGCTCTATGTCATCGCATGTCAATTTCACACTTAACTTTACCAATTATTAGGTTCGATAAGGTCGACGCATCCCATGGGAAACCCTAAAACGTTTGATTCATCCTCGATACATCCCACAGGGACCATGAGGGATTCCAATAATCATTTATACACCCAATTTACCAAATCATATACAAGGTTACAAATGCACGGTAAGAGAAAGGAAATACCTCAATACACATGCACAAATCTATAACCAAACTATGGGATATAACTTGTAGACCACCTACGTATAATATGATGATGAACGCACTCTCAATCATAGCCTTGGATCTGGATTCAAACACCCCATTAAACCGCAACCTAGGTTTCACCGAAAAAAGAGGGTTTTATGGCTTCAGAAGGAGATAGAAGAAACTACAAACCCTAATCTGAAAAAGAGAAACATGAGGAAGATTAGGCTTACCCGGATCTTCGATTCGAAACCAACGGTGTCCAAAATGGCCTAGAAATGAGATAGATCGATTATTGGAAGCTCTTAGAGGTCTTGGTTCGTCACTAGGGTTGAGAGGGGAAGCAAAGAGGAAAATCCCAAGTGAGGCTTTAAAATCCCATAGTGGAAATTTTGTAAATTTCTCAACTTTATTGGACTGCACGATTTACCCACATGGTTTTCCAAATCGTGCTCAGATCGTGCATGAGCCACTGTCCCAAAATCACCCCTTTTCACAGTTTCCTAGGAATTCCGCACGGTTTTCTTAACCATGCGATAACCATGCACAATCCTCTGTCCAAGGTTGCACAGTTACTTGGTATGCTTCACATGGTTTTCCCTATCCGTGCGCAAACCATGAAACATGCCCAAAAAACTTCTTTTTCCTCTATTTCGTGCCCCAAACCCCCAAAAATCTCTTGATCCTTCTCATGAAATTGGGTAAATACTTATTTAACTAAAATAAGGGACTTAAACTGAAAAATAAACAAACACACACCTTACAAAAATATGAGATCTTACAACCTCCCCACCTTATAACAGCTCATTCTCAAGTCGCTCTTCTTGAGCATTACTGAACTTCCATAATAAGAAGTCATGCCGCTAGGCCCACCTATCCATTCCCATTTCCCCAAGTTTCTCATTGAACATTACAATTCTACCACAAAAAGTGAACCAAGTCATGGTCTTGACCCTTAAGAATTCCTCACCAAAACCCCCAACATGAACTGGATACTCCTCAATGAGGCATCAACTTCAACCACACCCAACCACTAAGACTTTATAGAGAAAACTTAGGCAATAGTGACAAACTCACGACACATGGGAACTTTTCACACATCATTATATCATTATGGAGGAACTAATAGACACCCCATCAGTTCGATACTTTGAACAACTCATGACCCAAATCAGTTGGTGTCGTTTTCCTCTATTTTCAAACACCAATGGTGACCAAACCCAGTATCAGCCAAAGGAAAATACATGATCTTCCCAACCACATTTCTTGGACTTTTTCAATCCACCACTCATTTCTCGAAGATCCCCTTCCACAACTATACATCCAAACTCAACCCAAACACTCTGGTACTCAACTGATTCATCTCATGCCAAATCTCGCTACTAGGGCCAACTCACCCAAATGGTGTCCACTTGAGTCCCTCCAACCTGAATCTTTGATCATATCGTCAACCAACCATTTATCCTCTATGGTTCTCTCTACCCTCTTTAGTTACTTGGAACCTCCACTGTCAATGAAAGAATACCAGAATCCCAACTCGACTTTCACATCATACCTAATGCACCCACTGAGGTCATTCCCTGACTTCTAGTAGAACCCCTTTTATAACATCCAGCCTTTTTAATACATAACTTTTCATTACATTTAACAAACAAAGGATCTTTAAAGTCTAGTGTCTTGGAAATCAGGATCATAATACATGAAAACAATATAAACATTCTTCTAAACCACTTGTAAGGCTTCTTCATTGTTCATCTTAAGTTCATTACAGCATCTCATAACTTGGGAGCATACATCAAAGGAAAGGGTGAGCAGAAGGCCCAGTAAGGGAAAAAAGAGAAACATTTTACATGTGAACTTGAGATACATCAATAAAGTCATGATAATTGACTTTAAGGCATGAGAAATAGATCATGTGGCATATCATAATAAAAATAATGTGTTTCATAACTTAAATATGTGGCTACAACATTTAACTTAGACAATCAATTCCATATCACCAAGGTCCATCCCCAAGGTTTCATTAAAAAATTACCAAGGTTATTCACCAAGGTATCGTTAAAATGGTCATCTCTAGAGATTAAGTCTTTACCCAATGCATTGGAGCGCAATCAGGGTGCACCCTTAATTTTTCCTTATTATCATGTGATCCACATATACCATCATCAAAAATTTCATAAATAACCCATATAGAATAAAATAAATGGGTTTCATTTCGTAATCATAACCACTAGTGCAGAAAATGTTTTTTACGTCGGTTATTTTTCATTTTTTACGTCGGTTTCTAGCCGACGTTAATACGGGCGACGTTATAAATAACATTTTTGACGTCGGTTATTTAAAAACTGACATCAAAAACATAAAATCACAATGTTTATGACGTCGGTTATTTTAGAACCGACGTGATAAATAAAATGGGAAGGGTTTATCACGTCGGTTATTAAATAACCGACGTGATAAAAGACCTGGAAAATGGTTTATCACGTCAGTTATTAAATAACCGACGTGATAAAAGGCCTGGAAAAAGGTTTATCACTTCGGTTATTTAATAACCGACGTGATAAACCCTCACCCCCCGGTTTATCACGTCAGTTTTTTAAGAACCAATGTGATAAACTGGGGGCGGGGGTTTATCACGTCGGTTTTTTAATAACCGACGTGATAAACCATTTTCCAGGCCTTTTATCACGTCGGGTATTTAATAACCGACCTGATAAACCATTTTCCAGGCCTTTTATCACGTCAGTGGTTTAATAACCGACGTGATAAACCATTTTTCAGGCCTTTTATCACGTCGGTTATTTAATAACCGACGTGATAAAACATTTCCCAGACCTTTTATCACGTCGGTTATTAAATAACCGACGTGATAAACTCAATTTTTTTTTAAATTGAATACAGTCATCTGCTCTCCACTAGAATCAACCAGAAAACAAATCAAGAAATCGTACCACAAAAACAGAAGTAGATCAAAATTAAGCATGTACATTGATAACATATAAAACTTACCCCCTAGACAGCCCCCACCCTCATGTATACCCCATGGAAAGCCCTCCCCCACCCCGTTGGAGCCCTCACCCTCATGTATACCCCCTAGATAGCCCTCCCCCACCCCATTGAAGCTCCCACCCCATTCGAGCCCCCACAACACTCCTGGACTGCCCCCGGACAGCCCTACACACCCCTCGACAACCCCCCACCCGCCTGAACAACACCCCCTCACCCCCTCACCCCACTTGACAGCCCCCACCACACCCCTGGACAGCCCCAAACACCCCTAGACAACCCCCCCCCCCCCCCACCCTCATGTATACCCCCCACCCCTGGACAGCACTCCCACACCCCTAGACCGCCTTCCCACACCCCTGGACAGCCATGCCACCCCCTGGACTGTCCCCCCACCCCACCGAAAACCCTCCCAGACCGCTGGACACCCCCCAACCCCACTGAACACACCCCCACACCCTGGAACCGCTCCCCCATAGACCCAAATCCATATCAGAAAAACCATCATAAGTAAACCAAAACAAGAAGCAGAGAAAAATTAAACATTCACTTATATAACATTCAAAACTTACACTGTCAACTTCAAAAAAAAAACTAAATCCAACCTAAACAACTACCAAATACACAATTACAACGACAATATTCAAAATTACATTTTACATTACAAACAACTAAAATTCAATCAAACCTGTAAAATAATTTGACCACTCCACTTGTAAGTGTTTTATGTCTTCAGTAGTATAGGGTTTAGGGTCATCAAAAAGATACAAATGAAAAATAAAGTAGTTAACGTGTATAATGAATAAATCAAATTGAAATATTATGGTAAAGTTTAAGAGGAAATCATACCAGGTCAAAATTCACAACTGTCCCAGTTGTTATTATTTCATACATAAATCTTAACATATAATATCCGCATTCGATGAGGCCTTGTTGTTCATGAAAATTCTGTTTGAATGTGTGTAAATTCAATATATTATTTTTATGTAATAAATCAAAAAGTACAAATTATAAATGGATATTTACCTTCGCCTTTATATATTTGATCTTTGCACTTCTTTTCTTTGTGTTTTTTCAAAAGTAGGCCCATGCACTGTTAGAAAATAATACGAATGGGGTAAATTTAAAATTCATTATAATATATAAAACTATTGATAAATTGAAACTTACTTTTCCAATATATTCTTAAAACTTTCCCGCACATCACCATGGACAGAGAATATCTAATAAAGGGCTTTCTCCCTTGGGCAAAAAACCCCTAACATCCAATGATCACTGATAAAAGGAAATTTGATGTTAGTGATTTTTTATGTTAAAATATAATTAACTCTTTGAGAGAAATGTGTTTCATACCTCTCACAAAAAGGCATCATCCAACATTGTGTGAT
This sequence comes from Viscum album, assembly GCA_963277665.1. Taxonomy (NCBI): domain Eukaryota; kingdom Viridiplantae; phylum Streptophyta; class Magnoliopsida; order Santalales; family Viscaceae; genus Viscum; species Viscum album. The sequence goes on from OY728138.1 coordinate 767,263,946, forward strand.
TATATTCTTTTCAAATCTTTCAGCAATATAAACCATTCTTTGTTCCTCATTCAATGCACATGCTTCAGGGGAAATCAATTGCGGGTCCATGAATCCATATACTTTTGTCAGCTCATTCCTCTCACAAATTTTAAAAAGATACCTAATACAAAACATACATAAGTATACATTTTTAATAAATATAATGCAGGGAAAAGGTGTTAAGACTTACATGGAAAAAATTTGCACCACGTTGATGCCCAACTTATCTCCAGTAACAAGATCCATGATATCAGTTTTTATAATCCCCAATCTTATTTCACGTCCACAAACATGAGCTTCCATTGGAAACTCATAATAACCCGACAACAAATGTGAATATCTTGACAATCTGTCAAGACCATTTGAATCTGTATCTGATGTCATAGTCATTTTTCTTTGTTGTTTTCTATACAGTATTTCTTTACCTTTGAAGTATTCCTGTAAAAAAAATTGAAAAATATATTAGTTTTAAAATGATAAAACAACTTTAATAAAAAAAATAAAATAAAAGATATAACATTCATACCTCTATGGTAATGAGTCGAAGAAGTCTGGATGGCCAAATTAAAAAATAGCCGATACTCTGTCCAACTGTCGCCACCTCATCTGTAGGTATTGGTACCCTAGCTGATCTAATTATAATATCCTGTACAGTGACCCTCTGATTCTCTACCTCTAATTGTTGATGATGAACTGTATATTCTATACAATATACCAACCCATATGCTACTATATGATGTTGAGAATCATCAACATACAACTCGCAATAAGTAGGAAGCTGTGGCGGAGGCGTAGGATAAAAAATGGGGTCCACAGGCTGAGGTGGGGGAGTGGAACTACTGGCAGAGGTGGAGGATAAATAATGGGGTCTGCAGGGGGAGGTGGAGGAGTGGGAGCTGCAGTCTAAAATTGTCTTTGCATTTCTGCAAACATAAACTGCACCAACTCTCTAATCTTGTCCTCCAACGTCTCATTAATATAATGAACTTGAGCCTCCAAGGATTCTATTTTTTTTATAAACCCCCTCGATGTTAGAAGTTGAAGAACATGGCAACACTTTTCTTACCGATACACCTGCCAGATATCCTCTTACACGACCAGGATGTTCGGGCCTTCCCAATGCTGAAAATAAAATATCTTCCCTCCCAGTAGCTGTAAATGTCCCCTCTGAACTCTGCTCCTTAAGAGAGTCCTGTATTAATTAATTGAACATTTCTGTAATGATTGAAATTATATGAAGAAAATAGTTAACTTAAATAAATAAAATAGATATCTTACAATCCTCTCAGCTACGATTCTCGATTCTTCTGAAATATATTGCCCTCTTTCCCCTTCCTAGATCTCTTCCATTTTTCATGTCTAGATGGAGGGGATGGAGGGGCCACCTCTCCCAAGCTTGAAGACTCAGCTCTTAGTTTTTGAAATTTTTCCGCCATCATTTGTTCTTCCAATAATGCATACCCTCCCCGAGATAAACTATGAGGGTATACATTTTTAGATTGGATCTCCTGATGAGATTTCCTTTTTTTCTATAATTTCAGAATAAGAAATCATTAACAAAACATTAATAAAATCATTTATATAAGAAAGTTTATAAAAGTTTACATTTCCCTTACCAGAAATGACTCTTTTATTCTACTTTCAAAAAACTGTCTCCATGTGTCTTCATCTATAAAAGGATATATACGACATGGATTGTCATGACTCCTATGACCATAAATGAAATCAGATGAGAGGGTTGATTTGAAATCCCTCCATCTCCTGGCAGCCAACTATAAGCATTTCTTCCTGACTCCTCCAGTGTCAGGAATATCAAATGTCATCTGATAAAGAAGAGGTTAAACATATTATATATATTAGAAAAATTAAAATAATAGTCAAACAATGACAAAAGATCTTACCAAAATCGTCTCCCACAATTGAGAGATAATCGCTTTATCCACACTTCTCCAATCATCATACAGAATTCTCACTTTTCTCTTAGCCTGAATTGCTATAAAACTCTTAAAATCTTTTGCATTCAAACCTCTAGGAATATCATCATCATCAAACTCAACGAATATCCTCTGATCCTGCGTACGGAAAAGTGATAATTTTGGTAAACGTGTGCACCCACGTTTACTAACCTTTGAACTCTTTTTTGTAATAGGAGCATGTGAATGTTCATCCCCAAAGGTATGACCAGCAATATGCTCCTCTCTAGAATCATGTGGTTGATCATCTGAATGATCCGTCATTATCCTTCAAATCAAAAAAACAAACGTCAGTTCACAAATATACAAATTCAAATATTTAAATACTACTGTAATCAGAAAATAGAAAAGTGTACTAAGTTACATAATAGTAAACATTGGTAATATGGTAAGCATGTTAAACAATGGTAAATATGGTAAAGATGGTAAAGATGGTCAAGATGGTCAAGATGGTAAACATGGTAAAAATGGTAAACCTGGTAAACATGGTAAACATGGTAAAGTAATTGTCAGTGAACAAAAATAATAGATATATAATTCATGTAATGGTTATAAACATGATAAAGTAAACTAAACAAACTTAAAACAAACAAAAACATATACTTATTTTGTTTTAAAACATGTTTTAATAAATAAAAAACTTACAATATCTAACATTTATGGAAAAAATAAATGTAAACAAGAAATAAACATATGTTACCTGTAATTTTAGGAATGTACAAATGGATTGTTTTCCCAAATTCCTTCATCGTGATCGTTTCTTATGGCACAAACTATGTCTTCAACATGATCATCATTATGTTCTGTTAATCTTTCCATGGAAGTAGGGATCTCACATAAATCAGCATATTCATCAATTTCATCCTCACCAACATATTGTTTTTTCCCTTGTAAAACAACAGCCCACTGCATATCTGATTGATCTACTACATAGAAAATTTGTTTTGCATGTGTTTCCATTATAAAAGAATCAGTTGTGTCTTCCAATCTATTCAGATTAACAAGTGTCATTCCAAATTCATCGTGTCTGACACTATTGTTACCGTTAAACCATTTACAGTTAAAAATGGGAACTTTAATTTTAAAGTAATCAACCTCCCATATGTCTTCAATCACTCCATAATATGCACTTGATGCAGAAATTGGGTTTTTGTCCTTAGCACTCGAAAAATGCATTGCTTCTGCAAACACCAATACACCACTATTCTGAACTGCACTTCTGTTATCCTGAAATTTCGTATGAAATATATAACCATTAATTTCATAACCGGACCATGTTATCACATTTAAAAATGGGCCACCCACTATCCATTTTAATGTCTCTGATACATCTGATCTACCAAGCAAAATCTTTTTAATCCATGACAAAAAAGTTTTTTTGTGCTCATTAAAAATCCACATTTCTTTCTTCTTTGGATGACATTGTTTCAACTCATTAATATGTAATGTGATATACGGTTGAGCATCATCTATGTTATTCAAGATGTATGATTCTAACTTCTTCATCTGTTCAGCTGATAATGATTTGACTTTCAAGCCACGAATCCCCTTTCCCTCATTATTAACTTATTCATGGTGAGATGAAGGCAAACCTATGTGTTGCGCCGCAGCCAAGTAGCTCGTACAAAACTCTGCTACCTCCTCAGAAATATATTTTTCAATAATGGAGGCTTCAGGTCGATATAGATTTTTAACATACCCCTTTAATATTTTCATATACCTTTCAAAATGATATATCCAATGAAGATATACAGGTCCACAAAGCTTTATTTATCGAACCAGATGAATCATTAAATGCACCATTATATCAAAAAAAGTTGGAGGAAAATACATTTCCAATTCACAAAGTATAAAAATTGCATCCTTTTCCAAAATGATCAAAGCATTCACATCAATCTCCTTGTTACAAATTGAATTGAAAAAATAACACAACTTCATTATAGTCTTTCTGGCATGAATGGGAAATATTCCACACAATGCAACTGGTAGAATTTGTTGCATCATGATGTGACAATCATGTGATTTCATACCTATAAACTTCAAGTCCTTCAATGAGACAAAATTTTTTACATTAGAAGAATAACCTTGAGGCACTTTGGTATCATGAAGACACTGACAGAAGTTAATTTTCTCCCTCTTCGATAATGTATGACAAGCCAGGGGAAGAAATGTTCGTCTTCCTTTAGGAGTGGGATCTAACACCAAACTTATTCCCATTGATAGTAAGTCTAATCTTGTATTCAACCTATCTTTAGTCTTTCCTATAATATCTAACAATGTTCCAATCAAATAATTATAGATATTTTTCTCCACGTGCATGACATCAATATTATGTTTAACTTCATGATACCTTCAATATGGTAGCTCAAAAAAATTGACCTTTTCTTCCAAATATGTCTATCATTACCAGATTTCTGTGTCTTTCCCAATGTCACATCAAGGTTTTTCACCCTCTCAAAATACAGATCAGGGGATAAAGGTTTTGGAGAAGTATCAAATTCTTGTGAGCCATTGAATGCCTTTTTTAGTCTTCTATAAGGGTGTTCTATAGGCAAAAACTTTCGATGACCCATGTACACTGTTTTCCTCCCATGATGCAATTGACAATATGACGTCTATTGTTCGCAAATTGGACATGCTTTATGCCCTTTAACACTGTATCCAAAAAAATTTCCATACGCTGGGAAGTCATTTATAGTGAACAGAAGCACTGCATGCAGTTGAAAATATTCCATTTTATAAGAATCATACACCCTAATACCATCAGCCCATAACAGTTTAAAATCATCAATCAACGGTGACAAGTAAACATCAATATCATTACCGGGTTGCTTTGGACCAGAGATCATTATACTCAACATGAAATATTTTGCGCTTCATACAAACTTCAGGAGAGAGGTTGTAAATTACCAATAAAACAGGCCATGAACTATGTGTGCTACTGAGGGTTCGGTATGGATTCATTCCATCTGTGCACAACCCTAGTCTGAGATTTCTAATTTCATTTCCAAATGTAGAATACTGCGCATCAATTTTCTTCCATTGTGGACAATCAGCTGGATGACGTATTTTTCCATCACATACCCGCTCTTCAGCATGCCATCTTAACCTTTTTGTATCATGTGAATTAGTAAATAAATGTTTGAAATGATTAATTATAGGAAGATACCAAAATACCTTTGAAGGGAGATTTGTAATCTCTACACCAGCCTGTGATTTTTCTTTCACCTTATATCGTGATGTCCCACATTTAGGACACTCTGACATAAATTTATATTCCTTCCTATATATAATGCAGTTATTCGGACAGGAATGTATTTTCTTGTATCCTAATCCCATTGGGCATAATATTTTCTTGGCTTTGTAATGTGAATCTGGAAGATCGTTATCTTTTGGAAGAATGTCTTTCATCAATTGTAGCAGCTCTGTAAAAATTCTATCACTCCATCCATGTTTCTCCTTCAGGTTAAGCAATCTTAACACCACCGACAAAACCGTAAAATCTGTACAACCAAGATATAATGGTTTTTCAGCATCACCATATAGACGTTCAACTGTCGGTTCTATCTCAATTTGTTCTGCTACAATATCGTGAATCATTTCTTCAATTCCATCGGAGTTACCATCTTGCGAATCATTATCATCAGTGACATTCCGTCCAGTTTCACCATGCCAAATCCAAGGGCTGTAACTTGGATTAAAACCATGACAAATCAGATGATCTTTTATCTCTCTACTTTTCAACTTCTTCATATTCAAACATTTCAGGCATGGACTATAAAAAATGTCACTACTTGGAACATTTCGTTTTTCAAATTCCAAAAAGGCATCAACACATTCCTCAAATTCATTGCTCATTCGATATGCCGTAATCCAACTTCGACTCATTATTACCTATAAAAAATATCAACAAAAAATATATATTTTTAAGATAAGAAAAATATATGTTTATATGAAAAAAATCATAATTTGAATGTAAAAAAATTTAAAATATAAAAAAAATCTATGGGTATTTAAGAAAATATGCTTGAATATTATTTTTAAAACAAAATATAGTTAGATATAATAGTTTTAAATTTCATTGAATCAAAGAAAACCATGCCACCTACATAGTTGATAGAAAATTGGAGAAAATGGAGTAAACCTGAGAATCAGCCCCCACCCCCGGACAACCCCCAAAACCCTCTGGACAGGCCCCCACCCCCTTGGACAGCCCCCCACACCCACCCACCCCCTTGGACCACCCCTGGACACCCCCCAACCCTCCGGACAGCCCCCCACCCCTCTAGAAAGCACCCCCACCCCTCCTGGACACCACCCCCCACCCCTACCCCTAGAACACCCCCCTGGACACCCCCCAACCCTCTAGACAGCCCCCCACCCCCCGGACAACCCCCAAAACCCTCTGGACAGGCCCCCACCCCCATGGAAAGCCACTCACACCCACCCACCCCCTTGGACACCCCCCCGGACACCACCCGTTTCCACATCTTTGATATAATTTTTTTTTTTTAAATGTGACATTATTAAAAACGTTTCATGAAATATGATGAAGAGTCCAATCGTATTTCTTATGAAATTTTTCTTACTAGAAAGGGTCTTAGTATTGGATAGAATAGTAAATAAAGTGGCATAAAACAGCAATATAATCCTAAAAAATGCAAATAATCCAGCTTAAATATTTGAATAAATATGTTTGTAATCAACCATCAAATCCAAAAGGTGTATGAGAGAACAATTACAGAAAAACAGGAAATGAGAGATCATAGTCATTGAGGGGGGATGGTGTCAAAGGAAACACAAAATCAAATGAACCGAGACCACTTTATGAAGTAATCCATGAAAAAGAAAAACCTACATCAAATAAAATCGAGAAACATCAAAAAAACAAACAAATACCCATTTGAAATAGAATCTAGTATCTTGATTCAAAAACTCTAAAAAATAAATAAATCACAATCTCATTGATTGAATCTTGAATTTCTAAAATAGAACAATACACTGGTTTCACTTTGGTTGGTGGTGCAATTATTTGTTGTATTCGGTCATCAATTAGTTTTGTGACATAAAATCAAAAAATCTTGTGAAATACATATAAGTAACATTCATTATTCAAGTTCACATTCTTTTTGTAAAATTACCCATGTCTATATTATCATTAATAAAAAACATTATCATTATTCTCAACTAAAATCATGAGAATTGTGATATTCCCATTTTTATAAACATATATTAATGATGTTATGATAGAGTTTATCATAACTAATAATATTAAAAATGGTATACTTATCTATAGTAGAGTACTATAAGACAAAATGGATGCACGATATTTCTGTGACATTTAGATTTTTTAAAGGGATATAATGATGTTCAATACTTCCCAGAAGGGTGAAATTATAAGGGAGTTTAGTGTCTTATAAAAATACAAAGTGGGTAAAAGTGAATTTGTTTCCATTAAAGAAAACAAATGGTTTATCATAGATTTATTATACTCTATGAGGGTGAATGATAAATATTTATTTTATTATGTTCCATTAAAACTCATGTGTAAATATTTATTTTAGTTCAATTAATGAATGATAAATGGTTTACATTAATGGTTTTTGTTTTCTAAAAAAATGACATCGTCAATATGGATGATTGATTCCTATTCTATGATAAGACACTCAACAAGGATGATTCACTATATATGATGATAATTTCTTTTAATTCTTTAATCACATAAACATTATTGGTTATCCAACAACAAAATTGTTAGATGAACCTGAGCGTTAAATGAAATATAGGATAAAAGTAATGGATGATTCAACCATACCTCAAATTTCTTTTTGATAATGAAATTCAAACCGGACAAATCAGGAAATATTCCAAATCTTTCCTTAATCGCGTCATAGTCCTTCAATAAATAACCCCAAATATGTTTCCAATATAGGAGGATTTTGAGTCATTAAATGCAAGGTAATATATCAAAATTTGTTTTACAAAGAAATACAAAAACAAGACACTCAAGATAAAAACGAATGTCTGGTGCCAACGAAATTCAAAAAGATGTAATAGGGTTCGAAATGGAAGAATCTAACCTAGTTTAAACAAAAAAATCGCAAAACATAAATATAGACTATCCGGGAAAAAAACGAATGAAATAAATTCGTGGAAGGCTTACTTGAGTGTTGCGAGTTGAGATGATAGATCCGAGGAGAGTGAAGATGATAAACGATGAAGCCAAAATGAGTTTAACACAGGACGATTGACGAGCCGATTAGGGTTTACCGCGCGAGAGAGACGAGCCAGCGGACTGTCGATCGAAAAATCATAAATGACAGTCCACGGGGCTTTAATTTTTTAAATTTTTTATAATTTCGGTTATATAATAACTGACATTAGAAACTATTTTTTAACTTTATAACATCGGTTATTTTAAAACTGATGTAAAAAACCCCCCGCGCTTTGGTTTTTTACGTCGGTTATTTTATAACCGACGTAAAAAACTCGTAGATATCTCATTTTTTACGTCGGTTATTTTATAACCGACAGAAAAAACCAAAGAGCAGGGGGTTTTTTACGTCGGTTATTTCCTGTAGATAACTCGTTTTTGACGTCGGTTCTAAAATAACTGACGTAAAAAAACCCCCCGCACTTTGGTTTTTTATGTGGGTTATAAAATAACCGACGTAAAAAACACCTAGATATCTCTTTTTTTATGTCGGTTATTAAATAACCGATGTAAAAAACCCCGCGCTTTGATTTTTTACGTCGGTTAATTTATAACTGACGAAAAAACCTAACACGCGCGATTTGTAACGTCGGTTATTAAAATAACCGACGTTAAAAAGCTACTCAACGCATTTGTTACATCTGTTATAAAATAACCGATGTAAAAAACTGTGTTTCACAAATTCTCACGTCGGTTATATATAACCGACGTAAAAATGGTGACGTAAAAAACGTTTTCTGCACTAGTGAACGTTTTAAAAACTGCTTTAAAGACATGATCTTTATGTCACTTTAAACCCACGGAAAAGGAAAGCGGGTTTCATGTATGTAAATCCCAGAATTAAAATAAAACATTTTGATATATATGTAAATACCCCTATAGAATAAAGATCTTTGAGTATTCATTTAATAAAATAAAATAATTTAAGAAAAAGAGAAAGACATTTTGAGACAAAAATTCTACAGCATAACGGCTATGTTACAGGGTTTTAGAAAACATTGAAAAGAGAGGGGACATGGGTCACCTACTCATAAATGATCCATAAAACAGTAGGGGGGAAGAATATAAAGGATTTAAGAACATGGTAATGAAATTTGAAAGATATACCATATGAAATGAAGAACTTGAAAGGAAGACAAAAATAAGATTTCTCTAATGAAAATTCGACAGCCTAACGGCGTTACTTAAAACTTCAAAAAAATGGATTGATGAGATCAAATAGGGTCTCTCATCATATGAACATAAAAATTACAGTATTATAGATATATAATATCATACCCCAACATAAGAAAAGTAACTTGAAATAAATGATATGAAAATAGAACTTGAAAAATGAGAAGGGTGGAAGAATCCTTTACAAAAATTTGGCAGCCTAACGACGCCACTTAAACATTCATAAAACGAAATGATGAGAGTAAGAGGGGATATCTCATCATATGATCATGAAAAGGGAAGTAATAAGAATATAAAATAACATCCCCCAAAAAAATAACATGGGGCTTAAATGAAATGACATACAAAAGAGTACTTGAAAAGAAAGAGAGAGGTAAGATCCCTTACAAAAATTCGGCAGCCTAATGACGCCACTTAAACATTCATAAAAAAAATGATGAGAGTAAGAGGGGATCTCTCATCATATGATCATGAAAAGGGAAGTAATATTAATATAAAATAACATCCCCCAACAAAATAACATGGGGCTTAAATGAAATGACAAACAAAAGAGTACTTGAAAAGAAAGAGAGAGGTAAGATCCCTTACCTTGAAGAGTAACTTCGAAATCTTGATGGTTGGGACCTTGGGAGGCTTGAGGGAACCTTGATAGGACTAATTGGGAGGTAAAGAGACCATAAATTCATTGGGGAGGATTTGGAAATGAAATGAATGAGGGAAAGGCTTGGTATTTATAGGAGAAGTGAGGGGACAAAGCATTAATTGCCAAGGGACACCTCATCGGTGGTATTGGAAAAACCATGGGCTTGCCCATGATATTTTCCACTTGGGACACCTCATACCTTATCTTACTATTCATAATTCGACCAGAATTAGTGCATAATTATTACATCCTTAATGATGTCATTAAACACCCGAAACTCAAAAACTGTATTTTCATTATTCACTGAAAATTCAACTTTCTCAGAAGAATCCCAAAAATTCACCTTAACCAAATATCGATGCTCTGATTTCAAAAATGAACTCCATTTTATGAAAATAATTTTCTAAATATTTTTAATTTAATTTTTAAATAAAAACACTATTCACTGAAAATTCAATTGTTTCAGAAAAATCCCAAAAATTCACCTTAACCAAATATCGATGCTCTGATTTCAAAAATGAACTCCATTTTATGAAAATAATTTTCTGAATATTTTTAATTTAATTTTTAAAATAAAAAACAATATTCACCCGAAGAAACTAATACTTAACCAATACTTTCTGAAATAGTTATTTACCTATTTTATTGAATCACATTACTTAATCAAGGTGCCTAGATTATATTAATACTTTCTTAAGTGAGGTTACTTAATCCATTTGATCACATTAGTAATCATAAGCGTAAAATCGCTATTCATAATTTATTATTCATCAAAAATTAAGTTGATCTTATTAGACTCTAAATTTCTTACTGAACATAACTGTAGAAGACCATTTTTTGAAAATCATTACACATTATTAATTATTAAAGGTTTATATAAATATTTTTAAAATATCTTTTTTTCTAAAATTCTTCAATAATATGCATACTATATTTATCCGGACATTTTAAAATTCAAAAACTCCACCATAAGAAGAAATCACAATTTTTATTTAAATAAAAGGATTACACAAGGCAGTTACGGTCTCGTTACATAGCCCCTTATAACACCAGCATAGGACCTAAGAGTAAGGTGTGCTAGGGTGATAGAATCTTGGGGCGGCTCGGCCAACATTGCCTGAGTAGTTATTTCTATCAGCTTGAACTTCTCGCGAAGGCGATTCTGTTCCAGCTTCACACGATGAAGTTCAGCTTGGGTTTGGTCCAGGGCAAAGCCCAAAGGTGCTACCTCCTTCCCGAGTTCCATCAGATGGGATTCGATCATCCCAAGACTACTGGATGGGGCCATTGAATCTTCTTTCTATATTAATTAATCAAGATCACTTGTACTTATAGACAATAATTGCAACATTTAGTTTCCAATGGTCATATTGACCAATGGTCATATAAAAGTTGAAACCCAACGGTCTTATTTTAATTATACTCATTTTATTAAATTAAATAGTTTTGTTGAGTATAAAATAAAATAACACACAAAGTTAAGAAACAAAATTTATTCAAACTTTCGGGTCATTACAATCTTCCCCCCTTAAGAAATTGCATCCTCACAATTTTAAAATTGGGCTTGTAAATTTTGTTGAATGTCCCACATCGGAAAAAAGAGTCAGTAAAACTATTACTTTAAAAGAAAGAAAAGGAAGTACAAAGGTTACCCGAGTTAACCCATACTTGGATTCCATGTAGGAAAACATGGATATGGAAGAGAAAACAAAGGGTCAAGTTCTGATGGAGAGTGATAGAAAACATGATTAAGAGAAATGTAACCACCAGAAGATCAAAAACTTAAGATGTGTTAAACGGTCTTTGATCACCCAGTAGGAAACGTAAACCAACAACGTTTTTTTTTTGTTCCTTTTCATAATTTTGAGGAATTAATTTACTACATAGAATAAAAACATAAGGAAATATACTTACCTTTAAGTAGAGTTTCATCCCTTAATAAGTTTCCACCAAGACTAATCTTTTCTCCAAACAATGAGCATTCAAAAGGACTTGGTCTCATCAATAGAACAAGAATCATCTTATAGAGAATCACATAATCCACAAAAGAATAACTATATTTTTCCCATGTCTTTAGTCATCAAATAAAAATAAAAATGTTAGTATGAGATCATATAATCCCCAAATAGAATAATCCTTCATAAAAAGAAATATGACTATTAATCTCCAAAATTCAAAAAAAAGTACCCAAAGTTATAGAAAGACCATTCAATACACAATCATCCTTAAAATTCTTCAGAATAATCTAAACTAAGATTGGAACCCAAAACTCAGAAGGATTTAATCACATAGTCTTCCCCAATAAATCTTAACATTTATCTCCAAATAACATCGACTACTATTAAAGTCTCATACTAAAGTGTAATTAACCTATTCATATATTCTCTATGCTAAGTTCATCATTTTCTATAAATAAACCAAATAACCATATGTCCACAATAATTACATAAATTCTAAAAAAAATCAACCATTCCTCCACAATTTAAATCCTGTAGTATTTTATTTCCCATAGGCTTATTGTACTCCAAAAGAGAAAACATCGTCCAAAATAAACTTCATCATTTAATCACCAAATCATTTTCTTATACAAAGGATATCCATTTGATAAAACATAAGTCTCCAAAATCAACTTATTCTTGATCCATAAAAATAAAAGGTGCATTAGTCAGTCCGAAGGACATATCAAAAAACTCATAATGCCCATATTTTGATTGGAAGAAATTTTTTGGAATATCATCATTCTTTACCCTCAATTGATGATAACCAGAACGAAGATCAGTCTTAGAGAAGAATTTAGTCTTACGAAGTTGGTCAAATAAGTCATCAATTCTTGGAAGAGAGTATTTTTTCTTCATTGTGATCCCATTCAGTTCTCTATAATCAATTCATAGCTACATCTATCCATCCTTATTCTTCACAAAGAGAACTGGTGCTCCGTAAGGAGACACACTTGGTCAGATAAACCAATTCTCCAAAAGATATTAGAGTTGTTTCTTTAATTCCTCTAGCTTCACATTTTCCATCCTATAGGGGGTCTTTGACATCAGATGAGATCCAGGTACGAGTTCAATGGATAACTCTACCTCTCTTTCTGGGGGAGGTCTGGGTAAATCCTCAGAAAATACGTCAACGTATTCCTAGATGATGGGGATATTTTCTAAAAGAATAAATCATTTGTGAGAAATTTATTTCATTTGCGAATCTTTTAACTAAAAATGATTTTATGTCTTAAAACTTTATGCTTAGACAATTAAATTTTTCTATAATTCCTTCATAATGATTCATAAAAATATTATGATTAACCAAACATATCCCATGGGAGTGTCGTAACCAAGAGTACAGCAAGGCCCGTTGTCGTGTACCAGTTCCCGTTCAAGTCTAGCTCAAAGCGGTGTTTTCGGGTTTTACCCCTATGTACATTTGTGCCAGATTCACCTCTACCTACTCGTATCCAGACAGGGATGTATTTTCTTGATAAACCACTTACTCAATACTCACCAAAATACCAGGAAGATTTTCTATATTTAAACTTTTATATAGGGTTCTTACTAAAGTTTTAATATCCTAATTTCCATAAATAACTAAACTATCCTTTGATACCAACTATAACATCCTGCCTTTTTAATACATAATTTTTCATTACATTTTACAAACAGAGGATCTTTAAAGTCTAGTGTCTTGGAAATCAGGATCATAATGCATGAAAACAACATAAACATTCTTCTAAACCACTTGTAAGGCTTCTTCATTGTTCATCCTAAGTTCATTACAGCATCTCATAACCTGGGAGCATACATCAAAGGAAAGGGTGAGCAGAAGGCCTAGTAAGGGAAACAAGAGAAACATTTTACATGTGAACTTGAGATACATCAATAAAGTCATGATAAATAACTTTAAGGCATAAGAAAGAGATCATGAGACATATCATAATAAAAATAACATGTTTCATAACTTGAAGATGTGGCTACAACATTTAACTTAGACAATAATTTCTGTATCACCAAGGTCCATCCCCAATGTGTCATTAAAAAAATTACCAAGGTTATTCACCAAGGTATCGTTAAAATGGTCGCCTCTAGAGATTAAGTCTTTACCCAATGCATTAGAGAACTATCAGGGCGCACCCTTAATTTGTATTTATTATCATGTGATCCACATATACCATCATAAAAAATTTCATAAATAACCCATATAGCATAAAATAAATGGGTTTCATTTCATAATCATAATGTTTTAAAAACTGCTTTAAAGACATGATCTTTATGTCACTTTAAACCCACAGAAAAGGAAAGAAGGTTTCATGTATGTAAATACCAGAATTAAAATATAAAATTTTGATATATATGTGAATACCCCTATATAAGAAAGATCTTTTATTATTCACTTAATAAAATAAAAGAATTTAAGAAAAATAGAAAGACATTTTGAGACGAAAATTCTGCAGCATAACAGCTATGTTGCAGGGTTTTAGAAAACATTGAAAAGAGATGGGACATGAGTCACCCACTCATAAATGATCCATAAAATAGTAGGGGGACATAATATAAAGGATTTAAGAACATGGTAATGAAATTTTAAAGATATACTATATGAAATGAAGAACTTGAAAGGAAGACAAAAATAAGATTTCTCTAATGAAAATTCGGCATCCTAACAGTGTTACTTAAAACTTCAAAAAAATGAATTAATGAGATCAAATAGGGTCTCTCATAATATGAAACAGTGTGATATATATAGAAGATCATAACCCAACATAATAAAAGTAACTTTAATTAAATGACATGAAAATAGAACTTGAAAATGAGAAGGGTGGAAGAATCCCTTACAAAAATTCGGCAGCCTAACGGTGCCACTTAAACATTCATAAAATGAAATGATGAGAGTAAGAGGGGATATATCATCATATGATCATGAAAAGGTCAGTAATATGAATATAAAATAACATCCCCCAACAAAATAACATGGGTCTTAAATGAAATGATATACAAAAGAGTATTTGAAAAGAAAGAGAGAGGTAAGATCCCTTACAAAAATTTGGCAGCCTAACGGTGCCACTTAAACATTCATAAAATGAAATGATGAGAGTAAGAGGGGATATCTCATCATATGATCATTAAAAGGTCAGTAATAGTAATATAAAAGAACATACCCCAACAAAATAACATGGGGCTTAAATGAAATGATATACAAAAGAGTACTTGAAAAGAAAGAGAGAGGTAAGATCCCTTACAAAAATTCGGCAACCTAACGGTGCCACTTAAACATTCATAAAAAGAAATGATGAGAGTAAGAGGGGATCTCTCATAATATGATCATTAAAATGGAATTAATAGGATTATAAAAGAATATCCCCCAACAAAATAACATGGGGCTTAAATGAAATGACATACAAAAGAGTACTTGAAAAGAAAGAGAGAGGTAAGATCCCTTACCTTGAAGAGTAACTTCGAAAGATTTATGTTTGGGACCTTGGGAGGCTTGAGGGAACCTTGGGAGGACTCCTTGGGAGGTAAAGAGACCATAACTTAATTGGTGAGGATTTGTAAATGAAATTAATGAGGGAAAGTCTTGGTATTTATAGGATAAGTGAGGGGACAAAGCATTAATTGCCAAGGGACACCTCATCGGTGGTATTGGAAAAACCATGTGCTTTCCCATGGTATTTTTCACTTGGGACACCTCATACCTTATCTTACTATTCATAAGTCGACCAGAATTAGTGCATAATTATTAAATCCTTAATGATGTCATTAAACACCTGAAACTCAAAAATTGTATTTTCACTATTCACCGAAAATTCAACTTTCTCAGAAAAATCCCAAAAATTCACCTTAACCAAATATCGATGCTCTGATTTCAAAAATGAACTCCATTTTATGAAAATAATTTTCTAAATATTTTTAATTTAATTTTTAAATAAAAACACTATTCACTGAAAATTCAATAGTTTCAGAAAAATCCCAAAAATTCACCTTAACCAAATATCGATGCTCTGATTTCAAAAATGAACTCCATTTTATGAAAATAATTTTCTGAATATTTTTAATTTAATTTTTAAAATAAAAAACACTATTCACCTGGACAAAATAATACTTAACCAGTACTTTCTGAAAAATTTATTTACCAATTTTATTGAATCACATTACTTAATCAAGGTGCCTAGATTATATTAATATTTTCTTAAGTGAGGTTACTTAATCCATTTGATCACATTAGCAATCATAAGCATAAAATCACTATTCATAATTTACTATTCATGAAAAATTAAGTTGATCTTATTAGACTCTAAATTTCTTACTGAACATAACTGTAGAAGACCATTTTTTGAAAATCATTACACATTATTAATTATTTAAGGTTTACATAAATATTTTTAAAATATCTTTTTTTCTAAAATTCATCAATAATATGCATACTATATTTATCCTGACATTTAAAAATTCAAAAACTCTACCATAAGAAGAAATCATAATTTTTATTTAAATCAAAGGATTAAATAAGGCGGTTATGGTATCGTTACATAGCCCCTTATAACACCAGCATAGGACCTAAGAGTAAGGTGTGTTAGGGTGATAGAATCTTGGGGCGGCTCGACCAACATTTCCCAAGTAGTGATTTCTATCAGCTTGAACTTCTCGCGAAGGTGATTCTGTTCCAGCTTTACACGATGAAGTTCAGATTGGGTTTGGTCCAGGGCAAAGCCCAAAGGTGCTACCTCCTTCCTGAGTTCCGTCAGATGGGCTTCGATCGGCCTGAGACTAATGGATGGGGCCATAAAATCTTCTTTCTATATTAATTAATCAAGATCACTTGTATTTATAGACAATAATCACAACATTTAGTTTCCAACAGTCATATTGACCAATGGTCATATAATAGTCGAAACCCAACAGTCTTATTTTAATTATACTCATTTTATTAAATTAAATAGTTTTGTTGAGTATAAAATAAAATAACACACAAAGTTAGGAAACAAAATTTATTCAAACTTTCGGGTTGTTACACCTTTATCATAGAACCACTGCCCTCCAAACCATCGTTAGGCTCCACCATCCCAAACAACATTCCCAATCACTAGAACCCCTACCACTTATACACTATCTAAATAAGGCTAAGTTCTCACCCAAGCCCATTCTGAAATTTGAAACACACGTATCCTCCTAAATCATCCACCAAAGGTGATTTACCACTCTACAGCTTCGTCCCTTGTTCATAGTTGTGTCTAGTTTCCCCAGTTGACTCATCCTAGAATTATTAGCTTCCCCATTGGCATGACACTACATCACACAGACAAGTTTCCTTTTAACTTCAAGGCGTTCCAAAACCACTAAAGGGAAATTACCCAAGTCTACTCTTGATTTTAATTGGAGTTATAGAACCCAACCTATCTTTCCACCAACCGATGTTACATCTCACCATGCTCTTTTATGACTAAACATAAGAATTTTGAATTTCATTCAGAACCACCCTAATCCCAAAGCCAAATATTGGCTCAATAAATGAATATATTCAAGGCTCACTTGGCCTTTTTAAGAGACCCAGTGTGCACCTCACAAGTTTATTATTAGCATCCCAAAGCCACCACATCAACTCAACATTCTCCTCCCCACATTCAGGGCTGACTCATCACTCTCCACCTTAGGAGTTTCATTTCCATTTATCTCCACATGTGATTCCAATCACCATGTCTCACACCCAAACACATGCCAAAACCCAAAAATTTTGACATGGTTGTCTACCCTTCCCCAGAATAAGATATTGAACATCAACCAGTGCCCTCTCCCAGCTTCCATAGACGGTAACCATGGTGTTCTTCGATAACCATCCCATCCTAAGGACCTATTCTAAAACCATCAATGGTGTGCATCCCACCATTCTAGTTCACGTATACTACCCCCATGACTGTAAACTTCATGATGTACCTCATCTTACCAAAACACCCACAAGTTACTAGGAATAAAGCCAGAGCTTCTCAATATACCTAGGATGATGTCAAGATGTTGGGCATGATCATCACTAGCTGAGATATGCTAAGAAGTTTTCAAATAACACCACCACAAACTTATTTATTTCTGATATCACCTCCCACGATGGAACACCATGATCTGCTGAGGATTTTAGGCTTCCCTATTGCACACCTCTCATCAGCATTTAACCACCGCCGCTCAAGTACAATTGCCAACTAAGACTCACCACCACCCTAAAACCATCTTTAAAGAATCCATAAACCAACGTTTCTTGTGGTACTACTTCCACCACACTACATAATTTTTTTTAGTGCATCCCTAATAGCTAATGACTGAGCACCATGATCTGTTTTGTTATTCAAAACCAATGGTCTCTCGCATGACCATGCTTCTTGTTTTGGATTCATAGAGAACTTCAAATACTTATCCCATTCAAAATCACACCTTACATGTGTGTTCCAACATCTGGACCTCTTAGATCCTTTAAAGTTTTGTACTTTCCTTCGATCACCCTCATACCAACTTTAGTTTCCACAATCCATCACCACCTGGGCATAGCCCAATTCCCACTTACTCACCTAACCATGCCTCTTGGTTAGTCAGCCTCATGGTCCCCAAGGTATTTTTAACATATCACCCAATAACCAAACTATTAATAAAAACAATCCCATCCATGTGATTCCGTTTACCGAAGCTTAAAGGTACTCATATGCATCGATCTATCCTTTTAAGCATTCCCCATGCATCTTATTCCAAAGCACCCACATCACTATACTAACCTCCTATGAGGTCGTCCTTGATTTCTCTAAAACCACCAATGCATCACCATAACTCAAGTCACTTCAGTAAATCATTGACCTTCCCACTTATCCCTCTAGGCTAACCTGCACTAGATGACATCTTCCACGTCCCACTGTCAAGGTCTAACATCCACCCATATGACACACACCCAAGAGTGCTAGGAACCCTATCCATCCTCTCTCATAGGCCACCTTGAAGGTCAAGTGATAATGGTTCCCAAAACTGGAGTCATGACGGACAAAGCCATTGGTTCGCACACACATCGAGTTACGAACGAACCAATGTTTTTGAACGACACTCTCACCCCTATTCTTATACACACTACACCTAGAACACTAAGAGACCATTTTATCTAGGTTTTACACCAAAGGTAATTGTACACATACATTGGCACCATGATCTAAAACCTCCACTCTATAGTCTGAGATGCTACTCACAAGACCTGAACCCACATGGGTCACCACACCTACAACAACACCCATCTCTAATGACACTACAACCAAAACACTCATCCATATATCCATCCTAAAACCCGTGAAATTACAACCCACAAGATATACTACTTCACATTACCAAACATCATCTTAAGACCTCAAGTGCACTGCCTAACTAAAGACACAAATAGAAACTCCCAAAGGTTCATGTTTTAGAACAATCTACTAACCTAAATTCTCAAAATTCATACATACTCATATTCATATCCCCAAAACATTTTCATCAACAAAAAATATCAAAGGAAGTCCTATCGGTATAAACTACAATAGGGGAAAGAAATACCTCCTATACTTAACCAAATCCACATACACCATTTCAACAGATGTTTTCACATCTCTACCACTACCCTCAACCCTTCTTACAAAAGGTCATGGTCAACATGGAGAAAACCAAATTACTTAATCACAGACCATTCATAAAACATACCTTTAAACCATTTCCTCCTTTACACATGAATATTTTATCTTAAGAACATTTCTTATCTCAAAACTTGTTATAACCATCATTTTAACTCAATTAAACTTTCCATCAGAAAAAATTAATTAACTATTTCATCATCACCACAAAAATATTTATCTTTTAAACACCATCCATTCTTTACAATTTACCACAAACCAAAACTTCAACCCAGTCATAACGTTTCTTTATACATAATATTTATTAACTATCCATTTAATTATTTTCATTTACCCACTTTCATTACCATTATTAGGCCCCATTTTCTACAAATTTTTTAAAGAAGTAAAATGCATTCTAATCTCTATGCCCCACACACCCATCTCATGTGTGTCTGTCATAAATCATGTCATCTATATCCTTGGGTGCCTGAAATGATGCATGAATGCACAACCTCATGCCATTATTTATATGATCAAAATATCATAAATCAGTCAAATCACATGACATGTGCATCACCCAATGGTGAAATATCATTTAACTGTAACAACAAACATCAAGAACAACAATTCCCACCCTAGGTGACTTGGGTTTTCCCTCATATATGGGTTAGATACTCCCAAACACGATCTCATTAACAAGGCTCGACACTACCCTGATATCCTATATACCATCCCCAAATAGTAATAAATAGAAAATAACTCCTCTTATACCACTTTTTAACATCCCCAACCTAGGTTCCACTAAACTGGTGCCCCGAGTTGGGTCGTCACATGACCTCAGGCGCACCTCCACGTACGCCAGAGGTTATCGACCAACAAAAAGGGTCTAAATTAGTCACATGGGGAGAATATACCCTCATGTTCAGAGTAAACCACAACATTAATCATATAAAATATCATAAATAAAATGAAATAATCAATGAACATAAATAAATAACCATTTCCCAAATAGGTAAGAACCACAACCAACAGTAAATATGTCATGTCATGCTACAATGCCAAGTGGAAAAAAACCCAAAATAAAGACAAACGATGGAATCCCCAAAATGGTCCTAGCTTTAAGTTGGGAACCTCATCCATGCATGTCCCATGTCCCACTCAACTCGCTTGCATAGGTCCCTTTCCCTTGTCCTGACCCGCAAGCATGAAATCTGGTTGGGTACCCAACTACATCCCGAGCAGGGTGTAAGTACAACTCAGTAGTCCACCACCAATGGTGTCTACAAATATCTAGTCAAATAGATAGTTCATGCGAGTATGAATAAATAACAAGCAAAGGAAATAAAATTTAGGCTACTAGTTAACAATCTCTATTTAGCTATACTAACCAAGGTGCCAAATCATTATGTCTCTTTCATTACTAGTTCATCATAAATCACACATGGTTCATGGAATTCATCATTTTAATAAGGGAATAAGTAATCCCCTAACTCGCTATGGATAACATATCACAACATCACAATAACCTCACCTCGAAGCCTCAGTCTGGGTAATAGAGCTTTGTCCCCTTTTCTAACCTTTGCATTATGGGTGGAGTTAGAGCATAAATCTAACTCAACCCATGGGAGGAGACTCAGTCCTTTATCCCAAACCTCAATCCATGTGAACATGTTTATCCATCCATTCACTACAAACACAAACCATATCATAACTAAAAACAACCAATATATATAACAACCATAATCCATAACAATCGACATGGTAAATCATATTTTGATATAACCCATTAATACATTTACCATTTACATTCCAAATCCCATTTGACCCAATTCTCATTCTTGTGACTTAACCCATTAAGTATGTTCATTGATCTCCACACATTAACTAACATTCAAAAATTACCATGTATTGACTCAATTATCCCATTTATCATTTCACAAGCATTTCCCACTTATTCATTTCAAGTATAATTCTTATATCAATTAGCACAACCACTTTACCACATTCAGCCCATTAGGTGTGCTTCATAATTCCCAAGTATTTACCCATTATGCATATTCATCAATTCCCTTATGAAAACCCATTCACATGTTCTTCAATTAACAATCCATTTCCAATTTCACACGTTCATCATTTCATATATACTAATTCTTTTAGGAAACTCAACATAATTCATAACCCTTTTGACACAATCTCCTTTGACCCAATTAACCCACTACTAAGTCACTCCAAACCACCACTTGATTCATTACCAACCTAGGCATAACTACCAACATTACTTTTCCAATTCAACTAAACACATTATCATGTTTAATAAGTTCTCTAAGTTATCGCATGTCAATTTCACACTTAACTTTACTAATTATTAGGTTTGATAAGGTCGGTGCATCCCATGGGTGACCCTAAAACGTTTGATTAATCCTTGATGCATCCCATAGGGACCGTGAGGGGTTCCGGTAATCATTTATACACCCAATTTACCAAATCATACACAAGGTAACAAATGCACAATAAGAGTAAGGCAATACCTCAACACACATGCACAAATCTATAACCAAACTATGGGATATAACTTGTAGACCACCTACCTCGAATCCAACGATGAACACACTCTCAATAGTAGACTTAGATCTGTATTAAAACACCCCTTGAAACCATAACCTAGGTTTCACCAGAAAAAGAGGGTTTATGGCTTCAGAAGGAGATAGAAGAAACTACAAATCCTAATTCGGAAAAGAGAAACAAAAGGAAGATTAGACTTATCTGGGTCTTCAATTCACAACTAACAGTGTCCAAAACAGCCTAGAAATGAGAGAGATAAATCCTTGGAAGCTCTTGAAGGTCTTGGTTTGTCACAAGGGTTAAGAGGGTAAGTGAGGAGGAAAATCTTGAGTGAGGCTTTAAAATCCCGGAGTGGAAATTTTTTAAATTTCTCAACTTTACTGGGCTGCACGGTTTGCCAAACCGTGTGCAAACCGTGCGTGATCCACTATCCCAAAATCACCCCTTCACATGGTTTCTTGGTAATTCTACATAGTTTTCTTAATCATGTGATAACCACGTGCAAGCCTCTGTCCAAGGCTTCACGGTTACCTGGGATGCTCCACACGGTTTTCACTAACCGTGTGCAAACCGTGCACCATGCCCAAAAAACTCATTTTTCTTCTTCTTTAATGACCTGAACCCTTATAACACCCCCTAATACTTCTCATGAGCTTGGGGAAACACTTATTTAACCAAAATTAGGGACTTAGACTGAAACATAAACAAATATGCACCTTACAAAAATTTGGGATCTTACAGTGGAGATGGATTGGACTATGTTGTGTTGCGATGATTGTTGGTTGATGCTGTAAATAAAGAATAGTAAATGATATAATGTTTTTTAATTTGAATATGGAATGATGATTAATTAATGTCAAAATGGTTTGAATTTTATATGGTTAAATGAGACTATGAAATTGATGTGTGAAATTTATCTTAAAATAATTGAAAGATAAACAAATGGGTTATTTTAATATAAAATGAAATGGATGGTTTGAAATGGATAAATAAATATTGAATTGAAATGGTAAGTATAGTTAAAGTATTTGATGCTTAATATGAAATGAATGGGTAGTATAAATAAAGTTTGTTGGTAATGGGGAAATATAGAAATTGGATTAACTTGAAAATAATTTTGGAGTGTGGGTTGTGGTTTATGGAATTCTTATGTAGAGTTATGCATTTATAAGTGATAGTGAAAGTGGTAGATATTATAAGGCCTTTGTGGAAAATTTTTGAATGAGATGGTATTCATGTTGAAAACCCATATTTTGGGCTTATGTGTGTGACTATTATATATTTTATTTCCATTGTGATTTTTATATGCACCCCACCCATGTTGAGCACCATGTTCTGACACCCAAATGTTTTGAAGGGTGTTTTTTCCATCATCCTTGTTAGTGAGGGTGGATGTATGGATACCCTCTCCCCTCAATCTTTCTTTAATGTGAGGTTATTATGCATGGGTTGTGATGTATTGTGAATATTGTTCATTTATAGTTGGGTTGATGAGATTGATGAGGTAGATTTTAGTGGGGGTCATACATAGGAGGAGGAGGACATGAGTTTGATGCCCTTCATGTCCGTGATACCCTACTATTATGGTTATGGTTATGGTTGAGATGTGATGTGGTAGACCAGGTATCTTCGGATGAGATGTGATGTGATGGCCCAAGTGTCTTCAAGTGGGATGTGGTGACCAATT
Organism: Viscum album; assembly: GCA_963277665.1. NCBI lineage: Eukaryota > Viridiplantae > Streptophyta > Magnoliopsida > Santalales > Viscaceae > Viscum > Viscum album. The sequence goes on from OY728138.1 coordinate 767,287,820, forward strand.
GATAGCAAGGTTCTTATCATGATACATGTTTACTCACCCTATGTATATAAATTGTTTTTCAAGTTTCTAGGATGAATTTTGGGACTAAGTTGGAAATTACTATCTTAGACATTGGAGTATTTGTTGATTTGTTGTTATAAGATTTTCTTTGATGTTTTACTTGGAAACTTTAATTGTATTCGTATGACATTACATGCATTGTGGGTATTTTTTTACCTCTATTATTTCATGGAGTTCTTTTTTGGTTGATATCCTATCTCTTAATCCTAATTTTCTTTCTATTGAGGTTAATTAATCCCATATGTGTGACCTTATTATATCCTTGGTGATAGTCACCAACCCAAGTCCTACTAAAGGCGGGACTCATGGAGGGGGTCATTATCTCCCTTTCTCCATTGTTGGACCAAGAGGGGTACCATTAGAGAGATGGGGTCAGGACAAAGTGGTATCAATGGTATTGGTTGAGAGATATAATGGAGTTTTATTTAGGTATAGTGAGGATTACATGGGTTGGTAAGGCAACGACGTTAGTTGATCTTGGTGTGTGGCATAGTCTAGGGAAGATCGGCTAGGACATGGAATTTTATCCCCCCCCCATGTTCTGATACAAGAACTCTTAGCCTATTTAATAGCCAAGTGAGGTGATGTTTCTTGTAGGTTAGAGACCTAGGATAGTTATATTCATGATGATTTATTGTTCTTGTGATTGAATGAGGTGGTTTTGGGAAGTTAATGAATTCAATTAAATAAATCATGAAATTTTCTGTGTGTTTATTTGACTATGACCATGATATGGTTGCTAATAAACTATTATTTCTTACTGAATTAATCTTATAAACTAAAAGTAAAGATTAAATTTGTGATTAATTTTCCTAAGACATTTTTTTTAAACCTTGTTTAGGTGTGAATATGTCATTTCCTTTCCTGTTATAACATGATTCTTTGTGAGTTAAATTTGTTACCATTAATAAGATTTATGACATGATAACCTATTTTCCAAATGTTTAAAAAAATTGAAGCATGCTTAGTGTATTTTTTGTGAATAAATGTTAATTTTTAAATCCCTTATGAATCATACTACCTTGAGTAGATTTCATATTTCCATACTAAAATGATTGTTTTAAAAACTATGCTTAGGAGTATTATGTCTACCATGTGAGTTAATATTCCATACATTGCTTTCCCATTTGTAATTTATCATGAGCATGTGTTGGGAATTTATTTCAAGGATGAATTTTTTATTACTATTTGAAACTTCCTGGAAAATGATAAGCATGCTTTTTGGTAATCTATTGAGACTCTAAACTATTAAAATAATTGAACTTATTCTTTTTAAGATTGATAAAAATTCTTAGTGTTGAAATAATTTTCCCTTTCATTTTAATCCGTGAGTAGTTTATTTGTGGATAGAATGCCTAATGTTAAAATAAATTTTTTAATAACTATGAAAATTATATTATGCGAATATTGAGAATGTAGAGTGTTTAATATGTTGTATTTAGAATATTAAAGCATGTTATGTAATGATAATGTTTTATTTAAATATGGAAGTAAAATCATGTTACCCTCATTGAATTGTATAATCATGTTTTCCTGATCAATGAATGTTTAAATATTTTTTAGTTCAAGCATTATAATTTTGAAACATAGTAACACAACATGGGTAGTTTTAATTTTATGCTATGAAAGAATGTTTTTTTGAAAAATTATGGAAGCATGTTGTATATGTAATGGGGTATTTGAATTGATAACAAGAACCTAGAATAAAAGAAATTCAAAAAAATGGAGTTGTGTTTCCTTTGTAATAAGATGAGACTAGAATTCCTTGTTCAAACATGCTAATCATGATGCATGAGATGATGTATGTTCATCTTTCATCTTTAACTTGGCTGCATCCTAGTGCTATTTAGATGTAAGGCATTATTTTTTATATAAAATAACTTGAAATCATTAAGTTCTGTTTGTGGTTTCATTGTTTATTGATTCATTGATGTGTTGATATTCCTTACTAAAAATATAGTCATGGATTGTAAGTTAATGCTTTTAAAGTTGTTTAAGAAGAAGATGTTTTGTAATGAATCCTAAGTCGTGAACCCTTTTATATTTTCTAACTTGAAAAATTGTTTGTTCTCTGAGATTCCATTTATTTCTATTTAAAACATGTACCCTTGTTTTGATTACACGTTATATCTTGGTTGTATTGATGGAGTCATCCACCTTCCAAAAAGGGGGGGTCAATCGCTTAAAGTCAATAAAGTTGGTTAGATAAAGAATTAAAGATAAATGATTATTAAATACATTGATTCTAATAATTTGAAGAAAATAAAATGATGTTTGATTCAAGTTTAATTAAAAAAATTCTTCCATATATTAATGAGATTGGCTAAAGAATATATGGATGTAAATTATTGTTTTTTGAAATAATGAAGAGAAATGTTAATGATAATGTTATTAATTAAATTTTGTTGAAAATGGAAGTTATGTTTGAGATCATGTTTAAATAATTTATGGATTTACATAGTCTATGGATTAGGTTACCTATGGTGGTTACCTATGATAAATTAATCATTTAATCCAATGTGGTAATAAAATTGGTTGTTTGATAAAGGTAAATTTTTGGGGCTGAGTGAGCATGTTTGCTTATGAAGGATATATACCTTGTTTTAGTACCTAAATTCCCTATTGACTCTATTTTTTGTTTGTATCCTTTTGTTTTTACTATGGATATGATTCATGCTATGTGATGCGATGTGAACATGGGATGGTTTTGGGTTGATGAGACATAGACGGGGACTCCCAAGGTTGTGATATTGGCATGAGGTTTCAATTATGATGAAGATTTTGGAATAGTATATTGAATGTATTGTTATGTGAAGTGGTGTCTAGGATGGCAGTAAGACTAATATAATGGGTTTAATTTGGTCTTTCCCATTGTTATTGTGCTAAAGGTTGTAAGTCTTTCTTGATAATGAATATTCTTTTTTAATGGTTCTGGTCTGATGTGCTTATATCCCTATAAAGTATTTCTCATGTACTATTTACATGTGTTATGTTTTCAATAATATGAAGAAGGGAAACCTGTTTATTAATTAATATGCATCATATGACACATTTTAAAACCATGTGGGCAAGTCAATTCCACCCAAAGTAAATAATATCTTGATATGAAAGGAGAATTTACTTGATCTGTATACTTGAGACAACTCTAGTAATGTTGATATAAGTTCTTATATTGGTTTAGAAGTGTTATGTGAAACTTTTTTAAGTAGTGTAATACACCTGTGGAAAATGGAAATTGGAACGTCAAACCCTTTTTTGTTTTTGAATGAGTGTACTCCTTGTAAATTAAGATATGTTAACAAAATTAGAGGAATTTTAAACCTGGATAAGGTGGATTGTTTAAACAGTATGTCTTGTTTGTGATTCATGTCATAATTTAAATTGGGTTCTCCAATTTTAAAGTTTTTCATTAATATTAACTTATTAAAGAACATGGAGGAGTTGTGTTAGTTGAATAACATGAATTTTGATGAAAGCATGTAACCTTTTTTGTTTATGTAAGTTTTTTTTAGAATCATGTTAAGTATGAAAGGTTATATATCATGTTTTGTAATACAATTTAGTGAGACAAACTTGGAAAAAATGATTTTTTGTAAATAAGTTTTATCAAACAAATTATAACAATTGTTTTATAAAATTTGCATCTATCTAAAAAACCTGTTTTAAAAAATGTGTTGTAATTATTTTCATAAAGAGTAATTTGATAAATACTTTATTATGAGAAGTATTAAGAAATTTTTTCATTTAAAATAGTTTTATAAACCTATTTTATTTTAAATAAAAATATATTCGGTGAAAATATTTTTTTATCAATATGTTTTTGAACTTAACATGTTTCAATATGAAATATTGTGATGCATGTTAATAAAGTTTAGAATCATTTGAAGTGCATGTTTATGTTTTGAACTCCTTGACCAACATGACTTAATTAAATGTTGTAAATATTATATCTAATATATTAATATATTTTTATAAAATCATGATAATCTACATTTCTTATGACATGTTAAGAAAGATAATATTTTAATGTTTTTAAGTTAAATTTTATGGCATGATAAATAAGGATAAAGCATGTATAGATCTTCATTCTATGGAATACTTGAGTAAAGTTGTAGGAGTTAAATATAAAATAATGTTTTCTCTGACATAAATATCTATGATTTTTGTTCCAGACAATATGAAGTGTTCATTTATGGAAGAGTTCCATCTGTGGTGATGTTTTAATGTAATAATTGTTTAATTGATATTCTTTTTTTCTAGGTTTATTATATATATCTATATGGAATTGTTTATGTTTGAAAATTTCCTCCATTAGGAGTATCTCTTTAGAGTTGTTGTTGCGTTCTAAAAATATCAGGAACCATGAGAGGTATCTCACATAGGTAGTTAAATTATCCTTATTTCCCTTTCTCTCCCTCTTGGTTTTGTTTTAATTCTCTAGGATGAGAATAATTTGAGAGGTATCTGATTTAAATGTCTGAAATATTCCCAAGAATTCTTTTGATATTATAGGGTTTCCAATGGTTTGGGAGAAACTTCTAAAATTATAGAAGTTGTTTTAAAATTTATTTTTAATTTATAAAGTAGTTTTAATAGGGTCTTATAAATTATAAATATAATTGAGAAGTTTTGAGTGTTTATTTGAAAAATTAATGGGAATTTTTAAAGTGATTCAAATATTTTGGAAGTTTTTTAGAGGTTTTAATTTGAATCTAATGTTTTTAGGAAGTTTTTTTGTGATTTTGGAGGTAATTATAAACCCTCTTCTTAAATATTTATAAGTTTGATTTGTAAAAATATATTTTTTATAAAAACAATTTTTACCCTTAAACGGGATCCTATCACTACATAAGGGTAATACACTTTTTAAAGAGTTTCATAAATGTAATCCAGTTTCATCACTAGTTGTGTAAGGGTAAGGGTAAATTATTTTGTTTATAGATAATCCAAATCTCACATAAGGGTAAGCACATAATTCTAAAGGTTGTGTAAGGGTACTCACGTGAGGGTGGAGCTACGTAAGGGTATTCATGTAAAGGTCCTTCCAAATCTACTAAGGGTAACTAATTGTGTAAGGGTAAAAGCACATTACCCTTACGCAACACATGATTCTCATGTAAGGGTAGTGGATTTATGTAACTGCATAAGGGTAAAACAAGTTACCCTTACGCAACACTATATTATCATGTATAGGTAACATAAATTGTTTAAAAACTAAAGTTTTCTTCTCGAAACCTCTTGAAACACATTTTCAATGATTTAAAAGAAAAAAATAATGATTTTGATTTCTTTTTACTCATTTAAATTATATTTAATGTTATCAAATGATTTAAATGGATTGGAATTAAGATTTGATTTGAATAGTAATTAAATGGGGTTTGAAATATGGAACGTTTGATAGAGTATTTTAGGGGGATATCTATAAATGTTAAAAATTGGTTTCCTTCTCTCGTTTGAGTTCCTCCTTATTTTTCTCAAGTTTTGATGATCCAAACCCCCAACTTTCAAGTTTTTTGAAGTCTTTTACAAATTATTCAAGGCTTATCCAACATTTTTTAGGTGTGGAAAATCATTCTCTATCCTTTATCCTTCTAGCTGTAGTTATTACATTGGAAAAGAAATACCAGGTAGGGGGTCCTTTGTCTCTCTTCTAGTTGTAAAATGTGGTAAGGATCGTGTTTTTTTATTATTTATGAATATGGTACACACCATCTTAAAAAATATAATTAATTGGTTAATTGAAATTGATGGGGAATGGGGAGTTTTTTCTCTATTTTATATGATGTCTTCATTTTGTAGATATTCTCTTCCCTAGAAATTGTTATCACATGCATAAAAAATTATTTATTATCATCCCATGTTGTTCTAATCTAGATAATTGAAAGATTATCCACGAAGGATAAATTGATAATCACAAGAAGATGATTAATTGGTTAATTGAATTTGAAGGGGAAGGGAAAGTAAACACGTTTTTACTACTTTTTATGTTATTATAATTAGTTTTATACTTTTTTATTCCATTGTTGAATATCACAACCTTTGGGGGACTTTTTTTATGTTATAGTTAATGTGATTATGTATCCCTCATTGTTCTATTGTTTGATATCACTTTAAATAAAATTGGATAAGAATGTATATCCATCTAATAAATTGGTTTCCTATGGATATTCTGGTTTGTGTTAGAATTCACTTGAAAAATAAACAAGTAAATGTAATGAGAATCCCCTTGAATAAATCGAAAATAATATGTGGGAAATATGTAGAAATCAATTGTGATGTGTGGTTGTGGTGTGTGGTTATTTCATTGAGATGGTTGCATTGTGGAGATATCGTACTATGTTGTGTTGTGATGATTTTTGGTTGATGTTGTAAATAAATAATGGTAAATGAGATAATGATGTTTAATTTGAATATGGAATTATGATTAATTAATGTAAAAATGGTTGGAATTTTATATTTTTAAATGAGACTATGCAATTTATGTGTGAAATTTATCTTAAAATAATTGAAATATAAACAAATGGGTTATGTTAATATAAAATTATATGAATGGGTTGGAATTGCTAAATAAATCTTGAATTGAAATGGTAATTATGGTTAAATTGGTTGATGCTTAATATGAAATTAATGGGTAGGAAAAATAAAATTTGTTGGTAATGGGGAAATATAGAAATTTTCTTAAATTTAAAATAATGGTGGAATGTGGGTTGTGGTTTATGTTATTCTTATATAGAGTTATTAATTTATAAGTGGCAGCGAGAGTGGTAGAGATTATGAGGCCTTTGTGGAAATGTTTTGAATGAGATGGTATTCATGTTTAAAACCCATAGTTTGGGATTATGTGTGTGACTATTATATATTTTATTTCCATTATGATTTCTATATGCACCCCACCCATGTTGAGAACCTTGTTCTAACACCCAAATGTTTTGGGGGTGTTTTTTTCATCATCCTTATTAATGAGGGTGGATGGATGGCTACCCAATCCCCCCCCCCCACTCTTTCTTCCATGTGAGGTTCTTATGCATGGGTTGTGATAGATTATGAATATTGTTCATTTATAGTTGGGTTGATGATATTGATGGGGTGGATTTTAGTGGGGGTCATATATAGGAGTATTAAATGAGTTTCATTCCCTTCATTTTAGTGATACCCTACTATTCTGGTTATGGTTGTGGTTGTGGTTGAGATGTGATGTGGTAGACTAGGTATCTTCGGGCGAGATGTGATGTGATGGCCCAAGTTTCTTCGGGTGGGGTGTGGTGATGAGTTGGAAGTGGGTTCTTATCATGATACAATTTCCTAGGTGTCTTCAGAAAGAATTATTATATGGGAGTGAAGGATATATGGTGTTGGGGTGAGAGAGTGGAAAATCAATGGTAAAGTGGTGAATGGTACCCATTTATCGATATGTTTCTTATTATGTTACTATACTTGGATGCATTATTTAGTGAATGTGTCTTGGTGAAGATGGGCTTGGTTAGTTGAGTTTTTTAGGTGTTGTTGATTCTACCATTTTCTCACTGGTGCATTAGTATGCTCTCTTCACATGTGCACATGAGACTTTGGGTATGATCCTATTGAGTATGCATGTATACTCAGCCTATGTATATAAACTATTTTTCTAGTTTCTAGGAGTACTTTTGGGATTAAGCTATATTTTACTATCTTGTATGTTGGAGTTATTGTTGAGTTACTACCTTAGGATTATCATTGATGTTTTACTTAGAGTTTTTTTTTGTATTTTTATGACATTACATGCATTATGGATATAATGGTTTTTATATTTCTTATGTTATAGAGTTTTTTAGTGGTTGATATAATATCACCTAGTCGTTATTTTCTTTCTTTTGAGGGTAATTCCTCCCATACATGTGACCTTCTAATACCCTCGGTGCTAGTTTCCAACCTGGGGCCTACTGGAGGTGGTACATGGGGTTCATTATCTCCTTTTCTCTAATGTTATCCTGGTAGGGTTACCTTTGGAGAGAGGGGGTCATGACATACAAGGTTTACCTTTAAGTTATTTAAAAGTGTCCAACATTCTCTAAACATTGATTTGGAATTCAGTATGTATTGGAACCAAGGTTTTTCATAGTTGTAAATGGATCATATTTTTTGTTTGTTATCAATCCACACTAGGTTGATTAAGGAGTTTACAATACAAGTGACCTTACAGTGTGGGTGGACTCAATGTTGAATGTGGAATCATTTCCTAGGGTTTTCCAATTTTTTGGGATCCAAAATTTGGAGGATGGAGAAAGTTTTTTTTTGGAAATGCAAATATTGTCGTATAAATCAAACAGTAGTATGAAATGTTGAAGGAGTTTTCAAGAGTTGCATGAAAATGAGTTTTCAAGCCCATCTCAGCATAATAAGGCTAAGGAAAGTGTTTATTTTAAGTCTTTATATTTCATGAAAATTATAGTTGCATTAACCCAAAAAATATAGATAGATTTGTGCACAAAAGGTGACGTCAAAATGTTGAGGTTTGGTGAAATAGAAAGTTGTGTGGGAGGGATATGGCATGCAAGGAAGTTGCACAAAGGATCGGCGGTGTCTATAAATAGTCGGTACCTAAATTCCAGAGGGAATATATCTTAATAGATTTTCACGTAGAAAGAGATTCCTAAAACATCCAGTTTATGTGAAAGTTGGAGTTGCTTGACAAAACCAAAAGTTGCACAAAAAATTGAGATATTTCATGAAAGTTTGAATTTTGCTAAAATTTACTTCTTGTGTGAAAGTAAATTTTTTGTAACTTTGTAATAGTTATGTGAATAGTAAGTTTTGAACCACTCTTTTGAGTGAACAGTGCATTCAAGTGCATCGGTTCAGAAATATGGTGCAAGCAGAGCCTTGTGCTAATCAAGGATAAAGACTTATGTACCCAATCTATTAATATGAACTTAAAGTCAATAAAATGAGTAATACTTCACCCAAGGAAGTGATCAAGGGGGATTCGATGGAAGTGATCTAAGGGAGGTAGTGTGTTATCCCTAAAATTCTTGTAAAGGTAGTGTGCATGGCATGAAGTGATTATGTTTGATCTTTTGTATTCTGAAATATCTAGTGAATCTTAGTGGATTCAGGTATGACTAACACACTATCAATGTATTCTCCTTTTAATAGACCTTAGTGGTAAACCAAGTAAAATTGTTGTGTTGTGTTTTTATTTTTGTATATGGGTGCTTAATATTTTCACAATTTCATTAGTCAGGTTTAACGAGTTCCTACCAACATGAGGATAAGATCCATCTCATTGAGAAAAAAATTTGGCACCTTGATTCACATCTACCCTATCAGGGTGTTCTAGGGTCCTACAAGTGGTATCAAAGGGGGGTTATAAGTGTTAAATCTACCCTATGTTGTTGTTTTCATGGATAATTTAGTAAATGTCAGGGGATTTCCCCTTTTTATGGAAGTAACTTCTAGATTTGGAAGAATAAAATTAGATCTCATATGTGATCTCTTGGGATGAAATATCTCTTTTCCACATTTCAAGGTATTTGGGTCTGTGATGTGATAGGTCTTTCTAGGACTAAAAAAGATAGAAAAATGCTTGATGAAGATGACAAAGCCCAAAATTATCTTACTACAGCACCATATTATTAAATCTATTTAAAGGTGATGATCTTCACTATAGAAAAGTCCATGTGGTAGAAATTGGAAAATATATACGAAGGTGATAACAAATTGAATGAGGAAAAACTCAAAAAAATCACAATAAATTTAATGATCTAAAAATGAATCCATATGAAAATGCATATAGTTTCTTTAATTGAATTACTAAAGTTGTTGGAGCTATTAAAGTACTTGGGAAAGAAATCAAGGATATTGTAATTGTGAAGAAAATCTTGAGAAGTCTACCACCCCTATACAATCTAAAAGTGCTAGCCCTTGAGGAAAGAGATTTGTTTAAGATTTCTCTTGATGATCTATTAAGCAGTCTGGTGGATTATAAAATGAGAGTTAAACTAGAAGAAACAAAAATCCAATTAAGAAAGATAATTACATTAAAATACATGGAAAACTTGACATTTCCAAAGTTAGTGATGATGGAGAAGATTTGGATAACAAAATTCTATCTCTTTTTGCCAAAAAATCATGAGAGGAAAAGAGATATTTGAATGAAAGCTTCCTTTGGCTTATTTTCAGTGTGGTAAAGTAGGGAACATTATCGCTTGGTGTTCATGGATATTTGATGATGATTAAAGTTAATTAAAAATCATGCTAAGACCTCATAGAAAGTTCCTTTAAAAGGGATACTTCAAATCAGGAAATAAATTATAGAGAAAGAGCTTCTCCTACAAATAGAAACAAGATAATAACAACTTTTTATAGGATGTAGAACCGAAGTTTAAATCTGATATTGAAGATTCCATGATGGTTATAGTTGAAAAGGTATAACATATGAAATATGAAGATAATCAGTCGAATGGTGTTAATGCCAATGTGGAATTTGAGGGTGCTCTTAATGATCTTGACATTCAAAGAAAGAAAAAAAAATGAGAGATTTATTGAAAGAGTCATCAGAGTGTGTGGATCAACTTGAATTAGAGATTGATCGACTGTAAGGAGAGACGAAATAAATTTTGATAACTCTTAAAAGCTCAAAAGTTGTTGTGGAGTTTAAATTGGGATTGAATAGTAATAAAGAGTCATTGATGAACTTGCATCAATACTAGATTAAAATTATAATATAACTGAGTACCTTGAAGAAGAATTCATTTATTTAAGAATTAAACTAGAAACTAAATCAAAATCAAGGGAAATAAGAAATAAATTATAGTTTAGAAGGTTTTTAGATACATGGCTTCTAGAAATATTTAAATGTGGTTATAAAGGAGTAGATAAATCATTGAATGATCAAAGATATAAATTTATGGTAAAAAATGGAATTTTCTATGATATAAAAACATCAAAGGATGGAAATGGGATGAGCCAAAGTGAAGGGAAGCAGGAAGTTGGAAATGTCACAAAGGCACCTGATGTCCTAACAGAGACAACTTCGAACCAAACAGATAAGAGAGCTGAAAATAATCCTAAATTATCTAGAGAGGATCATAGTTCAAATATCTATACAAAATAAGGGGACATGTGGAGGAATGTAAGTGAGAAAATATTTTCACTTATGAAATGTTAATTATGTGAATTTCTGGATCATACCATGTCTTACTGTGAGGAGGCAAGGAGATATATGGATTGGAAAGCACTTAGAAGTCAAGAATAGAGAATGAGACCATATCCTTCATCATATAGAAGAAATAATATCTATGGATATTGTTTTCATTTTTCTAACTTTGGACTTAAATATATTCATTTAAGGTAGAGGAAAGGTGGGAACAATAACTACAGAACTTTGAGACAAGTCAATATCGCTCAACCAAGCAGAATTACCCTTAACAATAAGTATTCTCATCTGAAAGAAGAATATAAGTATGATTCAACCATGCATATTGAAAATATATTGCAAAGGCCATATTTTTTCTCCATTCAATTAGGTATCTCATGTAAGGTAAAGAAGAAGATTAAGAAAACCAACCTGGAATAAATCACTCTCAAAGCTATAAATAATAGTATCACCTAAATTCTTGATAGTAGACGCTCATCCCAAATGATAGGAAATGTAATTTTTTTTAAGAATGTCAAGAAAATGGTTGATGTGATAGTGATATTTGGCAATGATTGTGCCTTAAAGATCAAAGGTAGTGAAAATACAAAAATAGAAAATGACGAGATAATGAAAATAGAAGTTCTCTACGTGGATGGATTATGTCACAATCTCATCAATGTGTGTCAACTTTGTGCCTTAGGACTGGTAGTGACATTTAATCTGAAGGGGTGAACCATCAAAGGGAAGATATGCAATTCTCTCACAAAAAGATGCATGAAAAATGGTAATTTATGCCAAGTAGAAAATAAATAAAACACTTGTTTCTTAACAATTGAAGAGGAAAACAACTTATGGCATCGGATTTTAGGTTACATTAATCAACAAAGAATGGAAAACTTATCCAAGCTAAAGGATGTTTTTGATATTCCCAATCTGAAGCATGATCGATAAAATAATTGTGATTCTTGTATGCAAGGAAAGATGGTACAAATTATTATCAGTTGAGGAAAAAAGGGAATTTAATCTTCTTTATCTCTTCCACACATATGTGTGTGGTCTAATGAATGTGTATGGTACATATAGAGATAGTTACTTTATTCTTTTTATTGATGATTATAGTGGAATGGCATGTGTAATGCTTATGCAGCACAAAAGGGAAGTGTTTGACTACATAAAGAGATGTCTCTGAAGAGTTGAGAATGAAACTAGCTGCACAATCAAGATATCATGATCTAATAATTGAACAGAATTCACATCCATTGAATTTGAAAATTACCTTGAAAAACATGGTATGAGGTGTCTTTAATGAGAAAACCTCAAAAAAAGGGTTCATTGAACATGGAAATCGATAGGTGAAATATGGACGAAACTATGCTAATTAGAGTTGTGTTTCATGTCATTACTGGAAAGAGGTTGTTCAAGTTATGGTGTACACTCAAAATCGAATAGCTCTAAATATAAGAGAGGACAGGACACCATATAACATATTTAATGGAAGGAAACCCTCACTAAATTATTTTCATATTTTTGGAAGTAAATGTTTCATCTGAAATAAAGAAGAAAATCAAGGAAAGTATGGATATGTTGTAGATGAGGTAATGTTCCTTGGATACTCAATTAAGAGTAAATCATATAAATGCTACAATAATCATCTTAGAAAGATTATAGAGAGTAATGATGTCAGGATCATTAAGGATAAAACTATGGATAATTTGAGGATCTCATGTTTTGATATAATTAAAGATGAAGAGGAAAGTGTACAATGGATAGATTAAAATATAGAAATTATGGAAGGATTTCCCAACATCCAGGGCTCACAAAATGATTATGATTTAGAAGTAGAATCGGAAGATGAAACCATTGCTGAAGAAACTCTACCAAAACCTCACATGAGAAATAGAAGAGCAAAAATTGATCAATCCACCATTATTGGGGATTGGACCACACCTACATAGATAAGAAGAATGAGGAATAAAGCACATTCTACCCTTCTATAAATTGTGGGACCAACCTATTTTAAATAAGCAGCAAAGAATGAATCATGGTCCAAGACCATGAATGAAGAAATAGATCAGATTGATAAAAACTGGACTTGGGATCTTGTTAAGAGACCAGAAAATCACAATGTGATTGGAACAAAGGGGATCTTCAAAAACAAGTTTGATGAGTTAGGAAATGTGATTAGAAACAAGGCTTGCCTAGTGTGTACATGCTATGCACATATTAAAGGAATTGATATTGAATAAATGTTTGCTCCAGTAGCTTAACTAGAGTCAATTAGGATCTTTCTATCCATGGAAATTCAAAGAGGGTACAATGTTTATCAAATGGATGTCAAAACAGTATTATTAAATGGTGTTCTTGAATAAGAAGTCTACATTGAACAACCAGTGGTATTTTTTATTAGAAATGATGAAACAAATGTTTTTATATTAAATAAGGCTCTTTATGGTCTAAAAAGGTACCACGATCATGGTATTCTTGACTAGATGCTTATATGAATAAGCTATAATTTAAAATAGGAGGTTTGGATCATAATATCTATGTGAAAAATTCTCAAAGAGACCAATTTATGGTGATTGTATATGTGAATTATATTATATTTGGTAGAAGTAGGCATGGAGTAGTAGAGGAATTTTCTAATCATGTGAAATTAGAATTTGAAATGTCTATTATCGGTGAACTCACATTCTTTTTGGGGTTACAGGTGATTCAAAATAAGTAATACACCTTCATTTCAAAGGCAAAGTATGCAAGAGATATTCTAAATAAATTCAACATACATGAATCCAAACCAATGTCAACTTCGATTATGGTTGGGAGAAAACATGGAAAGCACAAGGACAAAAAATTTATGGATCCCACCTAGTATAGGAGGATCATTGGAGTCTTATTATACTTGACTACAACATGACTATATTTTATCTTTGCAATATGTTTAGTGACTCACTTCCAAAGTAATCTGAAGGAAGATAATTTTGCAGCAGTTAAAAGAATCATGAGATATATTCAAGGTACTCTCAACATTAGGCTATACTTTGCTACAGGAAGAGTAATGAATTATCGACATTTTCTAATGCTAATTGGGATAGACATGTGTTGGATCAAAATTCCACAAGTGGGGGTGAATTCTTCACTAGAAACAAAAGTGTGGGTTGGTTGAGAAAGAAACCATAAGGCACTTCTCTTAGTATGGATGAAGCACAGTATATCTATGTGATAAAGGCATGAACTCAAATATTGTGGATGAAGTAAAAAATTATTGATATTGGTAATTAGGTGAAATAGCTGATGGTGATACATTGTGACAACAAGAATATGACCGATCTTAAAAAAAATATGACTCAGCACTCTCGTACCAAACATATTGATATTAGATATCATTTCATAAAATAAAAAGTTGAACAAGGTGTGATTATAATAGAGAATTTTAGAACTAATGATCAAGTGACTAACATCTTGACTAAGCCTTTGGCAGCACCAATGTTTGAGAAATATCAGTTGAACCATATCATTCATCCACCTCCCATTGCACGAGGAGGTTACGGTTGATCCCCTCACCCCATTTTTTGTTAACTATTTTAACTTGTTTATGGATGCAATGTAGTTCTAAGAACTACTACAAAACCATATTTTAAGAGCACTGGTATTTATCAATACTATAAAAAAGCGCTGATAAATGACATATTTATCAATGCTAAAGAAAGCACTAATAAATTTAACATTTTATCAACGCTTTTTTTAGCACTGATAAATTGAACCTTTATCAATGCTTTATTTTTAACGCTGATAAAGATAGATTTTAACAGTGGTTTTTAATGCTAATAAAGGTCTAAATAAATAAAATTAAATAATTAAATAAATAAAAATAAAAAAATGATTTTATTAAAAAAAATTAAAAACTTTATTAATTAAATAATTATTGATAAAAATGAATAAATTGGTTGTACATTATAAAATATTAAACATTTTATTAATTAGATAATTATGATAATTAATATTAATAAATTGTATGTATTAAATATATATATATATATATATATATATTAATGTATATATATATATTAATGTATATAAATATGATTTATATATTACAATATATTTACGCGCTTTACATTAAATTATCATATATTTAGTGAATAATGGTTTATAATTAAAAATTAATATGAATTAAAAATACTGACTAATTTTATAGTGCAATGGACATATAATTGAATGTATCATTTGATTTTTCAATTTAACGTAGAACAAATTTGTATTATATTGATTTCACATATATGTAATTAATGCATTTTTATATACAGTGCTCACACACAAAACTTATCCATTTTTTCAATATTGTTAAAGTGTACTTATTTTTAATTTATTCAATTTCACTCATTTTTAACATATATTCATATGCATGCACTTAAAATTAGATATAAATATTATTTTTTAAAAATATTTCTATAATTATAAATAAATAATTATAAAATTAGAATAAATGTATTTAAAAAGGAATATATTTACTATATTTATATTTATATATATTTATTAAGTGTATATATATATATTTAAAAAAAATTATTTATAATTACAATTATAAATCCTTTATTAACGCTTAAGTAATAAGCGCCAATAAAGGTAGTTCTTTATTAGTGTTTTTTTCACGCTAATAAAGATTTGTCTTTATCAGTGCTAAAAAAAGCACTAATAAAATGAATGTTTATCAGCGCTAAAACATTAGTGCTGATAAATATGGATTTTATCGGTGCTTTTTTAGCACTAATAAAGACCTACCTTTATCAGTGCTTATTTGTAAGCACTGATAAAAGCGTACCGATCTATTTAAAAAAACCTAACCATTTGAGAGCTCATCACGATATCAGAAGCTTTCTATGAAATCCACCCATTGTCGGTACTCCTCCTCGATTAATCAAAGCTTGAATCACACTACTTGACTGCCTCTAGTTGCTCGAACATCATCGGACATCATGTGTTCAGTTCCAGTTAGGGTTTATGAAGTGGATTTTCTTCAACCTAGTGAGGTAGGCCTTGCAATTTTCTTTATGTATTTTTCATTTTGCTTTTGATTTCTTATTCGATTATGTCATGATTTATTTGTGGTATGGTCCTTGTATACCATTTTTCTTTTAGATTATGAACAAAATTATTTGTTTATGATCCGTTGTTTGATTGACTATCGATTTTGGATATCATATTTTGGTCTTTTTAAATTGTTATTTAGAATCAATTTTCTTCACTGTCTACATTTGTACACCAGCTTTCTATGCAAGCTTAATTCCTAGTTTTTAATTTATATTGATCATTTGTTGATAATAGTTCCAATTATTACTTATCTATTTATATATAGTGATATTGGTCATTGATCCCTATTCAATATTTCATCTTATTCTTAATACTAAAGGTATTATAATTATAGTTCCATTGTGAGTTAATATGTTTCATGTTCATTCCATGGATGTTTTTGGTATGGTTCCCCAACAGGAAATCTATAACTTGCTTATTTTAGTAATTTTTGAAAAACTTAAGGTGGTTTATTAATAATGGGTTAAATTTTCATGTTACCTTTATAGAACTGTAAATAAAAATCCTTTCATTATAAATATCAAATAAAAAACTAATTATGTTTTCATAATAATCATGATAGCTTTTTATATCATCATTTATGTTGGTGATTAAACTAACCCAAAGAAATAACATGTAATAATCAATATATGAGAATTAACATGGTAATCAAGCTTGATATGAGCAAGGCTTATGATCACGTCGAATGGGGCTTCATCAAAAAAATTCTCACAGGTATGGGTCTGTCTTCGTGGAATGTCGATATTATATTTTGTTGTTTTAGCTCAGCCTGGATTTCAATTGTCTTTATGGGAAAATATTTTGGCTTCTTCAAGGAATTACAAGGTCTTGGCCAAGGAGGCCTCATCTTTCCGAGCATCTTTATAATTACCCATGATGTTCTTAGTCGCATCATTCATCAGATCATCAGTAGCGGTGAGATTATTTCATTTTGTAGAATAATGCTTCTTCCATTTTTATTACACCTCATGTTCGCAGAAGATTCTGTCGTCTTCATCAATGCATCGAGCAGGTCGGTGAGGGGTTTGAATAGGGTCTTGGAGGCCTACTACCACTAGAGTGGGCAAGTCATAAATAATAATAAGAGTAGTTTATTCATATACAATATGTGTTTAGACAATCGGATCCTTTCAGTGAGTAACTCTTTGGGTATGTAAAAGGATGATCTTCCTATGGTTTACCTTGGAGCTCCCCTGTCTTTGAATAACCTGTGGATCTGTGAACTTGATCCCCTTGTTAGAAGAATCACAGAGAGGTTCCACAACTGGAAAAATAGGTACCTATCCTGTGGGGGTAGGATCACGCTGGTTAACAACATTATCCTAACTACCCTGGTCCATGCTCTTTTTGCCATTAAAGTCCCTAAGGGAGTCATTAAAAATATAGACAGGGTTCTCGTAGGTTTTATATGGGATCCCCTGTTCGAGGTAAAACGACATTGGGTCTCTTGGCCTAAATGGAGAGGTCCAGTAGTGAAGGGGGTATTAACGTCTGCAATCTTCATGATACCCTTGCATGAATGCATGTGAAACTGGCTTGGGAAGTGCTGGAGCAGTGCACATTGTGGGGGTAGTCTATACACACCTACTATGTTGGGGACGGGTCTATTCCTGCTGGAGAAACCTCCTCTCTTTGGAAAGTGATTTCTCCTCTGGTTACCTCTCTCAAACCCCATATCTGATGGATCATTGGTGCTGATGCTATCTCTTTCTGGCATGACAACTGGTGCAGTGAGGCCATCGGCTACTCGAGATGCCCTGTTACTGATATCTTATTTAGGGAGGCCAGTCATTATCCATCCTTCATCAATGCAGTTCTGTACAAGAACCACTTGGAGGTTTTCCATATCATTGAGCTCTCTACGGCCCCTGATAAATGTGTGTTCACCCCATCTTCCTCGGGATCGTTCTCCACCAAAGATTACCACTAGGTCCTTCCCCTGCAGCCTGGAGGAGATTCATGGAATTAGGTGCTATGGGACAAGTCTATCCTCACTAAATATAATTTTCTCCTCTAGAGAGTTCATAACAGAGTGCTTCCCACTAACGAAAATGTTAGACAATTTGGTGTGAGCATGGCTTCTAGATATGTCAGTTGTAGAAGGAATCAGGAGGAGACTTCAGTTCATCTATTCTCAGAGAGTGAATGGGCCCAAGAATTTTGGACATTTTTCGGTGATTTTACTTCATTTTCCATTTAAACCATTGTGTAGGATCCCTTCATGGTCTGCTAGTTCCAGGGCTCGAGCGAGGCGGGTTCAGAGAGAAAGGCGTGTACCCTCGTGTTTCATGCAGGATGTTGGTGTCTATGGAAAGCGTGGAATAAGTACATCCATGGTGGGGTGGTTTTGTCCAGTCAAGTGATCATTTCTAGAATCAAATATCTACTTCTCGACATGGCTAAGGATCTCAACATTTGTAGGGAGGCCCCTACTCTATAGTGGCTCAACCTTATCCCTTGTGATGTCCCTTCCATTACTTGCAATATCACCAGTAAATGGGTAAGGTGGCATCCTCCTCCTCGAGGGTTAAAGATCAATATAGATGGTTCATGAATTTCTGGAGTCATGAGTAGAAGGGGATTATTCGTGACTATATCGGCTCGGTCATTCTAGATTTCTCTATTCGGATGGGGCATGGTACCTCGCTTTTGGCTAAATCCAAGGCCATGCTTACAGGTCTTTCAATGTCCTGATAGAGAGTATTGGATATCATGGAAGCTAAAATTGAGTCAATGGTGGTTCACAATGCTCTCCAAGGTCTTGGAGCTACTCCCTGATCAATTGAATACATTTCCCGTAAGTGTCGTGGTCTTCTTAGCACCTACACCAAAGTGTCCCATACTTGGTGGGAAGGTAATAAGGCAGTGGACTACTTGGAATCACTTGACATTCCAAGACTGTAGAGCTTGTTTTTTCACAACTTCCAGAGTCTAAATCCAATAGGGATTAATATCATGAGAAGGAACTCTCTAGGTCTCCATCATTTTAGACCCCTGTAGTCTATTTCCCCTTGCCCGCACCTGTGGGCCTTGTATGCTTTAATTTTTTTTGAATTAAAATTTATATGATGATGATGATTTGTGTTTAATATATTTATTATAGAAGTATAATAATTTTTTTTTATTTTATTAAATTGGTAAATTAGTATTAGGAATAGGTATTTGAATAAGTTAAATGGAAAACAAATATAATAAATTGTTAATTACATATATGAAATCATATCTTCTGTTGAAATATTTCTTCATATTGAATAATTTAAGACATCCTATTAAGACTAGGACCTCTAAAAAGTGTAATGGATGAAAATTATAAATATTATTTGTATCTTATATTGAGGGATCATAATTTTAGTTGTTGTTCTGAAAGGGTGGTGGAGGGGTTCACATTCCTTAATGTGTGATAAATAAAAATATGCATCTCATGTGGATCCAATGTTAAGAAATAATAGATATGTTTTGTACATTACCTATAAATATTAAGGGTGGGTACGCATCATGGAAAATGAAATGAGGATGAGTTGTATATAACTTTCACCTTTGAATGAATTAATAAGATAACACCTACCATATTGGATTAATTATTTTTTTAAATCAAATTACCAATTTTCTTCAACATACTGAAATTCTTTGAAACAAAGCTATAAATGTTGAGTTTCTCTTATTAGAATTTTCTATAATATTCACCTTTGATAATGAATATCTTATGTGTATTTATTTATAAATTGTACAAAATTAATCTTGTATGAACCCAATAGGATGGATATGAATCAAAAATTGATGCACGCTAATTGTTTGAAAAACGAGTATGAAGATGGAGTTAAAGAGTTCATCAAGTTTTCAAGAGAGCATGAAGAAGACCCTACTAAAATCCTATATTTGTGTTTACGTTGTTGTTATTCAAGAAAAATTAGTCCAGAAGAGTTATAAGAACATTTGATTTGTCAAGAAATAGATCAAAGTTATAAATGTTGGACTAAACATGAAGAAAAACTGAATGTGGACACCAATTGGGATGATACTATGGTTTATGAATCATTTCATATGAATACCTTTATAAATGATGATGGAGAATGCATGGAATAAATGACAATGGAAATTAAAGATGGCCTTTGTAATTGTAAAAAGTTGTTTGAGGAGTTAAATAGTTGTTCCAAGAAACCATTTTATACCGGTTGTATTAAATACACAACATTGTCAGTTGTATTAAAGTTATATAATTTGAAAGCTGGAAGCAGATGGAGTGACACCATCTTTATAGAACTACTTGGTCTCCTAAATGATATGATACTAGAAGAAAATAAACTATCATTCCAAACATATAACACTAAAAAAATTTACGTTTAATGGTTATGATATTTAAAAAAATATATGCTTGTCCAAATGATTGCGTATTGTATCATAAGGACCATGAATCACTCATAAAATTCTCTAAGTGTAGAGCAGATCGATACAAGAAAAATGAATCAAGTAATTAGAAACATGTATGGTACTTTCCTATCATTCCATGTTTTAGATGACTATATGGATGTCAAGAAACCGTGATATAATTAACATGGCATGCAGATACAAGAATTAAAGATGGGAACCTACGTCATCCAACAGATTTTACTCATTGGAAGAAAATTGATTATGAGTTTTTTGAATTTGGAAATGAGTCAAGAAAC
The DNA here is from genome assembly GCA_963277665.1 of Viscum album. Taxonomy (NCBI): domain Eukaryota; kingdom Viridiplantae; phylum Streptophyta; class Magnoliopsida; order Santalales; family Viscaceae; genus Viscum; species Viscum album. Next base: position 767,308,748 of record OY728138.1, read on the forward strand.
TTGTGTCTTGCATTATATATAGATGTAATAAATCATTTTGGTGTACAGAGTAGTACTCACAATATATGGCCCATCATTTTAGTAAATTATAACTTTCCTCCATGGTTATTAATGAAGAGAAAATACATTATGTTGTCTATACTTATATCTAGACCAAAGCAACCCAATAATGATATTGATATCTATTTGGATCCATTGATTGGAGATGTTAAATTGATGTGGGATACATGTGTTATAATGTATAATGCTCATAGAAGTGAAGAATTCACATTGAGTTCCATGTTGTACGGAATTATAAACGAATTCCTCTCTTATGGAAATTTATCAGGCTATAGCATTAAAGGAATGTTGGGGTGTCCCATTTGTGAAAAACACACATACTCGGTTTGGTTGAAACATTCCTTAAAGACTGTGTATTTAAAACATCAGAAATTTTCACCTTGACAACATAAATACCAATCCCAGATGATAGCATTAAATGGGAATATCGAACAAGGTAAAACACCATCTCCAATAATGAGTAATAAACTGTACAATAAATTAAAAAATATTGACAATGTTTTTGGTAAAACATTTTTGAAAAACCTTACAAAATCATGTTAGAATAAGCGATTAGTTTTCTTTGAATTACTGTATTAGAGTTGTGTGTATGTCATACATTTTCTTGATATTATTCATGTAGAAAAAAATGTATTTGATGGTTTTATTGGCACGTTACTAAATGTTCCTAGAAAAACGAAATATGGTATCAAGGCTATGTTGGAATTGATTGAAATGGGTATAAGGGAAGAGTTAGCACTGGTGAAGGGTAAAAAGTGGACTTTTCTTCCTCTAGCAGCTTACACTCTATCCAGACAGGAAAAATTACAAATTTTACTTTTCATTACTAGTATAAAAGTTCCATAAGGGTATTCATCAAATATCAAGAATGTTGTGTCAATGACTAATTTGAAGTTATAAGGACTGAAATTACATGGATTTCATGTTTTAATGAAAGATTTAATGTTTGTTTCTTTCCATTGCATTCTATATAAAGTAAATTTGTAGACCCAACAAAGTTTACCATAATGAATAAGGATATTTCAATCATATTGGTGAATTAGAGATGTTCTTACCACCATTATTATTTGATATAATGGTCCACCTTAGTTAGATAGGTTCAACTATATGGCATTTTCCATTACAGATGGATGTACCCCATTGAAAGGTATATGAATATTTTGAAAGGGTATGTAAAGAATCAATCTCCCAACTATATGGTATTTTCCATTATGCTTATGGATGAAGCGATGCACATATCTGGTTCCAAGGATAGAAATCCAATTTATGCACATATGTCATATTTTGGCATTATCAAATAGATATATGAGTTGGATTATGAAACATTTCAAGTACCAATTTTCAATTGCAAATGGGTTGACAATATAAATGGAGTGAAAGTTGATGAAATGGGATTTTTGAAGGTGAATTTCAGTAAGGAAGGGGGAAAAGATGATTCATTCATAATGGCATCACAATCTATGCGAGTATTGTATATATCTGATCCAACAAATAATAATTAGTCAATTGTCCTACTGGAGACTAAAACAAATTTTGATTTAGATGAAAATTCAATCGAGGATAACCCTTTGATTGGGACATCACAATCAGTTTATGTCGGTCTGAATGTAGACAATGTATTGCACATTAGAGGGCACCACAAAGAGGGGATTTGGATTCTTGATAGAGGAACCAAATCCTTGAAACCTTTTAAAAAATAAATAGATTTCATTGAGAAGGTAAGAGTGTTTTTTAATATATTATGTTTTTTTCATAATATTATATGTTCTCTACTGCATTAACATAATCTAAATTAAATATTTGACTACTCATGTAGACAATGTATTCTACACATTATGATGTTACCAATCCCTTAGAATAACAAGCTATAATGAAGGAAACCCTTTGGAAATATGTAAAGGTAATGTTATGATATACTTTCTCTATTTTATTAAAAAAATATAATTAAACATTGATTTAATTTTCATTATTCCTTACAGAGTTCATTTATTTAAAAAAATATATCCATATTTCATGCCTTTGTAAGAAGAGCAATGGCGTTATCTCTACTCAATCACAAAGGTAATATTGATGTTTTCATAGTAAAATAATTGTACATAGAATTGATGTATTTTTTCATATTTATTTTTTAATTTACTAATTTTTATTATTACTCACATAATAATTTTTTTCTTATACAGGTGGATACTTTTATTCAAGTTGGGGTGGTTTGTCCATATTTTATGCCTTTTTGCACCAAAACTTCCATAGAATTATTCTCTCTTAAAATCTTTTCACCCTTACAATGTTGCATTTATCACTTTCTTTCATGTTATCTCCACTGCCTTTTTATGAATAGAAAATATGTTGCCTCTGCTCAATTATAGAGGTAATATTGATGTTTGCATAGAAAAATCATTGTCCATAGAATTAATGTATGGTTTTATATTTATGTTTAATTTATTTCTTTTTAGTATTACTCACATAATAATTTTTTTCTTATACAGGTTGATTCTTTTGTTCGAGTTGGGGTGATTTGTCCATATTTCATGCCTTTATGCACCAAAACTTCCACAGACATCTTCTACCTCAAAACCTTTTGACCCCTATAGTGTTGTATTTATAATTTTATTTCAAGTTATCTCCACTAACTTTATAGGAAGAGAAACGATGATGCATCTGCTCAATTACAGAGGTAATCTTGATGTTTTCACAGTAAAATCATTGTCCATAAAATTAATTTATTATTTTATATTTATGTTTTATTTATTTATTTTTAGTATTACTCACATAATAATTGTTTTCTTATAAAGGTGGATTCTTTTGTTTGAGTTGGGGTGATCTATCCATCTTTCATGCCTTTATTCACCAAAACTTCTACAGAACTCTTCTCCCTCAAAACCTTTCACCCCTATAGTATTGAATTTATAACTTTCTTTCAAGTTATCTCCACTGCCTTTGCAGGAAGAGCAACAACGCTACCTCTGCTCAATTAAAGAGGTAATCTTGATGTTTGCACAGTAAAATCATTTTCCATATAATTAATTTATTGTTTCCTATTTATGTTTAATTTATTTCTTTTTAGTATTACTCACATAATAATTGTTTTCTTATACAAGTAGATTATTTTGTTCGAATTGGGGTGATTTGTCCATCTTTCATGACTTTATGTGCCAAAAATTCCATAGAATTCTTCACCCTAAAAACCTTTCACCCATGTAGTGTTTAAATTTATCACTTTCCTTCAACTTCCCTCCACTGCTCAATCATAGAGTTAATCTTGATATTTGTACAGTAAAATCATTGTCCATATAATTAATGTATTGCTTCATATTTATGTTTAATTTATTCTTTTTTAGAATTACTCATAATAATTATTTTCTTATATAGGTGGATTCTTTTTTTATTTGATGTGGTTTATTTGAAGCTACTCGTATAGTGTTGATAGTTCGATAAAGAAATTCAATGGACTGGTATGACTCCAAGTACTTCTTTCTATTTAAAATTGACATTAATTTTAGTAAAAAGAAAAATGACATACTCAAAACTGAGAAAACATATTCATATTATTTTTATAATTTAATAAAATGATCCATAAGTCATTAGTGATGTGTAAGAATCATTCGCACTTTAATCTGATACACAATGTTCCCGATATGACTCAATGTGTCCGTTATCAGTTTAAAATTGACATTTGACTTTAAAAAGTATCACTCACTAAAAACCAAGAAAATGTGGTCATATTTTCTTAATAATTTAGTCCATCGATTCATAAATCATTTGTGACATGTATGAATTAGTCTCACATCAAATCGACACATGATATGATCTGTATAAGTCAAGGTGTGTGCTTCAAGTTTAAAATGGCATTTTCGTAAAAAAGACAAGTGGCATGCTCAAAACCAATTAAACACATTCATATTGTTTTGATACTTTAGGACAAAAATCCATAATTGATTTGGAATGTGTAGGAATCAGTTGTACCTCAATCTGATGCATAGTGTGACCAGTATGACTCAAAGTGTGTCTTTATTTAAAATTAACATCAATTTTAGTAAAAAACAAACTAACCTACTCAAAACTGAACAAAAAAATTCATATTTTTTTATACTTTAATACAATGATTCCAAAGTGATTTGATACTTACATGAATCATCCTCACTATAATCTGATGCATTGTGTGATCGGTATGACTCCAAGTGCATGTTTTTATTTAAAATTGACATCAATTTTAGTAAAAAGGCCAACTGGCCTACTCAAAACCAAGAAAAATCATTCAAATTTTTTAAATAATTTAGGAAACTGATCTATAATTTATTTCTGATGTGTAAGAATTATCCAAAACTCAATATTATGCACAATGTGATAAGTATGAGTCAAAATGCGTGTTTCAATTTTAAAATGACATTTTAGTAAAAAAGACAAGTGATGTACTCAAAACTGAGAAAACATATTCATATTGTTTTGATACTTTAGTAAAATGATCCATAAGTCATTTGGGATGTGTAGAAATCATCTGCACCTCAATATGATGCACAGTGTGATCGGTATGACTCAAAGTGCATCTTTTTATTTAAAATTGTCATCAATTTTAGTAAAATGGAAAACTATCCTACTCAAAACCGAGAAAACCCATTAAGATTGTTTTGATACTTTACAAAAATGATACATAAGTCATTTTTGACATATAGGAATCAGTTTCACCTCAATATGATACACAATGTGTCTTTTATGACTCAAAGTGTCTGTTATCATTTTAAAATTTCCATTTTAGGTCAAAAAGTGTCACTCACTAAAAATCGACCAAACACGCTTGGATTTTATTGATAATTTAGGAAAACGATTCATAAGTCATTTTGATGTATAAAAATTCATTTAACATCAAACCGATACACGATGTGATCAAAATGAGTCAAAAGTGTGTGTTTCCAGTTTAAAATGACATTTTAGTAAAAAAGAAAAATGACATACTCAAAACCAAGTAAACACATTCAGATTATTTTGATACTTTAGGAAAATAATACACAAGTAATTTTGGGTGTGTAGGAATCATTTTCACCTCAATTAGATGCATGGTGTGACCAATATGACTCCAAATGCGTCTTTTTATTTAAAATTGACATCAATTTTAGTAAAATTAACAATTTCTGTTAATTTATTTCTTTATATTATTACCAACATATGATTTGTTTTCTTATACAGGTGAGTTCTTTTTCTCAAGAAGAGGTGGTTTTTTCAACAATATCATGAGTTGGATTATAATTAAAAGACAAAGGAACATTGATATTTTTTAATGTATGTAATAATTTGTATTTATGTAGTTGTATAAACCAATGTTTGAAATGTCTATAATATAGTGTTTTTTTCTTATGTTTTTGTTGTAAATTTAATTTCATTTAAATCTTATATTGGGACTTTTTTTGTTGATATCTGGTGTGTTTTTGGTGCTAATACGTGTTATTATAGCACATTGTAGTGGTGTTGTAGTGTGTTGTTATAGCACATTGCAGTGGTGTTGCAGTATGTTGTTACAACACGCTGTAGTATGGACCTTTATCAATGTTGATAAAAGGTCCTTTATTAGTGATTCTACAATCACTGATAAAGGAAGACTTTATCAATGCTTCTATAAGCAATAATAAAGGAACACTTTATCATCCCTTTTATAAGTGCTGATAAAATACACTTTATCAGTGATTTTTTATCACTAATAAAATACTAGGGCTTTTAACCTCACTCATGTAGTCAGTGTTTTTCTAACGCTGATAAAGGCCATTTATAGCACTATTAAAGGCCTATTTTGTAGTAGTAAAGGTGGTATATGATCTAAGGGGTGTTTTTTTATACTAAGGTTCCAATAAAGGTTCTTTGGATTTATTTCTAAATGGGGAGAATGAAATTCAATAAATTGAATGTTTTAACGATAAGTGGATTGGTCGGTGGTATCTCGAGGCATGAAAATCTCTTTTTCCACTCTTGTTTTCTACACCAAGATTTTCTCACATAGACATAGAGTGATGGATGAGTAGTTTCATGCTTATTGGGTTTTTTAGGCTATCATATTTATTTAATTTATCTATATATTTCTAACAAACCCATAGGGGGAGATTATTGAAACAAAGATTTTCATAGTTGGAAACAGATTGAATTTTGTGTTTGTTTTCAAACCAAACTGGGTTGATCAAAGAGTTTACAATCCAAGTGTTCTCACAATTTAGGTGACTTTGATATTGAAGATATCAATATTTCCTAGTGTTTTCTAAATTTTTGGGGTCTAAAATTTAGAGGATGGAGAAAGTTGTTTTTGGAAAAGGAAAGATTTTCACGTAAATCAAATAGTTGCACAAAAGGTCAAAGGAGTTTCCTATATTTACACAAAAATTATTTTTCAAGATCTTATAATCAAAATATGACTAAGGAAAGTGTTTTGTACAAGTCTTGAAGTTGCATGAAAATTAGAGTTATGCGAACCTGTGAAATACAGATAAAGTTTCTCACAATAGGAAATATCAAAATGTTGAAGTTCAGCAAACCATAAAGTTTCACACGAGGGTTATAGAATGAAAGGCAGTTGCATGAAGGGTCGGTAGCATCTATAAATAGGTGGGTACCTCCAGTCCAAAGGAAGTCTCTCTCAATGAATATCTGATTCCTCTGCTTCATGAAAGAGTTGAGCAAAGTAGAGTTGCAAGTAAAAATAGATTCGTGAAACATTTAGTTTATGTGAAATTTGGATTTTCATGACAAAACTAAAATTTACGCAACAATTGAAGTGTTGCGTGAAAGTTTGAGTTGCGTAAAAATTGAATTCTTGTGCAAAAGTATAAAAGTTGTGTGATTATGTAAGTATTGTGTGAATATCAAGTTTTGAACATCTGGTTTGAGTAAACCATGCATTCAAGTGCGTTTATTCAAGAATATGGTGCAAGTATAGTCTCGTTCAAATCAGGGACAAATGATTATGTGCCCAATCTATTTATACTACCTTCAAGTCATTAAGTTGAGTATGACTTCACCCAAGGTAGTGAGCAAGGGGGTCGATGGAAGTGATCTGAGGGAGGCAATGTGTTATCCCTAAAAATATTATAATGGCGGTGTTCCTAGCCTAGAGTGGCCATGTTTGATATTTTTTAATACAAAATATCTAGTGAAAATTAGTGTATTTAGGTATGAATGACACACTATCGGCTTATGATCCTTGGACTATCCCTTAATGGTGAACTAAGTAAAATTGTTGTGTTGTGTTTCTATTTCTACATATGGGTATTTAATATTGTTATGATTCTATCAAATGTGATCAACGAGTTCCTATAAATGTGGGGAAAAGATATGTCTCATTGAGAGAGAAAGTTGACACCCTAATTCACCCCTCCCCTCTCAGGGTGTTCTATAGTCCTACAATATGACTTATCACCCCCAAATCGATGGAAAAACTGAGCAGACTATCCATACACTTGAGGAGATGTTGAGAGCATGCACGATGGTCTTCAAAATAGGATAGGATAAACATATTCCTCTGGTCAAGTTTTCATACAATAATAGCTTTCATTCAAGCATATAAACAGATCTTTATGAATCCATTTATGGGAATATATGTAGAACACTTGTGTTGTGGGATGAAGTTAGTGAAAGCAAGCTGTTGGGACCTAAAATGACTAAATAAATGGTATAAAAGGTTAAGATCATTCAGTAACACACCAAAAATTCTAAAATTTGACATAAGGTATTTGGTTAAAATCATTGATGAGACCTGAAGTTTAAGGTTAGAGATAAAATGTTCCTTTTTATATCTCCATGAAAGAGAGATGTGAGATTTTGGAAGAATGGAAAGCTAAGTCCCAGATATATCGGCCCCTTAGAGATTCTTGATTGTATCAAATTTTTAGCCTATTGACTAGCACTGTTATTAACCTTGTCTCAAGTACATGACATTTTCCATGTATCCCTCTTGAGGAAGTACATACTAGATCTCTCACCTGTTCTAAATTTGAAGGTAGTACAACTAAAAAATGATCTCTCATATGAGGAGTAACCAGTGAAGATCTTGTACTATAGAGACAAATTTCTACATAACAAGACAACTAACCAAGTCAAATTACTTTGGCAGAACCATAAGTATGAGGTGGCGACATGAGAACCAAAGGAAGCAATAAAATAGAAGTACCCTTACATGTTTTCACCTTAGTATGTAAAATAAAAACTCAAGGATGAAATTTCTTAAGGGGGAATAATGTAATGACCTTGAATTTTATAAATGGAATTTCCCTTTCTGATTATATAATAATGTGATATTTAGTAATGTAGTATTATATAAAACATATGCAATACATAATGAAAACTATAAACATTTTATTATTTTGACTTGGACATTAAATTTAAAGAATAAATATGTCCATAATAATTGAAAGTATTACAATTGGAAAAAAATAGAAAATTAAATAATTGTACTATAAAAATTTAGATATGCTCGATCCCTTAGAATAATCGCACTCACAGACAACACTGTAGAAATGAAAAAGAATTTTATTAATGAAATATTCAATTTGAAAATGAAAATATATATAACCTTAACAGAAAATAAAATTGAATGAATAATGAATAAAATGTGTGGTATTTATAGAAAGTATGGAATCCATATAACCATTACAAATATAACCAATTGAATTGTAATTTGACTATTAGAATAGTAGTCTGACTATTAGGAATAGCTACCTAACCATTAGAATAGTAGCCTCACTTATGTAATTCTAAAATAATATTTAGGTATCTTATAAAATTAAAACATGATATATTTATATCATAATACAAGTAAACAAATGTTTTAAAAATGATAAAATAAGTGTTTGTATTTTTGTAAAACATATATGTTTTATTTTCATTTTTATTACAAATATAAAGTTTTCAAAAAAAATATTTTCATAAAATGTGTTTATAAAATAATATTAAGTTTCATTGTAATATAAATGTAATTTTATGAGACCATCAATAATTTATCAAATCATAAAAGAATGATCATAATATTAAAATTTGTATTTTTCAAACAAATAAGGATCGTATTGAAAAATCAAATTCGCCATATTTAGAAAAATATTTTCATAAAATCGATTTCATTTTTTTAATATACATATATAAAAATGGTTAGAGTGAATTTTTGTTATTTTTCTAAAATAATTGAATTTTTGGTTAATAATGAAATGTGGTATTTAACATTATAAATTAAATATATGATTTATTTTATATGGGATGATGTAAGAACCCATTATTTTGAACTCACGTGCTCGAATTACTATATATAGTCACAATAATCAACACTGTTAGTAGTTTTGAGGAAAAATAATAAACTAATAAATATAATATTCAAAAAACACCCCTTTTCTCCCCTTATAAATACATCCCCTCATCATCCCTTATCATCAAACCTTTTAAGACTTAGAGCTTACAAAAATATCTACCCAACTCTCGCATCATATTTATAATATTTTTTCTCCTAAAAAGACTAATACCAAGGTACCTTATATAGAAGCTTAAGAGGAGACTTCCAAAGGAGAAAGTAACACTCTAAATCGAGCATTGATTATTTCTTTCCTTATTCTACCTCCCCAATCCCTCATTATACATGATGGTATTATAACATTAGTATTTTTAATATACCAAAATTTTTATTATATCCATGGAATATCCCCTTCCTTTCTTCTAATATTTTAAAAATGAAAACATCATCCATATTATGTTAGTTCACCACCTTTGTAGATGATGGGTTTTTGTTTTTCATTACTAACTTCATGGAAGATTTAAATTTACTTATAAAATATTCATATTATATATTTCTTCATAAGAATTAATGAATATATAGCCATAATATTAAACAAAAATAAATCTAGTTCATGATGGTCGGTAAAACCGCCTAAATGAACTGACCATATAACGTTAAAAAATATACTAAATGAATCATCCCTATGTTGGAACACATATAGATATTTTGGGTCATTTAAATATATATAAGTAAGTTAATATCATTTCATTTCACTTTTATAACTATAGTCCCATTTGAAAATGACTTCAATAATTATCCACAAGTGATCTGACCTTGGAACCTTGAAATGAACGCCCTCGGAACAAAAAAAATAAACTTTACATCTCATTTAAATAGTTGTAAATGAACATAATATAATTATATAAAATCAAATAGATGGATTTTTTTTAATTAATTGATTGATTAATCTAATTTTATTATTCCGGATGTTAAGTGAAAGTGCAGAAAGATTCTGTACCTAAGGGAAGGGATCTTTCCAAACCACCCCATTTTATTTGGGTTATGTTTTCTCTCTCTTTACCTCACTTTCTCTCACTATTATTCTTATTTACTTCTTTTATATTCTATATATATGTCGCACACATACATACCTAGTTCAATTCACATTTCCTTGATGGGGATATACATGTTTTAAATGTTCCCTACTCAATTTCTTTTGTTAAGCAGAACTGATTAAAGGGAACAACTTTGTTTTCTTTCCTCATTTCAAGTACCAACCAATTAAATGTATTTAACCTTATATGTTTTCTGAAAACACCCATTTTATTATGGAAAAACATTTTAGTTAATTTATTTTTTTATGGAAATTATTATTCCCTTACCCACTTTAATGATTCTTTACCCTTTTTTCAAAAACCCACTTAAAAGGAATATTTTCAAAATTATTTCTCCACTCCTTATTATGTCCTCAATTCACATGGGATTAATTTTTATGTCTAATGATTCTTTATTTATCTATTAATTACCAATAATTATCCAATCCCTTCTTTTATGGGATTCATTATGATATGAAATTTGGACATGTTATAAGACATAATTATGTAACTGACACACGCCAGTCATGGATCATGGAAAAATAATATTTTAATTACCAAAGTATAGTATAATAGTTGATTCTAGGTAATCTTTTGAAGAGTAGTGCACGCAAAACAAGGTTTTAAATTTTTAATTAGTTCTCAAAAATAATTTGGTTTTAATTGAATTTTAATGATGTGTGAGAAATAAGAATCTTGGTTTGGTCGGTTTTAAACAAATAAGAAAGATAGTGATCGGGGTAAGTTTGGCTAGACCTAGTGTTGCACTATCATGGATTCCATGTTTGTCCCTTTTTTCCTTACTTTGTCTGGTTAGAGATAGATTCATCTATCTAGTCCTTTCTCCACCTTGTCTAAATAATTATGATAATAATATTCCTATTTGAAACTTCAAGTGGGTCTTTTCTCATTCTCATGTGTGTAACGACCATCAAGCACTCACCACCCAATCCTAATCTATTCCACCATATATAGAAGAGAATTGGGTGGAGGGAGATATGATCATTGACCCAAGAAATTTAAATTAATAGAATTAAAACCTAACACAACCTCATTTGGAATTTAGAACTGAATTTATAATTGAAACCATATTAAGAAAGAAGAAGGGGCCTTATTAAATTGAAGCACAAGAACTCAACTAAGCACATCGGTCCATCCCCCCTTCCTGGTCATTCAATGAAACTACCCCTCCATGGATGGGGAAGTATAGATGATGTGGGATAGTGGAGAAATTATAATAAAAGAAAAATAACAAAAAGAAATAAATATAAATAAATCTTTCGTCCAATGTTTCCCTCACAGGTTGATTTGAGGGTGTGAGGATGGAATTGAATGACTTGAGAGGTGGGAGATCCTATCTTTTTATAGTCATAATTTTTCCTCCACATTTTGGTGCATTGAATCCCCAATTAATGATTGAATAACGCATTTCTCCCTTCATGAAAGTTCTTAAAAAATTTCTTGGATATCCACCCTCAAAATTTCAGAGTATTTTCATGCTTGGTTAGGGAGTTATGGCCTTTTTAATCAAAGCATTTATTATGTTCGGGTAGACTCTCCATGTTTCACATATAACACATTAATGACCATGAAAAAGACCTCTTCACACATTGTATCCTTCATAAAATTTTTTTATCATTGTCTTGGGCATATACGCTCCAAATTTTGGTGTAATTGGACACCTCATGTACAAGTTATGAATTTTTTATTTGAGGTTGATTTTTATGAATGAAATTTCCAGGAAGCTTCCTTCAATTGAGTTCATTCAAAAGCCACCATAATAGATTCCAAACTCCATAAAATTTAATGTGCGAACATGCCTTTGATTCCTCTTTCATCTTTAATGAAATCACCTCAATTGGAGGTGTGTAGGCTGAGATGTGATTCCGTTACTGTGGTAGGGTCCACGTTGTTTATCCAGAAAAATCTTCAACTTAATTGATTTTTTAAGACATCTAAATGCTCAAATCATCCTCTGGTCTAGAAGAGAAAGATTAAGGAAATAAATCAAGGATTCCAAAAAAAGAATCATTCAATTTGGAATTATATTTTTAATAAAATGACCAAAATACCCTTGATGTGAAAATATGTCAAAGATCCAGATTTAAGAAACATTCCATTTTTAGCCCAACACATACCAAAAATATTAAAATCATGCAAATCATCTCAAATTGACAGTGTATGAGATTAAATCATTGAAAATTATATAAAAAATGATAAAAATATTAGCTCTACCAGTAACCCATTTTATTTTCATGGGTATTTCTTATACTTATGCCTTATGTTTTATTTCCATAAATTACACACATATTCATGTACATGTTATGATAGATTTTCCTGGATAGCTCTCCAATTCATTGGGTAATATGTATGTCTCATGAGACGATATGTATGGGATTAGGGAGTAAAACTAATCCATGATGGGACTTTGTCCACCATGTGATGTTGTCTTGGCGGTTAGCCTTGACTTATACTTATGTCATATTTTATATTGTTTTTACATTACTATTTTTCCATGATCTTATGATTCCATCTTCTTTATGTCATGCTTATATATGATTATTCATGATCCTTGCCTTTTGTGATATCATATTATGCCATTTGACTCATATGTTTATTCACTTATTAGGATTTTTATCTCATCCCTTTTATTTATTCATTCCCTAGGTTATCCAATGTATTTTTAGGATCCCATGGGTATTTAGGTTCTCATTATGGATAATATATATATATATATATATATATATTGTGTTTTAATCTCATTTTGATGTATTATGAACTTGATATTCCAAATACACTAGGCCTATCGGTCTTTGGGTAGTTTTTATTTGATATTTATGTTAAAAAACATGTAATAATATGTGTAAGAGGTAGTATGATGCTTTTTAGGTGTATGAATTTTTTTGGGTGAGTTTTCATTTCTAGAAAAGATGTTTTCACAGTTTGGTGGTTTTGAAATGTCATTGTTTTGAACTTGTATATTATTTTGTAAATTATTTGGTTTTATAGAAAGTAATTTATTGATGATTTGAATATTTAAAAAAGTGATTTAATTTTGATATTTTTTTCTATTTTTTATGACCAATCATTAAAGTTGATATGTTTTTGGATTGAGGGGTATACTTGAAAGTGTTTGTTTTGAATTGTTTTCATGAAATTTGTAGGGGATAGGTTGATTTGAGTTTCATATGGATTGAAAATTTATAATTCAATCTTTAACCATATGTAATATAAAAAATAGTCATATTTGGTTGTGAATTGTGTTTTGGGGATATTGAGTTCTTGAATATCCATGTTGTTATTGTTATTAACTGTATGAAGTTCTAATTATTTTTGGTATATTTTTTCACACCATTTGAAGCAAAGATGAATCCAAATAGCTATCTGATTTTCAATATCCACTCATCACTAGTTGGTATTATAACCAAAAAATTATTTTATAATGAAATTATGCTGTTTTTTAGGTGTATTGAATTGTTTGGGTGAGTTTTTATTCACAAGAAAGATGTTTTCATAGTTCAGTGGTTTTGAAATATTGTTATTTTGAAGTTATATATTCATTTGTAAATTCTTTAGTTTTATGGAAAATAGTTTGGTGGTGATTTTAATATTTATAAAGTTTATTTAATTTTAATAATGGTCACTATTGTCTATAATGAAGCATTAAATATGGAATGTGTTTGGATTGAAGAGTATTACTTGAAATTTTTTATTTGGAATTATTTCATGACATTTGTGGGGATAGATTTATTTGAGTTTTATATTGATTTAAAGCATGTAATTAAATCTTTAGAAATATGTAATATAACTAAATAGGAATATTAGGTTAATTGTTTATGTCTTTTGGTTACAAATTATAATTTTGGGATATTGATTTTTTGAATAGCCATGTCATTATTACTATTAATTGTATGAGGTTCTGATTATTTTTATGTTATTTTTCATAGTAATTGAATCAAAGATGAATCCAAATGGATAACTAATCCTCAATAGAAACTCATCACTCATTAGTATAATAGATAATAAATTATTTTATAATTAAAATATACTTTTTCTGAGGTATATGACATTGTTTGGGTGAGTTTTCATTTCCAAAAATATTTTTTTAAGGTTCATTGGTTTTGAAATGTCATTATTTTGAACTTTTATATTCATTTTTAAATTATTTATCTTATAAAAAACCCATAAATTATGTTTTTGGGTTTTTTAGGTTGTTTTTATTGAAAAATAATGTTGAAAAAGTTCCAATGGTGTGAATCTTGATACATTCATGAAGAGATAGTTTCTGGAAGTATTTGGAGTTGGTTTTGTTTTGGTCAAGAAAATTCAGATCGAAGTAAGAAATATTGTGAAAGAATTATATGGTTCCATGAAATAATTATGTGGATCATGATCCTATAAAATAATTACATGGAGGTAGAATCTCATGAAATAATTACATGAAGGAAATATGTCTTGAAAGAATTATATAGAGCTATAGAATATTTATACGAGTAAAAGGAACCACTAAAGTTTTATGCAAATGAAGATTAATGTGAAATACTTATATGGTGGTAGGAAGTTGTGAACTTTTTACATAGAGGTGGTGTCATTTATGAATGGAAGGAATAAGTGGTGTGCAGACCATGAACAATTGATCATATATGGGTGGCGTGAAACTCAACACATGGATGATCATTTTTATATAGAGCTCTTCATTTATCATTGGAAGGCATTATATTTTATGAAATTGTAATATTTTACATGGAGAAAATTTTCCAGGGTCCTTTTTCTATAAATTGACTTTAAATAACTTCATTAAACATTTAGAAGGTATTTGAGGAGGATTAAAGTGAGTTAACCACTTTGTTTTTTCAAAGTATAGAGTTATCTGAATAGATCACATAAACCAACTTCTTATGCAAAAGTATTATTAAAATTAGTCAATTCCATAAAGAAATTACATAGATCAAGAAGCACCAAAAAAATTATGCATACTTGGTGGAACCATGTAAAACTTATGAAAATAGTGTTTTTTATAAAGAACTTACATGTTCAATCTTATGTGGAGAATATTTTACACATAGTTAAATTTTCAAGGGGAAAATATTATGCAGTAAAGTGAAATTCACAACTTTTATGAAAGAGGGGATTTATTTCCTACCAAGGTATGTGTCAATAGTTTCTATGGTAAGTCATATTATTTTAAGATTCTTCTATAGGAGTAATAAGTTTTCTTTAATTGAGAGAGTAGTGAGCTCTTAGTTTTAATTGCTTATAGACGGAGGGGATAGTGATTCTGATCCAAAAATCTAAATAATAGTGTGATTTAGAGGATTTTGGTACATTAACACATAGTTGAGTGTATGGTCATTGGATATATCCTAGTGAGGGTGAACTAAGTAAAATTTTTCCACATCTCATGCATGATTTTATTTTCATTATACATTTTTATGAGATAAATAGATAAGTGTGTTCATCTCAAAATGGAATAATATCAATATGGGAATTATATTAAAGATCCATACCCTGATTCACCCCCCTCTTAGGGTATTATTTAGGTTAAGAGGTTTTGATGTGTTGTAAATAAACTTTTTGTGATAAAAGAAGGTTTGATTTAGTGTTTTATTTTATTGTAAAACCTAAATCGCTTATGATGATTAGTGATATAATATTAATGTCCCAAATATGTTCTTAATGTTTGTAGAAACATGTTTGTTATCAACAGTATGATGTTTCCTTAAGGAATTTTCCTTGAGAAGTTTTTGGATATAATGTTACTGGATGAAGAAGGTAGAGTTAAATGGACGAAGGTATAAAATTCTAATCAAATAGAGGCTAGTAGATAGAGTTGATCAGACCAAGATGATTAAATGTAAGATGGAACCAAATGATATCTCAAATGAATCCTCATTTTCATCGAAAAAATATCTCTAGAAAAACAAATAAGGATGTGCTTTATTGTTCCTAAAGTATCAAACATCTGGATTATGGAATGTTATCATGATCCAAGCTTAATTATTAAGGGGGATATTGAGGTTCAATTGTACAAAGTTAATTCTATGAAGTTTTGTGAAGTACGCCAAACTACTGTTATTAGAAAAAGGTGCGACTATGAAAAGTTCAAGATGGGAAGTAATGAAGTTTTACAATTCAGAGTTCAAGGATTATGAAGACATAGAGTTATAGTGGCACAAATTATTATCATACAAACATGTATTAAGTCTACCGATCAAATGGAGATTGAAGAAGTATCAAATATAGGACTCTAGGTAATGTCATTGGATAGTGTCCATCAAATGAACTTTTACAGATTATTCTTATATAGTTAATCAAATGTTCCAAAGTTTATTAGTTCATCAATCGTAGAATAGGTTGGAGTCCACCAAATGAACATTTATATGTTCATCAGACAAAATAATGTTTGCTTTTGTATGAAATCTATAGGATGGACTTGTATCATGATATGAAGTGAAGAAGTTACAAAATGATCGGACATAAGTATCTAATTCATCAGATAGAATTATCCGTATTAAGTCATCGAATAAATGTTTCTAAATGAATTTAATTGGACAAAGGTTTCCTAGAAAAGGAAACAAATGAAGGTTTCTAAAGTAAGTTATCAGATAAAGGAAGAATCTTGAAAAATATTTTGAGATGTTTCTATGAATTTGTGAAGGAACACCAGATGGATTTTTCACCGGATGGAAGAGTTGTTAGGAAGGTGTACCAGATGAAAGGTTTGAATATCTTTATGAAGTTTTTGAAAAGTTTTTAATGTGATGATGTTGGGTTGAACATTCAATGTTTCATTAATCGTAAAGGGAAGAATCGTGATTTTAGTCAAGATTTTAAGGATTTTGAAGATGAATGTTATCGCTAATTTGTTAGGAAAGTTCCTAACTTTCAGGAACGTTTATGGTGGTCAACACATTAAAAGTTTTGAGAAATATTCCCAATATATGAGTGGGAAAATTTGAATTTGAATTTTCATAAGTATTCATTTTCTTCTAAAGTTTTGGAAGATGGGTGCCTATATAAAGGGGTGAAGGCACCATACAATGTAACACTATTGTTACACACAATATAGAAGAAGTAATGGAGGTTTTATGGTATAATTTTATAACCAAGGGATCTCTTGGTTGAAATAGAAATACCAAATAGAGTTTTCAATCTTTTGTTATTGAACAAAAATTGTGCAGAGAAGTAATTAGACAAGGATTTGGTTGATATTAGTTGAAGTGGTACCAAACAAAGTTTTCTATTAGTCAGTATCAGATAGACGAGGTACCAAATATAGGGAATCAGGCTGACATATCAGACATAGTGTACCAGATGGAGCTTACCAGAAAAACTACTACCAGATGGAAGAAAATTCTTCCTCCTTATTGTGTAAGAATGAGAATAAAAAGAATAACTTTAAATAATATCAATTGTGAATATATTTCAAACAACACAGTGACAACGTATTGAATCCAGTCAGTTAAGGTTCTTACTGTTGCTACAAAACATTGTTAAATCATTTTATCTATATGAGGAAAATATGCATTATCAGAAGTAATATAGTTCTACATAAGTGAAGGATATTACATACTTGTTATAACCACCCAAAAGGATTATTTTCTAGTGGTTCTTGTGGTCTTGTATTACTTCCAAACCATGATAAATACTAGATACTCTTATTGAGTAGTGAACCTTATAAATACTTATGTTCATGTGGTTATGATTTTTTTCTATTTTCCAGTAGAGACGTTTATCACTAATTGGAGGTGAAGGTTGTTTCTTAAGTAAGAAAACATAAAAAAGAGAAGATAATTCACCCCTCCCCCTCTCAGTGATCACACAGATCCTTATTGGACCATTGAAGTGGTATTAGAGGGAGGTTCCCTACATTGACTCTTTGATGAAGTTTGATGAAAAGGAAAGCTACCATGGATGGTCAGAACTCCATGAATAGTATGAGAGTTCATTTCTTTGATGGGAAAACTTTGATATCTAGAAGGAAATTGTGTTTCCATATCTTATATTCATTGGCTATGAAGTTCTTGAATCTGTTATAGATGGATTCCCTCCTCCTATAGAGGGTGTTCCCTTAACTACTGATGATAAGAAGAATTTGGAGAATTATGAGTGACCCAAAAATAATATATTTTCCACATTCTCTGAAAGTGAATTTCTGAGGGTCAAAGGTATTGGAATAACTAAAGGCATCTAGGATAAGTTAAAGAATATTTATGAAAGAAATATGAAAGTGAAGAAATAAAAGTTACAAATATGGATATTGAAGTATGAAGATATTAATATGGGTGATGAAGAATCAGTTGGTGACTTCTTTACAATATTTAATGACATTGTTAGCACCATAATATGTTTTTATGGTATTTTAGAACATTTAGATATTGTTGAAAATATTCTAAGAATTATTCTAGAAAAAATTCATGCCAAAGTGTCATCCATAGAAGATATATATCCTAAAACTCTATCTCTAGATGATCTACATAAAATTCTAATCACATAAGAAATTAAAAGATCAAAGGTTATGAAGAACAAAGAAAATTTTGATTGAGAAATTTCTTTCAAATATTTTAGGAATGGAAAATATAAAAAAGTTCTCGATGAAGAAGTCAATGACTTTGACACCAAATATGAGGCATGTAAAAAAATTATGAATTTATGTCTTTATTTTCTAAAAGGGTGAAACAGGATATGGGTAAGTGCAAAGGAAAGTTACCACTAAAGTGTTTTAGTTGTAGAGCCATTGGACATTTCATAACAAATTTTCCATGGTGAAAGGAAGATGAAGAAAGTGAACAAGAAGATGTAAATTCAAGAAGATCCCTAAATAAGAAGGAAAAAAGTAAAATTTATATTCAATGGGAAAGGATAATAATCTATCTAAATATAATAGGTGAATTTTTTTGTCTAAATGTGATGAGGATGATAATAGTGAAGTGGAAGCTGAAAACTCCAGTGATGATGATGCTGGAAATTTACTTATTGAAAAAGTGAATGATGAAAATTTCACAAGTGATAAAAGAAGAAGCTCTGTAGAATAATAAGACGAGACTCATATAGATTTTATTATTAAAATAGAGTTGAGAGAATGTCTCTTAAAATATTGTTCAACTTGAAAGAGAAAACAAGAAGTTGAAGAAAGAATATATTTAAGTAAGAAAAAAAAAATATTTTCTTGAAGAAAAAATCAACTTGATTGATGATTTGAAGAAGTTTCTTAATGAATATAAATATCTCAATATCAATCCTAGAGAAAATATAAAGGTTAAGAAGAAATAATTTGATATTATTCAATAAAAAACTTGTTGAAACCGAGAAAGGAATAAAAAACTTTCAAAACCCAGTCTCAAAAGTTGGTGAAATTTCTAAAAAATATAAACATCAGGAGGATCAAAAAAATTTATCCTCAAAGATTAATTATAAGGCTAAATATGTTCAAAATATAAATCAAGTTAAAAAGACCATATATGTTTCCAAAATAAGCAAAGTCGAAAATCTTGAAATTTATAAGGTTTAAAAGTCTAAACCCAAAGATACTACTATTAGAGATATTATTAAGGTTGATAAGAAATCTAACTTGAAGAATAATATTCTATAAGGATAACAAAACTTTGGTACATAATAAAGTGCCAAAGAGATGGAAAGAAATATGATAGAAATCAGGTACATGGTTATGAATAACATGTAAGTTACATAGGAAAATATTCTTTCTATGGATATTTCTGATACTATAGAGACTTTGGGTATATGAAAAAGATATTTTGATTTAATCATCAACATTACAATGAATCCAAGAGGAACTAGAGGCAGAGTTTGAGGGAGATTCAACCCACTCAAAGAAGACAACCCGGGAAAGTTAATTTTAAAATTAAAAATAGATTCCAACCTCTAGAAACTATTTGTGAAAGATGCAATCAACTTAGACATATTGCTAAAGGATTTCTTATTATATTACCGGCATAAAAAAAATTTATATAAAAAATCTAAAAATCCGCATGATTAGGAATAAAAAATTAAGGAGAAGGTATTGGTTATTGAAATTGATCTCAAATCTACTAAATTTGAATGACCTTGGATACTAGACAGTGGGTGTTATTTATATATAATTGGATATTTAAAGTTGTTAAATAATGTGAAGGTTTACAAAGAAGGGACAATGATGTTTGTAAATTATGAGTCCATCAGAATCAAATACATTGGATCTGCTATCATTGTAAAATAAAAGTTAAAATCCAAAAGAGCCTTATTTGTTGATAGACCAAAACCCAAATTGTTAAGTGTTTCACAACTCTTTGATGAAGGAAATAAATTTGTGTTTATAAGATATAGTTTTCTTGTTAAACGACTTGAATATGGGAAAGTTATTATAAGTGAGAAATAGAGCAAGGGAAACTTGTTTCAAGTTGGTGATGCATAGACTTTATGTTATCTTTTCATGATGGAATAAAATAAACTATGACATAATAGGTTGGGAAATACACGGTAGAGAAATATGAGTGAGATGACAAGGATAGAAAGTATTTTTGATATTTCTGACATGAAAATAAGAAGAGTTTGGTGTTGTTCCATATGATAGAAAGGAAATATTACAAACTTACTAAGAAAGTTAAGATACATTCAACTTGTCCCATGGAGTTGATACATTATGAAATATGTGCGCCCATGAGAAAGCAATCAAAAAATAAATATAAGTACTCTATTTACATTATTGATGAATTTAATCATATTACATGTATTATATTTTTGAAACAAAAATCAGATGCTCTAAAAATGTTTAAGAGTTTTAAGTGAAGTGTAAAGAAGGAATGTAGATATTCCATTAATAATATTTGGAATCACAATGGTTATGAATATAGAAATGTAAAGTTTAAATATTATCTTTAAAATCTTGGAATTCCTTATAAATTTTGTGCACCATACATACCACAATATAATAGTGTTACTGAAAGAAGAAATAGAAGTTTAGTTGAGATGGCATAAACTACGTGGATTGAACATGATACTCCTTGATACTTATGAAGGTAAGATATTGAAGTATCCATTCACATTTAGAATTTTTGTTTCTATAGGACAAAATCTGATATGACTCCTTATGAAATGCATTACATTGAAACCCCATGTTTAAAATGCATAAGGTTTTTTGGCAGTCCCCATGTTATCAAAGTCAAGGATGAAAATATTGGGAGGTTTTATCAAATATGTTTTGATGGAATATTTATTGGATACCATTCTAATGGCAGGGGATACATGTGTTATAATAAAGAAACATGAAATATTGTTTTATTAGTAGATTTGAAAGTGTTGGAACATTCTAATCACAATAATCTACAAATATAAGAGAAAGTGAAGATGAAATTTTTATTATTGAACAACATAACAATGTTTAAAATAGAGGTAAATACATTGAATCCTTTCAATATAGAGATTCTAAATCAACTATTTCAAGTGATGAGGAACAATCTCTTTCATCTCATCCTAGGCTAAGGAAATAGGCAAAGCTCCAAAATATCATTGGAAATCAAGGGAAACAAGTTCAAACTAAAAGAACATCAAGATTTGTTTCACATACTTACTTGTATTCGCAGGCTTATCCAATAGATGTTGAAGAATATTTAGAGCATCAATAATAGATTGATACTTTGAATTAATAATTGAAACAAATTGAGAATAATTAAACATGGGAACTTATACCCAAACCAAAAGATAAAAACGTGATTGATATAAAGTGGGTGTTCTGAAACAAGTTGAATGAAGAAGGTTAAGTCATATGAAAGTAATCTAGAATAGTTTTTAAAGGCTACTAATAGCTTAAAATCATTGATTTCTATGAGACCTTTTCTCTAATAGAGAGACTTAAAACTAGTTGAATCTTTGTTTCTATTATTTCTCAATGAAAATACAAATGGATGTCAAGTCTGTTTTTTTTTGTAATAGGGAGATGGAAGAAGAATTTTATATTGAGCAACCAAGTGGTTTATTACTTGATAAAAAATAAAGATATGTTTTCAAGTTAAAAGAAATATTTTTATGGATTAAAAAAATATCTAAGATCTTGGTACTCTAATATTGATACTTTCTTGAAGAAGTTGAAGTTTAGAAAAAAGAAGAGTTGATATCAACCTCCACATAAAATAAAATCAAGATGGTTTCGTTGTTCTTAGGATGCGACACTTACCTTTGGAATAAAATTTGACGATATTATGAGATGGATGAATTGATGCATGGAGATTTTTCGAGGATCCCTGATCAATATTATATTTATCTAATCATACAATTTAGTGCACACTCAGGGTCAGTCTCGAGGAGGCAACTTAGACAACACTGGAATTCTATTGTCACTACTTAAATTCTAACTAATATAAAAATAAATAATATAAAGATGATGAGTTTGGAATATGCATGAAATATTTATATATATATAAATTCAATGTGAAAAAAATGAAGTTAGAAAGAAATAAGGAATACACTCATTCTTATGTGGTCATAATGATGGATATCATTATTCATTAAAATATTCTCGATGCTCAATTTAATGTAATGATCAAGATTTGTCACACTTTACCATCTCATTCAAATTTTTATTACCCCAAAACCAAGATCTATGCATGTGGGAAAATACTCTTCTTAAAGTTGGCTAGGAGATCTCTTCACCAACCATCACTACCCAAACCGTACCCCATCATATACATGAGTTAGATAGTAAAGGGAATGATGAATGATGAATGAGAAGAAGAACTCAGTGGCAGAGAAAATGGGTCAATCACACACCACAATCAATTTAACTACCATACAAATTCTTAGAATTAAATAAATATTTTGAAATTTAAGTTAAATTTAACTCAATAAACCACCATTTTCTCCCTCAAACAAACACCAAGGTTAGTTCCCCATTCTCATGGAGTTAGAAAAGAACAATGTGGGAGAAACACATAAATGTAAAAATGAGTGAATGAGGTATGAAGAAGAAGACTAATATATATTAAAAGTATAAAAATATAATAAATTAAAAAATAAACTCTAAATATACACAAAATGGACACTAATTTTTCAACCCTTTGGAAAAGAGAGAGGATATATTTTTACAGGAAAAGAGGTGAAATTTTGGTTCCGGAATTTTCATCCGGAATTCTACATGTGGTAACCTCATTTAATGAATGACTTTGGGAAATTTTTATTATTAAAATTTGTTCCAATATGTCTCCTATATTTACCCATTAAAATTTATCTTCATTTTCCATGTATGGATATAGTTAAATTTAATTTACTTCATAAATTTATTTTGTTATGCCTGAGTGTTCGTGTTCCAATGCATTGAGTTTCCATGCCATTATTACCATGAAAAATAAGTAATAACATATGGAAACATTTAAAAAAATGTTCATTAATACCTTATACTTCTCCATGTCAAATTTCATCTCATTCTTACAGTCCATTTATGAGAAATGGTCCCATATTCAAAAGTATTCAGATCTGTGCACAAATTTCGAGGCTCGACTTGTGAGCTGGTTTTGGGCCTTCAAATAATGGATTGAGCTTTGGGTCCAAAATAATGAAATTAATCCCAATGAATATAGAAACCTAAAAAAGAAAAATTTTGTAATTTGGATTAGTTTATAAAATTTTATGGCCTAAATACATAAATAAATTAAAACAATTAAAATCCACAATTAGATCATTTTTGCAATTAAGTTCAAAATACTGATAAAACCCTAAAATGTGACAATTTTTATTAAAATAACTCATTTTTTGGATTAAAAACATTGAAATTAAAATAAAAATAGTTGAAAATATTTTCTCTATCAATTCCCCCATGCTTAAACATTGCAATCATGGGCAATCATGTTACACCAAGGTCAAAACAAACTTCTCAAAGCATAAATGACAACACAACTCAATTATCATATCAAAGAAAATATCACACCCCCTAATGAATCAAAATTTCATAACTCCTCACGAATAATAAAAATCCATTCAATATCATGTTAATCCCCATGTTCATGTCGTACCTACCTCCCCGGAAAAATATTTCTCTCTTCACTCGAGGATTTTTGTGTGGAGCTTTTCTCATTCTCAAGAACATGTGTGATCTCTATAGGCTTGATATCCTCATAGTATATACACTTAAAAAAGTAATAAATGTTTCAATCATGAGGTATTTTTCATGGGTTGTTCTGAGTTTAAGGGTTGACGGGTTTTAAATGTAAAAAATCTAAGGTTGAATGAGGAGGGTTAAACTCTAAAGTGAAGTAAATGCATGAAAACGATGTTGCTCAAGAATGGTGTGCTCCCCAATCAGCTCTAAAAGAAAACACCTCCAAAAACCTTTTTATTTCTTTGGGAAGTTCAAACTTATAATTTTAACATCAATGGTAAATTGCATCCCTCTTTTCCCCCATTTGTAGCATTGTTTCTGCTTGAATCTAGGTCTGGATTTCTCTTCAAAATCATGTTTTTGAGGAAAAGAGACAAATTTTGATATTAAAATATTAGTGAACACCCAGACCATGTTTTTAATGAAATTTGGGCCACTCATTCATATTTCCATTATGAAATTTCTTACACCAAAGCAGCAATGAATATGGAAAAAACTTGTTTTTTTACATTTTAGCTCAAACAAATTCTCCAAGAAAAAAAAAATACAACTCCTCTTCTTCCTCCCCCATACTTGAGTTTAATTATAATCATGGATTTAACTTCCAGAGAAGGTTGGAAAGGGATAAATGGCTTAAAATGTGGTTGTCTAATAAGGTATTTCATGACTACTAGTGGCTTAATAAAGGTCAGAGATAAAGGTAGGCCAAAATTAGAGTTGAATGTAAAAAGGTCTTTCAAAGTGGTGTCTCAATTATACTTGATACATTCCATGAACTCTGAAAGCTTTGAAAAATAGAAAACAACAAGTTCTAGATCAAACAACATGTATCAATACTCTCAAGAAAAAGATAAATGTAAATAAGATGCCAAAAAGGTTTAGAAACCTCCCGGGTTGGGCAATATTTTCAATTTGGGCAGTACTTGTGCACATGAGTTTCACAGTCAATCAATCTTCCTCAAATGAAAATATTGGAAATTAAGAAACAAAATTCATTCAACAATCATTTAAATCCTCAAACATTCAAATCAATCGATGTTCCAAAAATACTAAGATGGTTTGAATTTTCCAAAGTATTCGATTCAGCTCAATAATCCTAAAACACCCCAAAAATAAAAAAACAAAACATAAAAAATTCTGAAAAAGACATGAAAAATAAAATGAAATCACACACAAAATTCCTAAAAACAGATTGACATCCCTCCCCCACACTTATTCCATTCACTACCCTCTTTTTAGTTCGAATAAAATCAATAAATCTTTGTATACAAAATTTTAATTGGAAAGCAAACAAAATAAAGAAAAATAAAGACACAACCTGATTTATTTTTCAATGGAAGCCTTGAGTTAATCTCCTAGTTGTTACCACTGTAAAACTATAAAAAACAAAAAAACAAAACATAAGAAAAATAAATAAAAAGAAAGAGATAGGGGAAAGAAAATGGATAATGCTTGGTTTAAACCCCTAAGTAGGTGCTAGGTTTTTACTGCTCCTAGTCGGACAGTTGTAGTAAATTATCCTCAATCAGAAGTTAGGCATGGTTTCTTTGATATGATCCGCCACATGCGACTTTTCTCAATGTCCATAAGTAAACATTGATAATGGAGAGCCCCAAAGAAGAAAAGAAAATTCCCAAACCCCAATAAAGAAGAAATAGAAAATTTGAGGACCAGGGTGGGAGGGAAAAGAAGATAGGGGTGCTCCCTGTTGACTTCCATGGTGTCCTCTGCTATATGGTATGCAAGTTGTTGTAGAGGGGGAAGTCGCATCACCACCAGCTTTTCCAGCTCTTCTTTTTTAGTCACCACCACTTGGGTGCTCTCTTCTCTAACATAAAAGGCCTACTCCATTTGTTTTGTGTCAAAAATCTCGGAAAATAAAAATAAAAAACAATTTAGCTTGAATAAGATTAAAACATAAAGAATCAATAAAGAAATCTTCCTTGTCATGTAGGTTAGCTTAGAAATTGATCTCTTCTAGTAGGACCATTGGTAACTCAATATCATCAGGTGCATCGTCATCATCGCCTTACAAATCAAGAGAGAGGTATAAAGGTGTTGATTATTCATTATCAAGGATGGGAAGATCAAGTTTTAAGTTATCTTAAACAAGGCAAATCCAGGATTATTCCAAAAAATATTGATCTCCTATTAATGCATCAACTTGCATGTGTTCTTTAGGGACCTCCTTGAGCAATGGTTGAGTGCAAGATGATGTTATTAATTTATTTAGTAGCTCCTTCTCAACCATATCAGGTTCTTTAACATAAAAAATGATTGGTGAAGTCTCTTCCACCACCCGTTCTGGTTCCGGTTCTGGATTAGATTTCATTTGCTATTAACATGAATGTACATATTCAATTAGTCATTCCATTTTTCTCTCTAGACCCTGTATTTCTTCTTGAAGTCCTTGCAACTGAGTTTTTTGAATTTATTCTTCTTGTCAAACCTGAGAGCAGTCTGTCCATGCATAATAATTACAATTTGAATACATCATGGACAAGAAGAGTTTTTTTTAGCTTCTGAAATCTAGGAATTTTTTGTGTTTTTTATGATTAATGATGTGTGCAAGTGTTGTGCCTCCCCGAAAACGGTGCCAAATTGATGCGTGAATATTTTTCGTGGTTTCTCAGTCAATATTATATTTACCTAAGCATGCAATATAGTGCACACCCAGGATCGGTCTCGAGGAGGCAACTTACACAACACTGAAATTCTATTATCATTATTTAAATTCTAACTAATATAAAACTAAATAATATAAAGAGGATGAGTTTGAAATATGCATGATATATATATATATATATATATATATATATATATATATATATATATATATATATAATGTGAACAAAATGAAGTTAGAAAGAAGGAATACACTCATTCAGGAGATCATAATGATTAATATCATTGTTCATTAAAATATTATTGATACTCGATTCAATGCAGTGATTAAGATTTGTCACACTACACCCTCACATTCAAATTGTTATTACCCCAACAGCGAGATCTCTGCATGCGAGGAAATACTCTTCCTAAATCCAACTATGAGATCTCTTCACTGGCCATAGCTACCCAAACCATACCCCATCATATGCATGACTTGGATAGCGAAGGGAAGGATGAATGATAAACGAGAAGAACTCACCGATATAGAAAACGGGGCAATCGCACACCGTAATAAATTTAACCAACACCTAAATTCTCAGAATTAAATAAATAGTTTGAAATTTAAGTGCAATGAAACTCAATAAACCACCATTCTCCCCTCGAACAAACGCCGAATTTAGTTTCCCATTCTCGTGGAGTTAAAAAAGAATACGGTGAGAGAAACACAAAAAAGTAAAAATGAGTAAATTAGATATGAATAAGAAGAATAATATATATTAAAAGTATAAAAATAAACTATAGCATCAAATAAACTCTAAATCTACACAAAATGACCACTAATTTTCCAACCCTTAAAAAAAGAGAGGATACATTTTTATAGGCAAAAGAGGTGAAATTTTGGTTTCATAATTTTTCTCCTAAAGTTTACACGTTGTAACCCCATTTAATGACAGAATTTGGGAAAAGTTTATTATTGAAAGCTGTTACACTATTCCTCCTCTATGTATACATGAAATTTTAGGTTCATTGGACATGTGTGGAGAGAGTTATATCTCATTTAATATATAAATTTATTCTGTCCAAACTGAATATTCTCCTTTACTGACCTTGGCATATGGTGAGGCACGTGGTCCTGTTTACGGGTTGGTAACTCCCTCGGCCGGTCGACGCATTCTGGAGAGGTGCGGGTCCCCCATTGCACCATGGGATCAGTGGTAAGATGGTGACGGTGTTCGAGTTACGTGAATTGTTCAGGTGCTCGGGGACTTGCGGTGTACAAGGTACATTAGGTTTCTCCCATTCGGTATGTCATTCTAGCGGAGCTGGGTTGAGTGGGCGGGGATTCGCCTTATGGTCGATTGATCTCCCCCTTTGAGCATAGCTAGGTCACGGGACTCCCTTTTTGGATCCTAGCGTGGATGAGGTGGTATTTTCCCTCAGGTAGGACGGGGCAGGGAACTCCCCCGTAGAGCGGGGTGCGGGCCACTCATCTGCGGGGTCGGTAATCCCCTCGAGCGTCGTATCATTCTTAGGGTGTGGGTCTCCCTCTTCAGTCAGACTAGGGATTTTGGACCCGATGAGTAGGATGTTCAAATGGGCCTTTTGTGGTAAGAAGTTTGGTGAGTAGTGTTATTGGTGCATGCGGTCTAACTTATGATTTGGTTAGTTCCCCTTCAGTATAGGATCTTCCTGACTATATCCTTGAGGTTCCATGTGGTGATTTAGGTTGCAGTCCCCTCAAGTGGACCGATGTGGTTTGATCTTTCATGTCACGGATGAGCGATATTACAACCCGAGACACCCTGATAGGGGGTGAATCGGGGTGTTTCCCAAATTAATTTTTTCCCTTTATTCATTCGTTCTTCCTTTAAGATCCTATTCCCGTGTTAGCAAGTATGGTGTTCAACCTTTTAATCGTTTTCTTGTTCACACAACCTCATTGAATCTCAAGCACAAATGCATAAATAGAAAACATGCACATGACACAAAGATTTTATTTGGTTCACCGTAAAAAGCTAATCCAAAGAGCATACACCAACAGTGTGTTGAAGTTCCATGAGGTAATACTACGCACTGTAGTTATTATAAATGCTTTAAAAAAACACATTGTCAATCCTAGGAACATTCCATCTTCTTATGTGCACTGTTCAGTGAAGGCTTGTACATTTTATAGACTTGCAAGTCTTCTTCAATGGTTTCTAGACATGAGGGTCTTTCCATGTTCAACACAGGTTTCTAATATACCGTGCATTCTCATCTTTAGGTTGATGCACTGTGAATCTCCTTGTACGTTTCATTCCTCTTCCTCAAGTCAGATAAGATCAACTATTTGTAGAGAGTTGAGTCTTATATCTTCTTTTAAAACCAGATGTGAGAATCCTCTTTCTATGAGGATTAACTATTTTTCTTCCACAAATCATAAGCAATAACACGTTTTCTCTAGATGAAGATAATTCCAATTTGGAATTATCTTATTTCACTTCATCTTCCTCTTCAGCCAGGTATAACAGTGATATTTTTTTCTCTCAAGCCTCCTTCTTGAACTGAACCAGATATGGTAGTGGAAATCCTATGTGGCTCACCTTCTATTTTTCATAGAATTGGATATGACAATATGATTTGGCTCTCTCCTCTTTTTCTCATGATAAAACAAATATTCAACATTTTCCTCTGCTTTTTTTCCTCCAGTCGATTCTCCTTTAAATTAGGGAATCATTTCTCTAAAAACACGTGCCATCAATTTTTCACATGTATCCATTTAATGGGTCTTCAAACCACTCATTAACCATGTTACGACAGTAGAGCCAGGCCGAGTCCTCCCAAGGTTCGAACCCCCTGCATCATCCAACTGGAAAGTAGATAATACCCCCCATCCAACAGCACGTCCCTTATTTATTTCCCCACCAGCCAGCTAACAAACCCCTAATCAAAAATACCATTCTGCCCCTAGGCAGTTACAACTGCTCACGCCCACATAAAGAAATCCCATACTACCCCTAGGCAGTTACAATTACTCTGCCTCTATACATAGTCAGCCTCACGTTCTTAACAATTCCCTTCACACCGAAAAATCACCTTGTCCTCAAGGTGGTTCTCTAGAATATAGCTGGTCCCGATAGCACCAGAATGAAAACCCCTGGAGATGGCTCTAGCGGAGGCCTAATCAACCAAGCGACTTGGCCTACCCTCAGTTCTGGAACCAACAACATGGATGCAGGACAAGTGACATTCTATAATCCCCCACAAGGATTCGCTTCCTCCAAAATAGCAGCATTTGCAACCTTGGCATTTGAAAGTAGTACCCCACTTAGGATCCTGCGAAGTTCTTTCTCAACAACATAGACCGCTCTTAGTTCTCTAGCGCTTTGCAGGGACTCTTCGAGATTATTAG
Source organism: Viscum album (assembly GCA_963277665.1). Classification (NCBI taxonomy): domain Eukaryota; kingdom Viridiplantae; phylum Streptophyta; class Magnoliopsida; order Santalales; family Viscaceae; genus Viscum; species Viscum album. The sequence goes on from OY728138.1 coordinate 767,339,221, forward strand.
TATACATCCCTTGGATGTTCGATACCAATTCAATAGCCCCGCCCCCAAACACTTTAGCAAATAAAATCTTCCAGTCAATGTAACTCATCTTCTGCGTCTTCAGCTTGGCGTGGCGTCTCTTCGATGTCATCCACACTTCGCTTCCCATTTTCTTCCCTGCCACAACTGCTATTTCACCACTTGCTGCAACAAAATCCAAAAACGGCAACTCACATGAAACAAATTCCAGCATACTATCCAATAACCACCCCTTGAAAATGAGCAAGGTGTACTCTAGTTTCATTTACTGGTCTCCAGAACAATCTGCTATTACAATTAGTAAATCCAGTGAAACAATCTCATCCGCTTGTGCCGTAGCACCCATAATCTCGCTTTTAGTGGTATTCTCATCTGATTCCAAACTTCACCAATCTCCACACGTCATCCATAACATAGGTGGGCGGTATTTCCAATATAATTCACCTTTATAATCTTTAACAGCAAGAGGTGGTGACTCAGCTACGCGCATGAGTAAAACTTCACAAAATCCAGGAAGAACCATGGTGTTACACCAAAAGAATTCCTGAAGCAACAACACATTCAAGGGAAGAACAATCGCATACCCAACAAACGTTTCTTGATAATCAACCCATTTGTCATTTAAGCATGCTGGTTTCAAAACCTTCCAGGTTTGCTGAAAACAACTATTAACGAACTTGGTGTAGTATTGAATTTCCGGCGGCTGACAGACATCTGGTTTTTAGAATTCCAAGACAAAAAACATGATGTATCTTTGATTTCTTATTTGCTCCATAAATCTCAAACTGCTCGTCGTTGTATGCCTCAAACACTGCATCCTTGAACTCTGCACACACGATCGTTCCATAAAAAACAGAAGCATAACGCCCATTTTGAAAATTAGACCCAACTATAGTAGTTGTATAATCGTTTTCCAGTTTTTTTGTAACTCTAAAATCCCTTGGAAAACTGAAATGAACGGGTCCTAGCGGGAGTGTCTGTTCGGACCAAACATCCACCTGACCATGCACATTCCTTGGTGTCATTTGGTACTTGGTGAGCCACCATTCAAGAGCATAAAAATGGTATTTTTTGTAGGCTAGATGATTAGAAAATAGAGGCTCGGTTAATGCCTTGGTTGTCAATTCCAAAATCTCAAATTCAACTTCTCCCTCTATACAACATCTTTTTGACTCCCTTGCGCCTACTTCCAGGACGAGGAGTAAAACCTGAATTGTAAACCAATGAGCATGTAGTTCCCCGTCCCCCCTTTAAAACCACGGCCCTGCCTTTTATACTAGTGGTATGAAAAATCAAGGTCTCATAACTCACGTTAACCAATCTACCTTGGACTGCATTTTCGTAAGGAGATGTATCCCCAAACATGGTCTTCCCCCTTCCCAACGGTATTTTTTCCCTTCCGATTAAAAGGTTTTCCAAGCATTTCCAATCTTTTGGTCACCTTTCCAGCAAAAGCAGCACCATCACCTGTTGACATACCAACAACTAGCACTCCAACTTGAGACATCTCTAGTGCATTTGCAAAACAAGATGGGGTCACTGCCATGTTCTGAAAATGTATACAACTGCACGTGTTGATAACTATGCTAGCAGTCACACCATCTATCCTTGGCAACCAATTTGATACATAGTTCATGTTGTAACCTATCTCTACCATAACCGCAGACACAGGTTGCCCAATTTGAGCTCGCTTGTCCTGTGGAACAGGACCAGGCCACTTTCTGCATCATTGTCTCCATACCAAATGTCCTCAATTGTAACCCATAAATACCAGGATTCTTGACTTTTATACTCATATTTGCAGTCAATAGAGCTGTTTGTGTTTCTTTACATTCCACCACAACACCTATATTTCTTGTGTTGAGCAGCTCACTCAGCTCACTTGGTACCTCAGGCTTCTTTCTCAATGCAGCCATTGCTAGTAAACATTAAGTAGTTGTACCACTTGGTGTCGCAACGACTACCGCCACACTACACTTGCGCCACAACTGTTCATCCAAGCTTGATCTTGGATATGAAATTTCCTCTTCCGACCCAAAAAGGATGAAATCAGAGTCAAATTGATCCACAAGCTCACTTCTGACATTCCTTTCCTATCTATACCTAAAACTCTGCAGATTATCTACTGCATCCCCTTTAACTCCAACTACTGCATCCCCTCGAATACCTATTGCGTAATCTGGAGACTCTATTTCACGAGATCTGTTTTCTAGTATCGGCTCTTTACCAAGTACAATCTTCAATGGTTGCTCTCGCACTGCCTTATTATTCCATCACCCTTCTTGCTCTATTGAAAAATCACTCGGAAATGCTACTTCGCCGCCAAGAGGAAAATGACTCAAACCAGGAGCATGCTGCACTTTAATGTTCAGCCTGAGTGGCGCCTCTTCCTCGGATCGGCGCAACCGTGCACGCATCCTGCACAAGTGCTGTGTTTGTTCACGTTCCAGCTTAACCAAATTTTCTTGCATAGTGGAAAGTGTCTGCAAAATACTCTGTTGTCGACTCAACTGCAAAAATTCTATTCTCCATCCATTCCGAACACACCACTATTGCTACTTCAACAGAATCCATTTTAGACGGCCTCTCCAACGTTCCTTTATCCATCGTCAAAAGTTGTGATTCCCTTTCAGCAGAGATCGTGACCCCAGCAGCGCCTCACTTCACTTCTTCTTAAGTGTCTCGAGCAACCAAAAGTGAGTCCTTACAGCATCCAAGCAGTTGCCTCCCAACTGTTTCATCCAGACCATAAGTAAAAGAAGAAAAGCTACATCGAATATAACGAGCTCCTCCAACACCGTTCTTTTTTATATTGAAAACTCCAGTACACACAAGAATCTAGTTCGCGCAAGAAATCTACTGCAATTCAATGGCTAACCTCTTCTCATGGATTTCCTAAATCATCATCACAGAAAACAGCCAGCGCATGCGTCTCTTCTGCCGAAACGCGATCCCCCAATGACTGAGTTCCCGTGCATGTGAAACCGAAGGAAGTGGAGAAAATCTAACGCTGCAATAGACCTGTGTTTTTCCTCCAGCAACGATTTCCTCTCTTTTCGAACATCCAGTTGTGATCATCTTACTGCGTTCGGTTTTGCTCCAGCAACGTACGCGGTTTCAACAAAATGCTCTTTCGGCTCCAATGCCACCTCTCCCCAGCCAACGTGATTCCTCCGGTGGCGTTTGTCCCTCTCGCACGACACTCCCCAACGGAGTCGCTAAATTGTTACGACAGTGAGAGTGGAAAAAGAAATCAACACTGTATTTAATAACAACAGATTGAAGGATTACAAGCTTAGCAGACAAACAGGAAAAAATAAGAAGAAGATGGTGGAAGAAATCTCTCGGAAGACCACTTCTGTAGAGCCAGGCCGAGTCCTCCCAAGTCTCGAACCCCCCTACAACATGGAAAGTAGATAATACCCCCATCCTACAACACATCCCTTATTTATTTCCCCACCGGAGCTAACAAACCCCTAATCAAAAATACCATTCTGCCCCTAGGTAGTTACAACTGCTCACGCCCACATAAAGAAATCCCATACTACCCCTAGGCAGTTACAATTACTCTGCCTCTATACATAGTCAGCCCCACGTTCCTAACAATTCCCTCCACATCGTAAAATCACCTTGTCCTCAAGGTGGATCTCTAAAATATAGCTTGCCCCAATACATAGTTATTTACGGCGCATGGCGCGCAACGGCGATAAGAGCCCCCGGCGCAAAAGCGCACGGCGCGGCGCACGTCGCGTGGCAATATTAACTTGCGGCGCACAAAAGAGGTGTATACATATATCAACAATAACAAATAATAAATTATACAATTTATATATAAAAAACAAAGATTTATGTCAATAATTCATATTCCATACATCAAAAAACAAATGAAGTCAACAATGACACCTACAATTAAATATTAAAAATTATATATCTCAAAAAATCATATATATCAATTCCTGAAATATATTAAAAACCATATATCTCAAAAAACCAAGACGAGATTAAAAAACCATATATCTCAAAAAAACAACAGGAGTAATTCTAAAAAAAATAAGGGGTGAACAACATAAATAAAATTGAATTAAAAACAAAAAAAAGTTACTGATTCGCACAGAAGGTGCGCCTGCTCTGGACAACATTGCGTATCTAAGTCGCGGTGGTTGAGGGAGCTCGGCTAAGTCGTGGTTGACTGGGTCACGACGGTCAAGGGATCTCGGTTTGGTCGTGGCAGTCAATGTGGTCCAACACCGGCTGGGTCGCTACGCTCACGGGTAGAGTGTTGCATAGAGTCGAAAGGGGAGGTCGTTGTTTGACCTCAAAAGAGGTATTTTCAATCGGGGCGTAAGAGTTGGCAGGTTAAAAAAATACAAAAAAAATCAAAAAGGCTCAATGGCGCGCGCCATTGCGCAATATGGCGCACGCCACAGTGAGCCATCTTAAATGAGCCATGGCGAAGCCATGGCGCGGCGCACCACTCCCCGGCGCTAGCCATGGCGCAATGGCGCGCGCCATTAATAACTATGCCCCGATAGCACCGAAATGAAAACCCCTGGGGATGGCTCTAGCGGAGGCCTAAACAACCAAACGACTTGGCCTACCCTCAGTTCTGGAACCAACAACATGGATGCAGGACAAGTGACATTCTATAATCCTCCACAAGGATTCGCTTCCTCCAAAATAGCCGCATTTGCAACCTTGGCATTTGAAATAGTACCCCACTTAGGATCCTGCTAAGTTCTTTTTCAACAACATAGACTGCTCTTAGTTCTCTAGCGCTTTGCAGGGACTCTTCGAGATTATTGGTATACATCCCTTGGATGTCTGATACCAATTCAATATCCCCGCCCCCAAACACTTTAGCAAATAAAATCTTCCAGTCAATGTAACTCATCTTCTGCGTCTTCAGCTTGGCGTGGCGTCTCTTCAATGTCATCCACACTCCGCTTCCCATTTTCTTCCCTGCCACAAATTTAACCACTTGCTGCAACAAAATCAAAAAACGGCAACTCACAGGAAAAAAATTCCAGCATACTATCCAATAACCACCCCTTGAAAATGAGCAAGGTGTACTCTAGTTTCATTTACTGGTCTCCAGAACAATCTGTATTACAATTAGTAAAGCCAGTGAAACAATCTCATTCGCTTGTGCTGTAGCACCCATAATCTCGCTTTTAGTGGTATTCTCATCTGATTCCAAACTTCGCCAATCTTCACACTTCACCCATAACACAGGTGGGCGGTATTTCCAATATAATTCACCTTTATAATCTTTAAAAGCAAGAGGTGGTGACTCAGCTACGCGCATGAGTAAAACTTCACAAAATCCAGGAAGAACCATGGTGTTACACCAAAAGAATTCCTGAAGCCAATCGCATACCCAACAAACGTTTCTTGATAATCAACCCATTTGTCATTTAAGCATGCTGGTTTCAAAACCTCCCAGGTTTGTTGAAAACAACTATTAACGAACTTGGTGTAGTATTGAATTTCCAGCAGCTGACAGAAGCATCTGGTTTTTAGAATTCCAAGACAAAAAACATGATGTATCTTTGATTTCTTATTTGCTCCATAAATCTCAAACCGCTCGTCGTTGTATGCCTCAAACACTGCATCCTTGAACTCTGCACACACGATCGTTCCATAAAAAACAGAAGCATAACGCCCATTTAGAAAATTAGACCCAACTATAGTAGTTGTATAATCGTTTTCCAGTTTTTTTGAAACTCTAAAATCCCTTGGAAAACTGAAATGAACGGGTCCTAGTGGGAGTGTCTGCTCGGACCAAACATCCACCTGACCATGCACATTCCTTGGTGTCATTTGGTACTTGGTGAGCCACCATTCGAGAGCATAAAAATGGTATTTTTTGTATGCTAGATGATTAGAAAATAGAGGCTCGGTTAATGCCTTGGTTGCCAATTCCAAAATCTCAAATCCAACTTCTCCCTCTATACAACGTCTTTTTGACTCCCTTGCGCCTACTTCCACTGAATTCGATGGACGAGGAGTAAAACCCGAATTGTAAACCAATGAGCATGTAGTTCCCCATCCCCCCTTTAAAACCACGGCCCTGCCTTTTATACTAGTGGTATGAAAAATCAAGGTCTCATAACTCACGTTAACCAATCTACCTTGGACTGCATTTTCGTAAGGAGATGTATCCCCAAACATGGTCTTCCCAACGGTATTTTTTCCTTTCCGATTAAAAGGTTTTCCAAGCATTTTCAATCTTTTGGTCACCTTTCCAGCAAAAGCAGCCCCTTCACCTGTTGACATACCAACAACTAGAACTCCAACTTGAGACATCTAAAGTGCATTTGCAAAACAAGATGGAGTCACTGCCATGTTCAGAAAATGTACCCAACGGCTGCATGTGTTGATAACTATCCTAGCAGTCACACCATCTATCCTTGGCAACCAACTTGCTACATAGTCCATGTTGTAACCTATCTCTACCATAACCGCAGACACAGGTTGCCTAGTTTGAGCTCGCTTGTCCTATGGAACAGGACCAGGCCACTTCTGAGCAGACTTCTGCATCATTGTCTCCATACCAAATGTCCTCAATTGTAACACATAAATATTAGGATTCTTGACTTTTATACTCCTATTTGCAGTCAATAGAGCTGTTTGTGTTTCTTTACATTCCACCACAACACCTATATTTCTTGTGTTGAGCAGCTCACTCAGCTCACTTGGTACCTAAGGCTTCTTTCTCAATGCAGCCATTGCTGGTAAACATTAAGTAGTTGTACCATTTGCTGTCGCAACGACTACCGCCACACTACACTTGCGCCACAACTGTTCATCCAAGCTTGATCTTGGATATGAAATTTCCTCTTCCGACCCAAAAAGGATGAAATCGGAATCAAATTGATCCACAAGCTCATTTCTGACATTCCTTTTCTATCTATACCGAAAACTTTGCAGATTATCTACTGCATCCCCTTTAACTCCAACTACTGCATCCCCTCGAATACCTATTGCGTAATCTGGAGACTCTATTTCACGAGATCCGTTTTCCAGTATCAACTCTTTACCAAGTACAATCTTCAATGGTTGCTCTCGCACTGCCTTATTATTCCATCGCCCTTCTTGCTCTATTGAAAAATCATTTGGAAATGCTACTTCACCGCCAAGAGGAAAATGACTCAAACCAGGAGCACGCTGCACTTTATTGTTCAGCCTGAGTGGCGCCTCTTCCTCGGATCGGCACAACCGTGCACGCATCCTGCAGAAGTGCTGAGTTTGTTCACGTTCCAGCTTAACCAAATTTTCTTGCATAGTGGAAAGTGTCCGCAAAATACTCTCTGTTGTCGACTCAACTGCAAAAATTCTATTCTCCATCCATTCCGAACACACCGCTGTTGCTACTTCAACAGAATCCATTTTAGACGGCCTGTCCAACGTTCCTTTATCCGTCATCAAAAGCTGTGATTCCCTCTCAGCAGAGATCGCGACCCCAGCAGCGCCTCACTTCACTTCTTCTTAACTGTCTCGAGCAACCAAAAGTGAGTCCTCACATCATTCGCTCCCAAGCAGTTGCCTCCCAACTGTTTCGTCCAGACCATAAGTAAAAGAAGAAAAGCTACATCGAATATAACGAGCTCCTCCAACACCGTTCTTTTTTTTATTGAAAACTCCAGTACACAGAAGAATCCAGTTCGCGCAAGAAATCTACTGTAATTCAATGGCTAACCTCTTCTCATGGATTTCCTAAATCATCATCACAGAAAACAGCCAGCGCATGCGTCTCTTCTGCCGAAACGCGATCCCCCAGTGACTGAGTTCCCGTGCATGTGAAACCGAAGAAAGTGGAAAAAATCCAACGCTGCAACAAACCTGCGTTTTTCCTTCACAACAACAATTTTCCTCTCTTTTCGAACATCCAGTAGCGATCATCTTACTGCGTTCGGTTTTGCTCCAGCAACGTACGTGGCTTCAACAAAATGCTCTTTCGGCTCCAATGCCACCTCTTTCCGGCCAACGTGATTCCTTTAGTGGCGTTCGTCCCACTCGCACGACACTCCCCAGCGGAGTCGCTAAATTGTTACGACAGTGAGAGTGGAAAAAGAAATCAACACTGTATCTCCATTTAATAACAATAGATTGAAGGATTACAAGCTTAACAGGCAAATAGGAAAAAATAAGAAGATGGTGGAGGAAATCTCCCGGAAGACCACTTTCGTAGAGCCAGGCCGAGTCCTCCCAAGGCAACATGGAAAGTAGATAATACCCCCATCCTGCAGCACATCCCTTATTTATTTCCCCACCAGCCAGCTAACAAACCCCTAATCAAAAATACCATTATGCCCCTAGGCAGATACAACTGCTCATGCCCACACAAAGAAAGCCCACACTACCCTTAGGCAGTTACAACTACTCTGCCTCTATACACAGTCAGCCCCACATTCCTAACAAACCACCCATTAAGTCATCAATTTTCTTCTTCATGATCTTCCCTAAAAGATCATGGTGAGATCTTTTATTCGGTGTAATAGACTGACCATGACATGGTGCAGTGATAACCATGACACAACACTTTTCCTGGTGAAACACCCTACAAAACGTTTGACACCATGCTCACTTGCCATTTCCACTACATATCCTAAAAGTCTGATGCTCAACACGCCTTCCACAACACCCATTATGTACCTCCCTGTATTACACCAGAATTTTATCAAAGCAAAATGCCATTAACCAAGGTGTGGGCATCAAGACTGTTTTGAACCAAAATACTGCTGGTTTGTAATGACATTCAAAACGCTCATAGCTTGTTCACTCTAGCCATTTCTTGATCCACTACGACATACCCAGAATCATTATGGTGTGATGAATGTTGTGGTGAAGGTTTCCTTCACCAATCTTCTTATCAACTTATCACAGCCTCATATGGGTTTCATGCTTCTTCATATGTGTCTAACGGACTTCCTATTGACAACAAATCTAACATATTACAACCTATGGCTGCAACAATCTCTCCTTTTGGATTTTATTGTCAATCCTCCTTATTTCTCTTTATGTGTCAATCTTTTAAATATTTCTTTCTAGTTTCTAGATTATTCATTGCAACCAAGCTCCCCTCTAGTTTTGCGATCTTTCTTATCCATACTCCTGTAGTTTAAATATTTCTTTCTAGATTCTAGATTATTCATTGCAACCGAGATCCCCTGTAGTTTTGCGATCTTTCTTATCCATACTCCTATAGTTTTTCTCCCCATTTGAAAATATAATTCAAAGGGTTTTCCTGGTGAGTTCTGATCATATCCAAGCATTCTTGAAACCGCCACTGTTCTAAAACTAAGCAAATAAATTTTAACAAATCTATCCCCTTTTATTAGAGAATGCCATGGGTGCCTTCTTAGCTCTACTCCCCCCTTCATCCATACAAGACTTGCTTTAAATTTTCAATGATCTCCACAAGAGTCTTGATGGTGCAAGCTGATTTTCTCCAACATCTGAAATTCAGATAAAAAGAGATTGTTCTCCCTCTTTTTGCCATGAAATCCTTTTTCAGCCCATTTGAAACCACTAGCTGACATCCACAACACTTGGCTATGCCATCCATTTGCGTGTTTACCTTCAAAAAATCGGGTTATTCCAAACCATTTCTAAAATAGCCATAGTTCTTTAGCTTTTTGGCTCTATTTACCACCTTTACACCTTAAGGGTCAACCACTTGTTGATTGATCCTTTGGCTCTTTTACCGCCCGTTGGTACCACTTGTTGGAAAGAAACTTCGGATTTACACTTCAGCCTTTATTCCACCGGATGATACCACTTGTTGAAATAAACATAATTCGAGATTTTCATTTCAGCCTCTAAACCACTTGTTTATCAAAATAATTCAAGATTTATCACCTTTCAAGCTTTGGGCCACTTTCTCCTCTACAACTGCATTTTATTAAATGATTTCCAAGGAGAGAAATTAACACTTGTTGTTGAGTCATTGACAAATCCTCTAACTTACAAAGTCGGAACTTGGTGTATGAAACAAGAGTTTAAGTCAAACACCAAATTTGTCCATGTCTCTCACTCACTTCAGTAAATGCTAGTATCTTGACATCCTTACAATCTTCAACACATCTTTTGATCTCAATCACACTAACACCAAACCATCAACAAATAAACAATAAAGTGTGTGAGATATACCACAAATTGAACCAACTAAAACCACTTGTTCATGATAAACTTGTGATACCACTTGACATCCATTATCATCCAATCTTCATATTCTTCTTTTTCCAGACGAGGCTAAACAACCTTTGAGTGCACATCACCAACTCCCCTTCAATGTCTTCGGTAGTTTCCTCCAAGTACTGAGATAATTTTTTAGCATGGGGAAACCATTTGTTGGTTTTGACATTTCCTTCTAGCAGTTATTTGTATCCTGAAAACAGATAGGTGATACCACATTGTTAGTACAATAACAAATAAACATGTAATTATAACTGTTGTTGCTTCTCTTCTAGAGTTGTCTACTCCTACTGATAGTGGTCCGATACCACTTGATAAATGGCCTGATTTCACTTGTTGATATCCAATGGTGGCTTAATACCATTGGAACTTCCAAATACAACTTTTACACCACTTCAACATCAAATTGGGCTCTTCACTGTTTGAACTTCTTTATTCTAGCATGCAACCCCAGATTTGGCTTAGAAAACCACAGTGGTTGCTTGATACCACTTGTCAAGTCATGTCAGGGCCTTAATGCCATTTCTGTTTTTCGTCAAGGCATGATACCAATTAAGAATTGCAAACATTCCAACTCCTCTTGTTCCATTTTTCTTCTTTCACCGAATCACACGTCTCTTTTCAGCTCAATCACTTGTATGTATCTCCTTTCAATATATATAACTTCATGGATCGTAAATCCCCCTTATTTTTGCACCACTTTAAACAATAGTTAAAAGCATTTAATTACAAAGGGAGAGGGGTTCCTCCAAACATCCTCAAGCAGAGGAATGTGGTTGGCCATCACAAGCCAACCGTTTACTTCTAACCTTCTTCCAATCCTTTCTCTGGATAACACCTCTTGTGTAACCTTCTCTTTGAATGCTTGAAATTGGACTTTTCTTCTTACACGACTCGGTATTCATCTCCTTAGTGAGAATCATCTCACTAGTGCAAGCTTCTTCCTTTAACGCATCATCTCTCCATTCTTTACCATGTTTCTTTCTCCATGCAAGGGAAAGTCCACCGGTCTTCTCTTCCTGCTTTGTAGTGGAACAGATGAATTCACTTAAGCATGTCTCTTGCTTGTCTTCCATGATTTCCATGAGAGAAACCTTTTCATTCTTCTTTGTTCTCCATACCCGCTTGTTCTCTTTCCATGATGGTTGTTGTGAATAAGCCATCAATAACACTTGAGGCATTCTCCTTTGCCTTCTCATTTTATGATCACCAAACACCGTGAATTTGTTTTAAGTGAAACGTGCTCTTCTTCCTTCCATCCATGTATCCTTCTTTCTATAGGAGTAGGGGATCTCATTTTGGCACCTCCATTCCTTTTGTTGCTTCAATACCTTGTCATATGACCTTCGTTAGTACAAATACAACACCTCTTGATGAAATCATACCTTGCAAAATGTTGCTTCAGCTGAGATGTGGTTATAGCAAATCCTCCTCCTCTATTGAACTTTCTAGGTTCCACACACACACACTCTTGTGTCATAATCTTCTACAAAAATATCATAATAATGCTACCTCCTTCCAGTATAGGAAAAACAGCAGATAGCGGCGGGTTTTTAAAACCGTCGCAAAATGGTGTCTTTACATATTTAACCACAATTTTTTTTTCGCGATGATTTCGTTAGTTGATAAAATTTATATTTAGCAGCGGTTTAAACCGTCACTATTTTATTCACGGTGATTAAAACTGCCGCTAGTTATGCAGTTTTAGAAACAATAGAATTTATAGCTGCCCGATCCTCCAAAAACCAATACATAAGAAATATATACAAAAAATAGGCAACCAATACTGTATAACAAAAACAATAACTTCTTTCCTTGTGTTGTGTTCCGCGGTGGTGAATGTAATCTACCTTATATATAACAAAAACAATAACTTCCATACATCTAATAAACATCACATTACATATAATACAACATTAAATTACATCATAGTTTACAAAATGTCACGTTTCACAAAATGTCAACACAAACACGAGTCCTTGCTACTCTATTAAGATGCATGCCCCTTGCTCTCCATTACCCTTTAATGCTGTTGCCCATCACCTCCTAACCCACTTCCCGCCTCCAGTTGTTGCATTTAAAGCACTTAACCGCACATCAGTAGTGAACATATTCAATGAATAATAAATAAAGTTCAATTCAAACGATATATGATTTGATCTGAATAATTGTTTGTTACGTGTATGAGACTCACTGCACAATTTAACCCATCACAAGGCTCTAATAATTGTAAAGAGATATATATAGAGAGAGCCAATCTATGACAAATATCTTGTCAAATTCATTTAAGGGAGGAATAACTAGATTTATCAAAAGTATCTTTCAACCAACACCAAGTAGAGATAAGTTATATAATTGAGATATAATCATCACACTGCCTAGTGTTTTCACTAATAAATCAATATCCAATATTAGAGGTGGTGAATCAATAATCTTAGCAAACTTAAAAGATATGATGGAGTGTGAAGAATTAAAGTCAAATAAGATGTTCATAGTTCTTAATTGGATAACAAGTGTACTTTTTACTACTTCGTTATCATGACCCACTTTGATGGCAGTTGTAGAGGGAGAAAAATAAGAGACCCGAACCCCCAAGGTGTCTCTCCAAAGGAGCCCTTGGGGTGTATTTATAACAAATAAGAAAGACCACACCGGACCTCAAGTCCGATGTGGGATGCAGACTCCAACACTCCCCCTCAAGCTAGGTGTACCTAGCTTGGACACATAATGAAAAGAAAACAATAAAACAGAGACCAACACTCCCCCTCAAGCTGGACATACCCAGCTTGATGACAAAACATGACGAAATAAAAAGAAAACTGCAAAAGTTGCTGCTCCCCCTCACGATCGAAGTTCCCCCGCAGGATGAAGGATGGATGAGGTTGCGGGTGCAGCAGAAGAAACCACTCAAATCGGCTGGTTGACGGAGCGCCAGGAATGCCGCACTAGTGGGGCCGGTCGATGAAACGCCGGGAAATCCAAACTAGCACCGGGAAAACCGCACTTGCGGGGCCGGCGACGGGAGGCGGGGATTCCGCAGAATTGTTGCGGGACTGGCGGCGCCAACGGGCCCAAATCCGAGGATGTCGAGCTACTGCGCCAGCGAATGGACGTGCCGGCGGAGAGAGATGCGGCTGCCGGGAGGTGCCGGGAGATGGCGGCGAGGCGGGGATGCCGCAGGAGGAGGCCGGCAAGGGTGCAGGAGGCCGGGAGACGGCGCCGGAAGTTGGAGGAGGCCAACTGCGTGGAGCGGCCAGCACGGGTGGAGGCCGGTTGCTGGCCGGAACAGTCCGGATCTGCCCGGATCTGCCCGGAACAGTCCGGATCTGCCCGGATCTGCCCGGAACAGTCCGGATCTCGCCGGAGCTGGCCGGAGTAGCCTGGATCAGGCCGGAGCCGGCCGGAGCTGTCCGGATCTGGCCGGAAATCTCTGGATCTGGCCGTAGCTGGCCGGATCTGGCCGGAAAAAGCCGGGAAGGGCCGGGAGGGTGCGCGGAGGGCCGGCGACAGGATGGGCCGCAACGGGAGGGGAGGAGATCCGCCGGGAAATCGCGCAGGGCAGAGGCGGAGGGGCGGCGGCGGTAACCCTACGGGGCTTTGAGGCCGCCGCCCCCTCGGACGGGAAAAAAAAAAATGAGTAAACCCTAGAGCAAAATGAGGGAAAAAAAAATAGGGAGGGTGGGATTGGGGGTTCAAAAAACCTCCTCTGATACCATGTAGAGGGAGAAAAATAAGAGACCCGAACCCCCAAGGTGTCTCTCCAAAGGAGCCCTTGGGGTGTATTTATAACAAATAAGAAAGACCACACCGGACCTCAAGTCCGATGTGGGATGCAGACTCCAACAGCAGTGATTGCATAAACTCTTCCTTAGTCCTTTGGTTTTAAAGATCACTGTCATCGATTATCCTTATTAACCCATTAGTTGGTGCATTGATTTTCATAATGCCCAAACTCTTTACATTTGAAATATTGAATCATTGTGTTGAATGGCTCTTTGCTGATTTATTTATGTTTTGATCATTAGACACTCATTTTGATTTAATTATTATTGTATTCTTCTTATTATTTATTGTTTATTATGTTATTCCTTACGACCCTCCCTATATTAATATTCATATTGTTTATAGTAAGTTGCATTAAACCAAATTTATATTTTTAGTGTCAGTAGCTTGTCATTATGAACAAACTGGAAATTTATACTTGTATCAAATTTTTGATAAACAATGGAGAATCCCTAACAAAAGTATAATTGTGGTAAGAGATTTCTACTCCATGCAATGATGTTGCATTGAACAAAATGAGGAGATCCACCCGATACGAATTAAATGCATGGGTTTCTACTAAAAAAAAAATTCAAATAATGAAAATCTTATGGATCTATATTTATTTTAATTTAAGAAAGAAATTTGAAACAATTTCCATGATTTGTGAATCTGGTCAATTTTTTTGAAAAACGTGGGGCAACTTGAAATTGGCAAAGAATAAAAAAAATTGTTACCATGTAGAGAATGATGAGAATATCTATCGCAAGATAGTTTGGGCCAACCATTATATTTTGGTTTTTAATGATATAAAAAGAAAATTGCATCCATGATTCTTAGTAAGGATATACGGCTGAAAACATTCAACAGTATTTCAGAGTTCGAAGAGTGTTAGCAGAAGAAGATCCCAACCGAATCTGAAGAAGAGTGAGAGGGCTGGGAAGTAGAATTAAGGCTCTCTTAGCAATCGTTTTACCTACAGGTCCATGCATGGATTTGGAGGGAGGATGATATCATTATTCCAGTGCTTCATTGAATCAATACTTCCATGGAATACCTCCATCATATTATATAAACAAATCGATAGTTCACTAAGAGGAGTTTTTTCATCATCCAATATACTATTGCACGTTAGGGAGAACATGTGGGGTACCTGTAGAGGGCACGATGCTCAGGGTCAATTGAGTCTTTGTGAAAGGAGAATATGGATGATAACTTCCCCGTATTAAGGATGGTGCCTTCCCACTATTTCCAGTTCACTTTATGATAGTAGTATATCTGTAACTTTGATGATACCAATCATAACAATGATGTTGTTACCCACATTAGGGGTGAACCTAGTAAATGCATGAATGCTTTATGTTATCGATTTAATTTATGAACACAAGTGAGATTGAGTGAAAACACCGAGATATGAAATGAAGCATTAATAGCGTATAGATGTTGAATTAATTGAGAACTCATAAAAAAGGAAAAAGTTAGAGAATACCGATAAGTGTTCATTCTGTTGGAATGGTGTAGCCCGATCTGTTGTGTTGGATGTTCACTAAAATATACATGCATGAGATGCATGTAAACATGCATATGATGCATGGGATACACACACACGCACATATATATAGGGCAGGTTTTATAATGCATGTGATGCATGAATATAATATATGTATATATTATTATTCATTTCTCTTGAATGGTTTATTCATCAGTTACAATCCATTATGAATTGATTAAAGACTTTGCATTAAATTCATTGAAAACGTTTAATGAATTATATCCCAAGAAACACATACGATGTGTTATGAAAATAAGAAAATAAGATCCTTTCCTGTTGGGTGTGTGTGGTGTGCGGTGTGTATGAGCCTCTTCCGAATCTCTCTTTTTCTCAAGCACTGTTCATCTTACCCAAGAAGGCGCTAACACCCCTTCAGTTGCTTGGGTGTCCTCACGAAGTATTTGTGGATCCATTGGTCGGTATACTTCCTTTGTTCACTGCTCCTCGTGATCTTCCTCGAACACTTTCCGTGGAAGGAAAGATCAAAATTGCTGTTGTTCGTGAATTCCAGTTACTATATTTTACAGTATTATTTACAAGTTAATTTCTTGAAGATAGATCTCGTGTGTTTTGAGTTGTCTTCTGCTGCAAATGATCATTAGATTTTCATACAAAACTCATCACTTTGGATGAAGTTGGGCTGACTACTAGCGGCCCATACTGCACACCAGACCGAAACTCTCATGGTTTGACCTTCCCCGTGAAGTTGTTGGGGATTGCAGGGGCAACGCGGCCCTACTCAGGGGTCTGGGGGTCGAAACTCCTCGGCCCAAATTTTGGGCATTGCAACAACTTTGACCAGACTATAGCAGAGCTGACCGGTGACACCGACAGAGCACTGTACCAGTGCGGAATCTGACATGACACTGTAGCAGCATGTGACTGACGACACCGACAGGTCATTGTAGCTCCGCGGACTTCCAACCACCGGTTACTATTATACAGTAGACTTATTGTGTGGTTGGTGACACAGTTGCATAATCTTCTTTATGAGCTCATTTCGAGTTGAGGTTTCATACCTCTGAGATTGAATCCTGTAATTTTGCTCCTGAAATAGTGAAGTGATTCCGTCTCTTTGTGGATGTAGGAATTTTTCTCGAACCGCATAAATCGCCATCTTTTTCTTGTTCTTTTGTTCTTTCTTTACTTCATCTGCCAACCATTCTGTCACTGTGACTCTCGACATTTCCGCAACACATCCAATATGAGCACTTCAATATGCACCAAGGCCATGACACCACTAATTATTTTCTATGTATGAAACATGATGATTAACCGGTATTTTATCCTTTTTGATTCCTTTGATCGTTTCTCTTACTAAAACATATTTCAATTTCTATCGGAGTTGGAAGGTGCGTTTGAGATTTCCCTTATTGACTCTTTCAACTGGCTTGTCTATTCAACTGGTTTGTCTCTTTCCGTGTTGATATCCACAAATTGTCTCTATTGGATTTAAATTCTTTAATTGGTATCGATAAATACTTTCACAAAACGTTTTTGGTTGATACAAGCACCCAATGATTTCATTGACAAAATATGATAAAACGACACATAACATTGTGTTTTTATACAAAATATAATACAAATTGACTTAACATGTCATGTTTACATGATTTTTTTTATAGGACTTTTTAGAAAGTCATGCTTTTTTTCTTGAAGATTAATAATATCACGCCTCAATATTTTTGAATCAAAACTCACAAATTAATTTTTTTAGAAAGGATGAATGAAATGTTTCATTTCTAAAAAAAAACACACTTTTTTGTAGTCATCGCTGCTCATATATTGTATGTTTCGTCTTTCTAATTCAATTATGTTATATATTTTAATGAAAAGAAGTAATTTTATAGAGAAAGTATCAATACTTCATATGGATGGACATTGAAATTTCTATAAAGTAAATCTAAAACAAAATGAGAGTGGTTCTTATGACCTTGTTTTGGATGACGAGCCTTTGGGCTAATTGTCCTACTATTTCTGAATCCAGACAACAGAATGCCTTGATATTCTCAATGAACAGTATCAGTCTCTGGAAAACAACCAACCAGCCTCACAAATCATTGAACAAGGTACCGACTAAAGACGTGACATCTTCTGTAACGTCCCGACCCGGCTCACCCCTGAACCGGTGGCCGGACCGGTCGCCACATGACCTCAAGCGCGACTTCCCTTACGCTAGAGGCTGCCGACTAGCAGCGAGGGTCTAAGGATAGTCAGTGGGGAGACTATACCCTCTTTTTAGTGTTAAAAAAATAGACAAAGGCAATAAATAACGGAAACGGTATAATAAATGATAAAGCAGCGGAAAACAGATTTTATAAATCTTGTATAAAACAAATGGCCAACGCCAAATTGTACAGCAGATGCATGCATGACATGCTAATGATACAAAATAGAAAACAGTGAACATAACAGCATGCTTTACATTCCAATACAGAAATAAATAATTAATGACTCAAAGTCCCAAGGACGGTCTCCTCGAGCATCCCGAGCATCCGCTCGGTCCTCTACTCCTATCTTCCGAGTAAATGCAGACAACATAATCATGCAACTAAATATAATCTACTCGGGTACCCAGTGCAATGGCGGCCCGAGTAGGGTGTGAGATATAAATCTCAGTAGGCCGGGACCACCGATGTCTACCCCAATTCCAGACATTTAATAAATAATTTAAAACACGTGAAGGCATGCATAAATAAAGTGAGTAGTACAATGTAACTATATACCCAAGTACCTGCTTCAGCCCTCAGCTGGTGTCTGAACCTGCATTATTCATTTGTCATGCATACTCAACAATCATTACATAATCATTTTTCATTTATCAATTACTCAAATCTTATTATGAAAGTCTTGAGATTCGGCCTACGCCCGACATCCCCCGTATAAGTCACTCCCCACAGATGTCTCTAAGGACCATCTAAGTACTCAAAGTAAAGACCGGATCCAAGCTTGTGCTTTGGCTTGGATAACGCGTCATAAGTTATTCAATTTAATCTTTCATATACTAAGTCTGAGCCCGTCCACTAAAATAGAGATTCGTTCCTGGGTCCGTCCACTAACAGTGATTCACCCAATTCATTAATAAGTCTGAACCCTTTCTCATAATCAAATCACAAAATCATTATGTCACAAACGCTTTTATTTCCCATCACTTCATTTTATGCATGAACAATTGGACCCACAGTCCAATGTTAATTAATGGGTGTAGAACATCATGTCTAGCACCCTCGTGAGTATTCAGAGCATCAATCCTTGTCTCACAACCCATGGGTATTTGGAGCATCAGTCCCTGTCCCATAAAAGAATATTCACTTGCAAGCTAGGTGTAGAACGCCATGTCTAGCACCCCGTGAGTATTTGAAGCATCAGTTCTTGTCTCACAACCCATTTATCAAACATACATATACATCTATCATTGGTGTCGAACGCCATGTCTAACCCCCTGTGAGTATTTGGAGTCTCAGTCCTTGTCTCACAACCCATTCATCAATCATACATATATATTTATCATTGGTGTAGAATACCATGTCTAATACCACAAAACCAAACCGTTAATTAATTCAACAACTAATTAACAACACAAAATGCTCTTCAGATAAGTCAACAGTTAATTAACCAAATTCCTCAACAAGTCTGAACCCGTCCACTCAAACAGTGATTCGTCCAGGACTTTAACAATCTACAAGCACCCCATAATCATTACAAAATATGCTGAACAAAGCTAAGATATTTAGCAACCATCTCACACAACATATCATATTTTCAAACAACTCCATCCAAGACAACTTAAGGCATGGAAAACTAATACGCATCAAAAGTACTCCTGGCTAACAACCGTAACAAACAATCAATTCACAATCTTAATTTAATGTATGAAAATTAATTAATTCAATAATTAATTAATTAAATCTCATCTTTTTAACCAATCATCAATTAGTTAACCATTTACCATTTAACATGTAATAATTAATCCATCCATTAATTATTACCAGTTTCCAAATTATATACCAAACAGTCAAATATTCAATATTCCCAATAATCAGTAAAAGCCACAATTTCATTCCAACTCATGACTTGATAATTAATTCTACAATTAATTACCCTATTACTCATTCTTCCCATTCAAATCATTCAACTGTTTAATCATATCACTTTACTAAATTAGTAACCTATGCTTAAAATCAACACATGTTCAAGTCCTCATTTATCTCATGTGGACGACATTATTTAATAACATAAAAAATGTCATGCATCGACATATCATAATCAAGGAAACTCACATTCTCAATTTATCAAAAGGAGCTCAAATTCTCATATAAAGTGTTGAAGATTTGGGACTCTACCTCGGGGTTTTGACGAAAACCACAACGAACGAAGAACACTCAAGAGAAACAGGTTGATTCTTCAAGAACCCGCCTTAGATCACTTCTCCTAGCAAGACCAAGACCAAAACTCATCATACTTGTCATCCATACACTTAGATTTACTCATAACGGGCGTAGATCTAAGAAACCGAGAGAAGAGGAGATGTAGATCTAAGTAGATCTAAGAAACCGAACAAGAATGAAGAAGAACATCTACCTACCTCAAGAAATCGACTTCGATTCGCCAAGAGAAGCCTTCAGATCGCCTCCAAAATGCTTGGGAGAGGTTCTCCTACCTTCAAGGGAGGGTGATCCCGAGTTATGGCCGCTTAGGAGGAAAAACGAGCCATCTAGGGGCAAAAACGTGTGAGATCCACTTTTTTAGGATCTCACTTAAGTGCCCGCACGGTTTGCTCGCACGGTTAG
Source organism: Viscum album (assembly GCA_963277665.1). NCBI lineage: Eukaryota > Viridiplantae > Streptophyta > Magnoliopsida > Santalales > Viscaceae > Viscum > Viscum album. The sequence goes on from OY728138.1 coordinate 767,359,540, forward strand.
ACAAACCGTGCGCTAACCGTGCGTTAGCCACTGCCTCAAAACTTCAACTACGCACGGTTTGGCCGCACGGTTAGACAAACCGTGCGCCGCCCGTGCGACTTCCCTTTTGCCTCAAAACTTCAATCAAAGTTCGAAAAACGACATCTTTAGGTGTTCCAACACTCGGAATAAAATTCCGGCGCTCGGTTTAAAAAGAACGACCCGTTGATAAACCGAAAAAAAAGGAATTTCAAAAACATTCGTGTTTTAACCCGGTTCAAACACACGGGATTTTACATCTTCAGATCCATAACCATCATATTGTACTCCACCACAGTTCATCCGGACCGCTATTTCTGGTGATCTTTACTTTATTCAGTAGCAGGGAGCAAAACTCAGATAAAAATGCACTTCCATTGAACAAGATACCGACAAAACATCTAATCACCGATGATCTTCACTTTATTCCGTTTTCGTTGTACTTGCACTTCTCTACCCTTTCGATCGCAGTCTCGTCTGGATCAAAACCTGTTTCGGCCGCAGGAGGAAACCCAGATCCTCATCGTCTTTCTACAATTTCGGATCTTGCTGGGCTTTGCAAGATTAGAAGGGTTGCGATTGAGGTGCTGAATGCTTCCGTCGATTGCCGCTGCCATTTGACAAGCCAAGCAGAAGGTCTGCCAACAGAGATTAGGGCTATGAAAAACACAGAGCGTCGAGGCTTCCATTCTCATGATTTCTTGAATTTGTAGAATTTACTGAAGGTTGCCATTAAATCCCTTAAATTTCTTATTTCGCTAGCTGTGACTCTTTCCATCATCAGTGGTTGTCCCTGCCGCTGCCAATCTGTTCAGATTTGCCCCAATCTTTTCACCTTGAGAGGCACATTTTTATAATTTCGGTGCCTGCTGATTAACATCATAATTGCATGATTTGTTGATCCAGCCTGGGCAATTTAAAACAAATAAAAATAAAATGGAAAATTTGAAATGTCAGTTGAAATTTTATAATATTTTGTGTTGGTGTTGATCATATTTGATTTAATGTTTATTGATCCTGTCATAAGCTTCTAGCATGATTTCTTGTTAGTAATGGTTTGTTGTATAATCATTTAGTGTTTGAATATGAATTTGGTGCTGGAATGTGTGATTATCTGTTGAAGTTGGTTAGAACAAATTTCTAACAGGTTTATTCAGAGTGTTTTTTTTTGTGAAGTCTAAAAGAAGTGAAATAATTAATGTTTTGTTTTATCGATTCTGTCCTGTAGATTTTTTTTCGGTTGCAATAGTTACTGCTCACAATAAAATATGAATATCATGTTTAGATAACTATTCTCATAAGATATTAGGATATGATATCCTCATACAAGTTAAGATATTGAATTTCATAGGAGTTCAAACATTCAATACTGGTTGAGCTCAATGTTTGGATTTATTATTCCATTTGTCAACAGCAGAATATTTGAGATGTTTGTGTTAAAGCTTGTGGTTGAATTAGTGAGGAGAGTGAGGAGAGCACCAACCTTGATTGGCGCTTGGAGTATTGGAACACTAGTTGTGTTGTAACATGAATCGTGGTGCACTTGCATTGTTGAAATGTTGGCTATGGTGCACTTGCATTGTTGAAATGTTGGCTGTGGTGCACTTGCAGTGTTGGAACACTAGTCTTGATGCACATGCAATGTTGGAAGACCGCCTGCGGGCACATGAAATGTTGGATTATAGCCATGAGCACTTGTTTGATTACTTGGTGTGTGTGCGTGTCATGGATTGCTTGTCTTGTCAACTAGCCATGATACTGTTGAGACCACAATTATATTTGTCAGATCAGTTGTCAACAAGGTAGCTGGAGAGTTTGATTGTCAATGTCTGAAGTTTAGAATGTTCATGGAGTGATTGAAATAATTAAAGAAGTTTCTTATAAAGGAAGAAGTGACATTAATCGGAGAAGTTGCTGGGAAAGGGCAGCCACAATCTCTCCAACAGATTGTAGGAAAATTGATGGTAAGTGTTGGACCCCATTTAAGGTTAAATGGGTATTTCTGAGTCCTACATCGGACTTACCCGCCTTGTAATTAGGTTTACTCATCTATAAAAGAGTATCCCCACCTCACATTGAGGGAAGGGGAATTCACCATCTACATGGTATCAGAGGGATCTTCATCCCCACCCTCCCTCCCAACGGATTCTCGGTTTCGACCGGCCCCGCCTCTCTCCCCCCTCTCTGGCTCTGCCCTACTCTCCCGGCAGCCCTCCATCTCGGCCGCACTCCCTCCCGGCGGCCCTCCCTCCCGGCGGCACCCCCTCACGGCGGCCCTCCCTTCGCGCCGCAGCACCCTCGCCCCGACGCCTTGCCCTCGGCGCGCCTCGCCCCGGCTCCCGGCGACACTCCCTCACGGCGGCCCTCCCTTCGCGCCGCAGCGCCCTCGCCCCGACGCCTCGCCCCGACGCCTCGCCCTCGGCGCGCCTCGCCCCGGCTCCCGGCGGCACTCCCTCACGGCGGCCCTCCCTTCGTGCCGTAGCGCCCTCGCCCCGGCGCCTCGCCCCGGCGCCTCGCCTTTGGCGCGCCTCGCCCCGACGCCTTGCCCTCGGCCTCGCCCCGGCGTCCTCGGCCTCGCCCCGGCGCCCTCGCCCTCTCCCAGCGGTTCCCCTCCCAGCGCCCTCTCCCGGCGTTGTTCCCGGCCCCGGCTTCCGGCGCACGGCGCGCCCAGGTCCCGCACCGCCCTCGGCCCCGCGGTGCTCCTGCCCAGCACTTGCGCCCTAGCACCCGCGCCGCCCCTGCCCAGCCGCACCATCCTGAGCGCGACCCCCTGTCGCTGCTCCCTCCGGTGACCTCTCCGGGCCGCCTCCCTTCCACCGCCCGACTCCCGGCGAACAGGTCCAGCGCCCGCCCTCCATGGACGCATCCTCCGTTCTGCTGTCCCTGATCACTGCCTCCTCCCGGCTTGTCGATGACCGGCTGGATACCACTAATTTCTCCGTATGGCGGAAGACGGTCTTGATGTCCCTCCGCGGCATGAGACTTCATTCTCATCTTGAGAAACCCCCACCCGAACTCACTGACCCCAAGTTCGACTCTTGGCAGCTGGCGGACAGCAAAATCTTCGCCTTACTGGTCAACTCCATGGACAGATCCGTGAAAGATGTCACCAGGACTGCCAACACCGTCAAGGAGCTATGAGATTCCTTGATTGTCATGTTCTCTGAGACCAATAACTTGGCTCGGGTCTCCGACGTTCTACAACGTCTCTCCCATATCCGCCAGCAGGATCGGACCTTCCCAACCTACTTCATGGAATGGAAGGGTCTCTGCGACAAACTGCAGGAACTCTGGCCTATTCCTTAAACTCCGGCCGAAGCGCAGACTCAACGGGACCTGCTCTGCCTATTCAATCTCCTGAATGGCCTCGCACCGGACTACGCCACGACGGCCACTGAGATGCTAGCCAGCCCGTCTACACTGGATATCCCGCAGGTCTATCATCGCCTGCAGAAGGCTCATCGGGCCCTGGCACCACCCGTCCCCATCCCTGATCACACTGCGCTCCTCGGTCGTGGCGGTGGTCGCCCTACTGGCCCTCCAGGGCGCGGCTGTGGAGACGGCCGACCTCGCCCCCTCTGCCAGCACTGCGGCAAGCTCGGCCATCTGGTCGACCGTTGCTGGGTCCTGCATGGTCGTCCCGAGTCGCACCCCCGCCAGGGCCAGACTGCGCTCCGCGATACGTCCTCACCTGCTGCTGCTCTTCCCCCGTCTTTGGATCTCTCCCTGGCTGAGATCCAGCTGATTCACGATTACCAGACCACCTCCATCCCGGGCTCTTCATCAGTTTCTCTTGCCCATTCCGGTGGTCACACTGCTCTTGTCAGTCATCGTTCCCCTGCATGGATGCTTGACTCGGGTGCGTCCGACCAGCTCACCGGGGATGCAGGTATGCTCTCCAACTACCGTCCCTATAGTGGATCCTCAGCCATCACTGTTGCTGATGGGTCCACTCTCCCCATAGCCGGCTTTGACACCTGTTCCCTCACCTCCTCCCTTCACCTATCCTCGGTGGCTCATGTACCCCGGAGTCCATTTAACCTGCTTTCCATCAGCAAACTGACCAAGGATCTCAATTGCACTGCTATCTTTTCCTCGTCTTCTGTTTTGTTTCAGGAGCGGACGACGAACCGGGAACTTGGTAGAGGCCAGCTTCGGGATGGGGTGTACATGTTCGGTGGCCCGACTTCCATCGCCTGCACGTCTATCCCTGCTCATGCCGTCGATCTCCATTCTCGGTTGGGCCACCCCTCCGCCTCCGCACTTCATCAACTCTACCCCGATATTAGTCCCCGTTTATCTTTTCCTTGTGAGTCGTGTCGTTTTGCGAAACATCATCGCACCTCATATTCTCCTCGAGTTGACCCACGGGCCGCCAAACCCTTTGATTTGGTTCATTCCGATGTATGGGGTCCCTGTGCCACCTCGAGTCAATCTGGGTATAAATATTACATTTCTTTCATTGATGATTATTCCCGGATGACATGGCTTTATCTTCTTCGAGATCGGACAGAGGTTCTCTCCACCTTTCAGACCTTTTTCCATGAGATCCAGACACAGTTTTCTATCCCTGTCAAATGTCTCTGATCTGACAATGGGCGGGAATACTTATCCACTCACTTTCAGCAGTTTCTGCGGGTCCACGACATCATCCACCAGACCTCCTGTCCTGATACCCCTCAGCAAAATGGGGTGACCGAGCGGAAATACCGGCATATTTTGGAAACCGCTCGTGCCCTCCTCTTCCACCGCCAGGTACCTCTTCTCTTCTGGGGAGATGCCATCCTCACTGCTACTTACCTTCTGAATCGTCTTCCCTCCTCCATCCTTCAGGGGGAGACTCCCTTTCATACCCTGTTCCCCTCTAGTCCTCCTCACTCCCTTCCACTCCGCGTATTCGGATGTCTCTGTTATGTCCGGGACACTCGCCCCAATCTCTCCAAACTTTCTCCCAAATCCCTTCGTTGTATTTTTCTTGGATATTCCCGCACTCAGCGCAGGTACCGATGCTTCTCTCCAGACCTCCGCCGGTATATCACCTCTGCCGACGTATCGTTTGTCGAGGCCTCTCCTTTCACTCTCCCCTCTCCTTCTCCCGATACTACCATCGATGACTGTCTTCCGCTCTTCGTTCACTCGCCTCTGGTGTCTTCCCCGCCCGGTCATCTCTTTGGACAGACCTACTCCCGTCGTTCTTCCGCTGTACCTCCCATCCCGGCCGAGGACACCATTGTTCCTGCTTTGTCCGCTGCTCCTGTCACAGCTCCCGAAGACGTGCCGATTGCTCTCCGGAAAGGTACTCGCTCGTGTCAGACTACTTCTCTCTTTGTATCTTCATACAAGGGTCTGTCAGCGCTGGAGACCGTGTCGATTCCTCGGACAGTTGGTGAAGCAAAATCTCACCCCGGGTGGCTAGCTGCCATGAGGGATGAATTGCAAGCTCTGGATGACAACCATACATGGGATCTTGTTCCACTTCCGGCGGGCAAACAGGCAGTCGGCTGTAAATGGATTTTCACGATCTGTCTAAATCCCGATGGCTCTCTTTGCCGCCTCAAAGCCCGGCTTGTCGCAAAGGGATTTGCTCAGACATATGACATCGACTACTTTGAGACCTTCTCTCCAGTCGCAAAGATGGCCTCTGTCCGCCTTTTCCTCTCGCTGGCTGCTCATCATCACTGGCCGCTTCATCAACTGGATGTTAAAAATGCTTTTCTCCATGGATTTCTTGATGAAGAAGTCTACCTGCAGCAGCCTCCTGGTTTTTCTGCCTCTGGTGCCGACCGGCATGTCTGCCGTCTCCGTCGCTCCCTCTACGGCCTCAAGCAGTCTCCTCGGGCTTGGTTTGGCCGCTTCAGCACGGTCGTCACAACCTTTGGCCTCTCTCGGAGTATGAAAGATCACACAGTCTTCTTCCGTACGACGGTGCACGGTTGTATCTTGCTTGTGGTTTATGTTGATGACATCATCATCACAGGGAGCGACTCCAGAGGCATCGCCAGCCTCAAGGCGCATCTTCACCAGCACTTTCACACCAAGAATCTTGGTCCCCTCACTTCCTTGGCATCGAGGTCTCCCGGACTGCGGACACTATCTCTCTCTGCCAGCGCAAATATGCTCTTGATATCTTGCAGGATGCCGGGTTGAGCACAGCCACCGCCGTGGACACTCCACTTGAGCCTGGGGAACGCTCCTTCATTCCGACTCGGAACCTTTTCCTCATCCCGAGAGCTATCGACGCCTGGTCGGTAAACTCAACTACCTCAGCATGATGTGTCCCGACATTGCCTGTGCCGTGGGCAAAGTCAGCCAGTTCATGGAGCATCCCACCAGATCTTAGTGGGATGCTGTCCTTCGCATTGCCAAATACATCAAGAAAGACCCTGCACATGGTCTTCAGTACTCACATCATGCTCACATGGATGTTGAGGCCTTCTGTGATGCGGACTATGCCAGCTGCCTCGCTACCCGCAAGTCTACTTCGGGTTTCGCCGTGTTCTTCGCCGACAATCTCATCTCTTGGCGCAGCAAGAAGCAGACTGCTGTCTCCCGGTCGAGTGCCGAGGCCGAGTATCGAGCCATGGCCACCGTCACTACTGAGATCCTCTGGCTTCGTCATCTCCTCCATGAGCTCGGTTTCCCCGCATCGACTCCTGCTCATATCTGGTGTGACAATCAGACTGCCACGAAGATTGCCTCGAATCCCGTCTTCCATGAATGGACGAAGCATATCGAGGTGAACTGTCACTTTCTCCGCCACCATCTGGAGCAGCACCATATCGGTTTCGGCCATATCCCGACGGCCGATCAGCTTGCCGATCTCTTCACTAAAGGTCTCCCAGGAGCTCGCCTTGAGTCTCTCACTACCAGGCTGAGTATTCACAGCTTCCATGGCCCAGCTTGAGGGGGAGTCTGAGATGGTCATGTGTCTTGTCATCTTTGTTTTCTTTGTGGGACTCTATCCAATCTGGGCATGTCCAGCTTGAGGGGGAGTGTTGGACCCCATTTAAGGTTAAATGGGTATTTCTGAGTCCCACATCGAACTTACCCGCCTTGTAATTAGGTTTACTCATCTATAAAAGAGTATCCCCACCTCACATTGAGGGAAGGGGAATTCACCATCTACAGTAAGGGTCCATGGATTGGAATTGGAGAAGAGCATAAAGGAGGTCTCCAAGGAAGAGGGATTGACTTGAGAATAACAAATGGAGATGGATGAGATAATAGCTAAATGTGAAATAGTATCTATAACCGTCTGAGCGATTGCCTCCAAACAGACCACACAATTAATCTGAATGAAGGGGCTGAACCAGTGTGTATTAGGCCATTTCAGGGTGCTTACCACCTCAAAACTGAAGTTGAAAAACAGGCACAAGAGAAGTTGGATTCAGCGGTTCAGGCTTGGATTCAGTTGTTCAGGCATGTCAAAAGGAAAGATGAGTGCGTGTGGGTTTTAGAAGTCTGAGCAAATTAACAATTCCAGATAAGTATCCTATACCAGTCAGAAGAATCAATTGATGAGTTAAGTGGATCTTTATATTTTACCAAAATTGATTTAAAATCTGGAAATCAGAACGAGGGAAGAAGATACTGGGCGGATAGGTTTGCCGTCACATAATGACATTATGAATGCTTGGTAATGCCCTTCAGACTCATGAATGCACCAACAACATTCCAATTCACAATGAACTTGAACTTCAAGCCTCTACTTAGAAAAGATTTTTTTTGTGCGCAGCAAGGATCGGGGAGAGCATTTTGGTCCAACTTTCATAGGTGCTGCAGCTGATGGACCACCAACTGTACGCTAATAAGAAGAAATGCCTAATAGGGTAAACCATGGTGGTGTACTTGGGGCATATCATTTCTCAAAAAGGGGCGACCATGGATCCAGGGAAGATTGTTTCTGTTGTGGAATGGCTCATTCCCTAGGATGTTTAAGGCGTCGGAGGATTTCTTGGGCCCACTGGTTATTGCCGCAAGTTTATAAACAATTATGGTAAAATTTTGAAGCTGCTTACTGAACTCACTAAGAAGAGGAGATTCAAGTGGACGAATGAGGCCCGGCATGCCTTCGAAAACTTAATAGGATGTTTAACTATAACCCCTGTTTTTGTCCTACCTGATTTTTCCAAGGAATTCATAGTTGAATACGATGCTTACGGAAGGGGGATTGGAGCTGTTTTTATGCAAGATGGGAAACCTATATGCTATTACAACAAAGCATTGTCAGTAAGGAACCTTAATAAATCGGTATATGAAAAAGAAGTCACAGCTTTGGTCCTTGTTGTCCAACAATGGCAACATTACTTGCAGGGACGACACTTAAAGGCATATACCGTCTACAGTAGCATCAAACAAGCCCTGACTGAATCAGAGGTTCCCTTCAGCGGAATTGACAATCCATGCTACTAGGACTATATTTTGAATCAACAGGGCTGGAAAAACTGATAAAGCCGCTGGTGCTTTGTCTCGAGTAGAGGAGAAGGTATTCTGCACAGAACCAAGCCACTTTGGGCTGACCTTGATATGATTAGGGAGGAAGCACGAGGGGATGCTGAGCTTCTATCTGTTATTGCAACACTATTGGAAGATGGATATTCCAAACCTGGCTATCAATATTGGAATGAACTCCTGTTTTTTAAAGGGCGGCTAGTACTCATGGGCTCAACCATTACCCCAAAACTGCTCCATCATTTCCATGCGCCACCACTTGGGGGGCATTATGGGTATGCACAAACTTACAAGAGTCTGACACAGGGATTGAATTGGCACAACATGACTCAAATGGCGCAGAAGTTTGTTAGGGAGTGTCTGATATGTTAACTTATGCCAAGCTTCACTCTCTATATCCCTTTAATTTGGGAAAAATCCAATCTATGGATTTTTTTTGGATTTCCCAAATCATACGGATTTGAAGTTGTGATGGTGATAGTGGAGCGGTTATCAAAGTTTGCCTAAATCATGTTTTCATTAAAGCTATTTTAATTTGTGCCTTCAACTTCTATGCTTTGTTTCTGTTTTCTTGTAAGTGATGATAGTGATATTTATTCATGTCATATGCAGAATTTCATGCTGTCTCGATGAGAAATTTTCTGTTGAACCCTTGTTTTGGTTGATGTGATGGAATCTTGTCTCAATTCCCTTGCTCAAGTATGTGTTTTTATTCTTAGATGCTAGAAGATGTGGTTGTGTTTGATTTTGGAAAACATTTCCAATTTTCATTTTCCAAATATATATTCGAAAATATGTCAGTAAAGGTTTTGCAAAGTGAAGGGAAAACATGAAAACATAGGAGTACATATCCAAGCGTTTTCATTTTTTAAAAAACATGAAAATAAACTTTCTCGTTTTCCAAAAATCTATAATTTTCATTTTCATTTTCTAAAATAAAACTTCTCATTTGCACAATTCAATGTATTTTCTAATATATTTTTAGAAAATGAAAACAAGAAATGTTTTCCAATATCGAATGCAACTTTTTTGGTGCATTTTCTACTTTGGAAAATTTACTAAATATCATTGCACATGGGCATAATTACATGATACTCATATGTTTAGATGTATCTTTGATATACTCAACTCTAACATAGGCGTGCATTCAAATCTGCACAGTAAAAAATTTCATGCAATCGATTTGATGAAGAATTTGCTACTTGAACCATGGCTATGGTTAACGTGATCAAATCCTGTCTTGATTCTCTTGCTCAAGTAAGTGTTCTTATTTATTGATATGTATATTTCGAGGACAAGGTTTCTATGAATTGTCTTTTCTCCTGATTGGAAATCTGATTTCTATATATTTTTTTAAATTTAAAATTTACTATTTATTATTGCATATGGGAAAAATTGTTTGATGTAGTACAAACTAAATGGAAATGCTACTTTCTGTTTTTCTTTTTTTGTAGTTTTTTATGAAATTTGGCATTGCATTTGTTATTATCTTATATATTGTTTTAAAATTGCTCTTTATTTGTTTGCATTATTAAAATTTTATTTATTCTTAGTTGATAGAGATTTGAACAAGGAAGAAGATTCTATTCAAGAACTGAATATTTGCTATGGAATTACAATTAGATCTCTAGAATCTTCTAGAGAGGTACAACACCTCTCCTGAGCGAACTCCCCTCCGCAAGCCTAAGGCAAGTCTTGTCTTCCAGAACCAAAATATCCGAATGACCCTCTACACATGCAGGAAACAATGTTCATAATAGTGTTCCCTGGCCCCAAGCTTTTAATAACCCAACCTACTTACTACTAGGCTAACAAACTATTTATTATAAAATACAATACCGCCCATCACTTATTTACCATCCCCCCCCCCCTTCCCTTGATATGTAATGTATATAGTTGGCTTAGGCTGATTCTCAAGTGTTCTGACCTCCCTGGCACTGTCCCTCTCACAGACAGCCTCACTGACCCACTCAGGGGCCACATTCCCATCACTTCCTCTTGAAAATCCACCTTGTCCTCAAGGTGGAAATAAGAAACTGTTCATAACCTCTGCTACTTCCCATGTTGCTTCTTCGGCTTATCTGCCTTTCCACTTTACCAGCCACATTTGATTTCTCCCTTTGGCCTCAACTGCTAGTACCGTTTCTGGAATTTCTATTTCTTCCACAAATTCTTAAGGCAAAATTTCCTCCGTAGGATATCTCCCAACTGCAGCCCTCTATATGAAACACAAGGCAGTGTATGTGAATATCTTGGCCATCAAACAAGTTCATTCCTTGAGTATCGACCACTCTGAAATCTGCCATCAAAGTTCGAACCTAAGCTATAAGGCTAGTTGCACCGACTCTTTGTTTACATCCCCAAGCTGCCCAGTAAGATATAAATCACTCTTTTCCGCCATTGAGGTAACTTCAATATACCGAACTTCACTAAAATCATCCAAACAAGCCCGATAACCACCCTTGGAGTGGCTTCATGGTCGACAACTTCTTTATTATCATATCATGGAGGCCCTGCAACCTTTTCCAGCATATCCCCGTCCACCACTAAAGTTGAGGCACACTGGAGAGTTTTTGATGTTTCATGATTGTTGACACCCATTGGAATGACTTCCAATTCCACTTCCGTGCCATCAGCAAGGTGATTATCCAGCAGAGGCGAAGCAAGCTCTCTGCCATGCAGGAGGCTATGGTGATGTTCCAGAACCCTAACAGCTAATGCGTGGGCCAAGGCAGCTATTCTTCTCCCCAAGTTCTGGACACCTGCTTCTCGAGTGTATCTATGAATAAGAAACTTCACCATTGCCTCCAAGGGTTGAAGGGAAATGGGGCGCAAACCATTCTGATCCAAAACTTGTGGTATTAAATGTCGTCTGGCTATTCTGTGCTTCTCTTCGGGTGTATATTCAGACAACTCAATCATGTCCATCCTATCCAAGAGTGGTGGCGGAATGGCTTGTACTCGATTGACCGTTGACACAAAAATTACTTTTGAAAGGTCATATGGAACATTCAAAATAGTGATCAGTGAATGCCTTATTCTGCTAAGGTTCTAGAACTTCCATAAGCTTTGAAGCTGGATTTGTTCGAACATCAGAACCTGTTTTGTCAACCACATCTAGCCGCATCATCGGATTTGTAATGGTCCAGACCTTCCCAGCCTGTTACTTTGCGTGTTTTGGGAGTTAGAGGTGCCGGGGGGAGCTTTGAGTAGAGATCGATGGAGTTGAGCAGAAATTTCCATTGGGAAACAGATTCTACGGTGTGGAGGCATATGTGACGTTGTATGGGTCAGTTGGAAGGCATGGCTATGGCGTGGTGATGGCAGCTGCGGCATAGGGTTCCAGGGGGTTGGGTTTGGTGCCCCGACCGATCCAGGGATGGCTATGGCGTGGCGTGGTTTTAGAAATGGGTCGTGTGGTGCAGCTGTAGACCTTGCGGCGTGGAGGATCAATATGAGGATTTTGGTGTCCCTGCCTCTTGAGAGGTTGTTGTGGCGTGGTTGTAATGACTCGGATTTTCCCGGTTTTATTTTCAGAAAATTTATGGGAAAATTCCGAGACCAGGCGCTGAGACGGCGTGCGATTCTGAGGCCCGGTGTGCCCGGAATGGTCCGTCGAAAAATTTTAAGTTTTTAAATAGCGCGCGTAAGCGATTTTTCTGAAGAAGTGGAATAACTCTTAAACGAGTGTCTGTATCAAAAATCTGAGGGCACCGTTGCGTTCAGGATGGCGGGTTTACTTTAAACGCGACTTAACTTTAGTCGGCGCATGCCTCTAGTGAGAAAACCTGAAAATGGCGTAACCGTAAATAAAATAATTAAATAAAATTATTTTATTTTTCAAATCCTTATAACTCATGAACGGTGACTCAGATTGAAAATCCGAGACTACCTTTGAGCTCGTGAGGGCGTGCTTTTCTTAGGCGGAGCCTAACATTGCCGGTGCGGGCGAACTGTGGAAATTAGTTTTTGGGTGATCGTAAATAAAATAATTAAATTATTTTATTTTCAAATTCTAGATATCATAAACGGTAACTCGGATTGAAAATCTGAGAGTACCGTTGAACCCGTGAGAGTGTGTTTTTCTTAGGCATAGCCTAATCTCGACCGGCGCGGGTCGAGGGTAAAAATTAAATTTTGAGCGTTTTAAAGAAAAATAAAATGAACTTAAAAAAATGTTTTGCTAGAACGCAACGTTGAGCCAGCTTCATTTCATAAATGAAACAGCTTAACGACGCTGCAACTCGAGCGTAACAGAAACGTTGTTTCATTTCATAAATGAAATAGCGTAACGACGCGACGACTCAACGTAACATAAACGGTGAAACGCGTTTCCTCCATTAAGTTGTTTAACAGAGATACAGGATCATTGACACGATCCTGGAACGACTCTGAACCTTTGGAGGATTTGCGTTGGCGAGGGACAAATGACGAATCACCACCAATGACAAATTGAGGATCGAGGAACGACGGACGACAGTGCGTCTCCGATCTTCGCCATCGAACGATCCAACCTCAAGGTAGGGGTTTATTATTTCTAAGTGATTAACTTCCCCCGTTCTTCTTTCTAAACGATGAACACAGGTCAATCCACTAACAGATTGACCCGCGGATTGGTCGACTATTCGGGAATGAGAATCGGTATGCGGGGATTAAAGAGGGGATTATTATTGTAGTGATATTTCGAACGTCTCCCCTTTTTATTCTAACGCAACGAACGAAGGCCAAACGAACAAGGCCGACGTTCGTTGCCTTGGGCGTTAATTGCGATCTCCTCTCCCTCTTGCGTTCTTCCCCGACGGACCCCCGTGGTCGCGTTGAGCTTTGCCGGGAGGTTCCAAACAAGGTCGGACCCCCGGAGCAACGGCAAGACACTTTGGAGCACGTAGCAGTGACGACAACGACCTAAGGATCCTGGAGGTGCTCATGGTTCGGAAAACGAATCACTAGAGTGAGTTCGGTGGTCTGCGGAAGAACTTGCCGACAGTGGCGGCACGCAGCGGCAGCCGCGTGCGGGAGGCGGCGCGTACTGGCGGAGGCCGCGACCAAGTGGGTTGCGTCGGTGCAGAGCAGGTCGGCCCAGAACTGACCGAGTCGGCCCAGACCTGACTGAGTCGGGTCGGTCCGACCGGGTTCGGACCCGACTGACCCTTTTTCACTAATAGACTCATAACTTTTAGATCGTACGTCCGATTGACGAGCCGTTTGCGGCATTGGGACCCTTGCGATGAGACAGTTATTTTGGCCTACTCCAAGTGAGTTTCTGTGGAGGTTGAGATACGACCAATGACTTGAGGAGTAGATTCTCCCTGAATCAAGCGCACTACGAGCGGAAATCCTGCGACTGGCTGTGACGAGAAGGAAGTGACGAGCGGACCTCAGTGGCCCGACAGACGAACGAAGCGAACCTCAATGGCCTGATAGACGAACGGACCTCAGTGGCCCGATAAACAAGCGGACCTCAGTGGCCCGACAGACGAGTGGAGCAGACCTTAGTGGCCGACAGACGAGCGGACCTTAGTGGCTCAGTAGACGAGCGGACCTTAGTGACCCGACAGACGAGCGGACCTCAGTGGCCCGACAGACAAACGAACCTCTGTGGTCCGGTTGATGAACGGACTTTAGTGGCCCGACAGACCTCAGTGACTAATCGGGGATGAGTCCCTCAGCAGTACAAGATGTTCAGCTTTACGACTGATAATCTTGCTTTCTATACTTTAGGTTATACCTATGTGAACTGTCCACTACTTCGTGTGTACTTTTTTTTGTGGTCTTTTCTTTGTGATTTGGGGTCCCTACTGAGTATTGTTTTACTCACTCCTGCATGAGTTTCGCCCGCACATGTCGTGTCTTGTGCAGACGATCGACGTTTTGACAGAGACTTTGGTGGTCCGAGACCAGGCGGTGCCCAGTGAGATCGGACAGGCGAGGCGTACTCCTACGGCTTCAGGCAGCTACTCTTCACCTACCCTTTAGATAGGGTTTTTTGCGGACGGGTTTCCAGAGACTTTTGTACCCTCTTGTTTACAGCTTGTCTTTTGTTGGGTTTGTATTCTAACCCCTTTAATTTCAGCTTGTACTGTGTACTCTCCGTGGTTGTCTTAGTAACATGCATGTCTTCCTTTTTAGCATTGTGGGCTGGGGTTGTGAGTGTGCGTGTGTATAGGTACTCGACAAATCAGGATAATGCCTTCCACGCTAGTCGCCAGCTCCTGGCCTTTGGGAGGTGGGTTTGGGGTAGTCACGACATGGGCCCCGGGGGACGGGTCGTGACAATGGTCTTGGGTTGTGCCGTGGTGGGCTTGTAGGATCTGCCCGAGGACCACGAAATAGATCCTAGAGGTCAGTTGGGCCAAGGCCCTTTGTGGCGCAGCGAAGGAGGGCGCGTCGTAGTTTTGGGTGAAAACCCTATTCGTTACGACGTGGAGTAATGTTGAGCCATGGTCTTTTAAAATTCTGATGGGTATAAATTTGAGAATCCCTTTGAAACTCATCATTCTTCCACCCGTGCACTCGGCTCTTGGGCGATCTAGGTGTGTCCTTAGGAGGTCTTTCAACCCCCTATTGCTTGGCTTTGATCCTCGGCTCGGGAGATCGATTGTTGATCTAAGGCGAGTCATACCCCCTTTCCTTCTTGGGTTTCTCTCGGTTCATCATCCGGAGAAGGTTGTGGCTGTGAGATATGGTCGGATCAAGAGAGTTAGGGTGAGTTGTTGATGATGGGTGCTGTGCTTTAAGTTGCCGAAGGCTTCCTTGGTCTGATCTTGATCTCGGGGTTGTCTCTTGCTTTGTCTTGCACAACGAATTGTGAAGCTTCAGTTGAGTTTGGAGATTTAAGAAATCTCCTTTCTTCTGTGTAAATAGTGGGATTAACATGCTTTTTAGGTTTTCGGGGTGAGATTGGTGACCGTGCTGGACACTACTAGCTTGGAGCTTGGGTTTCGCTGCAAAGTCGTTGCTTAAGTGCTCTTTTGGTAATGCATTTTGGGATTTGTATTTGCTTGACATTATTCATGTATTGTGGGATTATTGTGGATCTTGGTTTATTTATATTATGGTGTTGATTGGTGGTTTATTTATGCGTTTCTGGGTTATATGAGGGTAATGACTCCCATTGTGGGATTAACATGCTTTTCAGGTTTTCGGGGTGATATTGGTGACCGAGCTGGATAGTACTAGCTTGGAGCTTGGGTTTTGCTGCAAAGTCGCCGCTTAAGTGTTCTTTTGGTATTGCATCTTGGGATTTGTATTTGCTTGACATTATTCATGCATTGTGAGATTATTGTGGATCTTGGTTTATTTATATTATGGTGTTGATTGGTGGTTTATTTATGTGTTCTTGGGGGTTATATGAGGGTAATGACTCCCATTGGTATGTTTTATACCATCGGTGCTAGTTGCCAACCCGGAGCCTATTGGAGGCGGGTCTCAGAGGCCACTTTCGTCTTCACTGCTGGCCTAGGAGGGGTTCTCAATGCGGGTCGTGACAGAGTGGTATCAAAGCTTTTGGTTGAAGGATAAGATGAAGATTGGAGTTAGTCATTGGTGAAGATTGCATGGGTTGGTAGGGCATAAGTACTGATGAAACATGAAATCTTTCCCAATGGTTTTCTCCAAACCATTGGGATAGGTCTTTCCCAATGCAAAATCACCCAACGACTTCCCACAACCTACAGGTTATATATCAAAGACTTTATAACTATCCTACCATCCAATGGCCCGAAGACCTTCATTTTTTATTGATTATTGTTAAACCCTCTTTTGTATTATTATGGGTATTTCCGAGTCCCACATCGGAATACTCCCTTGTACATTCCGCTTTTTCATTCTATAAAAGAAGAGCCCCACCTCACCTTGAAGGTAAGTGGGTTTCCCTATTCTACATGGTATCAGAGGGATTTTTATCCCGAACCCTCCCTCCCTTGCGGATTCCCGGCGTTCTCCCGGCTCCGCCTCTCTCCCTCCTGCCCTAGCCCGTCCCGGCAGGCCATCCCTCCCGGCAGGCCCTCCCTCCCGGCGCACCTCTCCTCTCCGGCCTGCACCCTCCCGGCAGGCCCTCCCTCCCAACGCCCGCGGCTCCCGGCCCTCCCGTCGCACCGCCCTCCTTCCTCCCCGCGGCTCCCCCCGGCTCCCGGCGCCATCCCCCGCGCGCCTCCCCCCGTCCCGGCACCATCTCCCTCGCCGCTCCTCTGCGCGCTCCCTCCCGGCGGCATCTCCCGGCTCCCCGGCTTCCGGCTCGACCCGCCGTCCCGGCGCACCTCCTCACGGCGTCGCGTCCGCGCGCCCAGCCCCTGCGGCTCACCTCCCGGCGGCCCTCCAATCTCCCGGCGGCTCTCCTGTTGCACCCGGCGCCTCCCACCGCTTCGGCGCCTCCCGTGCCTCCCGCTGCTTCGCGCTCCCGGTGCCCCGACGTCCCGGCTGCCCTGCGCGCTCCATCCTCCCGGCTGCCCTGCGCGCTCCCTTCCGGCGGCATCACCCGCGCCCCCCACGGCTCCCCGACGGCGCTCCCTCCCCGTGGTTTCCCGCGGCTCCCGCCGCCTTCACCCGCGCGCCCCGCCGGCGGCCTCCCGCTGCTCCCGACGCCATCACCCGCTCGCCCCGCCGGAACGGCCTCCGCCGCTCTGTCCTGCGCGGCCTCCCAGCGCCTCCCAGCGCCTCCCGCGCCTCCCTCTGCTCGCGCAGCCTCCCGCGCCTCCCAGCGCCTCCCAGCGCCTCCCGGCTCCCCGGCGTCTCCAACTCGCCCCGCTTCGCCTCTCTTTTCCCGTCTCTGGCCCTTTCTATGGCCGACCTCAGGCGGCCTCATGATCCACCGGCCTCTGTCCGCCCCGCTCCCTCCTCGGCTTCTCTGGCCCGTACTGTTTGCCCCACTGCCTTGGTCAGCCATTGCTCCCCTGCATGGCTGCTGGACTCAGGTGCCTCCGACCACCTCACCGGTGATGCTGGTATGTTGACGTCTTATTGCCCTTATGCCGGTTCTTCAGCCATCACCGTCGCTGATGGGTCCACTATCCCCATAGCGGGCTTCGGCGCATGCTCCCTGACTCCTTCGATACATCTACCCTCTGTGGCACATGTGCCCCGCAGTCCCTTTAATCTGCTTTCCATTAGTAAACTGACTAAGGATTATAACTGTGCGGCCATATTTACCTCCTCTGGTGTTGTGTTTCAGGAGCAGGCTACGAACCGGGAACTTGGTCGAGGCCGGCTTCGAGACGGGGTCTACATGTTCGAGGGGCCCGCGCCCATTGCTTGCACCTCTACCTCTTCTCGGGCCCTTGATCTCCATTCCCGATTAGGGCACCCGCCTGCATCCACCATTCATCAGATGTTTTCGGACTTCCGTAGGACTCCTACTTTTCATTGTGAGTCATGCTCTTTTGCAAAACATCATCGCTCTTCCTACATTCCTCGCACGGATACACGGGCCTCCCACCCCTTTGATCTGGTTCATTCTGATGTTTGGGGCCCGTGTACCGTTCCGAGTCACTTGGGCTATAAATACTATATCTCCTTCATTGATGACTATTCGCGAATGACGTGGCTTTACCTTCTTCGGGAACGCTCCGAAGTGTTTTCCACCTTCCAAACCTTTTTTCATGAAATTAAGAATCGTTTTTCTATCTCGGTCAAATGTCTCCGCTCGGATAATGGGCGCGAGTATCTCTCCACTTCTTTTCGGCAGTTTCTCCGGGAGAATGGCATCCTTCATCAGACCTCCTGTCCTGATACACCCCAGCAGAACGGCGTGGCCGAGCGGAAACACAGACATATTCTAGAGACTGCCCGTGCCCTCCTCTTCCACCGACAGGTGCCTCTGCTCTTTTGGGGCGATGCCATTCTCACTGCTACCTACCTCCTCAATCGCCTTCCTTCTTCTATCCTTAAGGGGGAGACTCCCTTTCGGGCTCTTTTCCCCACTCTTCCTCTTCATTCCCTCCCTCTTCGAGTGTTTGGCTGCTTGTGTTATGTTCGTGACACTCGCCCTGGCCGCACCAAACTCTCTCCCAAATCTCTCCGCTGCATATTTCTCGGTTATTCCCGCACTCAGCGCGGATACCGCTGCTTCTCCCCGGACCTTCGCCGGTATGTCATCTCCGCCGATGTCTCCTTTGTGGAAAGTTCTCCATTCTCATTTCCCTCTCCTCCTCCTGACTCTGCCATTGATAACTGTCTTCCCCTCATCATCCAGCCTCTTCCGGATTTGCCTCCTCCTACCTCTCCTCCTCCTGGCCCTGTCCTCGCTGATTGTCCTCCTCTCCTCCTCCATCCTCCACCGGCGTCAACCGCTGTTGACACCCATTTTGGTCAGGTCTACTCCCGCCGCCCTTCGACTGTCTTCCCCGTTCCAGCCAGTGACACTGATGCTCCCGCTTCGTCCGCTGCTCCTGCTCCGCCACCCGCGGACTTGCCCATCGCCCTACGGAAAGGTACTCGCTCCTGCCAGAGTACTCCTCTATTTGCATCTTCTTACAGGGGTTTGTCCGCTCTGGAGACGGTTTCTATACCTCGCACAGTTGGTGAGGCCAAATCTCACCCCGGGTGGCTCGCAGCCATGCGGGATGAATTGCAGGCTCTGGAGGAAAACCATACTTGGGATCTTGTCTCCCTTCCAGCAGGCAAACAGGCAGTGGGCAGCAAATGGATTTACACGGTCAGGCTGAATCCCGATGGTACTCTTCATCGCCTCAAAGCCCGCCTTGTGGCCAAAGGCTTTGCTCAGACATACGGCGTTGACTACTTTGATACCTTCTCCCCGGTTGCCAAGATGGCCTCTGTCCGGCTATTCATCTCTCTCGCCGCCCATCATCGGTGGCCTCTTCATCAATTGGATGTCAAGAATGCATTCCTCCATGGCTTCCTTGAGGAAGAAATCTATCTCCAGCAGCCCCCCGGATTTTGTGCCGCCGGCGCTGAATCTCGTGTCTGCCGTCTCCGCCGCTCTCTTTACGGCCTCAAGCAGTCTCCCCGTACTTGGTTTGGCCGCTTTAGCACGGTCGTCAGCGACTTTGGGCTTTCCCGCAGTATGAAAGACCACACTGTCTTCTACAGGACGACTCCCCATGGCTGCATCTTATTGGTCGTCTATGTGGATGATATCGTCATCACCGGCAGCGACTCTGTGGGTATCACCCATCTCAAGGCTCATCTTCACCAGCACTTCCACACTAAGGATCTTGGTCCTCTCACATACTTCCTCGACATCGAGGTTTCCTACTCCTCTGCCACCATCTCCCTCTGCCAACGGAAGTATGCTTTGGATATATTGCAGGATGCTGGGCTGACTCAGGCCACTGCGGTCGATACTCCTCTGGAGCCTGGCGAACGGTCTCTTTATGCCTCCTCGACTCCATACCCCCATCCCGAGCGGTACCGTCGATTGGTGGGCAAACTCAATTATCTCACCATGACTCGACCCGACATTTCCTGTGCGGTAGCCAAAGTGAGTCAATTTATGGAGCATCCCACCACATCTCAGTGGGATGCTGTCATCCGCATCGCCAAGTACATCAAACGGGATCCTGCCCGTGGTCTTCACTACTCTCAGCATCCTCATCAGCATATTGAGGCCTTTTGCGATGCTGATTACGCTGGCTGCCTTGCCACTTGGAAATCTACCTCTGGGTTCGCCATTTTCTTCGTAGGCAACCTCATTTCTTGGCGCAGCAAGAAACAGACGGTCGTCTCTCGATCCAGTGCCGAGTCTGAGTACCGTGCCATGGCCACCGTTACTACCGAGATCCTTTGGCTTCGACAACTCCTCCAGGAGCTTGGCTTTCCTCAGCAGGCTTCTGCTCACATATGGTGTGACAATCAGGCAGCCACTAAAATTGCTTCGAATCCCGTCTTCCATGAACGCACGAAGCATATTGAGGTGGACTGTCACTTTCTTCGCCACCACCTGGAGCACAACCATGTCAGCTTTAGCCACATTCCGACGGCAGACCAGCTTGCTGACATCTTCACCAAAGGCCTCCCTGGTGCTCGCCTTGCCTCGCTTGTCCAGCTTGGGGGGGAGTGTTAAACCCTCTTTTGTATTATTATGGGTATTTCCGAGTCCCACATCGGAATACTCCCTTGTACATTCCGCTTTTTCATTCTATAAAAGAAGAGCCCCACCTCACCTTGAAGGTAAGTGGGTTTCCCTATTCTACAATTATGATAATCCACCTTTTAAGGGGTGAGGTGGAACCCTTACAAGGCCCGTAGGCGTAAGCATTACATGGCCCATAGGCCTTAGAGGAATTCATTGCTCGTAGGCTTCAAACATTACGTACAACCCAGACTAACTACTTGGAACTGCTCCTCCCCAGCATCTTCATCGTGAAATCAGCTCTCCACCTTCGCATGACTATTCGGCTAGGCTATCCCGTGCATGCACAGGCTTGTCCCGATGGCAGGTGCCATACCCTCTCATTCTTGCAATCCGTGTAACTTCTGCTGTGGTGAAAGCTCTTTGCTCATCCTCCTATAGAGCTTGTTCCTTGTAGGTTGTCTGGTTTGCATCTGCACTTAAGGTGACCCGAAGGCCTTGAGGTGGTCCGAAGGCTTGGGTGGCCCGAAGGCCTTAAAGGACTCGGGGACCAAATCAGTGGCCTGAAGGCCCAAACGGGGGCAAATTCCCGGCTGCTACGGTGACAAACAGTGCCTGCTACAGTTTCTGCTACAGTACTGCTACAATACCCCCCCGGAAATTGTGCCTCCGCCTGGATTTGATCCCGGGTCGCCTGGATTTACTTAAGAGTCCTCACCAACCGGGCTGAGGCTCATGTGCACTTTACAACTATCCTACAATTACCTTTGTGAATATATTTGGATATATATATATATATATGTGTAATTTATATATTGATTTATTTGACAATATTCGACAAAAGTATTCATAAAAAATAAGGGCACCTATCCCATAGTTATTAATGGCGCGCGCCATGGCTAGCGCCAGGGAGTGGTGCGCCGCGCCATGGCTTCGCCATGGCTCATTTAAGATGGCTCACTGTGGTGTGCGCCATATTGCACAACGACGCGCGCCATGCTGCGCCAATGGCTCGCGCCATTGAGCCTTTTTGATTTTTTTTTTGTATTTTTTTAACGTGCCAACTCTTACGCCCCGATTGAAAATACCTCTTTTGAGGTCAAACAACGACCTCCCCTTTCGACTCTACGCAACACTCTTCCTGTGAGCGTAGCGACCCAGCCGGTGTTGGACCACATTGACTGCCACGACCAAACCGAGATCCCTCGACCGCCATGACCCAGTCGACCACGACTTAGCCGAGCTTTCTCAACCACCGCGACTTAGATACGCAATGTTGTCCCGAGCAGGCGCACCTTCTGTGCGAATCAATAACTTTTTTTTTAATTCAATTTTATTTATGTTGCTCGCCCCTTATTTTTTTTTTCGAATTACTCCTGTTGTTTTTTTGAGATATATGGTTTTTTACTCCCGTCTTGGTTTTTTGAGATATATGGTTTTTAATATATTTCAGGAATCGATATATATGATTTTTTGAGATATATAGTTTTTAATATTTAATTGTAGGTGTCATTGTTGACTTCATTTGTTTTTTGATGTATGGAATATGAATTATTGACATAAATCTTTGTTTTTTATATATAAATTGTATAATTTATTATTTGTTATTATTGATATATGTATACACTCTTTTGTGCGCCGCAAGTTAATATTGCGCCGCGCCGTGCGCTTTTGCGCCGGGGGCTCTTGTCGCCGTTGTGCGCCATGCGCCGTAAATAACTATGATCTATCCCAACGGTTTTGAGAACCTTTGGGATAGGTACCCACCCTTTCCCAATGGTTTGCTCAAACCGTTGGGAACAGTGGTCTCAAAGTACCCATTCCCAACAGTTTGCCAAAACTGTTGGGAAAAGTGGACCCTTTCTCAATGGTTTGGGAAAACCGTTGGGAAAAGTGGTCTCAAAGTACCATTTCCCAACAGTTTTTTCCAAATTGCAGGGAAAAGTTGTCTCAAAGTACCCTTTTCCAACGGTTTTGGAAAAACAGTTGGGAAAGGGGACCTATACCAACGGAAACTGTTGGTATAGATGCGTTGGTATAGGTAGGATTTCTAGTAGTGTTTATACATGTTAGAATTTATTGAAACCCATTTATTGATTTAATGATTTTTGGTAATAGGTGAAGCGACCGCAAGCAAGACAATCGACAAGCGACCGTGAGACTCCAAGTTCAGTTGACCGCAAGTGAAGATCTCAAGCTACTGCAGGTGCAAGCTACTGCAAGTCCTCAAGCTACCGTGAGACTCCACCTGCTGTGTGAAGCTATCGCAATACTGCAGCTCGATTGATCGCAAGTGAAGCGACCGCGAGCCATGGATCGACTGTGAGGCTTCCAAGAAAGACGATCGATCGTGCCTTCACACAAGCTATCACAAAGGTCGATCGACCGTGTGATAACAATCAAACGCAATTTGCCGAACTGGGAGAAGATCAGGCACGGGCTAGAGATACGTAAGGGTCTGCGTCTCCTCTGTCGCAGAAAGGTGATCAAAAGCTACGTAAGTGTCACCGCCGCGGTCAATGCGATACGTAAAGGTCATCGAAGACTTGTGTAAAGGTGAAGGGCGCATTTCAAGCTCCGTGTAAGGGTAAATTCCGCTCTCTAGTACTTATGTAAGGGTACAAATGCCGTTACGGAAAGGTCACTGGCACATTCCAAAGGCTACGTAAGGGTCATATAGACTTGTGTAAGGGTACTCCCGAGGCCCTTGAAGCTATGTAAGCGTAATTGGCATGTTTTAAAGGCTGCATCAGGGTAAAGTGCCAACTGCGTCAAGATCCACTGAGCACATTGCAGCTGCGTCAAGGTCATCCCATGGTTTCACAGGCTACATAAGGGTGCCCGTGGGGATTAAATATGAATTTCCCAAATCAGAGTAGCTCCACCTAAAATCTAACTCATTTCCATCTCTCTGGTTTGGCCGAATCGGGGAAGAAACTCTTGAGCTAGAAACACGACGATCATCCAATGAAAGGAGGAGATGGAGATTGTGGGGAGAATGTCAAAGAAGCTGGAGGATTCGAGATGCTTAATCGCAACCCTCAAACTGTACACATGGCGACAATCAAATAAAAAGGAACCGAACACTGAATTTGAAGAAATTATTAAAGTTTCAAGATGTGAATTTGTGCGACTCACGTGGAAGGGGGAGCTACTGCAAGCAAGGTCTCGAAAATCTCTATCATATAGAACTGCTCAATCGACTAAACTGCTGTTGTTTCTTGATTTCTTTCATTTCTATTTGCTGCAACTCTCAAGTGATGACACACAAAGCCGTTAGTGGTCGATTCGAAGAAACTCCCCTGACCCCTTGTTAATGAATTTCGATCGTTAGTGCTTTATCACTTTTATTATTCTCTCAATTTATTTGAATGTTTTAGGCATTAAGAGATTTTCTCTCGTTTTATTCATCTCAAGTTCTTCTTCCCCCCTTCACTCGATTGCACACACAGACCACTTAGGTTCTCTCCACTACTTTCGTGAGCAGTGGGTTGATCTAAGGGTGATTGAAGGTTTTCGATCATTGGGCTAGGTGAAATTAGAGATTGCAGTGATGATTGCATCCCTCTGATTAAGTTGAAACTTCCAGTGATGGTAATTAGTGAGGTTTCACTCCATTAAAAAGAGAACATGAGAGAAAACAATGAAATAATGATTTAATGGGTAAGTGAGGGTATATCAAAGGTTAAACCACTATTTTTAATATTGAATTTAAAACCAAACCAATCCAATCATCATTTTCACACACCAAACCCATTAAACAAGAGAACAACACACCCAAAACACTCTTCTTCGGAGACAACTTGAGTCTCACTATTTTTGCATTAAAATCAGGTTCATAAATTTGTTTGCTGAGGGTCCCGCGTCACGCCTCTCATCAACCTGGCGCTATTGCCGAGGAGGCCAGTGTTGTGTTCATATTTTGTTTAAAATGATTCCAACACATGACTAGATCTAGTTTATCTCACCTTGTTGGTTTTGATCTAGAGGTTGAACGATCTATGCTGACAAGGATTAGGAATTTAAGAATCACCGAAGAAGTGGAGAGAGTTTGCCACAATTCTATTGGCCGGCTCTCCCTCATCCACTTCCTCCACTAGAGTCACCATAGGCAGTGAAAATACGGAAGATGATCTCGCCCAATTAAATAGGATTTTGAGAGAATTATATGCACCTAACTTCAACATTAATAATTGGCTTCAACAACCCAATAACCAACAAGACTTCAAGCTTAGAATTGGAATGATCCAATTCCTACAAAAGTTTCATTCACACAGAAAATAAAAATAAAAATATATTATAACATATAATATATATAATATGGGCGCCACCCTAATCAATGGGGCGGTTCTTTGTCGACGCCCTCCCATAAATGGGGGGGGGGGTAAAGTTGTTCTCCACGTCCCTTTTGGAGAGGGACATAGATAACACCTTTTTTTGTGTTGTGATTTTTTTGTTTAGTCTTGTTCATTTAAAAATAAATGAAAGAGACCTTATCATGCCACCTCTGACGCATGAATAGACCTTGTCAACCCACAAAAGTTTCATTCACACAGAAAGTAAAAATAAAAATATATTATAACATATAATATATATATAATATGGGCGCCACCCTAATCAATGGGGTGGTTCTTTGTCGATGCCCTCCCATAAATGGGGGGGGGGGGGTAAAGTTGTTCTCCACGTCCCTTTTGTAGAGGGACTTAGATAACACCTTTTTTTGTGTTGTGATTTTTTTGTTTAGTCTTATTCATTTAAAAATAAATGAAAGAGACCTTATCATGCCACCTCTGGCGCATGAATAGACCTTGTCAACCCACAAATTCACCTCGCCGAGTACTTACCTGCATTGTGTGTTGAGTGTTTTTCTTTGTACCGTAGTCCCTTTCCCCACATCGATGTAATATATATGTATATACATCTAATATATATAAATATATATTTATTCCCGTCACAATTTTTATTAAAAACCTTCGATCTTCAATCATACATAACTTGACCACACTAACTCGGATCGACACACCGTCAATTGCGTTGGAACCATATCAAAACCCTTTTTTTGAATCTTAGCAAAAATAACTGAATTTTTGAAGTTTTCTGGCCTAAATAATTGCACATTCACTCTGATAACAATTAGTGGAACCTGAGGCGCAGCGGAAGCGTGAAAAATACGTAATTTAAAATTTTGGGTTCAGATTCATGTTAAAAATACCGAATCCAAAAAATCCATTGCTTAGATTTCTCAAAGGATCACGTGCAATTCAATTTAAGCACGAAGAACAAAATCGAACTAAACCGTAAACGGTACAATGCTCGTTTGAAATCGTCGATTTGATTCGGTCATCGTTGGCGTGTCGTGGCTCAAAGTCGCCAAGTTAAGCATCTTCTAGATTGTCAACACATGCACCACAACTCCTGGATTGTCGATCTTCGATACCCTGGTGCTAGCATGAGAAATCAAAGTGTTTTACAGCGTCCTTTGATCGTGTGAAGAACACGGACTCGATCGAGAAAGCGGGATCGATTCGGCTTCGTCCTTCGGTTTCTCGCTCTAGAATTTGAGAGTGGGGAGAGCACTCAAAATTTGTCCAAATAGTTGAGAGCCCTATTCTTGAGTCTAAAATTCACTTATATACTTCGTTTATACTTTCCAAAATTGCACTTTGGTCCCTGGAAAGTTATAACCTTCATTTTAGACCCTTGTACATACTTTAAACTCGTTATAAATGTTACAAATATTTTATCACTCACTTGTAACACTTTTAACATGTTACATGATAAAATATGAACCATCAGCTCGTAAGCTCCCCTAATAATTTAACGAACCTTGAACATACTATATTCATTTGAAGAATTTTATCTTCTCATATTTACTTTTATGATCAAATAACTCGTGAATACCTTGAAAAATAAATTCAATCATCATTATTTTAATCTTGAATAATATAATTGAATTATTTTTACCTGCGATCGATCTCACTTGAACATTCACCGACCCCCACACGTTAAGCCAACTTCGTCCTAAACTCATATTCATTCGAATAAGTGGAAATTGTGGATACACATAGTGTGCAACCCTTTATGTCTTTATCTCGATAGCAGTGAGTCCCACCTACAGACTAAGAGCGGAGTTTAGCAACCTATCATGACGCCTAAGGAGATAAGGAATGTTAGATCCCTTTCATTTTTAGGGAGTCTCTACCGTGTACTTCTTCATTTTAGTGGATTCCTCTTTCTGGACTAGGTCCCGTGGTTTTTCTCTCATTGGGTTTTCCACGTTAAAATTTCTGGTGTCACTTTTTATATTCTGCATATTTATTTTTTGGTCGCTGTGCATCTGCTTTTATTTGAGAGGGAAAGATTTTATTCCCGCTGTGCGTTCGCTTTTCGGTTGTTTGCGCATTCGTCAACTTTCCGTCTTTCCCAACATATACCTCATACAAATACGCTCTGTGTAATATAATTTTTGTCTCATGATATCTCATCAAGCTGAACACACACTTGTGTCATCATCGTTTTGATGCTTTATATATTTCGTGACCTTATCGGACGTACTTACCTTCTTGTACCATGACCATGTATTTAATGAAGGTACCACCATTCTAGTTAACTTGGGCCCACAAGATATCTCTTCCTCAACTCGGAAGCGACAAATTCTATCTTGATCATCCAACCAATGTCATACCACCAATGACACACCCAATACAATCTACCTCGCCACGACTTCATTGTCATAGTTTTTGCCTTACATCATAGTACGCAATCAAATGATATACATTGATAATGATATGAACATGTTCGTAGATAAGAACAACTAATGACACTCGAAACATGTGCTGTTCTTATTGGTGGGTCAGTCTTCATGATCTCATCTATCCGAGATCACCAAGTGCGAACTTTATAAGAAGTTTCAATGCTTATGAGCCCCCGACACCTGATAGTCAGCCATTATCTGTGTCCTGTCACTATGATTTATTGAGACCATATGACATATATTTAAGATTACTGTTATAGTATCTCGAAGTTCTCATTATAGTTGAGAATTGCTCTAACTATTTGATACGACATGTAATCCAAGGACATTATCATGTAAATAGTTGATGTAGAAGTATCAACACTATTATGGGTGAGAAAAGACACATGTATACATCAAACTCTATATATGTAATGGTAATCAAAACCCACTCTCACAACATTGATGAGCATCAGTGAGAATGTAGCTCAAGGTGGCGTCGAAGGAAGTGACAGTCAACTTCAATATGTTTTATGCATTCATGAAAGATCGGATTAGAAGCAATCTTTGTGAGTGCTTGATTATCATACCAAAGACGAGCAGGAGTCTGTGGCCGAAAACCAATTTCATGAAGTAGGTGGCAAAACCAAAGAATTTCGGTAGTTACTGTTGCCGTAACACGATGTTCAAATTATTAAAGTTTGTTTCTTGCTACGCTCTGAGATTGAATTACCCGCAAGAAAAACCGCAAACCTGGAAGTAGACTTTCGGGTAGATAAGCAATCGACGTAGTCAGCATCACAGAAGACCTTAATGTTCAAATGATTGTGATGTGAATAACAAAGACCATGTGCAGGGTCTTGCTTAATGTATTTGATGATGCGAAGGACATCGTCCCGTTGAGATTTCATCGGATGATCCATGAATTGACGAACTTTGTTGGCGGCGTAGACAATATTGGGACGAGTCATCGTGAATTAATTGAGTTTGCTGACATGATGATGATACCTATCTGGAAGAGGTATCATGGAGGGACCTTTTTGCTGGGTTAAGAGGAGTGTCAACAACAGTCATTTGAGACAAGCCAGTATCTTATAAGATATCAAATGCATATTTGTGTTGTGAAAGAAAGATTCCTTTTGAACACCGAGACGCTTCCATGCCAAGAAAATATTTCAAGAGACCCAAGTCTTTGTTATGAAGCTGTTGATGAAGATAAGACTTGAGATGGGCGATGTCGTGTGAGTTGCTACCGGTGATAATAATTGTAGGTTCCAAGCATTGTGGAAGCATCAGATGGGTCATGCCTAACTTTGCTTTTTGTCACGATTGGTGATTAATCCGAGATTTACACAACGATAAACGTCGTGATCAACGGTATTGGATCAAAGAATATACACAGTGGATAAACGCCGCAACCAAAGCTTATGATCATCACATATTATTTATAATTAATTTAAGCAATTAAAGAATTACCTTGTGAGAAATTTTTTCTTCGTTGATGGATCTGACAACGGATCTACGTCATACCGTCGTTGTGTTGTGCGAATCAAGAATAGATTCCCTCTAGCGGCGATCCACGCATGTTCAACGAATCTCCGAACGTCGCCGTAGGAATCTACGGGTGCAGCGCGGTAGATCCTACCACTTGCGTCGTCCGCCTTTGATCGCCTTGAGAATCACTTTCAAAGGATTCTTCTTGATCTCTCTAGACTCGAGAGTGGAAGGTGGAGGAAGATCGCTCTCCATTTTTGGGAGCGTTCTGGGAGAGAGAGCTCTCTAGGACTTGAGAGGATTCTCTCCATATGTCGTTGTGCACAACATAAAATGAATTGGCTCTTTTAAGAAAATAATATAATTGAGTTTATATACTGCTAGAGTTAGAAAATAATAATTGCAGATGTGCCCTTTATTATTTCCGTAATCCTTGCGGAACCCCATGCCTATATTAATAATAATAATATTATTATTTCTTGACATGCACTAAACTCGTGAATTAAATTAAATATTCAATATATATTATTTATCACTGGACCATTAACTCGGTTCGCCATTCTTTCACAATATTTATCAGACCTTGAATAATGACTATTTATTTAATAATTAAATATTATTGCATTATTCGCCAATAAATTAATAAATATTATATTCACTAAATAAAAAATAAATATTTATTAAATATTCTGCTCATATAATATTCTCTTGAATAAGTGGCGACGGAATATATGCGATCAAGCAAACATGAATAATTATTATACCACGTGCGAGAATTATATTTATTCAATTTGCTAAATAATAAATAATAATATTTTATTTAATTGAGATTTTGGATACACTTAGTGTGTCACCCTTCAGGTTTCTTTCTCAGTGGCGTTAGATAAAACAGCCTAAATTCCAAGGTTGCGTCTAACAACATGCCAAAACACTCATAGAGAAAGAAGTTAATGCTGCAACAACATTATACCTCATACGGACGTTTACTGTGTAATATAATAATCTTAAAGCTTAAGGATCAATACACACGTCCGCAGATAGGAATATCCAATGACACATATAAATATGGATTTCCTACTGGCGGGTCTCGTTCTTTTAATATCCTATACTGGATATTACCAAGGGCGTACACCATGAGAAGGTGCCTCAAACGCTTACTGTGTAATATAATAATCTTAAAGCTTAATGATCAATACACACGTCCGCAGATAGGAATATCTAATGACACATATAAATATGGATTTCCTACTGGCGAGTCTCGTTCTTTTAATATCCTATACTGGATATTACCAAGGGTGTACACCATGAGAAGGTGCCTCAAAGTCCTATGAGTCTCCACCCCTGATAGCCTGTATCATTTGTGTTCCTCAAATGATTTCATCCGGTTATAGAACTTAAGTTTAAGAATATTGTTGTAACATTTATGGGTTCTCATCATAGTGGAGAACTGCTACGACCTTTCAGTGTGACAACTATTCCTAGAACATTATCACATGTTATGTTACGTAGAAGAACAATCATGGTGTGATAGAGTTTATTAATATTCAAAACAATGAATACAAGTTATCATAAAGTACACAAAAATTGGTTCCAAGGCACCAACTGCAACAGACTCCCACTTGCATTCGAGCCAATTGCTAACAACCTTCAGTCCGCTAGCTCTCACATGATACTCATGCTTCTGTTGAGATAGACATTTAGTTAAGGGGTTCGCCACGTTTTCTTTTGTGGTAACTCTGCTTACTGCAACTTCACCCCTCTGAGAAAAATCCCTCAAGATGTGATACTTCTGGAGTATGTGCTTTGTCTGTTGGTGTGATCTTGACTATTTTGCAAGGGCCACCGTTGCAGTATTATCACAATATACTGTGATAGGGTCTTTACTGCTAGGTACTGAGCTCCTGGACAAAGTTTCGTATCCAAACGGCTTCCTTGGATGCATTAGAAGCCACTATATACTCAGACTCCGCTGTAAAATCAACGTCAACTGGCTGCTTTGAACTCTTTCAGCTCACAACTCCTCCGTTGAGACAGAAAACATATCCTGACTGCGACTTCGGATCATTCTAATCTGTTTGAAAACTAACATCAGTATAACCCCTTGATGACATACATGATTGATTCTGTCGCTGAAGTGTATGAGATCTTACTCATTCTCTCTTTCTCCTATTGTGTCTGAGGACACATTTTCTTAGAAAGATGTATACCATGTGACACTGGAACAAATCTCCTCTTGAATTGTTCCATACTAAACAACATACACGTGTATGGGGTGCGAGGCATTTGTTAAGGCCTTCTCGGGCAACAAACTAGCACCCCGAGAAAGAGAGAATGAGTAATATCAATCTAATACCTCTCTTCAGCTCTCTTTATTCCCTATCTTCGAACACACCCACACCGGAACCGTAACCGTTTTTGGCGACTCCACTAGGGAAAATCAAGCTGAGGTGCTGAATTGAGGTAGGAGCAGAGGGGAACGGGACGCGCGTAGAGAACTGACTTCGGGTGGAGCAAACAACGCTAATTCTCTTATGTTTTGGATAGTTGGCATCATGTTCTATGCAAACTCGAATGGAGCACCGAGTAGCTTCGATCGAATCATCTATGGAGAGTATAAGGGTTGCCATGACTTCTATACAAGAGAATATGGAGAAAATGATGAGCGGGCAGAGTAAGAGTTTGCGTGTAGCTTGGAACGAGGCGCAACAGACGGAGGAACGTGTGATGCTTCGGGTTCGGGATCTGGAAGAGCAAACTATGGAAAGACTGAGGGGGATAGAATCGCACATTGAGCGTAGTTCGGAAATTGGAAAACAGAGTGGTAGCGCAATTAACAAAACAATCATTAGGGAGTTCGATAAGCGCCTGGAGAGAATTCCAGCTACAGTGGTAGCCTATCAATCGGAAGAGCTGCACAGCGTTACACAGAAGTTAGAATTACCCATTTTTGTTGGAGACGATCCTTTAGGATGGATCACCAAAGGTGACACTTACTTCCTATAAATCGAACTCCAGAATATGAAACTACATCATGCACAAATATGTATGGAAGACACTGTGTTGTATTGGTTTCTGTCCTGGAACAGTATTACTCTGGGTGCTTCCTGGAGCTCTTTCAAGTCTGTATTTCTGGACCGATATGGAAGGAACATCGATGGAGATCCGTTAAGATTTTTGAAAAATCTGAAACAAACATTCTCGGTGGATGATTATATTGAGAAATTTGAGCAGATTTCCTTAAGGTTGCCCAATTTTTCAGAACCGTGGTACATGAGTCTATTTATGGGGGGATTGCGTCCTGAAATAGAAAATCAAATTTCAACGCATGAACCGACAAATAAAATTTGGATGATAGTCCTGGCAAGAAAAGTTGAAAGGGAATTGGTTAGTGTAAAAGTGCTTTGGAGTACTCGTTCCCGCCCAATGGTACCTTTTATTTCTCGAAGCTCCGGAGTAGCAACAACAAAATTTTCTGTGCCCCGACCGGCTAATGACCGAAATCGACGTGATGAAGAATTGTGGAGGGTCGTTGGGGATGGCTGCTGGGGAGGGGTGAGAGCACTTAGTCGACAAGAGCAGGAAGAACACAAGCTAAAGGGATTATGTTTCCAACCATTCGGTCCCATGCACAAATGCCCCGATAAACATTTGCGGTTGTTGGTCTGGGAGTATGAGGAATCTGAGGAACAACAGGAGGTAAGAGATGTGGCAAAGGCTGCAGAAGGGGAGTTAGTGGCTGAGAATGAAGTTCTGGACGGGATGCCAGCTGACCGGCCATGGGAGCTG
This sequence comes from Viscum album, assembly GCA_963277665.1. Lineage (NCBI taxonomy): Eukaryota > Viridiplantae > Streptophyta > Magnoliopsida > Santalales > Viscaceae > Viscum > Viscum album. Next base: position 767,392,053 of record OY728138.1, read on the forward strand.
GTAGAGTTACGTAACATGGGGGGAGTGGGGGGGGGAGTGGGGGCCGATTTGATGGTGCTTGTTGGAAATTTAACAGGAGTACCGGTACTAGTATTAGTGGGCAGCGGAGCCAGCCACAACTTCATCTCTAGGCAGCTTGCTAGACTTGTCAATGTGAAGGTTAATCCGACCAAACCTTTTGGTATAACACTTGACAACGGATCTCGAGCTCTCTCACAAGGCTTGTGCAAGCAGGTTCAGATCAATCTGGAAAACTTTGATGTTATCGAATATAATCTTGGGAATGCAGTGGTTGAAAGGTTTGGGAAGTGTTTTGACAGACTGGGGACATAAAACGATGGAATTTATGTGGCGGGGGCAGGAAATCAAGCTGCAGAGAAAAACGGCCGAAGAAGTGAGCTCTTGGAGATTGCCTAACCATGCTCAGACGAAGACCTTGTTTGTTGAGGGGTGGGCTTGGATGGTGCAAATCCAGTTTCCAGCAGCAGGGATAAGCAGAGAGCAGGCTGACCAGCTCCAATTGGAAGAGGTTCTGAATAATTTCCAGACTATGTTTGACCAGCCACGGTTCTTCCACCACAGAGGGAGACGGACCATGCTATAAATTTAGTGGCCGGGGCAGCACCTGTAAGTATCAGACCCTATAAACTGGCTCATTAGCTTAAAGACGTGGTTGAACACCAAGTTAATGATATGTTGGCTCAAGGGATAATCCGACACATTACAACCCATTTGCTAGTCCCATAATTCTTGTTAAAAAAGGATGGGAGCTGGAGAATGTGTATTGATTACCGAGCGCTAAATAAACTCACCGTTTTGGATAAATTTCCCATTCCCATCATTGAAGAATTATTGGACGAGTTGCAAGGAGCAACGTATTTTACCAAATTAGATTTAAAATCTGGATTTCATCAGATTCGGGTCCAAACAACGGATGTTAGTAAAACAACCTTTCGTACACACGAGGGACACTACGAATTTCTTGTCATGCCATTCGGATTGATGAATGCCCCGACTACCTTTCAATCCACTATGAATAGAATGTCTAAAGAGTATTTGAGGAAGATTGTTTTGGTGCTTTTCGATGATATTCTGGTCTTCAGTAAAACTTGGGCAGACCACCTGCAACATTTGAGGACAGTTTTTCGGGTGCTGCAGAATAATCAGCTCCACCTAAACCACAAGAAATGTTTTTTGGCACAACAATCCATGGAATATTTAGGCCATATCATCTCCGCTAAAGGCTTTTCGGTGGAACCATCAAAGGTTGAAAGTATAATCGGCTGGCCACAACCACAATATGTTAAAGCAGTCCGGGGATTCTTGGGTTTAACCGGCTACTATAGGAAATTCGTTGAAGGATATGGCAAGATATCAAAACCTCTCACGGAATTGTCAAAAAGGGATAATTTCCATTGGACTGCAGTAGCTGAACAGGCCTTTAATGCCCTTAAAAGATGTTTAGTTTCAGTTCCACTACTTTCTTGATTTCCAACAGCCATTTATCATAGAATGTGATGCCTTTGGCTTAGGAGTTAGGGCTGTACTCATGCAAGCTGGACGGCCGATAGCCTATTTTAGTAAGGCTTTAGCAGACACCAACCTCTCCAAATCAGTTCATGAAAAAGAAGTCATGACACTTGTCTTAGCAGTTCACCATTGGAAACAATATCTGATTGGGAACCATTTTATCTTTTACACTGATCACAAGGCTCTCAAACACCTCCTCAGTCAACATATTCACACAGCAAATCAGTAGGATTGACAGGAAAAACTCTTGGGGTTTGACTTTGAGATTATCTACAAACCAGGGTGCCTAAATCAGGCAGCAGATTCCCTATCCCGTCGGGCTGCTGGCGAACTTGACAGCTCAAATGAACCTATATCTTTAGGTTCAGCAGTATCCAAACCACTTTAGTTGGAAATAGAAATTATAAAGGCAGAAAATCAGCAGGATCTAGTGTTGAAAAATATAATTTCTGTTGTCCAACATCACCCCTCTACACAGCCCAGGTATGCTGTCCGACACGGCTTGTTATTCTTCCAAGATCGGCTCGTTTTATCCCTTAAGTCCAGCCTCATACCAAAGTTTTTACAGTACTATCATTCTTTGCCAGTAGAGGGGCCATGCTGGATTTCATAAAACCTATAAACGGTTAGCTGCTGACTTATTCTAGAGGGGAATGTCTAAACAGGTTCAACAGTTCGTCCGTGAATGTGGTGTTTGCCAACGACATAAAACTCAAGCTATGTCTCCGGTCGGTCTACTCCAACCGCTTTCGATACCTGCTCGGGTTTGGGAAGATATATCGATGGATTTTCTCTCCGGATTTCCAAAGTCCCAGGGATATAGTGTTATTTTGGTGGTTTTGGACCGCTTCACAAAATATGCCCATTTTTTACTGTTGCGCCATCCTTATACGACCAAGGATGTCGCTGAACTTTTCATCAAGGAGGTGGTTCGATTACATGGCATCCCTAGCTCAATCCTTAGTGACTAGGATCCTATTTTTGTCAGTAATTTCTGGAAAGAATTATTTCGCTTGGAGGGCACCACTCTTAAGATGAATTCTTCTTACCATCTCCAAACGGATGGACAGACGGAAATCGTTAATAAATGCCTTGGTACATATTTGCGTTTTGCTTTTGAAAGACCGCTAACTTGGTCCCGATGGATGCCTTGGGCTGAGTATTGTTACAACACAACAACCCATTCCTCAACTAAGCTGACTCCTTTTGAAGCTGTTGAAAGCCTCCTGTTGTGTAGCGGCTTGCTGGGAATTCTACTCCAGTGGACAAGGTTTTCACACTTTTTGCTGAACGGGATCAAATGATAGAGCAACTCCGGCACAACCTCACCTGAGCCCAATAGTTAATGGTTTGAGTAGCCAACAAGCACCGTCGGGATGTTTCTTATGATGTTGGAGAACTCCTTTTTTTCAAACTCCGGCCAAATATTCAGACTTCCAAGTCCCACAAACTGGCTCCCAAGTTGGCAGCCCACTATTATGGTCCCTTTGCTATTGAAGCACGCTTGGGAAACACCGCTTATAAGCTGACTTTGCCACCTACAACACAGATACATCCGGTTTTCCATGTTTCACAACTCAAACGTGCAGTTGGGAAGTCTCGCGTTCACTTTGAGCTTCCAGAATTGTGGGACAGTTCCTCATCCACCGGTCCTCGACCAACATCGATCTTGGCTACCAAATCTTCGCCTGGGTATCCACAAGGCACTTGGCTAGTTTAGTGGCAAGGCCTACCTGCTGAAGAATCAACGTGGGAGGATGCTGAGCACATCATTTCACAATTTCCAGATCTACACCTTGAGGACAAGGTGCCAGTTGCCGAGGGGGAAAATGTTAGCAGTGCGGGTTCCGGTTCCGGTGGTGTTACCCCACAATACCCACATTCCCCTATTTTGCACACTTACCAGTGGAGGGGTAAAATGAGGAAAAAGACTTCTGTTAGTGGGGTGGGGACCAACATTTAGTTCGGCCAGTATAATTACACGAGAGCTGGGGTTTGCAAAGGCAGTTAGAATATTTTTTCATTCGGTTGGAACAGAACGAATGAGCGCTAGTGGCTTGAATCCCGAAACACCTCTCAACTGCAGCAGACGGACGCTGTAGGAGGCCTCTCCATCTTCTAACCTGTTGTAACACTTCTTCCATAGCTGCAATTCATGAAGCCGGTAATATCAATCTAATAATTCTCTTCAGCTCTCTTTATTCCTTATCTTCAAACACACACACCGGAACCGTAACACATAATAGTCAATCCCGAATCGTGGTGCGACGCAACGGGATCTTGTAGCGGGTAGCGGTGATGCGGATCGCGCCGCAACCTTTTTTATCCAATTGCGGGCCAAATAATATAATTTAAATTATATAATTCTACACATATATAATGAAAAATTAAAATATGATAAATAAAATATAAAATAGAACAAAAAAATACATATATAATAAGAAAAGAAATAAAAAGGGGTTGTAGAATGGAAAATTTCAACCAACAAATAAAATAAAAAAACGAAAAACAAAATAAGAGGGAGAGATGCGGGGAAATAGTAAAAAAGACGCAACTGAAAAAAAATATAAAAAAATATTAAAGGGGTCGAGGGGGGGGGGTCGTCGTTGGCGTTGAGGGTTTGGTGGCGGCGTCGTATGCTAAAGCAAACAGATGCAGGATTGCAACTCGAGGGGGGGGGGTCGTTGGAGTAACGACGACGGCGCAGGCGAACAAACAAGATGCGGGGGGTTGTCGTCGACATCGAGGGGTCGCGGTAACGGCAACACATGCAAGCAAACAGGATGCGGGGGGTCGTCGTCGGCGTTGAGGGGTCGTAGCGGCGCATGCAGGCAAATAGGATGTTGGAAAAATAACTTATTTTTTTGCTGTAAAATGGTGGCTCGACTTCTCCCGCCGGGATCGCAGAGGATCTGCGACAGCTGAGGTCGCGACAGGAGCGGCGTGATTGCGTTCCGTGCGCGATCCAGCCACCAGACGCAGTGGGGCGCTGCTCCGCTCTGCCCCAGCGAGATCGCGACTGCTACCCCGCGTTTTTAAAACTATGAATAAATTTACACGACTTGAATTAATTATGAATTAATTCAGGGTGCATTAAACACTAGTACACAACGTGTACCTCCAGGTTACACGACGTGTACTCTTGTTTTATCCGATTAGACTCCTTGACACCTCTTGATGAGATTTTCGAAGTTATTTCATTTATAAAATTAATCTTTTGATTATATTTACGAGAAACAAAAAAAAGAAAAAAGATCTCGCAATTCAGATTAAAGAACGATTAAACTGGAATTGAAAACCAATGACAAATGCGTAAATCAATCAACGATCTTTAAATAATTATAAATAATTATGTGACCCCTTTGATACCACTTGTAGGTTCCGAACGCAGCGGAAGCGTCAGATGAGCCGTGCTTAACTTTGCCTTTTGTCATGATCGGTCATTAATTCGAGATTTACATGACGATAAACGCCGCGATCAACTGTATTGAATCAAAGAATATAGACAATGGATAAATGCTGAAACAAAAGCGCATGATCATCACATATTATTTATAATTAATTTAAGCAATTAAAGAATCACCTTACGAGAAATTCTTTCTTCGTTGTTGGATTTGACATTGGATCTACGTCGTCCTATTGTTGCGTTGTAGGAATCCAGAATAGATTCTCTCTAGCGGTGATCCACACGTGTTCCACGAATCTCCGAACGTTGCCGTATGAATCTCTGAACGTCGCCGTATGAATCTTCGGGTGCTAGCATGGTAAATTCTATTGCCCGCGTCGTCCACCTTTGATCGTCTTGAGAATCGCTTCCAAAATATTCTCCTTGATCTCTCCAGACTCGAGAGTGGAAGGTGGAGGAAGATTGCACTCCTTTCTTGGGAGCGTTCTGGGAGAGGGAGCTCTTTGGGCTTGAGAAGATTCTCTTTGACTGTCGTTGCGCACAACACAAAATGAATTGACTCTTTTAAGAAAATAATATAATTGAGTTTATATACCGCTAGGGTTAGAAAATAATAATTGCAGATGCGCTCTTTATTATTTTCGTAATCCCTGCGGAACCCCATGTCTATAATAATAATAATATTATTATTTCTTGACATGCGGGAAAATCGCGAATTAATTTAAATATTATTAATTTAAATATTATTCAATATATATTATTTCTCACCGGATCATTAAACTCGGTCCGCCGTTCCTCCACAATATTTATCGGGCCTTGAATAATGACTTTATTTAATAAATAAATATCACTGTATTATTCGTCAATAAATAAGTAAATATTATATTCACTAAATAGCAAATAAATATTTATTAAATATTATCCTCACATGATATTCTCTCGAATAACTGGTGACAAAATATATACGATCAAGCAAATATGAATAATTATTAAAGCACGTGCGAAAATAATATTTATTCAACTTGTTAAATAATAAATAATAATATATTATTTAACTGAGATTCTGGATACACTTAGTGTGTGACCCCTCTAGCCCTCTTTCTCAGTGGCATTAGGCAAATCAACCTAAAGTCCAAGGTTCGTGTATGGCAACACACCAAGACATCCATTGAGAAAAAAGTTAATGCCGCAACGACATTATACCTTTTATGGACGCTTACTGTTAGGAAGGCTGACCGACCACCTGTATTACTCACCTATCATAGGCGGGGACGGGTTAGGTTACTTTGAGTGGGGAATTAGTTCTTTGTAATTGTCCAGTAGTGTTAGTTAGACAAGGGGGTATATTTGTAACTATACAACAATTTCAGTTAGACAAGGGGTATAATTGTAACTGTTCAGCAATGTTAGTGAGTATAAAGGGGCAGGTGCAGTTAGGCATGGGTTAGTTTTAGCTTTGGTTCGAATCTGTTCCAGCAGTGGGAATAGTTCAAGTGAAGAGGAATCCTCTACAAGGAGGGGTGTTCCCTGGAATTGTTGAATAAATTAGCACCAATAGTTGATCTCCCATCAACTTTTTTTTGGCAAGGTTTTCCTATCAACTTTGGTGCTTTCATTGAGAAGCGTCGGAACTTTGGAGATCGACACAACAGGAGTTCGACGCAGCAGGAGTTTGTTCCAGCTTGCTGTAGGCGGTCGAAGCCTAGTGGCAACTTCTGTGGTACAGATGCGTTTGTAACGGAATTTGGTGTTGATGCCTACGCGAATGGAGGAACAACTTTCTGTTGTTGAAACGACGTTGGAAGAATTGCAAGTTGACTTGCGACGACAAGAAACAGGGAGATTGCGACAAGGCGAGGTTCAACGGAGGCAGGAAGAAATGATGCAACGCCTGGAAATTCAGATGCAACAGGTTACATCAATGATGTCACATTTCGTCGCAAACCAGTCCAGAAGTGTTGGCTGTAAAGAAGAGAAAAAGAAGAATGTAGTCAATGAAGAAGGTGATGGAGGTTTTCAAGCAGTGGCAGTGGCGGCGAACTTGAGACCAGAATTGAAGGACGATGATGCTAATGACCGGAGAATTGGATGGGGAATGCACCGTGAACTATCTCGACCAGTGGAGATGCCAACATTTTTTTGGAGAAGATCCGATGTCGTGGATTGTTCGAGCTGAAATGTACTTTTCAGTTTTCCAAATTCGGGAGGAGCTAAATGTCACGCCCCGCCAAATGGAGAGGAGACCCGGTGGTGAGACTCTCTAGAATCCTCTAGAGTTATCTACATCTCCACCAAGTTCCGGAATATTTCAGACTTCTCCGGAGTGTCACGGAACACCCCTTGGGCCTTGAAGGGTCCGGAACATTCTAGGCCTCCATGGAATACCAGATCTTATTATATTCAGTTGGGCGATGAACATCGTGTTGAATCGAGAGGGGTTTGTAATACTTTAACTGCGCGTTTGGAAAAAGAAGACTTTGAAGTTGAGGCTTATGTTTTTGATACAACGGGATGAGATTTGATACTAGGAATGGCTTGGCTGGAAACTCTTGGTTATGTTACTACACATTGGGGAGAACTACAAATGAAATTTGTTTGGAAGGGTCAGGATATTACCTTTCAGGGGATTCGTTTACCCCAAGCTGATACGGAGTCATTGCAGGAAATTTTGGGCAGGAAAAAATGCTTAATACACGGGTTGCAGTGGGAGTCTCCAAATGGTTTGAAGGTTGGGAACACTAATTTGTAACTGGTTCAACAAGATCACCTTGGAGCATTGTTAGAACAGATGAAGACAGTGTTTGAAGTTCCTAAAATGTTACCTTCAGAACGTGTTACAAATCATGCTATCAAGTTAAAGAATGGGACGGAACCGGTAAATGAGCGCCCCTACAAACTGGCTTACCATTTGAAAAATGAGGTGGAACCGCTGGTTCAAGAACTTTTGGATCTTGGATATATTAGGCATAGCTCCGGTCCATATTCAAGTCCTACAATTTAAGTCTAAAAAAAGACGAAGGTTGGCATATGTGTGTCGATTACCGGGCCTTAAATCGTCTACTTATTCCGGACATATATCCTATACCCGTGATTGAGAAATTAATGGATGAGTTAAATGGAGCAAAATATTTTACCAAAATTGACTTGAAATCTGGTTTTCACTGGGTTCAAATACGGTCGGGGGATGTAGAAAAAACCGCCTTCAAGGCTCATGAAGGGCATTACGAATACCTTGTCATGCCATTCGGTTTGATGAATGCTCCGACTGCCTTTCAAGCGACAATGAATGCGATTTTTAGGTTAATGCTTCGAAAATTTGTACTTGTTTTTTTTGATGATATCCTTGTTTTTAGCAAGTCTTGGCAGGAGCATCTGCGAGATGTATCCCAAGTGCTGCAAACAATGTAGGAAAACTCTTCGGTTGCCAACCAGAAGAAATGTTCTTTTGGACGACAACGAATATAATATTTGGGGCATATTATATCTGCTGAGGGGGTTTTTGTGGACCCCCAGAAAGTAGCAGCTGCGGTAAACAGGCAGCAACCTCGTAACTCTCTCGAGGTCCGAGGATTTTTGGGCTTGATAGGTTATTGTAGGAAGTTTATTAAAGGTTATGGGAAAATTGCTCGACCTCTTACTAATCTAATTAAAAAGGATGGTTTCCTTTGCTCTGCTGAAGCCCAAATAGCTTTTGATAGTCTTCGCCACTGTTTGTCTACAGCACCTTTGCTTGTGTTGCGGAATCGTCGGGAGTCACAACGACAGAAACGAGAAACAAAACGAAATGCAGAAGAAAAGAAAACAATGAGAACACAATGATTTACGTGGTTCGGGAATAATCCCTACGTCCACGGGAGAGGCAGAATTTCACTATTCGGGAGCACAAAATTACAGAGGATTTTTTTCAGTAGTAACCCTAGCCCGAAAATGGGCTATAAAACAATGGAGAAGACGATCACTGTTCAAAAAGTGAGTCCGCGTCGCTACAGTGAATGGCGGCCAGCTTTGTCAAAAGCGCTACAGTGGCTGCCGGCTGGAAGTCAAAAGCGCTGCAGTAAAGTTGACTTTGAAGTCCGCACTGCTACAGTGTCTGTCGGTGTCGGTCGGTCAGCTCCGCTACAGTAGTCAGAGATGCTACAGTGCCGAAAAAAATTGGGCCGGGGACCTTCGGCCCCCAGACCCCCGGAGCAGAGACGCGTTGCCCCCTGCAACCCCCAACGAGCTCACCGCGAAGCTCAACCCGCGACAGTTGCGGGCCACAAGCATTCGGCCCAACCGGATCGGGCAACACCAATCTAACAGCTTGGTATGCCAGATTTTTCAAAGGATTTTGTCCTGGAATGTGACGCTTCAGGGGTTGGTATAGGTGCTATTTTAATGTAGGAAGGTCGCCCTTTGACTTACTATAGCAAGGCTCGTTCTGATTCTAACCTTGCTAAGTCAGTTTATGAAAAGGAACTTATGGCTTTAGTGTTGTCTATACAACATTGGAAACAGTATCTTCTTGGGCTGCGGTTTGTGGTTCTCACTGATCATCAAAGTCTTAAACATCTCCTTAGCCAATGTGTTATCTTCATTAATCAACAATGTTGGCATGCTAAGTTGTTAGGCTTTAATTTTGATGCTCAGTATAAACTTGGGCGTTTGAATAGTGTTGATGACGTTTTATCTAGAATGGGGGAAGACAAGGACCGCATGGTTTTGGCTTTATCTGAACCTATATAGCTGGATTTCCAGCAGATTAAACAAGAAAAATCTCAAGATGCTTATATACCGAAAATTCTTTCAGCTTTACAAAACAACGTGCCTGCCAAACCGGGGTATTCTCAGAAGCATGGACTTTTATTTTATAAAAAACGTTTAGTATTGTTTAAGGACTCTATTTTGATCCCACGATTCCTTCACCATTGTCATTCTTCTCCTGAAGGGGGACATTCTGGGGTTTTGAAAACTTACGAACGCCTCGCGCAGGGTTTTTTTTGGCCAGGTATGATTAAAACTGTTCAGCAGTTTGTTGGTGCTTGTGCGGTTTGTCAACAAAGTATGTTAAACCCTCTTTTGTATTATTATGGGTATTTCCGAGTCCCACATCGGAATACACTCTTGTACATTCCGCATTTTCATTCTATAAAAGAAGAGCCCCACCTCACCTTGAAGGTGTTTCCCCATTCTACATGGTATCAGAGGGATTTTTTTTTTATCCCGAACCCTCCCTCCTCTGCGGCTTCCCGGCGTCCTCCCGACCCCGCCTCTCTCCCTGCTGCCCTAGCCCTTCCCGGCAGGCCCCCCCCTCCGATCCCGGCGCAGCCCTGCCCTGCCCAGCTCCTCTCCGGCCTGCACCCTCCCGGCAGGCCCTCCCTCCCGGCGCACCTCTCCTCCCGGCGTCCGCCGTCCTCCCGCGGTGCGCCCTCGTCCCAGCAGGCCTTTGCCCGGCGCCCGCGCCTTCTCCCCGGCGGCCCTCTCTCTCCCCGACGTGGCCCGCGCCTCCTCCGTCGGCTCCTCCCAACGGACCTCCCTCCCAGCGGCGCTCCCGGCCAGCCCCACCGTGCGCGCGCCCAGCCTCTGCGGACCTCCCTCCCAGCGGCGCTCCCGGCCAACCCCCACCGTGCGCGCGCCCAGCCCCTGCGGCTCACCTCCCGGCGGCCCTCCATTCTCCCGGCGCCTCCTGCTGCTCCCGCGCGCTCCCGGCTCCCCGGCGTCTCCGGCTCGCCCCGACGTCCCGGCTCCCAGGCTCCCCGGCGTCCCGGCTCCCAGCTCCCCGGCTCCCGGCGCCTCGCCCCGGTGCCTCGCTGCGGCGCCTCCCGCCCAGGCGCCTCACCCTCGGCGACTCGCCCCGGCGCCCCGCCCTCGACGTCCCGCTCTCGGCGACTCACCCCGCTTCGCCCCGGCATCCTCACCCTCGTCCGGCGCCTCCCGCCGCTCCAGCGCCTCCGGCGCCTCCCGCTGCCCCGGCGCCTCCCGCCGCTCCAGCACCTCCGGCGCCTCCCGCTGCCCCGGCGCCTCCCGCAGCTCCAGCGCCTCCAGCGCCTCCCGCTGCCCCGACGCCTCCCGCTGCTCCAGCGCCTCCCGGCAGAGCGCCCTTCTCCCGGCGGCACGCCCTCATCCCCGCAGAGCGCCCTCGTTCCGGCCGCCCTTCCAGCACGCGCACGTCCTGCGCTCGATCATCCCGCCGGCCCGCTGCCTCAGCTCCCGCCGCTTCCATGGCGGACTCCTCGGGACGTGGTCGTGCTTCACGTCGTCCACGTCCCTTCTGTCACCATTGTGGCAAGTTTGGCCACTTGATCGCCCGCTGTTGGGTCCTGCATGGCTGACCATCTCAGCACCTGCGGCAGGGACAGCCCGCGGTCCGGGACGTGTCCTCGACTGTCGCCTCTCTTTTCCCGTCTCTGGCCCTGTCTATGACCGACCTCAGGCGGCCTCATGATCCACCGGCCTCTGTCCGCCCCGCTCCCTCCTCGGCTTCTCTGGCCCGTACTGTTTGCCCCACTGCCTTGGTCAGCCATTGCTCCCCTGCATGGCTGCTGGACTCAGGTGCCTCCGACCACCTCACCGGTGATGCTGGTATGTTGACGTCTTATTGCCCATATGCCGGTTCTTCAGCCATCACCGTCGCTGATGGGTCCACTATCCCCATAGCGGGCTTCGGCGCATGCTCCCTGACTCCTTCGATACACCTACCCTCTGTGGCACATGTGCCCCGCAGTCCCTTTAATCTGCTTTCCATCAGTAAACTGACTAAGGATTATAACTGTGCGGCCATATTTACCTCCTCTGGTGTTGTGTTTCAGGAGCAGGCTACGAACCGAGAACTTGGTCGAGGCCGGCTTCGAGACGGGGTCTACATGTTCGAGGGGCCCGCACCCATTGCTTGCACGTCTACCTCTTCTCGGGCACTTGATCTCCATTCCCGATTAGGGCACCCGCCTGCATCCACCATTCATCAGATGTTTCCGGACTTCAGTAGGACTCCTACTTTTCATTGTGAGTCATGCTCTTTTGCAAAACATCATCGCTCTTCCTACATTCCTCGCACGGATACACGGGCCTCCCACCCCTTTGCTCTGGTTCATTCCGATGTTTGGGGCCCGTGTACCGTTCCGAGTCACTTGGGCTATAAATACTATATCTCCTTCATTGATGACTATTCGCGAATGACGTGGCTTTACCTTCTTCGGGAACGCTCCGAAGTGTTTTCCACCTTCCAAACCTTTTTTCATGAAATTAAGAATCGTTTTTCTATCTCGGTCAAATGTCTCCGCTCGGATAATGGGCGCGAGTATCTCTCCACTTCTTTTCGGCAGTTTCTCCGGGAGAATGACATCCTTCATCAGACCTCCTGTCATGATACACCCCAGCAGAACGGCGTGGCCGAGCGGAAACACAGACATATTCTAGAGACTGCCCGTGCCCTCATCTTCCACCGACAGGTGCCTCTGCTCTTTTGGGGCGATGCCATTCTCACTGCTACCTACCTCGTCAATCGCCTTCCTTCTTCTATCCTTAAGGGGGAGACTCCCTTTCGGGCTCTTTTCCCCACTCTCCCTCTTCATTCCCTCCCTCTTCGAGTGTTTGACTGCTTGTGTTATGTTCGTGACACTCGCCCTGGCCGCACCAAACTCTCTCCCAAATCTCTCCGCTGCATATTCCTCGGTTATTCCCGCACTCAGCGCGGATACCGCTGCTTCTCCCCGGACCTTCGCCGGTATGTCATCTCCGCAGATGTCTCCTTTGTGGAAAGTTCTCCATTCTCCTTTCCCTCTCCTCCTCCTGACTCTGCCATTGATAACTGTCTTCCCCTCATCATCCAGCCTCTTCCGGATTTGCCTCCTCCTACCTCTCCTCCTCCTGACCCTGTCCTCGATGATTGTCCTCCTCTCCTCCTCCATCCTCCCCCGGCGTCAACCCCTGTTGACACCCATTTTGGTCAGGTCTACTCCCGCCGTCCTTCGACTGTTTTCCCCGTTCCGGCCAGTGACACTGATGCTCCCGCTTCGTCCGCTGCTCCTGCTCCGCCACCCGCGGACTTGCCTATCGCCCTACGGAAAGGTACTCGCTCCTGCCAGAGTACTCCTCTATTTGCATCTTCTTACAGGGGTTTGTCCGCTCTGGAGACGGTTTCTATACCTCGCACAGTTGGTGAGGCCAAATCTCACCCCGGGTGGCTCGCAGCCATGCGGGATGAATTGCAGGCTCTGGAGGAAAACCATACTTGGGATCTTGTCTCCCTTCCAGCAGACAAACAGGCAGTGGGCAGCAAATGGATTTACACGGTCAGGCTGAATCCCGATGGTACTCTCCATCGCCTCAAAGCCCGCCTTGTGGCCAAAGGCTTTGCTCAGACATACGGAGTTGACTACTTTGATACCTTCTCCCCGGTTGCCAAGATGGCCTCTGTCCGGCTATTCATCTCTCTCGCCGCCCATCATCGGTGGCCTCTTCATCAATTGGATGTCAAGAATGCATTCCTCCATGGCTTCCTTGAGGAAGAAATCTATCTCCAGCAGCCCCCCGGATTTTGTGCCGCCGGCGCTGAATCTCGTGTCTGCCGTCTCCGCCGCTCTCTTTACGGCCTCAAGCAGTCTCCCCGTGCTTGGTTTGGCCGCTTTAGCACGGTCGTCAGCGACTTTGGGCTTTCCCGCAGTATGAAAGACCACACTGTCTTCTACAGGACGACTCCACATGGCTGCATCTTATTGGTCGTCTATGTGGATGATATCGTCATCACCGGCAGCGACTCTGTGGGTATCACCCATCTCAAGGCTCATCTTCACCAGCACTTCCACACTAAGGATCTTGGTCCTCTCACATACTTCCTCGGCATCGAGGTTTCCTACTCCTCTGCCACCATCTCCCTCTGCCAACGGAAGTATGCATTAGATATATTGCAGGATGCTGGGCTGACTCAGGCCACTGCGGTCGATACTCCTCTGGAGCCTGGCGAACGGTCTCTTTATGCCTCTTCGGCTCCATACCCCCATCCCGAGCGGTACCGACGATTGGTGGGCAAACTCAATTATCTCACCATGACTCGACCCGACATTTCCTGTGCGGTAGCCAAAGTGAGTCAATTTATGGAGCATCCCACCACATCTCAGTGGGATGCTGTCATCCGCATCGCCAAGTACATCAAACGAGATCCTGCCCGTGGTCTTCACTACTCCCAGCATCCTCATCAGCATATTGAGGCCTTTTGCGATGCTGATTACGCTGGCTGCCTTGCCACTCGGAAATCTACCTCTGGGTTCGCCATTTTCTTGGCAGGCAACCTCATTTCTTGGCGCAGCAAGAAACAGACGGTCGTCTCTCACTCCAGTGCCGAGTCTGAGTACCGTGCCATGGCCACCGTCACTACCGAGATCCTTTGGCTTCGGCAACTCCTCCAGGAGCTTGGCTTTCCTCAGCAGACTTCTGCTCACATATGGTGTGACAATCAGGCAGCCACTAAAATTGCTTCGAATCCCGTCTTCCATGAACGCACGAAGCATATTGAGGTGGACTGTCACTTTCTTCGCCACCACCTGGAGCACAACCATGTCAGCTTTAGCCACATTCCGACGGCAGACCAGCTTGCTGACATCTTCACCAAAGGCCTCCCTGGTGCTCGCCTTGCCTCGCTTAGTTCCAAGCTGGGGATCCACCACATCTGACACCCAGCTTGAGGGGGGAGTAGTTATGGGTCTTGTGTGGTGTCTTCTTATTCTTTTTTGTGGGACTCGTTGTCCAAGCTGGGTCTATCCAGCTTGAGGGGGAGTGTTAAACCCTGTTTTGTATTATTATGGGTATTTCCGAGTCCCACATCGGAATACTCCCTTGTACATTCCGCATTTTCATTCTATAAAAGTAGAGCCCCACCTCACTTTGAAGGTAAGTGGGTTTCCCCATTCTACAAAGTATGAAGCAATGTCTCCGGCTGGTTTAATACAATCATTATCTTTACCAAATTTGATTTGGGAAGAAATTTCTATGTGAATTTTATTTTGGTTTGCCTAAGTCTCATGGTTTCGAGGTAATCTTGGTAGTCGTGGATCGTTTGAGTAAATACACTCATTTCTTGTTACTTAAACATCCCTATTCAGCAAAGGCAATAGTTGAACTGTTTCTTAAGGAAATAGTACAATTACATGGGATCCCTCGAGCCATTGTTAGTGATAAAGTTCCTATTTTTACAAGTCACTTTTGGAAAGAGTTGATCAAACTTCAAGGTACCACATTGAAAATGAGCTCTTCTTATCATCCCCAAAGTGATGGACAAACAAAAGTTGTTAACCGTGGATTGAAATTGTTTTTACGCTGTTTTTCTTCCAATAATTCAAAACAGTGGTCTCCATGGTTTTCTTGGGCTGAATATCATTATAATACCGCCTTTCATATCTTCAGTGGACATACTGATTTTGAGGTGGTGGTTTATGGATGAACACCACCTAATGTTTTACACTATGTTCGAGGGGAGGCTGCAAATGCTGCCGTGGAGGCTACTCTAGTTGATCGCGATTTAGTTCTGCGCCAGCTTTGTGATCATTTACTTCGGGCACAACAATATATGCTCAAATTTGCAAATCAACATCGTCATCCTGTTCAGTACGATATTGGTGATCTGGTTTGGGTTAAATTACGCTCTCACAAGTTCAGGGTTATGCCTCGAGTTCATTCCAAACTGGCTGCATGGTATTACGGTCCTTTTGTTGTTATTGGGCGAATCAGACTGGTTGCTTTCAGGTTATAACTCCCTTCTAATAGCCGAATTCATCTAGTTTTTCATGTTTCTCAATTAAAACCTATTGTTGGCCAACGGGTTGCTACTGTGTCTTTGCCCAACGAATTTATTGCTGAATAGGATTTTCCAGAAAAGGTGTTAGCTGATAAGACTCATGGTAAACATTTGATGTGGTGGTACAATGGCATGGTCGTTCTCCAGCTGAAGCCACTTGGGAACAGGCCGACGATATCCAGTCTCGCTTTCCTAATTTCCACCTTGTGGACAAGGTGCCTTTTCATGAGGGTGGCAATGTTAGGAAGGCTGGCCGACCACCTGTATTACTCACCCATCATAAGAGGGGATGGGGGTAGGTTGCTTTGAGTGGGGAATTAGTTCTTTGTAACTGTAGGTTGAGAAACCCCCTTGCCTCCTTACCTCAAAGTGAGGCGGAGACATTCTTTTATAATGAATGAAAAGGAGCACATCGGACCACAAGTCCGATGTGGGATACAAATTCCAACACCCCCCCTCAAGTTAGGTGTACCTAGCTTGGACACATAATGAAAAGAAAGCAACAAAACATACGCTAACACTCTCCCTCAAGCTGGACATGCCCAGCTTGATGACAAATACAAGACAAAAACAGAAGAAACGGAAATAATAAAATCGTTGTTGATGCCATTCCCCCTCAAGATGGTAATGTGATGCCGCTGGAAAAAAAAGGATGGGTCATCGCTGGAAAAGTGCGGGGCCGGACAACAGAGCGCCGGGAAATCCACACTGGCGGGTCGGTCGTCAGAGCGTCGGGAAAATCTGCACTACGGGTCGGTCGTCAGAGCGCTGGGAAATCCGTAATGTTGGGCCGATCGTGAGGGGAGCCGCGCCGGGAGAGAGAGGCCCGCCGTGAATGGCTAGGGCAGAGGGGAGAGAGGCGGGGCCGGACAGAACTGGGAATCCGCAGGGGAGGGAGGGGTCGGGATTAATTTCTCTCTGATACCATGTAGTTGGTGAATTCCCCTTGCCTCCTTACCTCAAAGTGAGGCGGAGACATTCTTTTATAATGAATGAAAATGACCACATCGGACCACAAGTCCGATGTGGGATACAGACTCCAACAGTAACTGTCCGGTAGTGTTAGTTAGACAAGGGTGTATATTTGTAACTGTACAACAATGTTAGTTAAACAAGGGGTATAATTGTAATTGTCTAGCAATGTTAGTGAGTATAAAGGGACATGTGCTGTTAGGCTTGGGTCAGTTTTAGCTTTGGTTTGAATATGTTCCAGCAGTGGGAACAGTTCGGGTGAAGAGGAATCCTCTACAGGGAGGGGTGTTTCCTGGAATTGTTGAATAAACTAGCATGAATAGTTGATCTCCTACCAACTTACTGTGCAATATAATCTCTTTATCGCGATATCTCTAATCAAGTAGGTTGCATGCTGGTGCCATCAACCTATGTGTTCGATGTATCTTTCTTTAACTTTCCAGAAATTAAACTTGCCTATAGAATATCATGACCATGAATTTATTTAAGCTATATTATTTTCATCAATGAGTTTGAGATATCAACTTCTGTTAAAGAACAAAAGGGACAAATCATTTCACGCATTATTTATTAATGAAATATTACTCGTGGCGCACCCAACGTATCATACCTCGCTGAGAACATATGTCGTTACGGTTTTTGTCTATATATTAAAGTACGCGACTTATAACACTCATTAATAATAATCTTAAAGTCTAACACATCCGCAGATAGGAACATCCAATGACACATATAATTGTGAATTTCCTACTGGCTGGTCTCGTTCTCGTAATATCCTACACTGGATATTATCAAGGGCGTACACCATGAGAAGGTGGCTCAAAGTTTTATGAGTCTCCATCCCTGATAGTCTGTATCTTATGTGTCCCTCAAATGATTTCATCCGGCTATAGATTATATATTTAAGAATACTGTTGTGACACTTCGGGGTTCTCATCATAGCGAGAACTGCTATGACCTTTCAATGCGACAACTACTCTTAGACCATTATCACATGCTATGTTACATAGAAGAACAATCATGATATGATAAAGAGTTCATTAATATTCAAAACAATGAATACAAGTTATCATAAAGTACACAGAAGTTGGTTCTAAGGCACCAACTCCAACAATAATATTATCAACATAAACCACCAGAAGGATGCGGCCATAGGACGTTTGTTGATAAAAAATAGTGCGATCTTTCAAATTTTAAGTCCAAATGTAGCGACCACAGTGCAAAATCAGCCAAACCAAGCACAGGGGTGCTTAAGCCCATAAAGAGATTGATGAAGCTGGTAGACATGAGCTTCGGTCTCTGAAGCAATGAAGTTAGGATGTTATTACAGATAAACTTGCTCGTTAAGAAAACTATGCAAGAAAACATTCTTGACATCAAGTTGATAAAAAGACTAATGATAAACAACTACAAGAGAAATCATACAAAATCTATTTTAGAAACCGGGAAGAAAGTGTTGAAATAATCAACACCATATGTTTGAGCACAACCTTTGACTACAAGACAAACTTTAAGGTGATGGAGAGTACCATCAACATTTAGACGGACCGTATAAATCCATTTGCTACCAACAATCTATTTACCTACCGGAAGGGGGACAAGATCCCAAGTGTGATTGTCATCTAATGCATGTCATTCATCCTGTATTTCTTGAAGCCTACCGGGTTGAGATTTAGCCTCAGCAATTGTACGAGGAACATATATCGTCTCTAGAGTCGAAATGAGGGTGTTCGTGGTCGTGAATAACCCTTTCTAGGAATGTATATATATAGGATTATTCTGGCAAGAGTGAGCACTTTCCGTAATGCAATAGGCAAACCGTCTTGGGTCGTGGTTGGAGCGATATGTGAAGTTTAGAAAATGGATTCCTCGGTCTGCGCATGGGGCATGCTGATGGGTGACCAGAATAAACATAGCCAAAACGACGATCATCAGAGCGTGGCAAAGGGGGCAGTGGTGGGTGGATGGTGAGAGGGAGACTGTCATCAATGGCGGTATTGGGGAGGAGAGGTTGGAGGGGATGAGAACGGAGATTCCTTAATAAAGGAGACATCAACAGAGATTATATAGTGCCTTAAGTCAGGCGAGAATCAACGGTATCTGTGTTGGGTGCAAGAGTATCCCAGAAAGATGCAACATAGGTGTAACACTCTCGGTTTCAGGTACTTTACTATTTTATTATGTGTTTTTAAGTTTTATAATACTTGATTTGAGTTTCGCGGACTTCTGGATGGTTTTGGAGTGTTTTGGAAGGATTTTTAAGGGTGCACGATTTGAGCACAATTAGTGGAAATTGTGCACTATCTTTAGGAAACCGTGCAAGGAGATGTTGGGTGTCACTGGGCAGGTGCACGGTTGTGGCACGATTTGGCCAAATCGTGCGGGTCCCCAGGAGAAACCGTGCGAGATAGGGGTATTTGGACAGTAGTATGCGCACGGTTGGGGCACAGTTTGGCTAAACCGTGCGGGTGCCCAGGAGAAACCGTGCGAGACGGGAGTATTTGGACAGTAGCATGTGCACGGTTGACGCACAATTTGCCAAATTGTGCTACACAACTGTGCGTCTCCCTGAGTAATGTTAAGTAGCATGCTCACGGTTGACGCACGGTTTGCCAAATCGTGCGGTAGAACCGTTCGAGTCTCTGGTTTGAAGACAGTAACATGCACACGATTAGTGCACGGTTTGACAAACTGTTCGACGTGTATTAAATGCTCAAAAAATTAGATTTTAACTCTGATTTAGACCCTGAATCTCTCATTTTTCTCCTATTCTCCCAGACTCTCAAGTCCCTCTCCTTCCCTAGGCGTCCTTGACGATTTCTTTTGATCCAGAAGCAAGTTTTGACAAATCAAGGTGCGTTAGATCTTTGGAATCGACGATAAGTGCTCATTATTGTTTATTCTCTCTAAATCCACTCATCTCCTCTCTCATAGAGCCATAGATTTAATCTGTTATAGATATATCTATGTCCGATGATGTGTATTTTGATGATATCTTGTTGGGATCTAATGAAGAGGAGTTTCAAGGCCAGATCTAGAAGTTTCATGTGCCATTCTTCATTTTCTTCAACCGTTGTGAGGTAAGTGACTTCTTTTCCACTCTACCTGTTGTAGAACTTGAAAGGTTGATATTTTAATAACTCTCTCTTGCTTTGTTGGAAAATTTCATTGGTTCTAAATCTCTAGTTTTGAAAAAAAAAAGGTTTTCAAAAGAGATGGTTTCTGTTGGAGAACTTGGCATGTGTGGTTGGCGTGAATTCATGAAATTGCATTGCGGCGCCTTGTTGGTTCGGACTTGGGGTCGGTGTCAAAGTGGCATATGAGATTCCATCAGGTGACGACTTGGTGACGAGACGGGTCACCACTCATGACTATTGTGACTATCATTGGGCATGCATGGGTGTGTGAGTGTGGAACGTGGATGGGTATGCCAAGTGGAAAGAATGAATGAACAATCAAATTGATTTAGTTCAATTTTTTAACTGTTTTATTATGGTTAACTGTTTTTGTTAGTAAAGTGAGGTGAGGGCTGTGTAAGTGCTGTCTGTTTGTGGGCGTGGGTTGTAAAAAACCGCAAAGGGCAGTATTGTCTTTTACTTTTGTTGGTTGTTGGGGGGGAGTGGTGTTTGCCAGCTGAAGCAGTGGGCGGGTGGGTGTTGGGGAGGGATACAAACATTCTTTGGGATTTCTACTGCTTGGCAGCTGGAGGGGCCGAACCTCGGTAGGTATCGGTTGAGCTCAAAGGAGTGGTCTTCTTCCTTCAGGTTCTCTGTTTCTTCTCCTACCAATCACTGTAATACCTATGATCGCTTTTCAATATAGCGATTTCACTATTTTCTGTTTCTTTTTCTCTCTCACGAAATTGTTGTAACAAATTGTCGACTCCGCTGGGTAACTCGAGTGGGAGAAACGATTGAAGAGGAAGCAAAAGCTAGGAACTGATTGTGGCATGGGAAGCGATCGTCTCTGAGTTGAGTTGAACAACACCGGGGAGCTAGTGTGCGCTGGGTGGATGATCGAACAATCGCTGAGAGGAGGCTGCAGCTGGCGACGACTGTTGGTAAGACACGATCGTTGTGTGGAAGTCATGAGGGGAGGATGGTTGTTGCTGAACGAACGTTGTTGGACGAACGCTGCTTTTCAGCTTCAACGAGGCTGTTTCATTCTTAAGAAAACCTGAAACTGATGATGTCCAGTCAGTACAAGAGCTAGCATGTGGCGCAAGGACAAACTTCATTTACAGAAGGTTTTGCTAGGAGATAAGTGGAGAACAAGAGGCTGTTACATGAGCTACAGTATGACCTGCAGGAACAAATGGAGCAGGTGCGAGAGCAGTCGAAG
Organism: Viscum album; assembly: GCA_963277665.1. Taxonomy (NCBI): domain Eukaryota; kingdom Viridiplantae; phylum Streptophyta; class Magnoliopsida; order Santalales; family Viscaceae; genus Viscum; species Viscum album. The sequence goes on from OY728138.1 coordinate 767,413,070, forward strand.
TCACACATGCAGTTTAATTTTGAGAAACTAGTGTGGACAGGCTGATACCCAACGAATAGTACTAGATCAGATGCGGCAGTTCGAGGAGGAAAATTCTCAAAAGGAACGAAATATGGGGGAGTTCGAGGAGGAAAATTCTCAAGGAACGAAATATGGAGGAGCTCGAGACGCAGATGGACTGTTGTTTGGAATCTGGAAAACTAAGTGAGGCAGGCATGCCGACTTCTATTAGTAGGAAGGGCGGACAACAGCAGTAAACAGGGAGGAAGTCCGATTCCTGCTGGCTCGATGCTGGATGACGGTTTGGGAGGTACATTGGAGCTAAGTGAGGTTTGTAGTGCGATCGGAATGAATGCTCACAAGCTACCAAAGGTTGGAAACCTACAGCGAAAGGAGAAGCGTTGGGGCCACAACCACTGCCATGGGCTAGTTTTTTGCAGGGACCACTGAATGCGCTGTCCTCTAACAGAGACAGGGTAATCTGGTTTGCGTCTATGGCAAATGGCTAGGTAGTGGCTCTTATATGGAATGTGGAAGTGAGGGGTGTCGGTGTGAATAAAGACTTAAAAGGGTCAGGAGCCACGACATTGGAAGGAGCTACATCCAGTTCCAAGTATCGTTGCTAAGGAGAGAGTGCAGACTGCTGGGTGCACAACAAAACTATGTCCTACCGGATAGGCATCTGTCTCCGGTTTGGGGCTGGCCGAAGTGCGCAAAGGGGGAGGTTAACCCGCTGGTGCTATTAATAACTTCTCTGGTCTAGGCCAAGAAGCTGCTGCAGCCTGGGCATCACATTCTCACTGGTTTGAGCTTGAAGAATGGCTCTCTGATTTGGGAGTAGATGAGGCTTATGTGGTAGGTCTTCCTGGGACAGATTATGAATTTGCATTTAAGTGTGGTGGCCCCCAGATTTCATCATCTAACCCGATCATATTTGAGTGGTAAAATGCAATTCTTGGTCCAGTTTCTTGTTTTGTGACTGAGTTTAGCCGATGGGCAGTTAGTAAAGGTGGATTGTTTACAGGAAGTTACAACCCACAGTCCACAAGTTCTTCACTATCTCAATTTACAAATACTATTGATCCAGATTTGTTCCAGTCTACTCGTCTCTCTGCAGGTTTACTGAGATACCATGGATTAGGCCTTGAGAATGGTAACTACACCGAGACTCTCCATTCCGTTGAACCAAAAATTAAGTTGCACACCACTTGGAAGAGTCTTAGAAGGCCCATTTTTGATATTTTTTGTTCAGGGACATCTGATGTTTAAATTTTCTAATGTTACAAAAAAAGCAATGGGTTCTCTTTGGATTGTTCAAAAACAGTTTAAGGCTTCGGTGCGGGGAAACTACCTAGATGTCCAACTCTTTTGGGCTGGAAAAGGTGCTTGTTGTATACCATTTCATGGTATATCTGGGCCTTCTATATCAGCTGTCAGTGCTCCAGATTTCCTACCCACTATGAGTAATGATCCTCCTACTCTCAAGAAGGATAAGACTGGTTTGTTTGTTGGTATTATTCTTACTGCTGCTGCTGTGCGCCTGGTTCAATTTTTGGAGAGTATTACTTCCACAAGAAAAGCCTGCCTAAAGATGATGATGAAGAGTTCCAACAAGTTGGTGCATACACTTTTAGTTTTGCAGAATTAAGGGCTGCTACAAACAACTTTGCTTCTTCAAAGACATTTGGAGAAGGCCGCTTTGGTCCTGTCTATAAGGGCGAACTGGGTGTTGGGATGCATGCCAGAGAGGGAGACCTCTGTTTGCTTGAACATACTGCGCGTAATATTGATGATCTAGATGATTTTGATTGCCTGAACATACCACGCGTGCTAGCACCTAGTGGACTTCTGAATTGGATCATCCTTTCCAAAAAGCGTGGGTACTACAAGGTCAGTTTCTGCTGCTGCCAGGTGTAGGGCAAAAGTTCAGGAGTGACAGGCTGTTATAGTGAAAGAGTTGACGTTTAAGAAGTTCACATTTTTGGAAAGTTCGAACGATCGATGGAAGTCCTCATCATCAGAAGGAAGGCGGCTTAGACCGGCTGTGACTTTTGAAGAAGAAATTCAACCCCGGCTACCAAGGAAGGGGTTGGCCAAAATGTCTCTTGGAACTCAACACCATGATTTTGGAAACAACATAGCCAAATTTGATGTTGGTCAGTTTTAAGAGGAGGATTTTGCGGTCGAGGGGCTGGCTGAAATTTATGGTGACAATGAGAAAGAGAAGATTATAAGTTGTGCTGCAGAGCAGCCGAAGTTGGCCAGAAGTGATGTTGGAGCTGGAACAAGTATGCCACCTTTTTCAGAAGGGGGTTTCCGTTCCAGTGCTAAAGAAGCCAAGCAGAGTTTTGGAGGTCCACCTTGGAGACAAAGTGGTTCCAGTGCTAAAGAAGCCAAGCAGAGTTTTGGAGGTCCACCTTGGAGACAAAGTGGTTATTCAAGAGGGAGGTAATGTTAGGAAACCGAGGCGAGGGTTGTGTAAGGGTTGTTTGTGGGTGTGGGTTGTAAAAAATTGCAAATGGCAGTATTGTCTTACTTTTTTTAGTTGTTGGGGAGCGAGCGTCGAGCGAGGAGCTGATTCAGTTAAGCAACCACGAGATTTATTTCGAGGTGGTTGCTGGCCTAATTGCTTTGGTGTTGCTTCATGGTGGCATGGCACTGACGTGGAAGACGATGCTTGTGGGAGGAGTGATCGCCGCGTCGAGAGTGAGGAGCTGGTTATATTTATGAATCAACGATGAATTTTTTTCCTCGTAACCCAATGGACCCGACCCGACCCAACCCGATCCAAGACGTGTTGGGTTGGGTCGAGTCCAAACTGAAAATCAGCCCAGACCTGACCCGATATTTTTTGATTGGGTCGGGTCTAAAAAAACTCCAATCCGACCCAACCCGACCCATGGACACCCCTAATGATCACAGAGGATCAATCTTGTCCTTTGACGGTGCGAGGTACGATTCTCTTGAATTCTACTCATGTAAACTTTGTTTAATACTGGCGCGTCCCACTCTTTTATTGCTTATCGTGCTGTGGATCATATGAGATTGCATGTTGAAATGATGCCTCATGTCTTGAAACTTCCAACACCTCTCGACCACCAAAAATGTCGAGCTTTAAGTGTGCAGTGTGTTCTATAATTATTGATGAGGCCAAATTTGTTTGGGATTTCTCTGTTCTTGAGATGGACATCTTTGACCTGGTTTTGGGAATGGATCGGTTGACATCGCACAATCCACATCGACTGTTATGCCCGCCAGGTTAGTTTCAAATCTTCCGATGGCGTTAAGCATCTCTTTAAAGGAGATTGAGATGTGAATGCAAGCAGAGCAGGACCTTTTATACCGGTGGTCAGGACTATCTCTTATCAATTGGCAGCAGTTACTTTGGCAACTGTTGATGTAATCAAACATAGAGATTTTCCAACCATCGTGAATTAATTTCCCGATGTCTTTCCCGACAATTTCTTTGGGTTGCCATCCGAAAGAGCAATGGAATTTACGATTAATCTTCTATCAGGGGCTAGTCCTATTTCAATTCTGTCCTATAGGATGACACCTGCAGAGTTAAGGGATTTGAAGGTTCAGCTGGAAGAGTTGAAAAACAAATGATTCATTTGACCCAGTACGTCTCCATGGGCAGCACCATTTCTTTTTGTAAAGAAAGCAGATAGAACTTTTCGGTTTTGTGTGGATTATCGTAAGCTAAACCAAGTTACGATAAAGAATAGATATATCTTCCACGAATTGATGTTCTGTTTAATTAATTGAGAGGAGCCAAATGATTCTCTAAGATTGATTTACGATCAGGGTATCACCAACTTCAAGTTTGGAAGGCGGATATTCTGAAAACAACTTTTCAGAGTCGTTATGGTCATTATGAATATGTGATTATCCCTTTGGTATTACGAATGCACCGACGGTGTTTATTGCGTTGATGAATTGGATATTTCATAGTTATATTGATTCCTTTGTGGTGATATTCGTCGATGATATTCTAGTATATTCTAACACTAAGGCTAATCATGAACAACAATTGTGCATAATGTGGGGTATCTTGCGGGAACATCACTTTTATGCTAAACTTTCAAAGTGTGAATTCTGAATACAAGAGGTACGTTTCCTTGACTATGTCATTTCTGAAAGAGGGGTATCAGTAGATTTTGAAAAGGTAGATTCTATTATCTCTTGGCAACTGCCAAAAAACGTCTTTGGGATACATAGTTTCTTCGACTTAGTAAGGTATTACCGACACTCTGTTCGTGATTTTTCATGACTTGCCTCTCAGATGACAGCTTTGACAAGGAACGACGTTCCTATCTTTACGTCGACAAAGTTAGGATGAGGATATGTGGTATATTGTGATACATTCAGATCTAGTTTGGGATGTGTTTTCTTGCAGGGAGATCATGTTGTAGCTTATGGGTCATGACAATTACGGGTGCATGAAAAGAATTACCCAACGCATGATTTGGAATTAACCGTTGTAGTCCATACCTTGAAAACATGGCGTCATTATCTTTTTGGTGAGAAATTCATGATGCTCACAGATCATAAAGCTTGAAACACTTCTCACAAAGTGATTTAAATCTAAGGCAACGAAGATGGATGAAATACCTTCAGATGTGTTTGTCTTTGACTTGATGTACACACCGGGTAAAGGAAATTTCGTGGGTGATGCATTGAATGGGAAGTCATATAGTCAGTTCGCTAAAGAGGGTTCAGATCAGCGACAACTTATGACAGTCATAACTGATATGCATCTAAATTGTGCTGAGCAAGGTGATGTTGTGGTTTTTTTCTAGTTTCTCTTGTTCCTGATTTGATTGAGCAGGTTAAAGATGTTCATACATCCGATCCTGAATGTCTCACCATGAAGTCGAAACTCAGTGGTGGGTGACCATTGAGGGATGGACGGTCGATGAGGGATCTATGTTGCGTTTTAGAGATCGGATTGTTGTTCCTTCGACTTATCAGGAACAACTTCTTTCTGCCTATCACCACTCGAGATGGGCTGTTCATCCTGACATTCAGAAGGTGTATAAGGCAATGAGAACACAATTTCTGTGGGCTAACATGAATGACAAAGTATGTCTTGAGATACCTCACCTGTCTGCAGGTTAAAGTGGAGCACCAACGACCAACTAGTATGATGCAATTTTTATCTTTACCCGTGCGAAAATGAGAGCAAATGACTATGGATTTTGTCATAGGTCTACCAAGAATGGTTCGAAAACACGATGCCATATGAGTGATTGTGGATCGACTCACAAAGTTGGTTGGCTCACTTTATCCCTATTCATGAATCCAATATGGTGGAAGACTTGTCAAAATTCTACATTCGGGAAGTTGTAAAGTTGCATGGTTATGCCTGTTTCAATTGTGTCTGATTGGGACCCCAGGTTTACATCTCGATTTTGGAAATCCTTACAACAAGCCCTCAGAACCCAGTTGACAATGAGCACATTTTATCATCCTCAAACGGATGGACTATCCGAACGAACGATCCAAACATTGGAAGACATGCTTAGAGTTTGCGTTATGGATTTTGGAGGCTCATGGGAGGATCATATACCGTTAGTGGAGTTCTCATACAATAACAGTTACTAGGCCTCGATACATATGGCTCATTTCGAAGCTTTGAATCACCGTTATTATTGTTCTCTACTTTGTTGGGTGGAAATGGGTGAAGTTTCACTTATCGAACCTAGCCTTGTGTATGAGACGCCAAAAAAAAATTCAGATGATTAGGAAGAGGATGACGACATCACAAAGCCGCCAAAAATTGTATGTGGATCATCGTCGTCGACCGTTATCGTTTAATATGAGTGATCATGTTTTCTTGACTGTCTCTCCAAGGCCAGTGCATCGTCGTTTGGGTAAACAAGGTAAATTGTCTCCTCGGTATGTTGACCCTTTTGAGATATAAGAACGAATCGGTGATGTGGCTTATCGGTTGACTTTACCGCCAAAGTTCAGCTCAATACACAATGTATTTCATGCATCTCAATTAAATAAGTATTGGCCTAATCCTAATCATGTTATTCGATGAGATCTTGTTGATCTTGAGCTGGATGCTACGTTGATTAACATGTCGATGCGGATCGTGGATAGATAGGAGAAGCTCTTGCATGGAAAAAGGATCAGTTTGGTACGAGTCTTACGACAACATGGTCAGATTCAGGAAGAGAGATGAGAACGAGAAGACTTTATGTTGGATCAATGACCCGAACTTTTTCCAAAGCACCAAACATATCCAGCTTTTCGACGATGGAAAGAACAATAGTAGAGAGAATGTATCTTGTATGCTTTTGGCACTTGTTGCCAGTCTTTGGTGTCCTAAGGACATCACCTAAGGTTTGTAGCACCTCCGCCTCTTCCCAAGCTAATGGGTGAGGGGCAGGATGTTATAGTAGGGCTCGTGAGGAAAACTTAGAGAGATTGAGATGAGTGTCATGAACATAACAGAGATACCCACAAAGAGGAAGAGAGTGAGGGAGAGAGGGAAATAGTCTGAAATGGATTCCCCCCACTCTGAAGGATAGAGGATGGAAGACGATTTATAAGATATGTGGTAGGAAGGATAACATCGTCCCAAAATTGAATAGGCACTTGCATGTGAAATAATATGGCAGAAATAGTTTCTAGAATATGATGATATTTACGTTCAGTCACACCATTCCGCTGAGGGGTATTGGGGACCGACGTTTGATGAAGGATACCGTTATCCGTGAGGAATTGCTAAATGGAAGAAGGTAAATATTCTCATTCATTGTCCGAGTGAAAACATTTAATTGGTGTGGAGAATTGAGTGCGAATTTCATGGTAAAATGACTTGAAGGTTTTAAACATTTCATAACGATCATGAAAGAGGTAAAACCATGTCATTTGAGAGAAATCATTAATAAAGGATAGACAATAACGATAGCCCAACTGACTTGGGACCGCTCAAAGACCCTGCACATCAAAATAGATTAAATCAAAAGGTTTAGACGCACACGACAACAACTGAGCAACATAAGACGTTCGATAGTGTTTAGCAAACTTATAGGACTCACTGTGGAAAGAAATGCGCGGATTGAGATGAGGGCAAAGCTTATGTAACACTGAAGCAGGTGTATGACTATGACGAAAAGGAAGCTCCGAAGCACGAACGAAGGTGGATTAGCAAATAAGGGTTGTCTGGGCATCAAACATATAAACCCCATCACGAAGATGACTTCTACCAAACTCCCGATTCGTTAACCGCTCCTAAAATACAACAACACGGGATGTGAAAACAAATACTAAATTTGTAATCTTACTAATGGAGAGGAGATTAAATGGACTTCGAGGAACATGGACCACCGATGTCAGCCGAATATCATGATTCAAGGAGCAAGTGCCAAATCCGGTAGTAGGAATGGTGGATTTGTCAACAATAGTGATTGCAGTGTTCTTAGTGTATGGATGATAAGTAGTAAGCATACCTGTCTCGCTGATGAGATGATTTGGAGCATCAGAATCAAACATCCAGGCAGCCAGGCGACAAGTGACATAGGTTGTAGGGCCACCGGTCTCTACTACAGAGGCCAAATGAAGCTGGCATCGAGACAACCTAATGAGAGTGTATATGCTTCATCTCATCCTGTGATAGCTCCAGATTGGGATGGTCGTCTGATGGTTGATGCGAGGATTCGACTCGAGTAGCCTGAGCCTGTCAGGGTGGCTGAGACAGATAACCATGGAGAACGCAACAACGATCAATTAGATGCCCGAGCTTTCCATAATGCTGACAAAAGGGACAATTGCGGCCCCCACCACGGCCACGACTACAAGTACCTGAAAAACGACCACCACCATTGCCCATGAGTGCAGTGTGATATGTAGGATCAATAGATGAAGGGGGTGGGGAGGGATCCCGCGTCGGAGTTAGGCAACGACCCTGAGAATGGGTAGGGTTAGAGCCCGACTCTCGAGAAGGATTAGAGTTGATCGATTTCTTTGATATCATGTAGGATTAAAACTCTACTCCTTGCCTCAATAAGAAGTGGAGCTCTTTATTTATAGATGGATGTAGAGGGTGAATTCCCCTTACCTCAATGTGAGGTGAGGACATCCTTTTATAGATTAGGAAACAAATGTACAGGACGGGTAAGTCCGATGTGGGACTCACCCATTTACACTTAAATGGGTTCCAACACTCCCCCTCAAGCTGGACATGCCCAGATTGGATAGAGTCCCACAAATAGAAAAAGACAACAAAGACACAGGACCATCTCAGACTCCCCCTCAAGCTGGGCCTGGGAGGCTGTGAATACCCAGCCGGGTAGTGAGAGACTCAAGGCGAGCTCCGGGAAGACCCTTGGTGAAGAGATCGGCAAGCTGATCGGCCGTCGGGATATGGCCGAAGCCGATATGGTGCTGCTCCAGATGGTGGCGGAGAAAGTGACAGTCCACCTCGATATGCTTCGTCCGTTCATGGAAGACGGGATTCGATGCAATCTTTGTGGCGGCCTGATTGTCACACCAGATATGAGCAGGAGTCGATGCGGGGAAACCGAGCTCATGGAGGAGATGACGAAGCCAGAGGATCTCAGTAGTGACGGTGGCCATGGCCCGATACTCGGCCTCGGCACTCGACCGGGAGACGACAGTCTGCTTCTTGCTGCGCCAAGAGATGAGATTGCCGGCAAAGAACACGGCGAAACCCGAAGTAGACCTGCGGGTAGCGAGGCAGCCGGCATAGTCCGCATCACAGAAGGCCTCAACATCCATGTGAGCATGATGGGAGTACTGAAGGCCACGGGCAGGGTCTTTCTTGATGTATTTGGCAATGCGAAGAACAACATCCCACTGAGAGCGGGTGGGATGTTCCATGAACTGGCTGACTTTGCCAACGGCACAGGCAATGTCAGGACGTGTCATAGTGAGGTAGTTGAGTTTACCGACCAGGCGGCGATAGCTCTCGGGATGAGGAAAGGGTTCCGAGTCAGAATGAAGGGAGCGTTCCCCAGGCTCAAGGGGAGTGTCTACTGCAGTGGCGGTGCTCAACCCGGCATCCTGCAAGATATCAAGAGCATACTTGCGCTGACAGAGAGAAATAGTGTCCGCAGTCCGGGAGACCTCGATGCCAAGGAAGTAAGTGAGGGGACCAAGATCCTTGGTGTGAAAGTGCTGGTGAAGATGCGCCTTAAGACTGGCGATGCCTCTGGAGTCGCTCCCTGTGATGATGATGTCATCCACATAAACCACAAGCAAGATACAGCCATGCGCCGCCGTACGGAAGAAGACGGTGTGATCCTTCATACTGCGAGATAGGCCAAAGGTTGTGACGACCGTGCTGAAGCGGCCAAACCAAGCCCGAGGAGACTGCTTGAGGCCGTAGAGGGAGCGACGGAGACGGCAGACATGGCGGTCGGCACCAGAGGCTGAAAAACCAGGAGGCTGCTGGAGGTAGACTTCTTCATCAAGAAAGCCATGGAGAAAAGCATTTTTAACATCCAGTTGATGAAGCGGCCAATGATGATGAGCAGCTAGCGAAAGGAAAAGGCGGACCGAGGCCATCTTGGCGACTGGAGAGAAGGTCTCAAAGTAGTCGATGCCATACGTCTGAGCAAAGCCCTTGGCGACAAGCCGGGCCTTGAGGCGGCAAAGAGAGCCATCGGGATTGAGACGGATAGTGAAAATCCATTTACAACCGACCGCCTGTTTGCCCACCGGAAGTGGAACAAGATCCCATGTATGGTTGTCATCCAGAGCCTGCAATTCATCCCTCATGGCGGCAAGCCACCCGGGGTGAGATTTTGCTTCACCGACTGTCCGAGGAAGCGATACGGTCTCCAAGGCTGACAGACCCCTGTAGGAAGATACAAAGAGAGGAGTAGTCTGACAGGAGCGAGTACCTTTCCGAAGCGCAATCGGCTCGTCCGCGGGAGCGGGGACAGGAGCAGCAGACGAAGCAGGAACAAGGTGGTCCTCGGCCGGGATGGGAGGTACAACGGATGGACGACGGGAGTAGGTCTGGCCAAAGAGATGACCGGGAGGGGGAGATATGAGAGGTGGGTGAACGAAGAGCGGAAGACAGTCATCGATGGTAGAGTCAGGAGAAGGAGAAGGAGAGGGGAGAGTGAACGAAGAAGTCTCGACAAACGATACGTCGGCAGAGGTGATATACCGGCAGAGGTCTGGAGAGAAGCAGCGGTACCCGCGCTGAGTGCGGGAATATCCAAGAAAAATACAGCGAAGAGATTTGGGAGAAAGTTTGGAGAGATTGGGGCGAGTGTCCCGGACATAACATAGACATCCGAAGACGCGGAGTGGAAGGGAGTGAGGAGGAACAGAGGGGAACAGGGTATGAAAAGGAGTCTCCCCCTGAAGTAAGGAGGAGGGAAGACGATTCAGAAGGTAAGTAGCAGTGAGGATGACATCCCCCCAGAAGAGAAGAGGGACCTGGCGGTGGAAGAGGAGGGAACGAGCGGTTTCCAAAATATGCCGGTGTTTCCGCTCGGCCACCCCATTCTGCTGAGGGGTATCAGGACAGGAGGTCTGGTGGATGATGCCGTGGGCGCGGAGAAACTGCTGAAAGTGAGTGGATAAGTACTCCCGCCCATTGTCAGATCGAAGACATTTGACAGGGATAGAAAACTGTGTTTGGATCTCATGAAAAAATGTCTGGAAGGTGGAGAAAACCTCTGTCCGATCCCGAAGAAGATAAAGCCATGTCATCCGGGAATAATCATCAATGAAGGAAATGTAATATTTATACCCAGATTGACTCGAGGTAGCACAGGGACCCCATACATCAGAATGAACCAAATCAAAGGGTTTGGCGGCCCGTGTGTCAACTCGAGGAGGATAGGAGGTGCGATGATGTTTCGCAAAACGACACGACTCACAAGGAAAGGAAAAACGGGGACTAATATCGGGGTAGAGTCGATGAAGTGCAGAGGCGGAAGGGTGGCCCAACCGGGAATGGAGGTCAACGGCATGAGCAGGGAGAGACGCGCAGGCGATGGAGGACGGGCCAGCGAACATGTACACTCCATCCCGAAGCTGTCCTCTACCAAGTTCCCGGTTCGTCGTCCGCTCCTGAAACAAAACAGAAGACGAGGAAAAGAGAGCAGTGCAATTGAGATCCTTGGTCAGTTTGCTGATGGAAAGCAGGTTAAAAGGACTCCGGGGTACATGAGCCACCGAGGAGAGGTGGAGGGAGGAGGTGAGGGAACAGGAGCCAAAGCCGGCTATGGGGAGAGTGGACCCATCAGCAACAGTGATGGCAGAGGATCCACTATAGGGACGGTAGTGGGAGAGCATACCTGCATCCCCGGTGAGGTGGTCGGACGCACCAGAGTCAAGCATCCATGCCGGAGAACGATGACTGACAAGGGCAGTGTGACCACCGGAATGGGCAAGAGAAGCCGACGAAGAGCCCGCGATGGAGGTGGACCGGTAATCACGAATCAGCTGGAGCTCAGCCAGGGAGAGATCCAATGACGAGGGAAGAGAAGCAGCAGGTGAGGGCGCAGCACGGAGCGCAGTCTGGCCCCGGCGGGGTTGCGACTCAGGACGACCATGCAGGACCCAGCAACGGTCCACTAGATGGCCGAGCTTGCCGCAATGCTGGCAGAGGGGGCGAGGTCGGCCGTCCCCACGGCCGCGCCCACGAGGGCTGGGAGGACGACTACCGCCACGTCCGAGGAGCGCAGTGTGATCAGGAAGGGGGACGGGTGGTGCAAGGGCCCGATGTGCCTTCTGCAGGCGATGATAGACCTGCGGGATATCCAGTGTAGATGGGCTGGCAAGCATCTCGGTGGCCGTCGTGGCATAGTCCGGTGCGAGGCCATTCAGGAGGTTGAATAGGCAGAGCTGGTCCCGCTGAGTCTGCGCTTCGGCCGGAGTTTGAGGAATCGGCCAGAGTTCCTGTAGTTCATCGCGGAGACCCTTCCATTCCATGAAGTAGGTGGGGAAGGTCCGATCCTGCTGGCGAGTATGCGAGAGACGTTGTAGAACGTCAGAGACCCGGGCCAAGTTATTGGTCTCGGAGAACATGACAATCAAGGAATCCCAGAGCTCCTTGACGGTGTTGGCAGTCCGGGTGACATCCTTCACGGAGCGGTCCATGGAGTTGACCAGTAGGGCGAATATTTTGCTGTCCGCCAGCTGCCAAGAGTCGAACTTAGGATCATTGAGTTCAGGTGGGGGTTTCTCAAGATGAGAATGAAGCCCCATGCCGCGGAGGGACATCAAGACCGTCTTCCGCCAGACAGAAAAATTAGTGGCATCCAGCCGGTCATCGACAAGCCGGGAGGAGGCCGTGATGAGGGACGGAAGAACGGAGGATGCGTCCATGGAGGGCGGGCGCTGGACCCGTGCGCCGGGAGTCGGGCGGTGGAAGGGAAGCGGCCCGGAGATGCGGCCGGAGGGAGCAGCGACAGGTGGCCGCGCTCAGGATGGTGCGGCCGGGCAGGGGCGGCGCGAGTGCTGGGGCAGGAGTGCCGCAGGGCCGAGAGCAAGGCTGGACCGGGGCGCGCCGGGCGCCGGAAGGCCGAACCGGGAGCAACGCCGGGAAAGGGCAGCGGGTAAGGAGCTGCTGGGGGGGGCAAGGGTGCAGCGCCGGGGCGAGGCCGAGGGCGAGACGCCGGGAGGCGGTGCGCCGGGATGGCGGGGCGAGCCGGGAGCCGGGGAGCCGGGAGCCGGGGAGCCGGGAGTCGGGAGAAGCCGCCGGGAGCCGGGAGCCGCGAGAGGCTGCTGGAGCAGAGGGAGGCGCGGGAGGCGCGGGGAGCAGCGGGAGACGCCGGTGGGGCGCGCGGGTGATGGCGTCGGGAGCAGCGGGAGGCTGGCGAGAGCGCTGGAGCAGCGGGAGGCGCCGGAGGGAGGAGATCCGTCGGGAGGGCCGTCGCAGGCAGTGGAGGTCCGGCGACGGGATGGGCTGCGACGGCGGGAGGGAGGCGCGGTGGGAGCCGCGGCGGACCGGAGGGCCGGGAGGCGCGCTGGAGCCGCGCGAGAGGAGGGAGGTTCGTCGGGAGGGCCGGGAGCCGCGGGGAGCCGCGGGGAGGGAGCGGCGTCGGGGAGGAATTCCGCAGGAAGGAGCCGGCGCGGGCCGCGTCGGGGAGAGAGAGGGCCGTCGGGTGAGGGCGAGGGAGCCGCGCGGGCGAGGGTGTGGGGGCGCTGGGGAGGGGCGCCGGGAGGGAGGGCCTGCCGGGAGCAGAGGAGCGCCGGGAGGGAGGGCCGGTGAGGAGAGGTGCGCCGAGAGGGAGGGCCTGCCGGGAAGACTAGGGCAGGAGTGAGAGAGGCGGGGCCGGGAGAATGCCGGGAATCCGCAAGGGAGGGAGGATGTGGGATAAAAATCCCTCTGATACCATGTAGAGGGTGAATTCCCCTTACCTCAATGTGAGGTGAGGACATCCTTTTATAGATTAGGAAACAAATGTACAGGACGGGTAAGTCCGATGTGGGACTCACCCATTTACACTTAAATGGGTTCCAACAATGGAGAAAAATAATACAACTTAGCAAAAACTAATGTGATTCTAAAATACATTTATTTAGGTCCAACAATCCATTATTATTTATTGCAATTATGGTGAATATACCTTTGAGTTGTATTATTCTTATAATGAAATAATATCATGATGTTTTACTTGTTTTCCATTTTGATTCAAACAATGTGTCACTAAAAAATATTTTGCTTTATTTAATGAAGAAGAAAGCATCAGACCATTACATCGGTAGGATTGCTAATTAGGTTTAATGATGATGTGCTGCGCAATGGATTTACCTAATTAGTCCATTGAATGACCATTCTCAAAGCTCCTCTTAATTTTGATCAGATATCCGAGCACCTTGAAGATGCTACTCTCTATATGGATGCTGGATGCACTGAGAGTTTCCAATTTCTGGGAGCATTTCCTCTTTTACTTGAATTGGGAGTGCGTGCTGTTTGCAGCTTGGAAAACATGTCTTCTTATGATACGGTTAGTGTATTTTTTGCACTATTGTTTCTTTTTGAAGCCAACGGAACTTGTGTTGTGTAAACTCTTATGTTTCTTTAGACATCATCATTTTTTTTGATGGGTTTTAAAATCATGATGTTGTTCAATAAGCATCCTTTTATCATTCCTGTATTCTGTTGATCAATGAGGATCTGTATTTTCTGAATAACCCCACAGCCTTTCAATTTTGTTATTATTATTTTTTGAAATCTTGATGCTGAAGTATTAGTTTTCAATGACTTCTTGCTAGGTTGTGGATTGGAATTCAAAACACGATCCTTCAAGGAAAATCGTTGTAATGACATCATGTCTTCTAAGTGATGTTCATCGGTACATTCTACGTTGCCTCAGCATGCATCAATCTGCTCACCACTGCACAGTATTTACATCAATATCTGAGGTGCTGCTTTGCAATTCCTTTTTTTGGCAGCAATGGTTTTTAGTTTTAGTTTTAATTTCTTAATGTCTTTCCATCAAATCATGGTGAGTTATGATCCCAATATATTTTTTAAAGTTTGTGTGATATCAATGCTTCATCGTGCAATTTAGATCAAGGAGGTTCAAAGTTTTTTTTTATTAAATGATTTCTTTAATTTTCTATGCTGGCATACCGAAACATTATAATTCAAAACCAAATTTTAAAATATTTTAAATCCTTTTGGATGTGTCCCAAGTACAGGTGGCTCACACTGCATATCATGAATCACCATTGGGCCCTGATGCTTTTCATGAATACGAGTTTTTGCTTGTGCAAGATTATGAGGAACTTATAAAGAAACGAGAAACAAAAGGTAGACCAGCAGGAGAAGGCAATGTCCAGGAAAATGAACCTTTAGAAGATGAAGGATGGTCACAACTCACTTCCATGGAGGAGAACATCTCAAATCTTGATGCTTCTTCCAGTCCTGGAGATTCCTCTAGAAATAGCACTCAGGGTCGCACTGAAAAAGTTGGACAAAAATTACTTGTTTCAGTGCATCATTTCCCAATGATGCTTTGTCCACTTTCACCCCAAGTTTTTGTATTACCTTCAGAGGGATCAGTTGCTGCGGCATACTTATCATCGAAACATGAAGATTCTCTTAGCCCTGGGTTGCCTCCCTTGAGTATTGGAACATGCTATGGTGAAGAAGTTCCCCCAGGGGCGACTCTGACAGCACATTTTCTTTACCATCTTGCTGCCAAGGTAACTAATATTTCGTTTCAATTTTATGCATGCATGGTGCTGATCTGCATTTTTGTGTGTGGGGGGGGGGGGGGGGGCATAAAACCTTCCTTGATAGCGGCTTCCTCAGTCCTTACCTTATAAGACTTGAGGTTTAGGGGTGATAAGTGCCATGTGCAGTTTCAAATGGATCCTTAGTGCTTTTATATAATTAGAGGTGGCAATTTTGAACTGGGCACGACGTGGCACGAGTTGAACAGGTTTGAGTCAGATATATGGTTATATGGTGTTAAACCCTCTTTTGTATTATTATGGGTCTTTCCGAGTCCCACATCGGAATACTCCCTTGTACATTCCGTTTTTTCATTCTATAAAAGAATAGCCCCACCTCACCTTGAAAGTAAGTGGGTTTCTCCATTCTACATGGTATCAGAGGGATTTTTATCCCGACCCCTCCCTCCCTTGCGGCTTCCCGGCGTTCTCCCGGCCCCGCCTCTCTCCCGCCTGCCCTAACCTTTCCCGGCAGGCCCTCCCTCCCGGCGCTCCTCTCCTCTCCTCTCCGGCCCTCCCGTCGCACCGCGCTCCATCTTCCCGGCTGCCCTGCGCGCTCCCTTCCGGCGGCATCACCCGCGCGCCCCGCGGCTCCCCGACGGCGCTCCCTCCCCGCGGTTTCCCGCGGCTCCCGCCGCCTTCACCCGCGCGCCCGCCGGCGTCCTCCCGCTGCTCCCGACGGCCTCACCCGCGTGCCCCGACGGCCTCCCGCTGCTCCCGCCGCCTTCACCCGCGCGCCCCGCCGGCGGCCTCCCGCTGCTCCCGGCGGCCTCCCGCTGCTCCCGACGGCATCACCCGCGCGCCCCGACGGCCTCCCGTTGCTCCCGCCGCCTTCACCCGCGCGCCCCGCCGGCGGCCTCCCGCGCCTCCCGCGCCTCCCGCGCCTCCCGCGCCTCCCTCTGCTCCCGCGGCCTCTCGCGGCTCCCGGCTCCCGGCGCACCTCTCCTCCCCGCGTCCGCCGTCCTCCCGCGGTGCGCCCTCGTCCCAGCCGGCCTTCGCCCGACGCCCGCGCCCTCTCCCGGCGCACTCCTCCTCCCCCCTGCGCGGCTCCCGGCTCCTCCCGCTGCTCCTCTGCGCCTCCCGCGGCCCGCTCCTCCTGCGCGCCCGTCCCGTCGCCGCGGCTCCCAGGCGGCCCTCTGCCTCGTGTCCCACCTCTTCCCTGCTGGCTCCCGGTCGCGCAGCCCTCCATCGCGCAGCCCTCCATTCCCCCGGCGCCTCCTGCTGCTCCCGCGCGCTCCCGGCAGAGCCCCCTTCTCCCGGCAGCACGCCCTCATCCCCGCCGAGCACCCTCGTTCTGGCAGCCCTTCCAGCACGCGCACGTCCTGCGCCCGATCATCCCGCCAGCCCGCTGTCTCAGCTCCCGCCGCTTCCATGGCGGACTTCTCGGGACGTGGTCGTGCTTCACGTCGTCCACGTCCCTTCTGTCACCATTGTGGCACGTTTGGCCACCTGATCGCCCGATGTTGGGTCCTGCATGGCCGACCCTCTCAGCACCTGCGGCAGGAACAACCCGCGGTCCGGGACGTGTCCTCGACTGTCGCCTCTCTTTTCCCGTCTCTGGCCCTGTCTATGGCCGACCTCAGGCGGCCTCATGATCCACCGGCCTCTGTCCGCCCCGCTCCCTCCTCGGCTTCTCTGGCCCGTACGGTTTGCCCCACTGCCTTGGTCAGCCATTGCTCCCCTGCATGGCTGCTGGACTCAGGTGCCTCCGACCACCTCACCGGTGATGCTGGTATGTTGACGTCTTATTGCCCTTATGCCGGTTCTTCAGCCATCACCGTCGCTGATGGGTCCACTATCCCCATAGCGGGCTTCGGCGCATGCTCCCTGACTCCTTCGATACATCTACCCTCTGTGGCACATGTGCCCCGCAGTCCCTTTAATCTGCTTTCCATCAGTAAACTGACTAAGGATTATAACTGTGCGGCCATATTTACCTCCTCTGGTGTTGTGTTTCAGGAGCAGGCTACGAACCGGGAACTTGGTCGAGGTCGGCTTCGAGACGGGGTCTACATGTTCGAGGGGCCCGCGCCCATTGCTTGCACATCTACCTCTTCTCGGGCACTTGATCTCCATTCCCGATTAGGGCACCATGGATCAAACATCACCAATTAGCTCTATAGTTACCGGCGAAGAACACGGCGAATTCCGAAGTAGACTTGCGGGTAACGAGACAACCTGCATAGTCCGCATCACAGAAGGCCTCAACATCCAAATGAGTATGATGTGAGTACTGAAGGCCACGTGTAGGGTATTTCTTGATGTATTTGGCAATGCGGAGGATAACATCCCACTGAGATCTGGTTGGATGCTCCATGGTTGACTTTGCCAACGGCGTAGGTAATGTCTGGTCGCGTCATGGTGAGGTAGTTAAGTTTACCCACCAGACGTCGATAGCTCTCGGGATGAGGAAATGGTTCCGAGTCGATATGGAGAGAGCGTTCCCCAGACTCAAGAGGAGTGTCCACTGCAGTTGCTGTGCTCAAACCTGCATCCTGCAAGATATCAAGAGCATACTTGCGTTGGCAGAGAGAGATAGTGTCCTCAGAATGAGAGACCTCGATGCCAAGGAAGTAAGTGAGGGGACCAAGATCTTTGGTGTGAAAGTGATGGTGAAGATGCGCCTTGAGGTTGGCGATTCCTGTGGAGTCGCTCCCTGTGATGATGATATCATCCACATAGACCACCAAGAGGGTACAGCCTGCAGGAGTCGTTTTGTAAAAAACTGTGTGATCCTACTTCGAGAGAGGCCAAAATCAGTGACGACAATGCTGAAGCGGCCGAACCAAGCATGAGGAGATTGCTTGAGGCCGTACAGAGAGCGGCGGAGTCGACAGACTTGTGACTCGGCGCCAGAGGCACAGAAGCCGGGTGGCTGTTGCAGATAAACTTCTTCCTCAAGAAAGCCATGGAGAAAGACATTCTTGACATCCAGCTGATGAAGATGTCAACGATGATGTGCCGCCAAAGAGATGAATAATCGGACGAAGGTCATCTTGGCCACTGGAGAGAATGTATTAAAGTAGTCCACCCCGTAAGTTTGTTCAAAGCCCTTAGCCACAAGGCGGGCTTTGAGTCTATGGAGAGTGCCATCGGGATTTAGCCGGACAGTGTAAATCCATTTGCTGCCAACCGCCTGTTTTCCTGCTGGAAGGGGGACAAGTTCCCAAGTATGATTGTATTCTAGAGCCTGCAATTCATCCCGCATTGCTACTAGCCACCCCGGGTGAGATTTTGCATCACCAATGGTTTGAGGAATCGATACTGTCTCCAGAGCTGACAGACCTCTGTTTGAAGATACAAATAAAGGTGTACTCTGGCACGAACGAGTACCTTTCCGGAGTGCAATGAGCAAGTCGTCTGGTGCCGGGGCAGGAGCATCAGACGAAGCGGGGACGATGGTGTCCTCGGCCGGGACAGGGGTACAGGCAATGGGCGACGAGAGTAGACCACACCAAAATGGTGATCAGCAGCAGTGGGGGGAGACACTAGTGGAGGGTGGATGATGAGGGGAAGACAATCATCAATGCCAGTGTCTAGATGGGGAGAGAGATATGAAAAAGGAGAGCTCTCAACAAACGACACATCAGCAGAGATGATATACCATCGTAGGTCCGGAGAGAAGCATCGATATCCGCGCTGAGTATGGGAATAGCCGAGGAATATGCAGTGGAGAGATTTAGGAGAGAGTTTAGAGAGACCGAGTCGAGTGTCACAGACATAACAGAGACATTCAAAGACACGCAAGGGAAGAGAGTGAGGAGGGAGAGAGGAGAATAGAGTCCGAAAAGGAGTCTCCCCCTGAAGGATAGAAGAAGGGAGGCGGTTAATGAGGTAGGTAGCAGTCAGGATAGCATCACACCAAAAATTGAGAGGCACCTTCATGTGGAATAGGAGGGCACGAGCAGTCTTCAGAATATGGCGGTGTTTCCGCTCGGCCACTCCATTCTGCTGAGGTGTATCGGGGTAAGATGTCTGGTGAATAATGCTTTTATCCTTGAGAAACTGCTGAAGGGTGGAAGATAAATATTCCCGTCCATTGACGGAGCGGAGACATTTCAGCGAGGTTGAGAATTGAGTCTGAATTTCATTGTAGAATGTCTGAAAGGTAGAACACACTTCAGACCGATCACGAAGAAGGTATATCCAGGTCATGCGGGAGTAGTCATCAATAAAGGTAATATAATACTTGTACCCGGGCTGGCTAGGAACCCTGCAAGGACCCCATACATCGGAATGAACAAGGTCGAAAGGATTCGCGGCGCTCGGGTCCAATCGAGGTACATATGTCACCCGATGATGTTTTGCAAACTGGTAGGGTTCACAATGGAAGGAAAGATTAGGACTAAATTGGGGGGCAAAGTTTATGTAGGACGAAAGCCGGCGGATGACCAATGCGAGAATGAAGGTCAAGGGCACGGGCTGAGGTGGATGGGCAGGCAAGAGGGTGTGAGATATCGAGTATGTACACCCCGACCTGAAGATGACCTCGACCAAGTTCCCGATTTGTCGATCGCTCCTGAAACACAACACCAGAAGATGTAAAAATAGCAGCACAATTTAAATGTTTGGTGAGTTTGCTGATTGAGAGAAGATTAAATTGGCTGTGAGGAACGTGGGCAACTGAAAGCAGACTAATAGACGGGGTCAAAAGGCATGTGCCAAAGCCCGCAATGGGGATTGTTGATCCATCGGCAACAGTGATTGGAGAAGCACTAGTCAATGGATGGTAGGTAGTGAACATACCAAAATCCCCTGTGATATGTTGAGACGCACCGGAGTCGAGCATCCAGACCGATGGTCGCTGAGAGAGGCAGGCGGTGGAGCTATCAGTCTGAGCAATGGTGGCTGGATAAGAGGGTTGATGCTCAGGACGGGGTTGGGAAACCGTTGGAGGCGGACCGAGAGACCGCATCAGATGCAGGAGCTGAGAAGCGTCAGGAGACTATCCAGCCAAACGTCGCCGGGAGTGCCGCGGGAGGGTGGGGCCGGATGACCGCATTGGATCCAAAAAACAGGAAACTCCTGGATTGCGGGAGGAAGCACCGGACTGGAGGGCCGCAGTCGCCTGGAGGGAGTCGCGCCCGGACAGAGGCGGGGCTAGGGGGGTCGCCTGGTGGGAGGACGACCGGAGGCGCCGCGAGGTGCGCGACAGGCCTGGATCTGCTGCCGGTGGCCGCGGGCAAGCCTGGTGCCGGTACGACCGAAGGAGAGCGCCGGGGCGCGGGCGGGATGGTTCGTGGGAGACTGAGAGGCGGAGCCGGGATTTTGCTGGAGGGCGTGTCTGGCTGTAGCGGAGGTGCACCGGACAGAACCGGGAGGAGGGCGGTCGGATGAGGCGTCGCCGGGCGGGGCTGGCGTTGACGGGGCCGATGCGCGCAACCGGGAGGAGACGCCGGGGCGAGGGCGCCGGGAGCTGCGTCTGGAAACGACGACGGCGAGAGGCGCGGTCTGGAGGAGCGCACAGGAGAGGGGTGTCGGGGAGCCGCCTGAGGGAGATTGGGCCGCCGGGAGGAGACGTCGGGCCGTCGGGAGCCAGAGCCGGGAGCCGCGCCGGGAGCCGGGGCGAGGGCGCCGCTGGGCGAGGGCGCCGGGAGGGGAGCCGCGCATTAGAGGGTCTCACCGCCTGAGGGAGAGAAGGCTGCCGGGAGGATAGCCGTGGGCAGAGGAGGGAGGCCCGCCGGGAAGGGTAAAGACAGAGGGGAGAGAGGCGGGGCCGGACAGAACCGGGAATCCGCAGGGGAGGGACGGTTCGGGATTAATTTCCCTCTGATACCATGTTATTGGTGAATTCCCCTTACCTCAGACATTCTTTTATAGATGAGTAAAAATAATTAAAGGAGGGTAAGTTCGATGTGGGACTCAGAAATACCCATTAAACTTAAATGAGGTGCAACAAAAATCCAAAGGGTTGGCTGGTGGGGTTAGGGTTGATCTCTTCATAAATGGATTGGGTCATGTCAATTGTTTAATTAAATGGGCTGTGTTAGGGTTGATCTTAAATGGGTTTCCAGGACGGCCAAACCAACACAAACGACGAACCAGACCCGTGAACCCGAATTGTCACCTCTATGTAAAAGTGTTGTTGTTTTCAGTCAGTGCTATCAAACAGATCCAAAGCAATTTGGAAGCACTTCCCACTTATCATAGGTGATAAGTGCTATAAGCAGTTTTCAACAAGTGATGTCAAATGGTGTCTAAACATGGATGCCTACACCGCTCATTCTCATCTTTTTTTTTAGAAGGGGCCCGAAAGCCTTATTACATTGAAGGGGGCCTGAAGGCCGAGCATTATTTCAAACTGCTTTTTATAAATGATAAGTGCGATAACCATGTACCCCAACGATGCTTAGCCTGTCTTCCTTTATCCATTTTAAATTGGATGTGTTTTTTTTGCAGTGCCGTGACCATGGATTTATTCTTTTTTTAAAACACAGATGGATCTAAAACTAGAAACATTTTCAGTTGGTGCTTTGTCAAAATCTGTTGGAAAGCTCATGACGGGCATGTCAAGTCTGTACAACGTAGGCCGCCGCAAAAGATCAGCAGGGCTGTTGCTCATTGACCGCACCTTCGATCTCCTCACCCCTTGCTGTCATGGCGACTCACTTGTGGATCGCATGTTCTCATCTTTGCCACATAGGCAGAGAGAATCATCGGCATCCTATATAAAAGGTTCCCGTGCCCAAGCCAGGCGTAGCCCTCCATGCGTGGAGCGTCCTCGGCTTGACATTAGGGTTCCACTCGCAAGAATCCTCAGCGAGGAAGACGGCTCCCCGCTTTTGCAGAACGTTCAAGCTTTTCTATGTGGGACGAAACATAATGGAGCCAGAGAGTTGCAATCTGACACTGATCTTCTTGATGGGGCCTTTGAAACTCCATACCTGGAAGCTATATTAGACAGGGGATCCAAGGATGGAGCTGTACTGGTAAAGAAGTGGCTCCAAGAAGCTACCGGTGATATGAAGGCTGAGCTGCAGCCCATGGTTAAGGCTCTGGCTCGAACCCAGTCATCCTTGATGAAACACACAGGAATTATTTTGTTGGCACATGCTCTTGATGGATTAAAGTGTGGGAGATGGGCTGCGTTCTCCTGTGCTGAGACTTTATTGAATGCAAGTGTCGGTGACACGAGCCAGAATCTCGCTGCCCAGATTGTTGATCTTATCAACAAAAGTTCTTCTACAGGGGGCTCTCAAGGGCGGCTATCTCTGCAAGATGCCTTGCATCTCACCATAGTTGGATACATTTTGGCTGGCGAGAATTTCCCAACATCTGGGTCTGGCCCCTTTTCATGGCAGGAGGAGCATTTCTTGAAAGAAGCTGTCATGGATGCAATCCTTGAAAATCCGTCGGCAGTGAAGTTGAAGTTTCTCCATGGTCTAACGGAGCTGCTGGAGGAGAACTTGAAGAAGACAACCAATAGAGGGGAAACCGGGGCCCTGGTTGATGATTTTGACGATGATCAGTGGGAAAGCTGGGGTGATGAAGATGGAGAGGATGGTGACATGAAAGAGAAAACGTACAGTGACATGCAGCTGCGATTGGAACTGCGCGACAGAATAGATTATGTTTTCAAACACTACGAGAAGATATCCAGTGTGAAGAGGGGCGTTTTTTTGAAAGAAGGGGATCCCTCCTCAAATAAAAGCCTGCTCCACAAACTCCTAACTATGATACTGGGAAAGTTCGATGTCCCTGGGTTGGAGTACCATTCCTCTACTGTAGGGCGGCTGTTTAAAAGCGGTTTCGGAAGATTCGGCCTCACTCAGGTGATCTTTAGTAATTGTTTGAATTTTGAATCTACATGATGGATAATGGTGGCTTTGATCTTCAAATTGCGCAGGCAAAACCAAGCCTTGCTGACCAGGATGTGATTATGGTTTTTGTGATCGGGGGCATCAACGGTCTCGAGGTCTGCATTTCTTGATCTTTTCTTCCCCCTTCACGAATCACTGATCATCTGCCTCTGTTGATGCTTTGGAAGGTACTAGAAGCTCGCGAAGCATTATCGGAGTGTGGAAGGCCTGGTGTGGAGTTCATCCTTGGTGGCACAACTTTCTTGACTCCGGATGACATGTTCGATATGCTACTGGGGGGCTTGAGTTTCTTCTGAAACTGCTTGACTGGTTTTGCATTTGGTGAGTACAGGAGGAATATAGCACAGATCTTATGGTGTTGTGCCCATGTGTCTGTGTTCGTGTGTAAATTATAGGTTATAATTTTTAAGTTGGGAAAGGGGCATCAATTAATGTGCTATTTTGTGGAGTTGTGTTAGTTTAGAATCAATTGCATAATCACAAATGATTCCTCTCAATAACACCAGGAGTTATTTTTTGAAATGCGTTCGGTTTTTTGGTGAGATGTTTTGAGTTGTATCTGTTTTTTTTTTCTGCGAAGTCGTTGGGAAGTAAAAAACACTTCCTTTTACGCAAAAAAGGGTTTTCATTCTTAGCACTGTAATTTAGGGGAAATGTGTACAAGTTCTATTTGAGAATGTCAAATTCTAGCATTTTTCTTGATTAGAATATCTTCATAGCTTTTGCTCTATTATGTGTACTCACTTCATTTTCAACCGATAATATGAATATATTTATTGTAATGTGAATGGTTAAATTTGGAGGGTAAGCGAGGGGTGAATTGGTATATTAGAAAACTTTTTTCAATTTAAAACTATTTTTACCTGACCTCACAAGAATAGAACCTCCGTTATTAATTAAGATAAGTGATCTGCTCTGTTATTTTTTTTTACCAGAAAATAAATAAACGAGAATGATAGTGAAGGATCAAAAGTTTGAATTTATTCTAATAAAGAACCTTCACAGTAATTTTCTTGGATTCATTTATAATCGAGAAGGTCCTTCATTGGAATAAATGCGAACTTTTGATCTTGTGTCGTCATTATCTTAATAAATAATGCAATAGACATGAAATTCTTACGTAACTCTCAATATTTCAAAGTGCAATGTTAGTACATGATGTGTTTGGATTTCTTTAAATTAAATGCATTCATTCTTATCATCATGTATACACGCAAAAGGGTTGAATCTCTATATTTAACCCTTCACAATATTTCAACTACACTCGTATGAATGTGTCATGACCCAGAACCCCACCTAGGTTTGTGGTGAAATCGAGAGATGACTGAAGCTCACATTCGATAGGTTAAGAATTGATAACTAGCTTCAATGTTATTTTCACACAAATGGAAGACGTTGTCCTTTAAAAGAACTCATTTTTATAGAAAACACATCACCATAAATTACAACAAATGCATATCCCAATAATGAATCAATTGACAAATGTATAATTAATGCGCCCCGTAGGCGGATGGGTGGTAGGGGGGATTGGGGTGTGGGTCGCGGTCGCGCGGTTGAGTCCTCAGACCGCCTTTCTTTATAGCGTGCATTTGTAAT
Organism: Viscum album; assembly: GCA_963277665.1. Taxonomy (NCBI): domain Eukaryota; kingdom Viridiplantae; phylum Streptophyta; class Magnoliopsida; order Santalales; family Viscaceae; genus Viscum; species Viscum album. The sequence goes on from OY728138.1 coordinate 767,437,672, forward strand.
AAGACCCACCTTTTAAATGTATAATCAACACATGCCATGTCATACAACACAAACACTAATGCTAAAGTGATAGAAAAACCGCAAATCATCTCTCCTATATATCTCAAGAAAAATAAAATAAAATATAGGACACCAACACTAAGAAACTCTTGTGCACGAGCTAAGATTGCTCGACACCACCACCAGCTCTATCGTATAATTATGAAAATGACACTTAAATAGGGGTGAACATGTAAATATACTCGGTAGATTGATCCCCTAAACTCTCATGTGTATGTGAATAAAGCATACTAATGCATTCGTGAATGAAGTAGATAAGACATAATAACTAAATCGACCATCCTAAGGTAAGTATATGATGGGTTTTGCGAGACATCACAATGTCCATTTGTAGCGTAAGTAAACACGAAACTCATGCCATGATCATCTGGGAGGGGAATCAATGGATGCATAAGAAAACCATAAAAATGAATGTACCTCACTGTCCATGTTTTCAATCTTCGTCAACAATGAGTTTGATCGAGTTCCCACAGCAACAACCACTGAAATCATAGGACACTTCAGTAGGACCTCAATTCTCCGAGCGGTGTGCTAGCACCTCCTCCTCGAAGGCAAATAGAGAATTGAGAAATCTAGAGAGTTTTGGCTAAGAGAATGATCTCCAGTCTATCAAATGAGGTAAAAAAATTCATTTTAAACAGATCTCTATCATTAAATAATCCAGCTCGTTTGAATCCAAATGTTTCAAACATTTTGAAACGGTTAATCAATGTGGTAACTCTTTACAACATTAACCTCATTTATTATTTTGATTGTTAAACTCCTTTAACAATAAAGTAATATTTACACATAATCTCATGACGTGTTAATGGTTGAAGGAATCTGATAATCATATTGGGAGTCGTTTTGAATGATATAATATATCATTTTGTGAGAGCACCTCAACATGGTATCATATAATACATGAAAATGTTGGCCATGGTGTGGTGACTTTCACCACATCGCGATCTAAGCATTAGTGCACAAAATACAATAATCTCCCACTTGCACTAAAGCCTCACAAATCTTATGCAAAACTTCACAACTCTTCGTGAATATGTCCAAACTCCTTTTGTTGGGAAAATATCCCTCAAGGTAACGTTTATATGTTTTTGGGTTGTTTATGTTTGTTGACAATGTTGGTTGACAAAGTTCCACCATGTTTGGCGCTCGAGGGTGAGTTTAAAAGGTGATGTTGTTTCCCAGTGTTTTCCAAATTTTTGGGTGTTAAATTTGGGAGGAAGCAAAATGAAAAAGGTTCTTCACGTGGTAACCAAGTGGACTGTGTGACGGGTGCATGAAGTCGTACAACAAGTGGGCGACCAATCACGAGACCGCCCAACGGGTATGCGATTGCGAAAGCATTGCATGGTCGGTGATGCCACGTAAGGAGTGTGCAAAAGGAAGTGCATGATAGAGGTTTGTTGCTTGGGAGGCTCGCAGGATCGCTTGAGCATGGTGCAGTCGTAAGGTGGTAAAATTAAGTGGATTGCGAAGAGTGAAGTGCGCAGTGTTGTGTTTCTCAAAATTATTTGATTTTAATGATCACATTCTTAAAGTGTTTATTTTTATTATTTTAATAAATACATATATTATTTTTTATTTATAATAATAATTTTGTTGAATTTTATTGTTTATTAATTATTTCCACTTTTATTCTTTCTAAAGTTTATTTTTACCCTTACGTAACCTTGGTTTCACCTTTACATATGTTTTGAAACTTTGTTGTTACCCTTACATAAGTCCCTTTGAACCCTTTGGTGTGTAATAATAGTTTATTTTTACCCTTACACAAGCTTTAGGTTTTGTCTGTTACCCTTACGTAGCTTGCTTCTTACCTTTACGCAACCTTTAGAAAGTTCTGCTTTTACGTAACTCTGCATGTACCCTTATGTAAATATATTTTACCTTTACACTTGTATTTTCTTACCCTTATGTGAGTTTTAGTATTTACTCTTTACCCTTACACATGTTTAGTTTACCCTTACACATGCTTATATAAATTCTGTTTACCTTTACATGAGACTGCATGTACCCTTACGCAGTGCATGTATTATACCTTTACACCACTCCATGTGCCCTTACGTAGTGCATGGTAGTACCCTTACATAGAGTGTTCAAATTTTGATTTACCCTTAAAAGGGGGATTATCTATATTAAAATAAAAAAAGAAGGCCTTCGGGCCATTCAGTCAAATTTTGATTTACCCTTACGCAGTGCAAGATACACTTTACGCAACACACATACTTTCTTTTTACCTTTACGTAACCTATATATTTTAATACTT